>CM060922.1:757319602-759819602 GCA_030737875.1 Allium sativum | reverse complement strand
TTCAATTTCTGCAAACTTGATGTAATAATTTGAAATTCTGTGACTGTTGGAATTCTGTGGTTGATGACATTATATTTCCGCTGCTATGATGTTGTCACTATATGGATTTCCTTTACTATGTTGTTTCTGTAACTTGTTATATTATATTTATGTTGTATTCCAAATGATTACTCCTGCTTTCATACCGTGGAAGTTTGGGGTTATCACAAATTGTTTGCCCGACAAATAGGTACATATTTATTATATTTCTTGGGTTTTTGATGATTTTATGAGCCGATTGGCTAGCCGCTTGGCTATTTCTTTTTCTTTTTGGATTGTTGAGGGCCATGGGAGGCTATTTGAAATATCCCGAAGCTCCCGGTGCAGGGGAGTTTATGGCGAAATTTTTCGAAAATTTAAGGTGTTAGCCAAATTTTTGAAAAATTAGAAAAATTCTTAGAAACTGAAAAGTTGAAGAACTTAAGCCGTAATGAAAATACTGGAAGTTGAGTTGATTTGTGAAACAACTTTCAGCTTCGTTCCTTTTCGAGGACGAAAAGTTTTAAGTAGGGGAGATTGTGATAACCCGGAAATTCTTAGCCAATTTAAAAATTTTATTTTAGCAAATTTAATGAATTTGAATATTTAAAATGAATTATTTTAAATAATAGCGACGAGAAATTTATTTTGAATAGAATTAGAACGTATATATTTATTTGAATCGACGTTAGAATATAATTATTTTATTTTAAAAGGAATTGAAAATGGCGCGGTAGTTTGAAAATTCGATTTCAAAGTTCAAATGAATGTACAGGATTCAAAATAAACCGGATTTTAGCGAAAACAAAAATATTAGAATCTATTTGGAAATACCTTTCCAACGAATCCGAAAAATTGAAATTTCATAGCGGGAATAAAAAGTTATGCCTAGTTGAATTTTCAGAATAGTCGCAATGGAATTTTGGCCCTTAAAAAATGCCATTTTGCAAATGACCTCGCTTTTCGACGAAACCACTTTCGTTGGATCCGTGATGTCAAATTATTGCAAGGTTTCAAAATTTGTAATTTTCTGAATCAATATATGAGCATGGTGAAGTAAAACGTGTTTTAATAGTTTCTGTCAATTTGGATCGACCAGAAAATGAACATTATTCAAACGATCTCAGAATTTGACGAAATTAGTTTTGTTAGAACCGTATCGTCAATACGAAGTTAGAAAATATTTTTCGGGAATTTTTAGAGTTCGTATGTGGCCCCGGTAAATTGAAATGTGCATTCAAATTCAATATATAGATTTATATTTTGATTTTGACGGAAACTGGTCGAAACAATCGAATCAGCTTACGGGACATATCCCATTGTGTATGGAATGAGGGTAATTAGCTAGGGGCGACAGTCGTTGGGTCTCGTTTGGAGGAGGAATGAAAAGTCAACACTTTTGAAAAAAAAATATTAATATAAAATATATAATTATATCCCCTTTACACCACCCCTTCATTATTCTTTAAACCTAAATCAGAAAAAAAAACCGCACCTCCACTTTTAAACCGCGTCGCCACCTCCCCCCACCACCGCAACCTCATCGCGCCACCCCCAGCCAAGCGCCGCCTCCCCGCGTCAGCCTCCCCTCCTCCGTGGCCGACGCTCCCTTTTCCCCTTCCTCTCTTCTTATAAAAAAAACCCGCGCTGGCCCCTTTCTCACCTGAAAACCGCCGTCGCCTCCACCACATCCCCGCCGCCGACCACCTGGCCGCCCACCACCACATCTCCGACCACCGCAATGCCTCCATTGCCCCACTCCGCCACCAAATCGAATTGAAGGTGATTTTCTTTATTTATTTCCATTTTTATTTAGGATGATTAGTTTATATATATATATATCCATATATATATATAAATAAAATTCAGTTATATATATATATATTAGCGTAGAGTAAAAAGAAGGATTTTTATACGAACGGTATAAGAAGGAAAAAGGTATTTTTATTATGTGAATAATCGCATAAAGTTTTGATTTTATCGTGTATGAAGTTAGGATTTTTAATAGGATAAAATATGATTTTTATATTATAGACAGGATAAAAATATGATTTTTATATTATAGACAGGATAAAAATATGATTTTTATATTATAGAAAGGATAAAAATATGATTTTTATATACTAGAGTATAAAAATGTGATTTTTATATATGTAGTGGATGCGGACAACGAAAGTGATAAAAGGCAAGTGGCGAAGATTTCCTACATATGAAGAGTCGCGGTGTATTAGTTTAGCTAGTCGGTGAGAACTCCTGACTACAATTTTCTATGTTTAGTTATTTATTTTATAACTGCATATATGAACTGTTTCCCCGTCGTCCACAGACCATGGACGACTTGTTTGTTTGATTGCGTTTGGATTGATTTGTATGTGTGAAAATTGATTGTGAGGGGGAATGGAAAGTAAAAATTCATGTGTTGAATAGAATAAAATTCATGTGTTGAATAGAATAAAATTCGTGTGTTGAATAGAATATAAATTCATGTGTTGAAATAAAATATATATTCATGTGTTGAAATAAAATATATATTCATGTGTTGAAGTAAAATAAATATTCATTTACAAATCGAACGATTTGTTTATGTACACCGATTTGACTGATATTGATTGGGACGATAAATTTTACACATCGCCCAACTGCACAAATAAAATATGTGTTTGATTGATTGAAACCCCACACGGGTATTGGGATGATATTGACGTACACTAATCCCAATTGTTTAGTTGTATGTCGATCGATTGGTTGACAGGCTGTTGTAAGCGTTGATTATTTATATTCAATGCTTATGCAGTTGAGTAGTGCACTCTGGATGATGGATGATTGTTTATCACTATTGATATATACATGTGCTGTATGGAAATCCATAGGAATAAAATCTATGGTAATTGATTGGGCCTCATTCCAGTTTTGAAAAAGAAATATTTGAATAGAAATATTTGAAAAAGAAATATTCGAAAAGAAATATTTGAAATAGAAATATTTGGAACAGAAATATTTGGAATAGAAATATTTGAAATAGAAATATTTGGAATAGAAATATTTGAAAAAGAAATATTTGAAAAGAAATATTTGAAATAAAAATATATAAAGCCGTGTTGATTAGATTGACGCCATTTTGAAGTGAACGATATTTATATCGATTTTATTCATTTTTATAATGAATATCGAAAAGGAATAGATTTCAAAATCTAATGCTTTGAAAATATTATCATTTATATATATATGATATGGAATATTCAATTTTGATTTGAAATTGAATAGGAAGTTGAAATCGTTTTGGAAACGAATTTAAAACGATTTATAAAATACGTTTTAAAAGGAAATCGACGAAATATATATTATATATATATATATTTAATGGCCTGAATAGAATGCGCCGCGCTGCGGCAATTCGCGAATTTCGACCATTGACTTCGAATGGACATTACGGGAGATCAGACCGTCGGATTCTCCTAAAGTCGGAACCGTTGGGTTCGTATCGAAAAGAGATTTCTAACGAATATTAGAGATTTGAATTCTAATGGTTGGATTTGGAATTATGTCCAAATCAAATTTAGAAAAGGTTGTTGTAAGTGCAGTTCGATGGCCGTTGATGGAAATTGACTGTACGGGCCTTGATAAAATTATTAAAAATAGTAATAATTTGTATAAAATCATAAGAAATGATTTGGAAAGAATTAGGATGAAAAATTCCATATTTGAAAAGATAAAAATAGATTTTTATCGAAATGAACTAGTTTTGAACTAGAATTATAATTCAATTATTTTTAAAATAAATAAATTGAATTTGAATTGATTTCTGGGTTTATCGCGAACGGTGCTTTAAATAACACTTGTTCTTTAACGCGATAATTAATGGAATGTGAATTGGGTTTACCGTAAACTATGTTTTAACGACATTCGTTCTTTAACCCTATTTACAGTGAAATGTGATTTGAAATTTATAAATCTATTGTTAAGATTTAAAGGAGATTTTCCAAAGTAAAGTTTTCCAAATTAATAAAATAAATTTTAATAGAATGGAATTCGATTTGGTAATAATCGAAGTGAATTTCTGTGGAGGAAGACATCTAATATATCAGGAATTTAAAAGGCTTTGTTGTTATTCCATTTATATTATTAGTCAGATATGGAAGTTTATATCGATTAGTGTAACGACCAAGAAAATCTGAACCAATTTAAAAAAAAAATTATTGGCTAAAATAATGGATTTTAAATATTTAAAATAAATATTTAAATAATAGAGATGAAAAGTGAGTTGAATCGACAATTGAAAACGAATCTAATTAAAATTATAATTATAAACAAGGCCTGAAATGGCGCTGCAGTTTAAAAAATTGAATTCAAACTTTGTCGGACTGTACCGGGTGCAAAGCAAAACGGATTTTAGTGAAACCAAAAATATTTAAATCTGTTAGTGAATACCTTTCTAACGAATCTGAAAAATCGAATTTTCATAGCGGAAAGCAAAAGTTATGGCCGAATGAATTTTCAGAAAGGTCGCTATGGAATTTATATAGCCCGTGAAATTGGCCATTTTGCAAACGACCTCGGAATTCGACGAAACCACTTTTGTTGGATCCGGGATGTGAAGTTATTGCTAGGTTTCAAATTTCATAATTTTTGAAGCTAGTATGTGAGCGTGGAAAAAGAAAACGTGTTTTCATCAATTACAGTTAAATTGGATCGACCAGAAATGGGCCTTTTTGCAAACGGTCTCAGAATTCGACGAAACTAGTTTTGTTGGGACCGTATCATCAAAACATAGCTAGATTTATTTTTTTGGAATCTTTCGAATCAGTTTGTGGCCCTGGCAAATTGAAATGCACGTTCAAATTAAATATTGAATGTTTTATATTTTATTTTGAAGGAAAACTGACTGAAACAGTCGAATGGGCCTACGAAACATATCCCATTGTGTTCGGAATGGGGGTAAAACGTTGGGGACGACAGTTGTTGGGTTTAGATTGGTGGTCGTGTCAGAAAGCCCCTTTAAAACCTCCTCGACCAATCAAAATTTTTTTAAAAAAAAAATCCCCTTTTTTCTCTCTCACCGATTAACGGCGGAACCCCCTTCCCACCTTCTCTCCTCAAATCCAGCCGCCTCCGCCACCTACCGCCACCACTCGACGGCGCCTCCCCTCCTCTTCAAACCCGACCAACCCCCACCCTCTCTCCCTTCGCTAGCATCGAGAACGACGCCTCCAAAGTCGTCGACTTCCAGTCGACGCCGAGATCACCAGAGGCGATCGGATCTGAAGCCCCGACCATCGCCAGGAGCGCCACGCCCCCTTCTTCCACGTCGCATCCTCTGATCTTCACCACGATTCACAGATTCGCCGCAAAATCCTAACCCTAGTTCGAACAGTTAAAAAAGGTGCGACCTTTATTTATTTTGAACTGTTTTAAACACTCTATAGTGTTGCAAACCTGGTAAAAATCATATCTTTTTGCTATGTGGTCGAAATTCAGTGAAACAAGAGACAGTGGACTCGTGTGCACGTCTTCTGCATTTTAGAAGAGACCGCATATTTTTCTGAGCCTTCTGCTATTTTTGGTGGAGTGGAACCCAATGTGAGATTTCTAATTTATAAACGATATGGAAAACGACGATGTATAAATTATATAGTCGATGTATGAGTTATATAAGCGTTGTACACCTCTTGTATAAGCGTTGTATAAGTTGTATGTTCGATGTATAAGTTATATATGCGTTGTAAAAATTATATATGTGTTGAAATAGAAGTGAATTGCTATATATATATATATATATATATATATATATACGCCCCTCGTCCACAAACCATGGACGATATTTATTGGTTTTGATTGGTGTGAAAATTGATTGATAGCGAATGGTTGTTTGGGATTGTTTGGGGTTGATATTGATTGATTGTGGTTGAAAAATACCCATTAGTCGTTGAGAAATATTTGGTTGAAACCACATAGGATTAGTTTGTGGAAATGAAATAAATATATACATGCCGCCTGCGTGCGAACTAGATGCATGATCCCCATTGTCAAAAACCGCGAGGTTTTAAGGTAGAGCGAGGAGCCGTACTAGGGACGGTCCCGGTTTTAACTACCCTGCCGTTATGCTGCCGAAATTTTGAATAATATTCATGTGTTTGAATTATTTTCATTTGCTGAAACTATATTTATTCATTGAATAGAAAACCTTCATTTGTTGAATCGATATTCATTCGTTGATTAGAAATTCATGTGTTGAATGGTATTCGTGTTCTAAATATAAAAATCACATTTTTATCTATATATAGAAACTATAGAAAACCTTCATGTGTTGAATCGATATTCATTCGTTGATTAGAAATTCATGTGTTGAATGGTATTCCTGTTTTAAATATAAAAATCACATTTTTATCTATATATAGAAACTATAGAAAACCTTCATGTGTTGAATCGATATTCATTCGTTGAATTGAAATTCATGTGTTGAATGGTATTCATATTTTAAAATAAATTGTTTCATAATAAAAATCACCTTTTATCAACTATATGGACTATGTAAAATAATCTCGTTTTAAAAGAAATTGTTTTATAAGAAAAATTCTATTTTTATCACCTATATAAACTATATAAAATAATAGTGTTTTGAAATGAATTGTTTTACAATAAAAATCACATTTTTATTATATACATGAATTGTTGAAATGTGAAGTGTTAAAAATAGCAACTCGTTCAAATAAATATGCATGAGTTGAAATATTCATTAATCAGCTAATGAGGTGATTTTTTTTACCTATGCATGCAACATTAGAATGAATGGTGTTTTTAAACCAAATGGAATCAAATATGAAGTTGAGTGGAAAATGATAAATGATAAGAACTGTATATATGTACATGCATATTTATTGAACAGATTATAGCAAAGGGGCTAGAGAAGAGGAATAAAAATTTTGTGCCCGACAAATAGGTACACATTTACTGTTTTGTTTGGGTGATGATTTTATGAGCCTATTGGCTAGCCGCTTGGCTTTTTCTTTTTCTTTTTGACATGAGACGCCCGTGTGGCTATTTGGGAATTTTCCCAGCCCCTCCCGTACAAAGGAGATTATGGCGAAATTTTCCAAAATTTAAAGGCGTTAGTGAAATATTTAAAGTGAAAACGATATTGAAATTGTTGAATGAATTATATTTATATAAATATATAAATATAAATAAAATTAAACCGAAACGTGGCCGTGCAGTTCGTGTTTTGAAACCGTGATTTCAAACAACTAGTGCGGGAAATCCGACCATTGGATTTTCCCGAAACCACAACCGTTGGGTTCGCCTTGGAAATATCTTTCCAACGACACCAACTTTGTAAAAATCCAACGGTTGGATTGTCTGGAATGTTTAATTCAAATCTGAAGAGAAACAGCGCCAGAATCGATTATATTTATATATATATATAAATATAATTATATTTAATCGAATAACGACACTGTAGTTCGTATTTTGAAATCGAAACTTCAAACGATTGTACCGGGAGATCCGACCGTCGGATTTTCCCGAAACTGGAACCGTTGGATTCGTTTTGAAAAGATCTTTCTAATGATGTAAATTCTGTGAAGATCCAATGGTTAGATTTTCAGATATGTGTAAATCAAATCTGAAGAAAAACAACGCCACGGTCGCGTTATGGCCCGAAGCGTCGTTTTGAATAAATTGGCTATTTTAAAATAAAATAAAAATAGCGATAAATCGTTATAAAATATTATAAACAATATGGATTTGATTTAGAAATTAACTGAAGGTTGGCTAAGTCGAATGGTTTCCTGAGTGTTGATCTGATGTTGGTTTCGGCCTTCGGGGTTAATATTTGGGGAATCGTTCTCTTACTGATTGACGGTTAGTGACTATTGAATTGAAATGATGCGTGTATATGTTAGTGTTGCACTTGTTTATTATATACGCGAGTTGCTCAGAAAGATCGGGTTTTTCCCATTTTGAATAACTGAATCGACGATAATAAATCGAAGATGGAGACGATGGTCGAAGACCGGAGATCTTCACCTCGTTTGGATGGTAACCGAGGTCCTGATTGGGAGGCATCCCGAAATATGGATAATGAGGGGTGATCGTCCAGACGTACGTGGTGATCGATGGGTTTGCGAGGTATTTAGTGCCTCCGGTTTCGTTCAGACCCAGAACGGACTTGTAAATGGACTGTGTGTCTGACATTTGATTTTATTCTGTGTTGATTGATCTCTATTAAATATACATCTTTTTGGCAGCGGAGAATTTATTCTTTTGCTTAACGCCCTTCTCTGAAACGCACGAGCTCAGAGGTTGTATATCGATGAACATCAGTCGCATGGCATGAATTGCCTATGTGGCATGCTAAGATGCAGTGATCAGGGCTTCTGTTGAAAAGCAAAGTCTTGTGGTGATGATCAAAGCACCGCCGGTGTGGCGTAGCTTTGTGTATAACGTAAAATCGCGAGCCTCACACCCCGGTATGAACCAGAAACGGGAGAGGACATCAGGGAGGGCCTGCGTTTCTTTCTAGCTAGGGTGGTGTCAGTGACCTACCAGCCCTGACATTTATATACTTTTCACCTGTGTGGTTGTTGCTGTTGCGAGGCGCCTCGGTTTGATCGGACGATCCGGGTCCGATGGAGTCATTCGTTGGCTCGTTTACGCCCCAAAGGGCGGGGAGACGTAGTGTTCAAGCATAATAATCCACATCAGTGGACCGGCCCTGACGATCCAAGGGGCAGTTGCGGCTGTTCCTGAGACACGGGCTAGAGCGTCTCGAATTCGGTAAGGACTATCTTTTGCCTTGGTTCAGGACGGAAATCCAATTTCCAAATACGACATCGTGCGATTTTGATTGTATATATATATATACGGCGACATAGTGGCATGGGACGCTCATGTCGTCTATGATTGATAGTTATGATTTGAAATTGTTTTCAAAACATATAAACACTAGCAATAATATCAAATGCCTTTGTTTTATTCGTATCAAGCATATTTTGGCCGTTATAAGGTAAAAACTCTATCCTCCGGTTTGCGTTGCATTGTGTGATGGGAACTGAGTCTTATAATGGCTTCATTTTTATAAAAAAGCATTGCGATGTTTAAAAGAAAGATTTGTTTTAAAGCACTGGCAATCCAATGGAGTAAACCCGTTCCACGAAAGTGGCGTGGTCCTGTGATTAGCCAAATTATATATGTGTTGAGTAGATTTCTCATACCAGTCCCATGACTGACTCGTAGTTTGTTTCACTCTCAAACTCGGGTGCCCCTTTTTCTATACGGGTAGCCTTGTATTCAGGTTTAGCTGGTTCTTTCTGGATAGCTGGAGCTGAAGATGGATTCTATCATTTATCTCTTTTTATGCTGTTCAGCTCCTATTGTACATTATGTTTGTTTTCCACTGTAGACATTTATGTATAGCTGAACTGTATTTGTGCTAAGTAAGATCCTGTATACTGTGTAACTCTGATGATTACTTTTATCCAGTATATTCTATTATTCATTATCTGATGTATTTATTTAATTCTGTTCTGCTATTACCTGTTTCTGTGTTATATTCCATGGATTACCCTTGCCTCCATGAGTACGGGGTTTGGGGTCGTCTCATTTGGTATCAGAGCTTTGGTTAAGCTTAGTTCTGGAATATAACATTTGAACGAACTCGTCAGAAATAGAACCAGTAGTGTTCTAGGACGGGTAACTCTATGAAGATAGGATCAGTAATATCCTAGTATGAGTAAAGCAGAATGAAATTACACCTCGATAGACACATTTACATTCAAGTATTTGTCTCTATATTTTGAAATATCTTTTCTGTTGACCTGACACTTTGTCTGCTAATTGCATACGTACTAGAAAATGAGTGACAGGAACAGAAGAAATAATCGTATGGCTCGACCAGCTAATGAGCCAGTTGTGCTCCCGCAGCCAGAATCCGATATAGAAGTTCTATTCAAGAGATTTCGAAATCTGGGTGGATCGCCATTCTTAGGCAAGGAGTCCATTATGGAAACACAAGCTTGGATTCGTTCTGCAGAGAAAATCTTTGAGGGTTTAAAGCTGAGGGACGATCAGAAAAGATTACTGGCGTCTTGGGCACTCAAAGAAGAAGCTTTGTTTTGGTGGGATTCAATTATTAAAGAGAATCCAGAAGGTGATATCACCTGAGACAGATTCAAAGTGATTTTCTTAGAAAGATTTACTCCTCCCGAAGCAACCGAGAGATTATGTGATGAATTTTCTTATTTGATACAAGGTGATATGACCATCCCAGAATATCATAAGAAATTCAATGAACTTTCTCACTTTGCCCCTCATCTAATTGAAAATCCGAAGAGGAAGAATATGAGATTTATTAATGGCCTGTAAAGAAAATATCAGAACAGTGTAATGAGGAATGTAAAGCTCCCCTTTTCTGAAATGATATACATGGCTTATCAGTATGAAGATCTCGACAAAAAGGGCATGTTGCGCGACGAAGAGGAAGTCAGTTCTAGCGATAAGGTTGAATCAGAAACTGATCGTCCTGAGGCCAGTACCATGTCTGAGGTCAGTAAGGAACCCAAAGTAAATCGAAAAAGGGCCAGACTAGGAAAAGAACCGGTAACGACCACCATATGCAATAACTGCCATCTGAAAGGGCATTTGTCGATAAACTGCGGACCTTTAAAGAAGCAATTAAAAGGTGGACTTCGATCCAAAGAAGGATTTCAAGCGAATAGAAAATGCAATCTCTGCCATCAGGTTGGTCACGTAAAGCAAGATTGCTGGAAGATGAAGAAGCCTGAAGTAGTTCAAGTGAATGAAGTAGCAGAAACTTCTGATCCCTCAGCAAGTCAAGGAAGATCTGATGTTTTAGAAGGAATGCTTACTGTCAAAAACATTCCAGTTAAAGTACTGTTTGACACAGGCGCGTCACGAAGCTTTATTGCAAAGAGTGCCGCTAAGAAGCTAGATTTGAATTTGAGGAAGCTCAATGAACCAATGACTGTCCAGAATCCGGTCGGGGGTTCTATCAATCTCAGTTGGATTTGTGCAGTACCTGTCTCCTTTTCTTGCTATAAATTCCCTATTATCTCTATCATCATGAATTTTAATGAATTCGATATTATTCTGGGATTGGATTGGCTAACCAAATATGAAGCAGAGGTTAGATGCGCCGAGAGAGTTGTTAGGGCTAGGATTAAATCAGGAAGTTATATAACCATACCGTGTGAAAGTCAGAAATCTAATAGAAAAGACTTCTGGGCAGCTCTCGATGTTTCTCCAGCCCAAATAGAAAATATCTCTGAAATCACAGAGAATATTCCTGACCTAGTGAAAGGTATCCCGTCGTCAAGAATTATGCGGATGTGTTTGAGGAAGTTGTTCGCTTACCTCCGCAGAGAGAAATAGATTTCAAAATTGCTTTAATTCCAAATGCAAGGCCGGTAGTTCACGCTATTCGAAAAATGTCCTTGAAAGAGAAAGAGGAATTAGACAATCAAACACGACAGCTTGTATGGAAGGGTCTGATCAGGCCTAGTTTCTCTGATTGGGGAGCAGCAGTGATATTTGTCCCAAAATCTGACGGTACTCTACGTTTATGTGTGGATTACCGTGATTTGAACAAGCAGACCATAAAGAACAAATATCCATTGCCGCGGATTGATGATTTGTTGGATCGATTAAATGGTGCACAAGTATTTTCACGAATGGACCTAGCTACAGGTTTCCATCAACTTCGAATTGCCGAAGAGTGTGTTCCAATGACAGCATTCAGAGGTCCAGATTTATTCTACGAGTGGTTAGTAATGTCGTTCGGCTTATGTAGCGCTCCAGCCTATTTCGTCGATCTAATGAACAGAGTATTCAGAGGAGTTTTGAATAAATTTGTTCTGGTTTTTATTGATGATATCCTAATCTTCTCTAAGTCAAAGGCCGAACATGAAAAGCATCTGGAACAGGTTCTGGAAATTCTGAGACGGAATGTATTAAAAGCCAAATTTTCTAAATGCATATTCTGGCGGGATGAAGTGAAATTTCTGGGCCACGTCGTATCGAAAGAAGGAATCGCTGTGGATCCAAGTAAAATCACGGCTATTCAAAACTGGAAACAATCTAGTACTCCTACTGAAGTCCGCAGTTTTCTCGGATTGGCTAGCTATTACCGGAAGTTCGTTAAAAACTTTTCGAAGATATCTGGTCATTTAACGAAGCTTACAAAGAAGCACTCTAAATTCAAATGGACTCCAGAAAGTGAGGAGGCTTTTGAAGAGCTAAAATTAAGACTAACGACTGCTCAAGTGTTAACCATCATCGATGGCAACCAAGATTTAAAAGTCTGGACTGATGCTTCTAGAGAAGGCCTTGGCGCAGTGTTAATGCAAAGGGGCCAAGTGATTGCTTATGCTAGCTGCCAACTGAAGCCGCACGAAAAGAACTACGTAACTCATGATCTTGAGTTATTGGCTATAGTATTCGCTTGGAAAATCTTGAGGCATTATCTTCTGGGTGAGAGATTCGAGCTGTTTACAGATCATCAGTCGTTAAAGTATCTGTTCACCCAGAAGGACTTGAATCTGAGGCAGCAGCGTTGGCTGGAGTTTCATCAGCATATGACTTTGAAATTATATACACTCCAGGGAAAGCCAATGTCATGGCCGATGCGTTAAGTCGAAAGAATGAAATGATCGCCAGTTTCATCATTGAGACGTCTTTGATTGACAAGATATCGGCTCTCCAAAAAGACGACCAATTTATCAAAGGAATGAGTCAGCGAATTCGTGAAGGCAATGCTTCAGATTTCCAGCTCGACAGCGAAGGGATTCTGAGGTTAGAAGGACGAATATGTGTTCCAGAAATTCCTGAACTCAGGAGAGATGTGCTTGATGAATGCCACAAATCTAAGCTCAGTATCCATCCGGGTGTGAGTAAGATGTATAACGATATCAAGCGCACATTCTGGTGGAAGTCGTTAAAAAGAGACATCTCGATATATGTTAGTCGATGCCCTACTTGCCAGCTAGTCAAAAGCGATCAACAGAAATTGGCTGGATTGTTACAACCACTAGAAGTTCCTGGTTGGAAGTGGGAACATATTTCTATGGATTTCATTGATGGTCTGCCCAGAACTAGAAAGGGGAATGACAGTATTTGGGTGATCGTAGATCGCTTCACGAAGACCGCCCATTTCATACCTGTCAGATCAAACAGAACTGCTCAGAGTCTGGCGCAGATTTACTTCAGGGAAATAGTTAGACTACATGGAGTGCCGCTCAGTATAGTCAGTGATAGAGATACAATATTTACTAGCAAATTCTGGGAGGCATTTCAAGTCGAGCTAGGGACGAAGCTGAACTTGAGCACCGCTTATCATCCTCAGACAGACGGTCAGACTGAGAGGGTGAATCGTATACTAGAAGATCTATTGCGGGCTTATGTTCTAGATTTCGGTGGATCATGGGAAGACCACCTACATTTGGCTGAATTCTCTTATAACAACAGCTACCAGGCGAGCCTGACAATGTCGCCATTCGAAGCATTATATGGTAGACCATGTCGATCTCCTGCTTGTTGGGTCGAACCTGGTAATAGACTTGTGTTGGGGCCAGATATGATCAGAGAAGCTGCCAACAAAGTCGATTTTATTAAGAAGCGATTACTTGCCGCTCAAAGCCGACAAAAGAGCTATGCCGATAGGAGAAGAAGAGATATATCCTTTGCTGTTGGCGACTATATATATTTGAAAGTATCGCCGATGAGAGGAGTTATCCGGTTCGGTAAAACTGGAAAGTTGGCGCCCAAATTTATTGGTCTGTTTCCTATTCTGGAACGGATCGGAACTCTCGGTTATAGGGTTAAATTGCCTGACTGGTTGCCTGGAGTTCATGATGTATTTCACATATCTCAACTTCGAAAGCACATTCATGATCCATACTTGGTCGTGGAAGAAGCAGCTCAGCAGGATATTGAAATTACTTCAGAATTAGCTGTGAGGCGAGAGCCGTTAAAGATCATCGGCAAAGAAACCAAAGAGCTGAGGAACAAGAAGGTTCACCTAGTCAAAGTGCAATGGAGTGGAGATCCGCGGGATTGTACTTGGGAAACTGAGGAGAGCATTCAGAAAGCTTATCCTAGATGCCGAGTGGATATCTCTGATTGACTCTGGTGCAAGGTACATTTACCCTACTTTGCATTACCATTTAATTCTCTACTCTGTTGTTATTTTCTTTCCATGGATGTGCACTTTTAAAATTCTATAGTCTGAATGATTTTAAAAAGAGTATAGAAATTGATTAGTATATTTTTGAAAAGTTGAAAACAATTGGATTGGTTGTTGTGGTGTGTGATTGTAGATTTATCAAACCACTTTCGACTTTGTTCCTTTTCAGGGACGAAAAGTTTTAAGTGGGGGAGATTGTAATGACCCAGAAAATCTGAACCAATTTAATTTTTTTTATTGGATAAAATAATGGATTTTAAATATTTAAAATAAATATTTTAAATAATAGAGATGAAAAGTGAGTTGAATCGACAATTGAAAACGAATATAATTAAAATTATAATTATAAACAAGGCCTGAAATGGCGCTGCAGTTTCAAAAATTGAATTCAAACTTTGTCGGACTGTACCGGGTGTAAAACAAAACGGATTTTAGTGAAACCAAAAATATTTAAATCTGTTAGTGAATACCTTTCTAAAGAATCTGAAAAATCGAATTTTCATAGCGGAAAGCAAAAGTTATGGCCGAATGAATTTTCAGAAAGGTCGCTATGGAATTTATATAGCCCGTGAAATTGGCCATTTTGCAAACGACCTCGGAATTCGACGAAACCACTTTTGTTGGATTCGGGATGTGAAGTTATTGCTAGGTTTCAAATTTCATAATTTTTGAAGCTAGTATGTGAGCGTGGAAAAAGAAAACGTGTTTTGATCAATTACAGTTAAATTGGATCGACCAGAAATGGGCCTTTTTGCAAACGGTCTCAGAATTCGACGAAACTAGTTTTGTTGGGACCATATTGTCAAAACATAGCTAGATTTATTTTTCTGGAATCTTTCGAATCAGTTTGTGGCCCTGGCAAATTGAAATGCACGTTCAAATTAAATATTGAATGTTTTATATTTTATTTTGAAGGAAAACTGACTGAAACAGTCGAATGGGCCTACGAAACATATCCCATTGTGTTCGGAATGGGGGTAAAATGCTAGGGACGACAGTCGTTGGGTTTAGATTGGTGGTCGTGTCAGAAAGCCCCTTTAAAACCTCCCCGACCAATCAATTTTTTTTTTTAAAAAAAAGTCCCCTTTATTCTCTCTCACCGATTAACGGCGGAACCCCCTTCCCACCTTCTCTCCTCAAATCCATCCGCCTCCGCCACCTGCAGCCACCGCCACCACTCGACGGCACCTCCCCTCCTCTTCAAACCCGACCAACCCCCACCCTCTCTCCCTTCGCCAGCGTCGAGAACGACGCCTCCAAAGTCGTCGACATTCAGTCGACACCGAGATCGCCAGAGGCGATCGGATCTGAAGCCCCGACCATCGCCAGGAGCGCCACACCCCCCTCTTCCACGTCGCACCCTTTGATCTTCACCACGATTCACGGATTCGTCGCAAAATCCTAACCCTAGTTCGAACAGTTAAAAAAGGTGCGACCTTTATTTATTTTGAACTGTTTTAAACACTCTATAGTGTTGCAAACCTGGTAAAAATCATATCTTTTTGCTATGTGGTCGAAATTCAATGAAACAAGAGACAATGGACTCGTGTGCACGTCTTCTGCATTTTAGAAGAGACCGCATATTTTTCTGAGCCTTCTGCTATTTTTGGTGGAGTGGAACCCAATGTGAGATTTCTAATTTATAAACGATATGGAAAACGACGATGTATAAATTATATAGTCGATGTATGAGTTATATAAGCGTTGTACACCTCTTGTATAAGCGTTGTATAAGTTGTATGTTCGATGTATAAGTTATATATCCATTGTAAAAATTATATATGTGTTGAAATAGAAGTGAATTGCTATATATAAATATATATATATATATACGCCCCTCGTCCACAAACCATGGATGATATTTATTGGTTGTGATTGGTGTGAAAATTGATTGATAGCGAATGGTTGTTTGGGATTGTTTGTGGTTGATATTGATTGATTGTGGTTGAAAAATACCCATTTGTGGTTGAGAAATATTTGGTTGAAATCACATAGGATTAGTTTGTGGAAATGAAATAAATATATACGTGCCGCCTGCGTGCGAACTAGATGCATGATCCCCATTGTCAAAAACCGCGAGGTTTTAAGGTAGAGCGAGGAGCCGTACTAGGGACGGTCCCGGTTTTAACTACCCTGCCGTTATGCTGCCGAAATTTTGAATAATATTCATGTGTTTGAATTATTTTCATTTGCTGAAACTATATTTATTCGTTGAATAGAAAACCTTCATGTGTTGAATCGATATTCATTCGTTGATTAGAAATTCATGTGTTGAATGGTATTCGTGTTCTAAATATAAAAATCACATTTTTATCTATATACAGAAACTATAGAAAACCTTCATGTGTTGAATCGATATTCATTCGTTGATTAGAAATTCATGTGTTGAATGGTATTCGTGTTTTAAATATAAAAATCACATTTTTATCTATATATAGAAACTATAGAAAACCTTCATGTGTTGAATCGATATTCATTCGTTGAATTGAAATTCATGTGTTGAATGGTATTCATATTTTGAAATAAATTGTTCCATAATAAAAATCACCTTTTATCAACTATATGGACTATGTAAAATAATCTTGTTTTAAAAGAAATTGTTTTATAAGAAAAATTCTATTTTTATCACCTATATAAACTATATAAAATAATAGTGTTTTGAAATGAATTGTTTTACAATAAAAATCACATTTTTATTATATACATGAATTGTTGAAATGTGAAGTGTTAAAAATAGCAACTCGTTCAAATAAATATGCATGAGTTGAAATATTCATTAATTAGCTAATGAGGTGATTTTTTTTACCTATGCATGCAACATTAGAATGAATGGTGTTTTTAAACCAAATGGAATCAAATATGAAGTTGAGTGGAAAATGATAAATGATAAGAACTGTATATATGTACATGCATATTTATTGAACAGGTTATAGCAAAGGGGCTAGAGAAGAGGAATAAAATTTTTGGGCCCGACAAATAGGTACACATTTACTGTTTTGTTTGGGTGATGATTTTATGAGCCTGTTGGCTAGCCGCTTGGCGTTTTCTTTTTCTTTTTGACATGAGACGCCCGTGTGGCTATTTGGGAATTTTCCCAGCCCCTCCCGTACAAAGGGGGTTATGGCGAAATTTTCCAAAATTTAAAGGCGTTAGTGAAATATTTGAAGTGAAATCGATATTGAAATTGTTGAATGAATTATATTTATATAAATATATAAATATAAATAAAATTAAAACGAAACGTGGCCGTGCAGTTCGTGTTTTGAAACCGTGATTTCAAACAACTAGTGCGGGAAATCCGACCATTGGATTTTCCCGAAACCACAACCGTTGGGTTCGCCTTGGAAATATCTTTCCAACGGCACCAACTTTGTAAAAATCCAACGGTTGGATTGTCTGGAATGTTTAATTCAAATTTGAAGAAAAACAGCGCCAGAATCGATTATATTTATATATTTATAAATATAATTATATTTAATCGAATAACGATGCTGCAGTTCGTATTTTGAAATCGAAACTTCAAACGATTGTACCGGGAGATCCGACCGTCGGATTTTCCTGAAACTGGAACCGTTGGATTCGTTTTGAAAAGATATTTCTAATGATGTAAATTCTGTGAAGATCCAACGGTTAGATTTTCAGATATGTGTAAATCAAATCTGAAGAAAAACAGCGCCACGGTCGCGTTATGGCCCGAAGCGTCGTTTTGAATAAATTGGCTATTTTAAAATAAAATAAAAATAGCAATAAATCGTTATAAAATATTATAAACAATATGGATGTGATTTAGAAATTAACTGAAGGTTGGCTAAGTCGAATGGTTTCCTGAGTGTTGACCTGATGTTGGTTTCGGCCTTCGGGGTTAATATTTGGGGAATCGTTCTCTTACTGATTGACGGTTAGTGACTAAAGAATTGAAATGATGTGTGTATATGTTAGTGTTGCACTTGTTTATTATATACGCGAGTTGCTCAGAAAGACCGGGTTTTTCCCATTCTGAATAACTGAATCAACGATAATAAATCGAAGATGAAGACGATGGTCGAAGACCGGAGATCTCCACCTCGTTTGGATGGTAACCGAGGTCCTGATTGGGAGGCATCCCGAAATATGGATAATGAGTGGTGATCGTCCAGACGTACGTGGTGATCGATGGGTTTGCGAGGTATTTAGTGCCTCCGGTTTCGTTCAGATTCAGAACGGACTTGTAAATGGACTGTGTGTCTGACATTTGATTTTATTCTGTGTTGATTGATCTCTATTAAATATACATCTGTTTGACGGCGGAGAATTTATTCTTTTGCTTAACGCCCTTCTCTGAAACGCACGAGCTCAGAGGTTGTATATCGATGGACATCAGTCGCATGGCATGAATTTCCTATGTGGCATGCTAAGATGCAGTGATCAGGGCTTCTGTTGAAAAGCAAAGTCTTGTGGTGATGATCAAAGCACCGCCGGTGTGGCGTAGCTTTGTGTATAACGTAAAATTGCGAGCCTCACACCCCGGTATGAACCAGAAACGGGAGAGGACATCAGGGAGGGCCTGCGTTTCTTTCTAGCTAGGGTGGTGTCAGTGACCTACCAGCCCTGACATTTATACACTTTTCACCTGTGTGGTTGTTGCTATTGCGAGGCGCCTCGGTTTGATCGGACGATCCGGGTCCGATGGAGTCATTCGTTGGCTCGTTTACGCCCTAAAGGGCGGGGAGACGTAGTGTTCAGGCATAATAATCCACATCGGTGGACCGGCCCTGACGATCCAAGGGGCAGTTGTGGCTGTTCCTGGGACACGAGCTAGAGCGTCTCGCATTCGGTAAGGACTATCTTTTGCCTTGGTTCCGGACGGAAATCCAATTTCCAAATACGACATCGTGCGATTTTGATTGTATATATATATACGGCGACATAGTGGCATGGGACGCTCATATCGTCTATGATTGATAGTTATGATTTGAAATTGTTTTCAAAACATATAAACACTAGCAATAATATCAAATGCCTTTATTTTATTCGTATCAAGCATATTTTGGCCGTTATAAGGTAAAAACTCTATCCTCCGGTTTGAGTTGCATTGTGTGATGGGAACTGAGTCTTATAATGGCTTCATTTTTATAAAAAGCATTGCGATGTTTAAAAGAAAGATTTGTTTTAAAGCACTGGCAATCCAATGGAGTAAACCCGTTCCACGAAAGTGGCGTGGTCCTGTGATTAGCCAAATTATATATGTGTTGAGTAGATTTCTCATACCAGTCCCATGACTAACTCGTAGTTTGTTTCACTCTCAAACTCGGGTGCCCCTTTTTCTAACGGGCAGCCTTGTATTCAGGTTTAGCTGGTTCTTTCTGGATAGCTGGAGCTGAAGATGGATTCTATCATTTATCTCTTTTTATGTTGTTCAGCTCCTATTGTACATTATGTTTGTTTTCCGCTGTAGACATTTATGTATAGCTGAACTGTATTTGTGCTAAGTAAGATCCTGTATACTGTGTAACTCTGATGATTACTTTTATCCAGTATATTCTATTGTTCATTATCTGATGTATTTATTTAATTCTGTTCTGCTATTACCTGTTTCTGTGTTATATTCCACGGATTACCCTTGCCTCCGTGAGTACGGGGTTTGGGGTCGTCTCAATTATATATATCGATTTGTTTTCCATGAAGATTCCATTGGAAATAGAATGTGATTTTGGGTTTATCGTGAACCGTGTTTTAAATGACATTGGTTCTTTAACCCAGTTAAAGACAAGATATGATTTCCCAAGTTAAATAATCATTGATAGTGATTATTAGGAAGATTAAAACCAAGTGGAGTTTTAATGAATCTTTAATTAGATTGAAATGATCGAGGATGGAGTATCACCAGTTTTAATCCAGGCGATAGTTAAATCTTTAATTAGATTTGAACGTGAAATGGTAATTGAATTTACCGATAACACAGTGGTGTTAGAAATGAAGTATTACCAGTTTTACTTCATGGGATGAATAGGTTGGGATTGGGAAATTAAAACAAATGATTACTTCGGTAAGGTTCGTTAATCCCGACTAGATTTGGATAAACCATAATTTGGTTTGAATTGATATTCAAAAGAAGATTAAAGAATAAATTTAAGGAATTTATCTTTGATAAAATTAATGGGAACCTTTCCCAAAGTATAAGAATATTTGAATAAAAGAATATTCTAAATAGGAATGAGGTGTATGTTGTGTTTGTGTAACACTTGTTTATTATATACGCGAGTTATTCAGAAAGACCGAGTTTATCCCATTCTGAATAACTGATTCGACGATGTGTCGAGGATGAAGACGGTGGTTGAAGACCGGAGGTCTTCACATCCTTTGGATAATTACTAACGATCTTGATTGGGCTGTACACCCAAGAGGAGGGAATCAGTTGGTGATCGTCCAGACGTACTTGGAGATCGATGGATATGCGAGGTACAAGGTGCCTCCGGTTTCGTTCAGACCCGTAACAGACTTGTAAATGGACTATGTGTCTGACATTGGATATCATTCTGTGTGATCAATGGATATCGGTTGCATGGAGTGGTTTGCCTGTGTGGCATGCTAAGATACAAATGATCAAGGCTTCTGTTGAAAAGTAAAGTCTTGTGATTGATGATCAAAGCACCGCCTGTGTGGCATAGCTTTGTGTATAACGTCAATTCGCGAGCCTCACACCCCGGTTGTGAACCAGAAACGGGAGATGACTTCAGGGAGGGCATGCGTTTCCTTCTAGCTAGGGTGGTGTCAGTGACCTACCAGCCCTGACATTTATATTATTTTCACCTGTGTGGTTGTTGGATTGCGAGGCGCCTCGGATATATCGGTGACTATGTGGAGCCGATGGAGTCATCAGACTCATTTACGCCTAAAAGGGCATGGAAACGCAGTGTTCAGGCATTTTAATCCACATCGATGGACCGACCCTGACGATCCAAGGGCTCACCTGTGTCTGGGTCCTGAGACATGGGCTAGATTGTTTCGAATCGGTGAGGACTATCTTTTGCCTCGTTTCACTGATGGAAATCCAACTTCCAATACGTGACTTTGCGGTTTTGATTGTAAAACCTATATATGGCGACATAGTGGTACGTGGCACTTATGCCGTCTATGATTGATACTTATGATTGAAATTGTTTTGACACTATACACTTATAGTAATAATAAAAGATGAAATTTAGTGTATCAAGCATTCTTTGGCTATTATAAGGTAAAACCCTATCCTCCAGCTTGTGTTGCATTGTGTGATGGGACCTGGGTCTTATAATAGCTTCATTGTTCTTTATTTAGCATTGCGTTGTTGTTTTATGCACTGTTATTCTTGGGAGGAAACCCGTTCCGTGTTATACGGCGTGGTCCCTTGATTTACCTAACTTTAAAATAAAGACTAATTACTGTTTTAGTTCTCACACCAGTCACATGACTGACCTGGAGTTTATTGTTTTAACCTAAACTCTAGGTTCCCTTATTTTGACACGGGCAGCTAGTAGTTTTGGTTTTGTAGATTTATATTCACAGGATCCTGGTTTACAGCTGGAACGATACTCGGAAAGCTCTGTATCCGTGTATTACTTTCAGTTGTGTTTTGTATTATTTTTCCGCTGCTATGTAATGTAAATTGAATCTCTGACATTTTTCTGATGTGTAATATTTATTCGTACTCTGTATATTCTTGTATTCTGATGAATTGTTGTAATAAACAATGAAATGTTCTTCTGTTTGCGTTCTGATTTGTTGTGTTCTCAAAACAATCAGGGGTTTCGAACGGTCTTGGTCGGTTTAGCGATCGATTCGGATCGAGCGAAATTCCTTATCGTTTCAGGGGGAGATTATAACAACCAGGAAAATCAGAACCAATTTAAAAAAATTATTTTAAGAAATTTGGTCAGAAATTAAAAATTCCATTTTTAAATAACAGCAAAGCCCCTAAAAATAGACATTGTGCAAACAACCTCCGTTTTCGACGAAACCACTTTGGCTGGATCCAGAATGTCAGATTATTGCAAGTTTTAAAATTCCATAATTTTTGAAATTAATATGTGAGCGTGGTAAATTAAAACGCGTTTGGTAATTTCAGTTTGAATTGGATCGACCAGAAAATAGCTATTTTTCAGACGGTCTCTAAATTCGACAAAATTAATTTTGTTAGGACCGTATCGTCCAAACATAGCTAATTTACTTTTCTGGAATTTTTGGAATCAGTATGTAGCCCCGGTAAATTAAAATGTATGTTCAAATCCAAAATTGAATATTTTACATTTTAATTTGAAGAAAAACTGACTGAAACAGTCGATTGGGCCTACGAAACATATTCCATTTTGTCCGAAATGGGGGTATTTAGCTGGGGGTGACAGTCATTGGGTTTGATTTTTGGTTCGTATGGAGATACCAATATTTTTGGAGTTAAATATATATATATATATATATATGAACCAATAGAAAAAAAATCTCTTCACTTTTCTCGCTCCAGAAATTTACCCCGTAACCCTTGTATCGACAGCGGCTAAAACTCCATACTTCTCTCTTCATTTTCTCCCAAATGACTCAACGAAATCAAATGGTTCTTTGGAGGATTTTGTAGATCTCCTCCCCAGCTTTAAATCCATATAAGTCCCGTGATCCATCGTCGCGTACCATGATCGAATCACCTTCCTGAACCTTCGCCGCATCGACCCAGTTTTCTCCTACCACCGCGGTTCGAGTTTGATGCCGCCAGGCACGGAAAGCCTGCTCCAAGCTCTACGGCGTGATATAACTCGATTGTCGTCTCATGCTTCGGATTGAACGCAATCTGAAAACCTAGTTTGGAACCAAACCGAGAGGTAACGGCTTGGGTTATTTTAAATTGTTTATAACACTTTAAAACTTTGCAAAGTTGATTAACCGAATAAAAATCATATCTTTTTCGTATGTTGTCCAAATCCAATGAAACAAGAGACATTGGACTTGCGATATCGTACACTACATTCTAGAAGAGACTAGAACGCATTTGGAGCTCTCTACAAAACTAGAAGGAGTGGAACCCAACGTGATATTTCTAAATTCAAATAAATTGAATAAAAATATATTAGGTTGCAGACGGGGCTTAGTAGCTCCTGACACCATCGTCCACAGACCATGGACGATTTGTTTGATAGTATTGTGTTGTAGAAATTGATTGTGTTTGCAAGAAATTTGATTGTGTTTCTGGTGAATTCATTTTGTTGTGAAAATGAATGGTATTGTGAAAATTATGAAAATAAAATTATTGTAATGTTGCAAGGCCTAGGATAGCAGCGGAGCCATGCTAGACACGGTGCCGGTGCCAAATACCCTGCCATTGTAATGCCGAAATTTTCTGAAATGAATCATATAAAATTGTTGTTGTGTTGAATAAATTGTTTGAACGATAAAAATAACATTCTTATTATATGTATGAAGTATATAAAATATTCATGTTAGAAATAAAATGTTTGAACAATAAAAATAACATTTTTATTGTATGTATGAAGTATATAAAATATTCATGTTTGAAATAAATTGTTTGAATAATAAAAATAACATTCTTATTGTATGTATGAAGTATATAAAATATTCATGTTTGAAATAAATTGTTTGAACAATAAAAACAACATTTTTATTGTATGTATGAAGTATAAAAAGTATTCATGTTTGAAATAAATTGTTTGAACAATAAAAATAACATTTTTATTGTATGTATGAAGTATATAAAATATTTATTTTTGGAATAAATTGTTTGATCAATAAAAATAACATTTTTATCGTATGTATGAAGTACATACAATATTCATGTTTGAACAAATAAAATAACATTTTTATTGTATGCATGAACCTTTAAAAATAGTTATTGGTTGAAATAAATATGTGAACATTAAAAACATCATTTTTAATGTGTTAACGAACTATATAAAATTGTCATGTAGTGACATAAATGTTTATTCCTTGAAAATAATATTTTTAACATGTATATGAAGTGTTAAAAATAGTCATGTGTTGAAAAATATTTTTGTTCGCCAAAAATATCATTTTTTTATCGTATGTATGAAGTGTTAAAAATAACCATGTGGTGAAATAAATATTTGTTCATTGAAAATATTATTTTTAACATGTATATGAAGTGTTAAAAAAAGTCCTGTGTTGAAAAATATTTTTGTTCGCCAAAAATATCATTTTTGTCATATGTATGAAGTGTTAAAAGTTACCGTGTGTTGAAATAAATATTTGTTCATTGAAAATATTATTTTTAACATGTATATGAAGTGTTAAAAATAGTCATGTGTTGAAAAATATTTTTGTTCGCAAAAATATTATTTTTATTATATGTATGAAGTGTTAAAAATAACCATGTGTTGAAATAAATATTTTTTCATTGAAAATATTATTTTTAACATGTATATGAAGTGTTAAAAATAATCATGTGTTGAAAAATATTTTTGTTCGCTAAAAATATTATTTTTATCACATGTATGAAGTGTTAAAAATAACCACAGGTTGAAATAAATGCTTGTTCATTAGAAATATTATTTTTAACATGTATATAAACTGTTAAAAATAGTCATGGATGGAAATAATTATTTGTTTGCTTAAAATATTATTTTTAGCTTAGATATGCATGTATATACACATGCTAAATAGGTAAATGGATTGGCTGTTGAGTAAAGAATTTATTTGCGTGTCCGACAAATAGGTAAACCTTAATGAGTTGGCTAGGCAATTTTATTTATTACACAAACTCCTGTGAATGCCATTGGATGCGGTGTGCTGGTTCTCCTATGTGGAATTATAAACAACGCCATAGGATAGTAACAATTAATTTTGGACTACTACATGGCATACTTCGTGAAGATAGCATACTCTATCATATCCCATATAAGCATTTGGAGCTTGTATGACGAGATTGGAATTACCATACAAGCGAGAAGCTTGTATGGCGATGACTACATTTCAGGTTGAACCGAAGATGAACTATTGATGTCATAGCATATCATATTCCATATAAGCATTTGGAGCTTGTATGACGAGGTTGGGATTACCATACGAGACGCTTATATGGCTATGAGTGAATTACAGGTTTAATTGAGGACTGATATGGAATAAATAAAATATAACTGTAAATTGCCAGATTAAATAAAAACCCCACATGGGTCTGGAGTTGACAATAATCACGTCTCTCTAGTTATTAGATACGGCACATGGATTATTTAATTTCCAACACTGGACAAGGTGACGAGAATTTATTCTCTTGAGAAATGATTTTTACACTCTCCCTTGGGCATAGAATAGGTCACTAAAAATTGTGTACGCTTATTCTGGATGTATTGGGTGCCTAATACGACCCAATAAATTTCTAAACCCCTCCCCATACAAAGGAGGTTATGGCGAAATTTTTCGAAATTTAAAG
This sequence comes from Allium sativum, assembly GCA_030737875.1. Taxonomy (NCBI): domain Eukaryota; kingdom Viridiplantae; phylum Streptophyta; class Magnoliopsida; order Asparagales; family Amaryllidaceae; genus Allium; species Allium sativum. The sequence goes on along the minus strand of CM060922.1, from coordinate 759,793,986 downwards.
GCGTTAGCCAAATTTTTGAAGTGAAAATGGTTTGGAAATCATCGAACAAATTATATTTATATATTCATACATATAAATTAAAATAAAACGTATCACGCAGATGTAGTTCGCATTTTGAAATCGTAACTTTAAATGATTATACCAGGAGATTCGACCGTCGGATTTTCCCGAAACTGGAATTGTTGGGTTCTCTTTGGAAAGATCTTTCGAATGGTATAAAATTTGTTAAGATCCAACTGTTAGATTTTGAGAAACGTGTAATTCAAATCTGAAGAAAAACAGCGCTAGGGCCGCGTAATGACCTGAAGCGTCGTTTAATTAAATTGGGCTATTTTTATATGAATAAAAATAGCGATAAATCATTTTAAAATATTATAAACGATATGGAATGGAGATAAACAAACTTTACTTGGTTTATCAAATATTTTGATGGTTGGATAGATTTGACATGAAAATTATATTAATGAGCTAAAACTTGAATGTCAAATAATTTAACCATGGAAGGAATTGATTTGAATTCTATATATACGTGAATTATTTGAAAAGGTAGAGTTAATTCCCATTTCAAATAATTGATCGACGATTAAAATTCGAAGATATGAAGACGGTGCAAGACCGGTGATCTTCACATCGTATGGATTGCTACTGATGCCTTAGATATGGGTAGCTCCCTTGATGAGGTCACAGTGGTAGTGGTCTGACGTACTTGTTGATTTTCCGGATGTGCGAGGGCCTCTCTTCCGTATTGGACATATGGAACGAGGAATAAAGTGCCTCCAGTTTCGTTCAGACCCAGAACAGACTAGTAAATGGATATGCGTCTGACATTGGATTTTGTTCTGTGGTGATTGATCTCTATTAAATATATATCTGTTTGTTGGCGGAGAATTTATTCTCTTGCTTAACACCCTTCTCTAAGACGTACGAGCTTAGAGGTTATATATCGATAGACATCAGTCGCATGGCTTGGACTGTCAATGTGGCATGCTGAGATGCAAGTGATCAAGGCTTTTGTTGAAAAGCAAGGCCTTGTGGTTGATGTTCAAAGCACGGCTTTAAATAGCATAGCTTTGTGTATAGCGTTAATTCGCGAGCCTCACACCCCGGTATGAGTCAAAAACGGGATATGGAACACAGGGAGTGCATGACGTTTCTTTCTAGCTATGGGTGGTGTCATGGTATGGAGCACAGACATTTATTTATTTTTACCTATGTGGATGTTGGATTGCGAGGCGCCTCAGATATATCGGTTACTACGAAGCCGATGGATAGGTCCGATAGGACCAAGAAACGTATGTTCAGGAATAACTAATCCTCAAACGTAAGGGAGGACCGGCCCTGCAGGATCCAGGGTTGCCCAGAGTGTGTAATCCTGAGACATTTGCTAGAGTGTCTCGAATCGGTGAGGAGCCATCCCTGGTCTCGACTCATGACGGAAATCCAATTTCAAATACGACATTACGGTTTTGATTGTAAACCTATATATGGCGGCATAGTGGCATGGGACGCTCATGTCGTCTATGATTGATACATTATGATTGGAAGTGTGTTTGAAACATATATGCAATAGTAATAACATCAAATGATTTTGCTTTATACGTATCAAAAATATCTTGGCCATTATAAGGTAAAACTCTATCCTCTGGCTTGCGTTGCATTGTGTGATGGGACCTGAGTCTTATAATGGCTTCATTTTTCTAAAAAGCATTGCGTTGTTTAAAAGATTTACTTTATTTCATGCACTGACAATCAATGGAGTAAACTCGTTCAGCGTTAGCGGCGTGGTCCTATGATTTGCCTTATTGTATTGTTGAAACGGTTTAGTAGATTTCTCATACCAGTCCCATGACTGACTCATAGTTTGTTTCACTTGCAAACTCGGGTGCCCTTATTTTTACACGGGCAGCCAAGTAACAGGCTGAAGGATGTATTTTGGCTTAGCATTATGGTGGAGTGCACTTTTGGCTAATGGCGAGACTAGCTTTCATCTATATTTTGGACTATTGACATTATCGCCTGTATTAACTTATGTATATGTACCGTTGATCGTGATGTAGACTGATTATTTCTATTATGTACTATCTGATGTATATGTACCGCTGATCGTGATATATACTGATCATTTCCTTCATGCACTAAGTTGTATCCTATAACTGTGCCACTCTGATGATGATGTTTATTACATTCTATGATTCCGCTGTCATATTGATGTAAATTATTGTATTTCATGTTTCATGTTTGTGCTATTATTTGTAATCTGCTAATGTTTATTAATGTGTTATATTTCAATGATTATCCTTGCTTCTGTGGCACAGGGGGTTTGGGGTTTTCACAGGAACTGCACTATATCGAATGTAGGAAAATATTATTTACTTTCCGGGTTTTAAATCAATATTTATTTATTTATTTAATAAATTAATTAATTATTATTTATTCAAATTCATGAATAAATTTATATTTTGAAGTTAGATATTTCGAAAGTAGGTATTATAGTGTTATCGTTATAACTAATGTTTTCATAAAAGAATTGGATTCATAAACTGAATCTGAGAGTTGCGTAAGCAATGATTTGATAAGAAGTTAAGAAACGGAGTTAAGGAAATTTGAAACTGACTGGAGATTAGTTAAGTAGAATAATTTCCTAAGTATTGAACTGGTGTTGGTTTCGGCCTTCGGGGTTGATATTCAGGGAATTATTCTCTTATAGGCTTACAGTTAGATACGGATAGATGTGGGAAGATAGTGATAAGTGAATAAGAAATGGAAATGTTTTCCAATATTAATAACATATATTTTCTAAATTTAGAAAATAAGAATTTATGTATATATGGAAATGGGAAAATGAATAAATTAATGATAAATTAATTTAAAAGGGAAAAATGTTGATTGCTGATTGATCGATAAAATTTCCATTTGGAAATAAGATCGTTGTGTGTATGGATGTTTTTCTTTGATAGTTAAATAACCGACTATCAAAGTTTTGACCATTTTTCAGTTGTCAATAAGTAGAGATCGGGATCAGATTTATTATCTAAAAACCACTCCGTATGGGCATTAGCGTTGCGAATTGAATATGATGAAGATAATTGAAGATGGAGTTTATGCAAGGGTTGTTCTAACAATCCTAGGTAGAAATTGCCTAAGATGGATTTACGGAATGGTGCCTTCGATTTGTCTAGTCCCAGGACAACCTATTTGGAAGAATGTCTGACAGAGTATATTTAATAGATCACGTAAGCCGATCTCTTCAAACGTATTTACGTTTGGTGGCGGAGGAATTTTTTTCTCTTAGCTGTATACCCATGGTATTTTTGGAGGAATCAATTTGTGATTTGGTGGGTATGACGATGTGACTTTCAAAGTAAATAAAGGTGTGATCTGTATGTTATGGCCTCTAGCCTCACAACCAGGAAATGGTATAAAATCAGGTAGGTTGCATGGCTAAGTGGGTAGCTCCCAATTAGGGTGTATTGTCACCTAATCTAGAGAAATTCCATTTACTTCTATAATCTATTTCGATGTTGTCCCTTTCGGGAAACGGTTGCTGATCCCAACCATTGGTGATAATACATTCGGTGCACTCAAGCGAAATGAGTAGCCTGTCATGTTTAGCCTGGGTTACAAGATGTTCTTGTTAAACCCGATGTATTCCTCTCTAGAGATACACTGTCAGAAGGTGGTCTCATACCTTGCCAATTGGAATACATTACCAAATAAGCACCTGCGGTTTTTGATTATATATTATATATGTGGAACGTGAGATGAAATCATTCCACTAGATTGCTATTTATTTAATTTAGACATTATTATAATATCAGAAGAGTATGGATATTAAAAAGAATGTTTTGGGTTATCGTACGGTAAAACCATCCCTGTTTATGTGTGGATTGGTCCTATGATTATTCTTTCTTTTAAAAGGATTTTAATAGTTAAACAAATGGTTGGAATTTACTCACACCAGTCCATGTTGCTTGCTTAGTGCTTAGTACGCATGATAGGGGGTTCTCGCTTCGCGTTAGGTGGCGAACGGGAGACTCTTACCCCTACATGTCCCGAAAATGGGGGTTGGTCTAGTCGAGAGGCTGGTCGTAAAACAAGGTGCTGGGGTACCTCTGTAAGCCACAGTGGGAGGTTAGCCCGCTGACTAGGGGTGGAGGGATGGTTGAAAAGCCTATCGAAATTTCCGGTTCATTACAGTGGTATTAGAGCCAGGTTAAGTAATTACCTTGGCTCTGTGGCGTAACTCAATAGAGATAGGGTTAGTAATGCCCTAGATTGAGTTGAGTGTATATATATGAGAGAACGTATTTGTAGATTTTATAGAAAATTGTTTTATATTGTGGAGATTTATTGGTTGAGTGGTTTATGAATTCTGGTTGATCAGTTTGATCCACTATATCAGTAGGGGTTTTCTAAACACTTGAATACGATGAACCAACACAGTATGGTTTGAAATTAAAACACTGGAAATTTGGAAAGGTGTTTGTAAATGGACTTGGATTAAATATATGAGAATTTTAAAATCCTGGGAGAATTTAAATTGTTTAACAAGCATTGTGAATGGTATTTTGAAATTTAATTTCAAATGGAAATGTATTAAAATGAATTTTGAATGTGATATAGTACTGAATTCACTTCGATCGCTGGGAAATAACCCTGATGATGTTGGCCACATCATCAGTGTTCATTTTCGAGTTCTAAGTGATGGAATACTGCCAAAGATTTTATTTTGAATTGTTTTGAGAAACAAGTTGTTTGAAATCTGAAAAGGGATATCTGGTTTTTTAGAAAAGAAAAGCTGTTTAAATCTCCCAGGAAGAGACGGTTTGAATTAAAAACTGATTAAGTAGAAATTTGTTAAAACAAATTAAAAAGGAATTTGTGAAAACAAATTGAAATTGAGTTAAAAGCTAGTAAAGTGGGAACTATATTGAAATGGGGTAATATCGAGTAAAATTGGAATTTGGTATATAATTGGACTCGGTTAAGTAAATGGATTGATCTTTGAAATAAAAATCAGAATTGTGATTTTGAGATGAAGATAACCGATTAGAGGAATTAATTAGTTAATGAAATATGTGGATGAAACTTAACAAGGTTAAGTAAGTTGAATTGATGAGTTAGGAGTTTGGAATCAAGAATGGAACTTTGGTTTGAAATGAGATTTGGTTTGGATATAAGCAAATAGCTGTGTTGAGGATAAATTGATTAGAAGTTGGTTGGGATGGCATTTGTTTACGCTGGATTGATAGCAGATGGAAGTGATAGAGTTAAATATCCGACAAAAAGGTACAACTTTATTTTTATATGAGTTTGGAGATTTATGAGCCGATTTGGAAAGCCGCTTGGCTGTTTGATTTTCTTTTGGATTGGAAAAGCCCTAGAGAGGCGAGCTGTAGTTGTACCAATTGGGCCGTACAAAGGAGACGCTGGCGAAATTTTTCAAAAACTTAAAGTGTTAGAAAATTTTTTAAATTTTTTGTTGGTAAGAATAAATTAATATTTTAATTGAAATTAATTGGTTCAGTTGAAACTGAAGATAAAGAAGTAAACAAATAATTTTTACCCAGTTAATAGGGTTTGATTTCTACCTTAGTAATTTCGAGGACGAAATCCTTTTAAGAGGGGAAGAATGTAACGTCCCGTATTTTTAATGGTTTAATAATTAATTAATTTAATTATTTAAATAAAGGTTTGGTAATTTAATGGCTTGAATTAAATTATAGTGAATATTTAATTAATATAAATAATTAAATAATATATTTAATTCCAAAATAATCGAAATTAAGTTGAATTGACATTTATGTGTGAATTGGATAGTGTAAGAGATTTGGTTGAGCTAGATTTGAATTATAATAATGAACCTATTTAATAAATGACGTTAGAATGTATAAATTATATTAAAATTATAATCGAGCTCGAAATGGCGTGGTTTTTTGTAATTTGGCGATTTGAACTTTAATTGAATATACATAATCCATTTTAAGTCGAATTTTTGTGAACCAAGAAATGTTCAGATCTTATGAACTATATTTTTCTAATGGAAGAGAAAATTCGAGATTTCATCGTGTAGATTGTGAGTTATGATCAAATCAAAATTTCAAAAAGTCATTATGGAATTTGTTTATAATTTATAATGATTTATTTACATTATAAAAGGATTTTTAATATAAATTAAATAATCGATTTAACCTGGATTTGAAATATCAAGTTATAAATCCAGGTATGTTTATTTTAGAGCTAGATAATATTTTATGTGAATATATACGATAACATTTATTTATAAATATTTAATTAATTTGTTTTAAATATATTAGTATTTAAATGGTTTATTTTATACCTTAAAAATAGCCATTTTTACAAACGACCTCCGTTTTTGATGAAATTAATTTTGTTGGATTTTGAATATTAAATTACAGTTAGATTTCAATTTTCGTAATTTTTGGAGTCAGTATGTGGTCGTATGGAATTTTAATATGAAAAACAGCCAATGATTTGACTTTAAAAATACGTTGTGTGAGCAAACGGACTCGGAATTCGACGAAACAAGTTTCGTTGGGTCCATAATGTCGAAATCATAGTTGTATGTCCATTTTCATCGAATTTGGATATTGTATGTGATTATAGGGATTTTTAACAGCAAATATAGACAGCGTTAAGATAAATATTAATATAAAATTCGAATATTAAAATATTAAAATTTTCCTATATGTACAACTACCTCCATACTAACCCTAAACTATTTTTCTTATGGTCAACGGAAAATCAGCCGCACCATTTCTCGTCTAAAAATCCAAAACCTGATCATAGAAAAATCACAGAAATTCATAGAAAAATTAATAAATCCAAACAAGTATATATTTGAATTTCCACGATGCTTCTCTTCAACCGCATATATGATTTCCTGAGTTTGAATCTTATTTAAGTCGCTCAAAAATATTCAGCGTTGGTTTTTTCGAGTTAGGGCTGGGATTTTTGTGGTTTTGAGGCATTTGTTCTCGTTTTGGTTGTTAGCATTGGATTGAGGAGATGTTTTTGTATGAGAAGGAAAATTTTGAGGAAGATCGAGTAGATTTTTATTTGATGATGTTTACAGTGGTTACGCGGAGGAGTGTTGAAGTCGATTTTTGCATGAGGTGCGGGATAAAGACTGTTTGGTAGAGGAAAAGGAGTGTTCGAAGAGGGTTGTAATTATAATGATACGGATTTCGCTCGGTCCGAATTGATCGCTAAACCGACCAAGACCATTCGAAACCCGGATTGCTTTGAGAACACGACGAATCTGACATAAATAACAGAACATTTCATTGCTATTACAACAATTTCCATCAGAGTACAAGCATATATCAGAGTTCAAATGGATATTACACATCGCAAATAAATTAATATCAGAGATTAAAATACATAGCAGCAGAAATTAAATGTACAAATACAATGTACAGCGGAAATACATCGACTAGCACAACTGGAAGAAATATACGGATACAAAGATTTCCGAATATAGCTCCGGCTGTAAATCCAAGATCTTGTTAAAAAGAAGTATCTGCAAAAACCAAAACCACTAGCTGCCCATGTGGAAAATATGGGAACCCAGAGTTTAGAAACAATAAACTCTGAGTCAGTCATGGGACTGGTGTTAAAACTAAAACTGTTATTAAACTTTACTTTAAAAGTTGGGAAATCAAGGGACCATGCCGTATAACACAGAACGGGTTTACTCCACATGAATCTCAGTTTAAAATTAAACAACGCAATGCTTTTTGGAAAAATGAAGCTATTATAAGACTCGGATCCCATTACACAATGCAATGCAAGCCGGAGGATATAGTTTTACCTTATAATAGCCAAACATGCTTGGTACATTTAAAACAAATCTTTTTGATATTACTATAAGTGCATAGTGTATCAAACGACTTCAAATATAAACGTATTAATCATAGACGACATGAGCGTCCCATGCCACTATGCCGCCATATAGGTTTGCTAATCAAAACTGCACAATGTTGTATTGGAAATCAGATTTCCGTTGTGAACCAAGGCAAGGGATCGCCCTTACCCAAATTCGAGACAATCTAGCCCATGTCTTAGGATTCATACTCGGTCGAGCCATTGGAGCCACATGGCCAGTCCACAACTTACTTTAATGGATTATAATTCCTGAACAATACGTTTCCCTGTCCTATGGAGCATAAAATCTGGTCAGTATATCGACCAATACAAGAGCCACTAGGGAATCAAATCCAAGGTACCTCGCTTTCCAACAACCACATAAGTAAAATGTCTGGGCTCCAAACCATGACACCACTCCTAGCTAGAAAGAAACGCATGTTCACCTGCATCCTTCATCCCGTTTCTGGTTCATACCGGGGTATGAAGCTCGCAAATTAATGCTATACACAAAGCTATGCTAATTAAAGCCGTGCTTTGATCATCATCCATAAGACTCTGCTTTTCAACAAAATCCTTGTTCATTTACATCTCAGCATGCGACACTAACAATCCACGCCATGCAACTGATGTCTATCAATATACAACCTCTAAGCTCGTACATCTCAGAGAAGGGTGTTAAGCAAGAGAATAAATTCTCCGCCACCAAATAGATATATATTTAATAGAAATCAATCAACACAGAATGAAATCCAATGTCAGACACACATCCATTTACAAGTTCGTTCTAAGTCTGAGCGAAACCGGAGGCACCTTATTCCTCGTCCCATATGTCCAACTTAGCAGAGAGGTCCTCACATATCCAGTCGATCTCCAAGTACGTTTGGACGATCACCACTTATCACCTTGTCTCGGGGGATCAGCCCAATCAAGACATCAGTAATCATCCATACACGTGAAGATCTCTGGTCTTCGACCACCATCTTCATCATCGACTTTTAGTTGCCGTATTAGTTATTCAGAATGGGATGAACCCGGTCTTTCCAAATAACTCTCATATTTTATAATCAATAATCAAGTGCTATAAAAACACATCATACACCTTATTCCAATCCAGAATGTTCTTTTATTCAAATATTCGCATTTTAGGGAAAGGTTCCCATCAATTTTATCAAAGATAAATTCTTTTATATTTATTCTTTAATCTTCCTTTGGATATCCATTTCAAAAGATTTAATTATATCTTTTCACCATCTAAACCAAAACAAGGTTTATTAACTAGTCGGGATTATCGAGCCTTACCGAAGTAATCATTTATTTTATTTTCCCATCCCAACCTATTCATCCCATGGATCAAAACTGGTAGTGTACTACATATCTAACACCACGGTGTTATCGGTAAATTTAATTACCATTTCACGTTCAAATCTAATTAAAGATTTAACTATCGCCTGGAGTAAAACTGGTGGTACTCCATTCTCGATCATTTCTCTTGTTCGGTAAATTTAATTATTTCATTCACTTTTCAATCTAATTAAAGATTTATTAAAACTCCATCTTGGTTTTAATCTCTAAAATCATTACTTTATGATCATTCAACTTTAGGAAAATTAATCCTGTCTTTAACTAGGTTAAAGAACCAATGTCATTTAAAACATAGTTCACGATAAACCCAAATCACCTTCCATTAACTATGGAATCTTCATGGAAAATAGATCAATATATATAATTGAAAAAAAAATCTGTATCATACTAATAATATAAATGAAATAACGACATAGCCTTTTAAATTCCATATATAGTATCGGTCTTCCTTCACAGAAGCTCATCTCGATTATTACCAAATTGAAATCCATTCAATTCCAATTTAATATATTAAATTGGAACACTTTACTTCGGAAATTTTACTTTGAATCTTAACGAAAAGATTTATAAATTCCAAATTATATCTTTACTGATAATTGGGTTAAAGAACAAGTGTTATTTAAAACACCATTCACGATAAACCCAAAAATCCACTTCTAATTCAATTCCAATTAAATATCAATTAATTGGTAAATTTCTCTAAATCTTAATTAAAAGATTTATTTTTTTCTCACTAGGGTTTAAGAACAGTGTTATTTAAGATACCATTCACAGCAAACCCAAAATCCAATTTGACATTAAATACAAGGCCCTGAATAGAAATTTTATCGGTGTAACGACCCGGATTTTGGCCGTCAAATATTTAATTTAATTTATTATTGTAAATATTTTATTTGGGGTATTTATGGATTCCAATATTTAATTCGTTATTTAAAATGAAGTTCAAACATTATATTTTATTTATAATATAAAACTAGCTCGAAATCGTACAGCAGTTCGTAATATTTGGTTCTGAACTTCAACTGAGAATATAGGATCCGATATAAGTCGGATTTCTGTGAAACGAGAAACGTTAGAACCGTATTGTTGATAATTTTCATATGAAAGAGGAAAATTCAGATTTTGTGTTATAATTTGTAAGTTATGGCCAAATCAAATTTTGAAATAATCCCTGTGGAAATCATTATTTAAAATATACACGTTAAAATAGCCGTTTTGCAAACCGACTCAGATTTCGACGAAATCAGTTTCATTGGAACCGTATCATTAAATTATTGTACGGGGTTGAATGGCGTGGCAAACCGATGTCGTATGTGACCACGGCAGCCACAAACGCCAGTTCAATTTCTTTAGCGCGTAATAAATTTAATAAAGATTTATTTGGGTATAACTTGAACAGACGATCGAATTAGGCCACGAAACCAATTTCGTTGAGTTCGTATCATCGATTAGAGTCAGGATAGGTATATAGTTTGTTATTTTTGGAGACCGTGAAATTTGGTGTCCAGAATGGCATTGCGGTGCACGTAAAAATGGCCTACTAGGAAAACGGTCTCAGAATGCGATGAAACTGGTGCCATTGGGTTCGTATTGAAAAATTATTGTAGGATTTAGAAGTTTCAAGTTGATTGGATTTATCTAGTGATCGTGAAAAATTAAAACGCATGTTTATTTCTGGTTTTATAAAGGAATTTTTTTCAAACGATATCGGAATTCGACAAAACTTGTCCCATTGGGTCCGGAATACCTTTTTACACTAAGATTAGCTTTTTTATCAGTAAACAGAAGTCGTTTGTGGTGGTTTCTGCGTGTTACTTCACTGCGAAGTTTCATAAATAATATTTTAATATACCCTAACACTATAAATACACATTTTTCTACGTCAAAAAGCTAGCTCTCGGTCAATGAATATACCGAGCCGCCATCAACAGAATGTATGGCCAAAACTCTTCCTTCTTTCCCTCGCGTTTTCTTCTAATCCATTTCTCAAATGTTAATATGTTCAACAGCCATATTGTGGTGCTCATCAAGGTCGACCGTTTCAAAGGTGGCGATCTATTTCTGTGCAAGTTTGTGGTCTGAATTGGGCGGAGCAGTGTTGACGTTTGAAGTGGGTTTTCGGGCGTTGGGGATTTTTTAGTAGTAAGTTGTACATGGGGTTGGTCGGTGACGGAGTGGCGCGTGGAAGGGAGGTTTTGATCAGTCTTTGGCGAAGTATTGAGGGTGCAGTGAAAGGCTGTGGGTTTGAGCTGCGAATGGAAGACAACGTGATGGAGCAGACATCACTTAAAGGGATCAGAACGAAGGAAACAACTAAGAGAAGGGTCGGCCTGTCCATTTTTGGTTACCCGAAGGTTCATAAAAAAACCATACGGAAGGATCTAAAGCGAACTGGACAGCACTGGGAAAGAGCAACATAACGCAAGGACGTTACAAAGGTGCTAATCGATTTTGAACCAAAGAAGGATGTTGACCTGGAATGAGTAGGGTACAAAAATGGTAACTAAAACTTGTTAATTATAAATTAAGGGTTCTGGATGCTAATAATGGATTGTTGCAGGCATCGGGGTATCGAACAATCGGAAGGGGGGAAAACATGATGAACTGGCCCCATTGTTTCAAGCGTGATTAGTGACTAAACTTAATGAGGTGATTTAAGGAATCCTTAGTTGATCTTGATTGGCACACAGGACCGGGTGTGCTAATGACAAATTCAAACCAAAGCAAGTGGACGGACGGAAGTTTCATCGGCCTGGTTATGGATTCTAAACCATGTAAATTAATTAAATAAGACTAATTAAAAGTTAATTATATAAATTAACATAGTGATTTACTTGAACGATAATTACTCTAATCACTTTTGTCTTAGGTAAAATGGAATGAAGAAACCAAAGCCAGGCTCATGTTTCCACGAGAATAGTGGAGAAAACAGTCGACCCAAATTCTATATTAATAATTGGACAAACAAAGTGCCGTTGGAATCATTGACGAACAATACGTGGGACCAGAACTGGACAGGAATTGGGATCAACCGGCATTTTAATTAAATTAAAAGACTGTTTAATTTAATTAAAACGAGTCGTTAACAATGAAATCAACCCGAGGTGAGTTAAACTCACTCAGTTTTCCCCATTTATATTTTATATAAATTGGGATTTTATTTTGTGTGCTTTAATTACTGATGATTGACTGTTTGCTAGTCATATATTTATTTGTTGATTTAACTGGTGAAATTAAACCGTTGGTTAATTTCAGTAAAATACTAAATCGTTATTTTAACGATTGGTTCCAATAAAGGTAACTTACCTTATTGGTCACGTTTATCAATAAACGTGTTTAATGGTTTGAATTGTTTGATCTGTTTGAATTATTTGATCTGTTTGAATTGTTTTAAACTGTGTGGAGATAACCGTTTGTATACAGGGAAGAACAGGTTGGAGGGATCCAACCGGATTCCTCAAATATATTATTTATTTTCATATTATCATATATGAACAGTCATGATTGGGTTATTGATTTAATAGTGATCATTGACTGAAAAGTCAACATGTGTTGTGTTTTAACCAATGGGCTCTATTGGTTGAGTAATCGGCAGTAAATGGCCTAAAAGTAAATCGTTTTGTTAATATTTATTCATCGTCAGGTGAATCGATAGAGATGAAGTTATAAAATTTATTTTATAACTGGAGATAGATTTTGAAATGTATATTTTGAATAAAACTTTATCAAAAGGAAATAAACATTTATTTTTATAATTAATTATAAATTGATTTTACAAAGTAAATTCTGAGATTAATCAGATTTATAATTATGGGAATAGAAATTAACCTCAACGGTTAAAATTTGGAAAAGTGTTTATTGAGAATTAATTTAATGTAATGATTTAAATTAATTATATTATTAATTAATTCAAAGTGAGAATGGATTGGAATGGGTTAACGAAATAACTGTGCCTTGGGTTGACTAAGTCAACCATTGAAATTGGAATTGATTTTAAATTTGTTTGATTTGAATTACCCTAATAAAATAGTTTGGTGAATATTGTTTTAATTTTAATAAGATCTTTTAAAAAGAAAATTAAGATAAAAAGGTTTATGATAAACCAGGATTACATTATTGAGGTTTTAAAATGTTAAAGCGTTGTTACTTAATTGTGGGATTAAATAAGGGGGAAAGTTGAAATAAGATTCTTAAAGTGGGGAATGGTCGAATCGATTGAAAAGAGTTTGGTAAAGGGAATTTGGTAAAAGAAGCGGGGTACGAGATTTGTAAACAAATCTGAATTATGAGATGAAATTGTTTAAAAAGGAAGAGGTTAAAAAGTGGTGTTTTATAAAGTTCTTAATTATTAAATTAAGGAAAGATGTTATATTCGAGCAAGAGATTTTCAAGTGTAAGAAGGTTTTCTAAAAACCATATTTTGAATAGTTCAGTAAATGAAATTTATATTGATATTAGAATGAAATATGTGTTCGGTATTACAACTCGTATTTGTCTTTAGATATGAACGTTGTTGATCAAGGTCTGAGAGGTAATTAAAATACCCCAACTTGAACGACATCAGGAATATCTGAAGGTGATATTAGTTGTAATGGTAAAAGAGGTTAGTGAAATTAATTATTTCATTAGAGAAATAATAACGCAACATTTTGATAAAGATTTGGAATATATATATAACATGACAATTTCAAAGTAAAAGGAGAAAAAGGGAGATTGCGTAAAATTATAACGAGATCCGCAAGGTTAGAAAGCAAACATAAAGTTGAATTTTATTCTATCAGAATAAATATTTGTATCGTTCAAGTAATGAAATAACTGATATTTTGTAAAGTCGTTTTACGAGGAATAAGTTAAATGATTTTTCCCAATATTATAATAACGTGGTTAATGTTTGAAAGTGAAAATAGAAACAAAATATGATATAAGATCTTTCTAAGTATTGAAAGTGAATTTGTTTATAGAATAATCTTATGTAGAGAAAACTATATTTAAAATATCAAAGTATTTAAGAGTTTTAAATTATACTTGTTTTAATTAGAAAGGGCCAAGTGGTGCTGAATACCCAACCAGTGAACTCATTGGGTTTTCATGATTGAAACACTGTTTATTTTGATAGTTAAATCACCGACTATCAAATCTGTCTAATAGGATTGTTGGTATGGAAAGACCGGGATCAAATTTATATTCGAAAACCATTCCGACCAACAAATACGTGAAGATATTAGAGATGATCGAGATGGAGCATTGACGACCGTGGATTTTCGTAAACGGAAGAACTGCTAATAATCTCGGGTCCGCAGCCAGTGATGTACTGTGGTTCTGTCGTGGTCGGGATCTATGGGTTGCAAGGACTTCTCGCTACTGATCCATGGGGTGATTCCTATATGAGATGCAGTAGGAGAGTACCTTTGGTTCATCCTGTTCCTGGATGACTTGTATGGACGAGTGTCTGACAGAGTATTTCCAAAGGATCACGTACGTTGATTTCTTCAAAACATGCTATAGTTGGTTAGCTCCCAACTAGAGTATTTTTGTGGACGTCAATTGGTGATATCTGGCGGATCTGACGATATGGCATTCAAAGTGAATGGTGGCCATGTGTTGTAAAGGAAATTCAAACCTCAAGCCTCATCAATCGGGAAATGACAAAAATCGGGCAGGCAGCATGGCTATGTGGGTCGCTCCCATTAGGGTGTATAATCACCTATATAGAGAAAATCCTTTTGTTTCTTAAATCTATTTCGATGCTGTCCCTTTTCGGGAAGACGGTGGGTAGCTCCCAACCGTTGGTGATATACATTCGATACACTTAAGCGAAATGAGTGGTCGGTCATGTGAGGGCCGGGTTGCAAGACGTTCTTATTGAACCCAGTGTATTCGCCTCTAGAGATACCCTATCGGCAGGTGGTCCCATACCTTGTCATAGTCAGAATCCAATTTCCAATAAGCTCCCGTGGTTTGATTGTATACTATATATGTGGAGCGTGAGATGCAAGCGTTCCACTAGATTGATATTTACTTGTATTTAGACATTATCATAATATCAGACAAGATATTGGTTTCAAAAAAAAAATGTTTTGGGTTATCGTATGGTAAAAAAAACCGTCCGTGTTTATGTGTGGATTTGGTCTTACGATTATCCTTTTCTTTCGAAAAGATTTTAACTTTAAAATCAGGTTGTGTGATAGCCTTAATATTGTGCGAGTTTTTTTCACTCTGGTTCTCCAGACTGACCCGGTGTTTTGTAAATGCTCGGGTTGGCCCGGGGTGTACTGGTTCAGGTTATCGAATGTTGTAAAGAGACGAGCTGGAAGAGTTCAGACGTATGATATTATATAACTACTATTCCGCTGTGTGTTATATATAGGAACAGGTTATTATAACTGTCCCATTGTGTGATGTACTCTGATATTGTAAGTTTTATTTAAAGCTCTCAATAAAGTTAATTTTGTATTATATTCTATTCCACTGCGATGTGAGACTCTGTGTTGTGTTGGTTCTTCTTCTTCTTTTATTCTAATATTTCTTTCTTTCTAATCTCACCCTCTAAATTCTTTCTATTAACATTCCAGTGTTTTCGGTGTTTGGAAGATCGGCATGAGTTACGGTAAAGGTATTTATGTCGATTTTAAGGGCCGAAAATCCTCTAGTCGTTACAGTGGTATCAGAGCTATTGGTTTAGTCATAACCTTGGCTCTGTGGTGTAACTCGATAGAGATGAGGTTAGTAATACCCTAGATTGAGTTTGTTATATATATGTAATGCCCCGGGTTTCGCCAGACCCGATCGATCGCAAAATCGATCAAGACCGTTCAAAACCCGAATACGTTAACTTTGGGAATACAACATCATAAGAACAAAAACAGCAGACTTTTATAAACATCATAATAATGTTACATCAGAGTACAGAATATCAGAGTACATCGATTAAACTTACAGCGGAAGATAAATTACAATATTTTAATACATTACAGCGGAAACAATAAAATAGATACAGTGAAAGATAACTATGCTCTGGACACAGCTTTAAGCTTCAATCAAGCATCCTGCTCAAAAGATAAATATCTGCAAAAGCTACTCGACTGCCCGTGTGGAAAAGAGGGCACCCGAGTTTGCAAAGGTGGAAACAAACAACGGGTCAGTCATGGGACTGGTGTGAGAATTCTTAACTAATTTCACTAATAACAATAAGACAAATCTAAGGACCACGCCGCTAACGCAGAACGGGTTTACTCCAATGGATTATCGTGCATAAATTAAAGTAAATCATTAAACAACGCAATGCTTTTTGGAAAAATGAAACCATCATAAGACTCAAGTCCCATCACACAATGCAACGCAAACCGGAGGATAGAGTTTTACCTTATAATGGTCAAAAATGCTTGATACGTTAAAACCGAATTTGATATTATTATTAGTGTATATATGTTTCAAAAAACATTTCAAAGTAAATGTATCAGTCCTAGGAAGCATAGCTACCATATACTATGCCTCCATACTAGTAATACAATCAAAACCGCATGAGGTCGTATTGGAAATTGGGTTTCCATCATGAGTCAAGGCTAGGGAGGAGCTCCTTACCGATTTGAGACACTCTAGCTAATGTCTCAGGATCCCCCGCAGAGAACCCTTGGAAAGCTGCAGGGCCGGTCCACACTTGCAATTTGTGGATTGGCAATTCCTGAACACACGTTTCCCGGTCCTATAGGACCTATCATCCGAGGCGCACCACATTCCATCATCCACATAAGTAAATATCAGCCAGTATAAGCACCGACACCGCTTTTAGCTAGAAAGAAACGTGCTGCTCTCCCTGCGTTCCCGTCTCCTGTTTTAGACTCAACCGGGTTGTGAGGCTCGCGAAGTAACGTTATAACCACAAGGCCTGCTTTTCAACAAAGCCTTGATCATCTTCATCTTAGCGTGCCACGTTGACAATTCACGCCATGCGATTGATAACTAATAATACACAACCTCTAAGGGTGTTGAGCAAGAGAATAAATTCTCCGCCACTAACGGTCGTATATTAATAGAAATCAATTTACATAGAACAAAATTCAACGTCAGACACACATCCATTTATAAACTTATGCTCTAGGTCTGAGCGAAAGCCAAATCCGTACAAATCAACACTACATCCAGATAACTACCATCTTAGCCCCGTCTTGGGAGCAAATAAATCAAGGGTCTCAACACTAGTTACCCATTCGATGTGAAGATCGTCGGTCTTCAATCGTCGTCTTCAATTCTTTGAACGTCGTATCATTATTTGGAATGAGAGTAAACTCGGACTTTCCAAATAACTCTCGCATATATAAATTTGAAAACCATTCCATATTGTTGTTAATAATTTATAACGACCTATCGCTATTTTTAATTTACATATACATCCTAAACATAACAAGGTTTATTTTCTTCTTCCATTTTTCAATTTACACCAAATGTATTTGGTTTCATATTTTCTAATGAAAATCCATTCCTTAGAAATGTAAATTTCTAATCTCATTATTTACATTGAAAAATGTAAATTTCTATTCCTATTTTATTTACATTGAGAAATGTAAACTTATACTTCAATATATTATTATATTGAAAATGTAACTTTTATTTCATATTCTAATTACATTGGGAAATGTAAATTCCTAATCATTCCTTTATTTCCTTTGATTACATTGAGAAATGTAAATCCTTTTATTTACATATAAAAAAAATATAATTTCTATTTCATCCTTACTTACATTGAAAAATGTAAGTTTCTATATTTTTCTAATTACATATATAAATGTAACTTCCTATTTTTCTTTTATTTATATTGAAAAATGTAACTTCTTTTTACCGCCTCTAAAATGACGATAAAAATATATAATTTTTATTCTATTCTTTTATCGCATCTAAAGTGACGATAAAAAAAATATACATTTCATTTCTATTATTTTTATTCACATTAAAAATGTAAACTTTTTCTTTTTAATATAATCTACATTAAAAATGTAAGTTATTTCTATAATCTAATTACATTAAGAATGTAAACTTCTTTCTATTTTAACTTGATTACATAAGATGTAATTTTTCTTCTTTATCTTAATTTACATGATAAATGTAAATTTTCCACTTTCAATCTAATTCACATGAAGATTGACTTAATTACACCAAAAATGAAATTTTATGTTCTATTACTTAATTACATAAAAAATGAAATTTTCTTCTAATCCCCATTTACATTAAGAAAATGAAAAACTTTTCTAATCCTTATCTTAATACATTAAAAATGTAACTTTCTTTTATAACAAACTTGGAGGTGAAAATATTTATTTCATTATTAACACATGACGGTGTGAAAATAACGTCAATTTCTAATTTATCCATTTATATTTTAATATGGGCCAGACCTCTCACATTAGGTCTGCAACTTGTGGATGCTGGATAGGCCGGTTGGTTTCGGGCAGACTTATCCCACAATTTGGGCTTAACCTCGTGTCTTGGCCCAATTTGTATTTGCGCACTTGGACCTCTCACATTAGGCCCAACATTTGTGGCTGCTGGATATGCCGGTCGGGTCCGGGCAGACTTCCACCACAAATGTGACCTAACCTCATGTACGAGTACAATTTTAATTAAGCATTATAATTGTTCTAATAAAAATATTATTTTAAACTGTTTCTCTTTCAAAATATCTTAATTTTGGAATATTCTATATTTCCAAAATAACTTGATTTCAAATATTATAACTTACCCTTTCAAATCTTAATAAAACTTGGGATTTTCTCTATTATTATATTAATAATAATGAACCTTTCAAAATGTCTAATTCTGAATCTAATCTTCTTATCTTAACATATTGATAGTAAAGATAGAATCCTTTTAATTGAATCCCTTTTCTTATTTATGACTCATTTTCATTTACATTAAAAATGCAAATTCTTATGTTAACAAAATTTCATTCTTCCTTATATACTTTAATGATTCATTTTTATGCTAACACAATTCCATTCTAACTTGAATATTTTAATGAATTCCCTTTTTAACATAAACATGTGATTTTTTTATGTTAACCTACTAACTTGAATATTTTAATGAATCCCTCTTTATAAATGTGACCAACCTACAATGAAAATATAATTTTCTTTGTCAAATCTTTTAAATGAAAACAACTCATAATAAAAATGAAGTTTTTATCTATTCTTTTCTAAGGTTTCACACTACAATAAAAATGAATTTTTTTTATTGCATATCCTTTCCATTGAACTCTAATGACATATATAAGAGAGTTTTATTTACATACATAATACTATGTATTCTAAAGACCATTTTAATCTAGTGACGTTCTAGTTTTAATAACATTCTAATTTAATGACACTTTAATCTAGTGATATCCTTGTTTTTCATAACATTCTAATTAACATTTTCTAATAAAAATGTAATTCTCATTCTAATTAACATTTTCTTTGGTCACTTCTAAAATAAACACGATCCTCTATTTCCTGATTATCTTAACAAACATGGGATATTTATTTTAATTCTAGTGTCACATAAAGTAATATTTTATGTGTAAACCTTTCTTAATAAATGGCATTTCCATTATGACATTTCACTTTTTAATAAATGTCATTTACTATATAACATTACATTTCCTAATAAATAGCATTTACTATTCAAGGTGGTACTAACATGACAATTTCCTATTCAACAAAATAAGTGATTTTGTTTTTCATACTTTCTATGTTCATTTCCTAACAAAAATTGTTATTTTTTTATAGTGCAACATTTTATAACGAGGAGTGTTTTCTTTATACTATGGCAACATTTTATACAAAATGTTATTTCTTACCAAATATCACATTTCTAATGAAATGACATTTTAAATATAACTAAACTTTTTTTTTACAAAATTGACCTTTTCATTCTAACGTAACATCTATAGCAAAGTGATGTTATTATATTACAAATAAAAGAGTATTGTAATCGCATACAATTTCTATAACTCTAATGACAAGCAAAAGAATTATTTTATTTGTTTTCCTTTTCTTCAGCTATCATTTCCTATAATTATAATGACAATATAAAAAGGAAATCTTTTGTCCACTTACATGCTTTACAATTCTAATGACAAACAATAGCTTCATGTTAACGATAAAAGTGAATTTTATCGTTAATCTAATTTTAACAAACATGATACCATTAATTTCAACAATCATATTCTGCCAAATATGAGACACACCAATCAATTCAATAATTCATCACAATCATAACGAACATTGAATAAACATACACACAACACCAGCATGAACTTTATATGAAATAAATAAAATTTCACATTTCAATAATAATTTATTTTATATTATAAAATAGAAATCTCAACAATTTATCGAATTATTGATTAGTGAAGGGAACACCGACCGTCTTCGTCCTTCTCCTTGGATCGTTCGAAATAAACCCAAAACGCACACTCAAGTCACACCCATCGCACGCCCCAAGACCATCGAGTCCACCATCCAACCCCGCCACTTCGAAGCCTTGCTCGTTGTAACAACCCGAATTTCGATAGACCGAATTTTTCAAATTCGATCCATCGAGACCCGAGTTGGGTGCTCTGGTATCCTGCAGAAAAAGACAGAGAAAAAGAAATATGTCAGAACTCGTAAAGCATCTCACAGCGGAAGGAATTAAAATATAATATATTCAAAAAATAGCTTTACCTTATATATCATACTGTCTAACCAGTATCCATAGTTATACCATCTCTGCCTTGAACCTAACCTGGAAGTATGTAATGAGGAGGGGGTCAGAACATAAGTTCTGTGTGAGTGGACTTATAATAAACTTCTGTGTAATACTACATATATCGTTCAGTTATATTTTCTTGCTTATTAGGTTATTCGCGATGTTAGCTCTCTAGGCTATACTCATATCTCACTAGTAGGTTAACCTAATACAACGTATATGTAGATACCCCCAACTCGTCTAATCCTTTTCCATGTATATATACAGCCCCTTGCTGTATGTCATACGGGCTTCATCATGTAAATATATACTACTTTAGTGTAGTGCCACCATTCTTGAAATCGTTTGGACTGCCGCTCTCGATCTTGCTAGATTTCGTGTATCATCTATACCTAATTTAAGGTATACTATCGAGCACTTCTTAGATTCAACCAGGGTTTACGCTACCTAGGGTCATTAGGGTTTATGCTACCTATTGAACGCTTCTCGGATTTAGGGTTTACGCGACCTAGGTCCAACTAGGGACTATGCTACCTATCGCACGATGCCCCTTAGTCTAGAACACACTACCCAGAGTGATAAGTGTTCCTAGACTTGACGTCCCAATCGTATCGTAAACGTGCTAGATATCTAGTTGCACATGTCCTCTATATGTGCGGCCCGAGTCCCGTGGCAGGGCTAATCAAGAAACACGGAACTCGGTCGGGAGATTTAAGTTATCTGCCGATGCAGATGCTAAGGTCTGTTTTTCCAGTGGCTATGGTCCCACTTGACCCCTCCCTCAACTAATGAAAGGCACACCTTGAAAAATGAGAACTATATGCAGGCCCCCCTATGCCCCACAAACCTATTGGCCAACCTCACCCATAACTAGATAGCAAGTATATGGTCTTTTGGAGTTCTCCGCCTTTCCGTTTTACGTATCTCGACTGACTCAAGATGGTAGGTAGACGACGAGTCGCTATCACAGGGCCACTTGTCTCGCCGAATCACGCTGGTCCATCCTAGTCTTTAGGTTGCCCTATATTGCAACCAAGGCATACTCTTGGTTCTTCTAACGCAGACCTTAACCTCTGTGAGCCCAGGCGGATCATCTGCATTCTCACAGAGGGATACCAAGAGTACCCTCACGCCCCCTTGAAGCTGCGAGCTTCGTAACCCAAGACGTTGGAGCCTTTTTCATGATCAGACGGACATTCGCTCCTTCTCATGTTCTACTTGAGTTTCTTGACTAAGGTTTAGTACTTAGTTCTCTTAACTAAGGTTTACCACTTAGTTTCCTGAATCGTTCGTTTTCTTAACTAAGGTTTACTACTTAGCCCTCTTAACTAAGGTTTACTACTTAGTTCTCTTTCTCGTTACTTAGTTATCTTAACTAAGGTTTATTACTTGGTTCTCTTAACCAAGGTTTGATACTTAGTTTCTGTTACTTAGTTCTCTTTTCAACTAAGGTTCATTACTTAGTTCCTTTTTAACTAAGGTTTTTCAACGAATTCAAACATGACTTAAGTTTTCTTTATCAAACGATAGCATACGGGTGTTTTCCCACATTTTCAACTTAGATTAACTTATTTCATAGTATAAGTCGTCCCACCCTTCAAGTGTTGTATTATATCTTAAGTCATAATCTTCCCTTGTCCCTAGGACAAGTTTTACATATTTAATTCAAGTTTATAATAGGTAGTTATCATTCCCCCATTACTGTGTCATTAATTTTAGGTTTGACTTAACCCTTCCTTTTACTTAACCCGCTACTTAAACTTTACCCAATTCAATTAATTTGTAATGCCATAACGGGTCCCCTTTGGTTAAGCATTATGTACGTATGTCTTAAATGTTGCCCATGTCCCACTTAACCTCTTTTATTATTGTATCCATGTCTTACACATGCCGTACTACGGTTAAGTCCACCTTATTCATGTTTTACTTTACGTATCTTACTATAGTTAAGTCCACATTTACATGTTTTACATGTCTTGTCTTACTATGGTTAAGTCCATATTTACATGTCCTATTTTACATGTCACCCACTTAACCCTCTAACCATACCCATGTCACCCACATGTCTTATTATGGTTAGTATTCCTTAATTCATTCATTATGACGAACGGTGCATGACCTCCCACATTAGACCGAACACTTTGTGGCTGCTGGATTCGCCGGGCGGTTCCGGGCAGTCTTACACCACAAAGCGGGTCTAACCTCGTGTCACCAACCGTTACGCCTACAATTCATGCCTTTGACCTCTCACATTAGACGTCCAATTGTGGCAGCTGGATTTGCCGGGCGGTTCCGGGCAGTCTTACACCACAATTGCGCCTAACCTCGTGTCAAAGGTTCATTTACATCGTATTTCATCTGAACCCCAATTTTCATGTTATGTGCTTCCAATTCAACATATAGTCATGTTTACAATTTTGCCTATTCCAACTTGTCACTAATTAAATATTAATTAGCCTTAATTACAAATTTCCAATTATAGGCAATTTCGTCAATTCCATGTAATTCCTACCCAAATATGCCAATTTCATATATATATATATATATATTCCAATTATCCAAAATATCCAATAATACTCACTTCATAAAATCAATGTTATCAAATTACATGCCGTTCATACCAATTTATTCATATTAAATTATACCAAGACCATAGTCAATTAGAATTATTCCCAATTTGCATAAATTTAATATTGCAATATAATTATGTCCATATTCCAAATCATACACAAATCCTTCCAATCCATGTTATGCCCAAACATGTAAATTTCCAATGTCCAATTATACCTAATTTCATATAATCCATATCCAATGACAATTGTGTCAAACTTACTTAAATCCAACATTATAGATTACATCCATCGACTGTATAAAATAGATTATGCCTAATATATGAGATAACAATTGTTATGCCACAAACCCCAAAATTACGAATTATGTTCTTCGTTCGCATAAAATAAGTTATGCCCCAATATTTTCATATTTCAACCGTACGTATACATAATAAGATTTCATCTAGGTTCGAGATAACCTAGATCTCAAAAATAAAAAGGGGCAAGAGAATAAAGGAACAATTATTTTAACATAAATTTTTGCATTGAATTTATAACTGGGGAAATGATGAACGATAGTAATACTATTATACAAAATTTTATCATAATTCCACTCACAATGATTTTTGTGCTTTAATCCGTAGATCTTGGATTGATTTTCCTCCTTTTTGTGTTGCATAGCTTGAATTTCAGATCTGGATTTCTTTTATGTTCTTGCGCAACACTTGAATCTCCCCTTTATTTTGTTCGTAGTAATAGAATTCCTGAATCTAATTCTTTTTAAATTTAAGAATATTTTTGTGATGAGAGAGGAGAGAAGAATAGATCAGAGATTTAGTGAGGAAGAAGAAGAATATGAGTTAGAGTAGAGCCATGGCGTTGCCATGAACTTTAGTGAAGATTACAATAGGCCTAGGGGTGTTTATATAGCTGCTCAAGACCTTATCGTACACGCAACGCTGAGTCAGCATTGAACCTAGTTAAGAAAATAGTCCAGGTTCGTAGATGAATCTAGCCAAATCTTATCGTACATGCAGTGCTAAGTCAGCATTGGGTCCCACAAGCGGTTTTGGCGCAGAAATTTGAACTTCGAATGTTTGAATTGTTTTGGCGTAGAAATTTGATTTTCGAACTTTTGAATTTCTGGAAATTATTTAACTGTTTTATTCACATGAAATATTCTTATATGTATACAATTCCTTTAACGACCATTTTACGTGTATATATATACGCACAACTTTCATTTTATTTTCAAAATTCAAACGATGTTGCACCGTTATTTAATTCTTGCCATATTTCATTTACTATAGCCTTATCTTAATTTTTATCCTTCGTATACATATATTTTTGCATATATATATATATATATATGTATATTCTCATGTATATACATATATTTTCTTTATTTCCTTATATGTACGTTCTTATCCTTTCAAATTTTGAATTTGTATATGTACATATATTTGCATGTTCAGTTGGCCCTCTTTAAAACAGAGATAAAAATTATGTTGCCGTCGGGGTTCGAACCCCCGACCTCCATGTTACAAATCCAATGCCTTAACCAACTGAGCTACAAAGTCTTTTGTTAATAAGTCTTAGAACAATGATAATTATTGTTCTCTCCTTACTTCCCTTTTTCATGTTAGTTACAATACTTAAATTAAACCAATGCATGAATCTTTTTCTTTTATTTTTCTTTTAATGTTAATGCATTATGTTTGCAAATCAGTGCATGCAACATATTTACATCGCATGCAACCAATCCTTTCTTTCTTTCATATATTAATTAATTTTCATTATACATCACCATATTAATCCTATCTATGGATATATATACATTTTTAATTACATTAAAAATACGGGGTGTTACATTCTCCCACCCTTAAAGAATTTCGTCCCCGAAATTCGATAAGAGTAAAATAGATAATCCCTCGCAACATCCAATAAGTGTTCATCTAATTGTTGCAGCATTGTGCACATGTGCAAAGTGAATTACATCATAGCAAAGCATGTATGCCTAATTTGGATCCACCTATATGTATGCAAATTTTAAAAACTCTTTCAAATCATGATGCTCACATCCTAAATATACTTGCAGTTCTATATGAATGCAATATTTTTGAAAAATCAAAACATTTTTCACCCAAAATTTCTCATACTCTTACAAAATAAGAGCATAGTTCATCCAATTGTCGCATGCAAAACCCTACCAACCATCATTAAATTCGAAATTTAGAAAAATCTAATTTTCCAAATTCGATTTCTTATGTTATGAAAACGGAAAAATCCACATCCTCCGTTTTTCTTTTCTAATTGCACTTGGATTTTTACATAACTATTCTATAAAGATTTCCTATTTTCCTGTCCAAGTACAACCACACTAGAAAGCTTCCTTTTCTATTTTAACTTATCTTGGAGTAATTTCATATTTATTCAACTCTTTCTTAAAATTTTCATTTTCTTTTCCCATCTTGCTTTGTTGCTTGATTGATTCAGTTGTTTTCTTTGTTAGTTAGGCTAGTCTTCCTCTTAAGTTTATTTTTCAACCAAGCTCTTCTGTTTTCAACTCAAACTATATCCTACACAGCTACAGCTATGGGTCATGCATCTTAGGACTATGCCACGAGTCCACTCAACAGGATCTATACACTTGCTTGCCCTTCACTACCTAGTAGTCACTACTAGTCCATGTTGTGTATTACTAGCCTATACTTCTCTTTTCAAGCAACAATCCTAGACTCACACGACTTTTGCATTCTATGGGAATTTTCCGTTAGTTCAACACTGGCTAATCCTTGACTGTAAATTGGCAAGAAAATAACTCCCTGAGTATCAACCCCGAAGACCAAAATCAACATCAGATTGACACTCAAAGAATTACTCAACTCAACCAATCCCTTGTTGGTTGTAATTACTTTAACTTTATCTCGTTCTTTCTAGGCCTTAATCCTTAACTACTCCATTTTTAAAACATGGTTTGGCCTTCTTTCTTTTTTTATTACATTCTTCTTCCAAAAACTAAAAGTGGTAAAACTTTTATTCTTTTCTCAAAAACTTGCTTTTGCCAAACCCAAAAAAACATGTCACAAAATAAAATGCAAAACATTTTCTTCAGATCATGAAACTGGAGTAGACAAGGACAACTAATGGGTTACATTGTTCCTAATGTTAACTTTGGCTACTAAGGTGCAAATATCTACTCTATTCTTACACTTTACCGCTTATTTTGTTCACCCAGCAAAATTTCTTTTTAAAACAATAATCAAAATTTATTGTTAACAGAATAGAATTTCTTTTACAAAACGCAACACTTTCTTTTCAATCCTTTCATATATTATAATATGAAAACTAGCAAGCTATATATGCTCTATATTATGCACGTTTTAAATGAGAGAATTTTTTTTAAAATCATTGTTTTATACCCCACTTTACTTTCAAAACCCAACATGCACTAAATAATTTTTCAAACATCATAAATTACTTTTAAGATTAAAACTTGAAAAACACCACAAACTCTTTTACAAATTCAAGTTCTTAAAAGTTTATTATTGGGTTAAACTCAAAGTGGGTCTTTCAACTCAACTAGGCTTTCCTAGGCACTTTCCAAACCAATTCTCTCAACTATATATATATTCCTAATCCATTTTCCACATTTTAACCTTTTTCTAATTTCTAAGGTTTCATTTCTAAACCCACTAATCTGAAATACTAATATTTCAGTCTCCATCCTATGGGATACTTTTCTTTCTTTAGCTCTAAGCCATATCGTACACTTTCCCAACCACCTAATGGTCTCAAAAATTTCTATGTTTATTACTTTTGTGTACAAACTAAATATCCCAACTCTTTTCATACCTAGTGGGCTACTTTATGGATTTAGGTTTATATATAATATATTTATATTTTAGAAAATACAAATACGTTCACTCATTATCTCCCTAAGATAACTAAACCGAAGCTCTGATACCAGATGTAACAACCCGAATTTCGACAGACCGAATTTTTCAAATTCGATCCATCGAGACCCGAGTTGGGTGCTCTGGTATCCTGCAGAAAAAGACAGAGAAAAAGAAATATGTCAGAACTCGTAAAGCATCTCACAGCGGAAGGAATTAAAATATAATATATTCAAAAAATAGCTTTACCTTATATATCATACTGTCTAACCAGTATCCATAGTTATACCATCTCTGCCTTGAACCTAACCTGGAAGTATGTAATGAGGAGGGGGTCAGAACATAAGTTCTGTGTGAGTGGACTTATAATAAACTTCTGTGTAATACTACATATACTGTTCAGTTATATTTTCTTGCTTATTAGGTTATTCGCGATGTTAGCTCTCTAGGCTATACTCATATCTCACTAGTAGGTTAACCTAATACAACGTATATGTAGATACCTCCAACTCGTCTAATCCTTTTCCATGTATATATACAGCCCCTTGCCGTATGTCATACGGGCTTCATCATGTAAATATATACTACTTTAGTGTAGTGCCACCATTCTTGAAATCGTTTGGACTGCCGCTCTCGATCTTGCTAGATTTCGTGTATCATCTATATCTAATTTAAGGTGTACTATCGAGCACTTCTTAGATTCAACCAGGGTTTATGCTACCCAGGGTCATTGGGGTTTATGCTACCTATTGAACGCTTCTCGGATTTAGGGTTTACGCGACCTAGGTCCAACTAGGGATTATGCTACCTATCGAACGATGCCCCTTAGTCTAGAACACACTACCCAGAGTGATAAGTGTTCCTAGACTTGACGTCCCAATCGTATCGTAAACGTGCTAGATATCTAGTTGCACATGTCCTCTATATGTGCGGCCTGAGTCCCGTGGCAGGGCTAATCAAGAAACACGGAACTCGGTCGGGAGCTTTAAGTTATCTGCCGATGCAGATGCTAAGGTCTGTTTTTCCAGTGGCTATGGTCCCACTTGACCCCTCCCTCAACTAATGAAAGGCACACCTTGAAAAATGAGAACTATATGCAGGCCCCCTTATGCCCCACAAACCTATTGGCCAACCTCACCCATAACTAGATAGCAAGTATATGGTCTTTTGGTGTTCTCCGCCTTTCCGTTTTACGTATCTCGACTGACTCAAGATGGTAGGTAGACGACGAGTCGCTATCACAGGGCCACTTGTCTCGCCGAATCACGCTGGTCCATCCTAGTCTTTAGGTTGCCCTATATTGCAACCAAGGCATACTCTTGGTTCTTCTAACACAGACCTTAACCTCTGTGAGCCCAGGCGGATCATTTGCATTCTCACAGAGGGATACCAAGAGTACCCTCACGTCCCCTTGAAGCTGCTTGCTTCGTAACCCAAGACGTTGGAGCCTTTTTCATGATCAGACGGACATTCGCTCCTTCTCATGTTCTACTTGAGTTTCTTGACTAAGGTTTAGTACTTAGTTCTCTTAACTAAGGTTTACCACTTAGTTTCCTGAATCGTTCGTTTTCTTAACTAAGGTTTACTACTTAGCCCTCTTAACTAAGGTTTACTACTTAGTTCTCTTTCTCGTTACTTAGTTATCTTAACTAAGGTTTATTACTTGGTTCTCTTAACCAAGGTTTGATACTTAGTTTCTGTTACTTAGTTCTCTTTTCAACTAAGGTTCATTACTTAGTTCCTTTTTAATTACGGTTTTTCAACGAATTCAAACATGACTTAAGTTTTCTTTATCAAACGATAGCATACGGGTGTTTTCCTACATTTTCAACTTAGATTAACTTATTTCATAGTATAAGTCGTCCCACCCTTCAAATGTTGTATTATATCTTAAGTCATATTCTTCCCTTGTCCCTAGGACAAGTTTTACATATTTAATTCAAGTTTATAATAGGTAGTTATCATTCCCCCATTATTGTGTCATTAATTTTAGGTTTGACTTAACCCTTCCTTTTACTTAACCCGCTACTTAAACTTTACCCAATTCAATTAATTTGTAACGCCATAACGGGTCCCCTTTGGTTAAGCATTATGTACGTATGTCTTAAATGTTGCCCATGTCCCACTTAACCTCTTTTATTATTGTATCCATGTCTTACACATGTTGTACTATGGTTAAGTCCACCTTATTCATGTTTTACTTTACGTATCTTACTATAGTTAAGTCCACTTTTACATGTCTTGTCTTACTATGGTTAAGTCCATATTTACATGTCCTATTTTACATGTCACCCACTTAACCCTCTAACCATACCCATGTCACCCACATGTCTTATTATGGTTAGTATTCCTTAATTCATTCATTATGACGAACGGTGCATGACCTCCCACATTAGACCGAACACTTTGTGGTTGCTGGATTCGCCGGGCGGTTCCGGACAGTCTTACACCACAAAGCGGGTCTAACCTCGTGTCACCAACCGTTACGCCTACAATTCATGCCTTTGACCTCTCACATTAGACGTCCAATTGTGGCAGCTGGATTTGTCGGGCGGTTCCGGGCAGTCTTACACCACAATTGCGCCTAACCTCGTGTCAAAGGTTCATTTACATCGTATTTCATCCGAACCCCAATTTTCATGTTATGTGCTTCCAATTCAACGTATAGTCATGTTTACAATTTTGCCTATTCCAACTTGTCACTAATTACATATTAATTAGCCTTAATTACAAATTTCCAATTATAGGCAATTTCGTCAATTCCATGTAATTCCTACCCAAATATGCCAATTTCATATATATATATATATTCCAATTATCCAAAATATCCAATAATACTCACTTTCATAAAATCAATGTTATCAAATTACATGTCGTTCATACCAATTTATTCATATTAAATTATACCAACACCATAGTCAATTAGAATTATTCCCAATTTGCATTAATTTAATATTGCAATATAATTATGTCCATATTCCAAATCATACACAAATCCTTCAAATCCATGTTATGCCCAAACATGTAAATTTCCAATGTCCAATTATACCTAATTTCATATAATCCATATCCAATGACAATTGTGTCAAACTTACTTAAATCCAACATTATAGATTACATTCCTCGACTGTATAAAATAGATTATGCCCAATATATGAGATAACAATTGTTATGCCACAAACCCCAAAATTTCGAATTATGTTCTTCGTTCGCATAAAATAAGTTATGCCCCAATATTTTCATATTTCAACCGTACGTATACATAATAAGATTTCATCTAGGTTCGAGATAACCTAGATCTCAAAAATAAAAAGGGGCAAGAGAATAAAGGAACAATTATTTTAACATAAATTTTTGCATTGAATTTATAACTGGGGAAATGTTGAACGATAGTAATACTATTATACAAAATTTTATCATAATTCTACTCACAATGATTTTTGTGCTTTAATCCGTAGATCTTGGATTGATTTTCCTCCTTTTTGTGTTGCATAGCTTGAATTTCAGATCTGGATTTCTTTTATGTTCTTGCGCAACACTTGAATCTCCCCTTTATTTTGTTCGTAGTAATAGAATTCCTCAATCTAATTCTTTTTAAATTTAAGAATAGTTTTGTGAGGAGAGAGGAGAGAAGAATAGATCAGAGATTTAGTGAGGAAGAAGAATAATATGAGTTAGAGTAGAGCCATGGCGTTGCCATGAACTTTAGTGAAGATTACAATAGGCCTAGGGGTGTTTATATAGCTGCTCAAGACCTTACCGTACACGCAGCGCTGAGTCAGCATTGAACCTAG
This sequence comes from Allium sativum, assembly GCA_030737875.1. Classification (NCBI taxonomy): domain Eukaryota; kingdom Viridiplantae; phylum Streptophyta; class Magnoliopsida; order Asparagales; family Amaryllidaceae; genus Allium; species Allium sativum. The sequence continues at coordinate 759,762,771 of CM060922.1, read as the reverse complement.
TTAAGAAAATAGTCCAGGTTCGCAGATGAATCTAGCCAAATCTTATCGTACATGCAGTGCTAAGTCAGCATTGGGTCCCACAAGCTGTTTTGGCGTAGAAATTTGAACTTCGAATGTTTGAATTGTTTTGGCGTAGAAATTTGATTTTCGAACTTTTGAATTTCTGGAATTTATTTAACTGTTTTATTCACATGTAATATTCTTATATGTATACAATTCCTTTAACGACCATTTTACGCGTATATATATATATACGCACAACTTTCATTTTATTTTCAAAATTCAAACGATGTTGCACCGTTATTTAATTCTTGCCATATTTCATTTACTATAGCCTCATCTTAAATTTTATCTTTCGTATACATATATTTCTGCATATATATATATATATGTATATGTATATTCTCATGTATTTACATATATTTTCTTTATTTCCTTATATGTACGTTCTTATCCTTTCAAATTTTGAATTTGTATATGTACATATATTTTCATGTTCAGTTGGCCCTCTTTAAAACAGAGATTAAAATTATGCTGCCGTCAGGGTTCGAACCCCCGACCTCCATGTTACAAATCCAATGCCTTAACCAACTGAGCTACAAAGTCTTTTGTTAATAAGTCTTAGAACAATGATAATTATTGTTCTCTCCTTACTTCTCTTTTTCATGTTAGTTACAATACTTAAATTAAACCAATGCATGAATCTTTTTCTTTTATTTTTCTTTTAATGTTAATGCATTATGTTTGCAAATCAGTGCATGCAACATATTTACATCGCATGCAACCAATCCATTCTTTCTTTCATATATTAATTAATTTTCATTATACATCACCATATTAATCCTATCTATGGATATATATACATGTTTAATTACATTAAAAATACGGGGTGTTACACTCGTCGCCTTCCTTCCCCCACCATAGCGTGAAACTCGAAGCTCCCTTGAGCCCTAGAAACGCCGGCTAACGGCTGAGCTTGATTTCCATGCTGAATACTTCATGAAATTTAATCATCCCCGTAGGAAGAAAGATCTTGCTTTGCTCTTGGTTATTTGTCTTGATTTCATATTTTAATTTGTGGTAGACTAGGAGGAATTAACGAATTGTTTTTGTGCGTTTTCAGCCATTGAAAATGTAAAGGGCGGCGACTACGTATTATAGAATACGGTTTTGTGTTTTGACCGTAAACTTATCCTAACTAGTATATATATGAAAGAAAAAAAAACTTTAAGTTTCTTTACCTTAAAGAAGTAATTAACTGAATACATAAATTACACAAAATGGAGAAAGAAACCTTTTATATTTTGCTTTAATTTGTATTGATTAATTCATAAATGCTATTAATCAAAATTATTCATGGTATAAATTGATACCGTATTAGCATGCAGGTAAGTGTAATAAGAAGGCATATCACATAAGTAAACGAAATAAATAAAGGACAACATGTATATTGATTTAATTGAAACTTAATTTATGGTATTATAAAGGTGCATCAAATACATCCATTTGTGTGAATACATAAACAGTGTTGAGATATGAAAAAAAAAACTTTTATTTTTTATTTTATTTTATTTATATATATATATATATATATATAGAAAATAGGTTCATTCCTCAATTGTGTGACATAATAGTTAATAGTATGCAAGTATGGTTAATTGATAACTCTGTACATATGAATGAATTAGAATCAATTTATAGGCAATTTTGAAATATGACAAATGAGAAAACTACTAATAAATACAAAAGGTAAAACAGTCAAATCTTAAAATATATATGTCACAGTATTAAATTCATTAGCCTCCATATATTAACATTATTCTCATTAGTTTCATTAATACACAATTAAAAGAAACATAATGTGATTGCTATTACATAGCATACAGATAAATGTGGATTCTAAATCCACATGCTAAAAATCATGTGTTTCCTTAGTTCATGGTTTCAAATTTAAATCAGTTAATTTTATTAGAATAATCTTTTTAAGATAAATGCAAGTTTTCTATAAACAACGCATTGATTTCAATTAACACATAATTATTCTTAGATAGCAATATTTTAATTAAGTTAATACAATTAATGGCAATATTACAATTAATGTCAATACTAAATTTAAAATAGACATAATTTATTGCATACCAATTTAACATTTAACTAATTGAGCATAAAGTTCAAATAAATCTTGAAGATAAAATTTTAGATATTAAAATGAACACAGAATCTTGGATCTATAAGTTAGACTCCAAATTAAACTTATAAAACCAATGGTCTAAAATAAATCATTGCGATATAACTTATACAGATTTAGTTTCAATTTAACAAAATGAAGAAAACAATATGTTACTTGAAACAGAAATTCAGGCGCAAAACTTCCTAATAAATTCTTAAACTGGTTCTAATTTTCCGGGTTGTTACAATCTCCCCCACTTAAAATCTTTTTGTCCTCGAAAAGGAACGGAACTAAAAGTTTTTAATTATCCTACTAATTTTTTTTTCCATTCTTTATTATTCATTCATTGGTTTAAATAATTTTATAGGTTATATAATCATCAATCAATTGGTTAATTAACTTTTTAAATATTTATAATTTTTATATATATTCAAAAATCATATTTTCAAAAATAGATTATAATTACAAATACGTATATTATAAGCTTGTTACTCTCAACTCATTCTAGGGGATTACTAACCCTATCTCTAACGAGTTTTCTCATTCTAGGATACTACTGATCCTATCTCTAATGAGTGTTCTTATTGGACATTACTAATCCAATCTCTGATGAATCTTTTGTTTAGTTCTAACGAGTTGTACCCCAAAGATTTGAGCTAACCAGAGCTCTGATACCAACTGTAACGCCCCAGGTTTCGGCAGACCCGATCGATCGCAAAATCGATCAAGACCGTTCAAAACCCGAATACGTTAACTTTGGGAATACAACATCATAAGAACAAAAACAGCAGACTTTTATAAAAATCATAATAATGTTACATCAGAGTACAGAATATCAGAGTACATCGATTAAACTGACAGCGGAAGATAAATTACAATATTTTAATACATTACAGCGAAAACAATAAAATAGATACATCGGAAGATAACTATGCTCTGGACACAGCTTTAAGCTTCATTCCAGCATCCTGCTCAAAAGATAAATATCTGCAAAAAGCTACTCGACTTCCCGTGTGGAAAAGAGGGCACCCGAGTTTGCAAAGGTGGAAACAAACAACGGGTCAGTCATGGGACTGGTGTGAGAATTCTTAACTAATTTCACTAATAACAATAAGACAAATCCAAGGACCATGCCGCTAACGCGGAACGGGTTTACTCCAATGGATTGTCGTGCATAAATTAAAGTAAATCGTTAAACAACGCAATGCTTTTTGGAAAAATAAAACCATCATAAGACTCAAGTCCCATCAAACAATGCAACGCAAACCGGAGGATAGAGTTTTACCTTATAATGGTCAAAAATGCTTGATACGTTAAAACCGAATTTGATATTATTATTAGTGTATATATGTTTCAAAAAACATTTCAAAGTAAATGTATAAATCCTAGGAAGCGTAGCTACCATATACTATGCCTTCATACTAGTAATACAATCAAAACCGCATGAGGTCGTATTGGAAACTAGGTTTCCATCACGAGTCAAGGCTAGGGAGGAGCCCCTTACCGATTCAAGACACTCTAGCTAATGTCTCAGGATCCCCCGCAGAGAACCCTTGGAAAGCTGCAGGGCCGGTCCACACTTGCGGTTTGTGGATTGGCAATTCCTGAACACACGTTTCGCGATCCTATAGGACCTATCATCCGAGGCGCGCCACATTCCATCATCCACATAAGTAAATATCAGTCAGTATAAGCACCGACACCACTTTTAGCTAGAAAGAAACGTGCTGCTCTCCCTGCGTTCCCTTCTCCCGTTTTAGACTCAACCGGGTTGTGAGGCTCGCAAAGTAACGTTATAACCACAAGGCCTGCTTTTCAACAAAGCCTTGATCATCTTCATCTTAGCGTGCCAGGTTGTAACGACCTGGATTTTTCAGCCGTTGAATTTTCAATATTTAAATTTGTTATCTGAAGTATATATAGAAATTTTTAAGGAATTTATTTAGTAAAACGATATTTAAACGTATATTTATAATGTAATTTAAAACGAGTTTAAAATGGCACAGTAGTTTGAAAATTCGATATCAAATTTCAAATGAATGTGCAGGATTCAAAATAAATCGGATTTTTGCGAAACAAGAAATATTTGAATCTGTTTGAAAAAATCTTTCCAACGAATGTGAAAAATCCAGATTTCATAGCGGGGATAAAAAGTTATGCCCAAATAAAATTTTCAGAAAGTCATTGTAGAATCGCCTATAGGCCATAACGGTTATTTGAATATATTTAAATATCGGCCTTGAATTTGGACAAGATTCTTTTGAGGCGCAGTTATAGTTTAATTTTTAGAATTTTACTATAATTTTTAATTAATTAAATATGCAAATTTTTATTTGGAGTATTTTGCACCCTATATCAATATTTTGGGGTTTCATAATATAAGTTAAACTACAAATATTATTATATTTTTGGGATCGTGGTACCTCGCTGGACACGACCGTACTCTTATTTTTGTCCGTAGCAGTTCGGACATGAACAAAAACCTTATGCACGATTAGTCAAGCATTTTGGGCTATTCACCATATATTGTATACAATAATTATTACACCGTAAATCTTGTTTCAAACTGACCCTAAAATGGTTTTCAAATAGATGAACAGGTACAAACTTATATAAGTTATATTCTCTTATTTATATATATATCCCAAATACTGAAATGTTTAAACGGTCACTCTACACGTGATGCAATAAAAATTAACAATCCACATTTCTTTGTATGTTCAAGCAACGTGGCATCCATACTATTCAATCCGTGCTTTCCAAGCTTTTGAAAACCGTGTCAGCCAAGTCTTGCAAACCATGTGTATCAAGCTATTGTATTACCGTGCCTGCCAAGCCAATTTATTTCGTGCATTGCAAGTAAATTAGTATTTTAAATACATACCCAGCTGACGCCTAATTCCCGTTTTCACTTTCCGTTCCCATTCCCTACCCCTCACCCAATCTAATTCTTCCAGAAATTAAAAACGAGAAAAAAAAACATTAATATAAAATCCACTAGTAAATGAAAATCAATTTCGTTTAATTCAGTACGTTCATGATCTTGAGGACTTCCACCGTATAAAACCCTTTTCAAGCGCGATTCGATTTTCCTTAACTCGAAATCGGAAATCATTGCGTGGACCTATGTTTCGGTTTGGAGCAAGGTTTGTACAGATTGTTCTTGGGAGTGCGGATTTGAGGGCTCGATACTGGCGCTGGGTTAAAAATGGGGAGGCGCGGGTTTTGTAGTAGAGTCTGAAGGGGGTTGCCATACTTTTGTGTCGCGTTTTTTTTTCATCTTGGTCACGGTGAGGCCAAAGTTGAGAATTTGAAGTGTGAGTTTTCCTGATGTGGCCGGGTTGGTGATGGGGTCGACCTGTTTGCATAGAGGGAGAAAACGATGAAGTCAGTCGAGGAATGATGGTTTGGAAAGGATGTATACATGGTTCAAATTTGTTTACTGGGGAAGGAGCTATCAAAAACTTTCTTTGGCAGCAAGGGGGAAACTCAACGTTGGTTTCCAGGAGGTGGATTTCAAGTGGGGGATGAAGGACTTTGGGTTGCTCGTAGGTAGTTTCAGATTGTATGGGGAGGAGTTGGAACCATATGTGTATTAAAACGAAGAATAGAAAGAGATGGGAAAGCAGCAGTGTTCCTGTATACGTAGAGAAGGAGTTTTGAGTACGCGTACACTGTACAAAGGATGGAGTATTGGGTTATGAAGTTTTGGATGCCGGTTGTGGCAACAGTTTCAGATAATTCGAAGAGAAAAATATATTCGTTAAGGAGCCTAATGAAGATTCTTAACATATTAAGTGCATCTTTGGATTTTAATTTCATGAAAGCGAATGGAAAAAAGTTTCAAGCATACCAGTTTGAAGAATCTATGGATTCGGAGTTGTGTGGATACTGAATGGAAAAAAAAAGGCTCAAACAATTCCATCATGGTGAGTTGAAGTTATAGGCATCTGTTTCGTTTATGGGAGAAGTATGAACGGTACGTGATTAGAAAAAAAAAGGAAATTAAAACATGGCTTAAGGGTAATTTAATTAAAGGTAAATTAATATATATGGTCAATGATCCTTAATTTATAAACAAACTTATAATGTTAATATTTCACCCATTCGTATACAGAATTGAATGAAATCGGTGACGTTGGAATCACAACGAAGAAATTTACATTGTAGAACTACCATCGTCGAGAACCGAGCTAGTGGAATTTTGTGTTTTAAATCAAACGTCTGTTTGTTTTAAATGAAACAGAAGCAGAATCGTCAACTGCACAACAAGGTGAGTAATCTCACTAACTCTGATTTATTTATAGATATATTATGTGATGGTTGTTTGGGTGAATGGTTGCTAAAATTGGTTGAATGATTGAAATAGTTATACCGTTGATCAATTATTAATTCTATCTACCCTGATATTTCATATTAATGTGAAATTAATGTTATTGATGTTCATTAACATCTGTGGATGCAGGGAAACAGGTTGGAGGGATCCAACTGGATTCCTCAACATTTTATTTACTGTTTTATTTGATTGTGATATATGAAGTGTTATAGCCCATGATTTGGTATGTTGTGTTTGGTTTACCTTGACCCTGGAAACCTGGTATTTTGATATACCGTAAAAATATTTTCGAATATAGGAAATGAATTTGAATTTTAAAAAGGAAATCTATTTCCAAAATAGAAATGTAACTTCAAATAGAGTTGAAATTTTAAAAACATGTTAATGAAGTAAAGTATTTAAGAAGTTGTTTACAAACAAGATTATAAATGAAGTGAATTATTTATCATTGGATAAATATATATAAATTCAAAATTTGAATTTATATGGGAAAGTAGGAATCGGCTTTTGAAACCAATATTTGAAGTGAGATTAACCTTAGCAATTATTAAGGAAATTTTGAATGAGATTTTAAATGATTGGAAAATAAAGGAAATAAGACTTATATAAATAATTCCAAATAGAGGTTATAAATAAATAAAAAATTGGGTTTAAGATATTTTTATAAGTATGAATCAAATGGTATACAAAGAAAATATATTCACGATTAAAGTGAATAATGACTTAAACCAAGTACTTTGCAAATGAAATATCTATAAAGGTAATTTAGAATTGAAATATGATTTCAAATTGCAATTTGATTGAAAAGGGAAATGGATGAACGTTGAAAGGGAAAACGACTAGTTTTACTCCAAAAAGGGGGAATTATAAAATGAATTATATTTTGTAAAGTGGAATAGTTATAAAGGAATTGGAAGGATAAATTCAATGATGAATTTGAAATTTGAATGTACCTGAAATGGTAAATAAATTCTGAAGTGCAGAATATAAATCGAATATAAAGTATTCGAATGAGAGTTGTTTATTGGATTTCGAATATATCGAAATTAGGGAAGTAGTTAGTTTACTTCCATTTGAATCAAATTTAAATCATTATTTATTTGCTTATTAATTTATTTTATTTAAATAAATAAATACATGTTGCATTTTGATAAACCAAATATCTTTAAAAGCGATTTTAAACGCTGTCGTTATAACAAATGTTTTGGTAAATCTAAATGGAAATTTTAACGATGTCGTTATAATAACTGTTTTAATAGTGATTGTAATGCTATTGTTATAATAAGTGTCCTATAATTCTAAACAGCGATTGTAACGCTGTTGTTAAAAGAAATGTTTTATAAATCAAATATTTGGAAACAGCGATTGTAACGCTACCATTATAATCAATATTTTTCTGCAAAGGAAGTGGGTTCTTAGATCGAATACGAGAGTTGCGTAAGCGATGTTCTGTTTAAAAGTGTGAGCTTTGACTATTTCAAAGTTGAGAATGTGGTTCAATTAAGGTCTGAGAGGTAATTATACCCCAACTTGATTGACTTCATAATTAACTGAGGAATGGTTAAGGTTCGGTAGTGAAGAGTGGTTAGGGATCAGATTAGTAAGAGAATATATGAATATATAGAAATGGTTTCAAGTTGGAATAAGAGATATCTTCTCAATAAAGAAATGATGACGTTGGAAATAGAATCGAGATTGAGATTTGAAAGGATATGGAAATTGAAAAATGGATTTTTGAAATGATAATACAATAAGGAGTTAATTTAAAGGGGCAAATGTTGATTGATGATTGATCGATCGAATTCCTACCTGGAAATAAGATCGTTGGTTGCACACTTATTTTTCTTTGATAGTTAAATCACCGACTATCAAAGTTTTGACCATTTTTCCGTCATCAATACGAAGAGACCGGGATCAGATCCAGTATCTGGAAACCACTCTGTATGGACGTTAGCGTTGCGATCGAATATGATGAAGAAAATTGAAGACAGAGTTATGCAAAGTCTATCCTGTTTATAGAATAGTGCCTTCGGTTTGTCCAGTCCCAAGACAACGTGAATGGACGAATGTCTGACAGAGTATATCTAACGGATCACGTAAGTTGATCTCTTCAAACGTACTTACGTTTGGTGGCGGAGGAATTCGTTCCTCTTAGCTTTATACCCGTGGTATTTTTGGGGAAATCAATTTGTAATTTGGCGGGTATGACGATGTGACATTCAAAGTGAATGGTGGTCAGGTGTTCTAAAAGATACGTAATGACCTCAAACCTCACAACCCGGAATTGACAAAAATCGGGCAGGCAGCATGGCTAAGTGGGTCGCTCCCATGAGGATGTATAATCACCTATCTAGAGAAATTTCAATTGCTTCTTAAATCTATTGATGCCATCCCTTTCGGGAAACGGTTGTTGATCCCAACCGTTGGTGATATACATTCGATACACTCAAGTGAAATGAGTTGTCGGTCATGTGTGGGCCGGGTTGCAAGATGTTCTTGTTGAACCCAGTGTATTCGCCTCTAGAGATACACTATCGAAAGGTGGCCCCATACCTTGTCAGGTTGGAAATCCAATCTCCAATAAGTGCCCCGCGGTTTTTAATTTTGTATTATATATGGAGCGTGAGATGTAAGCGTTCCGCTTGATTCTATTTATTTGATGTAGACATTATTATAATATCACTGGATTTGATATCAAAATATTTTGGTTATCGTAAGGTAAAAACCATCCGTGGTTATGTGTGGATTGGTCTTACGATTATCATTTCTTTGGAAAAGAATTTTTGAAAGTTAAACAAATGATTGGAGTTTACTCACACCAGTACCATGACTGACCCAGAGTATATTTTGTTTGTTTTCCCTAAACTCTTGGGTGCCCAAATTTGTACGGGCAGTCAAGTAGTCGGGATTGTACAGATTCTCTTGGAGGAGCTCGAAGCAGGAGGCTTCGCCTGTTAGCTATAAACTATCATATTTTCCGCTGTGTACTACGATGTATCTGGAAACAGGTGTTTATAACGGTTCCAGGGATAACCGTTGTGCTCTAATAATGGTATGTATATAAAGTTATTGATTTGTATTTCAAAATTTATGTTATCTAATACATTTTTTTCGTTCCGCTGTGAGTTTGTGATCTTCATTTTCTTTTATTCTAATATTTCTTTCTTTCTATTTCTCATCCTCTAACTTCTCTCTAAAAATGATTCGTACTTCTGTGCAATTTGGGTTGGACGTGTGGTATGATTAGTCGACTCAAAGGGTACGGAAGTTCGGGTTGTTTCATTTGGTATCAGAGCGGAAGGTTGAGTGATAACCTTGGCTCTGTGGCAAGATTCAATAGAGATAGGGTTAGTAATACCCTAGATTGAGTTTGAATGTATATATATGAGCGCTTATTTGTAGATTTGATATAAATTTGTTTTATATTGTGTTGGCTGGTTTGTTGAGTGGTTTATGAATTCTAGTCGATATAGAATGTACAACTGTATCGATAAGTGTTTCTAAACGCTCGAACAGAACAATTTGACACAGTATTGTTTTAAAGTGGGTAAATGTTATAATTTTGCCCAAAAGATATTTTTGTTACAAAAGGGATAATTTTCTGAAATTATTGAATGTGTTGATTGTTATTACAATCAAATGGAATTATAAAATATTGAAATAGTTTATAACCAAGATAAACTAGAATTAAATTCAAACCATAATTTGGATTTAAATCCCGGGTGTTTAGAAAATATTTTCTAAATTATTTTAAAGTTATATAACATTACTTTAAAGTATTTTTGAATAAGAATGATTTTAAGTGGATTTTAAAGGGATTAAACACTGAAATCACTTCAGTGGCGAGAAAATAACTCTGATAATGGACTGCAGCATTATCAGTATTCATTTTCGAGTTTCTGAGTGACGGATTGCTACCATAGTTGATTTATTAATGGAAGTTGTTTGAGAAAAATAAAGTTGTTTATAAATTCAAAAGTTTTGAATTGATTTGATTATAAATATATGTGTATAAATATATATGATTTCTTACTAATTTGAAATAAAACCCGGGAATTTGAGTTCTAAAAAATAAAATTTTATTTGTATAAGTTGAATAAATTGAAATGGTGGAAATAAATCGAATGAGTTGAAATTTAACTTAAGTTAAACATAATTTGACTGGATAAAAAAATTAATTCCGATTAAAATTAAATAAAGCGAGATGTTTGAGATTTGAATTATTAATGTAAATCCGTCTTGTACACAACAAGTTGAATATATAATTTGGACGTGGTAAATTGGAATCAAGTTGTGATAAATTTGAACCCAAGTGGGATAAGTAGATTGATTTTGAAATAGAAATCAAGTTTGAGATATATAACGAAAGCGAACTAGTCAAGAGATTGATTAGTGAACTGGAAACTGAGAGTAGAATTGATTTGGAATCGAGTAAAGAAGATGTTGAGTCGGCATTGAATGAAAGCAAAGGCAAGAGATAGAATTTTGCCCGACGAAAAGGTACACGTTTACAATATTACTTGGGTTTGATAATTTATGAGCTTATGGGGCTAGCCGCTTGGTTTTTTTGATTTTCTTTTGGACTTGAGACGCCTAAATAGGCGAGTTGTGGTGGTACCGGTTGAGCCGTGCAGTGGAGATGCTGCCGAAATTTCTCAGAATTTAAAGTGTTTGAAATTTTTTAGAATTTTCGTTAATAAGAATAAATTAATATTTTAATTGGAATAAATTGGTCCAGTTAAACTGAAGTCAAAAGGTGATCACAAAGTAATTTTGGACCTAGTTAGTAGGGAATGTAGCATCTTTTCCTACCTTAGCAATTTCGAGGACGAAATTATTTTAAGGGGGAAGGAATGTAACGACCCAGATTTTTCAGCCGTTGAATTTTGAATATTTAAATTTGTTATCTGAAGTATATATTGAAATTTTTAAGGAATTTATTTAGTAAAACGATATTTAAACGTATATTTATAATATAATTCAAAACGAGTTTAAAATGGCGCAGTAGTTTGAAAATTCAATTTCAAATTTCAAATGAATGTGCAGGATTCAAAATAAATCGGATTTTTGCGAAACAAGAAATATTTGAATCTGTTTGAAAATATCATTCCAACGAATGTGAAAAATCCAGATTTCATAGCGGAGATAAAAAGTTATGCCCAAATAAAATTTTCAGAAAGTCGCTGTAGAATCGCCTATAGGCCATAACGGTTATTTGAATATATTTAAATATCGGCCTTGAATTTTGACAAGATTCTTTTAAGGCGTAGTTATAGTTTAATTTTTAGAATTTTACTATAATTTTTAATTAATTAAATATGCAAATTTTATTTGGAGTATTTTGCACCCTATATCAATATTTTGGGGTTTCATAATATAAGTTAAACTACAGATATTATTATATTTTTGGGATCGTGGTACCTCGCTGGACACGACCGTACTCTTATTTCTGTCCATAGCAGTTCGGACATGAACGAAAACCTTATGCACGATTAGTCAAGCATTTTGGGCTATTCACCATATATTGTATACAATAATTATTACACCATAAATCTTGTTTCAAACTGACCCTAAAATGGTTTTCAAATAAATGAACAGGTACAAACTTATATAAGTTATATTCTCTTATTTATATATATATCCCAAATACTGAAATGTTTAAACGGTCACTCTACACGTGATGCAATAAAAATTAACAATCAACATTTCTTTGTATGTTCAAGCAACGTGGCATCCATATTATTCAATCCGTGCTTTCCAAGCTTTTGAAAACCGTGTCAGCCAAGTCTTGCAAACCGTGTGTATCAAGCTATTGTATTACCGTGCCTGCCAAGCCAATTTGTTTCGTGCATTGCAAGTAAATTAGTATTTTAAATACATACCCAGCTGACGCCTAATTCCCGATTTCACTTTCCGTTCCTATTCCCTACCCTCACCCAATCTAATTCTTCCAGAAATTAAAAACGAGAAGAAAAAAAACATTAATATAAAATCCACTGGTAAATGAAAATCAATTTCGTTTAATTCGGTACGTTCGTGATCTTGAGGACTTCCACCGTATAAAACCCTTTTCAAGCGCGATTCGATTTTCCTTAACTCGAAATCAGAAATCATTGCGTGAACCTAAGTTTCTATTTGGAGCAAGGTTTGTACAGATTGTTCTTGGGAGTGCGGATTTGAGGGCTCGATACTGGCGTTGGGTTAAAAATGGGGAGGCGCGGGTTTTGTAGTAGAGTCTGAAGGGGGTTGCCATACTTTTGTGTCGCGTTTTTTTTTCTATCTTGGTCACGGTGAGGCCAAAGTTGAGAATTTGAAGCGTGAGTTTTCCTGATATGGTCGGGTTGGTGATGGGGTCGACCTGTTTGCATAGAGGGAGAAAACGATGAAGTCAGTCGAGGAATGATGGTCTAGAAAGGATGTATACATGGTTCGAATTTGTTTACTAGGGAAGGAGCTATCAAAAACTTTCTTTGGCAGCAAGGGGGAAACTCAACGTCGGTTTCCCGGAGGTGGATTTCAAGTGGGGGATGATGGACTTTGGGTTGCTCGTAGGTAGTTTCAGATTGTCTGGGGAGGAGTTGGAACCATATGTGTATTAAAACGAAGAATGGAAAGAGATGGGAAAGCAACGTGGTTCCTGTATACGTAGAGAAGGAGTTTTGAGTACGCGTATACTGTACAAAGGATGGAGTATTGGGTTATGAAGTTTTGGATGCCGGTTGTGGCAACAGTTTCAGATAATTCAAAGAGAAAAATATATTCGTTAAGGAGCCTAATGAAGATTCTTAACATATTAAGTGCAGCTTTGGATTTTAATTTCATGAAAGCAAATGGCAAAAAGTTTCAAGCATACCAGTTTGAAGATTCTATGGGTTCGGAGTTGTGTGGATACTGAACGAAAAAAAAGGCTCAAACAATTCCATCGTGGTGAGTTGAAGTTATAGGCATCTGTTTCGTTTATGGGAGGAGTATGAATGGTACGTGATTAGAAAAAAAGGGAAATTAAAACATGGCTTAAGGGTAATTTAATTAAAGGTAAATTAATATATATGGTCAATGATCCTTAATTTATAAACAAACTTATAATGTTAATATTTCACCCATTCGTATATAGAATTGAATGAAATCGGTCACGTTGGAATCACAACGAAGAAATTTACATTGTAGAACTACCATCGTCGAGAACCGAGCTAGTGGAATTTTGTGATTTAAATCAAACGTCTGTTTGTTTTAAATGAAACAGAAGCAGAATCGTCAACTGCACAACAAGGTGAGTAATCTCACTAACTCTGATTTATTTATAGATATATTATGTGATGGTTGTTTGGGTGAATGGTTGCTAAAATTGGTTGAATGATTGAAATAGTTATACCGTTGATCAATTATTAATTCTATCTACCATGATATTTCATATTAATGTGAAATTAATGTTATTGATGTTCATTAACATATGTGGATGCAGGGAAACAGGTTGGAGGGATCCAACTGGATTCCTCAACATTTTATTTACTGTTTTATTTGATTGTGATATATGAAGTTTTATAGCCCATGATTTGGTATGTTGTGTTTGGTTTACCTTGACCCTGGAAACCTGGTATTTTGATATACCGTAAAAATATTTTCGAATACAGGGAATGAATTTGAATTTTAAAAAGGAAATTTATTTCCAAAATAGAAATGTAACTTCGAATAGAGTTGAAATTTTAAAAACATGTTAATGAAGTAAAGTATTTAAGAAGTTGTTTACAAACGAGATTATAAATGAAGTGAATCATTTATCATTGGATAAATATATATAAATTCAAAATTTGAATTTATATGGGAAAGTAGGAATCGGCTTTTGAAACCAATATTTGAAGTGAGATTAACCTTAGCAATTATTAAGGAAATTTTGAATGAGATTTTAAATGATTGGAAAATAAAGGAAATAATACTTATATAAATAATTCCGAATAGAGGTTATAAATAAAAAAAAATTGGGTTTAAGATATTTTTATAAGTATGAATCAAATGGTATACAAAGAAAATATATTCACGATTAAAGTGAATAATGACTTAAACCAAGTGCTTTGCAAATGAAATATCTATAAAGGTAATTTAGAATTGCAATATGATTTCAAATTGGAATTTGATTGAAAAGGGAAATGGATGAACGTTGAAAGGGAAAACGACTAGTTTTACTCCAAAAAGGGGGAATTATAAAATGAATTATATTTTGTAAAGTGGAATAGTTATAAAGGAATTGGAAGGATAAATTCAATGATGAATTTGAAATTTGAATTTACCTGAAATGGTAAATAAATTCTGAAGTTCAGAATATAAATCGAATATAGAGTATTTGAATGAGAGTTGTTTATTCGAATTCGAATATATCGAAATTAGGGAAGTAGTTAGTTTACTTCCATTTGAATCAAATTTAAATCATTATTTATTTGCTTATTAATTTATTTTATTTAAATAAATAAATACATGTTGCATTTTGATAAACCAAATATCTTTAATAGCGATTTTAAACGTTGTCGTTATAACAAATGTTTTGGTAAATCTAAATGGAAATTTTAACGCTGCCGTTATAATAACTGTTTTAATAGTGATTGTAATGCTATTGTTATAATAAGTGTCCTATAATTCTAAACAGCGATTGTAAAGTTGTTGTTAAAAGAAATGTTTTTTAAATCAAATATTTGGAAACAGCGATTGTAACGCTACCATTATAATCAATATTTTTCTGCAAAGGAAGTGGGTTCTTAGATCGAATCCGAGAGTCGCGTAAGCGATGTTCTATTTAAAAGTGTGAGCTTTGACTATTTCAAAGTTGAGAATGTGGTTCAATTAAGGTCTGAGAGGTAATTATACCCCTACTTGATTGACTTCATAATTAACTGAGGAATGGTTAAGGTTCGGTAGTGAAGAGTGGTTAGGGATCAGATTAGTAAGAGAATATATGAATATATAGAAATGGTTTCAAGTTGGAATAAGAGATATCTTCTCAATAAAGAAATGATGACGTTGGAAATAGAATCGAGATTGAGATTTGAAAGGATATGGAAATTGAAAATTGGATTTTTGAAATGATAATACAATAAGGAGTTAATTTAAAGGGGCAAATGTTGATTGATGATTGATCGATCGAATTCCTACTTGGAAATAAGATCGTTGGTTGCACACTTATTTTTTTTTGATAGTTAAATCACCGACTATCGAAGTTTTGACCATTTTTTCGTCATCAATACGGAGAGACCGAGATCAGATCCAGTATCTGGAAACCACTCTGTATGGACGTTAGCGTTGCGATCGAATATGATGAAGAAAATTGAAGACAGAGTTATGCAAAGGCTATCCTGTTTATAGAATAGTGCCTTCGGTTTGTCCAGTCCCAGGACAACGTGAATGGACGAATGTCTGACAGAGTATATCTAACGGATCACGTAAGTTGATCTCTTCAAACGTACTTACGTTTGGTGGCGGAGGAATTCGTTCCTCTTAGCTTTATACCCGTGGTATTTTTGGGGAAATCAATTTGTGATTTGGCGGGTATGACGATGTGGCATTCAAAGTGAATGGTGGTCAGGTGTTCTAAAAGATACGTAATGACCTCAAGCCTCACAACCCGGAATTGACAAAAATCGGGCAGGCAGCATGGCTAAGTGGGTCGCTCCCATGAGGATGTATAATCACCTATCTAGAGAAATTTCAATTGCTTCTTAAATCTATCGATGCCGTCCCTTTCGGGAAACGGTTGTTCATCCCAACTGTGACGGCCCGCTCCGTACTAGCCGACATTTCCTCTGAAAGTGCGCTGTACACATGTCTAACTAGCACAGAACGGTCGTCAAAAGAAAAGAAGGAAGATAAAGAACTAACACAGAACCTGTAGAATATCTCACAGCGCATGGAATAAAATATAATAGTAATATTACTTTGACATAAAACAGGCGAGACAGTGCATAAGCTGAAAACTAAACCAACATAGCAGCGGAAATCCAAATACAGCTTATGATCCAATATCATTATTACAACTTTAAAACTGTCTCTAAAGCAAAAGAAAACTAAAGTAGAGGATGCACTACTAATGCCCAAGCAGTGATCTTTAACATCACAGGGAGAATATCTATATATATCATATGTGGAAGCCTCCTGCTCGTCTCCAGATCAGCTACTCGTGCATACCACCTAACCTGTCTTTAGTCTGCTCGTGTGAGCACCCAGAGTAATAAGAAGAGACATAAAACTCTGGGTCAGACAAAAAGTTTGGTATGAGTGATATGCAACTAAACAGAACAATAACAGGTATACTAAACCATACCTGAACCTGGACCTGCAACCAAAGAGTTAGCACTACATACCGTATAATACTCTAAGGTGCCACTAAACATGGTATATAGATAACGGGGGAAGGGGTGTGCATGTCATAGTGATAACAAACAAATCAATCATAGCAACCATCCTCACATCTCTCACTCAGTGCATAAAGCATACGATATCCATTTCCCTGGTCACCAAATCTTTGGGGTCATGATGGCAACTCCGTACAACTATTGCTACGACCCACTTTGCTCTTTTGGGGCTATGACGGAAACTCCGTACAAGTATTACACTGTCCCTACTGCACTGGTCCATAGTCAATAACCCAAATGGGCCAACCAGCCTAGCTCTGGTTCGTCTACATGCCCCGTTTTCTTCAGCGGTGAACCAATGTTATGGATATCGATAACCCCTTTGCACACGTCTCGCAGCAAAGCCCAACTCATGAAGTGAACTCATCGGTTCCCAACTGGATCCTGGGCTCTAACTTCCCATTTGGACTACCTTTGCATCTCGGGTTATTTGTCTTCTTCCCCGGATCGGTTCGGCTTCTTCTTCCCTCGGTTCGGTTCGGGTGCAATTCACCACGGTCCGGCTCGTGGTCATCTTCGAGCTCATGGTGCATCACCGGTTCGGTTCGGAATGCTTCATCACCTCAGATCGTGGTTCAGACTCCATCGGTTCGGTTTGGTGGCCAAGCTCCATCGGTTCGGTTCGGTGGCCAAGCTCCATCAGTTCGGTTCGGTGCTCAAGCTCCATCAGTTCGGTTCGGTGCCCAAGCTCCATCGGTTCGGTTGCTTCATTCGTAATACTCCGTCCAGTCCCACTCTACTACCTCCGGTCCGATCCTCTGTTCCAATTCAGTTCGTGTGGCCTTACTTCCTCCTGTGCCAAGCTCCGGTCCGGTCCGTGCTCCCATCCGATCCGATCCTGTTCGGTCACAGCCTGCACTTTTCCTGCAACTTCCAACGACCGTTTATACGCCACTCGACGACGTTTTCGACCATTCTAACTATTTTAAACAATCACAATTCATACCATACAGTCACAACAACATGTATAAACACCCACAAACAGCAAAACAACAATATGATATGTCAAAACGGATCAAACATACCCAAAAACTCATATTTTCCCCTTAAGCATGTTTAAGAACAACTAATGATAGGATTAGTAAAACTTAACCAAATTAGCCAAATTTTCTAACATGGGTCTAAAACAATATTTCAGAATTTATGAATATTTTTCTAGATTTTTATGATGCATAATTTCGCTAATTATCACTAATCACCCCTTAATCCCCCAAATTCCGAGATTAGCAAAATTAGTCCAAATTAACCCAAATTCATATCAAAGGCATAAAATAATATTCTGGAATTTTACAAATTTTTCTAGATTTTTCTGAGTTATAATTTCGCTAATCTTCGCTAATTACCCTAATTAGCCATAATTAGTGAAAAATAATGCAAATCACTCACCTTTGCCACAAATAAAACTCAGATCTGAAATGAATCTCTGTTTGGCACGAATATGGATGTCTAACAGCAGCTCTAACCTTGCTTTGGTGTTATCTCTCCTTAATTTGATGTAGTTTAAGCCAAAACTTGATTAAGAAGTGATTAGAGGTGTTTTTAGATGTTGGAGGCCATTGTTAGGTTGAAGAATGGGTTTGTGGCGGCTGGAAAATGAGTGAAAAACCAAAATCCTAACCCTAACAGCCCTTACATACCTCTAGTCCCGAAATCCCCCATTGGGCCTAGCTGCTAATCACCCGGTTAAGCCCAATTAGCTGTTTTTAACCCTCTAAACCTTAATTCAGCCATATCTCCCAAACGGTAAGTCCGTTTGGCTATTATGACCACTTTACGGAAAGGTAAACCATCAAACGAATCTAATGGAAGTGGTTTCAGGTTAAAATTCCTTTCCAGTCAAAAGTAATGGCCAAAACAGTATCATCTAGGGGCAAAACGGTCATTTAAAAATCGACAAAAATCATGAACATGGGAAATGACCCCACTAGTCGTTTCCCAAAAGTACACAACCATACGACTTATCAAGAAAAAGAAATAAATATTCTACGATCTTCCGATGCGTAGAATGAGGGTCGTTACATTCTCCCCCCCCCCCCTCCCCCTTAAGAAATTTCGTCCCCGAAATTCCTTAATCCAAAACATACAAAGGATTCTGCATGCCTACCAGCCACAAACAACGATCAAACATGCAAAACAAACAAAACAAGCCTATCCTAGCATGCGGAAAGACTAAATCGAAGTTAAAATCTTACCAGGCAAAGAGTTCTGGATACGTCTTCCTAATGCTCTCCTCTGTCTCCCAAGTACAATCATTCTCATTCTCGCCCCATTGAACTTTGACTAATTTCACCGCTTTCCTTCGAAGTTGTTTCGTATCATTCCCAACAATACGCATCGGTTTGCGGCTCCATACTGCCTCAGATGCTATCTCGATATCGTCCAACTGATCCGGTGAAATAGTCATATCAGGGTCATGCACAAACTTCCTTAACTGGGAGATATGAAATACGTCGTGAACTCCTGCCATCTTGTCTGGTAATCCAACCTTATATGCTAAGCTTCCAACTTGCTCAAGAACCGGGAATGGACCAACAAACCTTGGTGCTAGCTTACCTCTCTTACCAAAACGAATCACACTCTTTAATGGAGAGATCTTGACGATTACCATGTCACCAACTGAGAATTTCAGTCCTTTTCGTCTCTTATCAGCATAATTCTTCTGTCTATCTTGAGCGGTCTTCATTTGCTGTTGAATAACCTTGATCTTATCCGAAGTTTCTCTTATTATATCTGGTCCAAGCACAAACTTCTCACCGGTTTCCAACCAACATGTCGGTGGGTTACACGGTCTCCCATACAAAGTTCCAATTGGAACCATACCAACTGGACTAATAACTATTGTTATATGCAAACTCAACCAAATGCAAAATGGTCATCCTATGACCCTCCAAAATCCAATATACAAGTCCTCAAAAGATCCTCTAATACACGATTCACTCAAATACCATCACAATCTGATCTAATCCTTGGTAAATTATCAATGAAATCCATTGAAACTTGTTCCCATTTCCATTCGGGAATTTCTAATGGTTGTAGCAACCCACTAGGCTTCTTTGGCTCAGCTTTAACTAACTGGCAATTCATGCACTTAGATATAAACTTCCCAACGTCTCTTTTCATTCCTTCCCAGTAGTAGGTTGGCTTCATATCTCGATACATCTTGTTACCACCGAGATGTATAGTTAACTTTGAGTGATGACATTCTCTAAGCACTTCATCTCTCAATCTATTGACATTGGGTACAACTAGTCTTCCATTCTTTCTAAGCCATCCATCTCGATCAAGCCCATACTTGTTCATCTCCTCGTCGATACCCATCTCTAACTTAGAGATGATTTCCAATAAGTTGGGATCGTCCCTTTGACTAGAGCCGATCCGCTCAATCAAAGTGGGTCTGATCATCAAACTTACTAACATTTCTGGATCCAATTCGCACTTTGGTCTGAAATCATATCCAGCGATGTACTCCAGTTGCTTCCATTCTAGAAACATAGCCCCTAGACTGGCATGTCTCCAACTCAATGCACCAATTACCACACCCAATGAAAAATCGCCACAACTATTTATCTCTCACGCAAACCATCCTAGTCGGATTCGACATTCCCAAAGCACAAGCCCCAAAGGCATAAACCAATATCAGACAAGCACCCAAGGAACATCTCCTCCGAATTCAGAAAATCTACGAGAGATGATACTAGCAAAACAACCAAACAAAAGCTTGATTCTTCTTTGTCAACTGAGTCAACGGTGCTGCTATCTTGGAGAAATCTTGGATAAACTTACGATAATATCCAGCTAACCCCATGAAACTTCTTACGTCTGTTGCATTCTTGGGCGTAGACCAATCTTGCACCGTAGCCACTTTCGCAGGAACCACGGCGATACCATTCTCTGAAACAACATGGCCCAAGAACCTCACTTCCCTTCTCCAGAAGTGACACTTAGAAAACTTCGCTTTCAGTTGGTGTTTCCTTAACACCTCCATCACCGTCCTCAAATGTTCCTTGTGTTCTTCCTCGTTCCTTGAGTAAACCAAAATATCATCTACGAACACAAGAACAAACTTATTCAACTGATCTCTGAATACCCTATTCATAAGATCCACAAAATATGTTGGGGCATTGGTCAGCCCAAATGGCATAACCAACCATTCATAAAATCCAGACGGCGTCCGAAATGCCGTTTTGGCTATGCTTTCAGCTTCCACTCTAAGATGATGAAAACCTGTCGCGAGATCCAACTGAGAAAACACTCTCGCTCCACTCAACTGATCAAACAAATCATCTATCCGCGGTAGAGGATACTTATTCTTCCTCGTCACCTTATTCAACTCGCGGTAGTCCACACACAATCGAAGGGGACCATCGGCCTTGGTAGCAAACACAACTGATGCTCCCCATTCAGAAACACTTCTTCTGATAAATCCCTTCTTCAAAAGATCGCTTACTTGCACCCTGAACTCTCGCTTCCCCCTTGGTGCCATACGACGAAGTGGCATCACTATAGGTCTGGCATCTTTTACAAAATCGATACGGAACTCAATCTCTCGGTGTGGTGGAAGCCCGGTCACTTCCTCGAAGACGTCCGGATACTGGCCAACCACGGGCACATCTGACAAGTCCTCATGCGGGATGTCGAGGGAATTCAGAAACTAACCATCACCCCGTCACTAGGCAGGCTACCAAACACTTCCCTCCGCCCATCATCCGCTCTAACTGTCACCAAAAAGCCCTCACAGCCTACCACCACCCCGTATCTTTGGAGCCAATCAACTCCCAAAATAATGCCAAACCCAGTAAAGCCCAAAACAATGCAATCACAAACAAACATGCATCCATGACTCGATAAGACCACATTACGACAAATCATACTAAGGCTAGTCGAACCACCAATTGGGTTCGTCACTACTAAAGGTCTATTGGCTATCTCGGGTTCTAATTCCAACCTATCTACCAGGTCACTAGATATGAAATAACTGGAAGCTCCGGTATCAAACAAAACTCTAACAGGAACATTATAAATAGAAAGCATACCTTGAATGACGACATTCATTCCCTTCTCCGCCACAGTTGGGGCATTCGACGAAAAAGGAACAGCACTGATAGCATATGCTTTCACGATCTGCTTCTCTTTAGGGGGTTGTGGACACTTATCCTTGTGATGTCCCGCTTGGCCGCAGTTAAAGCACTTCCTATCCGCTGGCTTGGCCCGATACTCTTTGGCATAGTGGCCCTTCTTACCACAGCTGAAGCACTCAACATCTTTCTTACTCTTTTTCTGGCCATCCTTATTCTGGTTCTGCTTCCTCTTATTCTGAGAACCATTCTTGCCTCCACCGCTTGCTTGCGGTTTTGGCTCTCCTGTGGATGTAACCTCAGTCTTCGACTTAGGGTAAAGACTCTCTGACCTTAAAGCTTTCCCCACAA
This sequence comes from Allium sativum, assembly GCA_030737875.1. Classification (NCBI taxonomy): domain Eukaryota; kingdom Viridiplantae; phylum Streptophyta; class Magnoliopsida; order Asparagales; family Amaryllidaceae; genus Allium; species Allium sativum. The sequence continues at coordinate 759,740,442 of CM060922.1, read as the reverse complement.
TCGATTCAAACGTCTCATCGATGTGGTTAATAAGCCTTTCCCCAAGTATCCATCCAAACCGGTTATAAACTTTTCGTTCTTCTTCTCGGCAATGTCGATAAGAGATAATCCATACTTTGACAAAGTGTCAAACTCTGCAACATACTCTGAAACTGCCCTTCCATTCTGCTTAAGCTCCAGAAATTTCCTGAACAATTCTGATCTATGAGCGGCTGGAATGAACTTTTTGCTGAAACGAGTCATAAACTGATTCCAAGTATTGATTCCCTGGAGTAGCTGCCTTAATAGCGTTCCACCAATTCATAGCTCGTCCTTGCAGTTGACGGGACGCTATCATTCTCTTCATCGCGTCCTCAATACCCAAGTCTTCAAAGATACGCTTGCGGCTATCCAGCCAATCCTGAACATCCGTAGCCGACTCCGTTCCGTGGAACGGCTTCCCACCAAGACTAGTATAATCCTTGTTAAGCTTGGCGAAATCGGCCCTAGGCGCCTGCATCGCTGCACCACCACCGTTAGCAACATTAGGAGCTGCTCTCTGAACATCCCTAAGCATCCCTCTCATGAGGTCAGTAAACATCGTCCTCATCTTAGCAGCATTCCCATTATTGGCTCCTCTACCAGTACCCCTCGTATATCGGTTCATCGTTCAGTCTGTAAAGAGAAAACGATTAACCATCTTCATAGTGGTGCTAGTGCAATGCGACTTCATCCTTAGATATACTAATAGTATATACATATAGCTTTTGAAAACCAAAATAATTACAAATACGAGCTCTCATATACGTATACTATCTCTCCCTGATGACTTCCCTAGGTTAACTACGCAACCTAGAGCTCTGATATCAAGTGTGACGGCCCGCTCCGTACTAGCCCGACATTTCCTTTGAAAGTGCGTTGTACACATGTCCAACTAGCACAGAACGGTCATCAGAAGAACAGAAGGAAGATAAAGAACTAACACAGAACCTGTAGAATGTCTCACAGCGCATGGAATAAAATATAATAGTAATATTACTTTGACATAAAACAGGCGAGACAGTGCATAAGCTGAAAACTAAACCAACATAGCAGCGAAAATCCAAATACAGCTTATGATCCAACATCATTATTACAACTTTAAAACTGTCTCTAAAGCAAAAGAAAGCTAAAGTAGAGGATGCACTACTAATGCCCAAGCAGTGATCTTTAACATCACAGGGAGAATATCTATATATATCATACGTGGAAGCCTCCTGCTCGTCTCCAGATCAGCTACTCGTGCATACCACCTAACCTGTCTCTAGTCTGCTCGTGTGAGCACCCAGAGTAATAAGAAGAGACATAAAACTCTGGGTCAGACAAAAATTCTGGTATGAGTGATATGCAGCTAAACAGAACAATAACAGGTATACTAAACCATACCTGAACCTGCAACCAAAGAGTTAGCACTACATACCGTACAATACTCTAAGGTGCCACTAAACATGGTATATAGATAACGGGGGAGGGGTGTGCATGTCATAGTGATAACAAACAAATCAATCATAGCAACCATCCTCACATCTCTCACTCAGTGCATAAAGCATACGATATCCATTTCCCTGGTCACCAAATCTTTGGGGTCATGACGGCAACTCCGTACAACTATTGCTACGACCCACTTTGCTCTTTTGGGGCTATGACGGCAACTCCGTACAAGTATTACACTGTCCCTACTGCACTGGTCCATAGTCAATAACCCAAATGGGCCAACCAGCCTAGCTCTGGTTCGTCTACATGCCCCCTTTTTCTTCAGCGGTGAACCAAAGTTATGGATATCGATAACCCCTTTGCACACGTCCCGCAGCAAAGCCCAACTCATGAAGTGAACTCATTGGTTCCCAACTGGATCCTGAGCTCTAACTTCCCATTTGGACTACCTTTGCATATCGGGTTATTTTGTCTCCTTCCCCGGATCGGTTCGGCTTCTTCTTCCCTCGGTTCGGTTCGGATGCAATTCACCACGGTCCGACTAGTGGTCATCTTCGAGCTCATGGTGCGTCACCGGTTCGGTTCGGAATGCTTCATCACCTCGGATCGTGGTTCAGACTCCATCGGTTCGGTTCGGTGGCCAAGCTCCATCAGTTCGGTTCGGTGCTCAAGCTCCATCAGTTCGGTTCGGTGCCCAAGCTCCATCGGTTCGGTTGCTTCATTCGTAATACTCCGTCCAGTCCCACTCTACTACCTCCGGTCCGATCCTCTGTTCCAATTCAGTTCGTGTGGCCTTACTTCCTCCTGTGCCAAGCTCCGGTCCGGTCCGTGCTCCCATCCGATCCGATCCTGTTCGGTCACAGCCTGCACTTTTCCTGCAACTTCCAGCGACCGTTTATATGCCACTCGACGACGTTTTCGACCATTCTAACTATTTTAAACAATCACAATTCATACCATACAGTCACAACAACATGTATAAACACCCACAAACAGCAAAACAACAATATGATATGTCAAAACGGATCAAACATACCCAAAAACTCATATTTTCCCCTTAAGCATGTTTAAGAACAACTAATGATAGGATTAGTAAAACTTAACCAAATTAGCCAAATTTTCTAACATGGGTCTAAAACAATATTTCAGAATTTATGAATATTTTTCTAGATTTTTATGATGCATAATTTCGCTAATTATCACTAATCACCCCTTAATCCCCCAAATTCCGAGATTAGCAAAATTAGTCCAAATTAACCCAAATTCATATCAAAGGCATAAAATAATATTCTGGAATTTTACAAATTTCTAGATTTTTCTGAGTTATAATTTCGCTAATCTTCGCTAATTACCCTAATTAGCCATAATTAGTGAAAAATAATGCAAATCACTCACCTTTGCCACAAATAAAACTCAGATCTGAAATGAATCTCTGTTTGGCACGAATATGGATGTCTAACAGCAGCTCTAACCTTGCTTTGGTGTTATCTCTCCTTAATTTGATGTAGTTTAAGCCAAAACTTGATTAAGAAGTGATTAGAGGTGTTTTTAGATGTTGGAGGCCATTGTTAGGTTGAAGAATGGGTTTGTGGCGGTTGCAAAATGGGTGAAAAACCAAAATCCTAACCCTAACAGCCCTTACATACCTCTAGTCCCGAAATCCCCCATTGGGCCTAGCTGTTAATCACTCGGTTAAGCCCAATTAGCTGTTTTTAACCCTCTAAACCTTAATTTAGCCATTTCTCCCAAACAGTAAGTCCGTTTGGCTATTTTGACCACTCTACGGAAAGGTAAACCATCAAACGAATCTAATGGAAGTGGTTTCAGGTCAAAATTCCTTTCCAGTCAAAAGTCATGGCCAAAACAGTATCATCTAGAGGCAAAACAGTCATTTAAAAATCGACAAAAATCATGAACATGGGAAATGACCCCACTAGTCGTTTCCCAAAAGTACACAACCATACGACTTACCAAGAAAAAGAAATAAATATTCTACGATCTTCTGATGCGTAGAATGTGGGTCGTTACACCAACCGTTGGTGATATACATTCGATACACTCAAGTGAAATGAGTGGTCGGTCATGTGTGGGCCGGGTTGCAAGATGTTCTTGTTGAACCCAGTGTATTCGCCTCTAGAGATACACTATCGAAAGGTGGTCCCATACCTTGTCAGGTTGGAAATCCAATCTCCAATAAGCGCCCCGCGGTTTTTAATTTTGTATTATATATGGAGCATGAGATGCAAGTGTTCCGCTAGATTCTATTTATTTGATGTAGACATTATTATAATATCACTGGATTTGATATCAAAATATTTTGGTTATCGTAAGGTAAAAACCATCCGTGGTTATGTGTGGATTGGTCTTACGATTATCATTTCTTTGAAAAAGAATTTTTGAAAGTTAAACAAATGATTGGAGTTTACTCACACCAGTCCCATGACTGACCCAGAGTTTATTTTGTTTGTTTTCCCTAAACTCTTGGGTGCCCAAATTTGTACGGGCAGTCAAGTAGTCGGGATTGTACAGATTCTCTTGGAGGAGCTCGAAGCAGGAGGCTTCGCCTGTTAGCTATAAACTATCATATTTTCCGCTGTGTACTATGATGTATCTGGAAACAGGTGTTTATAACGGTATGTATATAAAGTTATTAATTTGTATTTCAAAATTTATGTTATCTAATACATTTTATTCATTCCACTGTGAGTTTGTGATCTTCATTTTCTTCTATTCTAATATTTCTTTCTTTCTATTTCTCATCCTCTAACTTCTTTCTAAAAATGATTCGTACTTCTGTGCAATTTGGGTTGGACGTGTGGTATGATTAGTCGACTCAAAGGGTACGGAAGTTCGGGTTGTTTCACACGTTGACAATTCACGCCATGCGATTGATAACTATTAATACGCAACCTCTAAGGGTGTTGAGTAAGAGAATAAATTCTCCGCCACCAACGGTCGTATATTAATAGAAATCAATTTACATAGAACAAAATTCAACGTCAGACACACATCCATTTATAAACTTGTGCTCTGGGTCTGAGCGAAAGCTAAATCCGTACAAATCAACACTACATCCGGATAACTACCATCTTAGCCCCGTCTTGGGAGCAAATCAATCAAGGGCCTCAACACTAGTTACCCATTCGATGTGAAGATCGTCGGTCTTCAATCGCCGTCTTCAATTCTTCGAACGTCGTATCATTATTTGGAATGAGAGTAAACTCGGACTTTCCAAATAACTCTCGCATATATAAATTTGAAAACCATTCCATATCGTTGTTAATAATTTATAACGACCTATCGCTATTTTTAATTTACATATACATCCTAAACATAACAAGGTTTATTTTCTTCTTCCATTTTTCAATTTACACCAAATGTATATTTGGTTTCATATTTTCTAATGAAAATCCATTCCTTAGAAATGTAAATTTCTAATCTCATTATTTACATTGAAAACAGTAAATTTCTATTCCTATTTTATTTACATTGAGAAATGTAAACTTATACTTCAATATATTATTATATTGAAAATGTAACTTTTATTTCATATTCTAATTACAGTGGGAAATGTAAATTCCTAATCATTCCTTTATTTCCTTTGCTTACATTGAGAAACGTAAATCCTTTTATTTACATATAAAAAAAAAATCTATTTCATCCTTACTTACATTGAAAAATGTAAGTTTCTATATTTTTCTAATTACATATAAAAATGTAACTTCCTATTTTTCTTTTATTTATATTGAAAAATGTAACTTCTTTTTACCGCCTCTAAAATGACGATAAAAATATATAATTTTTATTCTATTCTTTTATCGCATCTAAAGTGACGATAAAAAAAATATACATTTCATTTCTATTATTTTTATTCACATTAAAAATGTAAACTTTTTCTTTTTAATATAATCTACGTTAAAAATGTAAGTTATTTCTATAATCTAATTACATTAAGAATGTAAACTTCTTTCTACTTTAACTTGATTACATAAGATGTAATTTTTCTCCTTTATCTTAATTTACATGATAAATGTAAATTTTCCACTTTCAATCTAATTCACATGAAGATTGACTTAATTACACCAAAAATGAAATTTTATGTTCTTTTACTTAACTACATAAAAAAAATGAAATTTTCTTCTAATCCCCATTTACATTAAGAAAATGTAAAACTTTTCTAATCCTTATCTTAATACATTAAAAATGTAACTTTCTTTTATAACAAACTTGGAGGTGAAAATATTTATTTCATTATTAACACATGACGGTGTGAAAATAACATCAATTTCTAATTTATCCATTTATATTTTAATATGGGCCAGACCTCTCACATTAGGCCTGCAACTTGTGGATGCTGGATAGGCCGGTTGGTTCCGGGCAGACTTATCCCACAAGTTGGGCTTAACCCCGTGTCTTGGCCCAATTTGTATTTGCGCACTTGGACCTCTCACATTAGGCCCAACATTTGTGGTTGCTGGATATGTCGGTCGGGTCCGGGCAGACTTCCACCACAAATGTGACCTAACCTCGTATCCGAGTACAATTTTAATTAAGCATTAAAATTATTCTACTAAAAATATTATTTTAAACTGTTTCTCTTTCAAAATATCTTAATTTTGGAATATTCTATATTTCCAAAATAACTTGATTTCAAATACTATAACTTACCCTTTCAAATCTTAATAAAACTTGGGACTTTCTCTATTATTATATTAATAATAATGTACCTTTCAAAATGTCTAATTCTGAATCTAATCTTCTTATCTTAACATATTGATAGTAAAGATAGAATCCTTTTAATTGAATCCCTTTTCTTATTTATGACTCATTTTCATTTACATTAAAAATGCAAATTCTTATGTTAACAAAATTTCATTCTTCCTTGTATACTTTAATGATTCATTTTTATGTTAACACAATTCCATTCTAACTTGAATATTTTAATGAATTCCCTTTTTAACATAAACATGTGATTTTTTTATGTTAACCTACTAACTTGAATATTTTAATGAATCCCTCTTTATAAATGTGACCAACCTACAATGAAAATATAATTTTCAATGTCAAATCTTTTAAATTAAAACAACTCATAATAAAAATGAAGTTTTTATCTATTCTTTTCTAAGGTTTCACACTACAATAAAAATGAATTTTTTTTATTGCATATCCTTTCCATTGAACTCTAATGACATATATAAGAGAGTTTTATTTACATACATAATACTATGTATTCTAAAGACCATTTTAATCTAGTGACGTTCTAGTTTTAATAACATTCTAATTTAATGACACTTTAATCTAGTGATATCCTTGTTTTCATAACATTCTAATTAACATTTTCTAATAAAAATGTAATTCTCATTCTAATTAACATTTTCTTTGGTCACTTCTAAAATAAACACGATCCTCTATTTCCTAATTATCTTAACAAACATGGGATATTTATTTTAATTCTAGTGTCACATAAAGTAATATTTTATGTGTAAACCTTTCTTAATAAATGGCATTTCCAATATGACATTTCACTTTTTAATAAATGTCATTTACTATATAACATTACATTTCCTAATAAATAGCATTTACTATTCAAGGTGGTACTAACATGACAATTTCCTATTCAACAAAATAAGTGATTTTGTTTTTCATATTTTCTATGTTCATTTCCTAACAAAAATTGTTATTTTTTTATAGTGCAACATTTTATAACAAGGAGTGTTTTCTTTATACTAAGGCTACATTTTATACAAAATGTTATTTCTTACCTAATATCACATTTCTAATGAAATGACATTTTAAATATAACTAAACTTTTTTTTTACAAAATTGACCTTTTCATTCTAACGTAACATCTATAGCAAAGTGATGTTATTATATTACAAATAAAAGAGTATTGTAATCGCATACAATTTCTATAACTCTAATGACAAGCAAAAGAATTATTTTATATTTGTTTTCCTTTTCTTCAGCTATCATTTCCTATAATTATAATGACAATATAAAAAGGAAATCTTTTGTCCACTTACATGCTTTACAATTCTATTGACAAACAATAGCTTCATGTTAACGATAAAAGTGAATTTTATCGTTAATCTAATTTTAACAAACATGATACCATTAATTTCAACAATCATATTCTGACAAATATGAGACACACCAATCAATTCAATAATTCATCACAATCATAACGAACACTGAATAAACATACACACAACACCAGCATGAACTTTATATGAAATAAATAAAATTTCACATTTCAATAATAATTTATTTTATATTATAAAATAGAAATCTCACCAATTTATCGAATTATTGATTAGTGAAGGGAACACCGGCCGTCTTCGTCATTCTCCTTGGATCATTCGAAATAAACCCAAAACGCACGCTCAAGTCACCCCCATCGCACGCCCCAAGACCACCGAGTCCACCATCCAACCCCGCCACTTCGAAGCCTTGCTCGTCGCCTTCCTTCCCCTACCATAGCATGAAACTCGAAGCTCCCTTGAGCCCTAGAAACGCCGGCTAACGGCTGAGCTTGATTTCCATGCTGAATACTTCTTGTAATTTAATCATCCCCATAGGAAGAAAGATCTTGCTTTGCTCTTGATTATTTGTCTTGATTTCATATTTTAATTTGTGGTAGACTAGGAGGAATTAACAAATTGTTTTTGTGCGTTTTCAGCCATTGAAAATGTAAAGGGCGGCAACTACGTATTCTAGAATACGGTTTTGTGTTTTGACCGTAAACTTGTCCTAACTAGTATATATATGAAAGAAAAAAAAACTATAAGTTTCTTTCCCTTAAAGAAGTAATTAACTGAATACATAAATTACACAAAATGGAGAAAGAAACCTTTTATATTTTTCTTTAATTTGTATTGATTGATTCATAAATGCTATTAATCAAAATTATTCATGGTATAAATTGATACTGTATTAGCATGCGGGTAAGTGTAATAAGAAGGCATATCACATAAGTAAACGAAATAAATAAAGGACAACATGTATATTGATTCAATTGAAACTTGAATGAAACTTAATTTATGGTATTATAAAGGTGCATCAAATACATCCATTTGTGTGAATACATAAACAGTGCTGAGATATGAAAAAAAAACCTTTTTTATTTTATTTTATTTATATATATATAGCAAATAGGTTCATTCCTCAATTGTGTGACATAATAGTTAATAGTATGCAAGTATGGTTAATTGATAACTCTGTACATATGAATGAATTAGAATCAATTTATAGGCAATTTTGAAATATGACAAATGAGAAAACTACTAATAAATACAAAAGGTAAAACAATCAAATCTTATAATATATATGTCACAGTATTAAATTCATTAGCCTCCATATATTGTCATTATTCTCATTAGTTTCATTGATACACAATTAAAAGAAACATAATGTAACTGCTATTACATAGCATACAGATAAATGTGGATTATAAATCCACACGCTAAAAATCATGTGTTTCCTTAGTTCATGGTTTCAAATTTAAATCAATTAATTTTGTTAGAATATTCTTTTTAAGATAAATGCAAGTTTTCTATAAACAACGCATTGATTTCAATTAACACATAATTATTCTTAGATAGCAATATTTTAATTAAGTTAATACAATTAATGGCAATATTACAATTAATGTCAATACTAAATTTAAAATAGACATAATTTATCTCATACATACATTTAATAGGTTCAATGTTAAATCAAATTAATATATATATAAATATAACGTATATATATAAACTATCCAGTCTAGTGTTACACTTAATTAGGAAAGATAAAACATGGACCACCAATTTAACATTTAACTAATTGAGCATAAAGTTCAAATAAATCTTTAAGATAAAATTTTATTTATTAAAATGAACACAGAATCCTGGATCTATAAGTTAGACTCCAAATTAAACTTATAAAACCAATGGTCTAAAATAAATCATTGCGATATAACTTATACAGATTTAGTTTCAATTTAACAAAATGAAGAACACAATATGTTACTTGAAACAGAAATTCAGGCACAAAACTTCCTAATAAAATTTTAAACTGGTTCTAATTTTCCGGGTTGTTACAATATATGAGAGTGCGTATTTGTAATTTGATATAAAATTATTTTTGAAATTATTTTTGCCTAATTTATTTTATAATAAAGGTATTGATTTCCCAATTTATTATGATATGGGAAATCGATTGATTTGTTAATATTGATTTGAATAATGTGTTTGGATTGTGTTGTTGATTGCTTGAATATAAATCTGAAAATGATAGACTTGGTTTGAAACCAATATGAAATAAATAAGTTGGATAAATAATCCAGATTAATAAACCTGAATGGATAATTAAAGAAATAAATGAAGTGATTATAAATGATTATAATCTCATGTGGATTAGATTGTGTGTAGAACTGGTTGGATCGTATGATACGGATATTTAAAACTAATTGATGTTGTTTTGGGGGCTAATGAAATATATTTGAGTTGAGAACAGGTGCAGAAGTGCCAAATTCATCTTTAAAATCCATCCAACAGAAAATCCTGGAGTTAATTAAATCCAGTTTGAATAGAGCTACATAATAACTAAGCAAGCTCGAATATAAAATATTGCTTACCGCATAATAACGCTCGCAAAAAGGTACGCCTATGCAGAATATGAAATTTTGGTTTTTATTTGGGTTTTGAGTTGGGTTTTTGAATTTTTCTGACCCTGTTGGTCGATGGATATATATTTCTTGAACTTGCGATATTGCAGATGTCCTCCGTACAGGGGAGACTCTGCCAAAAAAATTCAAAAATTTAAGGTGTTAGAATTTTTTTTGAAGATTTTTGGAAAATTATTTTATTTGGAATAAATTGGTTTTAAGACCAATTAGATTAGTTTTGGAAATAAAAATCGAGTTTTAAATTTATTATTTTTGTAAAGATAATGGGTTTGTAACGTTCTTTCTTACCTTAGCAATTTCGAGGACGAAATTATTTTAAGGGGGGAAGAATGTAACGACCCGGATTTTGGCCATCAAATATTTAATTTAATTTATTATCTTAAATATTTTATTTGGGGTATTTATGGATTCTAATATTTAATTCGTTATTTAAAATGAAGTTTAAACGTTGTATTTTATTTATAATATAAAACGAGCTCGAAATCGCGCGGCAGTTCGTAATATTTGGTTTTGAATTTCAACTGAGAATATATGATCCGATATAAGTCGGATTTATGTGAAACGAGAAACGTTAGAACCGTATTCTTGATAATTTTCATATGAAAGAGGAAAATTCAGATTTCGTGTTATAATTTGTAAGTTATGGCCAAATGAAATTTTGATATAATCGCTGTGGAAATCGTTATTTAAAATATACGCGTTAAAATAGCCGTTTTGCAAACGGACTCAGATTTCGACGAAATCAGTTTCATTGGAACCATATCATTAAATTATTGTACGGTGTTGAATGGAGTGGCAAACCGATGTCGTATGTGACCACGGTAGCCACAAACGCCAGTTCAATTTCTTTAGCGCGTAATTAATTTAATAAAGGGTTATTTGGGTATAACTTGAACAGACGATCGAATTAGGCCATGAAACCAATTCCGTTGAGTTCGTATCGTCGATTAGAGTCAGGATAGGTATATAGTTTGTTATTTTTGGAGACCGTGAAATTTGATGTCCAGAATGGCATTGCGGTGCGCGTAAAAATGGCCTACCAGGAAAACAGTCTCAGAATGCGATGAAACTGGTGCCATTGGGTTCGTATTGAAAAATTATTGTAGGATTTAGAAGTTTCAAGTTGATTGGATTTATCTAGTGATCGTGAAAAATTAAAACGCGTGTTTATTTCTGGTTTTATAAAGGAATTTTTTTCAAATGATGTCGGAATTCGACGAAACTTGTCCCATTGGGTCCGGAATACCTTTTTATACTAAGATTAGCTTTTTTATCAGTAAACAGAAGTCGTTTGTGGTGGTTTCTGCGTGTTACTTCGCCGCGAAGTTTCATAAATAATATTTTAATATACCCTAACACTATAAATACACATTTTTCTACGTCAAAAACCTAGCTCTCGGTCAATCAATATACCGAGCCGCCATCAACAGAATGTATTTCCAAAACTCTTCCTTCTTTCCCTCGCGTTTTCTTCTAATCCATTTCTCAAATGTTAATATGTTCAATAGCCATATTGTTGTGCTCATCAAGGCCGACCGTTTCAACGGTGGCGATCTATTTCTGTGCAAGTTTGTGGTCTGAATTGGGCGGAGCAGCGTTGACGTTTGATGTGGGTTTTCGGGCGTTGGGGATTTTTGGGTAGTAAGCTGTACATGGGGTTGGTCGGTGAAGGAGTGGCGCGTGGAAGGGGAGGTTCTAATCAGTCTCTGGCGAAGTATTGAGGGTGCGGTGAAAGGCTGTGGGTTTGAGCTGCGAATGGAAGACAACGTGATGGAGCAGACAACACTTAAAGGGATTGGAACGAAGGAAACAACTAAGAGAAGGGTCGGCCTGTCCATTTTTGGTTACCCGAATGTTCATAAAAAATAGAAAATAACATACGAAAGGTGCTAAAGCGAAATGGACAACACTGGGAAAGAGCAGCATAACGCAAGGACGTTATAAAGGCGCGGATCGGTTTTGAACCAAAGAAGGACGTTGACCTGGAATCAGTAGGGTACAGAAATGGTAACTAAAACTTGTTAATTATAAATTAAGGGTTATGGATGCTAATAATGGATTGTTGCAGGCATCGGGGTATCGAACAATCGAAAGGGGGGAAACATGCTGAATTGGCCACATTGTTTCAAGCGTGATTAGTGACTAAACTTAATGAGGTGATTTAAGGAATCCTTAGTTGATCTTGGTTGGCACACAGGACCGGGTGTGCTGATGACAAATTCAAACCAAAGCAAGTGGACGGACGAAAGTTTCATCGGCCTAGTTATGGATTCTAAACCATGTAAATTAATTAAATAAGACTAATTAAAAGTTAATTATATAAATTAACATAGTGATTTACTTGAACGATAATTACTCTAATCACTTTTGTCTTAGGTAAAATGGAATGAAGAAACCAAAGCAGGGCTCATGTTTTCACGAGAATAGTGGAGAAAACAGTCAACCCAAATTCTATATTAATAATTGGACAAACAAAGTGTCGTTGGAATCATTGACGAACATTACGTCTTGGACCAGAACTGGACAGGAATTGGGATCAACGGCATTTTAATTAAATTAAACGACTATTTAATTTAATTAAAACTAGCCGTTAACAATGAAATCAACCTGAGGTGAGTTAAACTCACTCAGTTTTCCCCATTTATATTTTATATAAATTGAGTTTTTATGTTGTGTGCTTTGTTTACTGATGATTGACTGTTTGCTAGTCACATATTTATTTGTTGATTTAACTGATGAAATTAAACCATTGGTTAATTTCAGTAAAATACTAAACCGTTATTTTAACGATTAGTTCCAATAAAGGTAACTTACCTTATTGGTCACGTTTATTAATAAACGTGTTTAATGGTTTGGATTGTTTGATCTGTTTGAATTGTTTTAAACTGTGTGGAGATAACCGTTTGTATACAGGGAAGAACAGGTTGGAGGGATCCAACCGAATTCCTCAAATATTTTTTTCTTCATATTATCATATATGAACAGTCATGATTGGGTTATTGACTTAATAGTGATCATTGACTGAAAAGTCAACATGTGTTGTGTTTTAACCAATGGGCTATATTGGTTGAGTAATCGGCAGTAAATGGCCTAAAAGTAAATCATTTTGTTAATATTGATTCATCGTCAGGTGAATCGATAGAGATAAAGTTATAAAATATATTTTATAACTGGAGATAGATTTTGAAATGTATATTTTGAATAAAACTTTAATAAAAGGAAATAAAAATTTATTTTTATAATTAATTATAAATTGATTTTACAAAGTAAATTCTGAGATTAATCAGATTTATAATTATGGGAATAGAAATTAACCTTAACGGTTAAAATTTGGAAAAGTGGTTATTGATAATTAATTTAATGGAATGATTTAAATTAATTATATTATTAATTAATTCAAAGTGAGAATGGATTGGAATGGGTTAACGAAATAACCGTGCCTTGGGTTGACTAAGTCAACCATTGAAATTGGAATTGATTTTAAATTTGTTTGATTTGAATTACCCTAATAAAATAGTTTGGTGAATACTGTTTTAATTTTAATAAGATCTTTTAAAAAGAAAATTAAGATAAAAAGGTTTATGATAAACCAGGATTACATTAATGAGGTTTTAAAATGTTAAAGCATTGTTACTTAATTGTGGGATTAAGTAAGGGGGAAAGTTGAAATAAGATTCTTAAAGTGGGGAATGGTCGAATCGATTGAAAAGAGTTTGGTAAAGGGAATTTGGTAAAAGAAGCGGGGTATGAGATTTGTAAGCAAATCGGAATTATGAGATGAAATTGTTTAAAAAGGAAGAGGTTAAAAAGTGGTGTTTTATAAAGTTCTTAATTATTAAATTAAGGAAAGATGTTATATTCGAGCAAGAGATTTTCAAGTGTAAGAAGGTTTTCTAATAACCATATTTTGAATAGTTCAGTAAATGAAATTTATATTGATATTAGAATGAAATATGTGTTCGGTATTACAACTCGTATTTGTCTTTAGATATGAACGTTGTTGATCAAGGTCTGAGAGGTAATTAAAATACCCCAACTTGAACGACATCAGGAATATCTTAAGGTGATATTAGTTGTAATGGTAAAAGAGGTTATTGAAATTTATTATTTCATTAGAGAAATAATAACGCAACATTTTGATAAAGATTTGGAATATATATATAACATGACAATTTCAAAGTAAAAGGAGAAAAAGGGAGATTGCGTAAAATTATAACGAGATCCGCAAGTTTAGAAAGGAAACGTAAAGTTGAATTTTATTCTATCATAATAAGTATTTGTATTGATCAAGTAATGAAATAACTGATATTTTGTAAAGTCGTTTTACGAGGAATAAGTTAAATGATTTTTCCCAATATTATAATAACATGGCTAATGTTTGAAATTGAAAATAGAAACAAAATATGATATAAGATATTTCTAAGTATTGAAAGTGAATTTGTTTATAGAATAATCTTATGTAGAGAAAACTATATTTAAAATATTGAAGTATTTAAGAGTTTTAAATTATACATGTTTTAATTAGAAAGGGCCAAGTGGTGCTGAATACCCAACCAGTGAACTCATTGGGTTGTCATGGTTGAAACACTGTTTATTTTGATAGTTAAATCACCGACTATCAAATCTGTCCAATACGATTGTTGGTATGGAAAGACCGGGATCGAATTTATATTCGAAAACCATTCCGACCAACAAATACGTGAAGATATTAGAGATGATCGAGATGGAGCATTGAAGACCGTTGATTTTTGTAAACGGAAGAACTTCTAATAATCTCTGGTCTGCATCCAGAGATGTACTGTGGTTCTGTTGTGGTCGGGATCTATGGGTTGCAAGGACTTCTCGCTACTGATCCATGGGGTGATTCCTATTTGATATGCAGTAGGAGAGTACCTTCGGTTCATCCTGTTCCTGGATGACTTGTATGGATGAGTGTCTGATAGAGTATTTCCAAAGGATCACGTACGTTGATTTCTTCAAAACGTGTTATAGTTGGTTAGCTCCCAACTAGAGTATTCTTGTGGACGTCAATTGGTGATATCTGACGGATCTGACGATGTGGCATTCAAAGTGAATGGTGGCCAGGTATTGTAAAGGAAATTCAATCCTCAAGCCTCATCAACCGGGAAATGACAGAAATCGGGCAGGCAGCATGGCTATGTGTGTCGCTCCCATTAGGGTGTATAATCACCTATCTAGAGAAAATCCTTTTGTTTCTTAAATCTATTTCGATGCTGTCCCTTTTGGGGAAGACGGTGGGTAGCTCCCAACCGTTGGTGATATACATTCGATACACTCAAGCGA
Source organism: Allium sativum (assembly GCA_030737875.1). NCBI lineage: Eukaryota > Viridiplantae > Streptophyta > Magnoliopsida > Asparagales > Amaryllidaceae > Allium > Allium sativum. Next base: position 759,725,018 of record CM060922.1, on the reverse strand, counting down.
AATGAGTGGTCGGTCATGTGAGGGCCGGGTTGCAAGACGTTCTTGTTGAACCCAGTGTATTCGCCTCTAGAGATACACTATCGGCAGGTGGTCCCATACCTTGTCATAATCGGAATCCAATTTCCAATAAGCGCCCGCGGTTTGATTGTATACTATATATGTGGAGCGTGAGTTGCAAGCGTTCCACTAGATTGATATTTACTTATATTTAGACATTATCATAATATCAGACAAGATATTGGTTTCAAAAAAAAATGTTTTGGGTTATCGTAAGGTAAAAAAACCGTCCGTGTTTATGTGTGGATTTGGTCTTACGATTATCCTTTTCTTTCGAAAAGATTTTAACTTTAAAATCAGGTTGTGTGATACCCTTAATACTGTGCGGGTTTTTTTTCACTCGGGTTCACCAGACAGACCTGGTGTTTTGTAAATGCTCGGGTTAGCCCGGGGTGTACAGGTTCTGGTTATCGAATGTTGTAAAGAGACGAGCTGGAAGAGTTCAGACGTATGATATTACATAACTACTATTCCGCTGTGTGTTGTATATGGGAACAGGTTATTATAACTGTCCCGTTGTGTGATGTACTCTGATATTGTAAGTTTTATTTAAAGCTCTCAATAAAGTTATTTTTGTATTATATTCTGTTCCGCTGCGATGTGAGACTCTGTGTTGTGTTGATTCTTCTTCTTCTTCTATTCTAATATTTCTTTCTTTCTTATCTCACCCTCTAAATTCTTTCTAATAACGTTCTAGTGTTTTCGGTGTTTGGAAGATCGGCATGAGTTACGGTAAAGGTATTTATGTCGATTTTTAGGGCCGAAAATCCTCTGGTCGTTACAATCGGCTTATATTCAATATCAAATTCTGAAATCAACAAATATCGTATTGGGAATAACGATATATGTATCTTTCAAATTCCTCAACAACATCCGTATAATCACGGAATCCAATATCGAAATATTCCAATGATTATTTCCATTCCAATTTATTCGTTGGAAAATTCTGGTTATATCCAAACCATTTCAAATCCAATTTATTTATTTAAAAACATTGAATTATTATTCTAATAAATAACTAGTTCATTTCGATAAAAATATATTTTTATCATTTCGGATATGGAATTTTTCATCGAAAATCTTTCCAAATCATTTATTATGATTTTACATAATTTTTCCAGGTTTTTAAAAATTTTATTATCACCATTTCAGTCGGTTTCCAATAATGGCCACCGAACTGCACCCATAGCGACCTTTTCTAAAATTGATTTGGACATAATTTGAAATCCATCCAATCAAGTTTAAATCTCTTATATTCGTTGGAAAGCGCTTTTCGATACGAACCCAACGGTTCTAGTTTTAGGAGAATCCGACGGTCGGATCTCCCGCTACATCAATTTGAAGTTAATGGTCGAAATTCGCGAATGGTCGTTCCGCGACGCGTTCTATTCAGGCCATTATATATATATATATATATATATATATATATATCGTCGATTTCCATTTAAAACATATTTTATAAATCGTTTATAAATTCATTTTAAAACGATTTCAACTTCCATTTCAATTTTAGATTAAAATTGAATATTCCATATCATTATAATATTAAAATAATATTTTCAAAATATCTGAATTTTAAATCACTTCTTTTCGATATTCATTATAAAATAAATCAATCAATAAACCCGTTCGGGTTAAAATGGCCTTTCTATACTTAACCCGACTTCATATTTTTATATTTTGTTGTGTCCATTCAAAATCGAACATCAAAATCATACTTTGATTCTTTTCTGAATAATATGTTAAAATATTCATTATTTTAAATGAAACGACCCAAACTTCCCCAAGGAAAGCCCGGATTGAGTTGAGAACACGACAGATCAGAATGCAAACAGAAGAACATTTCATTGTTATTACAACAATTTACATCAGAGTACAAGAATATACAGAGTATGAACCAATAATATACATTTGATAAATATCAGAAATTTAGATTACATTTCATAGCAGAGGAAAATAATACATAACGCAACTGAAAGAGATAAACGGATACAGAGCTTTACGGATATCATTCCAGCTGTAAACCAGGATCCTGTGAATATAATATCTGCAAAACCGAAACTACTAGCTGCCCGTGTGGAAAATAGGGGCACCCAGATTTTAGGTTAAAACAATAAACTCCAGGTCAGTCATGTGACTAGTGTGAGAAATAAAACAGTTATTAAATCTTTACTTTAAAAAAATAAAGTAAATAAAGGGACCACGCCGTATAACACGAAACGGGTTTCCTCCCAAGAATACCAATGCATAAAACAAACAGCGCGATGCTTTTTGGAAAAATGAAGCAATTATAAGACCCAGGTCCCATCACATAATGCAACGCAAGCCGGAGGATAGGATTTTCCCTTATAATAGCCAAACATGCTTGGTACATTTAAAACAAATCATTTGATACGATTATAAGTGCATAGTGCATAAAACAGCTTCAAATATAAATGCATCAATCCTAGACGGCATGGGTATCATATATCATGTCCCCAATACTAGGCTCTACAATCAAAACCGAAATGTCACATATTGGAAGTTGGATTTCCATCTGTGAACCAAGGCAAGGTGTAATGACCCGCATTGGCAGAGGTATTATAATTAATTTTATTTAATTATATTAATGGTGATTAGTGAATTTAATGGTCGTGGGATTAAATAATGGTGAATATTTAATTAAAATAATAAATTAAATAATATATTTAATTCTGGAATAAACAGAATTGGCCGAAATGACGATATGGTGTGAACCGGATCATCTGTGATATTTCATTCAGCTTGGAATTTGAATTTGAATAACGAATATATTCAATCGGCGATAGTTGAACGTATAGTTTATAATATAATTATAAACGAGCTCGAAATGGCGCTGCAGTTCGTAAATGGGCGATTCGAACTTCAACTGAATGTACAGGATTCGTTTTGAATCGGATTTCTGTGAAACAAGAAACGTGTGGAGCTGGTGGAGTATATCTTTCTAGTGGAAGAGAAAAATCGGGATTTCGTCGTGTAGATTTTGATGTATGTCCAAATCAAATTTTAGAAAAGTCGCTGTGGAATTCCTTTATAATTTATTGAGGGATTATTTATATTTTCAAAAGGGATTTCAATATAAATCGAATATCGGGTTGACCCAGAAGTGAATATCAAGTTAGAAATTCATATAGGAGTATTCTAGAGTTGTATGGTATTCCACTGTGATTTTATACGATAATATTAATTTATTAATATTATATTTAATTATATTTAAATATATTTATATATTTAAATGGTCTATTCAGCGCTTTAGAAATAGCCACTTTTTCATACGACCTCAGAATTCGACGAAACTAGTTTTGTTGGATCCGCAACATCAAATAGTTGTTAGATTTCCAGTTTCGTGATTTTTAGAGTCCCTGTGTGGTCGTACGGATTTTTAGAGTGAGATACAGTCAGTATTTCGACAGTTAAAAATACACTGTGTCGGCATACGAAGTCGGAATTCGACGAAACCAGTTTCGTTGGGACCGTAATGTCAAATTCTATCAGCGTGTCAGTTTTCATGATTTTTAGGCGTCGTATGTGTTCGCAGTGATTTTAGAAGACTGAATCGAATATTATATAATAAAAAGAAAATATCCTAACTAAATTATGTGGACCAAACAAGGCCACACGCCCTCGTTTACAACCAAAGAAAGATTTCAACCATCCTATAAAACCGAATACAGGCCGCCACTAATTCCCGTTTTACCATGAAAACAACGAACAAAAGAAAATCAAAGAAATTCAAAATAAAATCAATAAATCCTATGCTATACATGGTTGGATTCTATGAGCGTCTCTCTTCATTTTGGTGTGGGTTTCGTAGAGCTCGACTATGGTTTTGTCGCACTCATTTTTACAGTGGAAGTTCAAGCAATATTAACAGTGGAAGTTAATCGATGTTAGTTAAATCGATTAGTGTTAAAGTAAAAAGGAGTTAATCGATGTTAGTTAATCGATTAGAATAGAAAGTAAAAGGAGTTAATCGATGTTAGTTAATCGATTAGAGAATAAAGTAAAAAGGAGCTAATCGATGTTAGTTTAATCGATTAGAGTTAAAGCAAAGGAGCTAATCGATGTTAGTTTAATCGATTAGAGTTAAAGCAAAGGAGCTAATCGATGTTAGTTTAATCGATTAGAGTTAAAGCAAAGGAGCTAATCGATGTTAGTTTAATCGATTAGAGTTAAAGCAAAGGAGCTAATCGATGTTAGTTTAATCGATTAGAGAATAAAGTAAAAAGGAGTTAATCGATGTTAGTTAATCGATTAGAATAGAAAGTAAAAGGAGTTAATCGAATATAGTTTATTCGAAGAAAGAAAAAGGAGTTATCGAATATAGTTTGTTCGAAAGGAGTTAAGTGAAGTGAGTAAATCAATAGCGTTAGTCAAATAGAGTTAACCCAATAGTGTTAGTCCAATATAGTTAATTGATACGGGTTAATCGAATAGAGTTAAGTGAAAAGAGTAAATCGAATATAGCTATTCGAAGGAGGGTTAAGTAAGGAAGTTAGTAAAAGGGATATAAAGTGAACTTTGCCTATTTTAAAGTTAGAAACGTTGTTCAGTTAAGGTCTGAGAGGTAGTTCTACCCCAACTTGATTGACTCCATTTTTAACTAAGGAAGAGTTAAGGTTCGGCAGTAAAGGAAATGGTTTGAGTTGGCATCGCGATGGTTTGTTTAAACATCTGTCTAAGTCCAATGAAGAAGCTTTGGAAATGTTTTCCAAATAAAGAAACCAGGAATGTTTTCTAATAAAGAAAACAAGAAATGGAAATGTTTTCCATTGTTAATAACGTATATTTTCCAAATTTAGAAAATAAGAAATATTGAATATAGGGAAACAGGAGATAAGTAGATTAATGAACTAAGGAGATAAAAGTGGAATGATGTTTGATCGATATAAATTTCCATTTGGAAATAATATCGTTGTTTGCACACTTGTTTTTATTCGATAGTTAAATCACAGACTATCGAAGTTTTGACCATTTTAACGTTGTTAATATGGAGAGACCGGTTGGATTATTATCCAAAGAACCACTCTGTATTGGCATAAGCGTTGCGAATCATATATGCCAAAGGAAATTGAAGACGGAGTTATGCAAGGGCTATCCTGTTTACAGAATAGTGCCTTCGGTTCATCATGTCCCTGGATGACTTGTATGGACGGATGTCCGACAGAGTATTTCCAGACGATCACATATATTGATTTCTCCAACCGTACCAAGAGTGGAAGCGGAGAAGGAACTTCTTTTAGCTAACACATAATGTATTGTTGAGGACGTCAATCGGTGATTTGATGGATTTGATGATGTGACATTCAAAGTGAATCTGATGTGATGATAAAGCGTAGCTTCTAGCCTCAACATCCGGTAAATGACAGAAATCGGGCAGGCAGCATGGCTAAGTCGGTCGCACCGAAGTAGGGTGTATAATCACCTGATCTAGAGTTTCATTTATTTCTAAAAATCTATTGTTGATGTTGTCCCATTCGGGAAACGGTTGCTGATCCCAACCGTTGGTGATATACATTCGATACACTCAAGCGAAACGAGTGGTCGGTCATGTGTGGCCGGGTTGCAAGATGTTCTTGTTGAACCTAGTGTATTCCTCTCTAGAGGTACACTAGCAGAAGGTGGTTCCATACCTTGTCATAGTTGGAAATCCATTACCCAATAAGTGCTTGCGGTTTTGAGTGTATACCATATATGTAGAACGTGAGATGAAAGCGTTTCTGCTAGATGATTATTATATTGTGTTGATAGACATTATTATAATATCAAAAGGTTTTTGATATAAAGATATTTTGGATTCTCATAAAAATAAAACCCGTTCCGTTATGCGGCGTGGTCTAATGAGATATCGTTTACTTGTTCGAACTGTTTTTAAACTGTTTACTCATACCAGTCCCATGACTGACCCGGAGTTTATTTTGTTGTCTTCCCTAAACTCTTGGGTGCCTAAATTTGTATGGGCAGTCAAGTAGTCGGGATTTTACAGATACATTTGAAGAGCTTGGAGCAGGAGGCTTCAGGATCATATAGCTATAGTTATTTCCGCTGTGTTGTAAGTGTTGTACTTTGATAATGATATGTATATTCAAGTACAGATTTGTATTTCAAAGTTATGTTATGAAATATATTTATTCGTTCCGATGTGAGGTTCGTGTTACTCTGATGTTGTGTTCTTCTTCTTCTTATATTCTAAGTTTCTATCTTATCTATTCTCACCCTCTAATTTCTTTCATTAATTACCGGGATTTTTCGATGTTTTGGTTATCGACATCGTGCTTATGTCGATAACCAAAGTCGCCGAAAATCCGGGTCATTACAGTTGGTACATATCATTATCAAAGTACAGCACTTACAACAAAGCGGAAATAAACTATAGCTATATGATCCTGAAGCCTCCTGCTCCAGCTCTTCAACTATATCTGTAAAATCCCGACTACTTGACTTTTAAACACATATACACTTCCTCTTTCTATTTTTACTAGATTTTATTCTTAGTCTTCCTTTTTGATTCTACTATTCTATTTCTAAGTTCGTTTCCTTATCGACTTCTATATATATATATCGATACGTTGATTTCTAACTATCAAATTTTCTTAAAAATATTCTAACTCCTTAAATTCCCGGAAAAATTCGCCATAACTTCCTTTGTACCAGGAGCATCGGGATATTTCAAATAGCCTCCCATGGCCCTTACCAATCCAAAAGAAAAAGAAAAAGCCAAGCGGCTAGCCGATACGGCGCATAAAATCTCATATATGAATTAAATACATACCTTTTTTGTCGAGCATTCTATTTATAACTCTTGCATTATCCTTATCCATACCTATCTCATATATATCCATACATTTCTAATTCATTCCAACTTAATCCAATCGTTTTAACTTATTTCGTTAAGTGATTTTCAAATTACTGGTTTGCCCATTTCACCTTCATATTTGAGTATAACATGTTCAAATACAAGTTTAACTTGTTTATCAACTAATTGAATTCCTTTTCAAACTTAAGTTCGATTTCGAATATCTATTTTAAAATCCAATTCACCTTTCAAAGTTCAACTTCAAATTTAAAACTCGATTAACTAATTCATCTTCGACTTAGTTAATTCTATTCAATTTCTATGTCACTTCTCTTATTCAAATTCTATTCGATTTCTCTTATGTCAAATTCCATTCGATTTCTCTTATGTCAAATTCCATTTGATTTCTCTTATGTCAAATTCCATTCGATTTCTCCTATGTCAAATTCTATTCGATTTCTATATTCGAATTTCCTCTATTCAAATTCTATATCACTTCCATTGAATTTCATATATTCAAACTCCCTTTGAATTTCTATATTCAATTCCTATTTCAAACTTTCTTTATTCATTCTTTATTATAAATCCCATTTGAAATTCAACACAACTTGTCTTTCCCAAAACAATTTCAAAACAGTATCTCTGGTAGTAATTTGTCACTTACAGTTGGTATCAGAGCTTAAGTTAAGTGAATTCACACTTACATTACCGGGTCATTACAGTTGGTATCAGAGCTTAAGTTAAGTGAATTACCTTGGCTCTGTGGCGTGACTCGGTAAAGATAGGGTTAGTAATACCCTAGATTGAGTTGAGTGTATATATACGAGTGAACGTATTCAATAAATCCATTACCCAATACGTGCTTGCGGTTTATGATTGTATATTATTTATATGGAACGTGAGATGCAAACGTTCCACTAGATTATATTTACTTGATTTAGACACTATTATAATATCAAAGGAGTTTTGATATAAAGCTATCGTTCTTTTCAAAAGGGATTTTTGAAAGTTAAGTCAAGTGTTTGGATTCTCACTTACAACAACGCAGCCCTCACGTCCTTCAAGGGTCTGAGACATAAACAACACCCTCCTTTTTACAGACCTGCGCATCCTCGTATTCCACGTTCTTCTTCTTCTTCTATTCTAAGTTTCTATCTTATCTATTCTCACCCTCTAATTTCTTTCATTAATTACCGGGATTTTTCGATGTTTTGGTTATCGACATCGTGCTTATGTCGATAACCAAAGTCGCCGAAAATCCGGGTCATTACAGTTGGTATCAGAGCAGAAGGTTGATTGATTAACTTGGCTCTGTGGCGTGACTCGGTAGAGATAGGGTTAGTAATACCCTAGATTGAGTTTGAGTGTATATATACGAGTGAACGTATTTGTATATTGATATAAAAATTGTTTTATATTGTGGAGATTCATTGGTTGAGTAGTTTATGAGTTCTGGTCGATCAGTTTGATCCACTGTATCGGTAGGAGTTACTAAACACTCGAATACGATGGGTCGGCACGATATGTTTTGAAAGAGGGTAAATGAAAATAATTTTACCCAAAGTATATTTGATACATATTGGATATATTGGTTGTTATTATAGTCGAGTAAGATTATAAATTAAATGGTTATGTGAATAACCAATCAGAATTCATATAAGTGAAATACGTGAAATCATATGAGTTAAATCTGAAATTTAAACCAGAAATTGAAGTTAAAACTCTGGAGAATTGGATAAGTGTTTGTAAATAAATTTGGATTAAAAATAAGGAAAATTTAAGATCCTAGGAGATTTTAAATTGTTTTACAAGCAGTGTGAATTGTATTTTGAAATGGATTTCAAAGTGGAAATGTTTAGAAATGGTTTTATAGTATTGAACTCACTTCGATCGCTGGAAAATAGATTCTGATGATGACAGCTGCATCATCAGTATTCATTTTCGAGTTGTAAGTGACGAATTACTACCAGAGATACTGTTTTGAATTTGTTTTGGGAAAGACAAGTGTGTTGAATTTCAAAATGGGATTTATAAAATAGAATTTTAACATTTAAATATATTTGAAATATTAACTTGTTTTAAAAGAAATAAAACGAGAAGTTCCTTTATAAACGAAGTTTATAAATAGTTCTTTTATAAACGAAGTTTATAAATGAAGTGAAAAGAATTATCATTGGATAATTCAGAAATAAAAATACAAGTGTGAAATTGAAAGGGGAACCTATTTTCCAAAGGTAGTAATATCGATTTCAAAAGGAATTGAAATCGAGACTTATGTAAAGAATGAATAAAGAAAGTTTGAAAAGGAATTTGAAGAAAGGAAGTTCAAATATAGAATTTGAATATAGAAAATTCAAAGGGGATTTGAATATAGAAATTCAAATGAGATTTGAATAAAGAAGATTTAAATAATGGAAAATTGAATATAGAATACATATAGAGTAATAATGAAATTTGAATATAGAATTCAAATAGTTTGAAATGGAATTTGAATATAGAATTCAAATAGTTTAAAATGGAATTTGAATATAGAATTCAAATAGAGTTGAAATGGAAATTGGAATATATAATTCAATGGAGTTTGAATATAGGATTTGAATAAAGAAAGTTTGAAATAGAAATTGAATATAGAAATTCAAAGGGAGTTTGAATATATGAAATTCAATGGAAGTGATATAGAATTTGAATATAGAAATTCAAATGGAATTAAAATATAGAATTTGAATATAGAAAATATAAAGGGATTCAAATATAGGATTTGAATATCGAAAGTGAAATGAAATTTGAATAAAGGGAATTCAAATAGATTTGAATTTAGAAATTCAAATGGAGATTGAAAATAGATTTGAATAATGAAATTCAAATATGGAATTTGAATAAGAAAATTGAAACAAAATTCAAATATAGAATTTGAATAAGAGATTTGAAATGAAATTCAAATATAGAATTTGAATAAGAGAATCGAAATGGAATTTGAATATAGGAAATTCAAATAAAATTGAAATGGAATTCAATTAGTTGATAAACAAGTTAAACCTATATTTGAACATGTATATTCAAATAAAAAGGTGAAATGGGCAAACCAGTAATTTGAAAATCACTTAACGAACTAAGTTAAAATGATTGGATTAAGTTGAAATGAATTAGAAATGTATAAATATACATGAGATATGTATGGATAAGGTATGAAGTTATATAAATAGAATGCTCGAAGAAAAGGTATGTATTTAATTCATGAGATTTTATGCGCCGTATCGGCTAGCCGCTTGGCTTTTCTTTTTCTTTTTGATTGGTGAGGGCCATGGGAGGCTATTTGAAATATCCCGATGCTCCTGGTACAAAGGAGGTTATGGAGAATTTTTCCGAGGATTTAAAGAGTTAGAATATTTTTAAGATAATTTGATAGTTAGAAATCAACGTATCGGTATATATAGAAGTCGATAAGAAAACGAACTTAGAAATAGAATAGTATAATCAAAAAGGAAGACTAAGAATAAAATCTAGTAAGAATAGAAAGAGAAAGTGTATACGTGTTTAAAAGAGAATAACTAGTTGTATGGTATTGATTATTCGAGTAAGTAGTCATATCTTTTTTGACGTTATAAATGTTATTCAGTCAAGGTCTGAGAGGTATTTATACCCCAACTTGATTGATTTCATTATTAACAAATAAATAGTAAGATTCCAGGCTCGAAGATCAATGTTGAATAAGAGTTAGTTGAATATAGTATTTGGGTTGTCGTAACGATGTTTTACACAACATCTGTTTTAACCAAATAAGTGTAAGCTGGAAAATAGAATAAAGAATATTTCCTAAGTATTGAAATAAACGAGATGGGGAAAGAGATAAGTAATTGGAATATTCTCCAATTATAAATAGCATATATTTTCTAAGGTTTAGAAAATAAAGGAAGGCGATATTCGGAAATGTTCTCTAAATAACATAAAGGGCCAATATGGTTATTGAAAATATTTGGTTAACAAATATTGTTAAAGAAATAGAGAAGTGATTTAACTAATGGAATATTGATTATATGCTCAGTTAAATTTCAAAAAGGAAAATTTGATTTTTGAAAAGAGTAAACTGTTTGAAAACTCCCAGGGAAAGACTGTTGAAATAAAACCAAATGAAATAGGAATTTGTAAAAGCAAATTTGAATTAAAGTAAAGCCAGTAAAGTGGTAACTGAGGTTGAATCAGAATGATATCAAGACAAATTGGATTGTGAGATTCAAATTTGAAGTGTAATGTGATAATCAAGTTAAGAGTGGGAATCAAGAACGAAACTTGAGTTTGAAATGATATTGGGCTCAGATATAAGCGAATGGTTGTGTTGTGGATAAAAGCAGATTGGATTTGATTGGGGTAACTCTTGTATATGCTGAGTTGATAGCATATGGAAGTGACAGAGTAGATATGCCCGACAAAAAGGTACAAGTTTATATTTCATACGGTATGAGATTTCGATGAGTCGAATAGGAAAGCCGCTTGGCTGTTTGATTTTCTTTTGAGTTGGAGATGGCCCAGAGAGGCGAGTGGTGGTTTGACCGATTGACCAGTACAAAGGAAGTACTGGCGAAATTTTTCAAAAAGATAAGGAGTTAGAAAATTTTCAGGATTTTTGAAAATTTTCGTTGATAAGGATTAATTAATAATTTAATTGAAATTAAATTGGTTCAGTTGAAACTAAAGTAAAAAGTGAACAAATATGTTCTAACCAGTCGATAGGGTCATTCTCTACCTTTTAGCAATTTCGAGGACGAAATTATTTTAAGTGGGGAAGATTGCAATGACCCGCATTGGCAGAGGTATTATAATTAATTTTATTTAACTATATTAATGGTGATTAGTGAATTTAATGGTCGTGGGATTAAATAATGGTGAATATTTAATTAAAATAATAAATTAAATAATATATTTAATTCTGAAAAGAATTGGCCGAAATGACGATATGGTGTGAACCGGATCATCTGTGATATTTCATTCAGCTTGGAATTTGAATTTGAATAACGAATATATTCAATCGGCGACAGTTGAACGTATAGTTTATAATATAATTATAAACGAGCTCGAAATGGCGCTGCAGTTTGTAAATGGGCGATTCGAACTTCAACTGAATGTACAGGATTCGTTTTGAATCGGATTTCTGTGAAACAAGAAACGTGTGGAGCTGGTGGAGTATATCTTTCTAGTGGAAGAGAAAAATCGGGATTTCGTCGTGTAGATTTTGATGTATGTCCAAATCAAATTTTAGAAAAGTCGCTGTGGAATTCCTTTATAATTTATAAAGGGATTATTTATATTTTTAAAAGGGATTTCAATATAAATCAAATATCGGGTTGACCCAGAAGTGAATATCAAGTTAGAAATTCATATAGGAATATTCTAGAGTTGTATGGTATTCCACTGTGATTTTATACGATAATATTAATTTATTAATATTATATTTAATTATATTTAAATATATTTATATATTTAAATGGTCTATTCAGCGCTTTAGAAATAGCCACTTTTTCATACGACCTTAGAATTCGACGAAACTAGTTTTGTTGGATCCGCAACATCAAATAGTTGTTAGATTTCCAGTTTCGTGATTTTTAGAGTCCCTGTGTGGTCGTACGGATTTTTAGAGTGAGATACAGTCAGTATTTCGACAGTTAAAAATACACTGTGTCAGCATACGAAGTCGGAATTCGACGAAACCAGTTTCGTTGGGACCGTAATGTCAAATTCTATCAGCGTGTCAGTTTTCATGATTTTTAGGCGTCGTATGTGTTCGCAGTGATTTTAGAAGACTGAATCGAATATTATATAATAAAAAGAAAATATCCTAACTAAATTATGTGGACCAAACAAGGCCACACGCCCTCGTTTACAACCAAAGAAAGATTTCAACCATCCTATAAAACCGAATACAGGCCGCCACTAATTCCCGTTTTACCATGAAAACAACGAACAAAAGAAAATCAAAGAAATTCAAAATAAAATCAATAAATCCTATGCTATACATGGTTGGATTCTATGAGTGTCTCTCTTCATTTTGGTGTGGGTTTCGTAGAGCTCGACTATGGTTTTGTCGCACTCATTTTTACAGTGGAAGTTCAAGCAAATTAGGGTTTCGGGTATTGGGATTTTGGTTCATCGAATTGCAGTTCTAAGGTTGTTTTCGAACTCAGGGGTAGGAATAGGGTCTGTTTGCAAAGTATTGATGATTTCCGAGATGAAAACGTTCGGTACCTGTCAGGCTTGAGATCGACGGAATTAGGTTGGAGGGTGCGAGCTTCTCTTGTTCGTGATGAGGTGGTAGAGGAATCAAAGGAGAACGGGATGGTGACATTTGTTTGCGGATTTGTGGTTCAAGGAGGAAGAACGTGGAGGATGGAGTTGCGTTAATGGTTGAGGAAGTGGCAACATGTAAATTGAAGGAGGAAGAAGAGTTCGGGTCTGGTGTTAAGTTTGGGTTTGGGCCGAAACAAGGAGGGTAAAGCCCATTTGAAGTTTTTAATTATTTTTAAATTAAATAAGGTTCGAACTTGTTAACGAAATATCTTGATCATACTTAATCAGAATTTCGAACGGTTGGATCCGTTGGGATTGTATGGACGAGCACTACACAATGAGACTGACCGGGAGTGAATCCGAGCTCGTTACAATTTATGGCGAAATAAATTGTCCGATCTGAATCAAACGACAATTATCGTTATTTAACGATGATAGTCCAATGTGAGTAAATCTCACTAACTCTGAACAGTTTATAAATTTCATGTTGTATTTTTAGAACTGTTAGATATTGGCTAATTGACTGTGTGTTGACCGTTTGATTGAACTGCTAGTCAGTTAGTTGAATTTCTATATTGATTCTGTCTAACAGAATATATCATATTGAAATGAAAGTGATGTTATATTATATTGTTTAACATCTGTGATGCAGGGAAACAGGTTGGAGGAAACCCAACTGGGTTCCTCAACATTTATTTTACTGTTTTTCATATATTGTGATATATGATGTGATATATAATCTATTGTCGATTATATGTGTTTGGACGATATTGATCATCGTGATTTGATATGTTGAATACCATAACATACCGAATGTTAATAAAGGAATATTTTCAAAGTGTATTTTGAAAATGAATTATTTATATAAAATCGATGGATTTTATATAGAAAAGGAAAAGGATTTTTATAAAATAAATATTTATAAAATCAAAGGATAAGTTAGAAAAAAAAGGAAATCATTTGTAAAGTGAAGAACAGTTACTAAAAGTAAATCTTTATAAATGAATAGTTTATTCGAAAAGAAGTTAATCGATGTTAGTTTAATCGATTAGTGTTAAAGTAAAAGAAGTTAATCGATGTTAGTTAAATCGATTAGTGTTAAAGTAAAAAGGAGTTAATCGATGTTAGTTAATGATTGACACAAAAATGTGTTTATTTTATGCTCTTATATCTTATCTTTTGTATATAAATAAATATTACTTGGGTATTGTTTTGTTACTTTTACAGATATTCCAAACCCAGCCCGCATGCAACCAGAAAAGTAGAGAAATAGAGATGAAATTGATATATATTTACATTTTGAAGAATTGTAGATGAAGATCTCACATCTAGTTGCTGTTGGACAAGAAAAGGATTGATAAAAAGGTTTTGCACATCACAAATCAATGAAGAAGTGTCAAGGAAGCAAGAGGAAAAGAGAAAAGGCCCAAATTTGCTTTATTTATCTAAGGCCCATTTATGTTTCTCATTGTAAACTAATTAGTGATGTAATGACCAGGCCCATTTATCATTAGGGTTAGGGTTAGGGTTTGGCTATCTACCCTATATATACCCTTGTAATATCATTGTAGCCACCATCCTATCCTATATCTCATTTTCTATTTCTAATAAAGTTTCTAGTTCTTCTTCTTCTTTTTATTTTCTGTATTTTTTTCTATTTCTTAGCAATTAGTATGTCTACACGATTAGATTCGGTAGAACACTATTTGTGTTTTGCATTTCTTTTCATTAGTGATTGACCGTCTGATTAGATTCAGCGGTAATCCTAATTTTATTTCCTGTTGTTATTTATATTCTGCACTTTTATTTTCTGTATTTTAATCGCGTTCATAGGTTAAATTGGATTTGATTAGATTTGAATCTGATTTATAGTTTCATTGCCTTTCCATTGAAATTGTGATTTGATCGTCGGTTCAGTTAGATCTGTTCTGAATCAAATTACAGTTTTAATTTTGTTTTGTTTTGCAAAATCAACCTCCAGCTTCGTCTAACTCGCCCAAGAGATTAGATAAATAATTTGATTTAATTCACCTCCCTGTGTTCGACCTGTATGCTACACACCTGTATGCTTGCAGAATTTATTACAAATGTCGCGCTTTTCTAATTCATAGACTAGCGTCGATCAAGTTTTTGGCGCCGTTGCCGGGGAGGCAAACATTAAATTTTATTATTTATTTAATTTCTGATTCGTGTTAGTTTTTATTTTATTTTATTTTATTTTTTGTTGCTTTTTTTGTATATATAGAAAAAAAGTTCTAGTTTGGTTGATTGAGTATTAAAATATTGATACTACAATCTTCTAATAAGGGGAAAAAAATCTTGCCTTTTTGTTTTTATTATTTCTTTCCTCATTTTGATTCCTTTTCCTTTTTGTTTTCCCTTCTCCCATTTATTACTTTCCTTTTTTTATATACATCCATTTTCTTCTTCTTACAACTTTCAAAGCAAATAAAAAAAAAACTTACCAATTTCCTTAATTTTATCTTCTTCTTTCTCATTTATTTCTTCCCCCTTTCAATTTTTTCCTTTTATATTTCTTTTTCCTTTCCTACTTTCAAAGCAATAAAAAAACAAAAACAAAAAAAAACTCATCATTTAATTTCTCAAACTCTTTCCCCTTTTTCAATTTCATTCCCAGTTTCTACAACCTCTCTTTCAATAGCTTTCATATAAAAAAAAAAAAAAAATTTGAAAACTTTCCATTCTTTCTTCCTTGTAGTTAATTCTCTGCTTTGTCATTTGATTACTACCCTCTTTTGCTATTTCTTTATTTCTTTCCATTCTTTTTGCAATTACAACAGCAATCTCTTCTCATCTTCTTGCCATTCCGTACATCTTCTTCTCTTCCACCAAGACCAAAACCAAAACCATCTCATCTTCTTGCCATTTTTTTTTCTTTTTTTTCCTTTGTTAGTTTTTTTTTCTTTTTCTTTTTAGGTTTTCTCCCTTTCAATTGTTTATATTTTTATTTTGTTTTATTTGCGTCTATTTATAAAAAAAAAAAAAGAGGAAACCTCATTCAAATCAAAGGCAAAAAGCAAAGAATTCGAGCAAAAAAACAAGAAAACTCGGAAGCCAAGCAAATTTGCAAATCGCCAACGCTACTCAATTGCACTGGACGGACTGCCATACCCCGCTGTAAAATTCTCTTAACTCTACAGGTGCTCTGCTGCAAAATAAAAATATAGAAATTGTTGTAAAAATCTTCTGCAGGGGCAGCGGCTTGAATGTAAAAAAAATTAATTCTGCAATTTATATTTCTGTGACTGTTCTGTGACTGAAATTTCTGAATTAGTTGGGTACGAACTGAGGGGGGAGTCTGCATTTCACTCATTTTCGTTTTTTTTTTCGTTTTTTTCTTTCTTTTCATTTCCATCCATTTAAATAGGACCATCATGCATTTTAGACTGTAGTAACATGCCATTTTTTTTTTTGAAATACGACTCATTTTCAATTGATACAACAAAATAAGTTTACAATTTTTAGCCAGTTGATAGTATTTTTCTCTCTCATCTAAATTCGAATTTGAAATATAATGAAAAGTTTAATTTTGAGGGATAATAGTGTAACCGGTACATAGGGAGATTCTTAGGTGATGGCCATGAAATCTATTCTATATTGTAGACTTTGTTTAAAAAAGTGGAGGACTTAAAATACTTATATTGGCTTGTCAAATCTTTAAAACTAAGTTGTGTTAAGTTGAATTCGCATCACTCTCTTTTATGCTTATAATTTCAATAATAATAGTAATCCAAGGGTATCCAACATTGCTTGTATATCGAGCGTTGGTGTGCAAACCCGCCAAGCTCTATCCGACACGTTGTTGACAAAGTCAGCGTTGGAATATCTTGGTCTCATTTTATGAGATTGGACACCTAAGGATTACCGACACGTTGTTGACAAAGTCAAAGTCGGCCTGCACAATCCGCCAAGCTCTTTACCCACTCTCCCTTAGTCCGCGAGGCAGTGCATGGGTGGTAAACCTTGGTCTTTTTAGTTAGGTGTATGTACTTGATCATAAATCTTAAAATTTTATAGAATAAAGAATAAGCGATGATACCCAAACACTTCTTGACCTTATTGATTTGACTAGCCATACATGAGAAAATTAGAATACCACTTTGCAAACTGTGCCAAGCAAACTAAGAATTTATTTCATGGCTGCACTATGTTATCAACCGAACTAACTGGCCAAACTGGAATTTAACATTTGAAAACTTGATTTATATTGAAAATTTGTGACAAGTCGAGGTATCTAAAATAAAATCAACTGATTAGAAATTATTAACTTAATTTGTTGTACCACCTTCCCGAAATAAGTCGTGTTTTCTTTTTTTCGTTTTTATTTGCATATGTCCATTGCATTCATGTAGTTTCATTAGAATCATAGCATACTGCATTTGGATTTTGTGGGTAGTATCCGCTGAAAACCCTCACGAGACACCACTCGTCCTACTAGGGACACCTAGAGGTTTAATGGCTTGTTGCATATGCTCAATGCAATCGTGTTTCCTACGAAAGTGCGACCTATCTAGTTAGTTTTTCATTTTCTTTTTACTCGAGGACGAGTAAAAGATAAGTGTGGGGGTATTTGATTGACACAAAAATGTGTTTATTTTATGCTCTTATATCTTATCTTTTGTACATAAATAAATATTACTTGGGTATTGTTTTGTTACTTTTACAGATATTCCAAACCCAGCCCGCATGCAACCAGAAAAGTAGAGAAATAGAGATGAAATTGATATATATTTACATTTTGAAGAATTGTAGATGAAGATCTTACATCTAGTTGCTGTTGGACAAGAAAAGGATTGATAAAAAGGTTTTGCACATCACAAATCAATGAAGAAGTGTCAAGGAAGCAAGAGGAAAAGAGAAAAGGCCCAAATTTGCTTTATTTATCTAAGGCCCATTTATGTTTCTCATTGTAAACTAATTAGTGATGTAATGACCAGGCCCATTTATCATTAGGGTTAGGGTTAGGGTTTGGCTATCTACCCTATATATACCCTATTCCTTAGTTAAAAATGGAGTCAATCAAGTTGGGGTAGAACTACCTCTCAGACCTTAACTGAACAACGTTTCTAACTTTAAAATAGGCAAAGTTCACTTTATATCCCTTTTACTAACTTCCTTACTTAACCCTCCTTCGAATAGCTATATTCGATTTACTCTTTTCACTTAACTCTAGGGTTAGGGTTAGGGTTAGGGTTAGAAATCAACAACTGAAAATAAAAACTAGGATTACCGCTGAATCTAATCAGACGGTCAATCACTAGTAAGAAAAATAGAAGCAATAGCAAATTGTGTTCTAGCAAATCTAATTGACTAGACAACACAATATGCCATGAAAATAAAATGCAGAAACTAAAGAAAAGAAAGCTTTATTACGACTGAAAGAGAGTACAGAAATAGTGAATGAGATATAGGATAGGATGGTGGCTACAATGATATTACAAGGGTATATATAGGGTAGATAGCCAAACCCTAACCCTAACCCTAATGATAAATGGGCCTGGTCATTACATCACTAATTAGTTTACAATGAGAAACATAAATGGGCCTTAGATAAATAAA
Organism: Allium sativum; assembly: GCA_030737875.1. NCBI lineage: Eukaryota > Viridiplantae > Streptophyta > Magnoliopsida > Asparagales > Amaryllidaceae > Allium > Allium sativum. Next base: position 759,706,288 of record CM060922.1, on the reverse strand, counting down.
GCAAATTTGGGCCTTTTCTCTTTTCCTCTTGCTTCCTTGACACTTCTTCATTGATTTGTGATGTGCAAAACCTTTTTATCAATCCTTTTCTTGTCCAACAGCAACTAGATGTGAGATCTTCATCTACAATTCTTCAAAATGTAAATATATATCAATTTCATCTCTATTTCTCTACTTTTCTGGTTGCATGCGGGCTGGGTTTGGAATATCTGTAAAAGTAACAAAACAATACCCAAGTAATATTTATTTATATACAAAAGATAAGATATAAGAGCATAAAATAAACACATTTTTGTGTCAATCAGTTAATCGATTAGAATAGAAAGTAAAAGGAGTTAATCGATGTTAGTTAATCGATTAGAGAATAAAGTAAAAAGGAGCTAATCGATGTTAGTTTAATCGATTTGAGTTAAAGCAAAGGAGCTAATCGATGTTAGTTTAATCGATTAGAGTTAAAGCAAAGGAGCTAATCGATGTTAGTTTAATCGATTAGAGTTAAAGCAAAGGAGCTAATCGATGTTAGTTTAATCGATTAGAGTTAAAGCAAAGGAGCTAATTGATGTTAGTTTAATCTATTAGAGAATAAAGTAAAAAGGAGTTAATCGATGTTAGTTAATCGATTAGAATAGAAAGTAAAAGGAGTTAATCGAATATAGTTTATTCGAAGAAAGAAAAAGGAGTTATCGAATATAGTTTGTTCGAAAGGAGTTAAGTGAAGTGAGTAAATCAATAGCGTTAGTCAAATAGAGTTAACCCAATAGTGTTAGTCCAATATAGTTAATTGATACGGGTTAATCGAATAGAGTTAAGTGAAAAGAGTAAATCGAATATAGCTATTCGAAGGAGGGTTAAGTAAGGAAGTTAGTAAAAGGGATATAAAGTGAACTTTGCCTATTTTAAAGTTAGAAACGTTGTTCAGTTAAGGTCTGAGAGGTAGTTCTACCCCAACTTGATTGACTCCATTTTTAACTAAGGAATAGTTAAGGTTCGGCAGTAAAGGAAATGGTTTGAGTTGGCATCGCGATGGTTTGTTTAAATATCTGTCTAAGTCCAATGAAGAAGCTTTGGAAATGTTTTCCAAATAAAGAAACCAGAAATGTTTTCTAATAAAGAAAACAAGAAATGGAAATGTTTTCCATTGTTAATAACGTATATTTTCCAAATTTAGAAAATAAGAAATATTGAATATAGGGAAACAGGAGATAAGTAGATTAATGAACTAAGGAGATAAAAGTGGAATGATGTTTGATCGATATAAATTTCCATTTGGAAATAATATCGTTGTTTGCACACTTGTTTTTATTCGATAGTTAAATCACAGACTATCGAAGTTTTGACCATTTTAACGTTGTTAATATAGAGAGACCGGTTGGATAATTATCCAAAGAACCACTCTGTATTGGCATAAGCGTTGCGAATCATATATGCCAAAGGAAATTGAAGACGGAGTTATGCAAGGGCTATCCTGTTTACAGAATAGTGCCTTCGGTTCATCCTGTCCCTGGATGACTTGTATGGACGGATGTCCGACAGAGTATTTCCAGACGATCACATATATTGATTTCTCCAACCGTACCAAGAGTGGAAGCGGAGAAGGAAACTTCTTTTAGCTAACACATAATGTATTGTTGAGGACGTCAATCGGTGATTTGATGGATTTGATGATGTGGCATTCAAAGTGAATCTGATGTGATGATAAAGCGTAGCTTCTAGCCTCAACATCCGGTAAATGACAGAAATCGGGCAGGCAGCATGGCTAAGTCGGTCGCACCGAAGTAGGGTGTATAATCACCTGATCTAGAGTTTCATTTATTTCTAAAAATCTATTGTTGATGTTGTCCCATTCGGGAAACGGTTGCTGATCCCAACCGTTGGTGATATACATTCGATACACTCAAGCGAAACGAGTGGTCGGTCATGTGTGGCCGGGTTGCAAGATGTTCTTGTTGAACCCAGTGTATTCCTCTCTAGAGGTACACTAGCAGAAGGTGGTTCCATACCTTGTCATAGTTGGAAATCCATTACCTAATAAGTGATTGCGGTTTTGAGTGTATACCATATATGTAGAACGTGAGATGAAAGCGTTTCTGCTAGATGATTATTATATTGTGTTGATAGACATTATTATAATATCAAAAGGTTTTTGATATAAAGATATTTTGGATTCTCATAAAAATAAAACCCGTTCCGTTATGCGGCGTGGTCTTATGAGATATCGTTTACTTGTTTGAACTGTTTTTAAACTGTTTACTCATACCAGTCCCATGACTGACCCGGAGTTTATTTTGTTGTCTTCCCTAAACTCTTGGGTGCCTAAATTTGTATGGGCAGTCAAGTAGTCGGGATTTTACAGATACATTTGAAGAGCTTGGAGCAGGAGGCTTCAGGATCATATAGCTATAGTTATTTCCGCTGTGTTGTAAGTGCTGTACTTTGATAATGATATGTATATTCAAGTACAGATTTGTATTTCAAAGTTATGTTATGAAATATATTTATTCGTTCCGATGTGAGGTTCGTGTTACTCTGATGTTGTGTTCTTCTTCTTCTTCTATTCTAAGTTTCTATCTTATCTATTCTCACCCTCTAATTTCTTTCATTAATTACTGGGATTTTTCGATGTTTTGGTTATCGACATCGTGCTTATGTCGATAACCAAAGTCGCCGAAAATCCGGGTCATTACACAAGGGATCATCCTTACCGCTTCGAGATGCTCTAGCCCATGTCTCAGGATCAGAGCTCGAGTGACCCTTGGAGCGATAGGGCTGATCCACACGGAGTGGATTAAAATGCCTGAACACTGCGTTTCCCCGCCCTATGGGGCGTAAACTGGTCATATATCGACCAAACCATCCATCGGCTCCGCAGAGACCGGTATAACTGAGGTGCCTCGCCTTCCACGATCCACATAAGTAAAACGCCAAGGCTTGCAAAACCCTGACACCACTCCTAGCTAGAAAGAAACGCATGTCCTCCCTGAGGTCCTCTCCCGTTTTTGGTTCACACCGGGGTGCGAGGCTCGCGAATTAACGCTATACACAAAGCAATGGTATATTAAAGCCGTGCTTTGATCATCAACCACAAGACTTTGCTTTTCAACAGAAGCCTTGATCATTTGCATCTCAGCAAGCCACATAGGCAATTCACGCTATGCAACTGATGCCTATCAATCACACAGAATGAAATCCAATGTCAGACACATATCCATTTACAAGTTCGTTCTGGGTGCGACGACCCCAAACTTCCGTAGTACGAAAATAAGGATAATCATAGGAGTATAACATAATTACAACAATAGCAGATCTCAGATAATAGCATAACACATAGATCATTGCAGCGGAAATAAGAATGTCATCACAACATAACATCAAAGACATCAAAGTACGCAGTTATAGGATACACTTAGCAAATAGAAGTCTCAACAAAGAAAGAAATAAGTCTCAATCTCCATCAAATACATCAAAGCTCAATAATGTCTAAGTGTCTCAAGTAGCAATTAAAATATAGAAAGAAAAAGGTTCTTCATCTTCTTCCTTAAGCAAGCTCCAATCCAGAATGTGTCCATACCTAAACCTGTCATTTGGCTGCCCATGCGGAAAGAGGGCACCCGAGTTTGCAAAGTAAAACAAACTACGAGTCAGTCATGGGACTAGTATGAGAAATCTTTCTTAACTAACAATATGGCTAATCACATGACTACTTCGATAATGCGGAACAGGTTTACTCCATTGGATTGCCAGTGCATATGTTTAATAAATTTTTATTTCAAAAACAACGCAATGCTTTTTAGAAAATGAAATCATTATAAGACTCAAGTCCCATCACACAATGCAACGCAAACCGGACGATAGAGTTTTACCTTATAATGATAAAAAATGCTTGATACGTGGAAAATAATGTTTGATATTATTATTAGTGTCTAATCAGTTTTAGAAGTACTTCAAAGTAAATGTATCAATCCTAGATGGCATAGTACCCTATCCTACTATGTCGCCATATATAGGTTTACAATCAAAAATGTAATGTCGTATCGGAAATTGGGTTTCCATCATGAGTCAAGGCTAGGGACGATCTCCTTACCGATTCGAGACACTCTAGCAATGTCTCAGGGTCCCCCGCAGTGAACCCTTGGATACTGCAGGGCCGGTCCACAAATATACCTTAGTGGATTAGTTATGCCTAAACACACGCTTCCCGATCCTATTGGACCTATAAAATGGTCACAATCAACCAATAAATCCAAGGCGCCTCATTCCATCAACCACATAAGTAAAATGTCAGGGCTTGCAAAACCCTGATACCACTTCTAGCTAGAAAGAAACGTGTGCACTCCCTGCGTTCCCTTGTCCCGTTTCTGACTCTTACCGGGGTGTGAGGCTCGCGAGGCAACGTTATACACAAAGCTATGTTGAAATAGACTATGCTTTGATCATCATTCACAAGGCTCTTCTTTTCAACAAAAGCCTCGATCAATTGCATCTTGGCATGTTACATTGACAATTCATGCCATGCGATCGATAACTACCAATATATACCTCTGAGCTCATGTGTCTTAGAGAAGGGTGTTAAGCAAGAGAATAAATTATCCGCCACCAACAGATATATATTAAATAGGAATCAATTTACATGGAAAGAATTCCAATGTCGGACACACATCCATTTACAAGTCCGTTCTGGATCTGAACGAAACCGAAGTCACCTTATTCCTCGTCCCGTATGTCCAATACAGAAGAGAGGTGCTCGCATATGCAGACAATCGACAAGTATGTCCGGACAACTACCAATTTAACCCTTTATTGGGAGCTAACCAATACCGGGCATCAGTATTTATCCTTTCGATGTGAAGATTGTCGGTCTTCAATCGCCATCTTTAAGATCTTCGATTTAGATCGTCGTATAATCATTTGAAATGGGAATGAACTCGGTCTTTTCAAATGATTCTCGCATATATATAGTTTAAAATCATTTCATATCATTAATAGTATTTAATAACGATTTATCGCTATTTTTATATATATAAAAATAGCTAAATTAATTTAACGATGCTTCGGGTCAATAGGCGGCCCTAGCGCTGTTTTTATCAAAATTTGATTTACACTTATCTCGAAATCTAACTGTTGGATTTTAACAAAGTTTATATCGTTGGAAAGATCTTCCCAAAGCGGTCCTAACGGTTCCGGTTTTGGGAAAATCCGACGGTTGAATCTTTTGGTATAATCGTTTAAAGTTACGATTTCGAAACGGGAACTACTGCGCGCGATTTGTTTAATTTTAACTTGTGTATATATATATATATATATATATATATATATATAATTATATATAAATATAACCCATTCGATGATTTCTCTAATGTATTTAACATGCCAAATAAAAGAATGTTTTTATTGGCATATCATATATATGTACTATCAAACAAAATATATTTCATTTACATGAAAATTGATCCAATGGCAAGTTATCTTTGCACACAAATCCTAATATATGCAATGTAAATATAAATGTTGTTTTAACTATGCATATAAATTCTGATATATGCATTGCAAATAAAAATGTAGTTTTAACAATGCATATTAAGTTCTAATATATGTAATGTAAATATAAATGTGATTTAAACAATGCATATAAATTCTAATATATGCAATGTAAATATAAATGTGATAACAATGCATATAAATTCTAATATATGCAATGTAAATATAATTGTAATTTAAACAATGCATATAAATTCTAATATATGCAATGTAAATATAATTGTAATTTAAACAATGCATATAAATTCTAATATATGCAATGTAAATATAATTGTAATTTAAACATATCATTTAAAAACAAAGTTTTTAATGTAAACATATTTTATTCGGAAGACATGCATGTTTGTTCAACTACTATTATTACATTAAAAAGTGAATTTTTAATGTAAAACATGTTTCCATTTTAAAACATTAATCTTTGCACTAATTTCTAACATTACATTAAAATGTATGTTTTTAATGTAAAACATGTTTTGATTTTAAAACATGAACACTTTTCTTATTTTAATAACATTACATTAAAAATGTTAATTTCAAGGTAATCATGTTTTTATCATAAACATGAACATTTTTCTATATTTCATCCTTGACACTAAAATGTGAATTTTTAATGAAATCATGTTTTTATTCAAAACATGAACATTTTCTATTTTTGTATTCTTGTCATTAAAAAGGTAAATTTTTAATGAAATCATGTTTTTATTCAAAACATGTACAATTTTTATTTTCTATTTTTGACATTAAAAATGTAAATTTTTAATGAAATCATGTTTTTATTTAAAACATGTACATTTTCTATATTCTAACATTACATTAAAAATGTGAACTTTTTAATGTACTGTTCTTATTTTTTTCTTTTAAAAACATGAATATTTCTATTTTTATAATAATTCCATAAAATGATAGAAATATATATTTCATTTTTGTTGAATATTCTAATTTAACAAAATGACAAAATATGATATTTCATTTTGATTGAAAATTCCAACTCAATTAAATAACAAAAGTGTATATTTCATTTTGATTGATAATTCTATTTCAATCAAATAACAAAAGTGATATTTTTCATTTTAGATTGATAATTCTATTTCAATCAAATAACAAAAGTGATATTTTTCATTTTGATTGATAACTCTATTTCAATCAAATAACAAAAGTGATAATTTATTTTGATTGAAAAATCTAATTCAATCAAATAACAAAAGTGATATTTTGTTTTGACTGAAAATACTAATTCAATCAAATAACAAAAGTGATATTTTATTTTGATTGAAAATTTTTATTCAATCAAATAACAAAAGTGATATTTTATTTTTGTTGAAAATTTTGATTCAACAAAATGTATAAAAGGGAATATTTCATTTTGATTGAAAATTCTAATTCAATCAAAGTGACAAAATGTATAATTCATTTTTTTAATGAAAATTTAATTCCAACACAATATAATAAAGGTGATACTTCATTTTTGTTGAATATTTTGATTCAACAAAAACAACAAAAATGTTTGATTCATTTTTATTGCAAATATAATGCCAATAAAATATAATAAAGGTGATGTTTCATTTTTGTTGAATGTTTTTATTCAACAAAAATAACAAAGGTGTTTGATTTATTTTTATTGCAAATTCAATTATAACACAATATCACCCAAAATAACAGATCTACATAACACATCAAATACAAATCAAATCACGTAGCATAGCATGTAGAAACTTACAGCGGATCGACGATAATACAATCATGATTAATTCTAATTATTTAAAAAAATAAAAATAAAAACAAAATAGAATTCTCACAGTCGTTTAAATTTGAATGATTCAGATCTGAAAATTTTGCCAAAATTTAATCAACTCAGAATTGGTTCTAGTCGGTCTGGAAACGCAGATCTCGGGCTCACGATCGCAACGCTTCAATAATCGTTCAGTTCTGAGTTCATATGAGTGAGTTATGATTTAATTTACATTGTTAATAATTTAAAATAAATTAATTTAAATAATTAAATAGAATTCCACCTTCTTCTTGCTTTTACAGTCAAGGCCGACGTTTATTTCCTTTGGGGTCAATCCCAGGGTTCGCCTTTCCGACCAATACAGTGAGCTTCGCGACAATCCGCCACCACCACGACAAAGGGGAGGGTGCGGCGCTCAAGGGGGTACCCACCACTTCAGGTGCGATCGGGGCAGGAGACAGGGGCGGCGCTGCAAATGGGTCTCCTTCGGGTGCGAGGTTCTGGTCGTATACTCGATGGCAGTGAAGGTTGTCCGTATGGATCTCAAGGGGGTGAAAATCTCTTCGATAATGTCTAAAGGAGTGAAAGTTTTTGGTGAATGGATTCAGAGAATTAGAGGTGGGAAGAGTTGAGCATTCATGGCCATGGATTTCAAGAGGGGCGGCGGCTGTTGTATTTAGTATTAGGGTTTAGAATGAAGACAAAAATTGGATTTTTATAATATTATATTTCTAATTTTCACAAATAAACCCGTAAATTCTTAACAACTCCAATTTCAGTCCAACAGGAGTCGTTCCTACCTAATTGCTCCTGTTTCGGAACTAATGGGCTAGGTCCCGTCATCCCAAACGATCGATTTTGGCCTGATTTCTTTAATTTAAATTTTAAATCCTTTATTAAATTAATTCGATCATACATTTAAATTCACCGGGGCCACATACTGCCTCCGAAAATTCCCGAAAAATAAATCTAGCTATGTTTTGACGATACAGTCCTAACAAAATTAATTTCGTCGAATTTGGAGACCGTTTGAAAAATGGTCTTTTTAACGGTCGATTAAATTCAACCGAAATTATCGAATCATAGTTTAATTTACTATGCTCAAAAATTAATTCCAAAAATTCTGGAAAATTAAACTTAGCAATGATTTGACGTTCCGATCCGACAAAAGTGGTTTCGTAAAAAACGGAGGTCGTTTGTATAATGGCCTTTTATACGGGCTATAAATTATACTATATTCCATAGCGACTATTCTGAATATTCATCTGGCCATAACTTTTTATTCCTGTTATGAAATATCGATTTTTCGGATCCGTTGGAAATATATTTTTAAACAGATTTAGATATTTTTGGTTCCACTAAAATTCATTTCATTTTGAATCTTGTACATTCAGTCAAAGTTCAGATTTGACTTCTCAAACTACCGTGCTATTTCTAATTCCTTTTAAAATTAAACTAAATATATTCGTTCAAACTTCGATTTAAATAAAAAAATTATCGTTATTATTTAAAATAAATTATTTTAACTATTCAAAATTCATTGAAATAGCCAAAATAAATTTTTATTGGATCTGATTTTCCGGGTTGGTTACAATCTCCCCCACTTAAAAGCTTTTCGTCCCCGAAAAGGAAACAATAGTAAAGTAGGAAACAAAACGGAAAATGCAAGGTATTATAAATGTTCATCAACACAAGAGTTACTTGGAGATGTCCACTCTGCACTTGGGATAGGCCTATTTGATGCTATCCTCAGTCTCCCATGTACAGTCTCTAGGATCCCCGCTCCACTGCACTTTGACTATGTGGATCCTCTTGTTCCTTAGAACCCGGGTTTCTTTGCCAAATATTTTCATTGGCTCCTTCCTTACTGCTAAGTTCGAGGTAATCTCCAAATCTTGTTGTGTTGCTTCCTTCACAACTAAGTCTGGATCATGAACATGCTTTCGCAGTTGAGACACATGGAATACATCGTGAACCCCTAACAACCAGTCTGACAACTGCACCCTATAAGCGAGGGTTCCAATCCTTTCAAGAATAGAGAATGGACCAATGAATCTCGGCGCCAATTTTCTAGTCTTCCCAAATCGAATTATTCCTCTCAGTGGGGAAACCCTCAAGTATACAATATCACCAACAGAGAATTCTAAATCCCTTCTTCGTGAGTCTGCATAGCTCTTCTGTCAGCTTTGAGCAGCCAGCAATTGCTTCTTAATAAAATCAACTTTATCTGATGCTTCACGAATCATGTCAGGACCCAATACTAGTCGATTGTCGGGTTCCACCCAACATGCAGGAGATCTGCATGGCCTGCCATATAAGGCCTCAAATGGCGACATCTGCAAGCTTTCTTAGTAACTGTTATTATAAGAGAATTCAACCAAGTGTAAATGATCTTCCCATGACCCGCCAAAATCAAGAATGCATGCTCGCAACAAGTCTTTCAATATGCGGTTCACCCTCTCAGTCTGGCCATCTGTCTGAGGATGATAAGCGGTGCTCATATTCAATTTGGTCCCAAGCTCTTCTTGGAAAGCTTCCCAGAATTTGCTAGCAAATATCGGATCGTGATCACTAACGATGCTACTGGGAACTCCATGTAGTCTGACAATCTCTCTGAAATAAAGTTGTATCAAACTTCGAGTTGTTCTATTAGATTTGACAGGGATAAAATGGGCAGTCTTTGTGAAGCGATCTACTATCACCCATATACTGTCATTGCCTTTTCTAGTTCGGGGCAAGCCATCAATAAAGTCCATGGAAATTTGGTCCCACTTCCAATCTGGAACCTCTAACGGTTGCAACAATCCTGCTAGCTTTTGCTGATCGCTTTTGACTTGCTGGCAGGTAGGACAACTAGCAACATATATGGAAATGTCCCTCTTCATCGCCTTCCACCAAAAAGTACGCTTAAGATCATGATAAATCTTGCTTACTTCTGGATGAATGCTGAGCTTAGATTTGTGACATTCATCCATAACTTCTCTTTTTAGCTCAGGAATATCTGGCACACATATTCGCCCTTGCAGTCTAAGCGTTCCCTTGCTGTCTATTTAGAAGCTTGACGCTTCTCCCTTTAGAACTTGCTCACTAATCATCTGAATAAATTTATCATCTTTCTAAAGAGAAGAGATTTTATCCATTAATGTAGGCATAATGATAAGATTAACTATGATAAGATTGGCGCTGTCTGCATTCTTCCTGCTGAGCGCATCGGCTATAACATTGGCTTTTCCTGGAGTATATAAGATGTCCAGGTCATAGGCCGCAAGAAATTCAACCCAACGTTGCTGCCTCAAGTTCAAATCTTTTTGGGTGAACAAATACTTCAAGGATTTGTGATTAGTATACAATTCGAACTTCTCACCCAAGAGATAGTGCCTCCATATCGTTAGAGCAAATACGATGGCCATCAACTCAAGATCATGAGTGGGGTAATTCTTCTCATGCGGTTTCAACTGACGGCTAGCATATGCGACTACTTTGTCCCTTTGCATTAGCACCGCACCAATACCTTAAACAGATAAAAGGATAACATGTTAAAATAAGATTTGACATTAAAAATGTCATCTCTGACATGTTTGTTTAGATAAAAAGGAATAACCTTCAATGGAAGCATCTGTCCAGACTTTCAAATCCTGATTGCCATTAATAACGGTAAACACAGGAGCAGTGGTCAACCTCCGTTTCAGCTCTTGGAAAGCTGCCTCACATTCGGGGTCCAAATGAACTTTTTATGCTTCTTAGTCAGCTTCGTTAATAGACAAGATAATTTTGAAAAATCTTTAATGAATTTCCGATAATAGCTAGCTAGTCCTAAGAAACTTTTGACTTCTATAGGAGTGCTAGGCTGCTTCCAAACTTGGATGGCTGAGATCTTTCCTGGGTCTACTGAAATGCCCTCCTTTGATACAACATGGCCGAGGAATTTCACCTCTTCTTGCCAGAATATGCATTTGGAGAATTTGTCTTTCAACACATTTCTTCGCAAAATCTCCAAGACTTCTTTCAGATGCTTTTCATGCTCAACAGTGGATTTGGAAAAGATTAGGATGTCATCGATGAACACCAACACGAATTTATTTAAAACATCTCGGAATACTCTGTTCATTAGATCAACAAAGTATGCTGGAGCGTTGCATAAGACGAAGGGCATTACTAGCCACTCATAGAATAAGTCTAGCCCTCTGAAAGCTGTTAAAGGAACACATTCTTCGGCAATGCGTAATTGATGGAAACCTGTAGCTAGATCCAACCTAGAGAATACTTGTGTTCTATTCAAGTGGTCCAGCAGGTCATCAATACGTGGCAGTGGATATTTATTTTTCAGTGTCTGCTTATTTAGGTCACGGTAGTCCATACATAGTCTGAGGGTACCGTCTGACTTTGGGACAAACACCACTACTGCCCCCCAATTTGAGAAGCTAGGCTTGATCAGACCCTTCCACAAAAGTTGCTTAGTTTGATTGCTCAGCTCCTCTTTTTCTTTCAGTGTCATTCTCCGAATAGGATGCACAATGGGCCTTGCATTCAGAACTAAGTCAATCCTGAATTCGATTTCTCTGCGTGTAGGTAAGCTATCAACTTCTTCAAACACATCTGCATAATCTCTGACGACAGGAATATCCTCAATAGAAGCAGGAGTGACTTCTAGAGAAGACCAGAATTCTTTCCTATCTGTGGCTGAGCTGTGACATGGTATAGCCATCATATTTCTGAATTTGGTTTTAATTCTGACTACTCTTTCAGCGCATAGTACCTCAGCCTCGTACTTCGTTAGCCAATCCATTCCAAGTATGATATCATACCCGGAGAAATTCATGACGATCAAATTAAAAGGGATTTGGAAATAGGAATAAGAAACAGGCACTCTACAATACCGACCGAGAATAAGTGAACCTCCTATCGGACTATGGGCTCTAATCGGTTCTTTAAGTTTTCTTGGTTTCAATTTAAGCTTTTTAATTGTGTCACTAGAAATGAAACTTCTTGATGCACCAATGTCAAACAAAACTATAATGGGAATGTTCTTAATGTTAAGAGTACATCCTAAAACATCGGGTTTACCTGCTCCCTCAGAAGAAGCCGGTGCAGCCGCTCCATCATAGACATGTGCGACCTGAGAATTCATCAGCAACGGGTAGTTTGGCTTGATGTGCCTCTTCTGGTGACAATTATAGTACTCCTTCATATCCTGAGAACTTTGACTAGGCCCAGACTCATTTCTCCTTGGCCTCTTGGGAGCTCGGCATTTGTAGTCGAAGTGCCCCATCTTCTGGCAATTGAAGCATTTCACCTTGGATTTGTCTCTTTTCTTTTTCCCTTGGGGCTTGGCGGCTGAAGACCTGCTCGCCTCTGGTTTCCTGTCAGCTTGCTTTCTTTTGTTCACATTCTGATTCTTTTCACGCTCCTGATGTGCATTTCTGTCATTATCCTCATAGCGGCAAGCCATCTCGATCACTTCATTAAAGTGGAGCTTGATGTGACCAGTGACCCTGTTCAGGTATTTCTTGGAGAGGCCATTGATGAATCTTTTGTTTTTCTGCATTGGTTTCTGAACTAACTCTGGGGTGTAGCGTGAGAGTTCCTCGAACTTCCGCACATATTCTGAAATAGTCATTTCTCCATGGTGCAAATTGGCAAATTGATCATGGAGCCGCTACTTCCTGCGGAGGGATATACTCATCGTTGAAGAGTTCTTTGAATCTGGCCCAAGACATGTCGGCCACATTATTGCCAATTTTAATTGTATCCCACTAATTTTCAGCTTCGTCTTTCAATAGCCATGTTGCCAAAAAACGCTTGCGTTGATCTTTCAATTCCAGGCCATCAAAAAATTTCTCGTAGTTCTTTAGCCATGATTGTGCCTCGATCACTGTCTCTCACCTGGTAAAAGGATACAACCCCTAGATTTTTGAACTTCTTGGTCATTTTATCCAAATCAAACGGCTGCGGGGGTGGAGGTGGTGTTACAGTCTCGGGAGTGGGCTATCCCTGAGAAGTGGGAGTCTCATCTCTAGCTGTTCCTCTAGCCCCACCTCTGCCTCGTGCTCTAGCTCGTGCTCTAGTGCTCATTTCCTAGTTAGTTCTGTACCATCAAGGAAAGAGTCAGACTAACAGAAATGATAATTTTAAAGGAAAGGTTAAAAGTAGAGACATATGATAGGATGATAATGATGTAATGACTGATTAATATGTGCTATTCTGCTGTGCTCATTCTAGGACATTACTAATCCTATCTCTAATGAGCTACTCATCTTAGAATACCGCTGATTCTATCTAGACGAATTGTTCTAAAAATGTCATACTCCGAAGCTAAGGTTAACCTTTAGCTCTGATACCAACTGTGACGACCCCAAACTTCCGTAGTACGAAAATAAGGATAATCATAGGAGTATAACATAATTACAACAATAGCATATCTCAGATAATAGCATAACACATAGATCATTGCAGCGGAAATAAGAATGTCATCACAACATAACATCAAAGACATCAGAGTACACAGTTATAGGATACACTTAGCAAATAGAAGTTTCAACAAAGAAATAAATAAGTATCAATCTCCATCAAATACATCAAAGCTCAATAATGTCTAAGTGTCTCAAGTAGCAACAAAAAGATAAAAAGAAAAAGGTTTCCATCTTCTTCCTTAAGCAAGCTCCAATCCAGAATGTGTCCATACATAAACCTGTCATTTGGCTGCCCGTGTGGAAAGAGGGCACCCGAGTTTGCAAAGTGAAACAAACTACGAATCAGTCATAGGACTAGTATGAGAAACCTTTCTTAACTAACAATATGGCTAATCACAGGACCACACCCCTAATGCGGAACGGGTTTACTCCATTGGATTGCCAGTGCATATGTTTAATAAATTTTTATTTCAAAAACAACGCGATGCTTTTATGAAAATGAAATCATTATAAGACTCAAGTTCCATCACACAATGCAACGCAAACCGGAGGATAGAGTTTTACCTTATAATGATAAAAAATGCTTGATACGTGGAAAATAATGTTTGATATTATTATTAGTATCTAATCAGTTTTAAAAGTACTTCAAAGTAAATGTATCAATCCTAGAAGGCATAATACCCCATCCTATTATGTCGCCATATATAGGTTTACAATCAAAACCGTAATGTCGTATTGGAAATTGGGTTTCCATCATGAGTCAAGGCTAGGGACGATCTCCTTACCGATTCGAGACACTTTAGCAATGTCTCAGGGTCCCCCGCAGTAAACCCTTGGATACTGTAGGGCCGGTCCATAAATATACCTTAGTGGATTAGTTATGCTTGAACACACGCTTCTCGATCCTATTGGACCTATAAAATGGTCACAATCGACCAATAAATCGGAGGCGCCTCATTCCAACAACCACATAAGTAAAATGTCAGGGCTTGCAAAACCTTGATACCACTTCTAGCTAGAAAGAAATGTGTGCACTGCCTGCGTTCCGTTGTCCCGTTTCTGACTCTTACCGGGGTGTGAGGCTTGCGAGGTAACGTTATACGCAAAGCTATGTCGAAATAGGCTATGCTTTGATCATTATCCACAAGGCTCTTCTTTTCAACAAAAGCCTCGATCAATTGCATCTTGGCATGTCACATTGACAACTCACGTCATGCGATCGATAACTACCAATATATTACCTCTGAGCTCATGTGCCTCAGAGAAGGGTGTTAAGCAAGAGAATAAATTCTCCACCACCAACGGATATATATTAAATAGGAATCAATTTACATGGAAATAAATCCAATGTCGGACACACATCCATTTACAAGTCAGTTCTAGGTCTGAACGAAACTGAAGTCACCTTATTCCTCGTCCCGTATGTCCAATACGGAAGAGAGGTGCTCGCATATCCAGACAATCGACAAGTACGTCCGGACAACTACCACTTTAACCCTTTACTGGGAGCTAACCAATGTCGGGCATCAGTAGTTATCCTTTCGATGTGAAGATCGCAGGTCTTCAATCGCCGTCTTTAAGATCTTCGATTTAGATCGTCGTATAATCATTTGAAATGAGATTGAACTCGGTCTTTTCAAATGATTTTCGCATATATAGTTTAAAATCATTTCATATCGTTAATAGTATATAATAACGATTTATCGCTATATATATATATATATAGCTAAATTAATTTAACGATGCTTTGGGTCAATAGGCGACCTTGGCGCTGTTTTTATCAAAATTTGATTTACACTTATCACGAAATCTAACCGTTGGATTTTAACAAAGTTTATATTTGGAAAGATCTTCCCAAAGCGGTCCTAACGGTTCTAGATTTGGGAAAATCCGACGGTTGGATCTTTCGGTATAATCGTTTAAAGTTACGATTTCGAAATGCGAACTACCGCTTGTGATTCGTTTAATTTTAATTTATATTTATATCTATATAATTATATATAAATATAAGCCATTCAATGATTTCTCTAACGTATTTAACATGCCAAATAAAAGAATGTTTTTATTGGCATATCATATTTATATACTGTCAAAAAAAAAAAATCATTTACATGAAAATTGATCCAATGACAAGTTAACTTTTCATACAAATCCTAATATATGCAGTGTAAATATAAATGTTGTTTTAAATATGCATATAAATTCAGATATATGCACTGCAAATAAAAATGTAGTTTTAACAATGCATATAAGTTCTAATATACGCAATGTAAATATAAATGTGATTTAAACAATGCATATAAATTCTAATATATGCAATATAAATATAAATGTAATTTAAACAATGCATATAAATTCCAATATATGCAATGTAAATATAATCGTAATTTAAACAATGCATATAAATTCTAATATATGCAATGTAACTATAAATGTGAGTTAAACAATGCATATAAATTCTAATACATGCAATGTAAATATAATTGTAATTTAAACAATGCATATAAATTCTAATATATGCAATGTAAATATAATTGTAATTTAAACAATGCATATAAATTCTAATAAATGCAATGTAAATATAATTGTAATTTAAATAGTGCATATAAATTCTAATATATGCAATGTAAATATAATTGTAATTTAAACATGTCATTTAAAAACAAAGTTTTTAATGTAAACATATTTTATTCTGAAAACATGCATGTTTGTCCAACTACTATTATTACATTAAAAAGTGAATTTTTAATGTAAAACATGTGTTCATTTTAAAACATTAATCTTTGCACTAATTTCTAACATTACATTAAAATGTATGTTTTTAATGTAAAACATGTTTTGATTTTAAAACATGAACACATTTCTTATTTTAATAACATTACATTAAAAATGTTAATTTCAAGGTAATCGTGTTTTTATCCTAAACATGAACATTTTTCTATATTTCATCCTTGACACTAAAATATGAATTTTTAATGAAATCATGTTTTTATTCAAAACATGAATATTTTCTATTTTTGTATTCATGTCATTAAAAAGGTAAATTTTTAATGAAATCATGTTTTAATTCAAAACGTGTACAATTTCTATTTTTCTATTTTTGACATTAAAAATGTAAATTTTTAATGAAATCATGTTTTTATTTAAATCATGTACATTTTCTATATTCTAACATTACATTAAAAATGTGAACTTTTTAATGTAATGTTCTTATTTTTTAAAAAAAAACATGAACATTTCAATTTTTATAATAATTCCATAAAATGATAGAAATTTATATTTCATTTTTGTTAAATATTCTAATTTAACAAAATGACAAAATTTGATATTTCATTTTGATTGAAAATTCCAACTCAATCAAATAACTAAAGTGTATATTTCATTTTGATTGATAATTCTATTTCAATCAAATAACAAAAGTGATATTTTTCATTTTTGATTGATAAGCTATTTCAATCAAATAACAAAAGTGATATTTTTCATTTTGATTGATAACTCTAATTCAATCAAATAACAAAAGTGATTTTGATTGAAAATTCGAATTCAATCAAATAACAAAAGTGATATTTTATTTTGACTGAAAATTCTATTTCAATCAAATAACAAAAGTTATATTTTATTTTTGTTGTAAATTTTGATTCAACAAAATGTATAAAAGGGAATATTTCATTTTGATTGAAAATTCGAATTCAATCAAAGTGACAAAATGTATGGTTCATTTTTTTTAATGCAAATTTAATTCCAACACAATATAATAAAGGTGATACTTCATTTTTGTTGAATGTTTTGATTCAACAAAAAAAACAAAAATGTTTGATTCATTTTTATTGCAAATATAATGCCAATAAAATATGATAAAGGTGATGCTTCATTTTTGTTGAATGTTTTGATTCAACAAAAATAACAAAGGTGTTTGATTTATTTTTAATGCAAATTCAATTATAACACAATATCACCCAAAATAACAGATCTACATAACACATCAAATACAGATCAAATCACGTAGCATAGCATGTAGAAATTTACAGCGGATCGATGATAATACAATCATGATTAATTCTAATTATTTTAAAAAAATAAAACAGAATTCTCACAGTCGTTTAAATCTGAATGATTCAGATCTGAAAATTTTGCCAAAATTTGATCAGCTCAGAATTGGTTCTAGTCAGACTAGAAACGCAGATCTCGGGCTCACGATCGCAACGCTTCAATAATCGTTCAGTTCTGAGTTCATATGAGTGAGTTATGATTTAATTTACATTGTTAATAATGTAAAATAAATTAATTTAAATAATTAAATAGAATTCCACCTTCTTCTTGCTTTTACAGTCAAGGTCGATGTTTATTTCCTTTGGGTTCAATCCTAGGGTTCACCTTTCCGACCAATACAGTGAGCTTCGCGAGAATCCGTCACCACCACGATGAAGGGGAGGGTGCGGCGCTCAAGGGGGGACCCACCACGTCAAGCGCGATCGGGGTAGGAGACAAGGGCGGTGCTGCAAACGGGTCTCGTCCGGGTGCGAGGTTCTGGTCGTATACTCGATGGCAGTGAAGGTTGTCCATATGGATCTCAAGGGGGTGAAAATCTCTTCGATAATGTCTAAAGGAGTGAAAGTTTTTGGTGAATGGATTCAGAGAATTAGAGGAGGGAAGAGTTGAGCGTTCATGGCCATGGATTCCAAGAGGGGCGGCTGTTGTTGTATTTAGTATTAGGATTAGGGTTTAGAATGAAGACAAAAATTGGATTTTTATAATATTATATTTCTAATTTTTACAAATAAACCCGTAAATTCTTAGCAACTCCAATTTCAGTCCAACAGGAATTGTTTCTACCTAATTGCCCTTGTTCCGTAACTAATGGGCTAGGTCCCGTAAGCCCAAACGATCGTTTTTGGCTTGATTTCTTTAATTTAAATTTTAAATCCTTTATTAAATTAATTCGATCGTACATTTAAATTCACACGGGCCACATACGGACTCCGAAAATTCCCGAAAAATAAATCTAGCTATGTTTTTACTATATTGTCCGAACAAAATTAATTTTGTCAAAATTAATTCCAAAAATATTAGAAAATTAAAATTAGCAATAATTTGACATTCCGGATCCGACAAAAGTGGTTTTGTCGATAACGGAGGTCATTTGTATAATGGCCTTTTATACGGGCAATAAATTATACTATATTCCATAGCGACTAGTTTGAATATTCGTCTAGCCATAACTTTTTATTCCCGCTATGAAATTTCGATTTTTCGGATCCGTTGGAAAGATATTTTTAAACAGTTTTAGATACTTTTGGTTTCACTAAAATCCGTTTAATTTTGAATCCTGTACATTCAGTCAAAGTTCAGATTTGACTTTTCAAACTACCATGCTATTTCTAATTCCTTTTAAAATTAAAATAAATATTTTCGTTCTAACTTCGATTTAAATAAAAAAATTATCGTTATTATTTAAAATAAATTATTTTAACTATTCAAAATTCATTGAAATAGCCAAAATAAAAATTTTAAATTGGTTCTGATTTTCCGGGTTGTTGCACTGGGTTTGAACGAAACCAAAGGCATATTATTCCTCATCCCAAGCCCAATACAGGAGAGAGGTCCTCGCATATCCGGTCAATCTCCAAGTACGTCTGGACGATCACCACTTATTACCTCGTCTTGGGTGTACAGCCCAATCAAGACATCAATAATCATCCAAACGATGTGAAGACCTCTGGTCTTCAACCACCGTCTTCATCGTCGACTCATTGCCGATTCAGTTATTCAGAATAGGATAAACCTGGTCTTTTCGAATAACTCGCGTATATTATAAACAAGTGCTACAAAAACACAACATACGCCTATACCAATTCTGAATATTCTTTTATTTAAATATTCATCTCCTTTGGGAAAGGTTCCCATTAATTTCATCAAAGATAAATTCTTTAATCTTCCTTTAGATATCAATTCAAACCAAATTATGGTTTATCCAAACTAGTCGGGATTAACGAACCTTACCGAAGTAATCATTTGTTATATTTCCCAATCCCAACCTATTCATCCCATGAAGCAAAACTGGCAATACTTCATATCTAACACCATGGTGTTATCGGTAAAGTTAATTACCATTTCACGTTCAAATCTAATTAAAGATTTAACTATCGCTTGGAGCAAAACTGGTGATACTCCATTCTCGATCATTTCAATCTAATTAAAGATTCATTAAAACTCCACTTAGTTTTAATCTTCCCAAAAATCAATATTAATGATTATATAACCTGGGAAATCATACCCTATCTTTAACTGGGTTAAAGAACCATTGTCATTTAAGACACGGTTCACGATAAACCCAAAATCACATTCCATTTTATTCCAATTACTAAATATAACTGGAAATTCTAATAATCTTAATTAAAAGATTTATTCTTTTCACATGGGGTTTAAGAACAGTGTTACTGAAGACACCATTCCATCAGTCTCTAACCGTAAATTAAAAAGAGAACAATTCCCAAAGTATTAATCCAGGAGGCCGAAATCAACATCAGATCATTACCCAGGAAATCATTCAACTTAGCTAATCTCTAGTTAGTTTCTAATTTTCTTAACTCCATTGGGTTTAAGAACTGCATTTTTAAAGATACCATTCACGACAAACCCAAAATTCAATTCAATTCCAATTAAATATTAATTAATTGGTAAACTTCATTAAATCTTAATAAAAAGATTTAATCTTTTCTCAACTGGGTTTAAGAATAGTGTTAGTGAAGACACCGTTCACGACAACCCCAAAATCCCATTTGATATTAAATACAAGGCTCTGAATAAAAAATATATCGGCTTATATCCAATATCAAATTATGAAATCAACAAATATCGTATTGGGATAACGATATATATCTTTCAAATTCCTCCATAATGTCCGTATAATCACAGAATCCAATATCGAAATATTCCGAAGATAATTTCGATTCAAATCCATTACAATTCATATATTGGAAATTCCGGTTATTTTTAAAACCATTTCAAATCCAATTTATTTATTTAAAAATATTGGATTATAATTCTTGTTTATAACTAGTTCATTTCGATAAAAATATATTTTTATCTTTTCAAATATGGAATTTTTCATCTCAATTCTTTCCAAATCATTTATTATGATTTTACACAAATTATTGATATTTTAATAATTTTATCAAGGCCCGAACAGTCGATTTCCGTAAACGGTCATCGAACTGCACTTACAGCGATCTTTTCCAAATTTGATTTGGACATAATTCCAAATCCAACCGTTAGATTTCAAATCTCTTATATCTGTTGAAATCTCTTTTCGATATGAACCCAACAGTTCCGGTTTTAGGAGAATCCGATGGTCGGATTTCCTGTAATGTCCATTCGAAGTCAATGGTCGAAATTCGTGAACTACCGCGGCGCGGCGCGTTCTATTCAGGCCATTATATATATTATATATATTTCGTCGATTTCCATTTAAAACGTATTTTATAAATCGTTTTAAATTCGTTTTCAAAACGATTTCAACTTCATATTCAATTTCAAATCAAAATGGAATATTCCATATCATCGATATATAAATGATAGTATTTTCAAAACATTAGATTTTGAAATCACTTCCTTTTCGATATTCATTATCAAAATGAATAAAACCGATATAAATATCGTTCATGTCAAAATGACGTTAATCTAATCAACACGGATTTATATATTCAAATATTTTCGTGTCCATCCCAAATCAGACATCAAAATCAGATTTTGATCTTTTACTGAATATTATTTTAAAATATTCATTATTTTAAAATATTCATTCTTTCTGAACTGGAATCAGACACAGTCAATTACCATGTAATGTTATTTATATGGATTTCATATAACACATGTGAAGAACAACAATGATAAACAATCAACCACCATCCAGAGTGCATTACACAACTGCATAAGCGTTAAATATAGATAATTAATGCTTACAACAGTCTGTCAACCCATCGGTTGACATACAACTAAATATTGGGATTAGTGTATGTCCAATATCATCCCAATACCCGTGTGGGGTTTTCAAACAACATACACTGATTATTATTTGTGCAGTTGGGCGACGTGTAAAATATATCGTCCCAATCAACATCCGTCAAATGTGTGTACATAAACAAATCGTCCAATTTGTTTATGAATATATATTTTATTCCTATACACGTTAAAAATTATATTTTTAACTATAAAATATTTTATTCAACACATGAATATTTTATTCCATTCCACATCACAATCAATTTTCACAACACAATAAAATCAAACAAGTCGTCTATGGTCTGTGGACGACGGGGAACAGTTCATACAAGCAGTTATAAAATAAATAACTGAACTAGAAATTATTGTGAGGAGTTCTCACCTTGGGTTTCCACTCCTCTATTTCTTATCGTCGCTCAGATTCGTTATTATTATTCTAACGTAATCTGTTTCACGAAATTTATATTAAAAATCGTATTTTTAAATCGACAATGTTTATATGTAAATAAAATTGCATTTTTATCTCGCTATAATACATATAAAAATCACATTTTTAATCGCTATTCAAACAAATGAAAATCACATCTTTTCTATTTTAAAAAATCTTACCTTTTCTATTTTAAAAATCTTACCTTTTCCATTTTAAAAATCTTACCTTTATACATATAAAAATCAAATCTTTCCATATATAAAAATATAATCTTCCTAATTATAAAAATCATATCTGTACTCTTCTAAAAATATAATCTTTCATGAATTAAAAATTGTATTTTTTTACTCTTCTAAAAATATAATCTTTCAGGGATTAAAAATCGTATTTTTACTCTTCTAAAAATATAATCTTTCATGGATTAAAAATCGTATTTTTATAATGTTATTCATATAAAAATCATACCTTTATAATGTTATTCATATTTTTATAACACTCTTCATATAATAAAAATCAAATTTTTATCATATCGTTATACATATAAAAATCAAATTTTTATCTTCAAAAATCATAACTGCATATACTTAAAAATCTAAACTTTTATATGTTAAAAATCTAAACTTTTATATGTTAAAAATCTAAACTTTTATATAATGCTTATCATTTATATATTTAAAAAATCGGATTAAAAAAAGCTTTAATATATAAAAAAATAATTGGCTCGCTGTTCTTGCCCGAAACTGATCGGAGGTGGGGGGCTTCTTCGCGGTGGCGCAGTTGCTGGACGTCGGGGCAGGCGGTGGCTGCTGGCGGTGGGGCCAAGGTGACGGTGCAGCGCGGTTTCCATAACTGTGGGCGTTTGGGGAGGTTTGCTCGAATCGGAGGAGGGGGAGGGCTTGGCGACGGTCGCAGGAGGAGGGGGTTCGAGGGTGGAGGCGCCAGTCCCTGGCGGCGGCGGTGCACAGGTGGTGGGGAGGGGAGGCGTTCGATTTGGAGGAGGGATTTGGGGCTCAACACGTTTTTTTTTTTTCAATTTGAATGGCGGTTTACTGAAGGAGGTTAGGGTTAGAGAATTTGTTATTGGCCCTTATATAATTATTTATTCTCCAAAAATACATGTATACCAATACGAACTCCAAGTCGAACCCAACTACTGTCACCCTTGGCTAAATACCCCCACTCCAAACACAATGGGATAAGTCCAGTAAGCCAATTCTATCGTTACGATCAATTTCCGCTAAATTAAAATATAAATCAATATATACTTAATTTTAATGTACATTTTGAATTACCGGGACCATATACTAACTCCAAAAATTCCAGAAAATTAAATCTGGCTATGTTTCGACGATACAGTCCTAAAAAAACTAATTTCGTCGAATTTGGAGACCGTTTGAAAAACGGTCATTTTTCAGTCGATTAAATTCAAACTGAAATTGCCAAACACGTTTAAATCCGCCACGCTCACATATTGATTCCAAAAAATATGAAAATTGGAATCCAGTAATAATTTAACATTCCGAATCCAACCCAAGTGGTTTCGTCGAAAACGGAGGTCGTTTGCAAAATCGCTATTTTTAAGGGCTATATTTCTATAGCGACTATTCTGAATTTTCAATTGGACATAACTTTTTATTCCCGCTATGAAATTTGGATTTTTCAGATTCGTTGGAAAGATATTTTCAAACAGATTCAAATACTTCTGGTTTCACTAAAATCTGGTTTATTTTCAATCCTGTACATTCATTTGAAATTTGAAATCGAATTTTCAAACTACCGCGCCATTTCCAATTCCTTTTATAATTAAAATAAATATTTATATTCTAACTTTGATTTAAATAAATTTATACATTCAATTCTATTCAAAATAAATTTTTTAGTCGTAAATATTTAAAATAAATCATTTTAAATATTCAAAATTCATTAAAGTTGCCAAAATAAAAAATTTAGATTGGTTCTGATTTTCGGGTTGTTACATTAAAATATTCGTTATTTTAAAATATTCTTTATTTCTGAATTGGAATCAGACTCAATCAATTACCATATAATTTTATTTATATGGATTTCATACATCACATGTTTTCAAAAGTAGTGTTAAACAACTATTAAACAACCAATTCACATCCAGAGTGAAATTTACTACTGTATAAGCATTAAATAATCAAATAACGCTTACCATAGTCTGTCGATCAATCGATTGACATATAATTAAATTCAGGGGAGATGTGAATAAATTATCGTCCCCAGACCCATGCGGGGATTCCAAACAACAACAATCGATTCAAAATAATTACCGGTTAATAAATTTAACTAGTTCGAATTTGATTTGAATTGTTTTTCTAATTAGCCAATTTTCACTGTTTAAATTATAAATAGATATTTATAATTTAATTTCAACTACCAAAAAATAACATTAAATTATTTTTAATATTTTAAACATCTTAACATCACAATCAACACACAATACTGTCAATTAAATCGTCCATGGTTTGTGGACAAGGGAGGTGAGCTAACAGGCACCGTATACAATTTATAATGATTAAAACTGATAAAAATCTACACTGGCAATTCTATATATTTTTATACTTGAATACAATAACATGATAAAATATAATTTAGTGAGAAGGAGTTCTCACATTGGTTTCCACTCCGCCATTCTTTAAATGATGATTTTGGTACGGTTCGGGTTTAAATTTGCCTCAAATCCTAACTAGCTCCATTTCCGTTCGGTTAGTTCCATGTTGTAGTGTTCGTTGTTGTGAATCCAACGCAACTGAAATCGTTCAGTTCAGACCTCGTATGAAAGAGTTATGTCCGTTTATACATTAATTACAAATTCGAGATAATTAAATAATAATTAATTTAGTAATTACATTTCCTTTTCATCTTCTTCCTTTACAGCCGATTCACGATCAAAACCGCTCCTCCCATCTCTCTCCTCGTTGCGCCTCCCATCTCTCTCCTCGTTGGGCCTCCCATGATCGTCGTGCCTCTGAAAGAACCCCACCATGGCCCTCGCCTTCGAACTCTCCTCCGTCGCCCACAATTTCACGCCACTCGGTGGCCCCCACCGCCGTAAAAACGGTCTCGAACGGATGCAGTTTCTGCTCGAAATTCGAGCTCCATGATCAACGAAAATTAATCGCTTTGGTATGGAATTGAAGCGTGGAAGAATCTCTACAAAATCCCCTAAAGAACTGGGGTTTAGTTCTCTTTGTTTTGATCGTGATTTGGGGATAAAAGTTCGAGCAATTAGGGCCTTAGATTTTCTCTAGCGGCTGATAAACGATGGAATGTTTTAGGATTAGAAACTAGGGCTTATATATATTTATATTAATAATATTTTATTCGTTTATTACATAGTTGTGAAATTTAGTGCGCAAACTCCAAATAAATTCCAACGACTGTCGTCCCTAGCTAATTACCCCCATTCCGGACACAATGGGATATATTTCGTAAGCCAATTTGACTGTTTCGATTAGTTTTTGCCAAAATTAAAATATAAATCAATATATATTTAATTTAAATGTATATTTTAGTTTACCGGGGCCACATACTAACTCCAAAAATTACAAAAAAATAAATCTAGCTATGTTTTGACGATACGGTCCTAACAAATCTAATTTCATTGAATTTGGAGGCCGTTTGAAAAATGGCCATTTTCTGGTCGATTAAATTTAAACTTAATTGACCAAAAATGTTTAAATTTACTGTGCTCACATATTGATTCCAAAAATTACGAAATTTGAAACCTAACAATAATTTGACAATCCGGATCCAACAAAAGTGGTTTCGTAAAAAACGGAGGTCATTTGCAAAATGACTATATTTAAGGGCTATATATTATATTAAAATATATATAAATTCCATAACGACTATTTTGAATTTTAAACTGGACATAACTAACAATTTATAAAGTGAAATATCAGTTTCTTACATTCGTTAGAAAGATCTACTTAAAAATATTACAATATTTCGTGTTTCGTCTGATTCTGACGTATATTGAATTCTATATATTCACTTGAAATTTAAAATCGAATTTTCAAACTACCACGCCATTTCAAACTCTATTTATAATTAAAATAAATTTATATATTCTAACTTCGATTAAAATAAATTTTTAGTCGTTATTATTTAAAATAAATCATTTTAAATATTCAAAATCCATTAAAATAGCTAAAATAAAAATTTTAAATTGGTTCAGAAATTCCAGGTTGTTACAATCTCTCCCACTTAAAATCTTTTCGTCCTCGAAAAGGAACGGAGCTGAAAATTGTTTAACTAACCAACTCAACTTTCATTCTGGCTTCATTCTTCAACTTTTCAGTTTCTAAGAATTTTTTAATTTCTCAAAAATTTGGC
This sequence comes from Allium sativum, assembly GCA_030737875.1. Classification (NCBI taxonomy): domain Eukaryota; kingdom Viridiplantae; phylum Streptophyta; class Magnoliopsida; order Asparagales; family Amaryllidaceae; genus Allium; species Allium sativum. The sequence goes on along the minus strand of CM060922.1, from coordinate 759,679,821 downwards.
TAGCGCCTTAAATTTTCAAAAAATTTCTCCATAACCACCTTTGTACATTCCTATTGGTAAAACCACAACTTGCCTTACAAGGCCCTCATCAATCAAAAAGAAAAAGAAAAGGCCAAGCGGTTGGCTAATCGGCTCATAAAATCATCAAACCCAATTAATATAGTAAACATGTACCTATTTGTTGGGCATACAATTTTATTCCTCTTCTTAGCTTCCATGCTATGACATGTTCATTATACACACATGTACATATATGCAATTCTAATCAATTTTTCAATTCAGTTCAATATTTTGATTCGATTTGACTTAATTTACCTTTCGTTTTGTTATTGGTTTGATTATTCCAATAATTTTATTTAGTTGAGCTAATAATCACACATCACAACCAACAATCAATTAGTTGGTTAACTTTTCAAATATATATAACTTTAGTATATTCAAAAATCATATTTATAGTGCCAAATCACAACCAATAAAAATCTAACTAAGTTTTGGTTCTCACACAAGTCAATTGGAAATATATAGATATCCCGCTTTCGAAACTCGAACGTAAACACTGATGATGTCTAGACTATCATCAGAATCATCTCTGGGTGACTAGAGTGTGATTCTATATTTACCCAGTATATTTGAGACTTCGTATATACGTTCATTACGCGTATATGCAAAATCTTCATATACTCGATTGTCCAAACTAAATATAACTTAAAATACTCAAATACGTATAATAAGATATAATTTTCAAAACTAAATTTGTTTTTAATAAACAATACTCTTCTAACTCATTCTAGGGTATTACTAACCCTATCTCTAATGAGTAATTCTTATAGGACGTTACTAATCCTATCTCTGATGAATTATTTTGTTTGGTTCTAACGTATCTTGTTCTCGAGCTCTATAAACCAAAGCTCTGATACCAAACTATAACGATACGGATTTCGCTCGGTCTTAATCGATCGCTAAACCGACCAAGACCATTCAAAGCCCGAATTGCTTTGAGAAAACGGCGCATCAGACACAAACAACATAATATTTCATTGCTATTACAACAATTTCCATCAGAGTACAAGAATATATCAGAGTTCAAATGGATATTACACATCGGAAATAAATTAATATCAGAGATTAAAATACATAACAGCAGAAATTAAATGTATAAATACAATGTACAGCGGAAATACATCAACTAGCACAACTGGAAAAATACACGGATACAAAGCTTTCCAAATATAGCTCCAACTGTAAATCCAGGATCCTGTTAAAAAGAAGTATCAGCAAAAACCAAAACCACTAGCTGTCCGTATGGAAAATATGGGCACCCAGAGTTTAGGTAGAAACAATAAACTCTGAGTCAGTCATGTGACTAGTGTGAGAACTAAAACAGTTATTAAACTTTACTTTAAAAGTTGGGAAATCACAGGACAACGCCGTATAACACCGAACAGGTTTACTATACATGAATCTTAGTTTAAAGTTAAACAACGCAATGTTTTTGGAAAAATGAAGCTATTATAAGACTCAGGTCCCATCACACAATGCAACGCAAGCCAGAGGATAGAGTTTTACCTTATAATAGCCAAACATGCTTGGTACATTTAAAACAAATCATTTTGATATTACTATAAGTGCACAATGTACCAAACAACTTCAAATATAAATTATCAACCATAGACGACATGAGCGTCCCATGCCATTATGCCACCATATAGGTTTTATAATCAAAACCGCACAATGTCGTATTGGAAATTGGATTTCTGTCATGAACCAAGGCAAGGGGTCGTCCTTACCAAATTCGAGACAATCTAGCCCATGTCTAAGGACTCGTACTCAGTCGAGCCCTTGGAGCCATATATGATCGTTTGTACATTAATTACAAACTGAGATAATTAAATAATAATTAATTTAATAATTACATTTCCTTTTCATCTTCTTCCTTTACAACCGATTCACGATCAAAACCGCTCCCCTCTTCTCTCTCCTCATCGCGCCTCCCCTGACCGTCGTGCCTTCGATCGAACCCCACCACGGCCTTCGTCGTCGAACTCTCCTCTATCGCCCCCAATTTCCCACAACTTGGTGGCCCCCACCACCGTAAAAACGGCCTCGAACGGATGCAGTTTCTGCTCGAAATTCGAGCTCCACACTCAACGAAAATTAATCACTTTGCTATGGAAATTAAAGCGTGGAAGAATCTCTACAAAATCCCCTAAAGAACTTAGGTTTAATTCTCTTTATTTTGATCGCGATTTTAGGATAAAAAATCAAGCAATTAGGGCCTTAGATTTTCTCTAGTGGCTGAAAAAAGATGGAATGTTTTAGGGTTAGAAACTAGGGCTTATATATATTTATATTAATAATATTTTATTCGTTTATTACATAGTTGTGAAATTTAATACACAAACTCCAAATGAATTCCGACAACTATCGTCCCTAGCTAATTACCCCCATTTCGGACACAATGGGATATGTTTCGTAAGCCAATTTGACTTTTTCGACCAGTTTTTGTCAAAATTAAAATATAAATCAATATATATTTAATTTAAACGTACATTTTAATTTACCGAGCCACATACTGACTCCCAAAATTACAGAAAAATTAATCTGGCTATATTTTGATAATACGGTCCTAATAAAAATAATTTCATCGAACTTGGAGGCCGTTTGAAAAATGGTCATTTTCTGGTCGATTAAATTTAAATTGAATTGACCAAACAAGTTTAAATTTAATGTGCCCACATATTGATTCCAAAAATTATGAAATTTGAAACCTAGTAAAATTTTATGACATTCCGGATCCGAAAAATATGGTCTCATCGAAATAGGAGCTCGTTTGCAAAATGGCTATTTTTAAGGGCTATATATTATATTAAAATATATGTAAATTCCATAACGACTATTTTGAATTTTAAACTGGACATAACTAACAATTTATAAAGTGAAATATCAGTTTCTTACATTCATTAGAAAGATCTAATTAAAAATAATCCAATGTTTCTTGTTTCGTCCGATTCTGACTTATATTGAATTCTATATATTCATTTGAAATTTAAAGTTGAATTTTCAAACTACCCCGCCATTTCAAACTCTATTTATGATTAAAATAAATTTATACATTATAACTTTGATTAAAATAAATTTTTAGTCGTTATTATTTAAAATAAATCATTTTAAATATTCAAAATCGATTAAAATAACTCAAATAAATTTTTTAAATTGGTTCAGAAATTTCGGGTTGTTACAGTAATGGTATTTGGTTAGAGTTGAATAGTGGAGTAACGATGGTGATTTGAGCTTGGGGGAAATCGGAAATGGCCATCAGGATGAAGCCGAGTTCGGGAGTTACATTTTTGGGAAGATGATTTCGCAGTATAACAACTGAGAGCGGGTTGGGTTTTGTTGTTGACAAGTTGGACCAACATATTTTGGTAAAGCCCAAAACTCAATTAAAATTTAGTTAAATCTATTGTAAATAACCGTATCACTTGTATTTATAATATCTTAGCCATACGGTGTCAAATTAACGAACGGTCAGATCCGTTGGGATCGTATGGACAAGGGCTACACAATGGAACTGATTCGGAGTGAATTGGAGCTCATTACAATTTATAGTGAAATAAATTGTCTGACTGAATTAACAACAGTTTATCGTTATTTAACGATAAACAACCAATGTTAGTAAAACTCACTAACTCTGCCAGTTTATATTTTTATAACATATTTTTAGAATTGATAAATGCTGGTTGATTGCTATGTGTTGATTGTTTGGATGAATTGTTAATTGATTGGTTGAGAATATAGATAACGATATATATATATATCATTAACCAAATATCTATTTTGTTTATCAGAATATTTCATATTGAAATGAAATTGATGTTATTTATATTGTTTAACATTTGTGATGCAGGGAAACAAGTTGTAGGGATCCAACTGGATTCCTCAATATTTGTAATACTGTTTTTTTTATATATTGTGATATATAATATGTAATAGATTATGATGACACTGGTCTTGTTATTTGGTATTTTAAAATACCATAAGAAATATTGGAATGTGAAAAGGTATTTTTTGATGTATATATTGAAAATAAAATATTTATATAAAATCAATGGATTTTATAAAAAGGAATTATTTGGGAAATTAAATAAGAACTTCTGTACAGAAATTACTAACAGTTATATGGAAGTTTTAAAAGGCCATTTTGGTATAAATACTGAATGAAGGTAACAAGAGGTAAATAAATGAGTATATGGAGTAAATATAATATTTGGGAAATTTATAGAACATTTATAAAGGGAATTGCTAGTATAAAAGAATTATAAAAAGATTGATTTAAAGTAGATATCAAATAGAAATATGTTTCCTATAGACAAATTAAGAAGATTAATTTATAAACGATGTTTATAAATTAAGTAAAGTAATTATCATTGGATAAATTAAAATATAAGTATGAATTTATATAGAGAAGTAAAAATCGGTTTTAACATCGATATTTGAAAATGGAATATAAACTTAACATAGGGAATGATAAAGGATGGAATATTAATTTGAAAAGGGAAAAATCTAATTTTAAGAATTGAAATGAAAATTTCGAATGGCTAGAAATAAATAACTTGTTTAATAATAAAAACAAGTAATGTGATTTGTAAACAGTGTTTATAAATGAAATAGAAATAATTATCGATGGATAATTTGGATTGTAAATTCAGTAGTGAATTTAAAAAAGGAAATTGGGAATTTGTTTTAAAAAGGAAACGATGGAATTTATTTCGATGTTTGAAATATGAATAGGATTAAATAAAATCCATAAAGATTTGTAATTAGAATTCGACTAGGCCAAATGTTATAAATAATTTATTTTAAGAAATTATATATTGAATAAATCGGGATTTGACAAGAGAATTAATATTCAGCTTGAAACCGATATTTTATAATTGAATATAAAGGCGATAGAGAATTATATACTTATTAAACAAATTTAACTATGAAGTTGACATGTAAACGAGATTTTATAAATTAAATGAAATGTGAATAAGAAGTTATAAAATGACTCGATAATTGGAGTTGAAACCTGTGTTAGTATTTAAATAATGAAATTAAGTTTTGATTTGTTAAAACGAGTCCAATTTTCTGTAAAGGAATAATATTCACGTTTTAAAGTGAATAACGATTTAAAAGCAAAGGTTTTGCAGAATTAAAACAGTTATAAAAGGAAATTGGTAATTGTTAGGAAGTACTAGATTCAAAAATGAATTAAGAAATTCAGTTGACCTGAAAGGGTAAAATATGATGGAGTTCGTAATGTAAATCGAATATAGTTTATTCGAAAAAGAGTTATCGAATATAGTTTAATCGAAAGAGAGATTATCGAATATAGTTTATTCGAAAAAGAGTTATCGAATATAGTTTATTCATAAGAGATATTATCAAATATAGTTTATTCAAAAGGGAGTTATCGAATAGATTTTATTCGAAAAGAGTAATCGAATATAGTTATTCGAAAGAGAGTTATCGAATAGAGATTATTCGAGAGAGAATTATACATTGGAATTCGACTATATCGAATGTAGGAAGGTAATATTTACTTTCCGATTTTTAAATCAAGATTTATTTATTTAATAAATTAATTAATTATTATTTATTCAAATTAATGAATAAAAGTTATATTTTGAAGTTAGATATTTCGAAAGTAGGGATTATAACGTTATCGTTATAACCAATGTTTCCATAAAAGAATTGGATTCGTAAACTGAATCTGAGAGTTGCGTAAGCAATGATTAGATAAGAAGTTAATAAATGTAGTTAAGAAAATTTGAAACTGACTGGAGATTAGTTAAGTTGAATAATTTCCTGAGTATCGATCTGATGTTGGTTTTGGCCTTTGGGGTTGATATTCAGGGAATTGTTCTCTTACTGGTTTACTGTTAGAGACGGATAGATGTGGGAAGATAGTGATATGTGAATAAGAAATGGAAATGTTTTCCAATGTTAATGAAATATATTTTCTAAATTTAGAAAATAAGAATTTATGTATACATGGAAATTGGAAATGGGGAAATGAATAAATTAATGATAAATTAATTTAAAAGGGAAAAATGTTGATTGATGATTGATCGATAAAATTTCCATTCGGAAATAAGATCGTTGTGTGTATGGATGTTTTCCTTTGATATTAAATAACTGACTACCAAAGTTTTGACCATTTTTCCGTTGTCAATAAGGAGAGACCATGATCGGATTTATTATCTGAAAACCATTATGTATGGGCATTAGCGTTGCGAATCGAATATGATGAAGATAATTGAAGACGGAGTTTATGCAAGGGTTATTCTGGCAATCCTAGGTAGATGCCTAAGATGGATTTACGGAATGGTGCCTTCGGTTTGTCCAGTCCCAGGACAACCTGTATGGAAGAATGTCTGACGGAGTATATTTAATATATCACGTAAGCCAATCTCTTCAAACGTATTTATGTTTGGTGGCGGAGGAATTCGTTTCTCTTAGCTGTATACCCGTGGTAATCAATTTTGATTTGATGGGTATGACGATGTGACATTCAAAGTAAATAAAGGTGTGATCTGTAAGTTATGGCCTCTAGCCTCACAAATAGGAAATGATATAAAATCGGGTAGGTCGCATGGCTAAGTGGGTAGCTTCCAATTAGGGTGTGTTGTCATTTGATATAGAGAAATTCCATTTACTTCTATAATCTATTTCTTGCTGTCCCTTTCGGGAAACGGTTGTTAATCCCAATCGTTGGTGACAATACGTTTGGCTCACTCAAGCGAAATGAGTGAGCGGTCATGTTTAGCCTGGGTTACAAGATGTTCTTCTTGAACCCAGTGTATTCCTCTCTAGAGATACACTATTGGAAGGTGGTCCCATACCTTGCCAGTTGGAATCCATTACCAAATAAGCGCCTGCGGTTTGTGATTATATATTATATATGTGGAACGTGAGATGAAAGCATTCCACTAGATTGCTATTTATTTAATTTAGACATTATTATAATACCAGAAGAGTATGGATATTAAAAAGAATGTTTTGGGTTATCGTAAGGTAAAAATCATGCGTGTTTATGTGTGGATTGGTCTTATGATTATTCTTTCTTTTAAAAGGAATTTAAAAGTTAAACAAATGGTTGGAGTTTACTCACACCAGTCACATGACTGACCCAGAGTTTATTTTGTTTTGTTTTCCTAAACTCTTGGGTGCCTAATTTTGTTCGGGCAGTCAAGTTGTCGGGAGTTTACAGATATACTTGGAGGGTTGGAGCAGGAGGCTTCAGGATTATTAGCTATTGTTTAATTCCGCTTTGGTGTAAGTGTTATACTCAAATGATGATTTGTGTGTGTGTATATATACAAATGACAAATTTGTGTTTCAAAGTTATGTTGTATATTATATTTTATTCGTTCCGCTTTGAGATTCATGTTACTCTAATTCTGTTGTTATATTCTTCTTCCTCTTCTATTCTAATTTTCTATCTTATCTATTTCTCACCCTCTAGCTTCTTTCTATTAACGTTCCAGTATTTCCGATTCTTTAATGGTCGACATGGTGTTGTGTGTCGATTTTCAAGGTCGAAAATTTGCGTTCATTACACAAGTTTTAACAGATTTTATATTTTTGTTGTCAACACGGAGAGACCTAGATCAGTTTATTAACTAAAAACCATTCTGTATAGGCATAAGCGTTGCGAATCAAATATGCTGAAGATAATTGAAGGCAGAGTAAAGTGCAAGGGTTGTTCTATTAATTCTAGGTAGAAATCGCTTAAGACGGATTAATGGGGAAGTGTCTACGGTTTTTCCAGTCCCAGGACAACTTGTATAGACGAATGTCTGACAGAATATGCCTAGCAGACCATCTATATAGATCTCTTCAAAAGTATTTACGTTTGGTGGCAGAGGAGTTCGTTTCTCTTAGCTTTATACCCGTGATATTTTGGGGAAATAAATAAATGATTTTGGTGGGTTTGACAATGTGGCATTCAAAGTGAATGAAGATGTGATGTTCTTAAAAAGGCAACAGTAACTTCAAACCTCACAATCGAGAAATGACAAAAATCAGGCAGGCAGCATGGCTAAGTGGGTCGCTCCCATTAGGGTGTGTTGTCACCTATCTAGAGAAATTTCATTTGTTTGTTTATTCTATTGATGATGTCCCTTTCGGGAAACGGTTGCTGGTCCCAACTGTTAGTGATATACATACGATGCACTCAAGCAAAATGAGTGGTCGGTCATGTGTGACAAGGTTTCAAAATGTTCTTGCTGAACCCAATGTATTCCTCTCTAAAGATACACTATCGGAAGGTGGTTCCATACCTTGTCATAGATCAAAACCTATTCCCCAATAAGCGCTTTGCGGTTTTGATTGTATACTATATATGTGGAGCGTGAGATGCAAGCGTTCTGCTAAATTGTTATTTACTTAATTTAGACACTATTATAATATCAAAATAATATTGATTTAATGAATGTTTTGGGTTATTGCATAAAAATCATTCGTATTTATGTGTGGATTGGTCTTACGAATATTTTTGCTTTTAAAAAGGATTTTTAAAAGTTAAACCAAGTGGTTGGAGTTTACTCACACCAGTCCCATGACCGACGAAGAGTTTATTTTGTTTTGTTTTACCCTAAACTCTTGGGTCCTAAATTTGTACGGGCAGTCAAGTAGTCAGGATTTTACAGATATACTTGGACGAGCTTGGAGCAAGAAGCTTCAACATTTTATAGCTATTGTTTATTTCCGCTGTGTTGTAAGTGTTGTACTGTGATAATGGTATGTGTATACATATACCAATTTATTTTTCAGAAGTTATGTTATATAGTATATTTTATTCGTTCCACTGTGAGAATCGTGTTTAATCTAATGTTGTTGTATTTATGTTCTTCTTCTTCTATTCTAACTTTCTTTCTTTCTATTTCTCACTCTCTAACTTTTTTCTATTAATGATCTAGTAAATTCTAGAGCTTGGTTACTTGATATGGTGTTTTGTGTCGATAATCAGGATCGGGAATTCGCTGGCTCGTTACAAGATCTAAGGTGTACACAATAACCATAACAAAATCTAAATACAATTATAGGCAACACTATAATAAATAAAATAGGACTATAAATTCCAATATTCAAACCAAAACCTATTATTTTAGATTTGACAAAATAATAAACAAATTTGGTAAACTTTTAGGTATATAATTTTGATCTACCCAAACGAGTTAAATCAGTTATTATAAATGAAGTATATAATTTCCCACTCAACTGAAAGCTATCTAAATCTGAATATGAATAAACCTTTAGGCCTACAATTCCCAAAATCTTACGGATCTGCAATTAAACCAAAAAGGGGATTCTTTTAGATTTGTAGATCTGCAAGTAAATAGGAAAGAGGAAGGAAATATGAATGAAAGAACACCTATTCGTAGCACCATCTCTTTTGCACAAGAATCTAATTCTAATTCTCTCCAATCTATGTTTGTTTAGTTTGTATATGTTTAGATATGATTTAGAAGATATTTGAAAGAAAAGGGAAGCGGTAGAACTTTGTTACTAGTATCAAAATTGTGTGCGAAAGAAGGGGTCTAACCCTTTATTTATAGGGGTTGGAATGACCCTAGATCGTTAGAATTAATATTATAAAGAACCGTTCGTTGATAAAAAAAAATATAGAAGTACCTTAAAAACCCTAACTGTCACTGGGTATTTTCGACTAGAGGGGTCGATCCCAAATCGACCACTGGGTCGATTTCGCCCAGTGAGGGCCGGTTATAAATGGTATTATATAATAAATGATTCTCTTGATTTATTTTCCATCCATTTTCATATTTCGTCCGTAACATTTTCATACGGACTCCGTTCGCGAAACTCCAGACATGAAAGTTAACCAGAATTCTATAACGAATGTAATAATACAAGTTTCGTGGTCAAATTCCATCATTTGCAGAAATTCCATTTTTGGGACTTAATTAAATAACTAAATTAATTATCATCAAACTCCAGGTTGTTACATTCTTTCCTCCTTAAAAGAAATTTCATCCCGAAATTTTACCAAAGACAATTTCATGGCGTTGACTCCTAATTTTCCTAAACTACACAACCAATTAGTGTACATCCAATTTTGTAACCAACGTGCGCACGTGCGCAATGTGCATAATGAATTGCAACCACAAAAAATGCATGCATAATGATTCTAGATCGGATCCACCTATATGTATATGATTAATTTGGAAAACATGATGCAAACATCCAAAAAATATATTGACAGTTCTACATGAATGCAAGCTTTTGAAAACATTTTCATCCATAACCCTCACATGACTAAGAATTGAAATGTGAAGCAAGAAATTTTGGACTTTACTATCCAACATGTTAACGCATCTTAACCATTTCCTATTAATTTCTCCTAAGCCAGAAAAATGAGATCAAATCGGAGAAATAAAATGTTCTTTCCACTTACAAATGTTCCAATTCCCATCCTACAATGCAATTTTACCTCTATGCCCCAAAAATACTGCAAAAATTCCCAACTGTAGACTGGAAGGGAGGCTCAAGACAAGCTCTAAAACGTAAAATGAGTTAACTAATAACTTGCGTGCATTGTCGACAAGGTAGGGAAACAACATTTCCATGACTAAAATAGCCTTTCCCTTACTATCGCTAACGTCTTTTCGCACTGTCATCCCTAATGACCGCTAAAACATAGAAATAAATCTTCCTTACACTTTATGTGACTATAAAAATTGAAATTTTCCATAAAGGTAAATTTCCTCTTATATATTCTTATGAAAACTTTAAAATTCCTTTTTAATATCATTTTACTTTCTTTATCAGATTTGTCTAAAAACAAATTTTTTGGTAACATGTGATTTTCTATATTTAAACCATTTATTTTTATACAAAATAGATGTTTATACATACGTTAACTAATGCACCGAAATTCATGTTTTTACATAAATCGGATTTAAATGAAAGTGAATCCAAAAATGTAAATTTTCAAAATGGATATATTATTACAATTTTTTTCCAAACAGCATTTGCAAAAAGTTTCAAAAATATTTTTTCCTAAAACTTAAACAATTCAAGTCACATGCTTATGTAGAAGGAAGTCACGCAAAAAATGCAAAAATCAAAACCACATACAAAACCAAAAAGTAAATTTTAGCTCAAAAAGGGAACAGGTGACAAATAATAAATATACCCATGACGAAACAATGCAACAACCTGTTCTTCGCTAAAATTTATCCACTATAGAATTCTATGCTTTCCAGCTCTAAAGAAATTGTTAGTTAGGTAAAAAAATGAGATTTCATTTCTAATTCAAATACAATGAAGCGTGAAAGACAAACACACAAGAAATCCCAATACATCGTCATGCGATTTCCAGGAATAATAACACTAACAGTTTCAAGCACGAACTACCGCAAAGCCAAGAGAAAATTGCTGGAAAGAGAAAAAGAACAAAAAAAACAATAAAAAGCAACACAAAAACTCTAAAACATTGCCTATAAACAACGGGATGTCTTTCCCTACGGCTGGAGCTCAAACCATTTCCACGACCTTCCAATAGTCATATCATGATAGCAAAATGCTCAATCTCGTGTTGTAGACATTGCTAGTGTTGTTGGAGGTTCCCACGTCACCACCTATTCTAAGAGAGTGTTTTGCGATGATAAAAGAAACCCACCACAAAAATGGCATTCACGGAGATTCACCTAACATTGTCTAAAGACAAAAGGGGATAGGTGAAAAAACAGAAAGCGACTCCATGAAACAGCACACAGGGCAACAAGCTGATTAAAACATAATGCGTACTAAATGATGGTTATGCCATCGATCATAGAAAAGATTGATTCCCACATCATAAGAAAAATCTAGTTGTAACTTCCCATCTTTGGATTAATATGCTAAATGAAACACACATCTATATGAGTAGTCCAAACATAGATTTCCAAACTCAAAAATTGACATTTAGGGAGAGGAGATCTGCAGCAAAATCTCTAAAGTCAATCAAACCAAAGACCATTCAAGTCCATGTACAACATGGATGCCTCTAAAAATCTCATCGAGATTCTCCTTAGTAAAACCATCCAAACATAGCTCAATCTTCACCTCCAAAATGACGATTGCCTCCGTAAAAATCTACGCTGACAAAATATGACAAAGGAAGATGCAGCACAAACAATGACCCTACACAAAAATTTCGAAGAAAAGGACCGGTGCAAAAATCCAACTGCTATGACTATTTCTCTTACCCTAAAGGGTTGAAACCTTATGCTTAATCCGATCCAAACAAATGGTCTCATTCAAAGATCGAATAATGTAAGTAAGTATTATGGGCTAAGAAAATGATTAGAGAGAAGAAATTAGGGTTAGATCTTGGAGTCATAGTGGAGCAAGATCTAATGCGTAAACTGGCGCAAAAAAGGAGGAGATGAGGTGAAAACAAAGAAATAGAAGAAGAATATAGTTCAGCTAGACGAGGAAGGAAGGATGAAAGAAAGAAGTTTATAAAGGAAATTTTGGATGCAACTTTTATGATTGAGTCCTAGATTCAAGTTGTACCATAACTCGTCAACTAATTGACCATTTTAGGTATAACGCTAAATGGTCAACTATTAAACGGACTTTGGACAAAGGTTGAACCTCAATCCTATAGGGATTGGATTAAAATATTAATCGTCCTACGTCATCATTTAAGATTTGACGTGAATCCAAAAAAATACTTGTCCTCGGCACGACGGTATCATAGACCGCAATCAAACTACGAACCATTTCCAAAGATACAAAGTAGTCTCAACAAAAGGTTGCTACCAACCAACAATGAATTCTCGAAAAGAAAACTCAGTTAGAAATCCAAAATAAATAAAATGGATATTCCCCTTACCTAGCTGACAAGCAACCCGAATGATTTACAGAATCAAATACCCCAAACCATATAAAAATTTCCTTAGTCTTTTCTAAGAGAAATATTTGAATTTTTTTCTATATTATTATTTTAATTGAGAGTCTCACAATATAAATACACATTTAAAATTTTATATTTCAGTTTATTTTACTGACAAGAACAACCTTTCCATGTTTTGGATTGGGAGATTTTAAATCTTTAAAAAGGTTAATTGTGATAATTTCTATAAATCATACAAGGTATTTGAAAAGAGGAATATTAGAAGTCATGAGGAACGGTTAATTATAGTTTCTGAATTTTGAGACTTATTCCTTATCATTTCAAATTCCTTCTTTTACCATGATGGATTATTTACTAAATTACACAAAGCCTAATGATCTAAAACATGGTTAGATTTAAATTTTTAAGATATAATTTCGTTTTATTTAAATCTTTAATTATAAAGCAATTTCTTGAAAACCATAATTTAAAATTTTGAAATCCCTATTTACTTTCAAAAACTGTAAAGACCCGGAAATTTGAACACTTAATCTTCAAATATTGTAACAGTTTGGAATATTGTTAAATATCATAAATGTGATTTTATAACCATGTTAAACATCTTTTCATTAATAATTAATAATCCTTGGCTCATTTCAGAAAAATGTTCTCAAAAATATATTTTTTGGAAAAATGTCGAAAATGTGACCGAAAGCCATTTTATTTATATATAGCTATTTTCTCAATAAATGTTGTTGAAAATTTAAATGAATTTCTAGTTATTCATTAGAAAAGTAATTAGCAAATAAAAATATTTTTCATATTTATGGCTAACTATATTGATGATGTCATCATTTTAAAAAAATGAGCATTTAAGGAAAGTTTTTGTATTTTGGTATTTAAGTATTCAAATAAGTGCTTTATAATTTGAATATGCTTGTTTTAATTGTTTAAATAAGTTAATGGATTTATTTCCAAGTTTTGTTTACTTGAATAAATCATTTTATAAAGAACTAATAGTATGATCGAGATTCAACTTCCAGATTCACATCCTATCGTTGAATAGAAGTTGTTTCATATCGTTGCAACGTTGTTTGATATATGTGTATGTATTCACATACATGCATATACACATATATATGTAATCATAATTAGCCACATCAAGAGTTTAGAAAATATCCTAAGTGTATGTATATAAGCTTCTTATATGTATACAAATGAATGCTTACTTGAAAAAGCAAACTTACCATCTCTTACACACCTTTCACTTCCCTTACACACCATCCCATCTATCATAATTACTATTAGGGTTTTAAGGGCATTTTGGTCTTTTCCCATCCACCTTCCTTTTCCTATATAAGGAGGGGTATACCTCCTTCTTTCTTACACAAAATTCCTAAGCAAAAGTGAAGCTTTTAATGGCTTATCTTCATCTTCTTCCTCTTCCTTACTAACTTTCTCAAACTATATTCAAACCAACTCCAAATCAACTCAAACTTTGAGTGTAGCCTTCTTATACCATTACAAGACCTTCTAGCAAGTTAGAAGTTGAAAAATCCAAGCCTCTCTCAATTTTCATCTTTGTTCGTGAGCTATATAAGGAAGGAAGCAAGGAAAGGAAGGAGGTTGCTAGCTTGGATCTTTATTCTTATTCTTGGATCTTTATTCTTATTTTGGATCTTGGATTTGCTAAGGATTAAGGTGAGTTTACTCACTATTTAGGACAGCGAACATAAATCTTTTGCATGTTTTTAACTATTGTTAAAGTTGCTTGAATGTTGGTAACTTATGTTAAAAATGTTAACTTGATTCTTACTTTAAAAGTAAGTGACATATGTAATCCATGTTAATGGATTGGAATGGACTTGAATGAACTTGGATTTGGAATTGAATTAACTTGTATAACAAGTGGAATGGACTTGAAACAAAGCACATAAGGATTAGTAGGGAATTGACATATTGTGGACTTGAACTTGAAAGTGCACTTATAGCGATAGTCGCTATAGATGCAGTTTGAATTGTTGTGTTTTCAACACTTTGTATGGAACTTTGTAATGACATATTTAGTGATTTCATATCGTATAAGATCTTGTTTTACTTGTATGTTTACTACCTTGAAGTGATTGAATAGTAAAATGCTAAGTAACCCCTTGAAAATGACCAAAACTTCACTAGTGCAAAACTACCCGTTTAACCTTGATTTTTGGATTTCTAAGTATTGTAAATGTTCTTTAAATTTATGTAAATGGTCTTATCTTCTAAAATATCTTCTTTCTAAATATCTTCTTTCAAAATATCTTCTTCGAAAATATCTTCTTTCTAAATATCTTCTTTCTAAATTTCTTCTTTCAATATATCTTCTTTCTAAATATCTTCTTTCTAAATATCTTCTTTCAAAATATCTTCTTTTCAAAATATCTTCTTTCTAAATATCTTCAAAATATCTTCTTATAAAATATCTTTCCAAATAAAACAAAGGTTAGAAAAGGGTTATGAATTGCTAAACCTCGTCATGATTAAGTCATTAGATTAAAAAGGTAACTGATAATGCTTAACACTAATAAGCCAACGAAGTAGGCTTATCTATTTGTGAGAGTTAAGATTGATGTCGAGTAGGGACGGAGCAATAGAGCTCTAACCTACCGGCTTCCCTCTTGGCCGAGGAATGGATAGGTTGGGAATGTTGGAAACGTGTTAACCATGTTAATTACTTACTTGTTTATTGAATATCATGGATACTGTGCTTAATTCTAATAAGCCGACGAGTAGGCTTATCTATCTGTGAGTGTCAAGAATGGGGTGTCTAGGCAAGGGGTGATATGCAACCAGTTCTCTAACTTACCTGGCCTTACTCTTGACCAAGGGATAGTTAAGTTGATAATGTCGAGAACGAGTTAAGTGCACGAACCATGGTTTCTATAAGCTATTGTTTTGACTAGATAGTCGATTAGTCGACCATCAAACTATACCATTATAACTTAAGAAGTATCGGGAAAGCTTCACGATTCCATACCAATGAGAACCCCCGGGGAGGAGTGTTGGTATGAAACGTCTCTAGCATTCACTTACTTTTGAAAGAACCGGAATTGAGTTAACCGGAAATTCATCGATTAGTTTTGAAGAGTCCGTGATCGATAAGTGTTTTACTCATCGAATACCACTTCAAAACTAGAGTACGAGTTCTACGTTTTGGAAGCGGTTGAAGAAGAAAAGTGAATCTATATGAAGGTTGGGAAACTTCTTGTGATGCTCGGATCAAAGTAGTGATTCGTGATCTGTTCGAGAAGTAGGAATCCAATTTGGGATCCGTGTTATGTTCGAGTGATGAAGACTCGTGTGAAAGATGTCGAACGAAACCTCGACATCGGATATGGCTAAAAACAGAGTAGGAGCACAATCTGAGGTTTTGCTAACCTATGGCAGGATATATTGACTCCATATCTAGTGTATGCTTATATCGAATCGTGCGGGAGCTCCTCGAAGTTGCGCGCGGGAGTTGGATATATTTAGTTCCACGTGGTGCACTTCGGTGTTTCGTGCGTGGGCCAGTTGTGTTTACCTTATGGTATATTTTATCTAGAGATATGCGATGCTCGGAGGTACTTTCTGACCCTTGTGCATGGAGTTTGGATCTGTATTGAGAGGTCTCCGATGGAAAATCCAATATACGAACGTACCTTAGCGGTTTTGTTTGTACACTTAATAGTTGTCGAATGTAACCAATGTAACCATTCCATCTATGTGATTTATTTATATTCTACACCCTAGACATTATCTATAATACAACTATAGTAAACTTAATAAATGGTTGGTTTCTTTTGAGGGGAAAACCGGAGCGGTTATATGCACGGTCCCCTCAATATTGTTACATGCAATCTTGAGTTTTCTCATACCAGACTGATGTCTGATGCTTGGTTTTTGTTTTCCCTAAAATCCTCACGTACTCCTTCGAGTAGGCTGAGTATGGCAGGTTTTACTTTGGATGCTTTAAAGTTCGGAAGACGAGCTGGAGGCTTCCATTATCTATCTACCTATTTCTATTTCAGTTGTATTGTATTAGTTATGTACATATCAGTATTGTGAGGACAGGCAGTTATAACTGTCCAGGCTGATTATGGTACTTAGGTTATTGTAACTCTGAAATTCCTTTATTCAGAGTAACCCTTTGTACTATGTTGATATTATATATTTCCGTTCCGCTGTGAGATTATGATATTATGTTCTTTCTTCCTTGTTCTACTTTTTTTTTTTTACCCAACAATTCGACTTTCCGGCACTTGGATGTTTGGCACACGAATACCGTGGATGTATTTAGTGTCGACTTTCGAGGTTCGAAAAGTCGGGTCGTTACATTTGGTATCAGAGCACAAGGTTGAGCGAACACCTTGGCTTTGGATGGGTATGGCTCATTAGAGATGGGGTAAGTGACACCCTAGAATGAGTCGAGTGTATTATACATATGAGAGCGTATTTGTATTTTGAAAACTACACTTTGAAAATATTCCTTAGGAATGACTATTTCTTGCAACCCTTTCTTGAATAAGGTCTTTCTTGGTAGTAAAACTTTTTTTGTATCGTTTCATTGAAATAATTCTGTCTTCAAGAATTCTAAAGATGTTTGCTATAATTCAGGTAGTAAACTATGAGTACTCGTACTGCAAATACTAGAGGAGGAAGAGGTAGAGGTGGCCGAGCTAGTACAGTAACTAATGGTGAGAATCATGCACCGAGGAATGCAGCTGCTGTGGAGGATCCAATAATAGGTGTTGTAGAGGAGGTCGTGCAAGTCAGGCCTCATAAGGGATTTGCTTCACTGTGTCGTGACTATGAAAGGCTTGGGGGAAAGAGGTTTAGTGGCTCGGAAACCATCATAGAAGTTCAGACATGGGTCAAGCTATGTGACCGTATATTTGGGGATATGGAGCTAGATGATGCAATGAAGCGTCGATTGGCATCACGACATTTAACTGATACGGCTATGGATTGGTGGAATCTGATTACTTTTGGTGTCCAAGAGGATGACTTTTCTTGGGCCCAATTCAAGGAGGAATTTAAAAAGAAATATGTTCCGGAAGCTGGGAAGACCTTATTATACAAGAGTTTCATGGACTTGAAGCAAGGGACTATGACGGTAGCAGAGTATGAGAAGCGATTCACTACATTGTCTTTATTCGGACTAGGTCTAATTGATACGCCATTGAAGAAGAATGATAAGTTCATTACAGGATTACGTCCTGAGTTTCATCGAGATATGACAAACCACATCTTGGCACCCTATTTGGATTTGGTAAACATGGGATTGAGGTTTGAAGGTTTGGTTCCGAAATCAGCTAATTCGGCACCGACAGGTGAGAATAAGAGGAAGTTTCAACCAAATAAAGATATATCTAGGTTTACTTGTCATAACTGCGGGAAGAAGGGCCATTTTGCTAAGAACTGTACGGAGGCTAAGAAGAAACAGGTGGAAAGGGCACCTGTGCTTAAGGCACCAATGGCTAAGTATCCGAAGGTTGAATCACAGACAATCAAGACTCAGTTTGCTCCAAGGGATGGCTGCTACAACTGTCATAAGCCGGGTCATTTTGCTAGGGAGTGTCCACTTCTTCAGAAGGGGGAACAACCTCGAGCTTTTGCTTTAGCTTCAGCACCTTCCACTTCTGCAACAGTAAAGGGGAAGCAAGTTATGGAAGGTATTCTATCTATTTTTGGCATTCCTATTCGTGTCTTATTTGATACCGGTGCTTCCCTCGATTTCATTTCTCGTACTCTTGTTGATAAACTGAAACTTGAGCCAGTAATGGCTTTAGAATCTATTTGTGTGTCGAACCCTATTGGAGGCTCGGCAAATCTTTGTATGGGATGCTTAGGAGTTCCGATTTCTTATTATGACGAACTCTTCCCTTGTAATTTATATGTTTTGGGTTTTATGGGTTTTGATGTCCTACTCGGGATGGATTGGCTGTCTCGATATTCTGGGGTTCTAGATTGTAAGAAGGGAACTATCTCATTTAAGACAGATGAAGGGAAATATTTCATAGTATTTTGTGGAGGACCTAGCTCACTTATGACTAGTTTCCTTTATTCCTTGGATGTGGCGGAGGAAGAATTGAGTTCTATTCCCATTGTTCGAGAATTTGCAGATGTCTTCGAGGAGGTGTCAGGTTTACCACCTCATCGGGAGATAGAGTTTCGCATTGATTTGGTTAAAGATGCAAAGCCTACCATGTTGCCTGATCGAAGGTTAGCACCGAAGGAGAAGTTGGAGCTATCTATTCAGGTGGATGATCTATTACAGAAGGGCTTGATGCGACCAAGTCGTTCGAGTTGGGGAGCGCCTGTTGTCTTTGCTACAAAGGCAGATGGTTCATTAAGATTATGTGTCGATTATCGCGAGCTCAACAAATGAACTATTAGGAACAAGTATCCTTTTCCTAGGATAGATGACTTGTTCGACCAGCTTCATGGAGCTCAAGTGTTTTCTCAACTAGATCTTGCTACAGGATTCCATCAGTTGAGGGTAGCAGAGGAGAGTGTACCCTTAACCGCTTTTAGGTCCGATAAATTTTATGAGTGGTTAGTTATGCCGTTTGGTCTAACTAATGCTCCAGCATATTCCGTAGACCTAATGAATCGGGTTTTTGAGATGTGTTGAATAAGTTTGTTCTTGTATTCATTGATGATATTCTGGTCTACTCTAAGACCGAGGAAGAACATACATGCCATTTGAGGATAGTACTAGAAACATTGAGGGACAATGTTTTGAAGGCAAAATTCTCGAAGTGTCATTTTTGGTGTTCGGAAGTTAGATTTTTGGGCCACGTTGTTTCTACTGAAGGTATTTCTGTTGATCCTGCGAAGGTTGTGTCTGTTCAAGACTGGAGAAGGCCAGAAAGCGCTATAGATATTAGAAGCTTTTTGGGTCTAGTTGGCTATTATAGAAGGTTTATCCAGGATTTCGCAAAGATCGCTTCTTGTTTAACAAAGCTGACGAAGAAAGATATCAAATTTGTATGGACAGAGAAGTGCGAGCAAGCCTTCATAAAGCTTAAGGAAAAGTTAACTAGTG
This sequence comes from Allium sativum, assembly GCA_030737875.1. NCBI lineage: Eukaryota > Viridiplantae > Streptophyta > Magnoliopsida > Asparagales > Amaryllidaceae > Allium > Allium sativum. Next base: position 759,659,866 of record CM060922.1, on the reverse strand, counting down.
CTCCTGTCCTTACTGTGCCAGATGGAGGTGAAGGTTTGTCTGTTTACACCGATGCGTGTGGAACTGGGTTAGGTACTGTGTTGATGCAACATGGGAGAGTTATTGCTTATGCGAGCCGTCAGCTCAAACCACATGAAACGAGGTATGCGACTCATGACTTGGAGTTATTAGAAGTTGTGTTTGCATTAAAAATGTGGAGGCATCATTTTTTAGGTGAGAAGTACAAGTTATATACGGACCACAAATCCTTGAAATATCTTTTTACGCAAAAAGACTTGAACATGAGGCAGCAAAGGTGGTTGGAGTTTCTTGCAGCCTATGATCTAGACATCACGTATACCCCAGGAAAGGCTAATGTTGTAGTCGACGTGCTCAGTAGAATATATGCAGTTATGGCAAATATAGAAGTTCGACCAACCTTGATTAGTCGTATCGAAGAGAATCAGCTTAGAGATCTTCATCTTGCCAGGACTGCTAAGTTGGTAAGTGAGAATATTGCTCTAGAGAAATGGCCCGGATTCGAAGTAGATAACCGTGGAATTTTGAGGATGAATGGTAGATTATGTGTTCTGAATGTTAATGGAATCAGGCAGGATGTTCTAACGGAAAGCCATCATTCACGATTAACGATACATCCAGGGGTAACTAAAATGTATCAAGATATGAAGCGAACATTTTGGTGGGAGGGCATGAAAAGGGATGTCTCTATATTTGTAAGTAGGTGTGCAAACTGCCAACAAGTGAAGGGTAGTCATCAAAAGACGGCCGGGCTACTTCAGCCACTCGAGATTCCTAAGTGGAAATAGGATCAGATTTCTATGGATTTTATTGATGGGTTGCCTAGGACGAGGAGAGGTTATGAAGGTGTATGGGTTATTGTAGATCGGTTAACCAAGAGCGCGCACTTCTTACCAGTAAAGGCAACAAGGACTGCTTCTAGTTTGGCGTTGTTGTATATTAAGGAGATAGTTAGGCTTCATGGCATTCCAAGTAGTATCGTGAGTGATAGAGATCCAATCTTCACAAGTCATTTCTGGAAGGGATTGCATGATACATTGGGGACCAAGCTCAGTTTGAGTACCGCTTACCATCCACAAACTGATGGGCAGACAGAAAGGGTGAACCGAGTATTAGAAGATTTACTTCGGGCATGCATCTTAGATTTTGGAGGTTCGTGGGAAGATCACTTACCACTTGTTGAGTTTTCATACAACAATAGTTATCAAGCCAGCATTGGGATGGCACCTTTTGAAGCATTGTATGGAAGGCCTTGCAAATCTCCATCATGTTGGATAGAATCTGGAGATCGCCTTGTACTTGGGCCAGATATGGTTCGAGAAGCATCAGATAAGGTCTTAGAGATTCAGAAGCGAATCAAGGAAGCACAGAATCGACAGAAGAGCTATGCAGATGAAAGGCGTAGAGACTTGGAATTTGCAGTTGGAGACTTTGTATTTGTAAAAGTTTCGCCGATGAGAAGTGTAGTTCGGTTTGGAAAGGCTGGGAAGTTAGCTCCTCGTTATATTGGACCATTCCCAATTCTAGAAAGGATTGGTACACTCGCGTATAGAGTCGAGTTACCAATTAGGCTATCAGGGGTGCACAATGTATTTTATGTATCACATTTGCGTAAGTATGTGCATGATCCCTCAATGATAGTAGAAGCGTCGCAACAAGAAGACTTGGAAGTGGAGCCGAATTTGACTATATTGAGACAACCAGTTCGAATTATTGATAGAGATATAAATCAACTTAGGACTAATATTGTGAAGTTAGTCAAGGTACAATGGAGTGAGGATGCTCGGGATTGTACATGGGAAACAGAGGAAAATCTGAGGAAGTCTTATCCAGAATTGATCTTAGACTAAGGGTTTCTTATCTTAGTATCGTATGTCTTTTGGTTTTTAGTTTGTATATAGTTTTTGGAAGTGATCTATATATGCATCTTGTTATTCTATCTTCTTTGATTTTTCATTCTTGTTTGAATTTCGGTGACGAAATGTTTTAAGTGGGGGAGAATGTAAAGACCCGGAAATTTGAACACTTAATCTTCAAATATTGTAACAGTTTGGAATATTGTTAAATATTGTAAATGTGATTTTATAACCATGTTAAACATCTTTTCATTAATAATTAATGATCCTTGGCTCATTTCAGAAAAATGTTCTAAAAAATATATTTTTTGGAAAAATGTCGAAAATGTGACCGAAAGCCATTTTATTTATATATAGCTATTTTCTCAACAAATGTTGTTGAAAATTTAAATGAATTTCTAGTTATTCATTAGAAAAGTAATTAGCAAATAAAAATATTTTTCATATTTATGGCTAACTATATTGATGATGTCATCATTTTATAAAAATGAGCATTTAAGGAAAGTTTTTGTATTTTGGTATTTAAGTATTCAAATAAGTGCTTTATAATTTGAATATGCTTGTTTTAATTGTTTAAATAAGTTAATGGATTTATTTCCAAGTTTTGTTTACTTGAATAAATCATTTTATAAAGAACTAATAGTATGATCGAGATTAGACTTCCAAATTCACATCCTATCGTTGAATAGAAGTTGTTTCATATCGTTGCAACGTTGTTTGATATATGTGTATGTATTCACATACATGCATATACACATATATATGTAAGCATAATTAGTCACAACAAGAGTTTAGAAAATATCCTAAGTGTATGCATATAAGATTCTTATATGTATACAAATGAATGCTTACTTGAAAAAGCAAACTTACCATCTCTTACACACCTTTCACTTCCCTTACACACTATCCCATCTATCATAATTACTATTAGGGTTTTAAGGGCATTTTGGTCTTTTCTCATCCGCCTTCCTTTTCCTATATAAGGAGGGGTATACCTCCTTCTTTCTTACACAAAATTCCTAAGCAAAAGTGAAGCTTTTAATGGCTTATCTTCATCTTCTTCCTCTTCCTTACTAACTTTCTCAAACTATATTCAAACCAACTCCAAATCAACTCAAACTTTGAGTGTAGCCTTCTTATACCATTACAAGACCTTCTAGCAAGTTAGAAGTTGAAAAATCCAAGCCTTTCTCAATTTTCATCTTTGTTCGTGAGCTATATAAGGAAGGAAGTAAGGAAAAGCAAGGAAAGGAAGGAGGTTGCTAGCTTGGATCTTTATTCTTATTCTTGGATCTTTATTCTTATTTTGGATCTTGGATTTGCTAAGGATTAAGGTGAGTTTACTCACTATTTAGGACAGCGAACATAAATCTTTTGTATGTTTTTAACTATTGTTAAAGTTGCTTGAATGTTGGTAACTTATGTTAAAAATGTTAACTTGATTCTTACTTTAAAAGTAAGTGACATATGTAATCCATGTTAATGGATTGAAATGGAATTGAATGAACTTGGATTTGGACTTGAATTAACTTGTATAACAAGTGGAATGGACTTGAAACAAAGCACATAAGGATTAGTATGGAATTGACATATTGTGGACTTGAACTTGAAAGTGCACTTATAGCGATAGTCGCTATAGATGCAGTTTGAATTGTTGTGTTTTCAACACTTTGTATGAACTTTGTAATGACATATTTAGTAATTTCATATCGTATAAGATCTTGTTTTACTTGTATGTTTACTACCTTGAAGTGATTGAATAGTAAAATGCTAAGTAACCCCTTAAAAATGACCAAAACTTCACTAGTGCAAAACTACCCGTTTAACATTGATTTTTGGATTTCTAAGTATTGTAAATGTTCTTTAAATTTATGTAAATGGTCTTATCTTCTAAAATATCTTCTTTCTAAATATCTTCTTTCAAAATATCTTCTTCTAAAATATCTTCTTTCTAAATATCTTCTTTCAAAATATCTTCTTTCTAAATATCTTCTTTCTAAATATCTTCTTTCAAAATATCTTCTTTTCAAAATATCTTCTTCTAAAATATCTTCTTTCTAAATATCTTCCAAATATCTTCTTATAAAATATCTTTCCAAATAAAACAAAGGTTAGAAAAGGGCTATGAATTGCTAAACCTCGTCATGATTAAGTCATTAGAATAAAAAGGTAACTGATAATGCTTAACACTAATAAGCCAACGAAGTAGGCTTATCTATTTGTGAGAGTTAAGATTGATGTCGAGTAGGGACGGAGAAATAGAGCTCTAACCTACCGGCTTCCCTCTTGGCCGAGGAATGGATAGGTTGGGAATGTTGGAAACGTGTTAACCATGTTAATTACTTACTTGTTTATTGAATATCATGGATACTGTGCTTAATTCTAATAAGCCGACGAGTAGGCTTATCTATCTGTGAGTGTCAAGAATGGGGTGTCTAGGCAAGGGGTGATATGCAACCAGTGCTCTAACTTACCTGGCCTCACTCTTGACCAAGGGATAGTTAAGTTGATAATGTCGAGAACGAGTTAAGTGCACGAACCATGGTTTCTATAAGCTATTGTTTTGACTAGATAGTCGATTAGTCGACCATCAAACTATACCATTATAACTTAAGAAGTATCGGGAAAGCTTCACGATTCCATACCAATGAGAACCCCCCGGGAGGAGTGTTGGTATGAAACGTCTCTAGCATTCACTTACTTTTGAAAGAACCGGAATTGAGTTAACCGGAAATTCATCGATTAGTTTTGAAGAGTCCGGGATCGATAAGTGTTTTACTCATCGAATACCACTTCAAAACTAGAGTACGAGTTCTACGTTTTGGAAGCGGTTGAAGAAGAAAAGTGAATCTATATGAAGGTTGGGAAACTTCTCGTGATGCTCGGATCAAAGTAGTGATTCGTGATCTGTTCGAGAAGTAGGAATCCAATTTGGGATCCGTGTTATGTTCGAGTGATGAAGACTCGTGTGAAAGATGCCGAACGAAACCTCGACATCGGATATGGCTAAAAACAGAGTAGGAGCACAATCTGAGGTTTCGCTAACCTATGGCAGGATATATTGACTCCATATCTAGTGTATGCTTATATCGAATCGTGCGGGAGCTCCTCGAAGTTGCGCGCGGGAGTTGGATATATTTAGTTCCACGTGGTGCACTTCGGTGTTTCGTGCGTGGGCCAGTTGTGTTTACCTTATGGTATATTTTATCTAGAGATATGCGACGCTCGGAGGTACTTTCTGACCCTTGTGCATGGAGTTTGGATCTGTATTGAGAGATCTCCGATGGAAAATCCAATATACGAACGTACCTTAGCGGTTTTGTTTGTACACTTAATAGTTGTCGAATGTAACCAATGTAACCATTCCATCTATGTGATTTATTTATATTCTACACCCTAGACATTATCTATAATACAACTATAGTAAACTTAATAAATGGTTGGTTTCTTTTGAGGGGAAAACCGGAGCGGTTATCTGCACGGTCCACTCAATATTGTTACATGCAATCTTGAGTTTTCTCATACCAGACTGATGTCTGACGCTTGGTTTTTGTTTTCCCTAAAATCCTCACGTACTCCTTCGAGTAGGCTGAGTATGGCAGGTTTTACTTTGGATGCTTTAAAATTCGGAAGACGAGCTGGAGGCTTCCATTATCTATCTACCTATTTCTATTTCAGTTGTACTGTATTAGTTATGTACATATCAGCATTGTGCGGACAGGCATTTATAACTGTCCAGGCTGATTATGGTACTTAGGTTATTGTAACTCTGAAATTCCTTTATTCAGAGTAACCCTTTGTACTATGTTGATATTATATATTTCCGTTCCGCTGTGAGATTCTGATATTCTGTTCTTTCTTCCTTGTTCTACTTTTTTTTTTTTTACCCAACAATTCGACTTTCCGGCACTTGGATGTTTGGCACACGAATACCGTGGATGTATTTAGTGTCGACTTTCGAGGTTCGAAAAGTCGGGTCGTTACAAAAACAGTTTCAAAAATTGTAATTTCTCTGAACACAGGACTAAGGACAAAAATGTTTAATTCTATCAAAAGAATATCCGGATTCATACGAAAAAACATCTAATAAGTATATCTCGTAATTATACTTCTGGAATATGACGACACGTTAACGTGAATTTTCTATTCAAGACCAAGAAAAGGTTATTGACTAGAACTCCCAAATGAAAACAAAAGAAGAAATCGTGACTATCTCATTTGTAGCTAGCTTTTTGTCCAAGAAACAAGCTCAAATCCATGAAATTCACTGCATTTCACCCTCATGCTCTTCAAAACAAAAATCTATGAATGCATCGTGGGGTAAATTGGGGTTGTTCGAATACTCAAACTTGAAAATTTTCTAACTCTTAGTCGTTTTAAACCTATAAATAGACCCATGACTAACTCATAATCAAAATAGTTAACATCGAGTTAAGAAGGATGAAAGAAAAGTAGAAAAAATTTGAATACATTCTCTCACTAATCCTAATTTATTAATTTCTCTTATCGTCTAAATCTAAGCTCTGATACCAAATGTAACACCCTACACTTTTTCGAGCCTGAATTTCGGCAAAAATAGAAACTCAAACCCATCCAAGCACAAAGAGTATATATCTAGTACCTGCAATTAAAGAACATGAGCAATGTCAAAGTAAAATAAAACCAACTATTAGCTGAAATCAAATAAGATAACAAATACCGATTGAGCGACTACCTTAAAACATACCACCACATCGATATCGAGCATGATAGAACGAGAACCGAAAACCAAACTTGAACACTTGGCAAGATCTGTCTTCGCAGATATAAACCTGAGAGTTGTTATGAGGAGGGAGGTTGGAACAGCAAGCCCTGGTGAGTAGAAAATGTATAACACTGTCTACAATACACATATGTATCCCGTTTAGTCAGAACCAAAACATATGTTTAACAAGGTTAGTAATTCAAACCTAACCTTGTAAAGATTTATGTACGACAATTGACCACCAAACCCAAAGTAGTATTCCACACCTAACGATATCGCAATACTGAGATAATATATTTATGCATAAGTATGAAGCCTTTAAACCACAATTATCTGATTTCTAAAAATTAAGAGACGGGCAACTAACTTCTTGCTACCACATAAGGAGGTTAATTATTTTCTAGATTGCCACTTAAGACCTCGCTACCATTGTAAGGTAAGGGTGGATTCTTTCGATCACTTAAGACCTAAGGCAAACTTATAGATCACTTAATACCTTATTTAGTGGTTTGTCCTACGCTAACATAAGTTAGAGGACGTTAGCTACTAAGTCCTACTAATTCAAAGCTTTCACCATTCACGCATAAAACCATTCCCCGCTTAAGATGAGAGATAGTACACAGCAACTTATTACATTCAGGATAGGGTGACGACATCTTGCCATTTATGATCTTTCCCCGGCCACCCTCATGCTACTATTTAGCTAGCCTTATTAGATAATCCCATAGTCACTTAATACTTCCAGCAGGATAGGCATACCTTGAGTACCTCCAGACCGATCGTTTAACACCGAATCCCAAGGAGGACCCTCACCCCCGTCACTTACTACCTAAAGGAAGTGGACAGACGCAGAGATTACCAATCTCATACCAATAGCCATTTAATACTTCTTGATTACGGGAAGGTGAGCTACGTGATCGCTTAATTCCCTTTTTGGGGTTGATCTAACTACTTTAATACCTTTATGCCAAAGCCGGATACGCTTGTGAATTATTTCCTTTTTAAGGTTCTTCTTTTGGGACAGGACGCGAGTACCTCACACTTGACATAAATCTTCTTTTAGAAAATATTCCTCGTTACATAATTAACTATCGTCATAAGTTCCTATGGTTAATGATATCTCACATCAGCTGTACATATATCCAACTGTTGGGAAGTGTACTTCTGTTAAATAACGCAACTGACCTTGCATCATTAGCATACTAAGTCCAATCTTTATATCAATTCTAGATTAACTGAAAACTTATAACTTCCTATCTTAGGATATTTATTTATTGATTTACTTATTGGACTTAGCATTTGCTACGTTAATCAATCCCTATTAATTCCCTTTTCTATTACTTTTATTTTATTAATTAGCTTACCAACAACTAATGACCCTAACGGTCATATTTCCTAAGGCATCAATTAACCCATTATATGCCATTTTTGATACTAACAGTCATATTTTCCTAAGGCATCTATTATTCTATTTACATCAGTCGCATTTTAGTATTCTAATCTAATTATTGTAACTCCTTTAACTTTTCTATATTACTTTAGTTTTGCTTACTTCTTGTTTATATACATATATGTATTTGTAAGTTGTTATTTATTTGCTTTCCTAATTGGAGTTACAATCTCTATTCCTAAACACAATTCTAATTGTAACCATTTAGGCATGTTTATCCTATTTATTTTCCCTAATTAAAGATGGTTACAATATTCGTTACTTTATTTATGACTTTATTTATAGCAAATAAAATCCATTTATTGTTATAACAGTCATAATACCTGTTCCTTTTATTATGGATTATATTTCCTTATACATGTCCATAAAAACGGAAACTATTCAAACTCACAACAATATCAACAAACATTTATTATAATACAATATATTTACGCAGGTTTGGATAGATACAATTATATATATATATATTCAAGCGTAGTTAATGTAATTACTATATTTTATTTATTTATTATTAACTATTTATGTTTTGGTCCAAACTAACGACTAAACAAACCTTTTTATGTTTAATATTGTTTAAGATTCAATGTCTTAAAATAAGGTTAATTACCGTAGTTATTGTAACAAAAATCCAAAATAATTGAAAAGAGGATATGAACATATTTCAAATCACAAGAAGTAAGAAATATATGTTTTTAAATGATTTTTGTAAACTACATACAAATACATGTAAATTTACACTTCTCTTCCTAGTCGTTTTGTACATATTTCTTGCTAATTTGAAACCATGTCTTTTTTATTAAAATAAAAAAAGGCATTTCTGCAATGACCAAGTAAAACCCCGAACGATATCGAACACAAATAGGCATATATTTTAATCTAAATTTACATAAACCACAAATCAACACCAAAACTAAGGATGTGGAATGAAGCTACAATTTTGACAATGATTTCAGGACTGATTTCCATATTTAAGGTGTATACATTAACTACAACAAAATCTAAATACAACTCTAGGCAATAATATAATAAATAAATTAGGCCTACAAATTTTGATATTCAAACCAAAACCTATTCTTTCAGATTTGTCAAAACAATAAACAAATCTGATAAACTTTTAGGTATATGATGCTGATCTACACAAATGAGTTAATTAAGTTATTATAAATGATGTATATAATTTTCCACTCACCTGAAAGCTATCTAAATCTAAATAAACCTTTAGGCCTACAATTCCGAAAATCCTATAGATCTACAATTATTCCAAAAAGGGGATTCTTTTACATTTGTAGATCTACGAGTAAATAGGAAAGAGGAAGGAGATATGAATGGAAGAACGCCTATTCGTAACACCATCTCTTTTGCACAAGAATATAATTCTAATTCTCTTCAATCTATGTCTATTTAGTTTTTATATGTTAAGATTTGATTTAGAAGATATTTAGAAGAAGAGGGAAATGGCAGAGCTTCGCTACTGCTTTTAGAATTTTGTGCAAAAAAAGGGGTTTAACCCTTTATTCATAGAGGTTGGAATGGCCCTAGACTATTAGATTAAATGTAATAGAGGTCGTCCCATTTATAAGATTTATATATAAAAAATGCTCTCAAAAAACCTGGCCATCACTAGGCATTTTCAACCAGAGGAGTCGACCGCTAAGGTCGACCGCTCTAGATCGATTTAGACCAGTGAGGACCGGTTATTATTGGTATTATAAAATTAAAGATTCTCTTGATTTATTTTCCATCCGTTTTCATATTTCGAGTGTAACTTTTCATACAGACTCTGTTCGCTAAACTCCAAACATGAAAGTTGACCAGAATTCTATAACGAATGCAATGGTGCAAGTTTCATGGTCGAAATCCATCGTTTACAAAAATTCGATTTTTGGGACCTAATTAAATAATTAAATAAATAATCACCAAAATTCTGGGTTGTTACATCACCTCCTCGAACACATCCGAAAACTCATGCAATATGGGTACTGAATCGATATTGTTGATAGATGAATCTAAGGATAAAGAAAACAAAGCATGACTGACCCCCATGGAACGCGAGAAATTTTGAAGGTCCAACCACTACATGTCACTAATGTAACAACCCTTTCCCAGTTCAAGATATCCCCATACGTAGCTAGCTAATCCATCCCTAAGATCATCCCATACCCCAAGAATCCCAATACATAGGCGCCACAACCAAGCACAACACCTAATATAAAAGAATTCAAACCTAAAATCATAGGAAAATGTACAAAACCACTTATGGGGTTTGAAACAACAATTGGATCAATGAATAAAGAAATGTCCAAGTGCAAACAATTGACCAAAGAATTAGAGATAGAAGAATAGGATATTCCTGAATCAAATAGAATAAGAGTGGAAGGTCGAAAATAGAAATCAAAGCTTTTACCATAACTTTCCTACCTCTATTTGTTTCACCAGTAGACAGATCAGAGAGAGCTTCCTCTAATGCCTGTATTTGGGCCATCGATGCACTAGTCCCCGCTCTATCTTCTAGAGGGAAGCTCTACTAATATGTGTGAACTGCTCGCAATTATATCACTTTCCTTTCATTGCAGTCTTCTTATAATCCTAGATATTATTATCCATTAGTCCACAACCATGACACTTGATATACTTCTTGATTTTCCGATTGTAAGGTCCCTAAGTATTCTTTTTATTGCCTTTCTTTTCTTTCGCAGACTTGGAAACTTTCTCTTTACCGTCTCTAACCTTTTCCTTTGGGTCCGCATGCGTAAGAGCCATTTCCACTAATCACTCGAATGTCTCCCTCATGGTTATATGTGTTACCGCCGACCTTTAAAGAGGTTGGTTCCATCCTCTCGCGAACTTGACAGCTTTCTTATGAGCAGTACTAACTAGATTCATCACAAACCTCGACAGCTTATAGAAGTGATTGATATATTACTTTAGAGTAAGATCGTCTTGCGTTGATCCAACAAAAAACTCTAATTGCATACCTTGCTCATCCTATGACAAGAATGTCCTCTCGATTAGGTCTCTGAATTTGGTCCAATCAATATCTCTACCCTCCGCCTTGATTATCTCTCACTAATAAGATGCCTCCTCTCGATTAGGTCTCTGAATTAGCTGCCAAGTGGCCAGTTGAACTCTCCGACAATCCCTGAGCTCTAATAATCCAAAAACCCGCTCTGTACCCCTCAGCTAAGTATAAGCCTCTATAAAAGTTTTCGTTCCCAAGAAAGATCTATTGCTAAGATTCGAGAAATCCTTACAAAGCTTAGGGAATTCGATAGATGTAAGTGGATTAAGAGGAACCACAAAAGTGGATGCTGAACTTTATGCATGCTCTTACTTATTGGCTGGTTTCATGGCCTCAAGGTTTCAACAAAAACCAACCTGGAACAAGGACACCCTCAGGAAGATTTGGGGTCCCAACATATTGCGCAAGAGATAAGATAGAGATTTAAGGTTTCGAATGATGATTTAAGATTTCGAAGGAATCAAAAGAAGGTTGTACTTGACTTGAGAGGATATACTTTTATCTTCAAAATTTTCCTTTGATTAGAAAATCTAATTTCTTTTGAAAAAAATATTTTTCTTTAAATAGATTTCTTTTAGGAATCCTGTAAACTTAAGATCCAGTACCAAAAATAAATACCCCGCAACCCTTAACATTCCACAAACGTAGGGTCATGATAAGAAATGTGAAACATTACAAGTATAAAGGCATGTATCACATAAACTAAGATTCACAAGACATAAATTAATAAATATAGTGGAAATATTTTTAAAGCTAAAATATAACATTTATTGCAACAGCCACTTTTTTATTTCAATCAAATCATAAACTACCCCATGTCTTATGAAAATAACAACTCAGTCACAAATCAGAGTACAATGACATGAATATCCATAAAATAGCCGACAGTACAATCAAGAAATAAGATAAAACAGAAGATGATTACACTAGCAATAAGAATAAGTCTCTAAGAATGATTATCCGAAAAATATAAACTAATCACCTCCACACTGCAGGTCTGGCGATGAAGAAAAAGGAAGAAAATGAGTGAGCCAGACATAAAGTCCAATGAGCGATGTAATTATTAGGATGTATGAGTAATAAAGAAAGATAGATTTAATAATGGTTCCAGTGTCAGGTAGGGTAAGTATTTGCATATAACTACAAAAAATAAACATACTAGAACAATGTACAAGGAAATATACATGAACTATACAAGTAAAGATTTATTCGATTATTTGCACATCCTTAAATACCGAACTCGATAAACATGATTAGGATAAATTCCTAATACTACCCATCAATCGGCTACTAGTCCACCATCTTGCACATCAGTAAAGATATTACTAATCATTGTTGGTTGCAATAGTGACTTTTTTTCTCTCATCGGTGCACATGCATGCTCATTGCACTACCGAAACTTACCCACACACGGCTCTGTCTCTGTTGACCCTTAATTACGCTAACCACCATCGATTATGAGACCATCAGTGATAATCTCGAAAGAGAATTCTCCAGGTACAGATCCTAGCAAATAAATATTCCAATTTACGCCCCTGCCTTTATCCCTCTAGATATTGATCTTACTCATTGGTCACTTATTTTCCCTAATCCAGCTAGTGCTGCCGGAATGAACTACAACTATCACCTACTTATTAACATAATCTCAGATTTAAGTTTATGTCAATAATAAACCTTCCCATCATTTCATTCAGCTATAACCTTCATATTATAATTATATTTGCAAATAATCCAAATGTTTCCATTATGATTTCTTTATGTGTTTATATAGTTCATCATAATATTAATCTTGCAAATATGTTCATTCTTTTCCAATTACAACCTATGTCATAATTTAATTGCAAATCAAAATAAATTTGCAGATTTTAGTCCAATCTCTTTTTATTTACAAATTTATATTTAATCACACTTTTTTGAACATTTTTGTCTTATATGTCTAATCCGCATTTACCATTTATTCTTTTAATTCTATTTTCCACGAGCAAAATAAAAATGATTGCATCAGTCGTCAAAATACTAACATTTATATAACTAAGCACGTTTTAGACATAAAAAAAATAAGTACAAAAAATGTAAAATAACTGACAAGCATAAGCACCGAAAGAGGGAAGAAGACTGGAAGAATATCTAATAATACTTGAATAAAATTAAGCCTCCACGCTTTCCGCTTTTCTTGTCTGCTGAATATCTTAAAATACTAACATTTATATATCTAACCAATTTCCCTTTCCTCTTTTCTTCTCTGCTGAAACAAAAAATTAAGCCTCCACGCTTCACAAACTTAATTTAATTTAAATTAAGCTCGATACTTGAAGAAATTGATGATGCTATATTCATTGACTTCATAGAAGAGAGAGGTTCTCTTTGGTATGCATTTTAAAGGGTATGATGGTTTTTGGTTTTACTCGACTCTATGCGGCCAAATTAGGGTTTAAGGTTGGATACCTCATTTAACCACTGGAGATGAAATTAAGACCATGGAAGATTTTATGGTGGCGATAGGAGCTGAATAGTTGTGTTACTTTTCGTTCAGGTGGCTGGAGTTAAAAATCGATGCGGATACGCTTTTGGAGTGGAGCTATTAGAAGATTTTGGTTGGAGAGTTTGAGCTAGCCATAGAGAGGGTCCACACGTCGAGCACAAGAAGAGGAAATCAATGGAGAAGATGTTTCGTAAAATGGTCAAGCACTGTATGGTATCATTGAAATGGTGCATGCGTTTTTGTTCTTATTAAGGGGATGGGAATGTAAAACATGAATTAGGGAAGAAAGTTATAAAAGTGATATGGTAAATTATTAATTAATTATAATGTTGATGATGATTTAATCATTTAAAATTTATACAAACTTATATATATTCTACCTTATTCATTTGAGGTATGATTGAGGTGTCGTCTGCTCCTTGGGTTTGTATCGATGTTTCCTATACGAACGAAGAATTGGGTGTTTTTCAAGCTATTTGGAATTTTATCTGATTTCAAATTCCTATTTGAAATTATATAAAACAACATGAAAACATTGATTGGATGATGAGATAAAACTTAATCATTCTGAAATAATATTGTACCATGTGATAGTACTTGCTATTGATTTTATATTTATTTATATGATTGAATGTTTGAATAATTTATTACTTATTAAGTTAGTTTGTGGTTATACATTCCCACCCGTGGAGCGAATGACCTTTGACACTACCTTCCTAAAGCGGAAGATTCATCCTATATGAATTAGATTTTATTTCTGATTTATATGCATATATAGTACTAATATATAAGTTGTGATGTAGTAGGATAGATTTGGGGGATCTAATAAGTTTTCTTAATGTTTTGGATGTTATACGCTTACATATTATACACATTATGTAAAAAGAATATTTAAAAACATATATTAAAATGACTTTAAAAAATGATTAAAAACTAAATATAAATGATATAAAAGTATAAATATAAAATAAAACTATGAATATATTAAAACTTAATATAAATAAGGAAATTGAAAATGTAAGTAAGTATAATAAAATTAGTATTAAATTTATAAGTATAAATTATTTGAATTAAGAGTTGAAATATATTAAGAATAATTTTAAAAAAAGGGTTAAAATAAATTCCAGGAGTTAAAATATTTCTAAAAATAAAGAAGTATAAATTTAAAATAAGGAAGTAATTTTGAAATCATTTAAAAAATAGATTTTATAAACAAGGAATTAATTTTAAAAACCAATAATTAATTTTAAAATCATTTGAAAAATGATTTGAAATCAGAATAAAGTTTAAAATCAGAATTCAATGCTAACTAGAGTTTTAACAATATATCTAGACGCAATTACTCTATATTTCTTGAACTCTTGAATCCTTGAATTCTTGATACTCTTCTTTTCTGAAATCTTGATTCTCTGAACAATACAGTCTTCAATAATTAACACCTGCTTAGATTTTTTGCATTTTTTTATAGATAACAATGTTAGTATATATTTTATAATAATAATAATTAAAATAAAGTTGTAACAAGGTTGTTGTCACCAAGAACAGCACTATCAACATCTCAGTCTCTAACAGTCTCCCTATGACACCCCACGTCCGTTAATGTCACTCTTTATCCGAATGCATTGAGTTTCGTGAAGCATTATAGGTAAACAGATACAGAATTATGAAAGATAGATATAAAATAGCAGCGAAAATATAATAATTTATTTTCCAAAAGAAAATAACATGGTCCAAAAAACCAATTACAACATAAGTCTGAAATACTGAAAACCAATTACATCAAATTAAAGTATTTTCCTTGTACAAAAACCATCAGAGTACATGAATATAAATCCATAGTCCCCAAAAACAGCCATAATAAGGTAGACAAACAGTCAAAGTGATACATCTAAGCAAAGCAAAGCAAATCCAACTCCAAGTAGAATAGGAGAGAGAGAGTCCTAATCAAGCCTGAGTATTCCTACCCTGAGAAGCTGGAAGGGAAAGGAAGAGAGAGAAAAGGAAATAAAATAGGTCAGACATAAAGTCTGGCGAGTCCAGTGACTTTTAACATATAAAGAGATAAAAGTAACGAGATAGTAAATAAACTAGATGAGAGATAACAACAGTATGTAACAAGTATAAACAGGATGAACATGATGAATTATGCTTTTCAAATACTTTCTCTGCACCAATACTAATATATCGTGAAACACCCCACCTCCGTTAAGGTAACCCACAAAGGGAATGCCTTAACTTCAGTGGAGCATTTTAGGTAAAAGATGCAGATAAATTACAAGACAGACAAATAAAGCAGCGGAAAATAAAGTCATTTTATTAACAATGTGGTTCAGTCAAGCTTTTACAACAATTGTCTCAATCATAAAAAATAATAATACATAGAGCTTATGTCTTGATTCAAAAACTTGAAAGTATAAAAGAAGTATAAAAATAACGATGATATTCCCCAATAAAGCATGAACCAGCCATAGCAGCGGAAGAGAGAGTCCAAAGAAATACATCGACTATCTCCGTGCTTGGAAAGAAAACTGAGCTAAGTGGTAACATTTCCTCTCTGTGAACCTGGGGGGGAAACGGAAGAAAAGAGGCGAAACAAACTAGGTCAGACATAAGTCTGGTAAGTCCAGTGACTTTCAGTATATAAACAGGTAAAAGTAACATGACATGAATAAACTGAATATAAGACAATGCCGTGATAACCGGGATATCAAGATAACATCAGATTAGCATATGATATGATAAGGCAAGATCAACTGAATGCGCTTCTACTCTTTCTCTGCTTCACTATTACCTTGTTATTCTGATTTCTATATCTCTGCACCACCTAACAAGTGTCCCAACTAGTAATCTGTATAAAATGATAATATGATAACGTGATCCCAATCCCCGCAATTGTGGTAGCCTTCAGGTGTACATCTATTATGAGGATTCTACCTCAATCTGTCTAATTTCCATGAACGTGTTAGATGTACCCTTACTACCCTATCGATCGGCTCCCTACTTGTATTAATTTCTCTTGTGTCTGTGTCAATCGGCCCTCTCTTGCGTGTAGATACCCTGTGTTGGTCCAACCATAAGGTGTATCAGTCCCTATGATAGCAACCCGACACGATTCAAGATGCATAGTGTATAACTACTGGTACCCAGTGCCTGGTTTTTCCCACTCCAGAGTACGTGCACGCCCGTAAACCATCGGAACCTACACTGATGTTGTAAGAACCCGTAACTTCCTCGGTAAGGAAAGAACGAATTGCTTTGAGAACAAGACGAATCAGAACACAAACAGAAGAACATTTCATTGCTTATTACAACAATTACATCAGAATACAAGAATATTACATAGTATGAATAAATATTACACATTTGACAAATATTAGAGATTTAAATTACATTTAAATACATAGCAGTGGAAAAATAATACAGACGTACCTCCTGCCGTTGTTTTGACCGCTTATAATCAGCCCAGCAATTGTGCCCCACCCTGCCTAGTTTAGGGTACCATGATACATCTATGTGGGTTACTGCTGAAATGGGTCCCTGTTACTAGGGTTTCCTACTGGTTAAGTTTGTGGGCCTATATATACAAATATTACCCACCTACACGAGATGTATTTAACCCTCCCACCGATTCAAGCATGTTTATTTAATGGTTAAGTTTGTGGGCCTATATATACTAATATTACCCACCTACACGAGATGTACTTAACCCTCCCACCGATTCAAGCATGTTTATTTAACGGGTAAGTTTTGTGGGCCTATATTTACTAATATTACCCACCAACCCGATATGTACTTAACCCTCCTACTGATTCAAGCATGTTTATTTAATGGTTAAGTTTTGTGGGCCTATATTTACTAATATTACCCACCAACCTGATATGTACTTAACCCTCCTACACATTATGTCATATTGGTTAAGTGTTGTCCTTTCATGTTAACTTAACCCACCCATTCATCATGTCATGTTGGTTAAGTGTTTCTTATTAACTTAACCCTCCTCACTTATCGTGTTGGATTGGTTAAATGTTTCTTGTCATCTTAACCCCACGTGTTCATCATGTTGCATTGGTTAAGTGTCATCAATCAATTCAAGTTAACTTAACCCACCTACTTGTCATGTTACTTTGGTTAAGTGTTGCCTTCTTGTGTTAACTTATCCCTACCACAAATCAAGTTATATTGGTTAAGTGTTGCCCTCTCGTGTTAACTTAACCCTTCCCATTCATCTTGTCATGTTGGTTAAGTGTTTCTTATTAGCTTAACCCTCCTCACTTATCATGTTGGATTGGTTAAGTGTTGCCCTCTTGTTTTAACTTAACCTTACCAAAAATCAAGTTATATTGGTTAAGTGTTTCTTATTAACTTAACCCTGCCCATTTATCATGCTATACTGGTTAAGTGTTTCCTATTAACTTAACCCTAGTCATTCATCTTGTTAAATTGGTTAAGTGTTTCTTGTTAACTTAACCCTACCCATTTATCGTGCTATACTAGTTAAGTGTTTCCTATTAACTTAACCCTAGTCATTTCATAGCATGTCTTGTTCATTAGCATTAATTTATTTATTAATACACAACCTCTCACATTAGATATGTGTTGTTGCGGTTATTGGATGTATCGGGCGGTTCCGGGCAGTTTTACACCACAACTCAATCTAACCTCGGGTTTTTCTTGGGCATGATGCACTAACCTCTCACATTAGATAGGTATTGTTGTGGTTACTGGATGTGCCGGGCGGTTCCGGGCAGTTGTACACCAGGCATGTTCATCTTTATTTTACACATTTACCATATATACCCAAATCTAGATTTTACATGCTAATTACCAAATTCATCAAACCTAGTCATGTTCCAATTCCCAAGTTATGCCAAACAAATTTCCAATTTCAAGTTATTAATCAAAATTGGCTAAACCCAATCTTCCCTAAATTTACAATAATTGTCATGCTCCAAAATCACAATATACACTATGCTTGGCGTTCCAACTAACAGTTATGCCCAATCTAAATTTAATATTCTACTTTACAGCTTATGCCCAAAACTAGATTTTTCACGCCAAATTACATACTTTGTCGTTCATGCCAATTCTAGGTTCAATATGTCAAATTACATATTCCATAATTCATGTCAAATTACCCCAAATTGCATCTTAACAGTCATGCCATAATACAAGTTCCAAATTATGCCAAATAATGTAAATTTTATGTTATACCCAATTACCCCCGCATTCATAACGTACGTATTTTGAGATTCAACTCAAGATTCATAAAATAAGCAGAGAAACAATATGGAACATAAGAGGCATAAGAATAGGCATATGACGATAAGAACTATCGGTCCAATAAATTTGATATGCCAAATTGACAAGTTTTGCATTGAATACATTACAGGCATATAGATATGATATGAATATCATCGTGAACCGTCACAGACATATAGGTTTGACAAGAGTTATATCATGAACTTAAACAGGATTACGATTCTGATAAACAAAAAGGATAGATATGATTGGACCAATTCCATAGTCAACAATGGTTCCCAAAGGCATATACAAGCACGGATTCAATTGAAAGGATTACTTACATCAGGCATAAATCTAATGGATTAGATTTGAATAACATCGCAGGCATAAATCTAATAGTTAGATTTGATAAATCTGAAAGGATTATCTCATAATCAAGTATAGCTTAGATCCAGATTATTACATGCCAAGAATTTCAATTAAGAATTTACATCTGAAAGTAAATTGAAATTACAAAAAGAGAACGATTCTTGTATTTCTGGAATCTATTTTCTGAAAATGAATAGCTCTCCCTTGAAGTAGATTACCGATTCTCTAATTTAGATTTGATTCGATTTGATTCGTAGCTTCTAATTTGCTTTCTAGTTGAAGAAGAAATGGTGGCTAGGCTAAGACGATCATGGACATCATGGTAGCTCCTTGGAATGAATTTGTGTGATTTAGGGTTGAGGACTAGGGTTGCTTTTATAGAGGTTCAAACTTATGTGAGCCGTTAGAACATCCTAAGAGCGATCAGAACCGTCCAAACTAGATAGAGTTATCCAGAAATTGCCACCTATGCCCTAGTGACTCAGCAATAAGACAGAAAAGACTCAGCAACAGGTCATAAAATCGTCACTGTTTGGATCTGGGCGAGGGAGTCGACCCCTATAGGGGGGTCGACACCCCTATTGGGGGGTCGACACCTATGTCGACCCCCCGGGGGGAGTCGACCCCTATGGGCGGGATTTTTCCCGCCCAGCTGAGCCACGTGAATTTTCAAAGTTTAAACCGTTTTGGTTATTAAATTATTTAATTATAATTTTCTGTTTAAACATGAAATCTTCTGAACTCTATAACTTCTTCATACGGAGTCCGATTCACGCAAACTCGGACTCTATCTCAAGCAGAATTCCGAGACGAACACAATGGCGTAACCCATTTCCCTTAATTCTCATTTTTATAATTAAGTATTCTATAATTCGTTACTGTAACAACCCGCAAAAATCAGGACCAATTTAAAAAATTTATTTTAGAAAATTTTAATGAATTTTGGCAATATAAAATAATTTATTTAAATAATAATGATCACAAATTTGATTTAAATCGAAGTAAGCATGAATGATTTAATTTTAATTAACAAAAGAGTTAGAAATAGCGCGGTAGTTTGAAAAGTCAAACTTGAACTTTGACCGACCGTACAGGATGCAAAATTTAACGGATTTTAGTGAAACCAAAAATATTAGAATCTATTTTAAAATATCTTTCCAACGAATCCGAAAAATTGAAATTTCATAGCGGAAATCAAAAGTTATGGCCAATTCAATATTTAGAAAGGTCGCTATGAAATTTATAAAGGTCAAAATGCTACTTTTTGCATACGAAGGAATTTGAACTCGAAACCACTTCCATTGAGTTCAGAATTATGTTTCTACATTGAAAAACAGTAAACACTTATATATTTTGAGTTTCGGGATTTATTTGTTTAAAAATATATTTTTAATATTAAATATACTGGCCTTAAAAATAGTCATTTTTCAAACAGTCTCAGAATTCGACGAAAATAATTTTGTTGGATTCGTATCGTCATAAGAAAGCTAAAAATATATTTTTTAGAATTTTTAGTGGTCGTATGTGACCCCGGCATATTTAAATGTACGGTAGGAATTAAATAATTAGTTTAATTTTGTATTTTCAATTAAAACCGAAAATAAAACGTACAGATGTCGGAATTGGACCTTAGGACATAGCCCATCGCGTTCAGAAGGCCTCAAAACGTTAAGATCGACAGTAAGCAGGCCCAAATCCGAGAAAGTCCAAAAATTCACTTTATTTCACGAAATTCGGAATTAAATATTAAAAGATTATTAAATCCGAAAACCCTAACCCTAATTCTCTAATGGCCAGCCGCCGCCCAGAAATTGATGGCCAGAATTGCTCCAACTTCAAATGCTAATATCTCTCAATCCGTTCGACGAAAATTGACGTATGACCTACCAAATCGAAGAGAATTCAGAGAGCTACAAATCTATACGGTTAAGATCGGGTTTTGGCGCACGGATTTCGCGAATTCTGGCCGAGAAGGGGCGGCGGTCGGAGGCGATTTCTGGCTAGGGGAGGAGGCCGAGTTCGGCGGCTTTGTGGGCAAGGGTGGAGCTTGGGGTGGTCTTCGTCGTGGTGGCATCTGATCGGCGCTAGGGGGCTTCGTTGGTGGTGCGTCCAGAAGAAGGAAGGTGCGGTTTGGGGTTCGGCCGAGGTAAACGACGTGAAGATGGAAGAAGGTCCGAACATTTTTTTTTTATTATTTTATTATTTTATATTTAATTTGTCCGATCTTTAAAAATTCATAACTCTCTCATACGAGGTCCGTTTGACGAACCGTAAATTGCGTTGGAATCACAAAATTAAGAGCTTCGCGATGGCGCAAACCGCAGCTGAAAAGGAGACAGTCGAATTTCAGCCAAAATTCAATGTGAGAATTCAAAATTCTATTATTTAATTAATTATTAAATTATTTTCTCGCTTTAAAAATAATTGCATGATGATGTTTATTCAATTCTGAAATGTCTGGTGTTGTATGAATCATTGGTTGTGATTGCGATATGTTTTGTTGTGTACGATGTGTTAGATTCGTATTAAAATTGCAGATAATATCGAATTTTATTTACGATTAGAAATTAGATCTAAAATTTGATCTAAAATATATTATATTCAGAATTACATCATATTTATTCAGATTTAGTTATTATAATTTATTTCAGGTTATTAAATATTATTTCTATTATTCTGTGATGAATAATAGAATTTGATCGACAAATAAAAACTCATTTTTATTTGTTGATATTATAATAAGAACTTGAACGACAATGAAAGCTTATTTTTATTTGTTGAATTTACAAAAGAAATTGAGCGATAAATCAATTCTTATTTTAATTTGTTTACATTAAAAAGAAAGAATTTTTTTTTATGTAAATTTGTTTACATTAAAAAGAGTGATTAAAAAGGATATATTTTAATATGAGGTTGTGTCATTAAAAAGAATGAAATTAAAAGATTACATTTTTATGTAAAAATAGTGATCTCAATAAAAAGTCATATTTTTCAATAAAAAGTCATATTTTATTTGTCACTTTGATTTCAATAAAAGTTATAACATTGAAAAATCTCATTTTTAATATAATATTGGTTTCAATAAAAGAAGTAACATTAAAACTTCATTTTCAATGTAATAGTGATGTCAACAAAAAGAAGCAACGTAAAAGATTTTATTTTTCATTGTTTTCAATAGAAATATTTTACATTAAGATTAAAATAAAAAGATTATATCTTTATTTTCATTTTGTTGAAATGAAAAGTTTATAAAATAAGATTGCTTTTTTATTGAAGTTTTGTTCATTGTAATGAATAGAAGAGATCGCATCTATATGTGTAATGAGGAAAGAAAAAAAATCACATTTATATGTAATGAAAAATGAACAGAAAAGGATTACATTATTAATGTAATCAAAGATTAAGAATCACATTTTGGTTTACATATCATATGTAAATTAAAATTCATTTTAAAAGTAAAACTTTTGTTTACATTTTTATGTAAAAAAAAAAGACATGTTTTGGAAATCACAATGTTTGTTTACATTTTTATATGTAAATAAGAAATTATTTTCAGAAGTTACATTATATTTGTAAATATATTTTGTAAATAAAAAGTTGTTTTTTTTTATTTGCATTCACCAATGCAAAGGTATATTGAAAATAAAATTATTCTTTTATTTGTATTTACCAATGTAAATATACATTAAAGATAAACTTGTTCTTTTGTTTGCATCTAAAAATGCAAATATATATTTAAAAATGAAACTTGTTCTCTTATTTGTATTTACGAATACGAATATATATATTAAAGTAAAATTTATTCTTTTATTTGCATTCACTTATGCAAATACATTTTGAAAAATGAACGAACCTTTTTAGTTGTGTTCCCAAACACAAATACATTATAGAAAATGAATAATCCTTTATGTTTGTGTTCTCAAACACAAATATAACATATAAAATTAAAATGGTCTTTTATTCGTGTTCTTAAACACAAATAAAACATTAAAAATAAAAGAACATTTTTGTGTTCTCCAGCACAAATATAACATGATTTTAAAGTAGTACATTTTTATTTTTATTTGCATTTTCAATGCAAATATTTCATGAAATCAAAAATTCACTTTTTTGTTACCATTTCATAATGTAAACAATACAAGAAAAAAAAATTACATTTTTGTTTGCATTCTACAATGCAAACGAAATGTAGAAAATAGAATATGCATTTTTATTTGCATTCTATCATGCAAATAGAACAAAGGAGATAAAATTACATTTTTGTTTGCAACTTTGGTTGCAAACAAACAAGAAATAAAAATTACATTTTGTTGCAAATTTAGATGCAAACAAATTTAATAAAATCAAAAGATACATTTTTGTTGCATGTTTTAAATGTGAACAAATCATTAAAATAAAAGTTACATTTTTAATTATTTATTTACTTCACTTGATGTAAATAAACATAAAATAAAGAGTTGTTCTTTTATTTACATTTCTTGATGTAAATAAAACTAGAAATTTAATATTACACTTTTATTTGCTTTACTCAACGCAAATAAAATAGGGGAATAAAAGAAATATTTTCATTTGCAATCCTTAATGCAAATAAATTATTAAATGAAAAAGTTACAATTTTTTATTTACATTCCTCTTTGTAAATAAACATCAAATAAAAAGGTTGAATCTTTATTTGCATTCTCTATTGCAAATAAAGCATGAAATGAATAGTTATATTTTGTGTTATTATTTATATCCCCTATTACGAATGGAAATAAAAGATTACATTTTCCTTTTAATTTATTTACAATAAAAGAAATTGAAATAAAGATTATATTTTTATCATCATTTTTGATGCGATAAAAGAATAAAAATAAAGATTACATTTTTTATTGACATTTTACATGCGATAAAAAGAACAGGAATAAAAGAGATATTTTTATCATCGTGTTATATTGTGTATTAAACTGCCATAGGCAAGTTACCTGACTTGTTTATGTGATTGGGTCGATAATTTTCACACATCGCCCAAGTGCACAAATAATTTATTATTTGTTTGTTGGTTGAAACCCCACACGGGTGTTGGGATGAAAATTAACATACACTAATCCCAATATTTAGTTGTATGTTGATCGTTAGATCGACAGGCTGCGATGAGCGTTATTATTTAATTTTAACGCTTACACAGTGGAATTTACACTTTGGATGAAATGGATGATTTGATGATTATATTGTTATTGTCATATATATGATGTGTGTGAAATCCATATAATCCAAATTATATGGTAAATGGTTGAGTCGCATTTCGATTCAGATGATCTTTTAAATAAGAGTATCCTTACACTAGAAATTCTTTTTATATAAAGGATATATTTTCATAAATATAAATATTTTCTATTAAATATGTTAAAACAAAGAATATTTGTAAAGGATAAAAATCTTTTGTATAAAGAATATTTTTAATGATTATTTTAAAATATATTTTATAATAACGAATTAATATTTAAAGGGAAATCCTTTAATTAAGATTATTAAAATTTGCAATTATATTTCATGATATGGGATACATTGAGATGTGAAGTGGATTTATCGTGGATGGTGCTTTTAAATGACATTTGTCCTTTAATCCAATTTACATCGAAATTATTATTTGGAATTTGTAAATCTACTCATAGATTTAACAAAAGCATTTTTTTAAAAATCTAGTTTTCCAATTTAATATATATTAAATTGGAATTAAGTGGAAATTCTATTGGTAATAATCGAGATGGGCTTCTGTAATAGAAGACCGATATTATATATGGAATTTAAGAGGCTTTGCCATTATTCCATATATATTGTTAGTCCGATACAGAAATTCACATCGATTATGTACTGATTGATTTCTGTGGAATTCCATATTTAGGAAATTGATTTGTGGGTTTATCGTGAACTGTGTTTTAAATGACACGAGTTCTTTAACCCGTTTAAAAGAAGATTTATTCTTTAAAATAAATGATCTGTGAAAATGATTTTTTGATATTAAATCAAATTCAGAATTTTTAATAAATCTTTTAAGGAAGATTTATGATTTAATTTATTAATTTATCTTTGATAAAATTTATGAAAATCTTTTAATATGAATATCTTATTAAAAGAATATTCGGGGTCGGAATGTGACATAATGTGTGATTTTCCAATATTTGATTTTTAATCACAAAATACGCGAGTTATTCAGAAAGACCGGGTTTAACCCATTCTGAATAGTCATCACGACGATCAAGAGTCGAAGATGAAGACGGTGGTAGAAGACCGAAGGTTTTCACATCATTGGGATGATGATGACTGGTATCTTGAATTGGGACAGTACATTCCAAGGCAAGGTATTTGGTAATGATCGTCCAAACGTATTTGGAGATCGACGGACATGTTGTTTCGCTCAGACCCAGAGTGGACTTGTAAATGGATTGCGTGTCTGACATTGTATTCTTTTCTACTGTATTTGTTGAACGCTACTGATTATATATTTCTGTTTGGTGGTGGAGAATTTATTCTTCACTTAACCCCCTTCTCTAAGACGTATGAGCTTAGAGGTTATATATATATTGGTAGATGATCAATGATATGGTAGAGTCTGACAATGTGGCATGCTAAGATGCAATTGATCAAGGCTTTGTTGAAAAGCAGGCCTTGTGGTTGATGATCAAAGCACAATCTATTTAGGCATAGCTTTGTGTATATCGTGACTTCACGAGCCTCACAGCCCGGTAGAGTCTAAAACGGGAGAAGGGAACGCAGGGAGTGCACACGTTTCTTTCTAGCTAGAGTGATGCCAGGGACCTACCAGCGCTGGCATTTATTCATTGTGGTTGTTGGATTTTTCGAGGCCTCGGGTTAAGCGGTCGCCACTGGCCGTATTATAGGTCCAAAAGGACCAGGGAACGTGTGTTCAGGCATAACTAATCCACAAAAGTAAGTGTGGACCGGCCGTGCAGGATCCAAGGGTTGGACAGAGTACCAATCCTGGGGTATTTGCTAGAGTGTCTCGAATCGGTAAGGATCTCCTCCCTAGCCTTGACTCAGATGGAAACCCAAATTTCCAATACGACATCACGCGGTTTTGATTGTATACTTATATATGGCGACATAGTGGGATGGGGCACTCATGCCATCTAGGATTGATACATTTACTTTGATGTGTTTCAATTGGTTGCACACTATTATTATATAATACCGTTTTTATCGTATCAAGCATCTTTTGATCATTATAAGGTAAAACCCTATCCTCCGGTTTGCGTTGCATTGTGTGATGGGACTTGGGTCTTATAATGGTTTCATTTTTCAGAAAAAGCATTGCGTTATTTTGACGATTTACTTTAGTCATGCACTGGCGATCCAATGGAGTAAACCCGTTCCGCGTTAGCGGCGTGGTCCTGTGATTAGCCTTATTATTAATTAAGATTAGTTTAAGAATTCTCACACCAGTCCCACGACTGACCTGTAGTTTGTTTCACTTTGCAAACTCGGGTGCCCTCTTTCCACACGGGCAGTCGAGTAGCTTATTTGACAGATATATAAAACAAGATCCTGGATTGAAGACTGAAGCTGTGGCCATAATGTTGATAGCCTTCCACTGAGATTAGTTCCGCTGCAATGTATTCATTTATTGTAATTTATTCTTCCGCTGTAATTTTATTCCCATGTACTCTGATATATATATATATATATATATATATATATATATATATTCTGTACTCTGATGTAACATTTATTATAGTGTTATAAAAGTTTTCTGTTATCTGTTGTAATGTGTTGTATGCCCAAAGTTAAAGTATTCGTAGGTTTCCACTTTTTGGGTCAGACCTGTGTGGTTTATGGTCGATCCAAAGGGCAGGGATTTGCGGGTCTTTACAGTTACTTTAATAAACATAGAAATGCAGGGTGTTACATTCTCCCCTCCTTGAAGGATTTCATCCCCGAAATCTTCAAGTTAGGAAGAATGTATACCCTACCATCCAACCGTCCATCTACTCAACCATCAAACACAGGCATCCATTGTCCTTAAAAGGTTTCTAATGCCGTATGAACATATGCAGAGTGTGTGTATATGTTTCTTATCTAATGCAAAATCAGGCGGTCTACTGATCCTGTTGACCTCCTTAATGCGAATCATGAGAGTGTCATGCGTCCAATATGTATGCAAATATCCCTAATCATGTAAATACTATATGTGTGCATATTCACTCATCCATATGCAACATCCATATGATAACACATCAAATTTGAATCCATATACAAATACATTCATATGCATATGCAATATGAAAGTGACTGAGCCGATCTAGTGCCTAATGTGTGTGTATGCATCCACTAGCAACCACTTGAAACCACTTGCAACCATCAATCATAACATGTTTCAAATACATGTTTACATCCATTGGCTTCTACCTAAGGATCAAAGATATGGCCTAGAGGATATATTTAAAAGATAAAGACTAGCATGCAAATAAACATTACAAAAAAAAAAGTGGAATCAAGGATATACCATCAAAAAGGGTATGATGCGCATATCTAGTCTTCAGTCTTCTAAACCGCATCTTCTTGAGCTTCACTCCACTGTACCTTAACTAATTTAACTTCACGATTGCGAAGCATCTTGACCTCCATTTCCAAAACCCACTAGTAAAGACAGGACCTCGATCACTTACTATGCTAGAGGGTATCCAATGTAGTCGAACTATCTTTCCAAGATAAACAGGTGTTAATCATGATACCAAGTGTATATACTAAGATGATTAGAGGTCTCTCCTCTACTTAGCTTATCCATCATGTCACAAATCTGAGGGTCTAAAGCTAAAGGTTGCTATGTACTTTTTACCTCTCTTAAGGTCAGTCTTACTTAGGGCGCCTGCCACAACCCTTTATTTCTCACGCAAACCATCCTAGTCGAACTCGACATCCCTCAAGTACAAGCCCCAAAGGCCTAAACCAATATCAGATAAGAACCCAAGGAATACCTCCTTCGAATTTGGACGATCTATGTGAGATGATACTTGCAAAACAACCAAACAATTGAGCACTTAACCGACTCTGGCTATCCTCGCCAATCTTGCTCCAAAACTATCGTTGATCGCATAACTGACTTTGCATTGTCAACTAGTTATATGCGGAAGTCTATCTCGAGTTTTAGGGGGAAACCCCTAACCCAATCAAAAACATCTGCGTACTCATGGACTATTCTAACGGATCACAAATCGTCGATAAATGCATCAAGTGATTCTAGGTAGCTAAGCCTAACTGATCCCCTCAGGATCGCACGAAATCTCGAGGGTATTCGCGAGGCAAGTAAAAAGTCTAACTACCCTCCTTTCACAATTACTAGCTTACCAACCCATGCCTAGAATCAACCCATAGCCCATGGAACCAAAAACATAAGCATTATACTTAAACTCAATCCTTAATATAGATATTCTCAAATCCTTACAAACCAAAGATAAATGAGCCGAACCACTAATTGGATTTGAGATAATAATGGGATCTTCTACTATACAAGTACTAAGGTGCAGAGACTCAACTATGGAAGCAGATACAATCGAATGTGAAGCGCTAAAAAAAGTACTAATAGGAAGATCAAAAAGAAAAGCTAAACCCTTTTTTTTCAACATAAACTTTATTAGCTCTCTCTCAGGTATGCTGGCGGTGAGAGATGCACTTGCCCTCTTGAAAATCCTGTTCTTTGTTCTTGCTCTTGTCCTTAATTATATGACCCGTTATACCATAGTAAAGACACTTCCTCTTGTCTTAGGTTTTACTATTCTTTCCTCCCTTCTTGTCCTATGATTCTTCCACTTTCACCTCTTCCTTTTTGCCTCCTTTGTGAACCAAGTCCATATCCATGAGTTTCTCATCCTTGGGTTGTGCTCCTTAACCAAACTCCCTCATTCTCATCTTTACTATCCTTGTGTAACACATTGACAAGTCTCTCGAAAGCTGCCTCCATCGCACGGAAAATCCTACAAAGCTTGGAAGAGAATTAGCCGTAGGTGAAACTGCTGCGACTATATATGGAAGTTGGGCATTTCTTCGCCCTTTGACAGGTGTCGTAGTCTCATCAAGCCTACGGAACCATGCCGCGATGAGGTTACCTCCCAGAAAGCCAGGAGCCCCGGAGACTCAGGAAAGAAGGAAACAAGGATTTAAACAGAGGATCAAAATATAGTGCATATGGCTTTGGGGAATATGCCTTTAAAACAAAACTTTTCTTTTGAAAATGCTTCTTTTAAAACCGTTTTGAAAATAATTTTTCAAACCTTTTATCTGATCCGGAAACCTTCAGCTCTGATACCAAGTGAAACGCCCCACCTCCATTAAGGTCACTCACAAAGGGAATGCCTTAACTTCGGTGGAGCATTTTAGGTAAAAGATGCAGATAAATTACAAGACAGACAAATAAAGCAGCGGAAAATAAAGTCATTTTATTAACAACGTGGTTCAGTCAAGCTTTTACAACAATTGTCTCAATCATAAAAAAAAAATACATAGAACTTATGTCTTGATTCAAAAACTTCCAAGTATAAAAGAAGCATAAAAATAACGATGATATTCCCCAATAAAGCATGAACCAACCATAGCAGTGGAAGAGAGAGTCCAAAGCAATACATCGACTATCTCCGTGGTTGGAAAGAAAACTAAGCTAAGTGGTAACATTTCCTCCCTGTGAACCTGGGGGGGAAACGGAAGAAAAGAGGCG
Source organism: Allium sativum (assembly GCA_030737875.1). Lineage (NCBI taxonomy): Eukaryota > Viridiplantae > Streptophyta > Magnoliopsida > Asparagales > Amaryllidaceae > Allium > Allium sativum. The sequence goes on along the minus strand of CM060922.1, from coordinate 759,629,979 downwards.
AAACAAACTAGGTTAGAAATAAGTCTGGTAAGTCCAGTGACTTTCAGTATATAAACAGGTAAAAGTAACATGACATGAATAAACTGAATATAAGACAATGTCGTGATAACTGGGATATCAAGATAACATTGATATGATAAGGCAAGATAAACTGAATGCGCCTCTACTCTTTCTCTGCTTCGCTATTACCTTGTTATTCTGATTTCTATATCTCTGCACCACCTAACAAGTGTCCCAACAAGTAATCTGTATAAAATGATAATATGATAACGTGATCCCAATCCCCGCAATTATAGTACCCTTCAGGTGTACATCTATTATGAGGATTCCACCTCAATCTGCCTAATAGCCATGAATGTGTTAGATGTACCCTTACTACCCTATCGATCAGCTCCCAAATTGTATTAATTTCTCTTGTGTCTGTGTCAATCGGCCCTCTCTTGCGTGTAGATACCCTGTGCTGGTCCCACCACAAGGTGTATCAGTCCCTATGATAGCAACCCGACACGATTCAAGATGCACAGTGTATAACTACTGGTACCCAGTGCTTGCTTTTTCCCACTCCAGAGTACGTGCACGCCCGTAAACCGTCGGAACCTACACTGACGTACCCCCTGCCGCTGTTTTGACCGCTTATAATTAGCCCAGTAATCGTGCCCCACCTTGCCTAGTTTAGGGTACCATGATACATCTATGTGGGTTACTGCTGAAATAGGACCTCGTTACTAGGGTTTCCTACTGGTTAAGTTTATAGGCCTATATATACAAATATTACCCACCTACACGAGATGTACTTAACCCTCCCACCGATTCAAGCATGTTTATTAAATGGTTAAGTTTGTGGGCCTATATATACTAATATTACCCACCTACACGAGATGTACTTAACCCGCCCACCGATTCAAGCATGTTTATTTAACGGGTAAGTTTTGTGGGCCTATATTTACTAATATTACCCACCAACCCGATATGTACTTAACCCTCCTACTGATTCAAGCATGTTTATTTAATGGTTAAGTTTTGTGGGCCTATATTTACTAATATTACCCACCAACCCGATATGTACTTAACCCTCCTACACATTATGTCATATTGGTTAAGTGTTGTCCTTTCATGTTAACTTAACCCACCCATTCATCATGTCATGTTGGTTAAGTGTTTCTTATTAACTTAACCCTCCTCACTTATCGTGTTGGATTGGTTAAATGTTTCTTGTCAACTTAACCCCACGTGTTCATCATGTTGCATTGGTTAAGTGTCATCAATCAATTCAAGTTAACTTAACCCACCTACTTGTCATGTTACTTTGGTTAAGTGTTGCCTTCTTGTGTTAACTTATCCCTACCACAAATCAAGTTATATTGGTTAAGTGTTGCCCTCTCGTGTTAACTTAACCCTTCCCATTCATCTTGTCATGTTGGTTAAGTGTTTCTTATTAGCTTAACCCTCCTCACTTATCATGTTGGATTGGTTAAGTGTTGCCCTCTTGTTTTAACTTAACCTTACCAAAAATCAAGTTATATTGGTTAAGTGTTTCTTATTAACTTAACCCTGCCCATTTATCATGCTATACTGGTTAAGTGTTTCCTATTAACTTAACCCTAGTCATTCATCTTGTTAAATTGGTTAAGTGTTTCTTGTTAACTTAACCCTACCCATTTATCGTGCTATACTAGTTAAGTGTTTCCTATTAACTTAACCCTAGTCATTTCATAGCATGTCTTGTTCATTAGCATTAATTTATTTATTAATACACAACCTCTCACATTAGATATGTGTTGTTGTGGTTATTGGATGTGTCGGGCGGTTCCGGGCAGTTTTACACCACAACTTAATCTAACCTCGGGTTTTTCTTGGGCATGATGCACTAACCTCTCACATTAGATAGGTTTTGTTGTGGTTACTGGATGTGCCGGGCGGTTCCGGGCAGTTTTACACCACAACTCAATCTAACCTCTGGTTAGGCATGTTCATCTTTATTTTACACATTTACCATATATACCCAAATCTAGATTTTACATGCTAATTACCAAATTCACCAAAACTAGTCATGTTCCAATTCCCAAGTTATGCCCAAAAAAATTCCAATTTCAAGTTATTAATCAAAATTGGCTATACCCAATCTTCCCTAAATTTACAATAATAGTCATGCTCCAAAATCACAATATACACTATGCTTGGCGTTCCAACTAACAGTTATGCCCAATCTAGATTTAATATTCTATTTTGCAGCATATGCCCAAAACTAGATTTTTCATGCCAAATTACATACTTTGTCGTTCATGCCAATTCTAGGTTCAATATGTCAAATTACATATTCCATAATTCATTTCAAATTACCCCAAATTGCATCTTAATAGTCATGCCATAATACAAGTTCCAAATTATGCCAGATATTGTAAATTTTATGTTATACCCAATTACCCCAGCATTCATAACGTACGTATTTTGAGATTCAACTCACGATTCATAAAATAAGCGGAGAAACAATATGGAACATAAGAGGCATAAGAATAGGCATATGACGATAAGAACTATTGGTCCAATAAATTTGATATGCCAAATTGACAAGTTTTGCATTGAATACATTGCAGGCATATAGATATGATATGAATATCATCGTGAACTGTCACAGACATATAGGTTTGACAAGAGTTATATCATGAACTTAAACAGGATTACGATTCTGATAAACAACAAGGATAGATATGATTGGACCAATTCCATAGTCAACAATGGTTCCCAAAGGCATATACAAGCACGGATTCAATTGAAAGGATTACTTACACCAGGCATAAATCTAATGGATTAGATTTGAATAACATCGCAGGCATAAATCTAATAGATTAGATTTGATAAATCTGAAAGGATTATCTCATAATCAAGTATAGCTTAGATCCAGATTATTACATGCCAAGAATTTCAATTAAGAATTCACATCTGAAAGTAACTTGAACTTACAAAAAGAGAACGATTCTTCTATTTCTGGAATCTGTTTTCTGAAACTGAATAGCTCTCCCTTGAAGTAGACTATCAATTCTCTAATTTAGATTTGATTCGATTCGATTCGTAGCTTCTAATTTGCTTTCTAGTTGAAGAATGGTGGCTAGGCTAGGACAATCATGGACAGCATGGTGGCTCCTTGGAATGAATTTGTGTGATTTAGGGTTGAGGACTAGGGTTGCTTTTATAGAGGTTCAAACTTATGTGAGCCATTTGATCATCCTAGAAGCGATCAGAACAGTCCAGACTAGACAGAGTTATCCAGAAATTGCCACCTATGCCCTAGTGACTGTAACACCCCACCTCCGCTAGGGTCACTCACAAAGGGAATGCCCTAGTTTTGGAGGGGTATTATCTAGTAAACAGGCACAGAAATAACACAAGACAGAACATAGATAAAATAGAGTATATGAAGCAGCGGATATAAACTTTAAAACCAAATCTCATTACTGAAAAATAGAGTCAAAACCTCTTACATCAAAATGCCAAGTCATTATTTCATTACGTCAAGTTCTAAAGAAGCAAAGTACTTAAAACAACATAAGTGAAATATTATTCCCCAAAAAGTGCATGAGTGCAGCCATAGCATAGCTTAAGACCAAACTGTAACAACCCGGAAATGTGAGCCAGTTTAAAAATTTTATTTTGGCAATTTTAGCGAAGTTTGAACATTTAAAATAGATTATTTTAAATAATAACAATGAGAAATTTATTTTGAATGGAATTCGAATGTATATATTATATACGTCGTCGTTAGAATATAAATAATTATATATAATTATAAATAGAATTGAAAATGGCGCGGTAGTTCGATAATTCGATTTCAAACTTCAATTGAATGTACCGGGTGCAAAACAATCCGGATTTTAGTGAAACCAAAAACATTAGGATCTATTTGAGAATATCTTTCCAACGAATCCGAAAAATCAAAATTTCATAGCGGGAATCAAAAGATATGTCCAGTTGAAGATTCTGAATAGTCGCTATGGAATTCAGGCCCTTAAAAATGGAAATTTTGCAAACGACCTCGGATTTCGACGAAACCACTTTTGTTGGGTCCGTGATGTCAAATTATTGCTAGATTCCAAATTTCATAATTTTTCGAATCAATATGTGAGCGTGGTAAAGGAAAACGTGTTTGACCAGTTTCAGTTGATTTTAATCGACTGGAAAATGGCCATTTTTCCAACGGTCTCAGAATTCGATGAAACTAGTTTTGTTAGGACCGTATCATTAATACGAAGCTAGAAAATATTTTTCGGGAATTTTTAGGGTTAGTATGTGACCCCGGTAAAATGAAATACGCGTTCAAATTCAATATATAGAGTTATATGTTGATTTTGACGAAAACGGATCGAAACGATCGAATCAGCTTACAATACATATCCCATTGTGTTCGGAATGAGGGTAAAACGCTACGGACGACAGGCGGTGGGCCTCGTTTAGAGGTCAAATGAAAAAGTCAACTTTTTGAAATTAAATAATTAAATAAATTAAAAGAAAACCCCCTCTCTCCTTATATCCCCCCCCCCCGTCAGTTTTCCCCCAATCGAAAAAAAAATAAAAAGAGAGAAAGGGGGATCGCGATACCCCTCCCCCAACCGTTGAGCTCGCCGCCGCCCCAGGTTGGGCGCCACCACCTCCCTCTCTTCTTCTTCCTCCCTCCTTCTCACTTCCTGACGCGAAGACCCCCCCCCCCCCCAATCCGAACCCAGACCTCACCGCGCCCCCCCTAAGGCCACCGCACCCCCTTAACCCCTCCTCCTGCCTGAACCACCACCCGAAGCCACCCCCCCTCCGCCTGCATCGCCCGCCGTCAGCGAACCAAGGTGATTTTTATTTGTTTATTTATTTATAAAACCAATTTTAATGTGTGAGTGCATTTTTGAATAAATGAAATCAGTTTTATACATATAGCAATGAAAGGGAGGGATTTTAGTTGATAAAAAATTGGGATTTATATAGTATTTATATTAAAGGTATAATCTTTATTATGGTAGAAGGTTAAAAATATGATTTTTATATAGTAGAAATCATAAAGATGCGATTTTTATATAGTAGAAATCATAAAAATGCGATTTTTATATAGTAGAGAAATAAATAGGTGATTTTTATAGTGATGAAATAAAAATGAAATCTTTATATTTGAAAAGGCGAAATCTTTATATTTGAAAAGGCGAAATCTTTAGGTGTAAAATAGCGTGATAAAAATAGAATCTCTATTATATAGTAGCGGTGTAAAAATAGAATTTTATTTATATAGTAGCGGTGTAAAAATAGAATTTTATCTATATAGTAGCGATGTAAAAATAGAATTTTATCTATATTGTAGCGATGTAAAAATAGAATTTTATCTATATTGTAGCGATGTAAAAATAGAATTTTTATCTATATAGTAGCGATGTAAAAATGGAATTTTTATCCATATGGAGTAATTATAAAAATATGATTTTTATATACATAGCAACAATATAAAAATGTGGTTTTTATATATGTAGTGGCTACGGGCAACGAAAGCGAAAAAAAGCGAGAACAGTGATGATTTCCTACAATAGAAGAGTCATGGAATTGGGATAGCTATCGGTGAGAACTTCTCACTCTAAATTTCTTTTTCTAGTTATATATATATATATATACTAGGATGCAAACGGTGCTTAGCAGCACCCGACACCCGTCATCCACAGACCATGGATGGCTTGTTTGTTTGATTGATGTGTTGCGAAAATTGTTTGTGAAGTTGATGTGAAATAGATAATGAAATATATTCATGTGTTGAAATAAATTAATTATCGTTAAAAATATAATTTTTAACGTGAAAGTGAATAAATGAATATTTATAAACAAATCGGTCGATTTGTTTATATGCACTGATTTGACTGATATTGATTGGGATGATAAATTTTACACATCGCCCAACTGCACAAATAAAAATCTGTGTTTGTTGATTTGAAACCCCACACGGGTGTTGGGATGAAATTTAGCGTACACTAATCCCGATTATTTAATTATATGTCGATCGATTGGTCGACAGGCTGTGTAAGCGTTAATTATTTATATTTGATGCTTGTGCAGTGGTGTGGTGCACCTTGGATGATGTTTGATTGTTTATCGTTGCTATTATATACATGTGTTGTATGGAATCCATATAATTAACATTATATGGTGATTGATTGGGCCTCATTCCAATCGGGAAAATAATGAATATTATAAAGGAAAATTCATGTGTTGAATATAAAAATAGTCATGTGTCGACGATGTTCATGTGTTGAAACTATTCATGTGTTGAATATAAAAATAGTCATGTGTCGACGATGTTCATGTGTTGAGTAAAATATTTTAACAATAAAATTTACATCTTTATCATATTTAAGATTAGAATCTACTTTACGGTGGAATTTGATTAAAAATCAAACGATAGATACCATAATCTTATAAAATATTTTACATAACAAAAATAGTCGTGTGTTGAAAGAAATATAGATTCATGTGTTGAATAAAAGAAATATAGATTCATGTGTTGAATAGAATAAATATTCATTTGTTGAATAGAGTAACGAATTTACTGAAATATATAAAGCCGTGTTGACTAGAGTTGCGCTATTTTGACGTGAACGATATTTATATCGATTTTATTCGAATATCGAAAAGGAAGTGATTTCAAAATATAACGTTTTGAAAATATTATCATTTATATAGCAATGATATGAAATATTCAATTTAGATTAGAAAATGAATATAGTGTTGAAATGGTTTTGAAAACGAAGTTAAAACGATTTATAAAATACGTTTTAAAAGGAAATCGACGAAATGTATATAATATATATTATATATATATATATAATGGCCTGAATAGAACGCGCCGCGCCGCGGCAAATTGTGAATTTCGACCATTGACTTCGAATTGACGTTGCGGGAGATCCGACCGTTGGATTCTCCTAAAACCGGAACCGTTGGGTTCGTATCGAAAAGAGCTTTCCAATGAATATTAGAAATTTGAAATCTAACGGTTGGATTTGGAATTATGTCCAAATCAAATTTAGAAAAGGTCGCTGTAAGTGCAGTTCGATGGCCGTTGATGGAAATCGACTGTACGGGCCTTGATAAAATTATTAAAAATATTAATAATTTGTGTAAAATCATAATATGTGAATTGGAAAGAACTGGGGTGAAAAACGAACTAGTTTTGAACTAGAATTAAAATCAATTTATTTTTGAAATAAATAAATTGAATTTGAAAGTGATTTTAAAAATAATCAATATTCCCAATACGTGAATTGGACTGGAGTTGAATCGAAATTATCTTCGGAATATTTCGATGTTGGATTTCGTGACTATACAGATATTGTTATGGGAATTTGAAAGATATATTTTATATCGTTATTTCCAATACGATATTTGTTGGTTTCAGAATTTGATATTGAATATAAGCCGGTATATTTTCTATTCAGAGCCTTGTATTTAATATCAAATGTGATTTGGGTTTATCGTGAATCGTGTTTTAGATGACATTGGTTCTTTAACCCAGTTAAAGGCAGGATGTTGACTTTTGAAAAGATTAAAACTAAGTGGAGTTTTAATGAATCTTTAATTAGATTAAAATGTGAATTGATAATTTAAATTATCAAATCTGAAAAGTGATCGAAAATGGAGTATCACCAGTTTTGCTCCAAAGCGATAGTTAAATCTTTAATTAGATTTGAACGTGAAATGGTAATTAATTTTACCGATAATACTGTGGTGTTAAATATGGAGTATTACCAGTTTTGCTCCATGGGATAAATAGGTTGGGATTGGGAAATAAAATAAATAATTACTTCGGTGTGGTTCGCCAATCCCGACTAGTTTGAAATGATATCCGAAGGAAGATTAAAGAATAAATTTAGAAGAATTTATCTTTCATAAAATTAATGGGAACCTCTCCCCAAAGAATGTGATTTTGTGAATAAAAGAATATTCTGAATTGGAATGAGGCGTTTGTTGTGTTTGTGTAACATTTTCTTATCATATACGTGGGTTATTCAGAAAGGCCGGGTTTATACCCATTCTGAATAACCGATTCGACGAGATGTCGAAGATGAAGACGGTGGTTGAAGACCGGAAGTCTTCACATCGTTTGGGTGATTACTGATGATCTTGATTGGGTTGTACACCCAAGATGAGGGAAACAGTTGGTGATCGTCCAGACGTACTTGGAGATGGATGGATATGCGAGGAAAGTGCCTCCGGTTTCGTTCAGACCCAGAACAAACTAGTAAATGGATTGTGTGTCTGACATTGGATTTTATACTGTGTTGATTGATCTCTATTAAATATACATCTGTTTGGCGGCGGAGAATTTATTCTCTTGCTTAACGCCCTTCTCTGAGACGTACGAGCTCAAAGGTTGTATATCGATGGACATCAGTCGCATGGAGTGAATTGCCAGTGTGGCACGCGTAAGTGGCAATTGATCAAGGCTTCTGTTGAAAAGCAAAGTCTTGTGGTGGATGATCAAAGCACGGCCTGTGTGGCATAGCTTTGTGTATGACGTGAATTCGCGAGCCTCACACCTCGGTATGAGTCAAAAATGGGATACGGACCCAAGGAGTGCACGACGTTTCTTTCTAGCTAGGGTGGTGTCAGTGACCTACCAGCCCTGACATTTATATACTTTTCACCTGTGTGGTTGTTGGATATGAGGCGCCTCGGATATAGGTCTGTAAGGACCGGGAAACATGTGTTCAGGAATAATTAATCCTCAAATGTAAGGGAGGACCGACCTTGGAGGTTCCAAAGGATCAGAGTGGGGTCCTGAGGCATTGCTAGAGTGTCTCGAACGCGGAGAGGAGCTTGCCCCTTGCCTCGACTCATGATGGAATCTGATTTCCAATACGTGTGTTCCGGTTTTATTTGTCGAACCTAGTATAGCGACATAGTGGTATGGGTCATTCATGCCGCCTATGATTGATATTTATGATTGAAATAGTTTTGACACTATACACTTATTATAGTATCAAATAATGTGTTTTAAACGTATCAAGCATGCTTTGGCTGTTATAAGGTAAAAACCCTGTCCTCCGGCTTGCGTTGCATTGTGTGATGGGACCTGGGTCTTATAACAGCTTCATTTTTCTTTATTTAGCATTGCGCTGTTTGTTTTATGCACTGGTATTCTTGGGAGGAAACCCGTTCCGTGTTATACGGCGTGGTCCCTTGATTTACCTAACTTTAAAAATAAAGATTAACAACTGTTTTAGTTCTCACACCAGTCCCATGACTGACCTGGAGTTTATTGTTTTAACCTAAACTCTGGGTGCCCTTATTTTCGACACGGGCAGCTAGTAGTTTTGGTTTTGCAGATTTATATTCACAGGATCCTGATTTACAGCTGGAACGATGCTCGGAAAGCTCTGTATCCGTGCATTACTTCTAGTTATGCTTTTGTATTATTTTCCGCTGCGATGTATTTAAATGTAATTTAAATCTCTGATATTATTCGAATGTAATTTATTCATTTATACTCTGTATATTCTTGTATCTGATGGAACTGTTGTAATATACAATGAAATGTTCTTCCGTCTGCGTTCCGATGTGTTTTGTTCTCATCTCTATCCGTGCATTCCTTCACGGGGAAGTTCGGGTCGTTTTAGTTTGGTATCAGAGCTTTGGTTTACAGAGCTTGAGAACAAGACACATTAGAACCATACGAAAGAATTCATCAGATATTGGATTAGTAATATCCAATTAGAATGACTCGTTAGAGATAGGATCAGTAGTATCCTAGAACGAGTGTGAAGAGTATATTTTCAAATGAAAACAAAATTTGTTTTGAAATTTAGATCACTTTATACGTATTTGAATATTTATTTATTTTGAATTTGGATAATCGAGTATATAAAGATTTCACGTATACGCGTCATGAACGTATAGTCGAAGTTTTAATATACTGGATAGATATAGAATCACATTCTAGACACTCCGGGATAATTCTGGTGATGTGGCCACATCATCAGTATTTATATTCGTGTTTCGAAGGTGTGATTTCTATATATTTCCATTAGACTGGTGTGAGAACCAAAACTAATATAGAGAGATTTATTGTTGTGAATTGGCATCAAAAACATGATTTTCTGTATATATGTATCAAAATTATGAATTTGAAACTCTAATTCACTAATTGATTGATGTTTGTGTTGATTGTTTATTTGTTTGGTAATTTTGAAACATTTAGCCAAATTGAACCAAATATTGAATTGTATTGAAAATTGGTCGCATCTGCTTGCATATACATGTACTTACATTGAACCTCTCATAGCAAGGAGGCTAGAGCAGAGAATAAAATTTGTTTGCCCGACAAATAGGTACATATTTACTATAATTTACTGTTTTGTTTGGGTGATGATGATTTTATGAGCCGATTGGCTAGCCGCTTGGCTTTTTCTTTTTCTTTTTGAGATCAAAAGGCCTATATGGCAATTTCGGGATTTTCCCGTGGCTCCCGGTGCAGGGGAGGTTATGGCGAAATTTTTCAAAAATTTAGGGTGTTAGCCAAATTTTTTGAAAAATTTGAAAAGTTCTTAGAAACTGAAAAGTTGAAGAACTTGAGCCGTAATGAAAATAAAGGAAGTTGAGTTGATTTGTTAAACAACTTTCGGCTTCGTTCCTTTTCGGCCTTTGATTTAGAATAGATTAGAATATCATCAATAAAAACCAGAACAAATTTATTCAATTAAATCACACATTGAACTGATAAGAAAATAGTTAGAAATATATACTTGTGCATTATATATGTTTGAACAGGAAATTGGATAGCCGTTGAGTACAGATTTTATTTGCGTGCCCGACAAATAGGTAAACCTTAATAAGTTGGATGCGCACTTTTATTATTATATCAACTCCTGTGAGTGCCATTGGATGCGGAGTGCTGGTTATTCTATGTGTAATTAATAAACATCGCCATAGGATAGCAACAATTAATTTTGAACTACATTTCATGGCATACTTCTGGAAGATAGGCATATTTCATCATATACCACATAAGCATTTGGAGCTTGTGTGACGAGGTGGAAGATTTACCATACGAGCGAGAGGCTTGTATGGCGATGACTATATTTTACAGGTTGAACTGATGACTGGTATGGACAATATAAAATTGTAACGATAAAATTGCCAGATTAATAAAAACCCCACACGGGTCTAGAGTTGACAATAATCACGTCTCTCTAGTTATTAGATACGGCTTATGGACTATTTACTTCCCACACGGGACGAGGTGACGAGGATTTATCCTCTGGAGCATTTAAAATACACACTCCCTCAGGCTTTGACAGGGTGACGAGAATTTATTCTCTGGAGTTATTATCAATACACGCTCCCCTGTAAACACCAGAATATAGCACTATAAATATGTGTATGCTTATTAGGATTTATTGGGTACCTAATACGGCCCAATAAATTTCCAAACCTCTCCCCGTACAAAGGAGGTTATGGCGAAATTTTTCGAAAATTCCGGGTGTTAGCCAAATTTTTGAAGAATTTGAAAATTCTCAGAAACTGAAAAGTTGGAGAATGGACGCCAGATCGAACGTAGAGTTGATTAATCAAACCACTTTCGACTTTGTTCCTTTTCGGGGACAAAAAGTTTTAAGTGGGGGAGATTGTAACAACCCGAAAATGCGAGCCAATTTAAAATTTTTATTTTGGTAATTTTAGCGAAGTTTGAACATTTAAAATAGATTATTTTAAATAATAACGACGAGAAATTTATTTTGAATGGAATTCGAACGTATATACTATATACGTCGTCGTTAGAATATAAATAATTATATATAATTATAAATAGAATTGAAAATGGCGCGGTAGTTCGATAATTCGATTTCAAACTTCAATTGAATGTACCGGGTGCAAAACAATCCGGATTTTAGTGAAACCAAAAACATTAGGATCTATTTGAGAATATCTTTCCAACGAATCCGAAAAATCAAAATTTCATAGCGGGAATCAAAAGATATGTCCAGTTGAAGATTCTGAATAGTCGCTATGGAATTCAGGCCCTTAAAAATGGAAATTTTGCAAACGACCTCGGATTTCGACGAAACCACTTTTGTTGGGTCCGTGATGTCAAATTATTGCTAGATTCCAAATTTCATAATTTTTCGAATCAATATGTGAGTGTGGCAAAGGAAAACGTGTTTGACCAGTTTCAGTTGATTTTAATCGACTGGAAAATGGCCATTTTTCCAACAGTCTCAAAATTCGACGAATCTAGTTTTGTTAGGACCGTATCGTCAATACGAAGCTAGAAAATATTTTTCGGGAATTTTTAGGGTTAGTATGTGACCCCGGTAAAATGAAATACGCGTTCAAATTCAATATATAGAGTTATATGTTGATTTTGACGAAAACGGATCGAAACGATCGAATCAGCTTACGATACATATCCCATTGTGTTCGGAATGGGGGTAAAACGCTACGGACGACAGGCGGTGGGCCTCGTTTAGAGGTCAAATGAAAAAGTCAACTTTTTGAAATTAAATAAATTAAAAGAAAACCCCCTCTCTCCTTATATTGCCCCCCCCCCCCGGTCAGTTTTCCCTAAATCGAAAAAGAGAGAGAGAAGGGGGGATCGCGACCCCCCCCCCCCCCCGTTGAGCTCGTCGCCGCCCCAGGTGGGGCGCCACCACCTGCCGCCGCCTCCCTCTCTTCTTCTTCCTCCCTCCTTCTCACTTCCTGACGCGAAGACCCCCCCCCCAATCCGAACCCAGACCTCACCGCGCCCCCCCTAAGGCCACCGCACCCCCTTAACCCCTCCTCCTGCCTGAACCGCCACCCGAAGCCACCCCCCCTCCGCCTGCATCGCCCGCCGTCAGCGAACCAAGGTGATTTTTATTTGTTTATTTATTTATAAAACCAATTTTAATGTGTGAGTGCAGTTTTGAATAAATGAAATCAGTTTTATACATATAGCAATGAAAGGGAGGGATTGTTAGTTGATAAAAATTTGGGATTTATATAGTATTTATATTAAAGGTATAATCTTTATTATGGTAGAAGGTTAAAAATATGATTTTTATATGGTAGAAATCATAAAGATGCGATTTTTATATAGTAGAAATCATAAAGATGCGATTTTTATATAGTAGAGAAATAAAGAGGTGATTTTTATAGTGATGAAATAAAAATGAAATCTTTATATTTGAAAAGGCGAAATCTTTATATTTGAAAAGGCGAAATCTTTAGGTGTAAAATAGCGTGATAAAAATAGAATCTCTATTATATAGTAGCGGTGTAAAAATAGAATTTTATTTATATAGTAGCGGTGTAAAAATAGAATTTTATCTATATAGTAGCGATGTAAAAATAGAATTTTATCTATATTGTAGCGATGTAAAAATAGAATTTTATCTATATTGTAGCGATGTAAAAATAGAATTTTTATCTATATAGTAGCGATGTAAAAATGGAATTTTTATCCATATGGAGTAATTATAAAAATATGATTTTTATATACATAGCAACAATATAAAAATGTGGTTTTTTATATATGTAGTGGCTACGGGCAACGAAAGTGACAAAAAGCGAGAACAGTGATGATTTCTTACAATAGAAGAGTCGTGGAATTGGGATAGCTATCGGTGAGAACTTCTCACTCTAAATTTCTTTTTCTAGTTATATATACTAGGATGCAGACGGTGCTTAGCAGCACCCGACACCCGTCATCCACAGACCATGGATGGCTTGTTTGTTTGATTGATGTGTTGCGAAAATTGTTTGTGAAGTTGATGTGAAATAGATAATGAAATATATTCATGTGTTGAAATAAATTAATTATCATTAAAAATATAATTTTTAACGTGAAAGTGAATAAATGAATATTTATAAACAAATCGGCCGGTTTGTTTATATGCACTGATTTGACTGATATTGATTAGGATGATAAATTTTACACATCGCCCAACTGCACAAATAAAAATCTGTGTTTGTTGATTTGAAACCCCACACGGGTGTTGGGATGAAGTTAACGTACACTAATCCCGATTATTTAATTATATGTCGATCGATTGGTCGACAGGCTGTGTAAGCGTTAATTATTTATATTTGATGCTTGTGCAGTGGTGTGGTGCACCTTGGATGATGTTTGATTGTTTATCGTTGCTATTATATACATGTGTTGTATGGAATCCATATAATTAACATTATATGGTGATTGATTGGGCCTCATTCCAATCGGGAAAATAATGAATATTATAAAGGAAAATTCATGTGTTGAATATAAAAATAGTCATGTGTCGACGATGTTCATGTGTTGAAACTATTCATGTGTTGAATATAAAAATAGTCATGTGTCGACGATGTTCATGTGTTGAAACTATTCATGTGGTGAGTAAAATATTTTAACAATAAAATTTACATCTTTATCATATTTAAGATTAGAATCTACTTTAGGGTGGAATTTGATTAAAAATCAAACGATAGATACCATAATCTTATAAAATATTTTACATAACAAAAATAGTCGTGTGTTGAAAGAAATATAGATTCATGTGTTGAATAAAAGAAATATAGATTCATGTGTTGAATAGAATAAATATTCATTTGTTGAATAGAGTAACGAATTTACTGAAATATATAAAGCCATGTTGACTAGAGTTGCGCTATTTTGACGTGAACGATATTTATATCGATTTTATTCGAATATCGAAAAGGAAGTGATTTCAAAATATAACGTTTTGAAAATATTATCATTTATATAGCAATGATATGAAATATTCAATTTAGATTAGAAATTGAATATAGTGTTGAAATGGTTTTGAAAACGAAGTTAAAACGATTTATAAAATACGTTTTAAAAGGAAATCGACGTAATATATATAATACATATATATTATATATATATAATGGCCTGAATAGAACGCGCAGCGGCAGTTCGTGAATTTCGACCATTGACTTCGAATTGACGTTGCGGGAGATCCGACCGTCGGATTCTCCTAAAACCGGAACCGTTGGGTTCGTATCGAAAAGAGCTTTCCAATGAATATTAGAAATTTGAAATCTAACGGTTGGATTTGGAATTATGTCCAAATCAAATTTAGAAAAGGTCGCTGTAAGTGCAGTTCGATGGCCGTTGATGGAAATCGACTGTACGGGCCTTGATAAAATTATTAAAATATTAATAATTTGTGTAAAATCATAATATGTGAATTGGAAAGAACTGGGGTGAAAAACTCCACATTTGAAAAGATAAAAATAGATTTTTATCGAAATGAACTAGTTTTGAACTAGAATTAAAATCAATTTATTTTTGAAATAAATAAATTGAATTTGGAAGTGATTTTAAAAATAATCAATATTCCCAATACGTGAATTGGACTGGAGTTGAATCGAAATTATCTTCGGAATATTTCGATGTTGGATTTCGTGACTATACAGATATTGTTATGGGAATTTGAAAGATATATTTTATATCGTTATTTCCAATACGATATTTGTTGGTTTCAGAATTTGATATTGAATATAAGCCGGTATATTTTCTATTCAGAGCCTTGTATTTAATATCAAATGTGATTTGGGTTTATCGTGAATCGTGTTTTAGATGACATTGGTTCTTTAACCCAGTTAAAGGCAGGATGTTGACTTTTGAAAAGATTAAAACTAAGTGGAGTTTTAATGAATCTTTAATTAGATTAAAATGTGAATTGATAATTTAAATTATCAAATCTGAAAAGTGATCGAAAATGGAGTATCACCAGTTTTGCTCCAAAGCGATAGTTAAATCTTTAATTAGATTTGAACGTGAAATGGTAATTAATTTTACCGATAATACTGTGGTGTTAAATATGGAGTATTACCAGTTTTGCTCCATGGGATAAATAGGTTGGGATTGGGAAATAAAATAAATAATTACTTCGGTGTGGTTCGCTAATCCCGACTAGTTTGAAATGATATCCGAAGGAAGATTAAAGAATAAATTTAGAAGAATTTATCTTTGATAAAAGTAATGGGAACCTCTCCCCAAAGAATGTGATTTTGTGAATAAAAGAATATTCTGAATTGGAATGAGGCGTTTGTTGTGTTTGTGTAACATTTGCTTATCATACACGTGGGTTATTCAGAAAGGCCGGGTTTATACCCATTCTGAATAACCGATTCGACGAGATGTCTAAGATGAAGACGGTGGTTGAAGACCGGAAGTCTTCACATCGTTTGGGTGATTACTGATGATCTTGATTGGGCTGTACACCCAAGATGAGGGAAACAGTTGGTGATCGTCCAGACGTACTTGGAGATGGATGGATATGCGAGGAAAGTGCCTCCGGTTTCGTTCAGACCCAGAACAAACTAGTAAATGGATTGTGTGTCTGACATTGGATTTTATACTGTGTTGATTGATCTCTATTAAATATACATCCGTTTGGCGGCGGAGAATTTATTCTCTTGCTTAACGCCCTTCTCTGAGACGTACGAGCTCAGAGGTTGTATATCGATGGACATTAGTCGCATGGAGTGAATTGCCAGTGTGGCACGCGTAAGTGGCAATTGATCAAGGCTTCTGTTGAAAAGCAAAGTCTTGTGGTGGATGATCAAAGCACGGCCTGTGTGGCGTAGCTTTGTGTATGACGTGAATTCGCGAGCCTCACACCTCGGTATGAGTCAAAAACGGGATACGGACCCAAGGAGTGCACGACGTTTCTTTCTAGCTAGGGTGGTGTCAGTGACCTACCAGCCCTGACATTTATATACTTTTCACCTGTGTGGTTGTTGGATACGAGGCGCCTCGGATATAGGTCTGTAAGGACCGGGAAACATGTGTTCAGGAATAATTAATCCTCAAAAGTAAGGGAGGACCGGCCTTGGAGGTTCCAAAGGATCAGAGTGGGGTCCTGAGGCATTGCTAGAGTGTCTCGAACGCGGAGAGGAGCTTGCCCCTTGCCTCGACTCATGATGGAATCCGATTTCCAATACGTGTGTTTCGGTTTTATTTGTAGAACCTAGTATGGCGACAAGTGGTATGGGTCATTCATGCCGCCTATGATTGATATTTATGATTGAAATAGTTTTGACACTATACACTTATTATAGTATCAAATAAGGTGTTTTAAACGTATCAAGCATGCTTTGGCTGTTATAAGGTAAAAACCCTATCCTCCGGCTTGCGTTGCATTGTGTGATGGGACCTGGGTCTTATAACAGCTTCATTTTTCTTTATTTAGCATTGCGCTGTTTGTTTTATGCACTGGTATTCTTGGGAGGAAACCCGTTCCGTGTTATACGGCGTGGTCCCTTGATTTACCTAACTTTAAAAATAAAGATTAACAACTGTTTTAGTTCTCACACCAGTCCCATGACTGACCTGGAGTTTATTGTTTTAACCTAAACTCTGGGTGTCCTTATTTTCGACACGGGCAGCTACTAGTTTTGGTTTTGCAGATTTATATTCACAGGATCCTGATTTACAGCTGGAACGATACTCGGAAAGCTCTGTATCCATGCATTACTTCTAGTTGTGCTTTTGTATTATTTTCCGCTGCGATGTATTTAAATGTAATTTAAATCTCTGATATTATTCGAATGTAATTTATTCATTTATACTCTGTATATTCTTGTATCTGATGGAATTGTTGTAATATACAATGAAATGTTCTTCCGTCTGCGTTCCGATGTGTTTTGTTCTCATCTCTATCCGTGCTTTCCTTCACGGGGAAGTTCGGGTCGTTTTACAAACCGTACATGAGCTGTCAAAAAGCAAGCAAAGTCCAAGCTAAGAGCTAGAGTTTCCTCCCTGAGAACCTGGGGGGGAAACGAAAGACAAAGAGGCGAAAGAAAACGGGTCAGTCAAAAAGACTGGTAAGCCCTAGTGACTATCAGCATAGAAACTAGTAAAGTTAACAAGACATGAATAAACTGGAATTAAACATAGGAATGATGATAAGTCTGACATGATAACTAAGCTAACAAGATAACTCAAGTCTAACATTGCGTATTCAAGGTTCGCCATACCAACTATACTGGTATATTAATCCCGTGTCAACTTTAAATCAAGAAATAATCCCTTTGCCCAATATCGTGAAGTGACCCAATTCGGGGTCCAACGGTATGACCTAATCGATCGGCTCCCTACAAGTCTAGCTCGTCGTGTGTCTGTGTCATACGGCCCTATCATGAATGTAGTCACCTGTGCTAGGTCCACCATAGGGTGTATCAAGCCCTAGGGTGCCAACCACCGACACGAATCAAGAATGCACAGATAATCCTACTGATGCCCAATGCCTGCTTTTTCAACTCCGGACTAAGTGCACGACCCTAGTCCGCCTGAACCTACAATGGCGCACCAACTCAGCCGTCGTTCTGGTCTCTTACAATCAGCCCAGCAATCGTGCCCCACCCTGCCTAGTCCCAGGGTACCGTGATACATCTAGTGGGTTACTGCTGAAAAGGACCGCGTAACTAGGGTTTCGTTCAACAGGTTAAGTTGTCATTTAAAATCGAGACTTAACCCCATCTACGTGTCATGTCAAATTGACTAAGTGTGTCGTTCTAGTTCAAGACTTAGTCCTACGAATCATGTGTCAGGTTGGTTAAGTGTGTTCAAGCGGTTCATGACTTAACCCTATCAAATCAACGTGTCAAATTGGTTAAGTATATTCAAGTGGTCCATGACTTAACCCTATCCAGTGGCATTAATTTACTTAATGCACCCCTAACCTCTCACATTAGACTTGGTTATGGTTACTGGATGTGCCGGGCGGGTCCGGGCAGTTTTACACCATAATCTAGTCTAACCTCGGGTTTCGAGTGCGATATGACCAACTACTCACATTGGGTCCTATTGTTTGCAGTTACTGGATTCGCCGGGCGGTTCCGGGCAGATTTATACTGCAAACTCAACCCAACCTCGAGTTAGCCACGTTCAAGTTATCTAAGTGTCATGTCCCAAATTCATATTTTCAATTATAATTTCATGTCAAGTTCATGTTCCTATCCAAGCTCAAGTTATAACGATATTCATGTTTTCAAGTTCATACTAAATTCAGGTTTTCCTAAACTACCCAAATCGCATCCCCAACGCTCGTGAATTCGAATCAAGGCAATAGATGTAACTACGGAATAACATAACTAGGATGGGTATAAAGTGGCAAAGGTGATTTCAAGGCAAGCATGGTGTAACTTGACATATGATCATAACATCACTGGCATATGAAATAGGGTGATAAACATAACAATAAATGACATAAGATGATAATCCTAAACTTATGACTAGCAATAGTTTCAACATCACAACATCACAGGCATGTTAAAATAATGATAGGGTTTAGGTTATGACATGAACAGGCCCCTAAATCAAGTTCTTATCAGTATTCCACAAATCAAGGTTCAATATGAACGGTACTAGGTTCAAGGTGAATAGATCTAGGGTGAACAAGAGTAGATCTAAAATAATAGATCAAAAAGGAATAGTCATATATCAAAGATATACAAGAGTAGGTCTCAAGTAGTTATCATGTTTATGTTCAACTTCAATTTACACATGTCCATATTAAGTTTAGAGTTTAGATCTAAGAGTAACTGGGGCTTACAGATCGTGGTTTTTGAGAACTAAGAACAGAAATTGTTGTAGGATCGTTGTTGAGATGTTGATTTATTCCCTTTAATTGTTATAGAAACGTTGGCCTTCGATTTGGATCTAGTTTGAATGTTTCAGCTTCAAGTTGGAGGCGGCGGCCATGGTTCAAGAGGAGACTTAGTAGCATAATGGTGTTAGAAAGATTTGTTGTGGATTAGCCTATGTCTTAGGGTGTTTTTATAGTTGCAACAACTAGTATAGGCCATAGGATAAACCCTAGAATCGATCTGAACCGCCAAAAATCGTCACAGGCCCTCAAACAAGCCAACAGGGTCAAGCAAGAGCAACCAGGCCCAAACCAGGTTCGGGGAACAGGTCGACACCCAAGTCGACTGCGCAGTCGACCTGGTCCTGGGGGTGTCGACTGCCCAGTCGACTCCCCAGTCGACCTGGGGTGCTGGGCGGGAAATTTCCCGCCCAGTCTGTCTGGGTTTTGAAATTCGAATTTGAACTCGAATTCGAACTGTTTTGAACTCTGAAAATTTCTGAAACTTTGGGGAGCCATAACTTGGTCATACGGACTCCGATTTTCGAAAACTCGGACTCGATTTCATGCAGAATTCCAAGACGAACACAATGGCGCAACCCGTTTCCCTTGGTTCTTATTTTAAAATTTAATTCTGACTAGATTTATGGTTATAACACGTTATCAAAATACAGGTTGTTACAGTGACTCAGCAACAAGTCAGAAAAGACTCAGCAACAGGTCAGAAAATCGTCACTGTTTGGATTTGGGCGAGGGGGTCGACCCCTATGGGGGGTCGACACCCCAGTTAACACCCCTCTTTGGGGGTCGACACCTATGTCAACCCCCTGGGGGAGTCGACCCCTGTGGGCGGGATTTTTCCCGCCCAGCTGAGCCACGTGAATTTTCAAAGTTTAAATCGTTTTGGTTATTAAATTATTTAATTATAATTTTCTGTTTAAACATGAAATCTTCTGAACTCCATAATTTCTTCATACGGAGTCCGATTCACGCAAACTGGGACTTTATCTCAAGCAGAATTTCGAGACGAACGCAATGGCGTAACCTGTTTCCCTTAATTCTCACTTTTATAATTAAGTATTCTATAATTCGTTACTTTCTTAAACATAGAAATACAGGGTGTTACATATCGCATTAAGTGTTTTTCAATTACTTAACATAAACAGAGTGATCCCAACATAGCATAAAGGTAGACTTAGGTGTACTTCTAGCAACGGGTTTTACCCAAACAGAATAACAGGTACCTAAACAGAATATAACGGGTGTTACCCCCAAACAAAAATAACATGCACCAAAACAGAACTATATGTACCTTAATTACTACCCCCGGGATCGGCTCCCTACCACGTAAATACTCTGTGTTGGCCCCATAGTACGGTGTGTTACTTCCTAAAGTGGCGAACACAGAAGGACACAGACCGATCTACAGGTGTTATGGCGTCTTATTTTCCCAGACAGATCGGACCCATGCACGCACATGACCCCATTGGAACGCGCCATCAGAACACCCCATCCCAAATGAACCTCTTATATTTAGTCTCAGTAAGTGTGCCCTGACCCTACCTAATGCGGGGTCCTCCTTTAATACCCTACGGGTTACTGACTAATATGGGTCCCACACAATAAATGACACAAGAACCACTAGACTTGCATCCTAATCAACTAGGCTTTACACAGGTTAGGTTTTGCATGGGTTAATAGTGTCCCTACAACCCCAACAGATTAACAAGTTTACTTAACCCTCCCAACAGATCAAACAAAATACATAGGTGTCATACCATTCCATTTACATGTTCCCTTAATCTTTGTATTAAGCCTATATGTTTCCATATTCATGCACCTCATATTTCAGTTATATTGCATAGTATAAGTTATTCCCCAAACTTTAGTCATATTCATAGTACATATTATGCCCCCAAATTACCATTCCCAATTAACCCCAATTTCGTTCGTATGCGTTTTTCAGCGTTATCGGCCTAGGCTTGAAGGCAGCCTGGTTATAAAAATAAAAATGGAATGAGGGAGGAAGAAGAACAAAAATAGGCAAAAATAACAGAAATAGACATATAGAAATAACTGAACAAAATTGGTGTATAGCAAATTTCATGTCATTATAGCAGACCTGTCTAAACATTATCAACATCTTAACCGGCGTAAATTTTAGATATGGTTTATTAACATGTCAAGATTACTTATTAAATATTTATATCTAAAAGCGACATGAACTCACAAAGACTGGATCTAAAGGACTAAGAAAAGAATGTTGAGGTTGCAGCAGAGATTCTCGTATACGTATAAGTCGTTGTTGCAAAAGAATATGCTAATTCAATCTGAGCTTGGGAAGCATCTCGTTGTCTCCATTGTTTTGGGTGAATAAAACAATAGAAATGAGGTCCTACATATAGCCTCAAGCCAACAAATCAGTTCAAGAAATAAGTCCAGGTTCAGGAAGTGAACCTGGCCAAATCCCCAGGTTGGTCGACACCCACTTGTGTGGGTCGATCCTAGGGTCCACCCCATAAGGGTGCAGGTCGACCTCCAACGGGTTGATCTTCCACGTGGTTTCCCGCTCTTTGAATTTGATTTATTTTGAATATTCTGATTTTATTTGTTTATATATATTTCTCTTATACGTATACAAACTTCAAACTTTAATATCTTCTTCATACAATGTCCGTTTTACGCAAACTCGGAGCCTATCTTAAGCAGAATTCCAAGACAAACGCAATGGTACAGTCTATTTCCCTTAATTCCCCATATTTAATTAAGCATTCTTTAGTTTAATGTTATAATGTCCTTTAAAATTATAGGGTGTTACATTCCCCCCTACTTAAAGGATTTCGTCCCTAAAATCCTAAGTTAAGAAGAATGTATATCCTAGCATCCACATCTACCTACTCATTCATCAATCACAGGCATCCATTGTACTTAAAAGATTCCTAATGCTTGTATGAACATATGAAATAATGTGTGTGTATGTCCTTACACTAATGTGAAAAATCAGGCGGTCGACTGATTCAATTGACCTCCTTAATGCAATTTATGTTTGCGCCATGTAAACAAAGTGTATGTAAACAAAGTGTATGTAAACAATCCTAGTATAACATGCAAGTTATATATGTGTGCACGATCATTCATCCAAATGCAACATCCATATGATGATACACCCATTTTCATACATAAAGTTTTAAAATGCACGCACATTCATATGCAATATGTAGTGATTGAGCCGATCTGGTGCCTAATGTGTGTGATATGCATCCACGGTCGACCATTAGCAAACACTTGCATCCGCTTGCATTCATCAAACATAACATGTTTCAAACACATGTTTACACCCATTGGTTTTCTACGTAAAGGTCGAAGATTCGATCGATAGGATACAGACGAATGATAGAAACAAGCACAGATAAAAGCTTGGAAAAATAAGCTAAGAACGTACCCTTGAAAAGAAAAGGGTACTGAGCGTGAATATTGTCTTCACTCTCCCAATTGCATCCTCGCTGTCTTCTCCCCATTGAGCTTTCATTAGCTTAACCCCTCGATTGCGGGGCTTCTTAACCTCTGATCCAAGTATACGGGTAGGAATACTTCTAAATGTTGCTTCCTTTTCTACCTCTACCTCCTCAAGCATGCTCAGCTCAACTACTTCTGTTGTATTATGTAAACACTTCCATAAATGAGAAATGTTGAAAACATCATTCACACCCGCCAATCTCTCTGGTAGCTTTACTCTATAGGCCATTTGACCAATCCTCTCTATCATGGGAAATGGCCCTACAAACCTTAGCGCCAATTTCCCTGCTGATCCAAAGCGTACTACGTTCCTCAAAGGTGATACCTTGATGAAAACCATGGCTTCCACCTCAAACTCAATGTCAGTCCTTCTCTTATCTGCGTAGGACTTCTGCCTTTCCTGAGCTATCTTCATGCATCTGTGGATAAGGTCAATCTTCTCTGAAGTCTCTCTAATCATCTCAGGTCCAAGTAGAAGTCTATCTGTAGACTTCCACCAACAAGTCGGTGATCTACAGGGTCGTCCATACAATGTCTCGAAGGGTGTCATGCCAATACTAGCCTGATAACTGTTGTTGTAGGCGAACTCCACCAATGGAAGATGCTCTTCCCAGGTCCCTTTGAAGTCTAGGATACACAACCTCAAAAGATCCTCAAGAACTCTATTCACCCTCTCAGCCTGCCCATCGGTCAGAGGGTGATATGTGGTGCTCAAACATTAACTTCATACCAAGTGCCTTTTGCAGGCTATGCCAGAACTCACTAGTAAAGATAGGATCATGATCAATCTCTATGTTGGAAGGTACTCCATGTAGTCGGACTATCTCATGAAGATAAACTGATGCCAACCATGTCGTCGTTCTCTTGCTCTTAACAGGAATGAAATGAGCGCTCTTAGTAAGCCTGTCTACAATAACCTAGATGCTGGTATTGCCCTTCCTAGATCTAGGTAAACCATCAATGAAATTCATAGAGACGCTCTCCTACTTCCACTGTGCGACCACCAATAGGTGCAGCAACCCGCCAGGCTTTCTCTGTTCAGCTTTAATTGCTGGCATATCAAATGTTGAGCTACGAATTCCGCTACATCTTTCTTCATCCCAGCACAAAATAAAACTCTCTTCATATCTTTATACATGTTATCGCCACCCGGATGGATAGTCGTTCTAGAACGATGGGCTTCCTCAAGGACTGTCTTCAACTGACTCCCAACTCGGGGAACACAAAGCCTTTCAACCCTTCGTAGCCACCCTTTATCATCCGTGGAGTATCTGCTAAGGTGACTAGAAGTCTCTCCTCTACTGAGCCTATCCAAAATGTCTTCTATTTGTAGGTCCTCTCACTGCGAAGATCCTATCTGATCCAAAAGAGTAGGTCGCACCTCTAACGATGCTAACAAACCAGGTGTAAGATTCGTAGAAGGCCTAAAATCGAAGGCCGATATATACTCCAAGCTCTTCCTCTCTACAAATAGAGGACTCAAGGTCATCCTCTTCCTACTCAACGTGTCCGCCACCACATTACCCTTGCCAGGGGTATAAGCAATCTCAAAGTCATAGGACGCTAGGAACTCCATCCATCTTTGCTGTCTCAAATTGAGATCCTTCTGCGAGAACAGATACTTGAGAGATTTATGGTCCGTGTATAACTCGAACCTCTCTCCAAGTAAATAATGTCCCCAAAACTTAAGTGTGGACACTATAGCTGCCAATTCCAAATTGTGAGTGGGGTAGTTTTTCTCATGATCCTTCAACTGTCTACTCCCATAGCATACTACCCTTCCCTCTTGCATCAAAATAGCACCGAGTCCTGTACCACATGCATCAGTGTATACTGCGAACACCTTGCTCTCATCAGGAAATTTCAGAACTGGGGCTGTTGTTAGAACCCTTTTTAATCACTGAAAAGCATCCTCACAATCAATGTTTCAAGCAAAGGTCGGATTTTTCTTCGTCGATCTGGTGAGGTGGGCTGATATCCTCGCGAAGTCTTTAATAAACTTCCTATAATAGCACGTTAAACCAAGAAAACTTCTCACCTCCGTTGCATTCTTTGGAGCTTTCCAATCTTGAACTGCAACAACTTCTGCGAGATCTATCGCTATCCCTTCCTTAGAAACTACATGCCATAAAAGTATCACTTACTTTCTCCAAAAGTGGCATTTGGAGAATTTCGCCTTAAGTTGGTGTGTTCAGAGAGTCCTCAAGACCTCTCCTAAATGCAGGGCATGATCTCCTTCATTCTTAGAGAAAATCAAGATGTCATCAACAAAGACCACAGCAAATTTATTCAGAAACTCCCTGAACACCCTGCTCGTTAGATCCACAAAATATGTGGGTGCATTAGCCAATCCAAAAGGCATGACTAACCACTCAAAGAAACCATCTGGAGTTCTGAAAGCAGTCTTATCTATACTGTTCTCGGCCACTCTCAACTGATGAAATCCCATAGCCAAATCTAACTGTGAGAAGACAAATGCACTAACAAGTTGGTCAAATAGATCATCTATCCTCGGGAGTGGATGCCTATTCTTCTTAGTGAGCTTGTTCAACTCCCTATAAACCACACATAAGCAAAGCGAGCCATTCGTTTTAGTTGCGAAAACGACTGGAGCACCCCATTTCGATATGCTTCACCTAAACCCCTTCTCAAGTAGCTCCCCCACTTGCTTGCTGAGCTCCCTCCTTTCTTTAGGAGCCATGTGGCACACATGCAATGCAACTGGCTTTGCATTATCCACCAAGTATATATAGAAATCAATCTCGCGCCTTGGAGGTAAGTCCTGAACCTCCTCAAAAACATCAGGATACTCATAGACTACCGGTACGGATCATAAATCATCTACAAAAGCATCAAGCGATTCTAGGAAACTAAGCATGACAGACCCCCTTAGGGTAAAAAGAAATCTCGAGAGTCCTCCCATGCCAAGTCAAAAGTCTAACGACCCTCCTATCACAGTCCAGAATGGTACCATACATGGCTAGCCAATCTGTTAAAACCGAAAATTGATTTCAACACCAAAGGTGCAAATGTGCACTTCACCAAATCGGTAAGATTAGAGTATGGAACCGCGTAATCACGAAACGAAAAGCATAAAATGAAGACAACGGAATTTTTATAGTGGTTCGATTCAAAATGAATCTACGTCCACTTTGAGAATGATTCCATTATCACATTTACATTTACAATGCATGAACATTCTCTCTTTACAATCATCATTAATCTCTCAATCTCCTCTCTTTGATCTAATAGAAATGGTTGGAGAAATTGGCGAGATCCTTCTAGTTAGGAAAACGGTAGAATAGAACTAGAGTTCCTTGAGCACTTGATCGAATTTCCATAATTCCTTGATGAATTCGAAGTTAGATCTTGACTAGAGATGGTTAGAGATGATCAAATCACTTAGAAATGATTGAGAATAAGGTTGGACAGCCCTTCGAGGTCATAAATTTCGGTCCCCATTAATGTGGGGTTGGTCCTCTATTTATAAGTGTAGAGAAAATGAGGAGAATGGTTGAAATATATGGTGCTAGGTACTGATCGATATACTTGCATATTTACATAAATGCGACTGGTACAACTGGCAACAGCTGTCATGGGGTACCGATCGGTATAGTACCGGTCGGTCATAACCCAAGACATTGGTCGGTCATAACTAAGAGCCACTGGTCGGTCCTTGTTTTGGAATACCGTCTGCCTTGTTCGTTTTATTTTGTTCCAGGTCGTCCGCTATATTATGTATTTTAACACTAACCAGTTTGCATCTTAATGCCACCATTCTTTGCTTGCCTGCCACGTGGTGCCACACTTTCCTTCTTTGTATAATAACTCACGTGTGACTTGCCTTATGTCATATCCAAGGTATAGGACCCTTATTTACAATTTGTGTCATTGTCTTGAATATAAACTTTATGCCGATCAGTATATATATGGAGTATACCTCTGTACCGGTTAGCTCATAAAACATGCCATCACTTTATGATTCTTCTACCGATCAGTGTATATACATTTTCGTACCGTTCAGTCTTATTTGGTGGTGCATCGATTGCTTTTCATCCTGACGTGTGTGCTCCATATATGCCTTTCTTTGTATTGATACCATTCGTTATTACGCCTTTGCCATTTTCGGACTTTAATGCTTTCTTCTTTAGTTCTTGCTTGGCCGAACACGTAGATTCTCTATTTCCATGCAAACCTGAGATATGGGTATAGAATTTACCGTTGTGCCATGCCTTAAATTCCTTTGTACCGATTAGTTTCTCGTCTTCAGTACCGATCGGTATTAGCACTTTTATCTCATGTTGCACGTTACTTTTTTGTCACGATGCACTCATGTCCGTTGACCGACCACATAATGTGCCTTCACGCTGATCAACCTTCCAAACATGGGCTGAATGACCAACCAGTCAACTATGTTCCTTATTGCATCTGAGCGGTCCTGTTATGCAACTGGAGCTAACCATGCATCTTCCACATTGCTCCTAAATAACGCATAACATTTGGTCCCTCTATAAACATACTGACGTGAGCATACTGCATGCTATAGGTTGAATGCGTATAAGAAACAACAAAGCTTCCATACAACTTTAGTACCCATTTACACATTTCAATGGTGCAAACCCATCATATTTACTAGCTTGCCCCCGAATCAAAACAATAGTTGATCCACATGCATGCTCTTATATAAAACTTTGCATATGATAGTGTGAATAGTACGTTTTGTATTGCATGATCCATACAGGTATGTTGATATGCACTTTCCATGCTACCAGGTTTTCATGCAAAATGTTTTGGTATTGACCGGTCGGTGTGCCTCGTAGACCGACCGGTATGTTTTCTTCTTGTATCACACTGACTAGCTTTCAGAATTACTTGACCGATCGGTATGTGAACTGTCTGAACCGTCCAAATGCTTTGTGGAGGCTTCTTTGTATTTATTTTCATAGTCGCATGTAAGTGTCAGTACACATTCCTCAGTTTTGAACCGCGTTTTAGCAACGGGGTTAACATTTTACCCCTCGAAGCTTGTATTTTTCGCTTGCGAGAAATGCGGGCTTCGAAATGAACGATGTTGTTAATATATTCTGCATTGAGATCCAGTTGCAGCTCTTTGCTTACTATAGCAGACCGTGCTCTAAACTCATATAGTCCATGACACCTACCTTGTAATTAAGATAATCAATCACACGGTTTTGGACTTATACTCACCATCCACTGTCCATGTCGATAGTGGATTAGTTAATCATTAAAAATGATTTTTTTTTTGTTTTGAATTGAATAAAGAGCTTGTATAGGATTGTTTTACTCAATGGTTTAAAACTCATTGAATATTATCCGCACAACTACGATATTCTAATTCGCGTTAACGCCTGAAAATCAACTAACCGACTAAAGACGACTGTGGATTTCGAACGTTATCGTTTCAATGAACCATATGATGGTATTCGATATTTCGCCTTTGGGAAGTGCGTATCAATAATTTATTTCTCTACTTCTCTTTAGAGATGTTTTTGACTATTGGTGCCCCGGCTTAGGAGGTCATTACTACTCTTCATTATGGGAAGGATTTTTACTGCTCAATGTTTGTACGCTTTATCAATCAGTTTTGACATTGGAGACTCCATTGAGTTCCCCGTGTTTTGGAGAGGTTATTTTAATCCAACATTTTGCCTTCTCTCGTTGACTGAGTCAATATTATTAGGTTCATCGAGCATTATTGATTTCTCCTGTGGAAAAATTGCTTTCTCTATGGAAAGGGATTTTGGTCGTCGTATTGTTTCGCAGTTCGAACTCCAAAGACATTTAGATGAGGTTGCATTGTTTCGCGCCGCGAACTCCCACGCTTCGTTTCGCATTAGCGAGCTCCCACACTTCGTTTCAAGCTTACAAATTCCAGCAAACCTTTGGAGGGTGAAGGCCGCATTGCCCCGCGCTTATGAACTCCCACGCTTCATCTCATATTAGTGAGCTCCCGCACTTTGCTATGCGCTTACGGATTCCCGCGAACCTTTTGGGTGAAGGCTGCATTTCCCCGGGCTTACGAACTCCCATGCTTCGCCTTGCATTGAGAGCTCCCGCGCTTCGTTTCGTGCTTACGGATTCCCGCGAACCTTTTGGGTGAAGGCTGCATCGCCCAGCGCTTACGAACTCCCATGATTTGTTTCGCATTAGCGAGCTCCCGCGCTTCGTTTTGCGCTTATGGATTCCCGCGAACCTTTTGGGTGAAGGTTGCATCTCCCCGCACTTATGAACACCCACGCTTCGTCTCGTATTTGCGAGCTCCAACACTTCGTTTCGCGCTTGTAGATTCCCGCGAACCTTTTGGGTGAAGGCTGCATCGCCCCATGCTTACGAACTCCCACGCTTCGTCTCGCATTAGCGAGCTCCCGCGCTTCGTTTCGCGCTTACGAATTCCCGTGAACCTTTAGGGTGAAGGCTGCATCGCCCCGCGCTTATGAACTCCCATGCTTCATCTTGCATTAGCGAGCTCCCATGCTTTGTTTTTCGCTTAAGGATTCTAGCGAACCTTTGGTGGGTTGCATCGCTCCGCGCTTACGAACTCTCACGCTTCGTTTCATGTATAGTGAACTCCCGCGCTTCCTTTCGTGCTTAAGGATTCCAGCGACCCTTTGGTGCGTTGCATCACTCCGCGCTTACGAACTCCCATGCTTCGTTTCACATATAGTGAACTCCCGCGCTTCGTTTCGCGCTTACGGATTCTAGCAAACCTTTGGTGGGTTGCATCGCTCTACTCTTACGAAATCTCACACTTTGTTTCACGTATAGTGAACTCCCGCGCTTCGTTTCACGCTTACGAATTCCAGCGAACCTTTGGTGGGTTGCATCGCTCCATGCTTACGAACTCCCACGCTTCGTTTCGTGCTTACGGATTCCAGCGAACCTTTAAGATTTACATTCTTCACATCCGGGGATTCCAGATGTTATGCATATGAATTGAGTGGTCGTTATATCATTCCAGAGGCAGCCATTAGTTCCTTTGTCGGACGTTTGGCTTGGCGAACTATCTCAGTTTAGGAGCTGGGCTTTGAATCTCTCATTTGGGGAAATGCTCCTTTGATGCAAGCTGCAACCCTTTTGCTTATTTGTCGTGGCACTCGTTGTTGTTTATATCTTCGCAACTACTCCCATTCACTTTCCAAGGCGGTGTTTCCCTTCCTCGTCGGGCCTTGAGAGGGAAGACATTCATTGGATAGCCTATAATGA
Source organism: Allium sativum (assembly GCA_030737875.1). Taxonomy (NCBI): domain Eukaryota; kingdom Viridiplantae; phylum Streptophyta; class Magnoliopsida; order Asparagales; family Amaryllidaceae; genus Allium; species Allium sativum. The sequence goes on along the minus strand of CM060922.1, from coordinate 759,599,650 downwards.
AAAACCATCTATTAGCAAATTTTCATGCAAATTTGGCAAGTCATAGATTTATACAGACAGGTAATACTTCATTCATATTGCTATTGTTTGGTACAATGCATGTAAATCATTACAGGCTATTTTACAAGAAAGTAGAACATAGTGGAGAGTAAAGTAATGTAGGAAGTAAAGCAAAGGCGATAGTGATATCTTATTCTGAGCCACAGATATTAGATCATCATCAACAGTCGTCAGTTGATTATCAGCCTAGGAATAGTGTGAGCAGAAGCTATGTTGCTTGGACCGGATTGGTCATTTGATGCCCCTTGCCCCTGGGGAGTTGCAGAATGATTTGTATCTTAGGAATTCTTCGCATATTGTTGCAGGTAGTTCTTCCTAATCGGCTCTTCAATCAATGATCTTAAATGCCTACACTCCTTGGTGTTGTGTCCTGGATGATTGTGGAACCTGCAGAACTTCCCAGATTTGGTGAGATGGCCATTCATCTTTATTGGCCGAGGCTCCGGGTAATCTTCTGCATCCTTTGTGGCAAGGTAAATGTTCTCAGGAGTGTCATTCAGAGGTGTTAACTCAGACGAGTCAAGAAGGCAAAACTTTTTATTAGCTTTGTTTTCTTTTCCGTCATTAGCTCGCTTCTGCCCCTGAGTATTCTTCTGATTAGGTTGAATAGCTGCACTTTTAGGAGCTTCAAGGAGTTGGTTACCACCAATGATCTGAAGAGGTATATGATTATCGTCCACTCTCATGTACTCCTCCACCTTCTTATAGAACCTGTCAAGCATAGTCGGTTCCTTCATTTTTATCCACCTTCCGAATTCGCTTGTTTTGTCTATAGCATCGAGTAGAGCCATGAGGACTATGCGTGGTTCCGGATTCCTTACTTTAGACAAGGCAATATTGAATCGATCGAGGAAGGCTTTGACAGTTTCCCCTGGCTTCTGCTTCATGGCTGAGAGCGTTATAGCATCCTTGGCTTTGGTAGCATACAAGCGGAACTGCTTCTTGAACTTTTTGGTTCGATCAGAGAACCGATCGATGGATTTGGGTGGCAGCTTCGTGAACCATAATGATGCAGCACCTTCTAAGTAGAGAGGAAAGTATGTGCATCTCATCTTATCAGTCGCCTTAGCTGCACTCATATGCCACTCGTATTTGAATAGGAAGTAGTTTGGATCAACAAGCCCGTTGTATGGAGGCAAAGTCGGAGGAGTGAACTTCTTTGGACATTCTGCTTCGAGGATTCTTTTGGTGAATGGAGTCTTATCTAGAAAGAAGTTCCATTCTCTTTCATCATCTTTGCTAGCATGGTTCTTCTTCATGATTTGTTCTAACATGTCCGAGATGTATTCTTCAGTGTTATGGTGCTTTGAAAAGCTAAGTTCTTTACCAAATGTTCGTCTAGGCATATGATCTCGATTAGAGAGCTTTGGCCCTTTGCCTTCCTGACGAGGAGGTGCCCCCGTGATAGGATTAGTGACCTTTCGAGCATCCACTTCGGAATGGTTCTTAGCTTTTGATTTCAATCCTTCGATGTTAGCTTCGTCCTTGTCGCTCATCCAATCATAATCGTCTTCCATGTTGTCGTTGCGGTTATGATCGGAAGCGGGTGATTTGCCATTCTCTTCGAGATCAACATGGACTTTCGGAGGGACTTGATCTGGTTGAGCATTAAGGATAGCGTCAAGTTTCTCCATCATAACTTTAGTAAAAGCGTCCATTCTTTGATTCACATTGGCAATAGCGGCTTTTAATTCATTTCTAGTCACAACGACTCCACTTACAGAGTTTCCACCAACATCGAAATAGTTAGTAAGTGGCGTAGTCTCATTAGCGGCATTATCGGCTTCTACCATGGTTTTACTAGTAGCTTTCTTAGACTTTGCCTTGATTTCGAAAAAGAACGCGGTTGAGAACTTCAATTGCAAGGCGGTCAACCTTATGAGAGTGTACCAAGGAAGGAGATGCGAACCCGTCCCCAAGGTGGGCGCCAAATGTTAAAACCGAAAATCGATTTCAACACCAAAGGTGCAAATGTGCACTTCATCAATTCGGTAAGATTAGAGCATGGAACCGCGTGATCACAAAACGAAAAGCATAAAATGAAGACAATGGAATTTTTATAGTGGTACAATTCAAAATGAATCTACGTCCACTTTGAGAATGATTCCATTATCACATTTACATTTACATTTACAATGCATGAACATTCACTCTTTAAAATCAACATTAATCTCTCAATCTCCTCTCTTTGATCTAATAGAAATGGTTGGAGAAATTGGCGAGATCCTTCAAGTTGAGCACTTGAACGGATTTCCATAATTCCATGATGAATTCGAAGTTAGATCTTGATTAGAGATGGTTGTAGATGATCGAATCACTTAGAAATGATTGAGAATAAGGTTAGAAAGCCCTCCAGGGTTATAAAATCCAGTCCCCATTAATGTGGGGTTGGTCCTCAATTTATAGGTGTAGAGAAAATAAGGAGAATGGTTGAAATATATGGTGTTGGGTACCGATCGGTATACTTGCATATTTACAGAAGTGCCACTGGTACAGCTGGCAACAACTTTCATGGGGTATCGATCGGTAGAGTACCGGTCGGTCATAAACCAATACACTGGTCGATCATAACTAAGAGCCGCCGATCGGTCCTTGTTTTGGAATATCTTCCTCCTTGTTCACTTTATTTTGTTCCAGGCCATCCGCTATATTATGTATTTTAACACTGATCAGTTTGCATCTTGATGCCACCGTTCTTTGCTTGCCTGCCACGTGTTGCCGCACTTTCCTTCTTTGTATAATAACTCACATATAGCTTGCCTTATGTCGTATCCAAGGTATGGGACCCTTATTTTCAACTTGTGCCATTGTCTTGAATATAAACTTTATGTCGATCAGTGTAACAACCCGTATTTTCAATAACCTGTTATAACGTAAATCGAGGCAGAATTTAATTCTAAAATCTGAATCAAGGGAAACGGGCTATGCCATTGCGTTCGTCTCGGAAAAATACGCGAAATAGAGTCCGAGTTTTCGAAAATCGGAGTCCGTATGACCCGATTAAGGCCCAATGAAGTTTTCTGAAAATTTCAAAGTAAAAACAGATTTCGAATTCAAATCTGAAATTGGAAATTAGGGTTATTGGGCCAGGCGGGAAAATTCCCGCCAGAACACCCCAAGTCGACAGGCCTGTTGACTTGGGAGTCGACTTGGTTAGACCAAGTCGACAGCCCTGTCGACTGGGCTGTCGACTTGGCTCAGACGGGCTGTTTAGCCTGGTGCACCATTTTGGGTTTGTGTTGAGCTTGGGGGCCAGATTCGGTTTTAAGGGCTGAGATTGCAACTAGGGTTTAATCCTATGGCCTAAAACACTTGCCTAATCTATAAATAAGACCCTAAGCTAGCCCTAAATCATTATTAATCAATCCTACAACTAAACTATGGCAAAATTTTACCTCTCATGGCCTCCACTCTCTTCATAAAATTCCTAAATCAATTTCTATGAGATTTTCCATGCATACAAGTGTTTTCAAGCTTGTATGATCATCATTAGCTTGCATTCAAGTCAAGTTTCTATGTTTGCACCATAAAGGAAGAGTTTTGATCAATTTTGCTTGCATTTTTGGGGTTTAATTGGTTGCATAAGGGTTTTCTTACATTTGCTATACTCATTTGAGTCCGCATAAGCATTGTAAGCCCTATTCTACTTTCATACTTAAACTTTAAAGTTAAATGTATGATATGCAAGTTGTCATATGATATGCAAGTTATGTTATGCAAGTTTGATATGCAAGTTGTCATATGATATGCAAGTTATGTTATGCAAGTTTATATGCAAGTATGTCATGTTGTAATATGCAAGTTTATATGCAAGTATGTCATGTTGTAATATGCAAGTTTATATGCAAGTATGTCATGTTGTAATATGCAAGTTTATATGCAAGTATGTCATGTTATGATATGCAAGTATGTTATGCAAGTTTGGGTTGAACATTTTGTTCATGCTATCATGTTATGCATGCTTTTGAGGCCTAATGCAAGTATATGAACATATGTACATTTCATATGCCACCATGTTAAACTTGTGGCTTAACACTTTTATGTCATGATTATGCCAAGTTCCCTCTTTCTATCCTTTATGCGCTATTGCGATATGTAAGCGATGGGATTGCGTTTGGGGTTGGGTAAACTTAAAAGACATAAAAATATAAGCTTGGGAATTTACCTATTAAGTTAGGTCTACCCAATTGCTTGAAACTTGTAATGTGTTTTGGAAACATGATGGACATGACACTTAGAAAAGATAAGTGTGACCAACTCGAGGTTGGGTTGAGTTTGTAGCGTAAACCTACCCGGAACCGACCGGCCTAACTAGTTGCTACAAACAATAGGACCCAATGTGAGAAGTTGGCCATGTTGTACCTTGAACCCGAGGTTAGACCAAGTTGTGGTGTAAAGCTACCCGGACCCGCCCGGCTTAACTAGTAACCACAACAAAGTCTAATGTGAGAGGTTAAGGCGCATTAATTAATTAATGCCTCATGATTAGGGTTAAGTCATGGACCGCTTGAATACTTAACCAATTAAACACGATGGGTTGGTAGGGTTAAGTCATGAACCTTGGGTACACTTAACCAACTTGGTACTTGAATGGGTTGGGTTAACCATGTTTAACCCATTAAGGAAACCCTAGTTACGTGGTCCTTTGCACCAGTAACCCTCTTAGTTGTATCATGATACCCTAGGGACTAGGCTAGGGAGGGGCACGATTACTGGGATGCCATGTAAGCGACCAAAACGACGGCTGAGTAGGTGCGCCGGTGTAGGTTCAGACGGGCCATGGTCGTGCACATGGTCCGGAGTTGAAAAAAACAGGCACGGGCACCAGTAGGTTTAGACTGTGCGTGCATTGAATTGTGTCAGTGGTTGACACCCTAGGACTTGATACACCCTAGGGTGGACCTAGCACAGTTTAGCTACACTTCGTAGTTGGGCCGTATGACACAGACACTTGACGAGTTAGGCTTATAGGGAGCCGATCGACTAGACCGTGCTAGTTGGACCTTGGTTTGGGTCATTCATGATGTTGGGCCAAACTTGGGCCTGGGGATCACTTCTTGTTTACACTTTGGACCTCGTATTGGGGTCACTTCATGTTATTGGGCCAAAGCTTGGGCCAAGGGATCAATACTTGTTTATTCCAGTCATGTTAGTTTGCTAGTACACCTGTGGTGCAAAACCTTAATCCTGATTATGCGATGACACCTTTATCTACCTTGTCGGTTAATCATCATGCTAGTATGTAGTTATCCTTATATTCGTCCCTGCTGCTCATGCCAGTTAACTTTATTAGTTTACATTGATTGTAGTAGGGCTTACTCAGTCTTTTTGACTGACCTGTTTTCTTTCGCCTCTTTTCTTCCGTTTCCCCCCCCCCCCCCAGGTTCTCAGGGAGGGAATACAGGAGCCTAGCTTGGATTTTGGATTGCTTGCTTGTGGGATTTCAGCTCATGTACGGTTTCGACATGAAGCTAGCTATGGTTCTCACTTATTTTGGGGATAGCACTTATGTATTTCAGTTTGTCAGTTGATGTTGTTTTATCTAGACTTGTTTATTTGGAAAATTAACATTATGTTGTACCAGACTTGTTTTGAAATGGTTTGAAAATCTTCCGCTGTTTTATCTATGTTATTTACTCTGTTTACATATATACATATGTTCTTGTTCTGCCTTGATATATCATTATGCATGTTTACCTGATTCAAACGCCCCTCCAAAGTCAGAGTGCTTGCAAGAGTCACCCTGGCGGAGGTGGGGTGTTACATTTGGTATCAGAGCATATGGTTTACGAGAAGGAACAAAAAGGTTTTTAGAAAACTTTTGGAAAACTATTTTCAAAACAAAGTATAAAGTATTTTCCAAAGAAAAGTCTAGTTTATTTTAAAGGCTATTCCCCAAAAAGCCATTAGCAAAAATTCCCTCGTTTTTCTCCATTCTGAATCTGTCTTTTTCTTTTTCAGTATGGCTGATAACTTTGTTATCCCGGAGGGAGTGCATGTACCTGTTTGGTATAGGAGACTTTTGGAGGCTAGGGCGACCGAAGCCGGCCCCGTAGATGTTCCTCCTCCTCCTCCTCCAGTAGTTAATATTCCTCCTCCTGTCGTTAATGTTCCTCATCCTCCTGTCGATGAGGTTCCTCTTCCTCCTCCCCCTCAGCATCCTCAGGCTGACTTTGCAAAGACTTGCAAAGATTTCAAAGCAATGGGTGGCAAGAACTTTCAAGGCACTGAGACTTTTGTAGAGGCCAGAAATTGGTTGAAAGAGACCGAGGATTTATTTGCTATCTTTGGGTTAGACGATCAGAGGAAGATCTTGTTGGCGGTTTGGCTTTTGAAGGATGAGGCCGCTTATTGGTGGGAAGTCACCAATGGTACTAGGCCTGTTGAGACTTGGGCCGATTTCAGGGCAAGGTTCGTGCTTAAGTTTCTATCTTCTGCTGAGGAGAATCTGCAAATGGAGAGGTTCATAACTTTGAAACAAGGAGATATGTCTGTCAAAGAATATATGAACGAATTTAATCAGTTAGCTCGTTTTGGCTTGGATATGGTGAATACTCCTCAGAAGAAGGCTCTTCGTTTTGCTAGAGGATTGAATGAGCCGTTGCAGGGATTGGCTATGTCACATATTCCCCATGGGGCCACGTTTGAGAGCTTGGTTGATATGGCGTTACTTCAGGGAGATGTCAAGAAAGAGATCAAGGTGAATGATACTCAAGCCAAGAAGACTGATTCCCAGGGGAAAGGAAATCAGAGTAATCAGAACAACAAGAACAACAAGAACGACAAGGGCAACAAGAACAAGGCAAAGGAAACAAGAAAGTGCAACTTCTGTGGGATTGTTGGGCACATAGCCAAGGACTGTAGGAAGAAGAGAAGGAAATTGGGTGGGTGCTTTCACTGTGGAGAGATTGGACATTTCAGTAAGGATTGCCCGAAGAAGCAAGGGCAAGGCCAGGGTCAGGCTCAGCATGCTGGACCTCTAGGAGGACAAGTTCATGCTCTCAATGCCGCTCCAGTTCCCGATCGAGGTAGTATTTCTGTTGAGAGCCTTGTATATATTTCTGATTTTCCAGTTCATACCTTGTTTGATTTTGGTGCATCGCATAGTTTATTTCATCTGATCTAGTTGAAAGTTTGCACCTAAGTACTAGTCTGGTTTATGATCCCGTGTGTGTTTCAAATCCAATTGGGGGTTCCGCCCATTTGTCTATTATCTACGTGGGTTTGAAAATCTCTATCTTGGGTGTAGAGTTCTCGTGTGATGCTTATATTCTCGGTTTCATGGGGTATGGGTTGATTTTGGGCATGGATTGGTTGTCCGGTTTTGGAGCCATTCTTGATTTTTGGGCATAGGGTTGAGAGGCTCATGACTCGCCTCAGTAATACCCTAAAAATTTCTAGTAACCCTATGAGTCTCGTCATGTTGTGTTATCTTGAAGCCCTCAACTCGTCTATCGATAGTTTGCAATCGGTGAGGGTGGTCCGAGAATATCCTGATATCTTGGGTGAAGTGAAGGGGGTTACCCCTAAACCAGAGATAGGTTTCCGCATTTATCTGGTTGGTAATGCCAAGCCAGTTATGTGGCCGGTAAGGCACATGGTCCCGTAAGACGGGAGCTAAGTAAGCAAGTGAAGGAGTTGCTTGAGAAGAACTTCATTCGATGAAGCATTTCCGAGGAAGGTGCTCTAGTAGTATTCGCTACTAATGTGGACAGTTCGCTTCGCCCGTGTGTTGATTATCGTGAGTTAAACAAAGAAGAATAGACAACCATTGCCAAGGATCGATGATTTGTTCGATCAGCTTGTAGGAACATCTGTTCTCTCTTGATCTTGCTACTGGATTCCATCAGCTCGGGATAGCTGAGGATAGTATAAACAAGACTGCGTTCAGAACTCCAGATGGATTCTTAGAATGGCTGGTCATGCCATTCAGTTTGGCTAATGCACCCGCCTACTTCATGGACTTGGTAAGTAGGGTGTCTAGGGAGTTCCTGAACGAGTTTGTGGTAGTCTTCGTAGATGATATTCTGATCTTCTCAAAGGATGAGGAAGAGCACGCAAGGCATCTCGTGGAGGTGATGGATACGCTTAGAGCGCATCGGTTGAAGGCTAAGTTCTCCAAGTGTCATTTTTGGAGAAGGAAAGTTAGATTTCTTGGGCACATAGTTTCTAAGCAAGGCTTAGTGGTGGATCCTGCTAAAGTGGTCGCGGTTCAAGACCGGAAAGCTCCGACGAGGACAATTGAAGTAAGAAGTTCTCTCAGTTTAATTAGTTAGTTAGCGTCCCTTGAGCTTAGACCTACCCTTCTGGATCAAGTAGGGACTTCATAGAAAGAAGACCCGCAGTTAAGTCGAGATCTTGGACAAGTTGATTCGAGGCAAGATAGTAGTCACCTCGCTATAGATGACAAGGGATGGCTAAGACGCGATGAGAGAAAGAGGTTCTTGACGATGCACATCACCCGAGGAGGTGGCCGAGTTTGTCCCAAGGTGCATGTTGTGCCAACAGGTTAAGGCCGAGTCATAAAAAGCCCGGTGGGCTATTATATCCATTGGAAGTCCCCGCAATGGGAGAAGGAAAGGCGTCACGAAGGATTTCGTGGATGGATTGCCTAGATCAAGGAAAGGGAATACGACCATGTGGGTCATAGTTATGTTTAAGCCAAGAATGATGGAAGAGTAAGTGAAAAAGGAAGATGAGAGGCGACAATGAAATGGGTTCCAACTCATATTTGGAAATAAGAGTTAAGAAGCTAAGGAATCATGAGGTAAAAGACGGTCAAAGCACAGTGGAGTTAAGCTCAAGGAAACGTGACTTAGAAGATTGAAGGCTAGATACGCGTATCATATCTCTTTCTAAGAGTATATCCTTGATCCTTGTTTTCCGGTGGAACTTACTCGCATGTTATCTTTTTACGTATATCCTCTCGGTCCCATTTTCGGTCCTATTTCTGTCAGGAGGTATGACTCATCGGTTAGTAGTACATGTCAAGGTTTGAAGGGGTCCGTCAGGTTGACTAGATCTTTTGGGCTTTTATAGAATATGGATTGGGTTAGGAAGGGATTTCTTGTAATCCGAAAGAGGAGTATATCCTGCTTATCTTCCCGATCTCTTTGTAGCATATCTTTGCTATCCATGATTATCTAGTTTATCATGGTGATCTTGTCATGAGAACCTTAGGTAGAAACTCTTTGGATGAAACATGTGTTTGAAACATGTTATGCTTGATGTTTGCAAGTGGTTGCAAGTGTTTGCAAGTGGTTACTCGTGGATGCATTATACACGTTAGGCACTAGATCGGCTCACACACTCCTCATAGTGCATATGCATGAGTGCTTACGCTTATTCATGGATGAATTTTTTTTTTTGTTATCACATGGATGTTGCATATGGGTGTATGTTATGTGCACACATATAGATGTTATACATTATGTTAGGAATTGCATACATATGGATTCATCTCACTAACATAATTTGCATTGATGATATTTGCATTAGATAAGTACATATACACACACCTTTGCATATGTTCATACAACATTTAGAATCTTGTAAGGACAATGATTGCTCGGGGATGATGTTTTGAGTAGATGGATGTTGGATGGTAGGATACGTTCTTCCTAACTTAGAGATTTCGGGGACGAAATCCTTTAAAGAGGGGAGAATGTAACAACCCGTATTTTCAATAACCTATTATAACGTAAATCGAGGCAGAATTTAATTCTAAAATCTGAATCAAGGGAAACGGGCTATGCCATTGCGTTCGTCTCGGAAAAATACGCGAAATAGAGTCCGAGTTTTCGAAAATCGGAGTCCGTATGACCCGATTAAGGCCCAATGAAGTTTTCTGAAAATTTCAAAGTAAAAACAGATTTCGAATTCAAATCTGAAATTGGAAATTAGGGTTATTGGGCCAGGCGGGAAAATTCCCGCTAGAACACCCCAAGTCGACAGGCCTGTCGACTTGGGAGTCGACTTGGTTAGACCAAGTCGACAGCCCTGTCGACTGGGCTGTCGACTTGGCTCAGACGGGCAGTTTAGCCTGGTGCACCATTTTGGGTTTGTGTTGAGCTTGGGGGCCAGATTCGGTTTTAAGGGCTGAGATTGCAACTAGGGTTTAATCCTATGGCCTAAAACACTTGCCTAATCTATAAATAAGACCCTAAGCTAGCCCTAAATCATTATTAATCAATCCTACAACTAAACTATGGAAAATTTTTACCTCTCATGGCCTCCACTCTCTTCATAAAATTCCTAAATCAATTTCTATGAGATTTTCCATGCATACAAGTGTTTTCAAGCTTGTATGATCATCATTAGCTTGCATTCAAGTCAAGTTTCTATGTTTGCACCATAAAGGAAGAGTTTTGATCAATTTTGCTTGCATTTTTGGGGTTTAATTGGTTGCATAAGGGTTTTCTTACATTTGCTATACTCATTTGAGTCCGCATAAGCATTGTAAGCCCTATTCTACTTTCATACTTAAACTTTAAAGTTAAATGTATGATATGCAAGTTGTCATATGATATGCAAGTTATGTTATGCAAGTTTGATATGCAAGTTGTCATATGATATGCAAGTTATGTTATGCAAGTTTATATGCAAGTATGTCATGTTGTAATATGCAAGTTTATATGCAAGTATGTCATGTTGTAATATGCAAGTTTATATGCAAGTATTTCATGTTGTAATATGCAAGTTTATATGCAAGTATGTCATGTTATGATATGCAAGTATGTTATGCAAGTTTGGGTTGAACATTTTGTTCATGCTATCATGTTATGCATGCTTTTGAGGCCTAATGCAAGTATATGAACATATGTACATTTCATATGCCACCATGTTAAACTTGTGGCTTAACACTTTTATGTCATGATTATGCCAAGTTCCCTCTTTCTATCCTTTATGCGCTATTGCGATATGTAAGCGATGGGATTGCGTTTGGGGTTGGGTAAACTTAAAAGACATAAAAATATAAGCTTGGGAATTTACCTATTAAGTTAGGTCTACCCAATTGCTTGAAACTTGTAATGTGTTTTGGAAACATGATGGACATGACACTTAGAAAAGATAAGTGTGACCAACTCGAGGTTGGGTTGAGTTTGTAGCGTAAACCTACCCGGAACCGACCGGCCTAACTAGCTGCTACAAACAATAGGACCCAATGTGAGAAGTTGGCCATGTTGTACCTTGAACCCGAGGTTAGACCAAGTTGTGGTGTCAAGCTACCCGGACCCGCCCGGCTTAACTAGTAACCACAACAAAGTCTAATGTGAGAGGTTAAGGCGCATTAATTAATTAATGCCTCATGATTAGGGTTAAGTCATGGACCGCTTGAATACTTAACCAATTAAACACGATGGGTTGGTAGGGTTAAGTCATGAACCTTGGGTACACTTAACCAACTTGGTACTTGAATGGGTTGGGTTAACCACGTTTAACCCATTAAGGAAACCCTAGTTACGTGGTCCTTTGCACCAGTAACCCTCTTAGTTGTATCATGATACCCTAGGGACTAGGCTAGGGAGGGGCACGATTACTGGGATGCCATGTAAGCGACCAAAACGACGGCTGAGTAGGTGCGCCGGTGTAGGTTCAGACGGGCCATGGTCGTGCACATGGTCCGGAGTTGAAAAAAACAGGCACGGGCACCAGTAGGTTTAGACTGTGCGTGCATTGAATTGTGTCAGTGGTTGACAACCTAGGACTTGATACACCCTAGGGTGGACCTAGCACAGTTTAGCTACACTTCGTAGTTGGGCCGTATGACACAGACACTTGACGAGTTAGGCTTATAGGGAGCCGATCGACTAGACCGTGCTAGTTGGACCTTGGTTTGGGTCATTCATGATGTTGGGCCAAACTTGGGCCTAGGGATCACTTCTTGTTTACACTTTGGACCTCGTATTGGGGTCACTTCATGTTATTGGGCCAAAGCTTGGGCCAAGGGATCAATACTTGTTTATTCCAGTCATGTTAGTTTGCTAGTACACCTGTGGTGCAAAACCTTAATCCTGATTATGCGATGACACCTTTATCTACCTTGTCGGTTAATCATCATGCTAGTATGTAGTTATCCTTATATTCGTCCCTGCTGCTCATGCCAGTTAACTTTATCAGTTTACATTGATTGTAGTAGGGCTTACTCAGTCTTTTTGACTGACCTGTTTTCTTTCGCCTCTTTTCTTCCGTTTCCCCCCCCCCCCCCCAGGTTCTCAGGGAGGGAATACAGGAGCCTAGCTTGGATTTTGGATTGCTTGCTTATGGGATTTCAGCTCATGTACGGTTTCGACATGAAGCTAGCTATGGTTCTCACTTATTTTGGGGATAGCACTTATGTATTTCAGTTTGTCAGTTGATGTTGTTTTATCTAGACTTGTTTATTTGGAAAATTAACATTATGTTGTACCAGACTTGTTTTGAAATGGTTTGAAAATCTTCCGCTGTTTTATCTATGTTATTTACTCTGTTTACATATATACATATGTTCTTGTTCTGCCTTGATATATCATTATGCATGTTTACCTGATTCAAACGCCCCTCCAAAGTCAGAGTGCTTGCAAGAGTCACCCTGGCGGAGGTGGGGTGTTACAATCAGTATATATATATATATATATATATATATATATATATTGTATACCTCTGTACCAGTCAGCTCATAAAATGTGCCATCACTTTATGATTCTTCTACCGACCGGTGTATATACATTTTCGTACCATTCGGTCTTATTTGGTGATGCATCGATTGCTTTTCATCCTGACGTGTGTGCTCCATATATGCCTTTCTTTGTATTGGTACCATCCGTTATTATGCCTTTTCCATTTTCGGACTTTAGTGCTTTCTTCTTTAATTCTTGCTTGGCCCAACACGTGGATTCTCTATTGCCATGCAAACCTGAGATATGGGTATAGAATTTACCGTTGTGCCATGCCTTGAATTCCATTGTACCGATCAGTTTCTCATCTTTAATATCGATCGGTATCAGCACTTTTATCTCATGTTGCACGTTACATTTTTGTCATGATGCAATCATGTCCGTTGACCGACCACATAATGTGCCATCACGCTGATCAACCTTCCAAACATGGGCTGAATGACCGACCGGTCAGCTATGTTCCTTATTACATATGAGCGGTCATGTTATGCAACTGGAGCTGACCAGGCATCTTCCACATTGCTCCTAAATAACGCATAACATTTGGTCCTCTATGAACATACTGTCGCAAGCATACTGCATGCTACATTTTGAACATGTATAAGAAACAACAAAGCTTCCATACAACTTTAGTATCCATTTACACATTTCAATGGTGAAAACCCATCATATTTACCAGCTTGCCTCGAATCAAAACAATAGTTGATCCACACGCATACTCTTATATAAAACTTTGCATATGATAGTGTGAATAGTACGTGTGACGGCCCGCCCCGCGCCAGCCGACATTTCCCTGAAATGCGCTGTACAGATGTCCAACCAGCACGGGACGGTCGCCAAAGAAAGGAATTTGAACTAACAAGGAACTTGTAGAATGTCTCGCATGGGATAAAATATAATAATAACATAAATTTGACATAAAACAGACGAGATAGTGCATAAGCTGATAACTAAACCATCATAGCAGCGGAAATCCAAAATACAGCTTATAATCCAAACCATCATTATTACAACTTTGAAATACTGTCTCTAAAGCAAAAGAAAGAGGTACACTACTAATGCCCAAAGTAGTGACCAGCAACAACACAGGGAGATTATACACACACACACACACACACATATATATATATATATATATATCATACGTGGAAGCCTCCTGCTCGTCTCTGGTACAGCTACTCGTGTATAATCACCTGACTTGTCTCTAATCTGCCCGTTTAAGAGCGCCCAGAGTAATAAGAAGAGACATTAAACTATGGGTCAGACAAAAGTCTGGTATGAGCGATAAGCTGCAAAACAGAACAATAACAGGTATACATAACCATACTAGAACCTGGACCTGCAACCAAAGAGTCAGCACAACAAGATGTACAATACTCTAAGGTAACACTAACATAAAGTGTCAAGATAACGGGGGTGGGGGTGTGCATATCATAGTGATGGCAAACAATCAAGCATAGCAACCATCCTCACATCTCTCACTCAGTGCGTAAAGTATACGATATCCACCGCTTTGATCACCCAATTCTTTGCTACGATCACTATGCCCCATGGAGTCAAGACGGCTCCACTGCACTAATCCATAACCACTAATACTTTGCTATGTCCACTCTGCCCCTATGGAGTCATAACAACTCCACTACATTGGCACATAGCCTTGCTACGATCACTTTGCCCTATGAAGTCATGACAACTTCACTGCACTGATCCATAGCCAATATCCGTCTCTCAGTGGTGAATCAAAGCTATAGACCTCGGTAACCCCTTAGCACACGTCCCGCAGAAAAGCCCAACTCATGAAGTTAACTCGTTGGTTCCCAACTGGATCCTGAGTTCTACTTCCTATTTGGACTACCTTTGCATCTCGGGTTTTTGGTCTCCTTCGGATCGGTTCGGTTCGTGATGCACCTCTGGATCGGGTCATGAATACCCCTCCGGTTCGTGAGTCTCTCATCAGGTCGTGGCGGTCCGTGAGTCCCCCATTCGGGTCGTGGAAAGGTGGTTCCACCACGGTTCTTGTTCGTATGGTTCGTGAATGGTATCATCTCATGGTTCGAGTGCTTCGCGGCTCGTGGCTCCTGCTCATGGCCATCGGTTCGGGTTCGTGAGCCCTGGCATCGGTTCGGTTCGTGCTCTCCAGGTCATGATACCAAATTCACAAGCGGGTCAGTTTGGAGGAGATGAGGCAGATCGGTTCGTGTCTTCAACTCCGGGTCGTGATGCATGCTCCATGAGCGGGTCGGTTCGTCCCCCACCGATCCGATCCGGTTCGGGTCAACATCCTGCACTGTTTCCTACAACTTTTCCAGTAACTGTTTACGCCAGACGACGGCGTTTTCGACCATTCTAACTGTTCTAAGCAATCATGAATCATACTAAACAATCATAGCAACATATAACATCAACCATAAACACCAAAATGATAAATAACCATGTCAAAATGGATCAAACATACCCAAAACCCATATTTTCCCCTTCATCATGTTTAACCATAACTAATGATAGGATTAGCAGAACATATCCAAATTAACCCAAATTTCTAACAGAGGCTTAGAATAATATTTAAGAATTTCTAAACATTTTTTCAGAATTTAATAATGTATAATTTCGTTAATTAGCACTAATCACGCCTGATTAGCCGTAATTAGGGAAAAACAATGCATACCACTCACCTTGGCCACAAATAAAATATTTACTCTGAACTATCCTCCGATTTGGTTCGAATACCAAGACAACACAGCAGCTCCTCTTCCAATCTGATGCTATTTCTCCTTGATTTGGCGTAGATGAGCTTAATCTTTGATTAGAGAGCGAATTGGGATGAAATTAGAAGGTGGAGGCCATTGTTAGGGTTGAAGAGAGATAAGTAGCGGTTAGAAAATGACAAATAAAAGGTTTATCTAACCCTAATAAGCCCTTATATAGCTCAAATCCCGAAATTCCCAATGGGCCTAGCTGCTAATTACCCTATTAAGCCCATTTAAGCTGTTTTTCACCTTCCAAACCTTAATTTAGCCATATCTCCCAAACGATAAGTCCGTTTGATTAATGTGACCACTCTACGGAAAGGTAAACCACCATCCGGATCTAATGGAAGTGGTTTTAGATCAAAATTCCTTACCAATCAAAAGTTATAGGTGAAACAAGATTCGCCAGGAGCAAAACGGTCATTTAAAAATAGGCAAAAATCATGAACAATGGAAATGACCCCAATAGTCGTTCCCCAAAGTTACACGACCATAAGACTTCGTATGAGAATGAAATAAATATTCTACGATCCTTCGATACGTAGAATGTGGGTCGTTATAGTACGTTTTGTATTGCATGATCCATACAAGTATGTTGATATGCACTTGCCACGCTACCAGGTTTTCATGCAAAATGTTTTGGTATTGACCGGTCGGTGTGCTTCGAAGACCGGCCGGTATGTTTTCTTCTTGTATCGCACCGACCAGCTTTCAGAATTACTTGATCGATGGGTATGTGAACTGTATAGACCGTCCAAACGCTTTGTGGGCGCTTCTTTGTATTTATTTTCGTAGTTGAGTGTCAGTGTCAGTACACACTCCTCAGTTTTGAACCGCGTTTTAGCAATGGGGTTAACACAATCCATCCCTATAATCAAACCGTAGCCTATGAAACCAAGCATATATGCGTCGCACTCAAACTCGACGCCCAACACAGATATCCTCAAACCCCGAAAAATCATAGGCAGATGAGCCGTTCCACCAATGGGGTTTGAGACAACAAAGGGATCAGAAACAATACTAGTACTAAGGTGCAGAGACTCAACCACATAATCGGATATAAAAGAGTGAGAAGCACTTGAATCAAAAAGAGTCCTAACTGGATGATCGGAAAGAGAAATCAAACCTTCATCAGAAACTTTTCGACCTCTATCCCGTCTGCTTGCTTCGAGAGCATGCACTTGCCTTCCAGAAGGTCCTGCCCTCTGCCCCTGTCCTTGCTTCTTTGGGCATTCCCTACTATAGTGTCCAACTTCACCACAGTTGTAACAAGAATTTTTCCTTTTTTTGCAATTCTTGATCACATGACCCAAGCCTCCACAACCATGACATTTCTTCTTATTCTGAGCTTTGTCATTCTTCCCATCTTTCTTTTGTTGTTCTTTCTTGGGCCACACTTTCTTATTTTGAGTATCATCAGTCTTTACCTCTTTCTTTTCGCCTGTCTCTTCTTCGTTCATTAATGCCATGTCAACGAGCTTCTAGAAAGTTGCTACCATCGAAATATGAGACATAGCCAGTCCATGTAGGGGTTCATTCAGTCCTCTTGCGAACCTCAAAGCTTTCTTATGTAGAGTATTTACTAGCTCCAAACCAAACCTTGGCAACTGGTTGAACTTATTGACATACTCTTTAACCGACATGCTTCCTGGCTTAAGTGCCATAAACCTTTCCATCTGCTTACTTTCTTCTGCCTGAGAGAGAAACTTCATCTCGAACCTCTGACAAAAATCATCCGAAATATCTACTGGAGGCCCTGCTTGCGTCACTTCCCACCAGAATGAAGCCTCATTTTTCAGTTGCCATGCGGCCAACTTAATCTTCCTTTGGTCGTCAACCTCGAATCCCAAACAAGTCCTCCATCTCTTTAATCCAGTTCCGTGCTTCCAAAAAGCTTTTGGTGTCGTGGAATGGTTTCCGCCTATAGCACAGAAATCTTTGCATATCTTGGAGAAATAATCCGCTCGCGAAGGATGAGGAACAACGGCTGCAGTTAGGGGAGGAGCGTCTGCCTGGCCTCCGGCAGGCGTCGTAGCCTCAAGGTATCTACGGAAGCAAGCCGGTATCTAAATGCCCTCGGGAAGATTCAGTTCCCCAGACATGCTGAAAAGAAAAGGAAAAGGAATTCAAATAGAGGATCGAAAGATATTGTATATGGCTTTGGGGAATATGTTTTTTAAAAACAGACTTTTCTTTGAAAACACTTTCTTTTTGAAACCTTTTGAAAACAATTTTAAAAATCTTTTATCCGATCTTGTAACCTTCACCTCTGATACCTAATGTGACATCCCACGTCCGTTAATGTCACTCTTATCAGAATGCATTAAGTTTCGTGAAGCGTTATAGGTAAATAGACACAAAATTACACAAGACAGATATAAAATAGCAGCAGAAATATAATACTTTATTTTCCAAAAGAAAATAACATGGTCCAAAAATTCCGCTATAACATAAGTCTGAAATACTGAAAACCAATTACATCAAATTAAAGTATCTGCCTTGTATTAAAATCATCAGGGTACATAAATATAAATCCATAGTCCCCAAAAACAACCATAATAAGGTAGAAAGATAGTCAAAGCGATACATCTAAGCAAAGCAAAGCAAATCCAACTCCAAGTAGAACAAGAGAGAGAGGGTCCTAATCAAGCCTGAGTATTCCTACCTTGAGAAACTGGAGGGGAAAGGAAGAGAGAGAAAAGGAAACAAAACGGGTCAGACAAAAAGTCTGGCGAGTCCTGTGAATTTTAACATATAAAGAGATAAAAGTATCGAGACAGTAAATAAACTGGATGAGAGATAATAGCAGTATGCAACAGGTATAAGAAGGATGAACATGATGAATTATGCTTCTCAAATACTTTCTCTGCACCAATACTAATATATCGCATTAAGTGTTTTTAAACTACTTAACATAAACAGAATGATCCCAACATAACATAAATGGTAGACTTAGGTGTACTTTTAGTAATGGGTTTTACCCCAAACAGAATAACAAGTACCTAAACAGAATATAACGGGTGTTACCCTAAACAGAAATAACAGGCACCTAAACAGAACTAGATGTACCCTAATTACTACCCCCGCGATCGACTCCCTACCACGTAAATGCCCTGTGACGGCCGCATACTAGGGTGTATTACTTCCTAATGTGGCAACCACCAGAAGGACATAGACCTATTTACAGGTGTTATGGCATCTTATTTTCCCAGACAGACCGGACCCATGCACGCACATGATCCCATTGGAACGCGCCATCAGAACACCCCATCCCAAATGAACATCTTATAATTAGTCTCAGAAAGCGTGCCCCTGACCCCTACCTAGTGGTCCCACACAACAAATGACACAAGCAACCCTAGACTTGCGTCCCCAATCAACTAGGCTTTACACAAGTTAAGTTTTACACGGGTTAATAGTGTACCTACAACCCCAACAGATTAACAAGTTTACTTAACCCTCCCAACAGATCAAACAGAATACATAGGTGTCATACCATTCCATTTACATGTTCCCTTAATCTTTGTATTAAGCCTACATGTTTCCATATTCATACACCCAATGTTTCAGTTATATTGCATAGTATAAGTTATGCCCCAAACTTTAGTCATATTCATAGTATGGGTTATGCCCCCAAATTACCATTCCCAATTAACCCCAATTTCGTTTGTAAGCTTTTTCAGCTTTATCGGCCTAGGCTCGAAGGTAGCCTTGCTATAAAAATTAAAATGGAATGAGGGAGGAAGAAGAATAAAAATAAGCATAAATAACATAAATAGGCATATAGAAATAACTGAACAAAATAGGTGTACAACAAATTTCATGTCATTATAGCAGATCTGTCTAAACATTAATCAACATCTTAACAGGCATAAGTTTTAGATCCGGTTTATTAACATGTCAAGTGTGACAGCCCACGTCCGTTAATGTCACTCATTAAGATAATGCATTAAGTTTCGTGAAGCGTTACAAGTAAACAGAAACAGAAACATTACAAGGCAGATATAAAAATAATAGTGGAATAAAAACTAACTTTATTAATCATAAAACATCGCGGTTCAAAACATTATATGTCAGAATTGCATAAAAACCAGTACATCATAAAAACTTCTGACTTGCACTTAAACATCAGAGTACAAAATAAAAGAAGCAAGATCCCCAAATAAAAACATAGCCATAGTAACAAGGATAGGAGCTTGAGCAATACATCTAAGCAGTTCCAGCAAATGATAGCAGAATCCTGGTCAAGCTTGAGTACTC
Source organism: Allium sativum (assembly GCA_030737875.1). Lineage (NCBI taxonomy): Eukaryota > Viridiplantae > Streptophyta > Magnoliopsida > Asparagales > Amaryllidaceae > Allium > Allium sativum. The sequence goes on along the minus strand of CM060922.1, from coordinate 759,579,927 downwards.
ACTTCCTGAGAACCTGGGGGGAAACGGAAGAAAGAAGAGGAAACAAAAAGGGTCAGACATAAAGTCTGGCAAGTCCAGTTACTTTTAGCAAGTAAATAAGTAAAAGTATCATGACAGGTATACAAAGTGGATAGGAGAGATAATATCACAAAAGGCTGGTATGACAAGGAAAACAAGATAGAGTGTATACGCTTCCCTAATGATTACTTTGATTCTCTGCACTAATACTAGTTAACCAGAATGAGATGATCCCAACCACTATAAGATGGAAGACTTAGGCATACGTCTAGATGTACCCTAACTACTACCCTAATTGATCGCCTCCATACTCCGTAGATACCCTGTGTCGGCCCCACAGTAGGAGGTATCACTTCCTAAAGTGGAAACCCTCTGTTGATGTGCACAACCATATCTTCTAGTGTCACGGTCGTCTAATCCCCTCTGCCCGAACATGCATGCACATGTCCCGGTCGATTTGCGCCGCCTACACCGTCTTCCATGTTTGGATCTCTTACAATCAGCCCAGTAAGTGTGTCCTTACTCTGACCTAGGGCTGAGTACTCGTTCGATACCATTATATGGGTTACTGACTGAAACGGTTCCCACACACAAGACGATACAAGCTCTCCCCCTTGTCTTGTATCCCTACTAGGATTTTCATGGGTTATGTATACCTATTGGTGTGTTTAATTACATAACCCCATCATTTCTACAGGTTATGCTTACCTAACGGTGTCTTTAATTACATAACCCCAACCGGTTAAGTTCGTGGGCCTATATATAAATATTACCCACCTTACGCAGATTTACTTAACCCACCCATTGTTCAAACAGATTTACTTAACCCCTATTCAAGTTCATACAATCCCTATGGATTCAACTAGGTTAAGTATTCCAATTCATTACCATGTCCATTTATGGTTATAATGTGCTCGACTCCTCACATTAAGCCTACCACTTGTGGAAGCTGGATATGCCAGGCGGTTTCGGGAAGACTTCTTCCACAAGTCGGGCTTAACCTTGTGTCTCAACATGTCTCGTATTTGTGCACTTAGACCCCACACATTAAATTCACAACTTGTGGTCATTTGATATGTCGGGCGGTTCCGGGCAGACTTCCACCACAAGTGTAATCTAACCTCATGACATTATTCAAGTTATGCCAGATTTTCCCCTTTACGAGTTATGCCCAATTTCATTGCTTTTCCCCTCGTTCCCAAACTAACGCATTTGCATATTTTTAGCGGCATGCCTAGGCTCAAAAGTAGCCTGGCTATATAAAATAAAAGGGAAAGGGTGAAGGGGAGATGACAGAAATGATTGTTCTAACAAAATTGACATAAACATATAATGGCGTAATGTTAAGATGGACATATAAGAACAGATCTGGTGAACTTGTGATAATAAAACTCGTTATAACATAGTAGGGATGTCATAAAAGGCATGATTAGATCTAAACAAGGATTTAGATGCCAACTAATGACAGATCCAAATTAACCACAAACATGATAGGTACAAGATGATCTAAATAGTGAATTAGATCTATAATCAAAAGTAGATCTGACATGATAAAGGTTAAGTTCCAAGTCATAGTTAATTCAGAATATCATGGATTCACAAATTACAATAGATCTGGTATGATTCAGTTACAGGGATAGATCCAAATTACAGTCATATCATGCTTTACTTTTAATTATTTAAATCTAAAGGTAACTTAAACTCACAATGTTCATATCTAGAAAAATAGAAGGAGAGAAGCGGAGGTTGAATCGCAGATCTACACTTGAATCTCTAAACTTGATTGCAGAAGAAAGAAAAAGATTTGATTCAGTCAAGGCACTGGCAACATTTAGGCCTCCATTGATTTTAGTGTGAGAAAACTAGAGAAATGAGACCATATATATAGCTGTCAGCCCCCAGAATCGACCTGCCACGTCAGCCTTACCCATGGGTCGACACCTCTCTTGAGGGGTCGACTCCCCTGGGCGAGATTTTTCATGCTCACTCGAATTTCTGTGATTTGAACGATTTTGAACTTCTGGACCTAATTTTTGAATTCTTGGACCATATATATATATATATATATATATATATATTCTCTTGCATGTATACAAACTTCAAACCTTCATAACTTCTTCATACGGTGTCCGTTTTACGCAAACCAAATGTCTATCTTGACCAGAATTTTGAGACGGACATAATGGCGCAGTCCATTTCCCTTAATTCTTGATATTAAATTAATTATTCTTCAATTTTCCCTCTTTAGTGTTGTTAAAATTACGAGGTGTTACATTCTCCCCTACTCAAAGGATTTCGTCCCCAAAAACTCCAAGTTAAGAAGAATGTATATCCTACCATCCATCACCCATCTACTCATCCACTAATCACAGGCATCCATTGTCCTTAAAGACTTCTAATGCTTATATGAACATATGCAAAGGTGTGTGTATATGCCCCAATACTAATGAGAAAATCAGGTGGTCTACTGATTCAGTCGACCTTCTTAATGCAATGTATGTTAGTGCCATGAATCCAACATGTATGCAACAATCCTATTATAACATGTAAGTTTTATATGGGTGCACAAACATCCAACCAAATGCAACATCCATATGATGAAACATTCAAATACATCAATAAAAGAAGAAAAATGCACACACATCCATGTGCAGTATGAGAGTGATTGAGCCGATCTAGTGCCTAATGTGTTTGTATATGTATCCACGAGCAACCACTAGCAAACACTTGCATCCACTTGCATCCATCAAACATAACATGTCTCAAACACATGTTTACATCCATAGGATTCCTACCTAAAGGTTGAAGATTCGATTGATAGGACATACTTTAAATGATAAAAACAAGCATAAATAAAAGCATTGGAAAAGGAGTTAAGAACATACCCTCGAAAAGAAAAGGGTACGAAGCACGAATCTTATCTTCGGTCTCCCAAGTTGCATCCTCTGGGTTATCTCCTCACTGAACTTTCACCAACTTGACTTCTCTATTGTGTAGCTTCTTAACTTCTGATCCAAGAATACGGGAAGGAACTCATCTGACTATCGCCTCCCGTTCTACCTCTACTTTTCCAATACACTCGGCTCAACTACTTCCGCGGTCTCATGAAAGCACTTCCGCAAATGAGAAATGTGGAAAACATCATGAACGCCGGATAGTCTCTCTAGCAGCTTTACTCAATAGGCCATTTAGCCAGTCCTTTCTGTTATGGGAAATGGCCCTACGAATCTTGGTGCTAACTTCCCTACAGATCCAAAGCGAACCACACTCCTCAAAGGTGACACTTTAATGAAAACCATATCTCCTACCTCAAATTCAATGTCAGTCCTTCTCTTGTCTGCGTAGGATTTCTGGCTATCTCGAGCGGTCTACATTCGTTGTCTAATAAGATCAATCTTCTCGGACGTTTCTCTAACCATATCCGGTCCAAGTAGTAGTCTTTCTATAGATTCCCACCAACAAGTTGGTGATCTACAGGGTCGTCCGTATAATGCTTCGAAGGGTGCCATGCTAATGCTAGCTTGATAACTATTGTTGTAGGCAAACTCTACTAAAGGAAGATGCTCTTCCTAAGTCCCTCCAAAGTCTAGGATACATAACCTTAAATGATCCTTAAGAATTCTGTTCACCCTCTCTGTCTGTCCATCGATCTGAGGATGATAAGCGGTGCTTAAACATAACTGTGTACCTAATGCTTCTTGCAAGCTCCTCCGAAATTCACTGGTGAAAATGGGGTCATGACCGCTTACGATGCTGGAAGGTACTCCACAAAGACGGACTATCTCACGAACATAAATTGCTACCAACCAAGCTGTCGTCCTCTTACTCTTAACTGGAATGAAATAAGCGCTCTTAGTAAGTCTATCTACTATGACCCAAATACTGGTATTGCCTTTCTTCGATCTAGGAAAACAATCTATGAAATCCATAGAGACGCTCTCCCACTTCCACTGTGGAACCTCCAAAGGATGAAGTAAACAACCGAGCTTCTTTTTCTCAGCTTTGACTTGCTGACAAACTAAACATTGAAAAACAAACTCTGCCACATCTTTATTCATCCCAGCCCAAAAAAACCCTCTTCATGCCCCTATACATCTTATCACTGCCTGGATGAATAGTCATCTTAGAATGATGGGCTTCTTCTAGGACTGTCTTTAACAAACTTCCAGTTTGGGGAACACAAAGCCTTCCATCTCATCGCAACCACCCTTTATCGTCAATAGAATATCTCTAAAGGTGACTAGAAGTCTCCCCTTTACTGAGCCTATCCAAGATGTCTGAAATTTGTGGATTATCTTGCTGCAAAGCTCCTATCTGATCCATAAGAGTAGGTTGTATCTCTAGTGATGCAAACAAACCATGAAAAAGCTCGGTGGAGGGTCTGAAATCAAAAGACGATATGAACTCCAAGCTTTTCCTTTCCACAAACAGAGGACTCAAGGCCATCCTCTGCCTACTCAGTGCATCGGCCACCACATTACCTTTGCCAGGGGTATAAGCAATCTCAAAATCATAAGAAGCTAGGAACTCCATCCACCTTTGTTGCCTTAAATTAAGATCCTTCTGCGAGAACAAGTAATTGAGATATTTATGATCGGTGTATAACTTGAACTTCTCTCCGAGCAAATAATGATGTCACATCTTAAGGGCGAATACTATGGCAGCTAGCTCTAAATCATGGGTAGGGTAGTTCTTCTCATGAACTCTTAGATGTCTACCCCCATAACATAGAACCTTTCCTTCTTGCATCAGAACCGCACCAAGCCCTGTACCACATGCATCGGTGTAAACTGTAAACACTTTATTCCCATTAGGCAAGGTCAAGACCGGGGCTATTGTCAGAGCCCCTTTCAATCGTTGGAAAGCAACATCACAATCTATATCCCATGAAAACGCCAAATTCTTCTTCGTCAGCCTAATGAGCGTGGCTGATATCTTTGCGAAGTCCTTAATGAACTTCCTATAATAGCCTGCCAATCCAAGAAAGCTTCTCACCTCCGTTGCGTTTTTCGGAACTTGCCAATCTTGAACTGCAACTACCTTTGCGGGATCTACTGCTATCCCATCTTTGGAAACCACATGCCCTAGAAATATCACCTCTTTTCTCCAAAAATGGCATTTGGAGAACTTTGCCTTAAGCTGATGCGCACGTAGAGTTTTCAAAACTTCTCTCAAATGTTGGGCATGCTCTTCCTCGCTCTTTGAGAAGATCAAGATATCATCAACAAAGACCACGACAAATTTATTTAGAAACTCCAGAAACACCCTACTCATCAGATCGACAAAATAAGCGGGTGCATTCGTCAACCCAAAAGGCATAACTAGTCATTCAAATAAACCATCTGGATTCCTAAAAGCGGTCTTATCTATATTGTCCTCAGCCACCCTCAGCTGATGAAACCCTATGGCCAAGTCTAACCGAGAGAATACCGAGGAACCAACAAGCTGGTCAAACAAGTCATCTATCCTCAGAAGTGGGTGTCTGTTCTTCTTTGTGAGCTTGTTCAACTCTTTATAGTCCACACACAAGTGAAGCGAACCATCCACCTTAGTCGCGAATACAACTGGAGCACCCCATTCAGATATGCTTCGCCTAATAAATCCTTTCTCAAGTAGCTCCCCTACTTGCTTGCTAAGCTCCCTCCTTTCCCTTGGTTTCATATGGCGCACAGGCAATGCAACTGGCTTTGCATTGTCCAACAAATATATACGAAAATCGATATCGCGCCTTGGAGGTAAGCCCCATACCTCATCAAAAACATCAGAATAATCTCAAACTACTGGAACAGATTGCAGATAATCGATAGATGCATCTAGAGACTCTAAGAAACTAAGCATAACAGATCCTTGCGGGTCACACGAAATATCGAGGGTCCTCCCATGACAAGTCAGAAGCCTAACCACCCTCTTCTCACAATCCAAAACGGCAGCATACATGGCTAGCCAATCCATCCCTAGAATCAAACCGTAGCCCATAAAACCGAGCACATATGCATTGCACTCAAACTCGACGCCTAACATAGATATTCTCAAACCCCGACAAATCATGGACAAATGAGCCGAACCACCAATGTGGTTTGAAACAATAACGGGATCCACTACCATGCTAGTATTTAAGTGCAGAGATTCAACCATAGAACGATATATAAATGAATGTGAAGCGCCAGAATAAAAAAGAGTTCTAATAGGATGACTGGAAAGAGAAATCAAACCTTCCACGGAAGTTTCCTACCTCTATCCGGAGCATTGGTCGTGAGTGTATGCACATGCCCTCTAGAAGCTCCTACCCTTTGACCTTGTCCCTGTTTCTTTGGGCACTCCTTAGCAAAGTGTCCGACCTCTCCACAATGGAAGCAAGAATTCTTCCTTCTTTTGCAGTCCTTCACCAAGTTACCCTCATGTCCACAACTGTGACACTTCCTCTTATCTTTACCCTTGTCATTCTTTCCGCCCTTCTTCTATTATTGTTGTTGCTATCATTTCTTGGGCCATACTTTCTTGTTTTGTGTTGTTTCCTCAGCCTTAACTTCCTTCTTTTCTCCTTTGTCTTCCTTATGCATCAAGGCCATATCAACAAGCCTTTCAAAAGTAGCTCCCATTGGAATATGGGACATAGCTAACCCATGAAGAGGTTCATTTAGCCCTTTAGCAAACCTCAAGGCTTTCTTATGCGTAGTATCTACCAATTCCAATCCAAACCTTGCTAGCTGGTTAAATTTGTTCACATATTCTTTAATAGTCATGTTTCCTTGTTTGAGCGCCAAGAACCTCTCCATTAGCATGCTTTTCTCAGCTTGGGAAAGAAACTTCATTTCAAACCTCTATCTAAAATCATCCCATGTTTCCACCGGATGTCCAGCTTGGGTAACTTCGCACCAGAATAAAGCTTCGTCTTTTAGTAGCCAGACAACTAACTGAATCTTCCTACGATCATCCACATCGAAAATTCCAAACAAGTCCTCTGTCTCCTTGAGCCAATTCCTTGCCTCTACGGACGTCTCAGTTCCATGGAATGGATTTCCTCCCATTGCCCAGAAATCTTTGCAGACCTTAGAGAAGTTGTCTGCACGCGGAGGAGGAGGAGGAACGATGGGTGCAGCTGGGGAAGGAATGTCAGCTTGACCACCGGCAGCCGCCGTGGCCTCTAGATGCCTACGGAACCAGCCTAGTATTGTAACACCCTCTGGAATATTAGGTTCCCCAGACATGCTAAAAAGAAAAGGAAAGAGATTCAGACAAAGGATCGAAATAAAGTACAGATGGCTTTGGGGAATATGTTTTTCAAAACAGACTTTCCTTTGAAAAATGCTTTCTTTTAAAACCATTTTTGAAAATAATTTTCAAAAACTTTTATCTAATCTGGTAACCTTCAGCTTTGATACCAAGTGTGACACCCCACGTCCGTTAATGTCACTCATTAAAAGAATGCATTAAGTTTCGTGAAGCGTTATAGGTAAATAGAAACAGAAACATTACAAGACAGATACAAAAATAGCAGCGGAATAAAAACTGACTTTATTAATCATAAAACATCGTGGTTCGAAACATCATATGTCTGAATTACATAAAAACCAGTACATCATAAAAACTTATGTCTTGCACTTGAACATTAGAGTACAAAATAAAAGAAGCAAAATCGCCAAATAAAAACATAGCCATAGTAGCAAGGATAGGAGCTTGAGCAACACATCTAAGCAGTTCCAGCAAATGATAGCAGAATCCTGGTCAAGCTTGAGTATTCCCTCCCTGAGAACTTGGGGGGATGGAAAAAGAAGAGGAAACAAAAAGGGTTAGACATAAAGTTTAGCGAGTCCAGTTAATTTTAGCAAGTAAATAAGTAAAAGTATCATGAAAGGCATACAAAGTGGATAGGAGAGATGATATCACAAAAGGCGGGTATGACAAGGTAAACATGATAGATTGTATATGCTTCCCTAATGATTACTCTGATTCTCTGCACCAGTACTAGTATAACCAGAATGAGAAGATACCAACCACTATAAGATGGTAGACTTAGGTATACGTCTAAACGTACCTTAACTACTACCCTAATCGATCGGTTCCCTACTCCGTAGATACCCTGTGTCGGCCCCACAGTAGGAGGTATCACTTCCTAAAGTGGAAACCATTTGTTGATTTGCACAACCATATCTACTGGTGTCACGGTCGTCTTATCCCCCTCTGCCCGAACATGCACGCATATGTCCTGGTCGGTTTGCGCTGCTCACACCGTCTTCCATGCTTGGATCTCTTACAATCAACCCAATAAGCGTGTCCCTACTCCGACCTAGGGCAAAGTACTCGTTCGATACCGTTATATGGGTTACTGACTGAAACGGGTCCCACACACAAGATGATACAAGCTCTCCCCCTTGTCTTGTATCCCCACTAGGATTTTCATCGGTTATGTATATCTATTGATGTATTTAATTACATAACACCACCATTTCTATAGGTTGTGCTTACCTAATGGTGTCTTTAATTACATAACCCCAACCGGTTAAGTTCGTGGGCCTATATATAAATATTACCCACCCTACCCAAATTTACTTAACCCACTCACTTTCAAACAGATTTACTTAACCCCTATTCAAGTTCATGTTCATACAATCCCTGTGGATTCAACTAGGTTAAGTATTCCAATTCATTACCATGTCCATTTATGGTTATAATGTAATGGATCCCTCACATTAAGCCTACACTTTTGGATGTTGGATGTCAGACGGTTCCAAGCAGACTTCTTCCACAAGTCGGACTTAACCTCGTGTCTCAACACGTCTTGTATTTGTGCATCTAGACACCTCACATTAGATTCACCACTTGTGGTTGCTGGATATGCCAGGCGGCTCCGGGCAGACTTCCACCACAAGTGCAATCTAACCTCGTGTCTAGACGGGTTACAATTTCCAATTACTGTAATCCTAGGCATTTTATTGTTAGCCAATTTTACCTATGTCGCTATAGGTTTCATGCCTCTTTTTCCCAAATATGTTCATAATGAATTATATGCCCTAAATTCATATTCATAAACATTATTCAAGTTATGCCAGATTTTCCCCTTTACAAGTTATGCAAAATTTCAATGTTTTTCCCCTCATTCCCAAACTAACGCATTCGCATATTTTTAGAGGCATGCCTAGGCTCGAAAGTAGCCTGGATATATAAAATAAAAGGGAAAGGGTGAAGGGAAGATGACATAAATGATTATTCTAACAAAATTGACATAAACATATAATGGCATAATGTTAAGATGGACATTTAAGAATAGATCTGGTGAACTTGTGATAATAAAATTGATTCTAACATGGTAGGGATTTCATAAAAGGCGTGATTAGATCTAAACAAGGATTTAGATGTCCAACTAATGGCAGATCCAAATTAACCACAAACATGATAGGTACAAGATGATCTAAATATTGCATTAGATATACAATCAAAAGTAGATCTGACATGATAAAGGTTAAGATCCAAGTCATAGTTAATTCAGAATATCATGGATTCACAAATTACAATAGATCTGGTATGATTTAGTTACAGGGATAGATCCAAATTACAGTTATATCATGCTTTACTTTTAATTATTTAAATCTAAAGGTAACTTAAACTCACAGTGTTCAGATCTAGAAAAATAGAAGGAGAAAAGCGGGGGTTGAATCGTAGATCTACACTTGAATCTCTAAACTTGATTGTAAAAGAAAGAAAAAAACTTAATTCAGTCCAGGCACCGACAACATTTAGGCCTCCAATGATTTCAGTGTGAGAAAACAAGAGAAATGAGACCGTATATATAGCTGCTAGCCCCCAGAACCGACCTGCCACGTCAACCCTAGGGGGTCAACACCCCCCTTAATGGGTCGACTCCCCTGGCGAGATTCTTCCCGCTCACCCGAATTTCAGTGAATTGAATTATTTTGAATTTCTGGACCTAATTTTTGAATTCTTGGACCGTATATGTATGTATATATATATATATTCTCTTGCGCGTATACAAACTTCAAACCTTCATAGCTTCTTCATACGGTGTCCGTTTTACGCAAACTAAATATCTGACCAGAATTACGAGACAGACATAATGGCGCAGTCTGTTTCCCTTAATTACGGATATTAAATTAATTATTCTTTAATTTGCCCTCTCTAGTTTTGTTAAAATTACGGGGTGTTACATCCATATTACTTATTAAATATTTATATCTAAAAACAACATGAACTCAAAAAGAATGGATCTAATGAACTGAAAAAAGAATGTTGATGTTGTAGCAGAGATTCTCGTATACGTATAAGTCGTTGTTATAGAAGAATAGGCTAATTCAATCTGAGATGGGGCAGCATCTCGTTGTGTCCACTATTTTGGGTGAATAAAATAATAGAAATGAGGTCCTATATATAGCCTCAAGCTAACGAATCAGGTCAAGAAACAAGTCCAAGTTCAGGAGGTGAGCCTGACCAGATCCCCGGGTGGGTCGACACCCCCTTATGTGGATCGACCCTAGGGTCGACCCATAAGGGTGCAGGTCGACCTCCCGCGTGGTTTTTGAATTTGATTTATTTTGAATGTTCTCAATTGATTTGTTTATATATATTTCTCTTATACGTATACAAACCTCAAACCTTTATATCTTCTTCATATGATGTCCGTTTTACGCAAACTCGAAGCCTATCTTAAGCCGAAATCCGAGACAAACGTAATGGTACAACTTGTTTCCCTTAATTCCCCATATTAAATTAAGTGTTCTTTAGTTTATTGTTATAATGTCCTTTAAAATTACGGGGTGTTACACTCCTCTTTTTTGATGATGACAACCTTGGTTTATAAAATATTCATACATGATCATAACTGAAGTCTTGATCCTTCAGCTACTCCCCTTTACTTTAGTATCTTCCCTTCAAAATACTAACTCCCCCTTAAACTAAACCCTATTTTATACTTCTCCCCCTTTGTCATCAACAAAAAACTATAATCCAAACTAAATTATAATACTACTCCTAAAGCTAAGGCATATTCCTAATATCTAAAACTAAGACTACCCAACTTAAAATTATCTTATTCCAAACTAAGTACAACAGTCTAATAATATTCTTAGGTATATATACTACCATATAAACAATAGAAAACTAAATAATAAAAAACTAGAGAACTTCCTTATAAACATATAAACTTTTATTATTATATGTTTTTTTCAAGTACATAAGTGCATTTAGATATATACACGAAAATGTACGTATAATAGCGCATATATGGATACTTGAAACTTAATTGTTTTGAACTATTGGGGACTTGTGAATTGGACAATTTGGGTAATGGAGATAGAATTCTCCATTTTTTTCAATCACATTCCCATCCTTATCGAAACAAACTTCGCCGACATAAATTAGTTGATCGTCTTCGTTTGTTCATTGATTTTGATCCTCTTCTTCATCTTCCTCCATGGGATTATGGACTTAAATGTTGGAGGAATCATCTTCAATAATAATATGATTTTTTTGATTATAAATTATATATTTCTGAAGATTCATAATGATATTCCCTTGCTTTTCTTGCTCTTTTGCCATCCGTAGTTATAGAAGTTGGATTTCAGCGAGTAACTGCAGGTTATTTTTCATAGTTCCCTTTAATTTGATAACCCTTGCATTCGTAGAACGTTGAAATGACCCTTGACTAGGCATAGGAAATGAAAAGGAGTTGTTTGGGTTATTATTTGAAGTGGAAGCCATTATTTTGTAGTTTTAGAATTTTTTATTACAAGGAAAAGAAGGATTTTCAAAGTGGAGAGTTTAAATAAGAGTAATAACTAACTTTGGAGGGAATTTAATTTTAAACTTTTCTATTATATGTCGACATCCCACTTTATATATGTCGACATGTATATGTTTATTTTGAAAAAAAATATTGTTCTTATAATTTATATTATATATATATATACTAATATACTTAATTATTTCACTTTGGTTAGAGAATAATTCCTAGTTCTCTTCTTAATTTAGTAAATGTTGCTTCGTTTATTGGTTTAGTTGATATATCTACAGTCTGATTTTCTATTTTAATAAATTCTAGCGAAATGTTTTCTTATTTACGTTATCTCTTAGGAAATGATGTCTTACATCAATATGTTTTGCTCTAGCAAGATATTAGGATTTTTAGATAGATTTATAGCACTCGTATTATCATAGTAAATTGGTGATTTGGTTATATTTAAACCAAAATGTCTTAGAGTTTTTTGTATATATATTACTTGAGAACAAGCCAAAGCAGCAGATATATATTCTGCTTCAGTTGTTGACAAGGAAATGATATTTTGCTTTTTTACTAAACTAGGAAACCAGGGAATGACCCAAAAAGTGATAAGTTCCACTTATGCTTTTTCGGTATAATTTACCAACCACATAGTCAGCATCGCAATACGAAATTAAATCAAATGAATCATTTTTAGGATAGAGTAAACCAAAGTCTAATATATTTCTAACATATCATAGAATATGTTATATGGATTTTAAGTGAGTTTCCTTAGGTTATGTTGACGTCAAAAAGTAGGACTCCTGACAATCAACCCCTAATGTACATAAGCCACACACAAATCACGGAGTATTCTCACAGTCACAATCATAGAATGTAAGAATTAGTATGACATTTACATGCAAGAGTTTTTATAGTGGTTCAGCTCAATCCAAGCCTATGTCTACTTATAATCTTTGTCTATATTGTCGATCATGGGTTACAATTGCTTGATTTGTAAGAAAGTAGAGAAAGAAGTGATTTATACACAAAACCCTTTTGTCAATATAATGTAACTCGAGCTCTAGTACTGGTAACATCCTTGCGTGAAGTGTAGAGCTCAAAAGATTAGAATAAATTCCTTTATTCATCCTTGAAATGAAGTATTTATAATCGAGGTCTCATTTGGATCGACAGGCCACGTGGCTACCATCCTAGGACGGGTTGGCCACGTGTTGTGCAATCCGAGAAATTGGAGGCAGACAGCTTGGCCTTGTCTTTACATGAGGAACAGCCTTCCCTAAATCGTGTAGGATGCGTGTCACTCGATCCATATTTTTAGAAGATAAAGTGGGTAAGAATTGACCGAGAAAATAGCCTCAAGAACTTGGCTTGTCGTAGGTGTATGGATCAGTTGGGAGTGGCTCAGATTGGCATGGAGGGTAGGCCGAGCCGACCCCAGCATGCCGAGCCGAAGACTTTGATCTGAAACAAGGAGCTGGTAGGGTCATGCCGACCCGAATGTGCCAATCTGAGGGAGTTCAATCCAAAGTTGATGGAGTGATTCTAGGAGTCTTAACACTTTAACCAAGTAAATAAATTTAATGAGAGATTGTACTCATATCCTGAGTACTTTGCCTGATAGAAATCCGAGTTGTGACGGCCTTGCCAAAAGGTGTGTTAATACTTTCCCCTCTAGAACATTTATTTCTTGAGAAAAGAAGTTGTGTTCTAGATAATCCATAAGCCATAAAAATCCATGACCACGCCGTATTATATTAAGCAGTAGTAGAAGACCAGAAACCCACGATCACAGTGGATCGTATTAATAGAAAACCAAAAATCCATGGCCGCACCAGTCCATATTATAAGAAAACCAAAAAATCCAGATACCACAAAATAATACGATCACTCCAGATCATATTGTATTATCAATGAAATCCAAGAAAACCATGGCCTCGCCGGGTTAATCTAGGTGCTGGTATAATCCAGACCTATAAGGGAACTAGACAAACAACTGTGTCGAATTTTGACAATACCTCTTAGCTTTTCCAAACATAAACCGTGCTTGAAATTCATCGTGAGTATAATCCATATTTGATTTATGACTGGATCACCTTGTTAAAACCTAACAAGATAACTCAACCCTTCTAGCATAAACCATACCCAGAGATCCAAACCGAGCATAACCATACCCAAGTTATGATTGAGTTTTCTTACCAAATCCTAAAAAGATAATTCGTCTTTGCAGGTATAAACTATACCAGGAATTTTAGATCGAATATGAACCATTCTTTAGAATCCAAATCGAGTACAACCATACTCATGCCATGATAGTACTATGCTTGCCACAACCTGATAAGACAATCCATCTTCAGGTATAATCCATACCTAGAGTCTTGAGACGAGTATTAACCTTACTCTGATTTACGATTGAGCAGCCTTGCCACATCCTGACAAGACATTTAAGTATAGTTAAACATAATCCATGCTTGGAAATCCATTTGATTAAATTTCGAAATTATTACATAACCAAAACAAAGCCTGATTGGTTTATTGTTGAATCCAAAGCACGCTTAGGGACTAAATCTTATTCCCGTACGTGTAAACTTCAACTTAGTCATTTATTCGTCGATTGTTTTATTATCGAGAACAAAGCATGTTCGAGGATTAAATCCTAATCCACATGCATATGTGAGCCGACGTAGCTATCCGGAAATCCTAAAACAAACAAATACATATCTTATTTCCTAAGAAATGTAGAAAATCCATAATGATCTAATCTATATCAGTCGACGATGGTCCCACAAGTGTTAGGTCCTGGATCGCTCCCATTCCAAGGAGCATGGGGTGATGGTAGTGCTAGTGTAGGCATTGTTGGTTGCTTCACATATTCGGGTAGCTCTCCGCGTCATACCTGTTCTTCGATGAGATCACGCAAATGTCTGCAGATGTTAGTGGGCCATGTCATGAAATATGCAGTGTTTTCCAGATTCGCACTCCTTTTGAGTTGGCTCACTCTGGGTGGCTTAGGAAAAGGAAGGGTTCCTCGCACATAGAGGAAAATATCAAGTAGTGAAGAATTGAGCTTGGTGTACTTGTCGTACTTGGGTTCGCTTAGGAACTGCACATTTCTATCATTCTTCTCCGCGAACTTTCTCTTGCTCTTGTTCTTTCCAGAATTGGATGGTCCTCCATCCTTTGCCATGCAAACGTCGAGGTCATCCACCTTGACATTAGCATCCTCCTACCGCAAGAACCTGTCGACTTCAAAGAACTCACCAATATCTCTCAATGGGTCTCATTGTAAATAAATTTTGAAATTTGTCATGTCTAAGATGTCAGACACGGCAGCCATCAGTACTATAGGCGGTTCTGGTTGGTCCACCAATGCCATCGCCGCATTAAACCATTCCAGATATGAGCACAGTTCTCGCCGGACCTCTGTTTGATATAAGTCAGAGTCAAGACATTCTTGGCATGAGATATATGGACCCTGAATTTCTATATGAAGCGGGCGACCAAAGCATTTCAGATGTTAATCGATTCAGATCCTAGCCTGCGAAACCACATAACAACTATGTCAGTTAAGAATAGGGGGAAGCACTTAGCCATGATGTTATACGATGCTATTAGTACTTCTATGTGGAGAATGTAGTGCATCAGATGCATGGTAGGGTCAGTTGTAACGACCCTCCTTTATGCCTGATTCTCGCCGGTAATTGAACCAACTTAAATCGTTCATGAAAAAAAATGATTATGGGTACTAACCTATTTGAACACAAGCAACAGAACTTTTATTTCATTACAAAATATTTTAAAGTAGAGTTACAAAGAATCAGAGTATACCATAAGCTCAGCGAAAAACCAATTGCTCTCAGCGGAAGAAGAAAAACCAAAACAAGACACTAGCTCTAAATAGAAACCAGCTCTGAAAGTAAACTACTGGCTATCCGTGCAAAATTATAGGCACCCAGAGTTTAGGTGGGAACAATAAACTCTAGGTTGGTCATGGGATTGGTGTGAGAACTCAAAACATTTATTATATCGGGTTTGTTTTAAAGTTGGGAAAATTCACCGGAACACGCTGCTAATGCGGAACGGGTTTACTCCATGTGAATTCCCGTGCATAGAAAATCGCAATGACTTTGGAAAATGAAGCTATCATAAGCTCGTCCCATATCACACAATGCAAACGCACACCAGATGGGCGATTTGTCTTATGATACCCAAAAATGCTTTTATACGTGAAAATCCTCTTTTTATATTATAATCAGTGCATAGTGTTGAAACCATTTCACGAATAAATATATTAATCTTAGCGAGCATAGTAACTTTTCCACATACATAGTTTATAAACAAATCGAACGACTCATATTGGTTATTGGGTTTACAACATGATGGTTCCTGGCACGAAAGATCAATCGAGGACACGAAGCTAAGTATTTCCCGGTTAACATCCAGACACGGACACCGAATACATAGCGCGAAGTGTATATCCCGGTTTTCGTCTAGACATCGGATATACTTTATTTCCCTAGGTTTTGAGGTAGATCTACCGAGCCAGCTTTCGATTTGCACTAGATATTATGTGTACAACCTAACCGCTAGTTTATCATCAATCCGGGGTGTAAGGTTCTTCGATGTCAAGATATAAAAAGCTATGCTTCAATAAGCCGTGCTTTGATCATCACTAGCTCGTTTCATACACTACGCCATAAACAGCCTAATGCAACGAATTTGCAAGCTGTTGCCAGCCAAAATGTGACAGTAGCTATACTATTTTGGTCCTACAATAACGTTCTATTTTTTGTGTTACCTTATCCATAAAAATGTATTGCTCTAGATAAACAAGTGTAACAGGATGCAACATGTTGTACAGTGTTGCTATAGCAGACCTTTCCATGTCCTACGTGGCGATCTGCAATATTAGTTAAGATAATATCTCAGCCGTCCAACTACTATCTACTTGGATTACCCTATTTCCCGCTTACATTTTCATTCACGCGCTTCATTTTCATTTCGTTTCCCTCCCAAATTTTCATTCACCTCCTACCCCTAAATTTTCTTTCACCCCCAAATTTTCAAATCTGATTTTCATTTTTCGTTTTATTCAGATCTTATCTTCTACAGCATAAGAGTTACTAGCTTCAGATCCAACGTCGAGCATCAAGTTTCATTGGTTTTCAACTCCAGGTGACACGATTTCAACAACTAATCCTCAAGCAGCGACGAAGAATTTCCTGCGACAATAAGGAACAATATATTTCCAGATCTGAAGTTATTTTTGTATGATTCCAGGTGACTTCCGGTGGTTGTTTTCTGTCTGGGCTAAGTTGCTCGATGTTACGTTTGTTTTTCTGTTAAATGGCTCCTATTGTTGCTCAATGTCAAGTAGAATCATCCAAACATGTTGGTGTTTACAGTCAAATTGGTATTTTTGGTTCCAATTAAAGATTTCAGATATTAATTTGTGCAATTTCGATATTTTCTTCAGTAGGGAAATCGGGGCTATTGGTAATAGCATGAGATGTTTGACGAAATGCCAACGAGGGTAAAAAGGCTAGTCAGTTGATTAGTGCATGCAACTCAGTGGTTCTTGCTGGTGGTTTTGAGGTATTTTTGTGTGTATTGTGTATGAGTGGGTTATGCAACTCTATGTTCACTGTTCTATTGCACATATATGCATATATACACTTATGTACATATTTATACATTTAGATACTTGTACACTTATGTATATATGCATAGGTAGACTTATGTTGTGTTGCTTCATGATATTGCTTTGCCTGGTCTGCTCATCCTAGTTGCATGATTGTTGGTTGTGCCGTGATCCACTGATCTGGAATGCTTAGTAAACCTTGAAACTGTGCATATATATGTTATGAGCTACTCCTATAGGTGGCTGGTCCGAGTTGTTTCTTCGTTTGTTCCATTGCACTTGAATTGCAGATCTGCTCAGCAAGAAAACTTGAGTCTGCACTTGGTATGCTCCTACAAGCTATTTCAAGGAAGGCTTAATCTTCTAAAATCGGACGAATCGGGTGGTGCCCACTTGTTCGACCTAACTGGTTAGGTCGATCGCCGCCGGGACTGTGGGGCCCCGGACCCCCACTAGTGCTGCGCCCTGACACGCTGAGGGCTCGCCTTCGGCTCAGAGCACGGCACGACATCGGCTCGGCATATATTTGTCAGTGTTAGTGTCTGTATAAATTGAAACTGCATATGTAACGAGTGAGCTAAGCGATGTAGTGAGGAATATTCGTATATATAATTGATTAAGTTATTAACAGTGAATTGTAAATAATGGATTTAGAAATATGTACTATTTCAAATATTGAAATAAAATATTTATTTAAATAAAATTCTGTTTGAATATTTAATTCTGTGCAGTAGCATTTTTTTCTCCTTTTTGTTATATTATATATATATTTAAAAAAATTAATACAAATATCTATAGCAACATTTTTGGAATGTTTCTACAGACAGCTAAGGATGTTGCTATAGAACTAAATAGGGTTCTACTGTAACAATTTTTGTTGTGCTGCCGTAGATAGTCAAAATGTTTCCTTTGAGTTCTGTAGCAAAGTTGAAACTTGCATCACCCTAAAAACGTTGCCAAAGACCTATGCCAACATTTTTTTGGTGTTGTGTTAGGTCGTTTATAGCGTAGTGATAACTCGAGTATGCCACATTGACAATTCACGACATGTCACTGATTTCTATCAATAAAAAACCCTTAAGTTCGTATGTCTTAGAGTCGACAATAATATATTGCCATAAATCTGATATATATTAACAATATCAGTGCTACGTAGTCAATTTCAATGTCAGACATGTTGTATATAACATTGGTGTATGCACAATTATATGATTTTTGTTTGATGATAACAAACAATATATATATATATATTATTATAAATGTGTTTGTAACTGTACTGTTATATATACATCACAAACAGGAATATAATATTTATATTTAAATAGAATACAACTGTACTGACATTCATATATTCATACAGTATTTTATTTAAATTAAATATTTTTATTTCAAACATTCAAACAGTACAACTATTTATAACTCCACTATTTGAACACATCACATTTCATATACATTCACAGAAGATTGTACTTGTAAATAAACTGAATACGATAGACAAGTTTGTTTGATAATAATAAAATAATATTTTATTTTAACCAAATTTGGTTATTACAAATATCAGTACAATATTCTTTTTCATACACAGCTCCTCACTACAACACTCACAACTCAGTTATATATACATTCACTCATTTACACACTGCTTCAATCTTCTCTCTTCACAGCTCGTAGTCAGTCCAGTCATCATCTGCTTACCTGTCACATGAAACACACACACAGTACACTGCAATAGAAATAAAACTGAATACATGTGAATATAAATTTTAATTTTAAAATTTTATTTGCTTCAGATTTTGGTGTGTTTCTCATCATTTTTCATGACTTAATCTGATTCATCTGTGTCTAGACAACTTGTGATATTCATAGTGAAACACTGTAAATACCACAAGGCAGCCAGTTTTGTATATACAAGGACAGGAAAACTGGTTTGATCGACTGCATATACACACGTGCACAAATATATATGTGTGCACTGCCTCGCCAATCCAGTGTGCAACTGAGGAGTAGCCACGTGGACCATCTCGACTCAGTGCACAATGCAAATCAGTTTGCAAAAGTTCAACAGCAACATATGATCAAGAATGTATGGACAAAAATGTTTGAACACATGGTCAAGAGTATATGAAGTAACCCAAATTAATCAGCCAAACATGGGTCAACTAAGCAATACATGGACGAGCAAGCAACAAGCAAATGGCTCAGCATGACTTACAACAATATCAACGGTACAAGGCATGTATACATGCAGCAAGAGTATACTAAAGATGAATGGTCAATGGACATATAAATGGTCAAAGCTTTAGATTTCAGGTCGAGCAAGATAAAGTTCATGGCATCAATACAAACTCAATTCAGGACCACAACTACACTAGTGCACGAGCCATCAAGTGGCATATGTATATAGTGTCATGGCTGTATATACATAGGAACAACACAGAAGAAAATTGCAGTATGCATCAAAATATACAAACTGGTGTACATGAAGCATGGTGATCAACACAAGCATCAATGGACAGTTGCATTATGGCACAAGATAGTGCACACTTGAACAAATGGACAAGGTCTCAAAGCAGCATGAGGCAGAGGGTTCGAACAAGTATGCAATAGTTTTCAAGTTTAGGCAACAATATACATGCTAATACATACAAGCAAGAGTGATGCATGGTATTTTGACTTCAAATAAATGATCACTATAAAAGGATTCCACTGAGCATTTATCTTGGCAAATTATAATATTGGCAATGAATTCAAGGCAGGAAATTCATTCGGGAAACATATTAGGAGCAGTTTACTTAAGGGCCAAAAACAAAAACATGGAATCAATACAGCATGCAAAACATGTTCATGAAATTGCATATATATATATATATACATATATATATATGGCATATTATACAATCAGCATGAACATACATAATTACACATGATTGTAAATCAAAGGGGAGCAAAGTATGAAAGTCTGTTTTTGCGTATGCAGTTTAAATGGGCCACAAATCACTTGATTACTTTCCAGAATCTCACAAATTAATTTTTGGAAATTCACAGGCAAATGAGTAAAAGACTGGCAAACATGGTTAAGCACAATTAGTTGCAGTTTAAAGAAATAAACCATTAAGAGCTACAAATATGCAACAATAGTTTCCAGTTTTAGACAATGAAAGTTCGGCAACAATTGATTCCAGAAAATCAAGTGATATTTTTTTGGGGAATAAACTTTTGTCAAGATTTGTTTACAGTAAAGAAATTCAGGTCACCCAAATCACAGCAATGAAAACTGGGCCACAATGCATTGATCTATTTCCAGTTTTGAACAAGTTAATTTAGGCAAGGGCTAACAATCAAATATTTTCCAGAATTTCTCAAGTATATCAAAGCCGTGGAAATCAAAGAGAAAAAATCACGCAATGGACAAATTCGATTTGGATATGCAGTGAAGACCAAAAACACATCCAGATTCATCAGACAAATTATTCAGAGCAGAGAATTTCAAAAGGGGAAATAAACGCAAATCAGTTGAGTCATTGGTGAAATCAGAGAGCCTAGGGTTTTACATTTACCCTATAAATACCACCAATTCATCACTGGCATTTTAATGATCGAAAAACACAAGCAAAAACTAAAGAGCAGAAATCAAATCTTTTTAAAAGAACTCACAGTTTTTCGATCGATCAAGAGAGATAGAGAGAAATCCTAAATCGGTGACGAGAGAGAGAGCCAAGCATAATTCATTCAAGCTTCAGAGATCTTTTCAAAGCATCAAGTAATCAATCGCAATTTGATTTGGGGGAATTTGATGAAACCCTAGGCCGCCATATTTTTTTACAGAGCAAAGGGATTGGATACAATGCAAATGAATGGACCGGTCTACTTTTCGCATGGCTAAGTCCTTTTTACTCTAGGGTTTTATTTTTTTGTTTATTGTTTTTGTTTTTGAATTTCTTTGTAAACCGTTCAAACAGTTTTAGAGTCTGTAAAATCTAGGGGCAACCAGTTAGGGTGTTAACTGGCAGTTAACTAGAGTTTGTAAGAACTAGGGTTATTGGTTACATGGTCGTTATCAGGGGAAATCTGATCTAGGGGATTAGATCAGTCTAGGGTTTTGAGCGTAGGGTTGGGACAGGAGCAAGCGCTGCGAGTTTACATGGGATTGTAAGCGGGATCTGTGTTTAACACCTAGTAGAAACCTTAGGAATGCAGCAGTAGGCAGGATTTTGCCAAAGCTGGGTGTTAGCCTGCTTTGTGACCAGGTTATCCAAAGCAAAGATCACGTTGACACACTTTTTGGCAAATGTTATCACATATGGAATCTCTGGATAACATCACTCTCCGGCATTGGAAGCATCGTCAGAAGACACAGGGCAGTTTGGTCACAATCACAACATCAGTATAAACTAGCCCAAAACCCCATCAAACGACCTCATTTGGATCTAAACACATCAAATACTTGTAGCCTTCTGAATTATCTTCAAGTAGAGCTTTTGTTTGGTCCAATCGGCCTTACGGTTTGAAAGTTACGTCCGTTTCCGTGAACGCATACAGAAATATGGAAAAAACCTGCATTTTGGCTTTTTTGAAGATCAGATCGTGATCACCCCCTGGGGTCGGATCGTGACCACCCCCGGGGTCGGATCGTGACCACCCCTTGGGGTTGGATCGTTACCACCCCCTGGGATCGGTTAGTGACCATGACCCGGCCTGACCATCACCATCACGACCATCACCTGCTCACCACCCCGGTTCACGAACCGTGACCACGAACCGCGACCAGGACCCACTACTACACATGTAGATTTTGACCTATTCTCAAGGCTATGATCGCTCCTACTTTCCCGGATCAGGTGCCACGTGTCCTACCACGATCCCATCACCATATGAGCTCTCCTACAGCTATAAATACACCTCCATATGGCATTTTCAAGGGACTTTTGGCATCTCAACATCCATGGCTGCCATGGCTAACACTTCTCCATGAATAACCAACATCTTCCTCAATGAAAGTCAATGAATTCAGAGAGAATTATTTATTGAATTCGAGTGATTGAGAGATAACATTCATTGTAATTGTAATCCGTGGATGAAATGAGAACATGTAAAGTGGACGTAGGCTCGTTAACGTCGAACCACTATAAAAATCCTATTGTCTTGTTTTTTCTCTACTTTTCTGTTATTTCTTCATATCCTATGCTCTAAATACAACAATTTGGGTGTTAGGACCATTTTTTGGTCTAACATTTTGGTGCTTTCACTGAGAATTGAATTCTCAGCCTAACGGATTGTTGTTCTACTATTTGGATTTCTAAGTCCGAAGAAGATAATCCGCGTTCCTACCGTTTTTGAAGATTTCGTTGATTTCAGTAAATCAGAACTCCACGGCTCCTAGAAGGAGTTAGGAATTGCAAACTTCCCAAACGAATAAAGAGCGAACAGATGGTTCGCAGGAGCAGGTCGAAGGGTTCGTGAACTGGTTCGTGATGAGGGCTCGTGGAACAATGTATGGTCGTGAAGGCCTATTCAATGGCTCGTGAAGATGTTCCTGACCCGGTCCCGAAGAGCAGAAAATCAAAGAAACACACGTCCTCACCCACCGGCTCGCGAAGAGAAGACCACGACCCGATCTCCAGATGCACCCACGACCCGAACCGATGTTGGGTATATTGGGGCCACGAACCACAGTGTAGAGTCCGTACAGAACAGCTGATGATACGACGATCCACGACCCGAAGAGGTGCCAGCGATCCGAAGACTTGCTGAGCCATGAACAGTAGGGGACCCCTGAACCACGATCCACGGAGGTGTCCGAACCGCGACTCGCACTAGTGTACTCGACCCGCTACAAAGAAAAGTAATGACGAACAAGGGTCACGACCCAACTCGAAAAAGTGTTAGTTTTTGGAAAAGATACGATTTTCCGATCATTTCAGAAAAGGCCCCATCTTCCAAAATCGAAAAAATTGTGCGGTGTCCTGGACCCATCTCCATCGTCGATCGCCGCCGGGACTGTGGGGCCCCGGACCCCCACCGGTGCTGCGCCCGGACCCGCTGACAGCCTCGCCTTCGGCTCGGAGTATGTTTTGTCCTATAGTTAATACTTATCAATCGAGATTCGGTAGATCGTCTGATCATATCGACAGCTAATTTACAACGACTAAGATTCTTCCCAGAGCCGTAACACCTATTTATTGATTTTATTCAATACGAGGAGCTATTGAAAAGATTTGACATGTTGGATACGATAGTATACTAGATAATGATTGTTTCACAGCAGCCTCTTCTTCCAGAGTTCTAATGGTGTATTGATTTCACCAATGCGACTGATGTTTTCCATGAACGAGTAGTAATCACCAGGTTTACATGACTTAAACCTATCCGATGGGTGGGGTCCCAGATGGCATTAACATGGAACCGTTCAGGCACTATTCCGGAGACTCGGATGATCATAGCAACGATGACTCGCAATGACAAGATACTAGAAAGTGACTAAGGATTATTACAAATCTACAATTCACTTGTATGGTGTAATGAAGACATATATCCTACGGTCTACACCTGGGAGAACTTAGCTGACCTTTCCAATGCATAAATGCTATCCACAACATTAATGAAGATTGATTTCCATTATAAAAGGGTCACATCAACACACTTTGGTGCCCAAAGTTAGGTACCAGTTGAACTGCCGCAAGCCACGATTAGACATATGGATCTTTGCACAAGTGATAACAACTTGATTGCTCATCAGTCACCATATGACCTTGGTCAAGAGACGAGAGCTTGAGATTAACGCAAATATGAATCAACCATTAGCTCTCTACTTCATTTTCCAGCCATGCTATTGCATTTAAGATTATCTGATCAAGGTCTCGACCAACAAGCTCCAATAGAATTCAGAGCCTGCATTGCACCCTACTGCCTATTGCTAAATATCCCAACCGAAGATGGAGTGGGAATGGTCTATGGTGACCAAGTTATTGGAGAAGCTTACTATTTGGCTAGAATATGCTATACAACATAGATGGCGTGAAATCCAAAGACACTTCCCCTCCAGATGAAATGGAGTGTGAAGGAGGTGTCGATATTGTGAATAAAGGGAGCATCACAAAAGGAATTGCCCATTGATCTGCCCGAAGACATGGACCCCAGAGAGGATGGTGATTCAGATGTAGAAGGGTGACATCTAATGACGCAACTGCGCATGTTCCGATTGTTGACGCCGACCTGACTAAGGTCTTGAAATCGGATCTCATTTAGACTTCTTTCAAACGAGGGAACTGACATGCTTTTTGCAGGCGAGCCTGGATGTGTTCACTTGGACCCATGCTGATACTCATGGGATTTTACCATAGATTATGAGTCACTTGTCAAGTATAAAACTGAATTGTGCTCCTGTCAAGCAAATAAGGCGTATGAGAGCATCTGACTTGAAGTGAGATGCCACACATCCCGCTTGGATATCAAATCCCATCCTCGTCAAGAATGCTAACGGAAAATGGCGCACATGCATTGATTTTTCAGATTTGGACAAAGTTCGTCCAAAAGGAAGATTCCCATCACTCAGAATTGACCGGCTTGTGGATTCAATGACTGGACACGAACGTCTCCCTCATATGGACATATGCGCAAGTTACAACCAAATTCTTATGCATGTGCCTGATCATGAATAAACATGTTTTATCATTGACCATGAACTGTACTGTTATATAGAGTTGCCATTCGGACTGAAGAATGTCGAGGCAACATACCAACACTTACTGAATTGTATGGTCCACAGCCGTAGTGAAAGGCCCATGGAAGTCCATATAGATGATACAATTGTGGAGTCCAAGCGATCAACCTACTACATTTCAAGTCTGACAGAGATGTTCAACATCTGAAATGAAGCTACACCCTTTGAAGCGCTCGTTTGGCGTTGCGTCGGGAAAGCTTCCTGGCCTCATAGTTAGCTCACACAGAATCGAAATCAACCCTGATCAGATTGCAATGATCATAAACATCCATGAACAACAAAGAATTAAAGTTGTCTGATGCTTGATAGGAAAGTTGGCACCACTTACACGTAATGAGGAAAAGGTCCAGGAACTAGTCTATAATGTGAGCAAGAAGGTCGCCGTGGTAGAGCGCAACTAACCAAAAATTGAAAGGGTCGTCTATAACTCGCTAATTGCTTTGAAAAATCTTCCCTACTACTTCCAAGTTCATTTGATTGTTATATGCACTTGTGAGCCGCTGCGACAGGACATGTTGCGACCTAATGCATCTGAAAAGTTGCTCGAACGGAACATAGAGCTGAACTAGTTTGATCTCAATTCCCTCCTAAAGAAGTCCATATAGGGGCAAGCATTAGCCAACTTCATCGCTAAATGTACCATTCCCGAAGAGGATATGTTAGATGAAAAATGGCCCCTCGGAATGAAAGACGAAATCAAGCATCTGGAAACTGTATACATATGGTGCAAGAAATGATCGACGATCCAACGCCGGAGTTTTGCAGATAACCCCCGAAGGGCGGCTCGAAAGGTATTCCAGTCGAAGAAACCACAACTCGCAGCTTACCTAGAACCAGTAGAAGAGCTGTTGGATGGATTGGAACGTTACAACATACCTCATATTCCGCACATAGAAGGTTAGAAGGCATATAATCTGACCAAGTTAGAAGGTTCCAACAATCCAGAAAAGACGGAGATGATCCCCATCGAGACACTATAAAATCCAATAATTGATTAGATGGAAGTTGATCCAGTGTTAGAGATCGAACCTAGAAGAGAGTCGTGGATAACTCCATGATAAACTTCCTGCAGCACGGAATGCATCTAGCAAGGTGAGGTGAAAGGCCTTCCATCATTCTTTATGCCTTGAGATATGACATGCAAGTCGACATTGCCCATTTTCCTTGGAAGGTTGTCCCAAGATCGACACAAACGATTCTCATTGCTGAATTTACCGCCCTGAATGGTTTGACAGAATCACTAGTCAACTTCCCGCTAGATGGGAAATGTACATGAATGAAACATCTAACGAGCGAAGCTTTGGAATTAGAAAGTGAAGATTCACACTTCCACTCCCTTCATCAATTATTTGCCAAGTAACTCGTTCCCCAGACGCTGGGGGGGGCAATTAGAGATTTGAGCATGAATCGCTCAAGATTACATCATCTAAATTCAAAGCTGATACATCAGGAGTTTGCATGGCCAATTGCCTTAGTCTTTCCTAAAAGTTAGCAAGTTGAAAGTTTAGAATGCTCACGCCCGAAAGCTGATTGATTGTTTGCGCACCAACCCTTGTCCCGACATGGAATCGAAGGCCTATCATCAAATCTTTGAGATATGACTATCCCATCAGCCGCAATATCCTATTTTCTAGCATAGAAAGTGCAAAAGTTTCTATAAGCATAAATCCATTGTTCTCATGCCAATTGCCATCCTAACACCAATGTGATGGTGTGCTTCCATTAGCGGTACAGTCGCGACTTCCTGACACTCTATCCTTACCCTCAGCATGGTGGAAAAAAGGCGATTCAAAGGAGATGCGACCTCATCACTCACTTATGATATTTACCTAACCGCCTTTGCCATCTTAAGACCCCGATCAAGATCTATTCATTCTTGGGACCGTCGCCCTGCAATAATTTGAAAAGATATTCGTCATCAGCTTAAGATTCTGCAGCCATCCCATGGCAGAGACAAGATAAGGAAGAGTTAACCGGCAAAGAGCATGCAATTCCAATTCCCTCTCAGAATGATATTCATTCCTCTAACAGGAATACTTTTTAACCATGAATCTTATATTTACATTCTTTATGAGTTGCCGATGTAATTAACTCAGAAAAATTTATATATGGATTGTGTAGGTACCTCAGATCTGGTACCGATCAGACTTTTAACACCCGCGTGTAAAGTTATGGAGCACTGCTGTAACGGGCCCGACTGGACTGCTCATTTGCAAAGTCATGCCCCGCGTCTAACGAAAGTTGTATAACTCAAAGTGCATCTGAGATGACCATCTGATCCCTGACTCACGCGTGGCAGACCACAAGACAATTGTACATAAATCATTGAATTGCAAAGTCGGAGTCCGACTCTAGATGGACGCGGTGTGACCATCTATATGGCTCGATCCTATCCTCGATGCCACCAGATTACATGAAACCCGATAGGGGGGCAGCAGTGCCCATTGATATTATTATTTTCCAATCATGAAATTTTCTTTTACACGCCTCTTGAGTAATTGACATGACTAACTCATATGATATGAATGATGCAGGTACCCGAAGTTTGGTGCCAACTACTCCTCCCATAGATTGTTTGGAGGAACACAAAGCCTTAGCAAACGTTTCCCAACTGTTTGACTGACTGATGCTTCCACAGAGCTTGGATAGAAATATAAACCTAGGATGAGTGTGACCTGACCACTTGTCCAAAAAGCTCCATTCGCCAGAGTGAAGCGTGGAGCATGGACCAGAACCGATCTCGAGAACGACACCCGAAATGGCAGAGTCCCACTCTTTGAACTAGAGTGTAGAAGGAACGCTGGGGCGAATGATATGACCGTTCGCCTGAACCACTCTAACTCTCATGATTCGAGAGAGAGTATAAAGGACCAGAGAGAATGTCCATGAGGCGTAAAGGTGCACCGTGACTAAAACCGCCTCGAAATACACTCCACCCCGCTGAAGGATCGGGAGAGTATAAAGGCGCTAGAGACTTAGCGCCCCCAGAACTTCTGCCCCGCTGAAGGATCGGTGAGCAGACTAAGAACTGAGCTCGAATTCTAACCCGCTGAAGGATCGGGAGAGTATAAAGGTGCTAGAGACTTAGCGCCACTCGAACTCTAACCCGCTGAAGGATCGGGAGAGTATAAAGGTGCTAGACACTTAGCGCCACAAGAACTCTTACCCCGCTAAAGGATCGGGAGAGTATAAAGGCATGATGACACATGCCACTCAACGGCTCCTATCCTGTTACACGAATGGGAAAAAGAATGAAAGCTGAGCCCGAATCCTCCATGTCCAAACATGGGGGCAACACAGTTATGGTCCTAAGCAATCCTCAACAAGCCCTGGCCAGGCACTAAGTTAATGATTGATTGGGGGCATACCCATACATACATACTACTTTAGTGCATTTTCATTTATAGTTGCATTGATAACTTATAATGTTTCACGAACTATTTGCTTATGGAATGCTCGCAGGTGCAGGATAATGCGAAAGAAACAAAATTTCATTTACCAAGTGCGGGTTCGCAGAACAAAGCTAAACAAAATGCGAGGACCGCACTCGCAACAATAATAACAGACCAGTAGAAAGCAACTAAAGGGGGACGAGCAGGAGGCAGACACCAATGCCCAATGCTAGACTTCCTACGCAACTCAAGGCGGCGACCGAAAGGAAGCCTTGAGAGTAAATTATTCAATGACATGTCATGCGACTTAATATTCGCAACTGGGAAGGACCCGGTGAAGCCCTGGGATTTTTGGATTTCTATCCGGCCTTAATACGGTCCTGAGCAGTCGTTGGTTTTCTGGTCATAATACGATCTGACACGATCGTGGCATTCAGGATTAAATATTTCCCTAACTATCCAGAATACGCCATCCTTCGTCTAAATTTGAAAGGGAATTGATCCGACTATCTGTCTTGTGCCGTTACCCCTGAACTGGGGGCATAACCATTGAAAATATTCACAAACGGCATAACTTATGTGCTTGTATTTAACTTATGTTGTGATCTTTACAGGCCCCTTGAGGTCCAAGAAATGGATGCAGAGAGAATGTCCATTTGCTAGTCCAAACTTACTTCCAGACTGAAAAGTTCAGATAAGGCTGGGCATATCCTATGCAGCAATTAGGGCTTGGATAGGAGACAAGACATTAGCATGGACCGAGTACCAACATATTGATTTTCACCCAACTCTTACTCATGATGCGAAGAGGGAGCATGAAATACATGGATTCGAAGTCTACTACTCAAAACAAAACCCCCATGGATGGGGGCACGAAATATGAGCCTTAGGCAGCATAGTTCAACTACTCAATGCCTATATTCAGAATTGAATGACAGAGGCCTGATTGACGGCTACTGCACATGTGGATCTAAGAAGCCCGAGGCCAACCTTCACTTATTTCGAGACTTTACGCTAGGGGAATCAATGACAATTGAAAGGCCAAGCAACAATCATCAATTCGCTGGAAATGATAAAATCGAAGTTCAAGTAATGACGAACTTGGCTCGGCCAGATAGCAACCATCAGCTCGGATTGAACACAAACCAATCAGCAGGCGTGCAGCATGCGGCTTCGATTCAGAACATCGTGGATGGAAACATGGACAATGGAACAGCTACCTGCAACATCCTAGATGAGAATGCAAGAATTGTAACAAACTCAGGTTAAGCACGACCAGCTTTAGCTCCAACTCGAATGGATACTCGAGCTACGTTCCACACTCGGTTCCAAGTAAGAACGCAATAATTCAAAGAACAGGAACCCGGTCGGGTCGAATGACTTGAACCACTACCCGGGGGCAATATTGAAGCAGAAATAAGAACTCAGCAAAGACCCCTTTTGTAATCTCAGATTCAATGCTAGGGGCACCAGCCATGATATTGACAATATGCAGCAATTCTTTGATGGCAACCTGCTTGCCAGTTTGATTCGGCGCCTCTCGAGAGGCGACACTTCTCAAGATGATATGGATAATGACAGTCACAACCCTTACACATGGGACATCAGGATCCCCTGTTATTCCCCCAGACTTTAAATTTTCTCTGTAACGAGATTTGCTCAGAAGCTTTGATGAATTCAACCCTGAGGTGGACATACTTCCATGACAAAAAGGTGTTAACGTCGAGAAGAATGACCAAGATGCTTTTCCGACTAAAGAATAGAGCACCTTCCAATTCCTGAAATGATAAGGACAAAGGAAAAGCCCTGGAAAACAATGACAAGAATGTGCAATTCCAAAGAGAATCTATACCACTAATCGACCTCATGATCTTGTTTGTCAAGTTCAATTGAACCGAGCATGAGAAAGAGACTCAACAAGACTGTGATGACCATTTTAGACAATGCTGAAGCATAAACGGAGGGGCCCAACTGACTTCATAACGACATTTATCCACTCGCATTTAGCAAGCTTACTTAACTTCACAACTGATCCAATGGGAGTAACCGAATTCGCTGACGTCCGATGAGGCAATCCTCACTATCCGACTAAAGAGTAGAGACGATATCAAAGCAAATATAATTCGAACATTTGCGTATGCAACACCAACTTTTGCTGATTCGAGAGAGAGCACTAAATGTCTTGGGTCGACTAAGATTGCTAAACCTGTAACTATTACCCGATGCAATGACTGGAAGTATAAGACCCTGAAGATTGGATGCTTGATTGACTTAATTTAACCCCCATCGATGCTGGGGGCATAAACCCTGACTTTGCTTATCCTTCGATGGCACTAAGGGCACGAGCGTCGATGCGCGGGCTGACCATGAAGACGACCCTGGCTAGGAGCAAGAGTCAAGACATGTACAATATGCCTCTGGAGTATGACCCGACTCATCTTTTCCGACCAAGCGAGCTAGCTTGTGGATCAAATGTGAACTTAAAGACTCTTACTACACCAGATGGAAGGTGTGACGAACTTATCCACTACCTTATGACAGTGACGATCATACGAGCACTGGTTCACATGATTTCAACTGCATCTCTTACTGACGTGCATGTGATTATTGAATTACAAAACGATCCAGAGCGATTGTGGATTCCTTAAAATACGGCCCGATACGACCGTGGATTTTTTATTTTTTATTGGCATGATCCTGAGTGATTATGGCTTTCGGGATCCTTATTGTTACGATTTGATGCTATCGCGGAGCCCTATATTAATATCCCGATGCCGAGATAGTTTAAAGCCGAGTACAGATGACAGATTCACATGTTGATTCTGATGTGCTTTATCCCAGCAGTTCAAGTAACAACTAGGAGCCTGAAGATCCTTGAACTACCCCATTATTTGGGTGGCTACTTCACACATAGAATCACATGTAAGAGAAAGTCCAACCCAACCATGTGCTCGACTTACATAGAATGATGACATTGTTTGGTAACAACCTGTGTGTGTAGAATCATGCTCGGGAGCCAACGATTTAGCATGACTTTTAATGAATGAAATAGACCTCTTGATCCGACGAGGTTTAAGCGATCACTTGATCATATTGACCACTATTTCCATAAGATGGCCTGACTAGCACAGATGGAAGTAACGTAATAATTTGACGTTCCAGAAAGATTTAGCTCAACACATTCAAAGCACATCTCATCTGCGATAAGATGTGCTTTGGGGGGCAAAATGTTAACCTGCTTTGGGACCAGGCTATCCAAAGGAAAGATCATGTTGACACACTTTTTGGCAAATGCTATCACATATGGAATCTCTGGATAACATCACTCTCCGGCATTGGAACCATCGTCAGAAGACACAGGGCAGTTTGGTCAAAATCACAACATCGGTATAAACAAGCCCGAAACCCCTATCAAACGACCTCATTTGGATCTAAACACATCAAATACTTGTAGCCTTCTGAATTATCTTCAAGTAGAGCTTTCGTTTGGTCCAATCGGCCTTACGGTTTGAAAGTTACGTCCATTTCCATGAACGCATACAGAAATATGGAAAAAACCTACATTTTGGCTTTTTTGAAGATCGGATCGTGACCACCCCCGGGGTCGGATCTTGACCACCCCTTGGGGTTGGATCGTGACCACCCCTTGGGGTCGGATCGTTACCACCCCCTGGGATCGGTTCGTGACCATGACCCAGCCTGACCATCACCATCACGACCATCACCTGCTCACCACCCCGGTTCACGAACCGTGACCACGAACCGCGACCAGGACCCACTACTACACATGTAGATTTTGACCTATTCTCAAGGCTATGATCGCTCCTACTTTCCCGGATCAGGTGCCACATGTCCTACCATGATCCCATCACCATATGAGCTCTCCTACAGCTATAAATACACCTCCATAGGGCATTTTCAAGGGACTTTTGGCATCTCAACATCCATGCCTGCCATGGCTAACACTTCTCCATGAATAACCACCATCTTCCTCAATGAAAATCAATGAATTCGGAGAGAATTATTTATTGAATTCGAGTGATTGAGAGATAACATTCATTGTAATTGTAATACGTGGATGAAATGAGAACATGTAAAGTGAACGTAGGCTCGTTAACGCCGAACCACTATAAAAATCCCGTTGTCTTGCTTTTTCTCTACTTTTCTGTTATTTCTTCATATCCTATGCTCTAAATACGACAATTTGGGTGGTAGAACCATTTTTTGGTCTAACACTAGGTATATCTTGTGTCATTTACTTTCGGCATTTCTATTTCTGCTATATTTTGTAATCCGATAACTTTTTATATCTCGCTAAAATTTAATAAACCCTATTCACCCCCCCCCCCCCCCCCAGGGTTAATGTAGATCCAACAAGACACACAACATATACAAGTCCGTTTTAGGTCTGAATGGAACAACAATCCGAAAATATTCAAATATATTCAGATCTCATGCCACTTATAACCTCGTATCGGGTGATCATCCCAAACGAGACATCAACAGTCAATCCGAATAATTCGAAGATCCTCGGTCTTCACTTATCGCTTCCCAAGTCTTTAATTTCTTTATAACGTTGTATTATTACTTGGAAAGGGTTTCAAACATATATTCAATCCCGGTCTTTCCAAGTAATAACCGCATTTGTTTTAAAACCAAAGTTATGGATCATTTAGGATTTCCCATTCCAATCTCCTTTCCAAAATTGTTATTAATTCGCTTATACTCAAGGTTCGATTTATTTTAGTTTCCATAAACCCCGTTGTCGCCTTAACCAAATTTGTTTTGGATTTCATTCATGATAATTCAAACAATTCATATTTCAAAATAGAATATACTTATCATACCAAATATCACATTCATTCCAAATTCGTTTATATTCAAAATCTAATATTTTCATATCAAAATATCATAATCATTTCAAAATCGATCTTTTTTATTCAAAATAGAATATTATTTTTTAATCATTATATCATAGTCTTTTCAAAATCGGTTTATATTTAAAGGAGAATATCTTTTTATTTCAAATCTCAACTTGAATCAACGGTTTAAACCGAGAACAACTTTCCAGTTAGGAAGAATTTACAAATATTCAAAATAACCTGAAAAATAGATAATTTTGAATAACATCCTTTATTTGAATATATATATTAAAAAATTAGAGTAAAATAAAACAATTTAAATCACTATATGTATACATATATTATATGCTTTACTAAAATAATCTTTAAAAATAAATAATCTTTAAATGATAATTAATTTAATTTATTTCAAACTATAGGTGTGTATATATAGTTAACCCTTTTAAAACCATAATTGTTTCCTTCCTCCAAATTTCAGTGACTTAAATTTTATATTCCAGCTTCAGTAAAGTTTATTTCATTTCCATACCTCGATTTCAAAACAACATCCAAATCTGACCTTCTAATTTAAAAGGATTTAAATCCATATTCCATTAAAATCTCGAACAATTCCAAGTATCGTTGCATACTCTCTTTTTAATTAAATTTAAAGAGAATTATTAAATACAACTTTAAACAATTAAATTTGAGTAGTCAGAATCATACTTAAATCTCATTCCAAATTTTTAATAATTTATATAAGTCCATTTATTCGATTTTCCTTTATGGTCGCCGAACTGCATGTATAACGACCTTTCCCAATTTTATTTTGGACATATCTCGAAAATACTACATTAGAAATTGAAAATTTCTTTTCTATTCAAAAATTATTGTTAATAGAATTCCGACTTTTCTCGTTTCATGTCAATCCGATTTAAAACGTTCAAGTTGTAGTCGTTTGAAAATTTTAATCGATATTAACGAACTGCCGCTTTGCGACGCGTTCGATTTAAACCATATAATGATTTAAATATTGTTAATGTCAAAAGTTGGTCACTAGTGACAGTCAACCCCCAATTTTGTGGAAAGCACATGAATAATGATTATAAAATGCAGAATAGTGAAGAAAACAGTGAATACGCAAGACTTTTTATAGTGGTTCAGCAAAGATGGTGCCCACGTCCACTTTATATGTATTGACTTTCTTTTTTATTAAAAGTATAATGCTTTTTCTATTTTGAGGAAGAAGAAGAGCTGGATATTTTTTAGACTTAACCATGGGGAAACTTAGATTTTAGAGGAGAAGTTCAGCCGAGGATTGAAGCCGCCGAAAAGAAGTCGTTTTCCATTTTGAGCATGGGTATATTTATAGATGAAGAAATGGGCTGAGCAGGCCGCCTCGTGGCTTTCCTCTTTTTCGAAGCTTGGACACGTGGAGCTCGATCATTAGTAGTAGTTGCGGCGACAGGTCTACAGCTGGTTAATAGTATCCTCAGAAATAGTGGCTTATGTGGCATTCTAGGTGAGGCGCATCAAAGGTAGAGCCTTGTCCGGAGATAGTTGACCACCTTTATTGCCTTGAGAGTCGGGCCGAGTATTGAATGACTCAGCTGGATATTTCTTGATGAATCTGAGATCTTCGCTCGATCCGATATTGAGGGAAGCAACTAACTCGGTCAGCTGGAGTAATCGATTCTTTCGGGCTCTGCGAGCCGTTGCATGAAGGAGGTAAATTCGGACCGACCCAATTTTGGGTTATTATTGAAGGAAGCTAGCTCGGGCCGGACCTTGTTTGGGCTTTGCTGAAGTGTAAGTAACTCGAACTGGTCGATTGACCAATGCTGAGAGGCGCGTTTTTCGAATATTAGGCTTCGATCTGAACTGTGACAGCTTTTGCCAAGAAGTTGGTTAACACTTTGCCCCTCAAAACACATCTTCTTCGGTAGAGGGAGGTGTGTTCTGAATGTTGTGTCGTAGCATAATTGCTCGGGTAGCTATGGTCACACCGGACAATATTAAGGCCAGAAATCCGATGGTCCTGGTGGTTGTATTAGACCAGGAAGCCGACGACCGTAGTTGATCGTATTAAGGCCAAAAAACTGACAACCACCAAAAAACCGTATTAAGGCCGAATGAGTTATGGAAATCGTCCTTGTTGCAATATTTGGTACCTGTAAAGATAACAAGAGCCACTCTCGGTCTAGAGAGGACTTTAAGAGCAATCGAGCAGATGTCACAGTTGGCTTTGAAAAATGGTGAGTGTAATCGGTACTCGGCTTACGAAAATGGCGAGTATTATCAGTACTCGGCTTGCTGAGGGGAGAGCGTCATCTATGCTCGGCTTGTAGCGGTGCGAGCGTTACATATGCTCGGTTGGTGGCAAGTGGTGATCACGCTCGGTTGGTGTAAGTTAATTTTATAATTGTCTAATGGAATCTGTTAAGTGCATGGTGGCAGGC
This sequence comes from Allium sativum, assembly GCA_030737875.1. Lineage (NCBI taxonomy): Eukaryota > Viridiplantae > Streptophyta > Magnoliopsida > Asparagales > Amaryllidaceae > Allium > Allium sativum. The sequence goes on along the minus strand of CM060922.1, from coordinate 759,544,125 downwards.
ATCGACCATGTTCTCAGAGACAGTGGTGAGCGTAGACCATAGCAAAAGACGCTCGATTAGCGAAGATTTAGTGAGAGATCAACACACTCGGCTAAGATAATGGCGAGTATCAATTATACTCGGCTTTTATGACAAAGATCGACCGAACTCGGCTCGTGGAGTTGTTCTGATTATGATATCAAGCATTAAATAAGCTTAGGGTTGGCAAGCAACTATTATGCTCGGCTTGAATTTATTAAAACATGTCGAATGTTCAAAAGAAAATTTTATTATTGCTGCAGAGCCAGAAAAACAAATCCTAACAGAGCAATAGTTGAACTATGGACACATCTGGGGGCTATCCCCGCTCATGCTCAATTCAACATGACTCATTATTCAATAAAGCAGAAAATACAACGATATAACTGATTAATAATAATGCCGCGATTGCTAGCTTAGGGTCCTTTCCGTTCCCATAATCTCGAGGACCGACCTGAGGAGCTTGGGCAGAGGAAGGTGGCGGTAAGGCCTGTGCGGGTTTCTTGACATACTCAGGGAGCTCTCCACACCTCACTTTATCCTCAATGAGATTGCGTACGTATCTGCATTCACTAGTGGCATGACCAGCTATGTTGTGATAAATGCAGTGCTTCCCAGATTCGATCTCTCCTTGGGTCGGTACTCTTCAAAGAGGCTTCGGAGAGGGCAGAGTCTCTCGTATGACAAGATAGAAGTCGAGCAGGGAATAATTGAGCTTGGTATACCTATCATACTTATCCTCTCTTCGAGAACACACATTATGGTCATTCTTTTCTGGAACTTTCCCTTCACCTTTGTTCTGGCCGTTGAAGTTGGAAGGGCCTCCGTCCTTGGCGGCGAGCAACTTGAGGCTTTCCATCTCGAGGTTGGCGTCTTCTTGTTGGAGGAACCTTTCGGTCTCAGCATAAAATTCATCGATATATCTGGGTGGATGTCTGGTTATAGAGATCCAAAATTCTGATCGGTTTTGAATGCCTGCAGTGGTGGCCATGAGCACCGCTGATGGCTCAAGTCAGCTAACGGATGCTACGGTCGCGTTGAATCTCCCCAAGAAAGACCGTAGAGTTTCTCCAGGGCGTTGCTTGATGGTAGAAAGGAACATAACACTCTTAGGTCGGGATATGTGAACTCTGAATTGCTCGAAGAAGCGAGTGACCAACATGTTCCAGTTGTTAATTGATTCGGTTGTTAGCTGCCGAAACCACATGCCTCTATGTCGGTGAGGTAGAGCGGGAAGCATTTGGCCATGACATTGGCCGATGCAGAGAGCACTTCCATGTGACGCATGTATCGCATGAGATGGATGGTTGGGTCAGTCCGACTATTGTACGGTTCGATGGCTGGAAACTTGAAATCCGGGGGATTCCGAGAGCTTTTAATCTCTCTAGGGAATGGGATACGAAGGACGTCGTCTATGCCCTGCTGAGAAGATGTGCCCCCAAGTGAAGCATCTCATGATGCTGGCAAGCTGGGTTCCATCCCCAAGGAGTTGCTACCATGAATAGAGTCCTGCATTCGAGGTAGCTCCATCACCGGGGTTCAACGAAAGCATGCTCGGAAGGGTGGCCATTGTTTGGGCCCAATCTCCGAGACTTGAGTGAAGGTGAGGGTGACGGTTCATTGTAGTTGTTGGTTCTGGGAAGAATGGCCCCTCTTGAACCTGATGTGGGTTGGACCAAGCCGTACCCAAGGCAGAAGGTCCAGAATGGTCCAGCATAGCATGTGAAGTTCGAGGTCCTTCGATGCCCCCGCCCAAGGTGATGTCAGGAGGGTCTACAGTAGTGTTTTCATCCGCCGATCTGGGAACCGGTATGGTAGAGTGGTCCCCCTGGTTCGAAGCGAAGGCTCCACCAGCTCTTCGTTGAAGGAAAGGCGACATAAGGTGAGTTTGCAGTAAGATACTGGGTTGTAATGGGAATGGAATTGATCCTGACTGCGCCAGTGGTAGCTCGATTGGTCCTGGGGGTCGAGAAGTCCCCAAGAGTGGAGGCAAAGTGGTCGAATGACCTAGATCTTAATTATGGGCCTCCTGTGAATCTGCAGTTGCGGCTGCGCTGGTCGCTGAAAGCGATACTCCTGGATGTGAATGGTCGGGAGGTGGAGCCGAGCCAGGAGGAAGTAAAGGTGTGATCTAACCAGTGGCCTGATTCTACGTAGACCAAAGATCGATTATTGCCCCGAACCCGATCGGTGGAGGAATTGATGTTGAAGCGTTTAATCCCATCTCCACTCGACCGAGAAAGTGATCCATCAACTGCTGCTATCGTTCGAGGAGTTTACCCTGAGATGTCATATGGCCTCTGAATTCAACCATAATTTTATCCATATCTTCCCGGATAAGATATTGGGACATGTCTTCATGAGAGGAAGCTCCCTGGCTTGCCTCTGCAGCATTTGTCTCGGCTGCATCAGAATTCGTGGGACGGGAAGAAGTTGCGTCTTTCTTCCGTTTGTTTGCCAAAGGTCAAAATTTGCTGATAGTCGTACAGTATATCGGTGTGTGTCGCCCCTTCTCGGCACGCCAAAGTGTTGACGTCAAAAGTTGGTCATTAGTGACAGTCAACCCCCAATCATGTGGAAAGCACACGAATAATGATTATAGAATGCAGAATAATAAAGAAAACAGAGACCACGCAAGACTTTTTATAGTGGTTCGGCAAAGATGGTGCCTACGTCCACTTTATATGTATTGACTTTCTTTTTTATTACAAGTACAATGCTTTTTCTATTTGAAGGAAGAAGAAGAATTGGCTATTTATTAGACTTAGCCGTGGAGAAACTTAGATTTTAGAGGAGAAGTTCAGCTGAGGATTGAAGCCGCCGAAAAGAAGTCATTTTCCATTTTGAGCATGGGTATGTTTATTGGTGAAGAAATAGGCTGAGCGGGTCGCCACATGGCTTTCCTCTTTTTCGGAGCTTGGACACGTGGAGCTCGATCATTTGTAGTACTACAACGGTAGGACCCGGTCTACTGCTGATTAATAGTATCCTCGGAAATAGCGGCTTACGTGGCATTTTAGGTGAGGCATATCAAAGTAGAACCTTGTTCGGAGATAGTTGACCGCCTTTATCGCCTTGAGTGTAACGACCCGCATTCTACGCATCGAAGGATCGTAGAATATTTATTTCTTTCACATACGAAGTCGTATGGTCATGTAACTTTGGGAGACGACTATTGGGGTCATTTCCCATGTTCATGATTTTTGCCGATTTTTAAATGACCATTTTGCCCCTAACTGATCTTGTTTCGGCTATAACTTTTGATTGGAAAGGAGTTTTGACTTGAAACTACTTCCATTAGATCCGGATGATGGTTTACCTTTCCGTAGAGTGGTCACATTAGCCAAACGGACTCACCGTTTGGGAGATATGGCTGAAACAAGTTTCAGATGGTGAAAAACAGCTTAATTGGGCTTAACCGGGTTATTAGCAGCTAGGCCCAAAGGGGAATTTCGGGATTTGGAGTATTTAAGGACTATTAGGTTTTAGAGAACACCCTTTTTCTCACTTTCACCGCCACCACTTTCATTCTTGGAACCCTAGTAATGGCCTCCAACATCGAAAACACCCCAAATCACCTTCTAATCGCTAATTAAGCCAAATCTACATCAAATCAAAGCGGATTAGCACAAGAATCAAGGTAGAACTGCTGTATAGCCTTGGTATTCGCGCCCAAACAGAGAATCATTTCAGATTTGGTATTCTATTTGTAGCAAAGGTGAGTGATTTGCATAGTTCCTCACTAATTATGGTTAATTAAGGGTAATTAGTGTTAATTAGCGAATTTAAACATGATTAAATTCTGGAAAAATAATTATAAAATTCGAAATGATGTTTTTGACCTCTGTTAGAAACTTGGGTTAATTTGGTTAAGTTTTGCTAATCCTATCATTAATTATACTTGAACATGATTAAGGGGAAATATGGGGATTTGGCATTGTTTGATCCATTTTAACCTATCAAATTCTTGTTTTGGTGTTTGTGGTCAATTTTACAAGTTGCTATGACTGTATGATATGCTTTGTGAATGCTTAGAAAAGTTATATTGGTCGAAAACTCCGTCGAATGGCGTAAACAGTTGCTAGAAAAGTTGCAGGAAATGCAGACAGGGACCGGATCGGATCCCCTTTACCCGACCCGAACCGCTCGTAGACGTTTGCCACGATCCGAACCACCTGGAAGTTCATGAACTGATGACCAAGGCGGATCACAAATCGGAGCACCCTATCTGAACTGAATCGCTCATACCAAAAGCCCCGACCCGATCCGCAAGGAGTTCTCCGACCCGAACTGATGGACCACGAGAGGACTTGAAGGCCGACCCGATCCGCCAGGGGTGACCAAGACCGATCCAAACCACCACGAGATGATGGCCACGGACCGAACCGAAGAGCTTGGACTTGAGGCATGGACCACGAACCGAACTGGGAGTACAATCTGAAGCGAAGAAAAAAAAGGGAAGCCGAACCGATCCGGGTAGGGAGAGGACCAAAACCCGAGATGCAAAGGTAGTCCAAATGGGAAGTTTGTACCCAGGATCCAGTTGGGAACCAATGGGTCGACTTCATGAGTTGGGCTTTGCTGCGGGACGTGTTCTAAGGGGTTATCGACGTTTATAGCTTTGATTCACCACCAAGACGGATGTTAGGCTACATATCAGTGCAGTGGGGTAGTTACTACTCCATGGGGGCAGAGTGATCGTAGCAAGGCTATGAGCCAGTGCAGTGGAGTTGTTATGACTTCATGGGGCAGAGTGGACATAGCAAAGACTAGTGGCTATGGATCAATGCAGTGGTGTCATCATGACTCCATGGGGGCAGAGTGATCATAGCAAGGAATAGGGTGATCAAAGTAGTGGATGTCGTATGCTTTACGCACTGAGTGAGAGATGTGAGGATGGTTGCTATGTTTGGTTGTTTGCTTTCACTATGACATACGCACCCCCACCCCCATATTATTTACACCATATGTTAGTAGCACCTTAGAGTATTGAGCGGTATGTTGTGCTAACTCTTTGGTTGCAGATCCAGGCTCAGGTATGGTTTAGTATACTTGTTATTGTTCTGTTTTGATGCTTATCGCTCATACCAGACTTTTGTCTGACCCAGAGTTTTATGTCTCTTCTTATTACTCTGGGTGCTCTTAAATGGGCAAACTAGAGACAAGTTAGGTGGTATGCACGGGTAGTTGTACCGAAGACGAGCAGGAGGCTCCCACGTATGATATATATATTCTCCCTGTGTCGCTGCTGGTCACTACTTTGGGCATTAGTAGTGTACCTTTCCTTTCTTTTGCTTTGGAGACAGTTTTAAAGTTGTAATAATGATGATGTGGAACATAAGCTGTAATTGGATTTTCCGCTGCTATGATGTTTAATTTTCAGCTTATGCACTGTCACACCTGTTTGTGTCAAAGTATGTTATTATTATATTTTATTCCATGCGTTGTGAGACATTCTACAGGTTCTTTGTTAGTTCACCAGTAAGTTCTCTTCTTTTTCCTTCCTTTAGCAACCGTCCCGTGCTGGTTGGACACCGGCACAACGCACTTTCATGGGAAATGTCGGCTGGTGCGGGGCGGCCCGTCACACTTGGTATCAGAGCTCTAGGTTGCGTAGTTAACCTAGGGAAAGACACCATGGAGAGATAATACGTATATGAGAGCACGTATTTGTGATTATTTTGGTTTTCAAAAGCTATATATATATACACTATTAGTATATCTAAGGATGAAGTCGCACTGCACTGACACCACAAAGAGGATGGTTAATCGTTTATCTTTACAGATTGAACGATGAGCCGATATACGAGACGTGCTGGTAGAGGAGCCAACAATGGGAATGCACCTGACATGAGGGCTATGTTTACTGACTTCATGAGAGAGATGCTTAGGGACGTTCAGAGGGCAGTCCCTAATACTGCTAATGGTGGTGGTGCAGCGGTGCAGGCGCCAAGGGCCGATTTTGCCAAGCTCTGTAAGGATTACACTAGTCTTGGTGGAAAGCCGTTCCACGGAACGGAGTCGGCCACTGAAGTTCAGGATTGGTTGGATAACTGTGAGCGAATCTTCGAAGATTTGGGTATCGAGGATGCAATGAAGAGAAAGCTAGCGTCCCGTCAGCTGCAAGGACAGGCGATGAATTGGTGGAATGCTATTAAGGCAGCTACTCCAGAGGACCAAGTTACATGGGATCGGTTTAAGGCCCGATTCGGTGAAAAATTTATCCCAGCTGCCCAGAAGTCAGAGTTGTTTAGGAAATTCCTGGAGCTCAAGCAAAATAGTAGGGCAGTCTCGGAGTACATTGCAGAATTCGATACTTTATCGAAGTATGGATTATCCCTCATTGACACTTCCGAGAAGAAGAATGAGAAGTTTATAACAGGTTTGGATCAGTACTTGGGGGAAAGGCTTATTAACCACATCGATGAGACGTTTGAATCGATCGTGGGGAAAGCATTGAGGTCAGAGAGTCTTTACCCTAAGTCGAAGACTGAGGTTGCATCTGCAGAGGAGCCAAAGCCGCAAGCAAGCGGTGGCGGCAAGAATGGTTCTCAGAATAAGAGAAAGCAGAATCAGACCAAGGATGGCCAGAAGAAAAATAATAAGAAAGATGTTGAGTGCTTCAGCTGTGGTAAGAAGGGCCACTATGCCAAAGAATGTCGGGCCAAGCCAGCGGATAGGAAGTGCTTCAACTGTGGCCAAGTGGGACATCACAAGGACAAGTGTCTGCAACCCCCTAAGGAAAAGCAGAGTGTGAAATCATATGCTATCAATGTTGTTCCTTCTTCGTCGAATGTTCCAACTGCGGCAGAGAAAGGAAAGAATGTTGCTATCCAAGGTATGCTTTCTGTTTATGATGTTCCTGTTCGATTATTGTTTGATACTGGAGCTTCTAGTTTCTTCATATCTAGTGACCTGGTAGATAGGATGGGATTGGAGCCCGAGATTGTCGATAGACCTTTAGTAGTGATGAACCCGATTGGTGGTTCAACTAACCTTAGTATGATTTGTCGTAATGTGGTCTTATCGAGTCATGGATGCATGTTTGTTTGTGATTGCTTTGTTTTGGGCTTTACTGGGTTTGGCATTATTTTGGGAGTCGATTGGCTCCAAAGATACGGGGTGGCGGTAGACTGTGAGGGATTTTTGGTGTCAGTTAGAGCGGATGATGGGCGGAGGGTAGTGTTTGGTGGTTTACCTAATGATGGGGTAATGGCTAGTTTTCTAAATTCCCTCGACAACCTGCATGATGAGTTGTCAGATGTGCGCGTGGTTGGCCAGTATCCGGACGTCTTCGAGGAAGTGACTGGACTTCCACCACACTGAGAGATTGAGTTCCGTATTGACTTAGTGAAAGATGCCAGACCTATAGTGATGCCACTTCGTCGTATGGCGCCAAGGGAGCAGCGAGAGCTCGGGGTGCAAATAAGCGATCTTTTGAGGAAGGGATTTATTAGAAGAAGTGTTTCTGAGTGGGGAGCACCAGTTGTGTTTGCTACCAAGGCAGATGGTTCCCTTCGATTGTGTGTGGACTACCGTGAATTGAACAAGGTGACGAGGAAGAATAAGTATCCTCTACTGTGGATAGATGATTTGTTTGATCAGTTGAGTGGCGCGAGAGTGTTCTCCCAATTGGATCTCGCGATTGGATCTCGCGATTGGTTTTCATCAACTTAGAGTGGAAGCTGAGAGTATAGCTAAAATGGCATTTCGGACGCCGTCTGGATTTTATGAGTGGTTGGTCATGCCATTCGTGTTGACCAATGCACCAGCATATTTTGTGGATCTTATGAATAGAGTATTCAGGGATCAATTGAATAAGTTTGTTCTTGTGTTCGTGGATGATATTTTGGTCTACTCGAGGAGAGAGGAAGAACACAAGGAACATTTAAGAATAGTGATGGACGTGTTGAGAAAACACCAATTGAAAGCAAAGTTTTCTAAGTGTCACTTCTGGAAGAGGGAAGTGAGATTCTTGGGCCATGTTGTTTCAGAGAATGGTATTATCGTGGACCCTGCAAAGGTGGCTACGGTACAAGATTGGTCTACGCCCAAGAATGCAACGGACATAAGATGTTTCTTGGGATTAGCTGGATATTATCGTAAGTTTATCCAAGACTTCTCCAAGATAGCAGCACCGTTGACTCAGTTGACTAAGAAAAATCAAGCTTTCGTATGGGATGAAAAGTGCGAGAATGATTTCAAGAGTCTAAAGGAAAAGTTGACATGTGCACCAGTGTTAGTCATTTCTAAGGGGAATGAAGAGATGACAGTATATACAGATGCATGTGGTACCGGACTGGGTGTTGTACTGATGCAAGGAGGTAGGGTTGTAGCTTATGCAAGTCGGCAATTGAAACCGCACGAGAAAAGATACCCTACCCATGACTTGGAATTAGCAGCGATCGTATTTGCGTTGAAGATGTGGAGACATTATCTTTTGGGAGAAAGATTCGAGTTGTTTACTGATCATAAATCATTAAAGTAACTCTTCTCTCAGAAGGATCTAAATCTCCGACAGCAAAGATGGTTAGAATTCTTAGCTTCCTATGATTTTGACATCGCATATACACCAGGAAAGGGCAATGCGGTGGCTGATGCATTGGGTAGAAGACATGCCAGTTTAGGGGCAATGTTTCTAGAATGGAAGCAACTGGAGTACATCACTGGGTATGATTTCAGATCAAAATGCGAATTGGATCCAGAAATGTTAGCAAGTTTGACGATCAGACCCACTTTGATTGAGCGGATTGGTTCCAGTCAGAGGGACGATCCTAACCTATTGGAAATCATCTCAAAGTTAGAGATGGGAATCGACGAAGAGATGAGCAAGTATGGGCTTGATCGAAATGGATGGCTTAGAAAGAATGGAAGACTAGTTGTACCCAATGTCAATGGATTGAGAGATGAAGTGCTTAGAGAATGTCATCACTCAAAACTGACTATACACCCCGGTGGTAACAAGATGTATCGAGACATGAAGCAGACCTACTACCGGGAAGGGATGAAAAGAGACATTGGGAAGTTTATATCCAAATGCATGAATTGCCAGCTAGTTAAAGCTGAGCAAAAGAAGCCTAGTGGTTTATTGCAATCATTAGAAGTTCCAGAATGGAAATGGGAACAAGTCTCCATGGATTTCATTAATGGGTTACCAAGGACTAGATCGAGCCATAATAGCATTTGGGTGATTGTGGACCGATTGACCAAAAGTGCAAGATTTATACCCGTCAAGTCGAATAGAACGGCAGCTAAGTTAGCTGAACTATATGTAAAGTCGGTAGTGAGATTTCATGGAATACCCAAAGGCATTGTGAGTGACCGAGATCTGTTGTTCACTAGTGGATTTTGGAAGAGCTTACAAGAGGCGTTAGGATCAGAATTACATCTCAGTACCGCGTATCATCCTCAAACCGATGGACAGACAGAGAGGGTGAATCGAATATTAGAAGATCTCTTGAGAGCTTGGTGGATCATGGGATGACCATTTGCATCTAGTAGAGTTTGCATATAATAATAGTTATCAATCCAGTATTGGTATGGCTCCATTTGAAGCTTTGTATGGAAGACCGTGTAGCTCGACATCATGTTGGTTAGAAACCGGTGAGAAGTTTGTGCTTGGACCAGATGTGATAAGAGAAACTACAACTAAGATTAAGGTTATCCAACAACGAATGAAGGCTGCCCAAGATAGGCAGAAGAGTTATGCTGATAAGAGGAGAAGAGAATTAAAGTTCTCCATTGGCGACTTGGTGTTTGTCACAATTTCTCCGTTGAAGAGCGTGATATGATTTGAAAGGAGAGGCAAGTTAGCACCAAGATTTGTTGGACCATTCCCAGTTTTCAAGCAAATTGGAAATTTGGCATATACAGTTGTATTACCAGAGAAGATGGCAGGAGTTCACAACGTATTTCATGTTTCCCAGTCAAGGAAGTTCGCGCACAACACCGATGTGAATGTTTCACCTGATCAGTTGGATGATATCGAGGTTGAACCCGAGGCGGTTGGGAACCGCAAGCCTATGCGTATTGTTGGGAATGATACGAAGCAACTTCGAAGGAAGGCGGTGAAATTAGTCAAAGTTCAGTGGGGCGAGAATGAGAATGACTGTACTTGGGAGACAGAGGAGAGCATTAGGAAGACGTATCCAGAACTCTTCGCCTGGTAAGATTTCAGTCTCGATTTAGTCTTTCCGCATGCTAGGATAGGCTTGTTTTGTTTGTTTTGCATGTTTGATTGTTGTATGTGGCCGGAAGGCATGCGGGATCCTTTGTATGTTTTGGGTTAAGGAATTTCAGGGATGAAATTTCTTAAGGTAGGGAAAATGTAACAACCCACATTCTATGCATCGAAGGATCGTAGAATATTTATTTCTTTCACATGCGAAGTCGTATGGTCATGTAACTTTGGGAGACGACTATTGGGGTCATTTCCCATGTTCATGATTTTTGCCGATTTTTAAATGACCATTTTGCTCCTAGTTGATCTTGTTTCGGCCATAACTTTTGATTGGAAAGGAGGTTGACCTGAAACCACTTCCATTAGATTCGGATGATGGTTTACCTTTCCGTAAAGTGGTCACATTAGCCAAACGGACTCACCGTTTGGGAGATATGGCTGAAACAAGCTTCAGATGGTGAAAAATAGCTTAATTGGGCTTAACCGGGTGATTAACAGCTACACCCAAAGGGGAATTTCGGGATTTGGAGTATTTACGGGTTGTTAGGGTTTATAGAACACCCTTTTTCTCACTTTCACAGCCGTCACTTTCATTCTTGGAACCCTAGTAATGGCCTCCAACATCTAAAACACCCCAAATCACCTTCTAATCGCTAATTAAGCCAAATCTACATCATATCAAAGCGGATTAGCACAAGAATCAAGGTAGAACTGCTGTATAGCCTTGGTATTCGCGCCCAAACAGAGAATCATTTTATATTTGGTATTCTATTTGTAGCAAAGGTGAGTGATTTGCATAATTCCTCACTAATTATGGTTAATTAAGGGTAATTAGTGTTAATTAGCGAATTTAAACATGATTAAATTCTGGAAAAATAATTATAAAATTCGAAATGATGTTTTGGACCTCTATTAGAAACTTGGGTTAATTTGGTTAAGTTTTGCTAATCCTATCATTAATTATACTTGAACATGATTAAGGGGAAATATGGGGTTTTGGCAATGTTTGATCCATTTTAACCTATCAAATTCTTATTTTGGTGTTTGTGGTCAATTTTACAAGTTGTTATGACTGTATGATAAGCTTTGTGAATGCTTAGAAAAGTTATATTGGTCGAAAACTCCGTCGAATGGCGTAAACAGTTGCTGGAAAAGTTGCAGGAAATGCAGACAGGGACCGGATTGGATCCCCTTTACCCGACCCGAACCGCTCGTAGACGTTTTCCACGATCTGAACCGCCTGGAAGTTCGTGAACTGATGGCCAAGGAGGATCACAAATCGGAGCACCCTATCCGAACCGAATCGCTCATACCAGAAGCCCCGACCTGATCCGCCAGGAGTTCTCCGACCCGAACTGATGGACCACGAGAGGACTTGAAGGCCGACCCGATCCGCCAGGGGTGACCAAGACCGATCCGAACCGCCACGAGATGAAGGCCACGGACCAAACCGAAGAGGTTGGACTTGACGCATGGACCACGAACCGAACTGGGAGTACAATTTGAAGCGAAGAAAAAAGGGGAAGCCGAACCGATCCGGGGAGGGAGAGGACCAAAACCCGAGATGCAAAGGTAGTCCAAATGGGAAGTTTGTACCCAGGATCCAGTTGGGAACCAACGGGTCAACTTCATGAGTTGGGCTTTGCTGCGGGACGTGTGCTAAGGGGTTATCGACGTTTATAGCTTTGATTCACCACCAAGACGGATGTTAGGCTACGTATCAGTGCAGTGGGGTAGTTACTACTCCATGGGGCAGAGTGATCGTAGAAAGGCTATGAGCCAGTGCAGTGGAGTTGTTATGACTTCATGGGGGCAGAGTGGACATAGCAAAGACTAGTGGCTATGGATCAATGCAGTGGTGTCATCATGACTCCATGGGGCAGAGTGATCATAGCAAGGAATAGGGTGATCAAAGTAGTGGATGTCGTATGCTTTACGCACTGAGTGAGAGATGTGAGGATGGTTGCTATGTTTGGTTGTTTGCTTTCACTATGACATACACACCCCCACCCCCGTATTATTTACACCATATGTTAGTAGCACCTTAGAGTATTGAGCGGTATGTTGTGCTAACTCTTTGGTTGTAGATCCAGGTTCAGGTATGGTTTAGTATACCTGTTATTGTTCTGTTTTGATGCTTATCGCTCATACCAGACTTTTGTCTGACCCAGAGTTTTATGTCTCTTCTTATTACTCTGGGTGCTCTTAAACGGGCAAACTAGAGACAGGTTAGGTGGTATACACGGTAGTTGTACCGAAGACGAGCAGGAGACTCCCACGTATGATATATATTTTCTCTCTGTGTCGCTACTGGTCGCTACTTTGGGCATTAGTAGTGTACCTTTCCTTTCTTTTGCTTTGGAGACAGTTTTAAAGTTGTAATAATGATGATGTGGAACATAAGCTGTAATTGGATTTTCCGCTGCTATGATGTTTAATTTTCAGCTTATGCACTGTCTCACCTGTTTGTGTCAAAGTATGTTATTATTATATTTTATTCCATGCGCTGTGAGACATTCTACAGGTTCTTTGTTAGTTCACCAGTAAGTTATCTTCTTTTTCCTTCCTTTAGCGACCGTCCCGTGCTGGTTGGACACCGGCACAACGCACTTTCATGGGAAATGTCGGCTGGTGCGGGGCGGGCCGTCGCATTGAGTGTCGGGCCAAGTATTGAATGACTCAGCTTGATATTTCTTGATGAATCCGAGATCTTCGCTCGATCCGATATTGAAGGAGCGACTAACTCGGTCAATTGGAGTGATCGAATCTTCCGGGCTCTGCAAGCTGTTGCTTGAAGGAGGCAAATTCGGACTGACCCAAATTCGAGTTGTTATTGAAGGAAGCTAGCTCGGGCCGGACCTTTCTTGGGCTTTGCTGAAGTGTAAGTTGCTCCAACTAGTCGATTGACCGATGCTAGTAGGCGCGCTTTTCGAATATTAGGCTTCGATCTGAACTGTTACAGCTTTTGCCAAAAGGTTGGTTAACAAATATAAATCGTCCAAATCTTTTCTAGAATAAATTTAAATTTTCATAATTTAAATTTTAAAACCATATTCACATTTCCAAATCTCCATTTCAAATTTAAATCGAACTTTTGAGTAAAATAATATTATTTTTATGAAAACTCTTTTATTTATTCCAAAATAGTTATGAAAAGAAATCAATTTTTTGTATCATAACCAAATGTTATTATTCCACCAATAATTACTTATGCACTGAAAAAATTAAACCAAATTTACTTTAATATAAAAAAATTGCGAACACTTCCAAACCTATTTCGCATTTTATGAAGATCATTAAATCAACCTTACTAGGCTTTCCATATGGTTTGAAATCTAAATTAAAACTTAATTTCCAATGGTTATTTTATTATTTAAATAATCGTTATTCACATAGGAAGGAGATTTTAAATCGACTACCCATATATTTCCATAACTATGGTGTGTGCTTGTTTTCATAGAACTAGAATTAACCACATCAATCAACCATACAAACAACGTGAATTCATCCATTAAAATCACAACAATTGAAACAACCAGTTTTATCATGCGTCAAGCGTCACGGTCAATAACGCTTAGTGTTTAGTGTGTTATAACTACACAACCGTCCATTCAAACATTTCATGCAACCATAATACCTACTACTAGTTAACTACCGTTAATCCATTATAATTGTTATTACTATTACTAACTAATTATAATTAACCACTAATTTAAAATAAATTTTAAATTAGAGTCCTCACCGACACCGCTTTCAAAATTCCTTCATTGACGCAATCCCGTATTAACCGCAAATCTCACGTACGGATGTCACGCATTTCTCTTTTCTGGCAACTTGGATGGTTGGGTCTTTAAATCATCACTAACATCTCACCTTATGTCCACATCTCCTCGTTAGCCTTAATCATCCATGCAACACATAAAGTGCCACTATCACGTCAAAACCGTAAAACCCCCATACAACCTTCAAACCCATCGGCAACTATACCCACTCACGAACTAGTACTGCATCCCGACTCTACTTCACCTCTTCACATTCTACCTACTTCAAAGCACTATATAAGAACACCAAATAACATGCATACCAAACTAACCCATAGCTGAGCCTATATATGCATATTCTTCTCTCTCCACTAACATGCGTGCAACATACTCACGTACAGACTCTCACCTACCTCCACTACCTCACGAATTACATTATTTATTTTTTTCAATAAGGGAAATACAAACAGTTTTCGGCAAATAGGCTAGCATGCTCGGCCTGGAGGAGATTTGGCATTGTTGGAGCAATGAAGGGGCACGGCTTGAAGGTTGGCCAGAGGGGTTGGTTACAGCGATGGTGTGCAGGCTTAAGTGGATACTGGCAGGCTCAGTAGCTTCTACCGACGGAGGAGGTTGCTACAGGATGCGATGTCGGTGGAGGAGAAGCAGGTGAGGTCAACGGAGGCGGTTGTGGGCTGAGATGGAGGAAACGCTGGGTACAGGAAGGGTCGGTAAATTTTTTGGGGAAGATGAGCTTGCGTGTGGTGAGAGGAGAAAGGAAAGGCTCAAGAGCAGCTAAACATATTGGTGAGGAAAATGATGTGTGTAATTAAGGGTAACATTGTTTTGAAAAAAATAAAATGACGGTGAGGGGATAAGCGAGATACTGGGAAGGAGAGATTTGCACGCCATGATTCGGTGGAGAGGTTTAAACATAGATTATATATATATATATATATTCGTTACACTGAATCCATTTTCTTTTGAATATATTTCCTTTGATACCCAGCGAAGACATGGTAAACTTCCACAGGAATATTTGAACAAGTGTGGAGCTATTAAACTGGTACAAGGACAAGTGTCCACTTTCTTGCCTTTTGATTTACACGTTAGAAAGGAAAATTTCCCCTTCCTATATAGCCATGCATTCACATATATGCAAAGGCCATATGCATGAATTCCATTGGGATGTTCTTTCCTTAGTTTACTTTGTACTATTAGTCGATTATGAATGGAAGCAAAATAAAACTTTAATTGTGTACCACAATGTGCCACGTTCTCAAAATAATAGTTAAATAGACCGACTAATTAATTCTATAAAGTGTCAATAGGACCACAGTTGCCCTAAAATATGGTAGGAAAATATATGTGTATTTTCTAAATTAAAAATTACAGGAAAATTTTATAAAACATTTCTGCACTGCGCGTACAGAAACTGAACGAATATTCTAAATCGATATTTATTTATAATTAGTATTCGAACACTGGTCGTTTTAGTAACTATAGTGCAAACCGTTTTGACAATTCGACCGATAACGAACTGTTTTTCCAAACGGATATTGTTTTTAACTAAATTAATTTCAATCAAAACATTATCGTCTTCAAATTTTTAAATCTTTATAAAATTCATACATATATATAACATTTTAAATCATATTATTCAAAATATATTTGTAACATCTTATGTACTACATTAAATAACATTTGAATGAATCAGATAAAATAATTACTTATCAAATCTTATATACATTAAACATATTCTCAAAATAAGTTTCTTTTACAAAATCATATTTATAAAATAGAACAATATATTTATTTAAACTAATATATAAAATATTATTAATCAATATTTGTATTTACACCATATTAAATTAAATTTATATTCAGAAATCCGAATAAATTTCATATATTAAAACGTTGAAAATCTTGGATCGTTACAATCTTCCCCCCTTAAAACTTTTCTTCCTCGAAAATGAGAGATTGTTAAACCCATACGAATTTAAAATATTTACCAATATCAAATTTAGTTTTTAAATAAACAAACTATAGAATATAAACTTGAAAATCGAAGTATGAAATAAGTCCTTCAACCCGAAATCCTAGTTTATTTCCAAATTATTTGAAATACTATATTATTTTCATATCGAATCATACCTGCTTCGGGATTTCAAAATAAAAAACATTTCGAAAAATCCAAATATTTTACGATAAGATGACATAAAACCTTTATGTCCTAAGTCGAGAGGTTTCTCCCAATGATAAGGCCACTAGGCACGACCCACGCACATATCAGTAAAATAAATGATGTCTCTCCGGACCCTCGAGAAGATCATCAATCAAGGGTTATACCCACGTCATACCTTTTTTTAGTCATGGGTTACTCGAATCTTAGTAACAAATCATTTCATTTCATATCCCAAAGTTATAAATTGTTTCGCAACCATAATTTACAAATATTTCAAATCATTTTATCATTGTTTTCTATCCATTTCAAAATCTCAAGTCGTTGAACTTTACATCCAAATAACTTGGAAAAAATCTATTTCATTCATTAATTGGTAATCAGAATTTTCAATTTACAATAAAATTTCTTAAATCCAGTATTGCACAGATTTAAACTTTACAAATTCCAAATCATAGGCTTATAAACCATGTTAACTCCCAAGAAAATAAATTCCAAATCATTTCGAAACATCCTTGAAATAAGATTTTCAGCAATACATTTAAGATAACATTTTCCAAGAGATTCATATAGTCATATAACTTTCCTTTTTAAATTTCATGTCCAAAATCCTTTACTTGAAAAGAATTACCTTATTCGAGTGGTCGAAAAATAACTTGAAAACATTTCATCTTGTAAATCTTGTTTTCCAAAACATAGTATCTTGAATAAATTCAACATTTCAAAATTCATTTGCCGACCATTTGCAAAATTCAACCTTGATTATAATAAAATACTTATTTTCAAATCCGAAGTTATGTTATTACAACTTTCCCTTAGATCGGTCGATGCAAAGCAAAAGGGAGGGTTCAGGGATAGGATTGGACCATCATGAATATATCGAATAGGTAACGATAAACAAAGGATGACGACGGGCAAGGAAAAACAAAATACACACTAGCGAAGAGATACCATTATATTTTCAGAATATTCATTTCTATTCGATTTATTTGCAAATTCAATTTATACTTCGCAAGAAATTCTCAAAGATGAAATTTTATTTTGCTTATGTATTATAGTTCATATTTATTTACACAAACGTTTTATTAACATTTCTCCCAAGAAATATCAATCACTTATCTAACAGTTTTAAGTATTTCTGAACGTTAAATTGGAATCATATAGTCATCCCACTTTCAAAACTCGAAGAGAAATACAGATGATGTTGCAGTCATCAACAGAATCATCTTTAAGCGACTAGAGTGTGATTCTATATCTATCTAGTATATATTGGACTTTGTATATACATTTGCTAGGCGTGTATGCAAAAATTCATACACACTTGATAGTCCAACCTCAACGTCAATAAAATACACAAAACTCTTATTATAAGGTGTATTACATTTCCAAAATGATTTACTTAGTTCAAATAATTTATATTTTCAAAAATACCCTCTTTCAAACATTACACTCCAGAATCTCATTCTAGGTTATTTCTAATTCTATCTCTAATGAGATATTATAACTCCGATGAGTCCTACCCTTTGTTCAATTATGTTGTACCTCATAGCTTTGTATAAACCAAAGCTCTGATACCAACTATAACGACCCGCGTTCATGCCTGATTCTCGTCGGTAGTTAAACCAACTTAAATCATTCATAAAAACCGGATGGTTATGGGTATTAACCTATTTGAACACAAGTCACAGAACTTTCATTTCATTACAAAATATTTTACAGCAGAGTTACAAAGAATCAGAGTATACCATAAGCTCAGCGGAAAACCAATTGCTCTCAACGGAAGAAGAAAAACCAAAACAAGACTCTAGCTCCAAATAGAAACCAGCTCTAAAACAAAACCTGCAAACTAAACTACTGGCTGCCGTGCAAAATTATGGGCACCCAGAGTTTACGTGGGAACAATAAACTCCAGGTCAGTCGCGGGACTGGTGTGAGAACTCAAAATAGTTATTATATCAGGTTTATTTTAAAGTTGGGAAAATTCACCGGACCACGCCGCTAACGCGAAACGGGTTTACTCCATGTGAATTCCCCTGCATAGAAAATCGCAATGAATTTGGAAAATGAAGTTATCATAAGCTCGTCCCATATCGCACAATACAAAAGCACACCAGATGGGTTAGTTTTGTCTTATGATACCCAAAAATGCTTTTATATGTGAAAATACTCTTTTAATATTATAATCAGTGCATAATGTTGATACCATTTCACAAATAAATATATTAATCTTAGAGAGCATAGTAACTATTCCCACATACATAGTTCACAAAAAATTGAACAACTCGTATTGGTTATTGGGTTTCCAACATGTTGGTTCCTGGCACGAAAGATCAATCGAGGACACGAAGCTAAGTATTTCCCAGTTAACATCTAGACACGGACGCCGAATACATAGCGCGAAGCATATATCCCGGTTTTCATCCATACATCGGACATCGTATATACTTTATTTCCTTAGGGTTCGAGGTAGATCTACCGCCGCATCTTTCGATTTTCACTAGAGATTATGTATACAACTTGGCCGCCAGTTCACCATCAATCCATGGTGTGAGGTTCGTCGATGTCACGATATACACAAAGCTACGCTTCAATAAGTCGTGCTTTGATCATCACTAGCTCATTTCATAACTTGAGTATGCCACATTGACAATTCACGACATGTCACTAATTTCTGTCAATGCATAACCCCTAAGTTCATATGTCTTAGAGTCGAGAATAATATATTGCCACAAATCCGATATATATTAACAAAAATCAGTGCTACGCAGTCAATTTCAATGTCAAACACACAATCCATACAAGTCCGTTCAGGGTCTGAACGGAACAACAATCCGAAAATATTCAAATATATTCAGATCTCATGCCACTATATCCTCGTATTGGGTGAACGGCCCAAACGAGGCATCAGCAGTCAATCCAAATAATTCGAAGATCCTCGATCTTCACTTATCGCTTCCCAAGTCTTTAATTTCTTTATAATGTCATATTATTACTTGGAATGGGTTTCGAACATATATTCAATCCCGATCTTTTCAAGTAATAACCGCATTTTTTTTAAACTAGAGTTATGGATCATTTCGGATTTCCCATTCCAATCTTCTTTCCAAAATCGTTATTAATTCACTTATACTCAAGGTTCGATTTATTTCAGTTTCCATAAACCCCGTTATTGCCTTAACCATTCCTTCAATTTCAATATTCATTTCAAATCTTATATTTCAAACATAATTCTTTTATTCGTTGTATCATATCAAAAGTTTTGAAAATTTCCAAATCTAAATTTGGTTTAGATTTCGTTCACGATAATTCAAACAATTCATATTTCAAAATAGAATATACTTATCATACGAAATATCACTATCATTCCAAATTCGTTTATATTCAAAATCTAATATTTTCATATCAAGATATCATAATCATTTCAAAATCGATTTTTTTATTCAAAATAGAATATTCTTTCTAATCACAATATCATAGTCTTTTCAAAATCGATTTATATTCAAAGGAGAATATCTTTTTATTTCAAATCTCTACTACAATCAACGGTTTAAATAGAGAACAATTCCAATTAGGAAGAATTTACAAATAATTAAAATAACCTGAAAAATAGATAATTTTAAATAAAACTCTTTTTATGAATATATATATATATATATTAAAATAATTAGAGTAAAATAAAATAATTTAAATCACTATATGTATACATATATTATATGCTTTACTAAAATAGTCTTTAAGTAATAAATAATCTTTAAATAATAATTAATATAATATATTTCAAACATAGGTGTGTGTATATATATATAGTTAACCCTTTTAAAACCATAATTGTTTCCTTCTTCCAAATTTCAGTGACTTAAATTTTATATTCCAACTTCGATAAAGTTTATTTCATTTCCATATCTCGATTTCAAAACAACATTCAAATTCGACCTTCCAAGTTAAAAGGATTTAAATCCATATTCAATCAAAATCCCGAACAATTCCAAGTATCGTCGCATACTCTCTTTTTAATTAAATTTAAAGAGAATTATTAAATTCAGCTTTAAATAATTAAATTTGAGTAATCATAATCATATTTAAATCTCATTCCAAATTTTTAATAATTTATATAAGTCCGTTTATCCGATTTTCCTTTACGGTCGCCGAACTGCACGTATAGCGACCTTTCCCAATTTTATTTTGGGCATATCTCGAAATCCTACGTTAGAATTTGAAAATTTCTTTTCTATTCAAAAATTATTGTTAATAGAATTCCGACGTTTCTCGTTTCATGTCAATCCGATTTAAAACGTTCAAGTCATAGTCGTTTGAAAATTTTAATTGATATTAACGAACTATCGCTTCGCGACACATTTGATTTAAACCATATAACGATCTAGATATAAATCGTCCAAATCTTTTCTAGAATAAATTTAAATTTTCATAATTTAAATTTCAAAACCATATTCACATTTTCAAATCTCCATTTCAAATTTAAATCGAACTTTAGAGTAAAATAATATTATTTTTATGAAAACTCTTTTATTTATTCCAAAATCGTTATGAAAAGAAATCAAATTTTTGTATCATAACCAAATGTTATTATTCCACCAATAATTACTTACCCACTGAAAAAATTAAACCAAATTTACTTTAATATGTATCTCATGTAAACCATCCTAATCGAATTCAACATCCCACAAGCACAAGCCCCAAAGGCCTAAACCAATATCAGACAAGCACCCAAGAAACATCTCCTTCGACGTTGGACAACCTACATGTGACGGTACAAACAGAACAACCAATCACCCATGACTAACTCCGGCTATCACCACCAATCCTGCTTTGAAACCATCGTGAATCGTATGATGGCCAACCTTGCCATATGTCAAGGGCTAATGGTAACCCTAGTTCTAGGATAAACTC
Source organism: Allium sativum (assembly GCA_030737875.1). Taxonomy (NCBI): domain Eukaryota; kingdom Viridiplantae; phylum Streptophyta; class Magnoliopsida; order Asparagales; family Amaryllidaceae; genus Allium; species Allium sativum. The sequence continues at coordinate 759,523,076 of CM060922.1, read as the reverse complement.
CATACGCCTTTCAATGATACGCATGCATGTCCAACCTTGACAACTAGGCCTTTCAATGGTACCCAGGGTACTCGACCTACAACCGGTCTTTTGGGTGCCCCCATCGTACCCTTGCTTTAAGCCTGCTAGAACTTACGACAACGATAATCTCTCGTCTTTTGGATCTCTAGTCATCCAACCCGACTATTTCTCATAGCTCAAACAACATCCTTAAGCAACCATTATCCACCAACTCACGACCTTTGAGTTGTCATCACATTAGTTGTTCTACACCGATCAACGAACACATTCAACACTTCAAACCTTCCTACTTTAATTTACTTCGAAGTCACACCATCACCGAGCCAATTACACCACTGCGCTGCGGCTAGGGTTCAGGGGGTTGCCCCCGAAAAATGTTTTTTTCCAGACCTTTTTGTTCAAATTTGAGTCGTACCCGAAAATATAAATTTCAGAAATTTGCCCTGTGCGACCGACCCTTCACACTGCTCGATCGACCAAAGCGACCGACCCTTCATGCTGGTAGAACCAACCAGAGCAACCGTCCCTCCCAACTTGGAGCGACCCACCCGCCACTTTACCACTTCCAGGCTTCACGACCGACCCGATAGGAGCGACCGACCCCTTTACTCAACCATAGGCTCGCTCGACCGAACCCTTTTTCCTCCAGACTCGCTCGTCCGCTTGCCTTACACCTAGCTCGCTCAACCAACAGACTCCCTGTCTCGCTCGAACCTGCTTTCTATCTTATTTCCCAAGAAATCACACCCTGGAGCGAACGACCCCCCTACGTGCCACCCAAAACCTGCACTTTATAATTTCTACTCCGATTTCCACCAAAACTTCGCCAAATGATAGATTTGACGAAATCAACTCATCTAATACAATCATAAGCATGTTATGAAACCAGTAGCATCATGAAAATGAAAATTATCATCAAATTATGCAAATTTCTCGAAAAACCATAATAAATGAACGTATGATCTAAATTATGGATCTAACTTGCATAATCATATGAAATAGCATAGAAATTACCTATCTAAACTTGTTAAATCAGATCATAGGGTGGTTAATATGAAAATGGACTTAATATGGCATATATCTATGGAAAAACACTTGAATTTCATGAGAAACATGCACAAACACTCATATACTTCATTGCATTCATGTAAGAGTTGTAAATCACTCAACGATTCTCCCAAACAAGCAAAGATCAATGAAAAAGGAATCCGAACAGCAAGCACCTCGCACCAAACACCTTGATCCGATGAATCCTTGCTTCAATAGTTGTAGGTCTAGCCTTCAATGGTGTAGATCTATGATTTCCCTCCTTAGATTTGGATTTTTAATGGTGGAAAGGTTTTAGAGGAAGAAGGAGCACAAGGCCACCCAATGAGGAAATGAAAAACTAAACCATTTCCCATATCCCTCACCCCTATTTATACCCTCCCATCAGCCCACTAATGGGTCTCTCCAATTCAGCCCATTATGGCTTACCAAACCTAGACAGCCAACTGAAAAACCTTAAAATAGCGATTCCTCCCAAACCACTGAGCCAAATCTTTAATGTAACCACTCTACGGAAAGGCAATCATCAATTCCTTTCCAATGGCACAGGTCTCACCCTCTAATTCGACCTGATTCAAAAGTTATGCCTTGTACGAGACAAACATGGGCAAAATGGTCACAAACAAAATCGGTAAAAGTTATGGACATGTCTCACATCCCCATAAGCAACACATCAAACGATGAGAATGATCCAACCCTTAGGGAATAAAATAAAAATATTTTACGATCTTCCGATACGTAAAATGCGGGCTGTTACATTGGTCACAGTGGCGGTGTGTAGGCTTGAGTGGATACTGGCAGGCTCGGTAGCTTCTACCGGCAGCGGAGGTTGCTGCAGGATGTGATGTCAGTGGAGGAGAAGCAGGTGAGGTCAACATAGGCAGTTGTGGTCTGAGATTGAGGAAACGCTGGGTATAGGAAGGGTTGGCAAAGAATTTGGGGAAGATGAGCTTGCGTGTGGTGAGAGGAGAAAGGAAGGCTCGAAAGCAGCTGAACAGATTGGTAAGGAAAATGATGTGTGTAATTTAAGGGTAACATTGTTTCGGAAAAAAGAAAAAGAAGGTGAGGGGCTGAGCGAGATACTAGGAAGGAGAGATTTGTACGCCATGATTCGGTGGAGAGGTTTAAACATAGATTATATATATATATATATTCGTTACTCTGAATCCATGTGCTTTAGCATATATTTCCTTTGATACCCAGCGAAGACGTGGTAAACTTGCATAGGAATATTAGAACAAGTGTAGAGCTATTAAACTAGTACAAGGACAAGTGTCCACTTTGTTGCCATTTGATTTACACGTTATAAAGGAAAATTTCCCTTTCCTATATTGCCATGCATTCACATATATGCAAAGGCCATATGCCTGAATTCCATTGGGATGCTCTTTCCTTAGTTTAATTTGTACTATTATTTGATTATGAACGGAAGCAAAATAAAACTATAATCGTGTACCACAATATGCCATGTTCTCAAAGCAATAGTATAATAGACCGACTAATTAATTCTGTAAAGTGTCAAAAGGACCACAGTTGCCCTAAAATATGGTAGGAAAATATATATGTATTTTCTAAATTAAAAATTACAGGAAAATTCTATAAAACATTTCAGGACTGCGCGTACAGAAAATGAATGATTATTCTAAATCGATATATAATTATAATTAGTATTCGAACACCGATCGTTTTAGTAACTATATTGCAAACCGTTTTGACAGTTCGACCAATAACGAACTGTTTTGCCAAATGGATATTGTTTTTAATTAAATTAATTTCAATCAAAACATTATTGTCTTCAAATTTTTAAATCTTTATAAAATTCAAACATATATATAACATTTTAAATCCTATTATTCAAAATAGATTTGTAACGTCTTATGTACTATAATAAATAACATTTGAATGAATCAGATAAAATAATTACTTATCAAATCTTATATATATTGAACATATTCTTAAAATAAGTTTCTTTTACAAAATCATTTTTATAAGATAGAACAAAATATTTACTTAAACTAATATATAAAAGATTATTGATCAATATTTGTATTTATACCATATTAAATTAAATTTATATTAGAAAATCCAAATAAATTTCATATATTAAAACATTGAAAATCTTGGATTATTACATCAATCCTGCCGTTGTATGCCTAAAGTCAGGAGGGTTGCGGTAATTCTTGATGTCCCACGAGAAAGGTCTGTAGTTTGACATTATCCACGTTGCCTTTTGATGTTCCGCCCCTAGAGAAGCGTCGATCAAATTGGCATTTTGGTTTTCATCTCCAAGTAGTTGCTGCTAATTGTACAATCCAGTGCTAGGGACTTCATCACGAAGCTTAGAAGACGGTGGATGTATGTCCTCAGTGTGGGGGTTCGGCTCGACTCTGTTCCTGGGGCCTGGGTCGGTATAGCCCAGCCGAACCGGGATAACATTTCCCGTTCTCATCCCTGAGTTTCCCCCATCCGGGGATACATTAGCTTGGTTTATATAAGCATTTCCATCCATAGTATCACAAGCTAATATGTCGCGACGTAGTTCAATAAGTGGAGGGTGGTTGCCCTCGGTTGTGCTCGGGTCGGCATGGAGGGTAGGCCGAGTCGGGGGTTGCATAGATCTAGTCTGTGGTCTGGCTGAGCTGGAGCTTGGGTCGGCCCAGGCCATGGTGTCGCTACTTCCCCAACAGTGCTAGATCTAGAGAGTAATGTAGGGTTTCCTAGCTTTCCAACCATCAGGGAGAAGAACCATCCATCGTCTCATGTTGTTTGCGAAGAGGTTCATTTGATGTTCCATCCTTGTCCTCAATTCCATGGGAATGTTGTCCATCTCTTTCCTCATCAATTATACAGAGGGTTCTCCTTGGGAAGAAGCCTCTCAGCTTACCTCATTGCCTGCGGCCTGCACTTAGGAAGACGCTCCGTCCTTCTTCTGCTATACCATCTTTAAACTGAAGATGAGCTATTCAAATCTTTTCAAGCTAAAAATTGCTGAAGGTGCGCGCGTGCTGCTCTCCCTTCCTGTAGCACTAGACATTGACGTAAAAAAGTGAGACTCTTGACAATCAACCCCAACGTGCATAATCCACACACAAATCACAGTGTATTTACACAGTCACTATCACAAAATGCAAGAATTAAAGTAAAACAGAGAACAAATAAGAGTTTTTTATTATGGTTCGGCTTAATCCAAGCCTACTTCCACTTATATTCTTTGTTTACAATGTCGATTAAAAGTTACAGTTCTTTGGTTTATAAAAAAGTAGATAAAGAAGTGATTTATACACAAAATCCTTGTGCTAATATGATGTAACTCGAGCTTTAGTACTAGCAATGTCCTTGTGTGAAGTGTAGAACCCGAAAGATCAGAAGAAAGTCCTTCATTCAGCCTTGAAATAGAGTATTTATAACCGAGGTCTCATTCGAATCGGCAGGCCATGTAGCGACCATCCTAGGTAGGGTCGGCCACATGTCGTGCGATCCGGAAAATTAGGGCAGGCGGCTTGGGCTTATAGTCACGTGAGGAATAGCCTTCTTCGAGTCATGCAGCATGCATGTCAATCGATCCGTATTTTTAGGAGTTAAAGTGGGTTAGAACTGATCGAGAAAAAAGCCTCGAGAACCAGGCTTGTAGCAGGTGTGGGGATTAGATTGGCATGGAGGGTAGGCCAAGCTGACCCCAGTATGCCGAACCAAAGACTTCGATCTGAAACAAGGAGCTAGTAGAGTCATGCCGACCCGAACATACCAATGGGGAGTTCAATTCGAAGTTGATGGATTGATTCTAGGGGTTTCAACTACCAACCAAGAGAACTAATTTATCGTGAGATTGTACTCAAATCCTAAGTACTTTGCCTAATAGAAATTCGAGTTGTGACGGGCTTGCCAAAAGGTGTGTCGACAGGTTATGATTGATATCTAGCGCAAAGAGAAACGCTATGCATTATGTCTGGTCAACTTGTAGTTATATATAGTAAGGGTCCTATCATTTCTCTATATAGTTTCTGATCTACATCTTTTGAAGAATCGTCTTTACTTAAGACTATATTGGTTGCCATAGGAATGGGTTTTCCTTTAGTACTGGCCATGTTAAATTTATTAATTAAATCCCTAACATATTTTTTTTATTAATAAATATTCCATTATCTAATTATCTAATTTGTAATCCTAAAAAGAAAGTAAGTTCTCCTATATGACTTATTTCAAATTCTTTTGTCATGATTTCTGAGAATTCTTGATTCATTTTATTATTAGTTGATCCAAAAATTATATTGTTTACATAGATTTGTACTGATTGAATATCATTTTCAATTCTTTAATAAATAGTCTGTTATCTACTTTACCAATTTCGAAGTTTGATTGTAATAAATAAGTTCTCAGTCAATGCTTTCTTTAACTTATAAACGCGATTAGGAAAATTTTCGTTCTTGGCTAATGGGGGTTGTTCAACATAAACGTCTTCTATAACAAATCCATTTAGAAAGGCACTTTTTACGTCCATTTGAAATAATTTGAAATGATTATGATTAGCGAAAGTAAGTAGAATTCTAATAGCTTCTAGTCTAGCTACGGGAACAAAGGTTTCATTGTAATCTACTTGACAATATCCTTGAGCAAATAATCGTGCTTTATTTCAAACGACCTCTCCAAGTGCGTTCATATTATTTTTATACACCCATTTAGTTCCAATTATAGTTTTATCCTCTGGTCTAGGAACAAGTTCCCATATATCATTTCTGGTGAACTGATTCAATTCCTCTTGCATAGTAAGTATCCATGAATCATCAGATGATGCTTCCTTTGAATTTTTGGGTTCAATAGTTGAGACAAATGCTATATTACTTATATTATTTAATTGATTATTGGTTCTAACTATAGTTTCAATATCTCCTATAGGTTAATCTCTTAAAAGCCTAATTCTATTATTAGGTTGATTAATTTCATTATTTATTTCATTTGATTTATTACCATTACTGCATTCATCTTCATTTTGATGTAAGTTTTTGTAATTTTCATCAAATGATACATTTAGAGTTTCTTCAATAGTAATAGTTCTTAAATTGGAAACTATGTATGCTTTACTTCTATTTGAATATCCCATAAATGTTCCTTTATCTGATTTTGGATCAATTTTATCTAGATTTTCTTTAGTATTTAAAATAAAGCATTTACTCCCAAATTTTTTGAAATAAGATACCTTCGGTTTCTTATTATACAACAGTTTATATGAAGCTTTGTTAGTTAATGGTCTAATTAAGATTCTATTTAAAATATAACAAGCCGTAACAACTGCTTCAAACCAGAAACTTTTTAGTAAACTACTATCAAATAACATAGTTCTCGCACACTCTTGTATCGTCCTATTTTTATGCTCAACTACTCCGTTTTGTTAAGGAGTACTTAGAAAAAAAATATGAGCAATTCTCCTTTTATTACCAAGTTTCCCAGAAATTTCATTTTCAAATTCTCCATCGTGATCACTACGTATAGTTTTAATTTTCAAAGATAGTAGATTTTGAATTATATTAGACAAAGTATTAAATAATTCAAAAGCATCATTTTTATGTTTAAAAATAGCATCCAAGTAAATATAGAGAAATCATCGATAATTACGAAAATGTATTTACTATGGTTTATTGATTGTGTTTGAGATGGACCAAATAAATCCATATGAAGTAATTCAAATTGATTTGAAGTGGTAATCTCATCTTTTGGCTTGAATGAACTTTTTCTTAATTTCCTTAATTGGCAAGCGTCACATAAATTATCTAATTTAAAACTCATTTTGGATAAACCTCTAACTAAATCTAATTTAGAGATTTTAGATAGATGTTTGAAATTCAAATGCCCAAATCTCTTATGCCAAATCCAAGGGTCACTTGTATTGGCCAAAAGACACAAATTATCATTTGAAAATTTCATACTTAAGATGTAAATATTTTTCTTTCTAATTCCTTCAAAAATTATGTTTGAATTATTATCATCGATAAAGCACTTATCTTTTTCAAATTCAATTTTATAGCCTTTATTGCATAATTGACTTATTCTAAGTAAGTTATGTTTTAAATTCTTAACTAATAAAACATTAGAAATAGTACGAGTTTTAGAATTACCGACATTGTTGTTTCCAATCACATATCCTTCCGAGTTATCACCCAAACTGACCATTCCACCATCTTCATAGACTATATTATTCAATATTCTGGATTTCCCGTCATATGCCTCAAACAACCACTATCCAGTATCCATTTATCTCTATTTATTTGCACCATTTGACCATTAAGTTTTGAATCATTGGTAGTCATGTAACACTTATGTACCTATACACACACCAATTTGGTGGACAACTTAATTTTTCAATATAATTAAAAGAAGACTTATCAAAAAAAGATGAAATGGATACTTTTGAACTAGTGTTATAGAAATCTTTAAAAGTTTCCATTTAAACTCTTCAAAATTCAGCTTATGAAAACTTTGAAAAATAATGCTCTAATACAAATATTGGGGATGCAGATTAAAGATCTTAAGGCAAATTAAACACTAGAAGGGGTGAATAGTGTTTTATAGATTTTATTAAAATTCTTAAAATCTTTAGGATTAAACAAAATACTATGCAAAACACAAATATCACAAATCACAAAATCAAACGCAGATGTAGAAAATAAAATAAAAAGCAATAAAATGAAAGTACACACTGAGATTTTATACTGGTTCGGGACTTCCCTACATTCAGTCCTACACAACACTGGGTTGATGTGGATTTTTATTCAATAAATCCAATTACAATCCTTGATTTTAGGGCTATAAGGGCACACCCTAACTGATTCCAAGTATAGTGAGACTTAGTTTATTTTCCAGGCCACAACTGTACACCCAATCGATTTTCCGGACACAATCGCATCCAGTAGATTTAACGGGTCACTACCACACCCTTCTCTTGTCTTTTTTTGTAGTATTGACTTGATAGAACTTGATCTTGCGACCTTTGATTACAAACAACTAATAACTCCTGAGTAGCACTTGAATTTTAGAGAGTGTTTGATGTAGATTTGAAAGAGAAGAATGATATAATTTCTATGGAAATGGTAGAGTTTAAGTATAGAAAGTTCAAAAATTAAGAATAATAATGGTAGAATGATCAGGGAAGATGAAGAAGATGAAAAGTGATTAAAAATTTGGAATTCTGAATTATATAATTTTCCAATAGCCACATCCTTTTAGAAAAGATTTGCATTCAAAAGACACTACTTTTCAAAAATAAAAAGTAATTTAACGGCTCCTATGTCGACATACACAAAGTGTTATGTCGACATACCTCTATAAAAAATAAAAAATAAAACTTTAAACTAAATCAAATAATGTTTAAATAAATTATGGAAATTCCTGAGTTAAAACAAACTATTTGCCTTTGTATTGAAATAGAGTATATTAATTAAAAATATATTTAAAAACATATATTAAAATGACTTTAAAAATGATTAAAAATTAAATTTAAATGATATAAAACTATGAATGTATTAAAACTTAGTATAAATAAAGAAATTGAAAATAGAAGTAACTATAATAAAATTAGTATTATATTTATAAGTAAAACTTATTTGAATTAGAAGTTAAAATATATTAAGTATAATTTTAAAAACAGGAGTTAAAATAAATTCCAGGAGTTAAAATATTTCTTGAACTCTTGAATTCTTGATACTCTTCTTTGAAATCTTGATTCTATGAAATTTACAGTACAGTCTTCAGTAATTAATGCATGCATAGATTTCCTATATATACATATATATAACAGATAATAGCGTTAGTATATATTTAATAATAATAATAATAATAATTGAAACAAAGTTGAAACAAGGTTGTTGTCATCAAAACCATCACCATCTCAGTCTCTAACACGAGGGTGAACCACGATCAAAGGTTTCAGTTCGATACTGAACTGGATCCTTGAGTTGGCACTGATCTGGGTGCGATCACTAGAGTAGGACATCATGACTTGGGAAATTTTGGTGTTCGATCCACTAAAGCTAGTGCTTATGACTTAAGGGTGATAATGGACAATGATGGTCGGTTAGCGAACATTATTGACGAGCTACGAGAGGTGGTTTGGAAAATATGGATACAGAAAGCTTATGCATAAGTCCAATCACTAAAAACATCAAGAGTGCGAGAGATTCACCAGTCTTCAACTTACGATGTTAGAAGCTTATAATGCAAGGGTGGATCATAAACCTTTAGAAGTAAATGCAATCAAGGATAAAGATCCGTTTAGATCGGATTATGTGATGCAAAATGGGAAACGAAAGGCCGAAGCTGAATATGGCTGATCGAATAGGATAAGAAGGGGGCCAAAGTATGACTCTTATGTAAATTTAAATATGTAGTTAGAGATAATCTATTTGGGTATAAGGGAACACCTTCCGACTAGAAGGTCAAAGAGAAGGGAATCTATGGAATGAGAACTAGCTTTTGGTAAGTAATGTTTGTCCTACAAGATAACTAGGCATGGCACAAACAAATACAAGCACTTAAAGGACATGATCGAGGACCAACCGAAAAAAGGACAATTAGCACTATATGTCCTGAACAAAGCTGCAATGATGGAACATGAGCAAGCATCTACCACTAGAGATCGGAGCGGGCCTAGCTCGTGAGGAGGAATTGCCATCATCAAACTAATAGCTTGAACTCAGAACTAATAAAATGGACAAGTCACTTACCCATGTATGAGAATCGGCGAGATCCGTAGGCATGCTCTTAAATGATTATAAACCATTGCACTTGCATCTATTTTCATAAATAAACTTGTAATAAGTTGGATAGGCCACTTACACTAGTACTGGAACTGACGAGATGGTGATAAACCAATGGTTTTTCAGATGTAATAAAACTTATGTTAACTTTAATAATATTATTCGCAAGTATGTATTATGCTTGTCGAGTATGAAGTTGGCAATTGAGTCTTTAACTTTAATAATTCACTAGATCGTCATGTGTAGCTTATGCACGACAATGGGTAGGCAGTCATGTTAGGAATCTGGCGAGTCCATCTATATAGGATCATCAAGCATGGCTTATGCTTCGCAAGGGTTAGTTGTTTTGGATAGAGGGCCCCTTGATCAGGATCGTACAAGTGTAATCTACGCTAGCTCGGTGGAGCTAAGATCATAATGTATGATTAAAGCGTGGAAAGAGATTTGTCATTCGGGCAATGCAGCTTCTTACCTAGGATCGTTAAGTATGGTTTATGCTTGACAAGATTTGGGTTTCCCTAGACATAGGGCCACTCGATTAGGATCATCAAGTATGGTTTGTGCTCGGCAAGAGCCCAAAGAGGCCATAGATCGTCCTATATGGTTTACGCTGGTAAGAACCTAATGAGGTTGTATAACATTTGGTGTGGTTTATGCTTGGCAACAGCCCGATGAGGTTGTAGGACATCGAATGTGATCCAAGCTCGGTAAGATCCATGAAGAGGCTATGATCATTGAGCATGGATTGCACTTGACAAGAGATCGAAAAATCCAAGGATTCTCCTAGAGAGGCCACATATTTTGATGTCAGCTCACTAGAGTTGTAGACTTGGATTCGGTAATGGAACTACGAAACAGGTATAAAGAGATCATGAATCTAAACTTAACAGGTGATTTAACATGATTGTAGATATTGGATTGGAACTGTAGCTATCATACTCGACAAATGATCCGATGAGATCAACGATATGCATTTGAAAATGGTTATCGTCTCAGATAGGCTGCAAGACTTTTAAACAATATAGAGAGATTGTGGAATTGGTTTGACATCGAACTGAATTTTAGGATGGCTAACTCAGATGCTTACATGTTATGAACTTTGGAATTATAGCAATACAAAAGGCTTCTTCCTTAGAAAGATGTGTTTTGAAGGCCAAGTGTTAACTGACATTTTAGTAAGGTCGTTACACATCAGATTTGGATGCATAATTACTCAATCATGGTGAATAACTAAAGAGAGATGATCGGATGGCTTGGAACCGAACATAGACAAGAATTTAGAGCTACGGATAAGCGATCTCACTTGAATAAATATTGAAATTGGAAAAGTATGAAAATACATTTGAAAGAGATCCAAATCAGTGAAGATCCAAAGTTTTCCTTCATCCTCTTTAGGTGGCGTACTGGATCGGCACAAGCCCATTAAGTTCGGATCGGTACCGCCAACCTCAAGGACCAAAACCTTTGATCGGCTAACCTCAAGCTCAACTCCGAAATTCCAGATTAGCACACACAAAGGAAAAGCCGAATTAGATCAACTTGAAGTCCTCGGATTGGTTAGGCAAAACAAAGAAGAAAAATAGAATGAAAGCACCTAATCGAGAACCCAAGTTTAGGAGATCTGGTTCGTATCTCATAAAACTGCTCGCTTCAACTCCCCCGACTTCTTCGTTGATTTGCGTACCAATCCGGATTAAACAACAACTATAAATAGACTACTTGTGGCATTAAAAAGGATCTTTTTCTTCTTCTCTCTGAATAGAGAAGCATTGACGTTTCTCCAAATCAATTATCAACTTTTTATCTCCTTATTCTTAATCAAAACAACTGTGCTTGTAATCAATATTATAAATTATAGGTCAGAGTTTGCCAAACCACTATAAAATGCAGTGTTTGGTTTCTATTTAAATGCATCCTTACAATTTGATATGTGACTTCAAGTTAGCTATTAAACCTTTTGGGTGTTAGCGTCATTTCTAACGTTAATAATGTCCTTGTATCATTTTTTTCTCCACTAAGAATTTTCACACTAAGTTTTTCCTAGTAAGCCTTTTTTATGAGGCATTAATTTAATCGCCATGCGTCAAACTCTTTAAAAGGAATATCATTTCTAACATGATATCTAAGATTTTACAAGTTGCACTCTTTTCCTCGTTTAAGGTTTTTTTCAATTTTTCGAGCAAAGTTTTTCAAACTAGGTTTTTTTTCAATTTGGTTTTCCTAATAAAGATTTTCAATGAGTGAGAGCAATCATCATACATGTATCAAAATGCGCAACATCGAATTCCCATGTAAGCATCCAACATTCTGAAGACGCATATTTAATAGGAAGTGTTATCTATTAAAGGATGCATATGCCTTTAATGTATTATTGGGCTTTTTATGTATTTTTATTTAGTCCTGCATCGTAGGATAAACTCGATCTCAAGCTTCAAAGTCTCCATAAATAAGAGTTTATATGTATGAAAACGATGTATTAAATTTTAAAAATGAATAAGTCATTTCATCTCTCTTTCTCTACTGATTATTTCCTTTGTTTGTTGCATATAATTTTGTTTATTTTACAACACGAAGCTTATTTTTAATAGGTCACATATTAATTAAACTAAAATTTATATTTCTTTTTTAGGGAAATCAATCATATAAATATATTTTTCTTAATTTAGTTAAATCGATTATCAATTGAATTAACTAAAACTAAGTTCAGTTCGGTTTGATTTTCAATTTTCTCAAAATTTGGATTGATAGAATTCTCTAATGGTAAAAACATAGTTTCTCACCAAATTTTAACTGGGCTCTTAGGGTGCGTTCTTAACAAACAGTAATGGGGTATTTGAGCGGGGAATTTGAGTGTGGTATTGTAGCGAACGAGGAATGTGTTTTTTGTTGCGAACGGGGTATTTGAGCGGGGTATTTTTGAAATACGATATAAATGGATACGATTTGGCATGCTATAAAACCTTCGTACATATACAAATGCAGTTATAAATACAAATACAAATACAGTTGCAGATACAAATACAAGGCCAGTTACAGATACAAATACAAATTAGCACAGCCCAGCAGCAACCAACTCATCTCTAATGGTATCTCGAAGTGCTGACATTTCTTGGTATCCATTTTGCTGTACCCGTCCAGTGCCTCTATTCGTCGTATTTCTCATAACATAATATTCCTCTAAGTGCTGATCAGGGATTAGTTCAGAATCATCATCAAAAGCCATAAAATTTGGGTCACCACTATTATATTTGCGTATGACATTGTGTAAGGACATTGTAGATACAACAACTTTGACTTGAGTTTGAAATCAATATGTAGGCATACTGCTCATAATGGTAAAAAAAATTCCAAATGCCAAAAGTTCTTTTTATGCCATCCGTAAACTCGAACGTTAGAAATTAAACACTACATTGGCTGATTTTGGTTGATTCACGGTTTCACGAAAATGTGGAATATGATACCTCATATTTCGATATGATGGTAAATATCCAGTCTGAATTGGATAGCCCGAATCGACCAAATAATACTGTCCAGCTGGAGGTTTAGGAAAGTTCGAGTTTCTATCGTTTGTAACATCATTAAAAATTCTACTATCGTGTGCAGTCCCTTCCCAACCAGCCATAACATACATAAACTGTAAATTGAAATCACAAACCGCTAATATATTTTGAGTTGCAAAACATTTTCTTTCGATATAAGGGATAACTTGATCAACGGGTAAATGTGCAGATACATATGTATCATCTATAACACCAATACAGTTTTTGAAATAAGAATAATATGGGGTTGAACTTCTGATGTGATGTGGAACAATATTAAATTGTTGCTCCTGTGGCTTTATTACATCAGCAGCGAGTAATTGAAAAGCGTTTAGAAGAACATGAAAACAAACGGAAATTGTGCTACCTGATCGTTGAAATCTTTCGCTTAGTTGTCTATTAGAAAGCCCAGTTGTCATTCTGTAAACGAATATTCCAACCATTTTGACGACACAATTTCTGCCCTTGAAGAGAGACTATGATGTTGTAGTTTTTCACATAATGAGTAGAAACAAAGTCTTTTCATTCGAAATTTATTTTTACAACGTTGTTGATGATCATTCAAAATGTCGTCGATCCAAGCTAAGCCAGTAAAATCTGAAGTATTAATCCACATAAAATGATTTCTCCTTGCATTCTGACACAATAAAATCCCGTAAAGATCAATCAAATCGTCGTAATCGGAGGATGAATCGGAAACAGACATTATTTCGTTGAAGAAGAAAAAGAAACAGTAGAAGAAGGTAGTGATGGATGAAGAGGGGGTTTGGTGATATAAAATATGGTAAATGGAGCCGTTGAGAGGAACAGATGAAATCAAGCCGTTGATGTTTGACCCGTCAGATGCCAACGGCTTGATTTCATCCATTCCCAAACCTTGGAAACATTGGAAATTGAACGTGACGGGTCGCACTGGAACACATCGTGAACCTTTTTTGAAAAGGCTGCGAACGCACCCTTAATCCATTCTTCCCGTATTCTTACCCAGCGCTAAATGCTAAAATTGAGAGGAAAAGCAGCATGTCCAGTATTATAATGATCCATAACAGCAAGGGACATGTAAGAGCATCTCCAACAGTGTTACGGGCCGTAACGTTAGAGCATCTCCAACAGTGTTACGGGCCGTAACGTTACGGCCCGTAACGTTAGAGCATCTCCAACAGTGTTACGGGCCGTAACGTTACGGCCCGTAATATTACGGGAGATATCTTTGATATCTCCCAACAGGCGCGAGCTGATTTTATCAGCTCGCAGCCTGCGAGCTGATAAAATCAGCTCGCGCCTGTTCCCGAGCCTATATATGGCTCGGGAGGGGGGGTGTTTGGTTATATTCATTTAATTTTAATTTCCTCCTTTTTAATTTCTTTTTTAATCGTTCCAACGTCGGGATGCCGCCACGCGTGACGAAGAGCGGGAGACGCACAGTTAGAGTTATGCCAGACGACATGTCTGGTCCAGTACACCTTCCTCCACCAGAGGGGACGACGATTGAGGACTTACGTATCCTCCACGAGATGCCACAGGGATTCACCCATCGATCAGTTACCGCGCTGGACACCGTTCAGGTATTAGTTTTACTTTATAGTTTTACGTTATAGTTTAGTGCATGTACGTTCTATGGTCTAGTAGTTTGAACGTCAATAGTCATTTAAATAGTATACATTATTGCACGTACTAGTTAAATATTGATTTAGCTGTTAAATAGTCTTTTAACTGTTAAAACTTTATCATGTAGTAGTTTGTTATACGTTAGTAGTACGAACTTTAATACTCATTTAACTGTTAAATAGTCATTTAGTGCATGCACGTTATCGTTTAGTGCATAGGCGTGCTTGGTTTTATAGTCGTTTAACTGGTATTATTTTAATAGACTCGGTATGTAAACGTTCGCGGGAGTTGGGCGAAGTTTGTAGCATCAGCCTTAGACATATTACCTCTGGATATTCGAGAGAGACTATTTGGCAGTCCATTTGGACGTTTTTTACGTATTATACCTCCCCAGTCCTTCGATCGACCTTTGGTCGAAGCCTTATCAGAGAGATGGTGGCCTACGACACACACCTTTCACTTCCCGGATTTTGAGCTAGGTATCACCCCAGCCGATTTTTACATGCTTTCGGGGATTGAGATAGGCCTTCCAGATAGAGTCATACCTCCATTTGATTCCCAGTTTGAGTCACCCGAGTCGTACATACAGTATTTGCCAGGTTTGGATGCGGCTCGTGTAGCTAATGGTGCCGTTCCCTGCACATATTTACTTGATTATATTACAGCGCATGTAGATGCGGTAGATTTCCACGACATACTGTACAGGGCTACCATTTTATACCTCCTTGGTTCGACGTTCTTTACGAACCAACAGAGTTCGATTAGGCTTGGCTACCTTGCAGCACTAGTCGATTTAGATCAGCTGCATATGTTTGATTGGGGCTCTGCCATACTGGGTTATCTATACACCGCTCTTGACTCCTATGCTTTTAGAGAGGTTCAGCAGATGTATGGTTTTTGGTACATGTTGCCGTGCTGGTACTACGAGTACACGGCCAACATGCACCCACACATACAGCCCACCGCCAGTCATACAGTACACGGCCAACATGCACCCACACATACAGCCCACCGCCAACCATGGCTATTACCTAGGTGACGGCATTTACCCGAAATGGAGCACCATTGTTAAAACATGTCCAAATCCATTAACTCCTAAACAAGTCATGTTCGCGGCGATGCAAGAGGGACAAAGGAAAGATGTGGAACGTGCTTTCGGTGTTTTACAATATAGATTTGCAATGATAAGTAATCCATGTCGGCTATGGCGTAGGAGTAAGATGTCTACAATCATGTTTGCTTGCATCGTTCTTCACAACATGATTATAGAAGATGAAAGAGATATGGATGAAGATCAACGTCACTGCGATTACGAGGGTGCTTCGCTACCACCTCCAGTATTCCGACAAAACCAACCACTAACAGAGGAGGACTTCAACGTTCATTTGAGCCGTCAAGTTATCTACAGAGATGCAGAACTCCATAACCGGCTACAGAAGGATCTTATGACTCATTTATGGAACCACCACGGCGATACCTAGTTATGAAGAACCATTACCTGAATGTGTTTTATTTTATGTTTGTCTGAACTTATCGATTATGTATGCAGTAAAGATGTTCCTAAGTTATTAATCATCTATTGTACGAACTCCTTTTCTACTATTACTTCTCTTGTACGAACTCCTAAGTTATTAATCATCGATTATGTTTCATTTCCTAAGATGTTCCTAAGTTATTAATCATCGATTGTGTTTCATTTTCTATTATACAAACTCCTTTTCTTGTATTCGTACGAGTTATTAATCATCTATTATTATGTTCCTAAGTTTATTTTACAAATTACATATCAGTTATGTTTTTGTATACGACAAACTAGGGTAAAACGTTAAAAAAAAAAATTGGTTTTGCTCTTAGTAATCAAATATTATTATTATGTTTCGAAGTTTATTTTACAAAAAAATTAATGCATTTGGTATTGTATATGGTAAAAATAGTTGGGAAAAAAAAAGGCCACGAGCTGATTTTATCGGCTCCTGAAGTCGCGAGCCGATAAAATCAGCTCGCGACATCACGAGCTGATAAAATCAGCTCGCGCGCCCTATTCCGAACTCTGAATCCAGCCCGTAACATTTGCCTTCATATTACACCGTGTAACAACTGTTGGGTGCAAAAATAAGGGACATTACACCCCTTAACATGAATTTCCTCCACTGTTGGAGA
The DNA here is from genome assembly GCA_030737875.1 of Allium sativum. NCBI lineage: Eukaryota > Viridiplantae > Streptophyta > Magnoliopsida > Asparagales > Amaryllidaceae > Allium > Allium sativum. The sequence continues at coordinate 759,505,954 of CM060922.1, read as the reverse complement.
TGCTCTTACGACCCGTAACATTACGGGAGATATCTTTGATATGTCCCAGCAGGCGCGAGCTGATTTTATCGGCTCGCAGCCTGCGAGCTGATTTTATCAGCTCGCGAGCTGATAAAATCAGCTCGCGATCTTCCGAGCCCATCTATGGCTCGGGAAGTTTGTGGGGGGGGGGGGGGGGGGTTGTGTGGAATGTGTGTTCATTTGATTAAATATTTAGTTCTTATTTTTATCTACTTATTAATTTTTATTAGTAGATTATATACGAAAGATTATAGTTTAGAAGATTATATACGAAAGATTATATTTTAAATATATAGAACGTGAAATTTTTATATAGGAAAGATTACAATGATTCAACTAGGGGGTTTTCGCATAACAATAACCTTACAGATACAACCGACCGTTACAGATACAACCGACCGTTACAGATACAACCGACCGTTACAGATACAACACCGAATAATAGTACATGCCTACTACATCATCGCAAACATTAAAAGTACACATTCAATTTCAAGGGAGTCGCATTGCGTTCAATCGCAACTCTTGAACAAGATTTTCGAGACGCATAATCTCTCGTTCGAGTTGGTTTGCATATACTATTCCCCGTGGGCACAACGGCTCGTCAATCCATTCCGTGTAGCTGCATCCATTTGGATAGAATCGACATTGCTGCATGCGCCGACCTATATTGTCGCCTTCTGCACGAACCATAACTTCGACCACATGACCGCAGTAGCAAAGTACAGGATAAGATTCACCTTCATGTTCATGTGGTGGTACTCGGTAGAACTCTACTTGTTGTTGTGGTTGAGCGAGAGTCTGTTCGTTTGCTAGTTGAACATGTGGCACTTGAACTTGTTGTAGATGTTGGAGGTTCCCCTGTTCATGTGATGGTTCATCATGGGGTGTAATTTGGATTAGAAACTCGAATTCGTCTTCGAGCGCTTGAAGTCTCATCTGTTCGTACGCTTGTTCATCAGAGTCAGTTTCGGATGGCCAAGAAGGCATTTTCGAGTGAGTAAGTAGTAGAATGAGAACGAAGTTGTTTGAGTGAGGTATTATGTGAGTAAATTGCATTGAGATATATAGGCAAGGAGTGTACAAATCAATAACAAAAATCATGATGGTACCGGTCACTGTTTCGCCTGACGTAATACTGTAGGGAATATCTTTTTCTTACTGTCTTGATGTGAACAGACACTGTTGTTGGGCAGAGTCTCGATGTTACAGCTCGAGTAATGATGACAGTGCTTTATCAATATTCACCTACACTTATTTAAACATTTCATTCCCCGTCTCTCAACCATGACCATTATTTGTGCTTTCTAAATCAACCAAGGCAGTAAGGTGAGAAACCACTTATTATTTTTTCTACTGGTTCAAGTACTTTTTTAAATCAGACTAACTTTTTTTTTATTCCGTGTAGCTTTAATGGCCGATGGGGAGATTAGTGATGAACTTATGGAAAAAATGTTTGATGAGTTTGAACGGAACAACCAGGAGGAGAAAGTGCGTGGATTCGTTCCAAATACACAAGTAGATGAAGTTAGTAAATCCGAAACACAACCAAGAAAACACACAGCTAGGCAAAGGGTTAACCAACCTCGACGCAATCCAAGTAAAGCAAGCTCCAGTGCTGCTACAACCGAATTCTCTTCTACGGACTTACTTATACTCGTGAAATCCTATATCGAATGCGATAAAAGAGATTTGCAACTGAAGAAAAATGGAGGAGGACTTACCCATGAAGAATTTTGGTCCATGATAACAAGATTACATAACAACCACCGTTCATGCACTACTACACGAACGTCTGCCGAAATTCTTATGGCTCATCGGCGGTTCGTTAAAAATTGTGAACGATACCAGATGATTATACAGGTAGTTGAAGATGAAAACGTATTTAAAACGAATAGGGCAACTTATGATTCTCGTTACCTTGTAGATTACGGCACTGATTTTGTTGGTCATGAGGCGTTTGAACTACGTTGTAGTTGGCTAACCCGATGATCTTTCGTTTACTTTGTGTTGTATCTTTCGTTTATTAGATAATCCTTTGTAAAAAGGATGAATTTCTTATAATTGTTTACGCAATAACAAAATATATAAAGCAAACATTTCATTATAAAAAAAGCGGTTGCTACAGAAGGAAATACAACGTTAATACAACAACATAATACGAGCAACTACTAATACGAGCATCTACTAATACGAGCATCTACTAATACGAGCAACTACTAATACGTTACTACATCAACTGTGGAAACCTTGACGTTATAATACGACGTTTCATCCCCATCCAAAATTCCTTTTCCAAATCAGACATTCCATCCAGATCTTTGTCCATGATAGCGTTCTCTTCTTGTTCTTTCTTATACGCATCTTGCTGTTTCTTATACGCATCGTGCTCTTTCTTATACGCTAAGTCCTCCGAAAGAATTTGAAGTTTCTTCTCTTCCAGATCAGCAATCCTTTTCAAAACTTCTGTTCTATCCCTAGCTTCTACAAGCCTTTTTTCCGCTCTACGACTGTGTTCTTCGTGTCGGGCGTTCACTTTTGATTCAAGCTCAACCGTTGTTTTGCCCCTTCTTTTCGCCGCTTTGCATCCCTCAGGTCTAAAATCTTCGTCATTCGTAGCATTGAACTCATCAAGTAGGTTTTCCCCTACACATTGAGAAATATTGCCACCTGAGCCGCTAGGACTAGAAGAATAACCCGATTTTGAACTTTTTTTCTTGGCCTTGCTAGCACTTTGAACATCGCGGAGACTCTTGGCAAGTTCTGAGTTCCACTTTGGTTGACTAGTAAGCAGATCATAACAATGCATAAACTGGTAATAGTGTGCCCTTTTCGTTCCATTTTCTGTAGGAAAAAACTTCTTGAACTCCTCATTCGCTAGTCGTTTCTACTTACCAAAATAAAATGTATCAATTAAAATGCTAACACCCATAAATAAAGTACGTACAAATACATACATACCAGATTATGTTCTCCTCCCATGCCGCTTGGATTCGCTATCTTTAGTTTGTACACTTGTGACTCATAATATTGGGTTTGGCGGCTTATTTTCCCAAAACGTCCCTGGATCGCCGATAACGTCCTTTGGCATCCCGGATGCCTCTCAACGAAGGATTTTTCCACTTTTTTCCAAAACGCAGCGCCTGTTTGGTCGTTCCCCGTTGCAGAATCTTGTGTGAAATGACAATATATGTTGCATAGAGAAATGTCTTCTTCGTCAGTCCACAGAGTGGTTCCTTGCCTGCTCGATGGAGTTTCAAATATATTGCTCGTGTTGCCTTGTGAGAACTGAGTTCCATCTATCGTCGGATGCGAAAATTCTCCGAATGGGAAGACATTATATAGCAAGACTTGGTGTGGAGTAGAGAGATGTAGAAAGAAGATATGAATATGTTGTGATGAAGAAAGAATGCGATGGAATGCTTTTATAACTGAAAATATGACCGTTAGAAAAGTTTTCACCGTTTTATGGCCGTTGGTAATCAAAATCGAGGCGGAAATGGCCGTTGGAAGCCATTGGATTGAGATAGCCGTTGGGGAATTGGGGAGGGAGATGGCGAGCCGATTTTATCAGCTCGCCATGTTGCGAGCTGATTTTATCAGCGCGAGCTGATAAAATCGGCTCGCCACATGGCGAGCTGATAAAATCAGCTCGCCGGACTCATTCCGGATCCTGAATCGAAGCTGTAATATTCCGCTGAATATTACACGAGAGGATAACTGTTGGGTGCAAAAACAACCCGGATTACGCCCCGTAACATGAATATTGCCCTTTGTTAGAGATGCTCTAATGAATGACAGCTCCAGACACCGCGACACAGTAAATAGAATCAGCGTGTTGAGTTCTCATTTTAATCCGTCTTCCTCCTCTCCTCCTTCCATCTCTATGGCTGCCTCATCTGAGAAAGAAGCTGCTCTCTCTGCTACGCCTACCGATGGGCCCACCATGTAATTTTGTCGATCTCTCTATAGTTTTTTTCCCTTTCTGCCATATTTGTTGCTTTTCTCGGTAGGAGTACTATATTCACGAATCAACGGGGATCCTTTGATGCATGTTTTGATTTTCTCTTATGCCGGAAAGATGCGTCTTTGATATTTAAAACGGATGTAAGCGAACCAATCTATAATTCTGAGGGTAATGATATTGTTTTTCCTAGTTTTTAATATGCTAACTGCTAAGGAAAAACAAACTCGATAAGAGGGATGATAAAATCATGGGATTTTGAGACTATAAGATAATACTAAGGCTCTGCTTGCTAGTTTTTTTTTTTTTTTTTTTAGATGGTTCTGTAATCAGTAATCTGTGGGTTCGAATAAACCCTGCTTGCTAGTTTTCTATCTTGTCGGAGTTGAACAGTTCGAATAAACAACATAAACGTTTTTTTTTTTTTTGTCAACGATCTGTTCTTCCTCTCAAAACGTGAAAAAAGAACGTTATATTACTTCCTACCTTTAAAACGCAAGCCATTTTCTTCTTGGCGCAGTCTCAAACGGAAGAGTATAATTAGCTGTTCAAGTCATATTCAAAACTTGTTCATCATATTTCCATATTCAATTGGGTTAAGACTCAATCAACTATCAAATTCAAAAGGTATTTCTTTCTATGAGTATCGATTTTTGGATAATATTGTTGTGTGGTATTTCATCTATAAGATTCATAATCTATTGTTTTAAGTGAATTTTCTTAATGATCTTTTTTTACTGTGTACAAGTTTTTCTTCTTTTGATTTTCTGAAAATATAGCTGCACTTAAGTTGTTTGATTAAATTCTCAGTAGACATCCCAAGACATGACCAACAGTTTTTTGAATCTTGATTTTTTACATTGTTCTTCACGTACCTCTTTTTTCCTGTTATTTAAAAAAACACGTTCTCTTTCTAAATAATAGTGTTAATATTGAAAGTATGAAAATAACGTGAGTCCTGAAAATGTAAACATGTTTGGCACTGAAAACGTTGACTTGTATCGTATATGTTTGATGTGTTAAGTTAGAAACATATGGGTTTATATTATAATACATTTATGCTCAGGAAACACAGTTTAAGTGTTGAGTGAAATTACCGCCATTTGTATTGAGTACACCTTTGTGTATCATCGTTCATGGCATTTTCTGATAGTCTTTTGATATTTAATGCGAGAAAAGAAGTTTGATTGTTCATACCTCATGTCATTCAAATAATAATTACAAAATTCAGATGCTTGACTTCCAAAAATCTAACAACGGTGACTTAATCAAGTACACACGCACAAGTTGGCATTATATGAAAATAATGTTTCTCGTGATTGTTGGGTTTACACTGATGCATCATAGAAAGATGCAAAATTGTACTCAATCAAACCGAGCATGCACTACGTTTGCATAGTGAACGAGTACATGACGAAGTAATGAAACACAGGCGGTCCAAGTGGTCGATATCCAATACGAATGAGTCCTGCCGCATTCATTGAGTTATGCGGTGTTCTTGTAAAGGATGGATGACTTCGAGCAACTCAACGAGTCACGATTGAAGAACAAGTTGCTAAGTTCCTATGGATCATAGGACAAAACACAAGACACAATGCATGTTCGATTCTTTTTTGACGCTCTGGAGAGACAGTCAGCGCCACTTTCATAAGGTTATTGGTGCATGCATAGAGTTAGAAGATAAATTTATCATACAACCAAATGGAGCCAAGTACCATACGAGTTAATACACCATACTAGATTCTACCATTTTTTAAGGTACTTGTCAATATTTAAAATCTATTTTTTATTATGTCATGGTTTAGTAAATTGTTTTTTTTTACATGTATGATTGTGTCGGGGCAGTTGATTGTACACGTATCTGTGTTAAGGTACCGATTGTAACAGCCGCAAGGTATCGTGGTAGAAAGGAATATCCAACTACGAATGTTTTGGCTGCTTGTACATTTAACTTAAAATTTCCGTATGTATTAACTGGATGGGAAGGAACTACCTCTGATTCTAGAATAATGAAAAATGCACTAACACGTGATTACCCACTCCATATTCCAACTGGTACCTTAACACAGACACATGTACAATCAACTGCCCCGACATAATCCTACATTTTTTTAAAACAACAATTTACTAAACCATGGCATAATAAAAAAAATAGATTTTAAATATTGACGCGGTACCTTAAAAAAAGGCTAGAATCTAGTATGGTGTATTATCTCGTATGGTACTTGGTCTCCATTTGGTTGTACAATAAATTTATCTTCTAACTCTATGACTGCACCAATAACCTTATGAAAATGGCGACCGGCTATCTCTCCAGAGCATCGAAAAAGAATCGAACATGAACTGTGTCTTACGTTATGTCCTATAATCCTTAGGAACTTAGCAACTTGTTCTTCAACCGTGACCCATTGAGTTGCTCGAAGTCCTACATCCTTTACAAGATTACTGCATAATTCAATGAATACGACAGAACTCATTCGTATTAGATATAGGCCACTTGGATTGCCTATGTGTTTCATTACTTCATCACATACTCGCTCACTATGCAAACGTATTGCATGCTCGATTTGATTGAGTACAATCTTGCATCTTTCTATGGTGCATCAGTGTAAACCCAACAACCATTAGAAACATTATTTCCATATAATGCAAGCTTGTGCATGTGTACTTGATTAAGTCACCTTTGTTAGATTCCTGGAAGTCAACCATATGAATTTTTTGATTATTGTTTGAATGATATGAGTTATGAACATTCAAACTTCTTTTCTCACGGTAAATATCGAAAGACTATCAGAAAATGTCATGAACTATGATACACAAAATGTCATGAACTATGATACACAAAAGTGACACAATACGAATGGCGGTAATTTCACTCAACGCTTGAATTGTATTTCCTAAGCGTAAATGTATTATAAACCCATATGTTTCTAACTTATCAAACATATACGACATAAGTATATGATTCCAGTCTCGAATATGGTTACATTTTCAGGACAAACATTATTTTCATACTGACACTATTATTTAAGAAGAGAACATGTTTTTTTAATAACTGGAAAAAAAGGTATGTGAAGATCAAGATTCAGAAAACTGCTGGTCATGTCTTGGATGTCTATTGAGAATTTATTCAAACAACTTAAGTACAACTATATTTTCAGAAAACCAAAAGAAGAAAATCTTGTACATGGTAAAAATATATTCAAGAAAATTCACTTAAAATAATAGATTAGAAATTTTATAGATGAAATACCACAAAACAATATTATGTACAAAAGAATGATAATCATAGAGATAAAAAAACCTTTGAATTGGATAACTGATTGAGTTTTAACCTAGTTGAATCTAGAAATATGATGAACATGAATTGAACAACTGTTGAATTATACTTTTTTCTCCCGTTTGAAACTATGCTGAGTATAAGAGGGCTTGCGTTTTGAAGGTAGGAAGTAATATAACGTTCTTTTTTCACGTTTTGAGAAGAAGAACAGATTGTTGACCAAAAAAAACATTTATGTTGCTTAGTGAAAAAACGATAGGGCTAAATGGGAAAAAGAAAATGTAACCTCTTAAAACATCCCAATTTTATGGGTTGATAATTCTCATATAAATTGCACTGCATAGGTTTTTTAAACGTTCAACACCGACAAGATAGAAAACTAATAAGCATGATTTATTCGAACCCACAAATCACAGAACCATCTAAAAACGATTAAAACCAATATAAGAAAACTACGAAGCAGAGCCTGAATGTCAATATATATTCGAATCACGTCACACAGCCTTTGAACTTATGATTTCTGGCATCTAAGTCAAAGCGTTTAACCACTGAGATGGTGGTGTTAGTCAAAACCCTAAGTCATACTATTTCCAATTATATCATCTATGCGCAGTCATTAGGAAAAAAATCAATATGATAGAAGTTAGCTTATTAGATTGACAATCTCCATCGCTAAGACACATATTTGGTTTTGGTTTTGTTTATGTTTTATGTTTTATTAAAGCTGGTTTCTATGCATGCCTGAGAATTTGAATAGTATAAAGTAGTTTGAATAACTTTTGAATTATGCCTTTTGAATTATGCATTTTGTGATTTGTAATCTTAAGCTTGCTAATTTGAGTCAAGGTTTCAAATCTCGGCCGAGATCTCGTTTTCGAGATCAGGTGAATCGAAACAACAAATGTCGGTCATATCTCGTTTGAACTGAATCTCGACGGAGATCTGTTAACGAGATCTCGGTCGAAACTGTTATATTTTGAATTTTAATTTTATAATGGGTTGGGTCTATAATATTTTCTTTATTTCTAGGCCTATATTTGTTGTGTTATTTAAATAACAAACTAAAAGCTTCCTATTTCATTTCTAATCATGACGTCCTGCACCTATTTAATAAGAATATGCATGTACAACTAGAACATGCTGTTATGCATCTGCACAAACAAGACATCACCCTTTGCGCATTCCAAATGTTGTCCTACACTTGTACAAACAAGAAAATGTTATTTTTATGAATGTTTAGTCACTGGCTCATTGACACTGTTTACTATAGTAAATAAGAAATTAATTAGTAATTTCTTAACTGTGCAATTCTAATTTAACTTACTTGGTTGTATATATTTCTAAATGATTGCAAACCCATTCCAAAAAATTGAAATATACTTATTTCCAAATGATTGCATATTATATATATATTTCTTAACTGTATAAGTTTATTATACATCTCTTCATCTGATTGTGATATTATACATTGTGTCCAAAAATTCTAATTATTTATTACCTTTGTATAGTCTAGATGGTTTTCCAAGTTGCAAATCATTAACAACCAGTGTACTCTTGGTGAAAATTAAGCAAGTTAAACAATTTTTTTGTAATTAGCATTTATAAATTAGATGCATACTTGAATGTAAACTAATGTTGAAAATATTAAGTAGTCCGAGATTATTTCGAGATGTACTTTATGATCCGGGACATAATTCCGAGATGAACGCCGATATACATTTATCTCGTTTGACCCGATACGAGATTGAGTCCCAAAAATTTTCAAAACGAAACGTGATCGAAATCCGAGATTTAAAACCTTGATTTGAGTATACTAAGCTGATTTGTATTTCTTTAATAAAAAAAAGTGAGATTACATGAATAAGTTTTGGTGATTCAAATAATTTGGTGATATGGATTTAAGAAGTGGACAAGTACAGAAATGTGTTAATGTGAATATTGGTTGATAAGGTGAGAAAAAACAGAGGAGTAATTAGGTCCTAAAAACAAAGCACAATTTAAAAACATATGAATTTGCTTTTATATATTTTAATTGTAATATCTTTTTTCCCCTTGTAAATCATTCCATTTAGCCATCTAGTTTTTCCCTTCAACGATGTTCTTTAATAATTTGTATTAATATGATATAATAGAAATGCCCAACTTTTTAAATTCTCCAGCCTAAATATCATGTCAAATCAAATTTTGTTGGTTCAGTGTTGTGTTGATTATATAAAGCGAAACCAAATTTAATCTTTACATGTTAACTTTTGCAATTTAACGCCTTGAAGCATCACCAACAGCCAAAGCCCATAATATTCAAGGGATGAATATTAAAGGTTTGGTTCAGGAGTCCATCCCGACTGAAATCCCGAGTGCATTAGAGGTGGTGATAAGGTTGGAGTTGAATCAGATGATGTCTTAAATGAATAAAAAGACGTTGGAAAGCCAAAATGCTATTTTGAAGGAGAGGGAGCAAAATTTTGCTATGATGACTCAACTTCCTCAGGAGTGGAAGAAAAAACCATAGGGATGACTCATTATCTTATGACTCATAAGGAGAGATTTCTTCTCCATCAAATAAAAATAAGAAAGATGGTAAGCAGAAGATGAAAGGAGGGATGTTGAAACATCAAAATAAGACCTAGAAATATTCTTGTTGAAAAGCTATAACTCGATATTGATCCATCACAAACTGATAGCGACCGATCTAGAAAAGTTATTCTTAGCGGTTCCGAGGGCAAGTTTCATGAGGGGGTGAATGCTGGTGTCGGTCAAGTTGTCGATGGTCAGACTGATGGTGTTTATACAAACGTTGCAGAATCATCTAGGAACGAACAACAACAGGGTCTAGACAAATGTCTCTTTCGGAGACCGGAGAGCGCATATGTGATGCAATTAGCCTAGAGCATTTGCAAAGAAAAACACTCAAGTTTGTTCTTGATGATCTTCGTCAAGCGCCCTAAACCAGTGAAGAGCATATTGTGAGTATGGGTAGGAGGTTGTTGAATGAAAATTACTGACTTTGGTTCATCGCATGGTAGGGCTCTGTTCATTGATAATATATTATAGGAAATATATCCTAAGAAATTTGCAATGTCAACAACGTTGTCTTATAGTGGAATGATAGATCCAAGGCAACTTCTTTTGAAGTATGAATGTGTCATAGATAGTGCTGAAGTTACTAGTGCAGTGAGATGTAGATGTTTACTTGTATTTTTAAAAGAGGTAGCACAATGTAGTTGACTCAGCTCGCATAACGGTATATTTCTTCATTAATCAGCTTGTGAGGAAGTTCATGAAGTCGCTCAAGCTTCACACAACTCGATCCAAGGATGTAGTGTCTTTGTCGAGCGTCCATTAAAGTTCCAAAGTCATGTTCAAAGATTCTTTGAAATGATTTGATACTGTTGTAACTGGAGTCAGGAATGCAAAGGAAGAGATTGCATTGATAGCTTTGATACAAGGAGTTTCCCTGAAACGAAATTTGATTGATGGCTTAAGAGAGAGCAACCATGTACAATGAAAGAGTTCTATCACAAGACATCTCAATTTTTGCGTTTGAAAGGGACAAACCTGGGCAATGGATTAGTTGGTGGTAGAATATGGAATAATATGTTAAAAGCAACGTTGTTATTAAGCAAACTGATGAGAGTGCTGGAAACATTTCCGTGAACATCGAAAATAATAATCAAAAGAGGAGAAACTAGAGCGTTGGTGAAAGAAACAAGACATTATGAATCGTCTGAGGTATATAGACATGGATGTTATACTCTATTAAATGATTCTGTTGACAACATCTACATTGTCACACAAACACTGAGAATTACAGAAAATCACTCAGTCATACTTGACCAAGAAGCAATAGCACTAAAACCAAACCGCTCATTCATACCCAATCAAGAATCAGTGGAAATCGATTGCTTTCTCTGCGCCATTAAAGAATGTATCAAAAGCGAGAAAATTTCTGTAGTTACACGAAAAACCCGAAATTGAGTCTAAGAGAACCTGAGATTAACGCTAAGCACTTAAAGTTGGAGGGAACTTGGAGTCGTGTAGGGGACGACCCGAAGTCAATAACAGAAAATCCAAGGATTCTCGAGTTCAAGCTTCTCGTGTTCCCGGACTAAATGCAAAAAGAGGACGAAGCATAGGAATGAGGTTGAATATAGGCATGAGTCGTCATCAAGCATGGGCGACCATTTAGACAACAATGACCATCCGCCTTAAGTCGAAGACGATGGAAAGGGATGGTGTCAAGTTGAAGAATCAAGTTAGATTTCTATTGGATCAACAACAAACCTTATGATTTAAGGATGTTACACTCGCTCAGATCAGCATTGGCAAATGGGTTGAGATAGTCGGTGGTGGGGCTAAAGATCGACGGCGATGTCAACGAGATGTAGAATAAGATAAATCGCAAGAGCTAGAAGTTGAAATCGCAATGATTGTACTATAATCGTCTTAGAGTTGTTAACACCTGGGAAATGATCGTACATGACAGACTAAAAAAAAAGAGGAAAAAATCCCAGTGCACATGCATGTTAAACAAAGATAAACTATGAAATACATGACCATACGAAAAAAGAAACTTTAGAATTTCCAGAACCAGGTAAAAAATATATATATAAGTATGATAATTCAACTCTTATAATCCTCAAAGAGATGAATTCACGATCATCTGCAGTGACGTAGTTTCTAGAATGGATGCCTCGCTTTACAAAAATGATTCAAAGGATAAGGAAGTTTTTTCAAACCAAAGTCGGAGTCGATGGCTTGTCTTGATCTAAGGCATGCTTTGTTAATGCAAAACATACTTTGGTAGGAAGTATTATCCTGCTTTAGTACCAAGCGATATCGTTGAATGCTTTCGAGATGAACTAAAAGTCTGGAATGCGAACCAAGTGTCAAAGTTTGGTCGAAGTCCTAAGGATCAATATCAATTTTTACTTATTATAAGAAAAAAGAACTCGACATCTTGCTACCGAAGCCAAATGATAAATAGGCTAAAATGATGAAGATCCAAGTCAAAAAGTACAACTCAATACCGACTAAATTGTAGAGTCCAACGAGCCAGAATGACTTGGTCAAAGAGGGGAAGATAAGCTAAAATAAACCAAACAATGACAAATTTGCATAACTCCATATTGATCCTTAAGGATTGGTACAAATTAATCATCAACCATGATTTTGGCCATGATCTTTTGTCTAAAACTTAGGATCTGAAATGGAAAATGTGGATAAGTTATTTTTGACGATTTTAGGAATGGATTTCATTTATAAATAAAGGAGGAGGTGCATTGGATAATCCGCTTCTTTTTCCAATTTTTATTATCTGATTTTACGCCAAAGCTTTGTCAAAAAAAATTCTGGATTATTTAGTACCGAGTTGTAAGAATCTCATTGTAAAAACAAATTATGATTGATAACAAAGTTGATAGTGAACGTATACTATTGATTTTGATGGAACCATTCTAATCCTTGTCTATTCTTATCCCATTTTATGCTGTGCGAATAATTACACAAATTGCTTTGATACCAATCTGTTATGCAAAAAATTGCATAGGTGCGGAAAAAATAATAAAGAGAATATAGATTTGCCAATTGAACATCGGTCAATCTAACATCAATTATTTTATTACTCCAAACAAATAGTAAATAACTACAAAGAAGAAAATAAAGGTAGAATATTTATACTAATTCAACTATCATCAAAAAGATAGTATATGTCATGTTCAAAGGAGAGAGATTTTATTCCATATAAAAGAAAGATACAAATGTTACAAGATAGCAGTTTACATAACCAAAATTCTGAATTAGGATTAATAAGAAGAGACACTCTATTTGGGGATCTTTGGTTGAATGTCGGGATGAGTTTACAATGAAGTTTACCTCCAATATATAGCTAGTGAAATATATGTGAGTCATCAATCAAATTACCAAGATATAGTAAGAAATAATGAAGACAAATTGCAGAGGAAACAAATGACACAAACATATCAAGTAAATCAATCAATTTCTTTTCTTAGCAAAGATGGAAAAAAATAATCCTGCATATATTTCTATGTTATCTCATGCAAATGTAATCAATAATTTATGCTTCCATATTAAAAATATTTACTTTTCATTTTGCATGTTTATTTCCACCTATTTGTGATTTTGTATCACCAAATTTAACATTTCACCTTGATGCAATATTACATATCTTCAGCACCCCATCTGAGATCAAATTCTCTTCACAACATAAAATTCTTCAAAAAAGAACTCCACCTTAAGCCAAAATCTCATAGTGAGAAAAAACTAAATATTTACCCTAATTGGTTCCAGCAAAGCTACCCCCCATTACACCTTGTTAACGAGCTCAGACAATGTCCCCGTCCACCAACAAATATTGTAAATATCCAAAATTCAAATAAGGTAGATTCCAAAGTAATTTCAATACCACTAAGGCTAATAAATCTAGATGCAGTCAGAAACTAAAACCAATTGACAACAATAAAGGCTAATCCAAATCTCTGTACATAACAAATCTCTGTCCTGTCACTCAACACAATCAGAATCATTACAAACTTTACCCACCACCTGCAAAACATGTATCTTCCTCATGAAATGCACCACACAAAACTAACGTTCTAAAAATGTTTGTAATACCATAAAGATGTCCGTCTTATCTTTGTGGATTTTCCAACTTGACAACCGTCCATCACTTGATCTGAGCTTCTTTCTTGATCATCTTGGATCTCTTGAGCATCATGAACAGTAAGATCCCTGTCTGAAACATGATCATAAGTTCCCAAATCCAATGGTCCCTTCAACACACTAAACTTCTTATCTCATCAAAGTTCCACAACTTGAACGCTCTTCTCTCTCAACATATTCTCCACCACCAAAGTCTTTCTTTTCCCCGAAATAGTAATAACATAGTTAACAACAAATTTGCCGCTCTTTATTGAAGTCATTGATGTGCAATCTAAACAAATCGTCTTGCTCTGATACCAATCTATTGTGCGAATAATTGCACAAATTGCTCTGATACCAATCTGTTGTGCAAAAAATTGCACATGTGCGAAAAAAACAATAAACAGGATCAATATTTGTCAATTGAACATCAATCAATCTAACATTAATTATTATATTACTCCAAACAAATAGTAAATACCGTAAAGAAGAAAATAGACAGAATATTTATACTGGTTTCACTATCATCAATAAGATAGTGTACATCCGGCCCAAAGGAAAGAGATTTTATTCCACATAAGAGAGAGATACAAGAGATTACAAGATAAGAGTTTACATAACCAAAATCCTGAATTAGGATTAACAAGAAGAGATACTCTATTTGGAGATCTATGGCTGAATGTCAGGATGAGTTTACAATGAAGTCTACCCTCAGTATATAGCCAGTGAAATATATGTGAGTCATTAATCAAATTACCAAGATATGGTAAGACATAATGAAAGAAAATTATAGAGAAAACAAATGGCGCAAACATAGCAAGTAAATTAATCAATTCTTTTCCTTAGCAAAATGGAAGAAAATAATCTTGCGTATATTTCAATGCCATCCAAAGTTTTAAAACGCAAAAGGCGTAGATGAGGCGTTTTCAGGTCTATAAGGTGAGACGTAAGCCTCGAAACGTTGAGGCGTAAGTTTTTTGGATAAATATAAAACGCAAAACCAACAAAGAAATTTTGATACTTTAAATTAACCAATACAAAAAATGAAAAAACAAATAATTTAAGATTCGACTTTTACCAAGTATATATGTTTGTTATAGATTAAAAATAAATAATCGAAACTTATATGATTCAAATTTTGATTTCTTAAAACTATTTGAAGATTCACATCAAACTCTAATTTTGATACGGTCTATCAATTCAAATTGATTTGCAAAATATATTTCGAGATTTAACAAAGTTTATTGAAAAACATTCTTTAAATAACAATGAGAAAATTCATTACATTGCTCATGCTCATTATTTCATAAACAATCTTACTTGATCATGTTGATATTGAAAATGGAAAGTAAAAAGTGCTAATTTTTATTTTATTAAATTTTATCTTTTTTATTTCTATTAAATAATTATAGTTTAACGACTTTTATCTATGTCAATATTTGCAACTAAAGAGTAAAATGTTTTTAAGTCATATGTCTCAGCTGTTTGAGGCGTGTGAGCCGTACGCTTTATGCACTTTATATGCCTCAAGTTGTTGAGGTGTAAGCTTTAGAGGTAAAAAGTCTTTTGGAACAAGCCTCAAGGCGTTTTATCTTTTATTTCCTCGAGGCGGGCCTTGAGGCGAGTATCGATGCGGGTTTTTTAAAACAATGATGCCATCTCATGCAAATGCAATCAATAATTTATGCTTCCATATTAAAAATATTTACTTTTCATTTTGCAATTTTTTTCCCATCTATTTGTGATTTTGTATCATCAAATTTAACATTTTAATCTCTCAAGTTTTATAATTTCCGTTTGTTAATTGATTGGATTTGTTCTCACTTTTGGTGTGAATATCAAGCATCTCAGTTTGATTATTTGATGGAATCGAAAGGACGGGGTAACAATGGATGAATTGGATAGCGGACTACCTGCGTAACTTAGCTCCCTTAGGGAGCTACATTAGGCGATGATCCGAGTTATTTTCAAACTAGCTGTTTCATGGTAGTTATGTATTGAGCGCGTATTCATTAGGTACGCAAATATGAGATGCCTTATAAGCATTTGTAATCACGTGCTTATATTATATGCACGTGATTATTGGGCATTCACTTAACATGCACATAATGTCAGATGCCCTATTAAATAAGCTGTCGAGACACATTTGGATTTCTGATTGGTTCTTTGAAAAGTACTCTCAGTATTCAGGATAATTTTCTGTGTTGGGGCTCCGATGCCTTCATATTCAACCTGAGGCTATTGGTGATGCTCTTAATGCTGAGATTACAACTTACTATTGAATATCATGAAGGAAAAAATAACTTATAAACTATTATTATTCAGCGGCACTTTTATATTTGACTGGCACCCATTTATTATTTCCAACTCAAATGACATTTAAAGAGTGATTTTTAATATTTTTGATATTAGTGAATACCGCATGGTGCCAAAGCCCACTTTTCTAATTGCAAATAAATTTGAGAGAAAAACCTACACTAGTATTTTTATTTTTTGTTTTTCCAAAAATAGAATATATATTTTAGAAAGGTTATCTTTGATATTTTAATTTCAAACTTAAGAATATTTTTTAGTGAGCTATTTTTCAGATTATTTGAATTTGAATTTGAATTATTTTCTGAAATAAAAAAGGCTTTTAAAGAAATTCAAAGATGTTTAAAACTAGAATGTAAAAGGTGAAATATTTATTTTAAATTAATTATTTTTGTAATTAATATTTCTGATTTAAATCGATATTTTTTCTTTCATTTTTTGGATTTACATTTATGTATTTTATTATATATTTTTAAGCTTTATTGTAAAATTCTTTTTCTGTGTCTGCATATTCTCTGCCTATGCGCTAGGTAAGATTTACTGCCTATCCACCAGCCTAAGCCTGATGCTTATCGCCTCATCTAAGCATCTAAACTGTCATCTGTGCAATTCTTAGGCACAAGTTTAGATTTGATGTCTCATATAAGCATGCACTTGCTAGTTTTAGGTGGCTTTGTCTTTTGGTTGCTCCGGATCTTATCCAGACCCCGAAATTTCAATTTTGACTGGTCTATACTAAACAAGTATAGAAATCTTACCCAAAATACATGAATCTATAAACCATATAGCTCCGATTAATCTTTCACCTAAACGGCTAATCTGTAGTCCATACATATCAGCTGGTGAATTTTTTACAACCTTAATTTTAAGCGGTGAAGTTTCAATGATTATTTTGACTTGTAGGGGAAGAGAAATGGTAAATGGATATTTTTGAGAGGGATTAGAGGAATATTACCAGATTAATGCTTTATATAGTGTGTTTTCTCCTTGAAAAGTTGGTTTTTGACAATTTCATTTAACTTTTCATTTTTAAGGTAGGTTTTCTAATTGGTTAGGTCAACAAACCGTTAATTAATTTCTTGAGGTGGAATATATAGCCTCGCATTGACAATGTAATATACTGTCCATGGATATTAGCTATCCAGTGTGGGATAACTCAACGTTATTACTGTTATAGCTTCAATTTAATAATATAAATGGTATTGAAACGACGGTAATATGTCAATTGATAATATGATGTTGTGATATGCAGATTTGACAAAATTATTAAGAAAGAAATTCCTTGCACTGTGGTTTTTGAGGATGAGAAGGTAAATGGTTTTTTAAACTTCATAATCATGGTTTTATTTGTTGCTATTTCAACAGTAGAATTTTTACTTTGTTGATTGTACTCTATGTGGTGTAAATAGTGCAATGGTGATTATTGGACGATACATCAAGAGCAGTAACCTTAGAGAGTGCTGGTCGTGCTTTGTTGTTTGCACGATTTGTGCTACTTGTCAGTAGTAAATTTAACTTGTTTGTTGCACAATCCGTGAACTTTGTCGCTTGCACAATTCGTGTGATTTGTTAGTGGTAAATTTAACTCGTCAGTCATATTGTAGATTGCAGTAGCAGTATAGCACAAATTCATCATTAGCACTCGCTCATACTTCACTTGGCTAAATGTTTAGGCTGTGCTGTGGCGTTTTACATTGTTACTTATTTGATTAGGACTGTCTTAAATATAAGATTGCATCAAAAACTTATATTGCAATAATAGCTTGCTTAAAACCTTATCACTGAAATTAGTCTTTTTCCGAGTAGTATGTTTGTCCACTTCAAAAAGCGCAAAAATCCAAATTATGCCTTTGAATTTGTGCACTTTTAAAGCGAGCAAATACAAATCTCCGAAATAGGCCTGTTTTTATATTAAGTCTTCAAATAAGCATATTCTTGCAATAAGATTTCAAAGTTTGCCTAGCTTTATAATTAACTCAGTTTATTATTACCAATGAGTAACATTTGTTATATTGAGTTCTTTGTGGTCATTTTTTGTTCGCATAGCTAACCATGGTATCATACATACAATTTTCAATAAAACCTGTTGACTGGTCCTTGACTTCCTCACTACAGAAGGTTTGAAGTTATGGGTAATGAAAATATCAATTAAAAAGCCAGTATTAGTTTACAGGTAACTTGTATTTGTTGGTATTCATTCCATCTGGTTATTACGTGAAGCATGTCAACGACGTTATGTCTCGTCATTTAGTTTTTTCTACTTCAATTGCCACAGCAACACATACAGTTAACTATGGAAGTCAAAACCCATTGCACTTTAGATTAAGCTTTAAATGTACAAAACTTAGTCGTAACTATAATATCAGTTCATCACTTTTGTGTTTGATTTCCATAGACCATAACATACCTTGTGTTCCCTTGTATCACCTCACTGACAAAAGGTTTCATTGCGTACTTAAATTGAAGGCCAAAGCAGTTCCCTAAATCCAAGATCAGATTGTGCATTTAGGTATATTAAGTCAGTTAAACAAATGTTAAATTACAACATTTAATCTGAACCACAAGTTGCTGATATTTGAGCAATCATGGATCTCTTGAAGTATTAGTCGGACAATTAAAAAATAAAATCATATGTAGAAAATGTTATTGGGTCTTTATTCCTTGTTTCTTTCATTTTTTTAAAATGCTGCTTATAAACGTTTTGCAACTTACTAAATCCAGTTCAGTATGTGTTTAGTTGTCGTAACATTTGTTTTTCTTCATCTGTTCCTCTGTTCCTACCAGATCAGTAATTCTTTCTATCATTTTTTAATACCAATAACTGTATTAGCTCTAATTATAGTTATATAATAATTTTGCTCTGAACTGTTAACAGGTTCTTGCTTTTAGGGACATAAACCCCCAAGCGCCAACCCACATCCTAGTCATTCCTAAAGTAAGAGATGGGCTGACAGGGATCTCAAAGGTTATTATTCTGTTCGGTCTCAACTTATCATACATAGGAAACCTTTTTTTTTTTTTTTTTTTTTATTATTATTATTATAGATCATGTTAAATATCCCATAATCTGTTTTGGTGTATCTCGTTGTATCGAATTTTTATTTATTTATTATTTTTATTGCTGCTGCTGCTGCTAGTACTGCTACCCAGCCACCGCATGATCTTTGATTTCTTTCTCTTTTTCCTCCTTTTTTGGCCATATTCTTTGTTTTTTGGTGGCTAATTACTTCTCCTTCCGGTTCATATTGTAAGGAGTTTTAGAGGTTTGCACAAGAATTAGGAAAAAATTCAAATGACACTTTAACCCATACTTAAATTAGTTTTGTTTTGCACATTAATTTCTTTTTTCATGTGTTGTCAATTATTTTTCCTATTCGCATCAACTACTACTTACTTTTTCATGCATAAAAATACTAATAAAGTTAAACTAGTTGTTCAAACATATAGAATGTTTAAGCTTAGAACAATAAGCTTAGAATGTTTGTTTAGAATGTTTAAATATAGAATGTTTAAGCTTAGAATGTTTAAGCTTAGAAATAGTTGTTTAAGCTTAAAATGTTTAAGCTTAGAAATAGTTGCTTAGAATGTTTAAGCTTAAAATACTAAAAAAATTCAAATCACATGGATCAGGCATAGAACAATAAGCTTAAACATTCTATATTTAAAACAAAACAAACTTCTTAAAGCTTCTTACATTATGAACCGGAGGGAGTATATTGTAAGTGGAGACACTCATTTATTCAAGTATCACAACATCGGAACTGTAAAACAAATTCACAACAAACACTGTAAAATTTCAGCTCATAATTGTTGAATATGCACGAGATCAGATCGATTAATTATTTATTATAATTTTAAATTCAACCTCACAAACCAATCACACATTATACTTTTGAGTTGTTCTCAGGCTGAAGAGAGGCATATTGAGATATTGGGCTATCTGCTTTATGTTGTCAAACTAGTTGCTAAGCAGGAAGGACTGGATGATGGCTATCGGGTTGTTATCAACGATGGACCTAGTGGATGTCAGTTTGTTGTTTTTCCCCTTTCCCAAGTACCTGGTTATTATTATTATTATTATTATTATTTCCTTCATATTTTTTTCTAAAGGAATCCAATTCTTATAACTTTACAGGTCAGTCTGTTTATCATCTTCACATTCATGTGATTGGGGGGCGACAATTGAACTGGCCTCCTGGTTAAATTGGATTTTATTACCATTTTATGTGGTATGGCAACTTATGCACATTTTCTCTTGATTTATGAGGAAACAATAAAATATTTTATAGCATAATGCAAACTTGTTTTACTTTATTTCTAATACTGGATTTTATAGCTTTTGTTTGCTGTGTAACTTACGTACCTATATCATTCATGGTCCACCTGCTACAGCTGTTTCCCCATGCAGTTTTTTTTTTTTTTTTTTTTTTTTTTTTTTTTTTTTTGAAAATTGAAACATTATCCCGTCTTGGCTACTGTTTTCTCAAAGCCCTTTCTTCTTTTTTTTTTTTTTTTTAAATTGGTATTTTATATAGAATTTTTTTGATATTACATAACATACTACATGACAAGTGAGTTGGATCGAGGAGTGTGGGAACTGCACCCATGATTTCTTGCATCATATTAAGTTTCTGAAGCAGTTTATGACAAGTGCTTGTCTCTTCTTTTGCCTCTTACTCTCTTGCGATGCAAGGCAACATTAGGAGTGGGAAAAACAAAACTATGAAGTACGGTTTTACTCGACCTCATCTTTCAGGCAGAGAACGATTGCAAAGGAACATATCCAAGCAGACGTACTTGCGGTTCAAGCATCCTACAAATTTACATGCCATTATAAAATTTTGTTTAATAAATACTAATTCAATCATTAATGGCCACCTAATCAACTAAGTCGTAACACGTTTTCTTTTTTATATGTTCTATGTATACATCTTCTTGGGTAGTGCACTATAGTTTTTGATCTTGTACTCATTGATCTTCTATGTATGTAGGATAGTGTTTTCTGGTGCAAATAGTTAGAGCAACCCTAATAGCGGGTCAGTCACTTGTACCACGTTGTCAATCTTCGGTGTCTAATTGTCACTTCTACCACGTACAATCGAAAAGGAAATTGCTAAGTTATTCAACGTTTATAATGCTGGATAACAAAATAACAAAAGATAAACCCCAAACGATAATGTGCATGGGGTTTTTTGATAGCAAAATAACAAAAGGTAAACCCCAAACGATAAGGCAATCGGTGGGGCTATGAGGTCAGTTTGACGTTGACATGGTGAGCTCCGGCTGGTTGTGATGAAAACTGATTGCGAACATCGAGGGTTGGGAAACGATGGTGTACAACTCGAGTTGCTATAGCCGAAGTAGTGGTTTATGTTAAGCCTGTCGAGTTGTATGAAATGGAGAATAGTTTGTGCTGAAGCAGTGTGATGAAGGTAGGAAGGATAACGTGAGGGGGAAAGACACTGCAATGGTTGGACTGGGGTGATATATTGGAGTTAAACAGTGGTTGCTTGGGGAGTGTTTTGATGATAATATAGAGTTCGACTGTGTCGAGGATAAACTGGTGGATCTGAGGCGTTCATTAGTGGGGAGGTTGGGAGTTCGAATGTTCAGGTGGTGAACCATGGTGATAAGGGTCGAGCAGGAGGTGGAGTGATTTCTGGACAATGAATGTTGGGTAAATTTTTGAGACATTGCTGTGATTTATAGTTGGTTCGATGGTGGAATTGGTTAGGGAAGTTTGTAGTGACCGGCATGATTTTGCAACAGCAATTGGACGGATAATTTTTGGTTTTGCTTCGAAGCGATCAGGTAGTAAGGTATATACATTTTTTTTAAAATATAAAATACACATGATAATAAATTTATTCCTTGATAATAGTTAATCTTCTTAGTACAGCTTAGTTGATTAATAAAAATCAAATGATCGTAGGTGTAATTCATGCGAGATAGATTTTTCGAGATGATGCGTAGCCGTGAGATTGATAATTTGGTGTTTGTGGATGTTGAAATATCATTGGCCCTAGAGGTTGATATTTAAAAATATCATAAAATGGATTTTTAGATTTAAAAAAAGGAATTTTATTTTTTCGAAATAAAATTCGAATTTCGAATAGGCTAAGAAAACTTAACTTGTTTTTAATAATAAAACAAGTAGTTGAATTTTAAACGATGTTTAAAATCGGATAGAAAAATCATCATTGGATAATTTAGAAATGGAAACTCAAGTGTTAATTTGGAAAAGGGAACTTGTTTTCCGAAAATGGAAATGGGATTTGAAATCAGAAACTTGTTTTAATATTTAAAACAAGAAGTGTTATTTATAAACGATTTTTATAAATAAAAGAAAAGAATTTCATTGGATAATTTATTTAAATTCAAGTATGAATTTAAAAAGGGATTTATATTTTGAATCGCCTCAGGGACAGGAAATGATGAAATATATTTAGATGTTTAGAATGTAAACTGGATTTATGGTTTGAATTAGAAAATGTCGAATTTATAGAAATAAGATTTATTTCCAAAATATATTGTCGTTGTATTAAACAGAAATTTAAGATTTTAAATATGAAAATATATTCCATGTTAATATATATATATATATATATATATAAGTTATAAAATAAAATATTCCAAAAATGATATTTGAGTTTCAAATAGTTTATTAAAATGGAAAGTTGTTTAATAATGTAGTACATTTGTAAACAACGTTTACAAGTGTGATGGAGTCATTTTCATCGGATAATTTGAAATAGATGTTTTGAGAGTATGGTTTATAAATCCATATTCTAATGGAATAAAAGGTAATATTTTAATTGAATTTTGTATTACAAGCTTTTATCTATCCCAAGATAAGAACGTTGTCGGTCAAGGTCTGAGAGGTAAATAAAATACCCCAACTTGAACGACTTCACTATTATCAAGGGATTGATATTAGTTTGTAATGGTAAAGGGTGTTGAATAAATTGATTTTCTCCATAAAGGTAATTTATAATTGAAATTCGATTATATCGATTTTTTATAAAATAATTTATATCCGAGGAAATTGGAATTGAATATATAATTTAGTTTTGAATCAATTCATAACTGAGTTATGTGGCATAAAGAAATCGATGAGTTTTGAGAAATTGATTTGGATAACCGGTTTGTTTTAAAATATTGAATTGGAGTTGAAGTTTATTAATAAACGAAGTTTAAACGTTTATATTTAATTTAATTAAAACGAACTCGCCGCAATGCGGTAGTTCATAATTTGGCAATTCGAACTTCAATTGAGTATAAAAACTCAATATAAGTCAGAATTCGATGAAACAAGAAACGCCCGGACCTATTGAAAAATAATTTTCTAATAGAAGAGATAAACCTTGATTTTGTCGTATAGATTTTGAGTTATGTCAAAATCGATTTTTCAGAAAAACAGTGCCACAATCGTTTTAAACCATAACGGTCTATTAAACTGAATAAAAGAATTTTAGTGATTAAAAATCCGTGTTTCAAATAGTACAAATCCAGATTTGAATTTAGAATTGAATATGAACTCCAATGGAGTAAATGAGATGATTTTTTTTAACAAAAACCGGATTTTTAATTATCAAATGAAGTTAACTAATTTCTTTGAAATTAGTCGATAGAGTTTTGGCCGAATTTAACTTTGTTAAGTAATTTGAAATTGTTAATGCAATTTGGAAATCCGATTTGGAACTTGAATTAAATTTTGGAATTTGACATGGAAATTGAATTCATCTTATATATATATATAAGTGAATAAAATAATATTTGAACGTGAGAAGTTCAAACTGAAAGTGGATTAAGTAAAAGGGGCGAATTGGTAATAAAATGGTAAAGTGAATATGATTGAAATCTTAAAATTGAATTGAATTGGAATTGGATAAATACATGATAGACAGGTATGGGGTGAAGAAAATGAAGGGAGTGAAGAATATTATTAGTGCCCGACAAAAAGGTATATGTTTAAATTTTCATATGAGGTTTTATGCGCTGAATCGGCAAGCCGTTTGACATTTTGATTTTCTTTTTGAATGGAAAGGGCCTAGAGAGGCGAGTTGAGGTTTGAACGATCGACCGGTACAGGGGAGGTGCTGGCGAAATTTTCCAGAAATTTAAGGAGTTAGAATATTTTTAAGAGATTTTGAAAATAGAAATCAATATGTCAAAATATATAGATTTCGATAAGGAAATTGGAAATATAGTTAATGAATGAATATTAATTAAAAGGGCCCAATGATTGTTAGATTGTTGATGGATGTTTGTTTTTCCTTTGATAGTTAAATCACCGGCTATCAAAGAATTTTTGGACCATCGTTGTCAATACGGAGAGACCGGTTGGATTTAATATCCGAAAACCACTCCGTATAGGCATAGGCGTTGCAAATTAGATTATGCCGAAGATAAATTGGAGACGGAGTGGAATGCAAGGGTTGTTATGTTGTCCAGACCCAGGACAACTTGTATGAAGAATATCTGACAGAGTATTCCTAACGGATCACATAAGACGATCTTTTCAAGATATTACGTCTGGTGGCGGAGGAATTCGTTTCTCTTAGCTTTTATACCCGTATTATTTTTGGAAAGATCAACGAGTGATCTGATGGGTTTGACGATGTGACATTCAAAGTGTATGGTGGCCAGATGTTCTGAAAGATCAACATAGCCTCAAGCCTCACAACCAGGCGATGACAAAAATCGGGCAGGTAGCATGGCTAGGTGGGTCATACCCAAGCAGGATATATTTGTCACCGATCTAGAGAAAATTCAATATTCATTCTTCTTTTGATTCTGTATCTTACGGATTACGGTTGGACGACCGACAACCGTGGGTGACAATATATTCACTACACTCAAGTTAAATGAATGGGCGGTCATGTGTGGCCGGGTTGCAAGACATTCTTGCTGAACCCCAGTGTATCCCCTCTAGAGTACACTGATCGGGAGGTGGTCCCATACCTTGTCATAGTTGGAATCCAAACTCCAATAAGTGCCCTGCGATTTTTGATTTTATACTATATATGTGGAACGTGAGATGCAAGCGTTCTGCTATTTGGTTATTTATTCGATTAGACATTATTATAATATCACTGGATTTTGATATCAAAAATGGTTTGGTTATAGTAAGGTAAAAACCGTCCGTGTTTATGTGTGGGTTGGTCTTACTATTACCCTTTTCTTTCAAAAGGATTTTCAAAGTTAAACAATATGGTTGAAGTTTACTCACACCAGTCCCATGACTGACCCATAGTTTGTTTTATTTTGTTTTTCCTAAACTCTTGGGTGCCCAAATTTGTACGGGCAGTCAAGTGTTTCAGGCTTTTACAGATACACTTGGAGGAGGGTGAAGCAGGAGACTTCACCGTTAGTTATTTAGAGTTATTTCCGCTGTATCAAATGTTGTGTTGTACTCTGATAATGGTATGTATATATGATACAAAATTTTGTATTTCAAAAGTTATGTTATATAATATATTTTATTCGTTCCGCTGTGAGATTCTATTTTGTTATTTCTGGTCTATCTTCTATTTGTTCCTTTTTCTTTAACCCTAATGACTCGTATTTCTGTATTATTTGAGTTGGACGTGTGTTGTATTAGTCAGCTCAGATAGTATGAATTTGCGGGCCGTCACGGTTGGTATCAGAGCTTAGGTTGAGCGAACACCTAGGCTTTGTGGGGTTTACTTATTAGAGATAGGGTCAGTAGTACCCTAGAATGAGTTATATATATGAGATAGCGTATTTGTAAGTTGATATAAAGTGTTTGTATTGTGTTGATTGGTTTATCGAGTGGCTTATGAACTCTGGTCAATACAGTATGATCAACTGTATCGAATGGTATTTATAGACACTTGAATAGAGTAATTCGACATAATATTGTTTTAAAAGTCAGGTAAATAAAATAATTTTACCCAAAACTATATTTTTATATGAAAGAAATAATTTTTTTGAAAAAATTTATAATATATGGATGTGCTGGGTGAGATTGTAATCGGAATAGATTATTAAAAAAACTAGAATGGTTATATATAACCATGTAGAACATGTAGATGAATAATATGTACAAATGAGAAGAAACTGAATTGAATTGAAATCGGAAATTGGAATTTAAATCCCGGATGTTTGGAAAATATTTTCCAAAGTATGCCAAAGTAATATAGTATTGTTTTGGAAGGATTCTGGAATAAAAATCATTTTTAACGGATTTTGAAAATAATAAAGCATTGAATTCACTTCGAACACTGGGAAATAATTCTGATGATGAAGCGTGCCATCATCGGTGTTCATTTTCGAGTTTCTAAGTGATGAATTGCTACCATAACGAGATTTCCAATGGAAATTTATTTTAGAAAACAAGTCGTTTGGAAAATTCAAATGTTTGAATTTGTGATGGTTATAAATATATTTATGCATGTATTTATATGATTCCAAAGGAATTTGAAATAAATACCGGGTATTTGAATTCAGAAATTTAAATTTAACTTAAGCAAATTAAGTGGAATGAAATAAATAAATTGATTTAGAATCAATTTGAATGAAGTCGAATGCATATGAATGAAATATCGAGTTATAACAAAGTGAGATTTTGAAAAGATAATGGGTCTGTAGCATTTCTTCTGCCCTAGTAATTTCAAGGACGAAATTCTTTTAAGGGGGAAGGAATGTAACATTCCGGATTTTTGTTGTTTATTAGTGAATACTTAAATTAGCTTTAAATATTCAATTATGAATTTTAAAATTGAATTTATAAATTCAATAATTGATATACAATTTAATTTCAAAGATATCGAATTATCATAACACGAAAAAAGTGAAACAATTGAATTCGCAGTTAAAAACTGAATCGAAACAATTCAGCCGATCAATATAAATTCTATATTGAATTAGAACGATAATAATAATTATTTATTTTCGATGAATTTAATTGTTTGAAATCAATTTATAGTTTGAATATAATTTAAATAGTCAGTTTAAATTGATATCTTCTACATGCGATCAAATTAGGCTTCAGAACCTGTTCCAACATGTTCAGATAGTGGCATAACGCTGGAAATGTCGGTTGTTGCGTGTAAATCAGAGTTCTGAATCAGCATGATAATTTAAATTAATTAAATCAAATTATTTCAAATCAATTCAATTAAATATATATATATATATATATATATAAAGGGACTGACCTATACATTTACTCTCTCGTAGACATGTTTTTCTTGGGCCAATACTTTTGTCTCCCTCCTTCTGTATCCAACAAACAAAATTTTAATGGCTGTAGTACGATTGTCTCCATTGCACTTATACAAATCAAGCTCGTGTTCCTTTTAATCCCAAAACCCACAGAAAAACACTTCGAGACTCTTTCTCTTCACTTTTCCCTCTCCCGTAAAATGAAATCCATTCCATCAATAATAATAATAATAATAATAATAATCGAAATCAATTCTTCTGGAAATCCTAAATCTCGAAAATCATTTCTTCGAGTTTGGCTAAATGAAATTTCCATCTGCTTCGAGTTTAGAAGAAGGCGGTTGCTGTTCTTGTTGAAGTCGTGGATTCCAGTTGACCTAGGGTAGCTATTGGTGACTAGCGACCAAGTCGCGATGGCCAGAAGTGGATGTCGAAGTTGTGATTGAGGAAGGAAACACGCTCACGAAGGAGGAAATGTCGCGATGCGATTTGGAGATGTTCCACTTTGGTATAGTCGAAGGAGATATTCGCAATAATCTCTTGGAGGTCGGAAATGGAAGAGGCAATCGCTGGTGAACTCGGTGGAGCTATAAGGTCAGTTTGACGTTGACATGGTGAGCTCCGGCTGGTTGTGATGAAAAATGATTGCGAACCACGAGGGTTGGGAAGCCATGGTGTACAACTCGAGTTGCTATAGCCGAAGTAGTAGTTTATGTTAAGTCTGTCGAGTTGTATGAAATGGAGAATAGTTTGTGTTGAAGCAGTATGATGAAGGTAGGAAGGATAACGTGAGGGGGAAGGACACTGCAATGGTTGGAATGGGGTGATATATTGGAGTTAGACAGTGGTTGCTTGGGGAGTTGTTTGATGATAATATAGAGTTCGACTGTGTTGAGGATAAACTGGTGGATCTGAGGCGTTCATTAGTGGGGAGGTTGGGAGTTTGAATGTTCTGGTGGTGAACTATGGTGATTAGTGTCGAGCAGGAGGTGGAGTGATTTCTAGACAATGAATGTTGGGTAAATTTTTGAGACAATGCTGTGATTTATAGTTGGTTCGATGGTGGTATTGGTTAGGGAAGTTTGTAGTGACCGGCATGATTTTGCAGCAGCAATTGGACGGATAATTTTTGGGTTTGCTTCGAAGCGATCGGGTAGTAAGGTATATACATTTTTTTAAAATATAAAATACACATGATAATAAATTTATTCCTTGATAATAGTTAATCTAATTAATACAGCTTAGTTGATTAATAAAAATCAAACGATCGTAGGTGTAATTCATGCAAGATAGATTTTTCGAGATGATGCGTAGCCGTGAGATTTGGAAATTAATCAGGATATTCGACATATAAATCGAGGTGAGTAAATCTCACTTAAAAATTTATTTTTATCATTAAAAATAAATTGTTGACTGTATACATGCATGAATTTTTGAATTACTGAGGTAATATATATTAGTTATTTAGGCTTGGTGTTTGTGGTTATTATATATATATATATATATATATATATATATATATATATATATTGGAAATTTCCCGTAGTACCATTAGTGGATGCCCGCAGTATCATTAGCGGATATCTTAGCGCCCCATGATAAATGAGTGGATGACCTTCTATACCGCGATATCCTGTCTTGAAGCAGGATTGATATTATTTATGTTGTCTGACATCTGTGAATGCAAGAAAACAGGTTGGAGGGATCCAACTGGATCCCTCAAAATTTATAATTGTTTGTTTCCATATATATCATCATATATGATGTGTTTGAAATCTATGATTGATAATTTGGTGTTTGTGGATGTTGAAATATCATTGGCCCTAGAGGTTGATATTTAAAAATATCATAAAAATGGATTTTTAGATTTGAAAAAAGGGAATTTTATTTTTTCGAAATAAAATTCGAATTTCGAATAGGCTAAGAAAACCACTACAACAAAATGACCCTATTACAACGGTGGAACACCGTTGTAATATACATATTACAACGGTGGGCAAATCGTCGTGTATTAAGAAGTTGTAATAGACTAATATCTTTTACAACTTTTTTGCACTGTTGCAACACCTTTGTAACATGTATATTTTACAACTTTTTTCCACCGTTGTAATAAACTTTATTACAACAGTTATGCACCGTTGTAATAAAATCTACTACAACTGTCATGCACCGTTGTGATTAACATTTTGGTTTTAAAAAAAAACATCTTTTGCAACTGAAAAGAACAATACACTAAATATAGTAATACTCCATAAGCAAATCCGATATTACAATTATTTAAAAACAAATTTATTAAAATACTCAAATATTCAGTATTACAAACAATAAGTTTTAGACAACACCGTTGTATTACAAACAATAATTCAAAATCTTCAACAAGTGCTACGATTTTTATAAGAACCGGAAATTTACATGATCCTTTGGCTTGTGAGACCTTCATACTCAATTTGTAATGCTTGTGGAAGATCAAAGTGATACAATGTAACATGAGGCTCAATACCTGCAAGTATTGAAATCTCTTATTCTAAATTACAAATTTCAAAGAGACTGGATTACTTGAAGAGTTCAGCTGTTAATACAATAGCTAACAGGTGCATCAATCAGATCGCTGTAGTATCGTAAAACTTTGGGATTTACAGGCCCTCTTCCATCTGCAAAAAGCATATTTATTACTATTAATTTTTGATGTTAATGTTTACTATTTATTACTATTTTTGTCCATCAGCATGCAAAATAATCACAAACAAATAGACCAATAAGCAGTGGCTACTGTCCTAGAGTAGTATAGGTGTGTATATAGTTGAGGCAGTTTGATCATTGAAGTATTCTAGATAATAGTTATTAAATAACATTGGAGCATTTAATAGAGATCTTTATTCTATGCTAGGAACATAATAACCATCAAATGCATCATTTTAAGAAACTGCATAAGGGACCCTTGTATAGTACTTTCATACATAAAATAGTTCAAACTACCTTGGCGAGACCAAGTTAAATAAGAGGACTTGCTAAAAAGATGTACATACCAAAATTCCTTTGCTATAACAATTTGAGAAAATAGAAGCAGGCAGTAACAATGAAACAGCCAAAGACATATGAAATTCACATGTAATAAAATTATTAGTCCGGGCAAAGATGTTACCTTCTAAATTTGGCATCGACTATTGGTATGCTAGAAATTGCACTGAAAGTTTGAACCAGTTGCTGCTCTAGCTAGACACTTCAAAGAAATGGGTAATCATTTTGTTAGAAATGCAAAGCAGTATGGAAAAAAAATTAAAATGTTGTCTAGAAGATTAACTGCGTAACATTGAGCATTAGAAGCACTAAATTTTTATCTCTTAACAAAACAAAAAAAATTGAAGTGTGAAATATTATACCTAAAAATATATCAACTAAAGAAACCAAACTATGAAATACTTACCATTTACAGTTTAAAATGGTTGTATGATTCTCATCATTGCCTTTTTCAAAAGCTATATATAAAATAATATGAGAAGGTATCATAAAATAAATTACTGATAGTAGTTACATATCATTAACAACCTAAATAAAAGGAACAAAGTAAAGTAGTATGTTCAATAAAGTTAATTTGAATATTAAACCAAACAGCACACAAAATATTCCGTGGTCAGTTTGTAAACTTAATATTCTGTTAATTAGTAAACATAACATGATGAAAAGTTCAAAGACCTAAATTATGAAGCATAATTAAATTATTAAGCATAATAATTGTTAACACATGCCATATCAGGATGAGTCACTAAATTATAAATCAAAAGCCTAAACATATGACCCAAGCTGACATGATTCAGAACGTATGTAAGGTTCAATTGACTACTAAATCTAAACATATCGACTATTTTGTACAGGAGAGGGATTACAGAATGCCATATGAGGTGGAATGAAGCAAGAAGTGCGTCAAAACAGCAAATACATAGGATTTCAGTTTAGGCATCTTAACAAATTGACATGCTTGAAAACAGGTACAAACTAAGAAGCCAGCAAAGTGTGTGTAAACTATGATGCCTCTAAGGAATCAAACATTAAGGAAACGACCATATTCAAAGGCTTCAGGTTTATAAGATAAATGTACACGCATACTTTCTTAGTCAAATAAAAATACTGCGTATTACCTTCCCATAAGATACACTAAATTAAGACATCATTTATTTACATGATAAAACTAAAATGGTATGTAAAGCATGTGTTTGATTGGAGTCTCCAAAAAATTAAATAATCAGTTAAATGATCTTTCACACACACACACAACATGAATGTCCAACGAGACCAGACAATAACAGAGCAAGCCGTCAATGGAAATGTAATGACAACGACCCATAAGCAATTATACTAAGTGGAAATTGAAGTAAACACTCGCAATAAGTAAAATCGTAAGTTAGACTTACATTTTCCATGACGATGAATAAGTGGAGAACTCGACACAGGTGCGTTCTTTCAGCGTTGGTGAAGTTAAGTTGCAGACGATGGAACTGCAGCAGCTCTTGGTCATGGAGCAAAGCTGCTGGTCTGCGGCAAATGGTGTGCAGCGCACAGTTGTGGAGAGGGCTGAAGCAAGAGAACTCGACGGAGATGTAGGCTTGGTTTTGGAGCGAAAGGCATTGGCTTTAGTTGACGGGCGAGGTGAGAAGAGTGGCTTTGGTCCGGCGTCGTCATACGGTATAAAGGCGGAGCTTAAATCGAGGACAGGAAGCGGTTGGTGACTAGGCTTGGTGGCGGATCTTGGGGTCGACAGAGGAGGAGCATGTAGGCAAGAGGATGCGGTGGAGCAATTTTTGGGGAGGCGCCGCCATGATTTCGAAAGGGGAGGAACCGATTTGGTAAATGATTTTTGGGGAGGCGCCGCCATGATTTTGAAAGGAGGAGCACGTTAGGGTTTATCTCGAAATTTAATTTGGTTCGCTGGATAGTTCGGGTAGAAAAGCGGGCTTGTGGAGTGAAGATGGAAATTTTGGGGACTGAAAGCGGGCTTATGGAGAGGAACGAAAATTTCGGTGTAGTTTAATTCTGCTCTTCAAAACTAACGAAAAATGTAGTGTACAGAATACCACTTTACAGTTTTTTATTTATTAGTTACTTATTAATAATTATTTAATGTTATTTATTAATTTAATTATTGAATGGTAATTATTAGTGTTAATTACTCCATGCTAGGGTGGCCTAATAGGAAAAGAAAAGCGGAAGTGTTTTGATTTTCGTTTGAAACCAAAGAGCATTTTGTTTTCGAAGCCGCAATGTTTTGATTTTCGAAGCCAAAAGGTATATTAAAAATAATAATTCGAGTATGGTCTATATTTAAAGAAAATTTTATTTATTAAAACTGCTGAAATAGTAAATTATAATCGTATATTATAATTAAACTGCTGAAATAGTTACTACCAAATCAAATATTACTTATTAATAATAATTATTAATTAACTTTTACTTAGTTTCTACTTAGTTATAATTCGAGAGTATACTTATTAAAGGCTTATGTTACTATTAATTAATAAGTAGCTAGTTAACATACATTAACTATTAAAAATAAATTACAACTTATTAACTATTAATTATATAATAATAATTGACAAATATTATTGATTCCCAAGTTTATTATTAATTATTATTATTAAATATCATTATAATTAGTTATTAATTACAGATACTATAAACATGAAGTTTATACCAGACATCTCTATTGCAACGAATAAAATGAAAAGTTGTGATATATATGTTTATTACAACAGCGATTTTTTCATAGTTGTAAAAAAACATTTATTACAACAGTGCGTTTTGCACAGTTGTAAAAAAGCATTTATTACAAAAGTGCGTTTTGCACAGTTGTAAAAAAGCATTTATTACAACTGTGCTTTACGCACAGTTGTAAAATTAAAGTTGTAATATGGTGTTTTTGTTGTAGTGAACATAACTTGTTTTTAATAATAAAACAAGTAGTTGAATTTTAAACGATGTTTAAAATCGGATAGAAAGATCA
The DNA here is from genome assembly GCA_030737875.1 of Allium sativum. NCBI lineage: Eukaryota > Viridiplantae > Streptophyta > Magnoliopsida > Asparagales > Amaryllidaceae > Allium > Allium sativum. The sequence goes on along the minus strand of CM060922.1, from coordinate 759,472,534 downwards.
TCATTGGATAACTTAGAAATGGAAACTGAAGTGTTAATTTGGAAAAGGGAACTTATTTTCTGAAAATGGAAATGGGATTTGAAATCAGAAACTTGTTTTAATATTTAAAACAAGAAGTGTTATTTATAAACGATTTTTATAAATAAAAGAAAAGAATTTCATTGGATAATTTATTTAAATTCAAGTATGAATTTAAAAAGGGATTTATAATTTGAATCGCCTCAATGAAAGGAAATGATGAAATATATTTAGATGTTTAGAATGTAAACTGGATTTATGGTCTGAATTAGAAAATGTCAAATTTATAGAAATAAGATTTATTTCCAAAATATATTGGCGTTGTATTAAATAGAAATTTAAGATTTTAAATATGAAAATATATTCCATGTTAATATACATATATATAAGTTATAAAATAAAATATTCCAAAAATGATATTCGAGTTTCAAATAGTTTATTAAAATGGAAAGTTGTTTAATAAAGTAGTACATTTGTAAACAACGTTTACAAGTGTGATGGAGTCATTTTCATCGGATAATTTGAAATAGATGTTTCGAGAGTAAGTATGGTTTATAAATCCATATTCTAATGGAATAAAAGGTAATATTTTAATTGAGTTTTGTATTACAAGCTTTTATCTATCCCAAGATAAGAACGTTGTCGGTCAAGGTCTGAGAGGTAAATAAAATACCCCAACTTGAACGACATCACTATTATCAAGGGATTGATATTAGTTTGTAATGGCAAAGGGTATTGAATAAATCGATTTTCTCCATAAAGGAAATTTATAATTGAAATTCGATTATATCGGTTTTTTATAAGATAATTTATATCCGAGGAAATTGGAATTGAATATATAATTTAGTTTTGAATCAATTCATAACTGAGTTATGTGGCATAAAGAAATCGACTAGTTTTGAGAAAGCGATTTGGATAACTAGTTTGTTTTAAAATATTGAAATGGAGTTGAAATTTATTAATAAACTAAGTTTAAACGTTTATATTTAATTTAATTAAAACGAACTCGCCGCAGCGCGATAGTTCATAATTTGGCAATTCGAACTTCAATTGAGTATACAAAACTCAATATTAGTCGGAATTCGATGAAACAAGAAATGCCCGGAGCTATTGAATAATAATTTTCTAATAGAAAAGAAAAACCTTGATTTCGTCATATAGATTTTGAGTTATGTCAAAATCGAATTTTCAAAAAAACAACGCCACAATCGTTTTAAACCATAACGGTTCATTAAACTGCATAAAAGAATTTTAGTGATTAAAAATCCGTGTTTCAAATAGTACAAATCCATATTTAAATTTAGAATTGAATATGAACTCAAATGGAGTAAATGAGATGATTTTTGGAACAAAAACCAGATTTTTAATTATCAAATGAAGTTAACTAATTTCTTTGAAATTAGTCGATATAGTTTTGGTCGAATTTAACTTTAAGTAATTTGAAATTTTTAATGGAATTTGGGAATCCGATTTGGAACCTGAATTAAATTTTGGAATTTGACATGGAAATTGAATTCAACTTATATATATATATAAAAGTGAATAAAATAATATTTGAACGTGAGAAGTTCAAACTGAAAGCGGATTAAGTAAAAGGGGCGAATTGGTAATAAAACGGTAAAGTGAATATGATTGAAATTTTAAAGTTGAATTGAATTGGAATTGGATAAGTACATGATAGACAGGTATGGGATGAAGAAAATGAAGAGAGTGAAGAATATTATTAGTGCCCGACAAAATGATACATGTTTAAATTTTCATATAAGGTTTTATGCGCTGAATCGGCAAGCCGCTTGGCTTTTTGATTTTCTTTTTGAATGGAAAGGGCCTAGAGAGGCGAGTTGAGGTTTGAACGATCGACCGGTACAGGGTAGGTGCTGGAGAAATTTTCTGGAAGTTTAAGGAATTAGAATATTTTTAAGAGATTTTGAAAATAGAAATCAATATATCGAAATATATAGAATTCGATAAGGAAATTGGAAATATAGTTAATGAATGAATATTAATTAAAAGGGGCCAGTGATTGTTTGATTGTTATGGATGTTTGTTTTTACTTTGATAGTTAAATCACCGGCTATCAAAGAATTTTTGGGCCATCGTTGTCAATACAGAGAGACCGGTTGGATTTAATATCTGAAAACCACTCCGTATAGGCATAGGCGTTGCGAATTAGATTATGCCGAAGATAAATTGAAGACGGAGTGGAATGCAAGGGTTGTCATGTTGTCTAGACCCAGGACAACTTGTTTGGACGAATGTGTAATAGAGTATTCCTAACGGATCACATAAGACGATCTTTTCAAGATATTACATCTGGTGGCGGAGGAATTCATTTCTCTTAGCTTTTATACCCATATTATTTTTGGAAAGATCAACTAGTGATTTGACGGGTTTGACGATGTGACATTCATAGTGTATGGTGGCCAGATGTTCTGAAAGATCAACGTAGCCTCAAGCCTCACAACCAGGAGATGACAAAAATCGGGCAGACAGCATGGCTAGGTGGGTCATACCCAAACAGGATATATTTGTCACCGATCTAGAGAAAATTCAATATTCATTCTTCTTTCGATTTTGTATCTTACGGATTACGGTTGGACGGCCGACAACCGTGGGTGATATTATATTCGCTACACTCAAGCTAAATGAATGGACGATCATGTGTGGCCGGGTTGCAAGACGTTCTTGCTGAACCCAGTGTATCCTCTCTAGAGTACACTGATCGGGAGGTGGTCCCATACCTTGTCATAGTTGGAATCCAAACTCCAATAAGCACCCTGCGGTTTTTGATTTTATACTATATATGTGGAACGTGAGATGCAAGCGTTCCGTTATTTAGTTATTTATTTGATTAGACATTATTATAATATCGCTGGATTTTGATATCAAAAATGATTTGGTTATAGTAAGGTAAAAACCATCCGTGTTTATGTGTGGGATGGTCTTACTATTACCCTTTTCTTTCAAAAGGATTTTTAAAGTTAAACAATATGGTTGGAGTTCACTCACACCAGTCCCATGACTGACCAGAGTTTATTTTATTTTGTTTTTCTAAACTCTTGGGTGCCCAAATTTGTATGGGCAGTCAAGTGTTTCAGGCTTTTACAGATACACTTGGAGGAGCTTGAAGCAGGAGGCTTCACCATTAGTTATTTATAGTTATTTCCGCTGTATCAAATGTTGTGTTGTACTCTGATAATGGTATGTATATATGATACAAAATTTTGTATTTCAAAAGATATGTTATATACTATATTTTATTCGTTCCGCTGTGAGATTCTATTTTGTTATTTCTGATCTATCTTCTATCTGTTCCTTTTTCTTTAACCCTAATGACTCGTATTTCTGTATTATTTGAGTTGGACGTGTGTTGTATTAGTCAGCTTAGATAGTACAGATTTGTGGGCCATCATATTAATTGAACATCTTATATGTTAATTCAACCCTAAAATCAGATAGTATATGTTCATTTCTTATCTAGACATCCTAGGATGACAAATCTTAACACTTATCAAGCAATTTGTTAAATTTGGCATCATTAATATATGATTAGTCTCAAATTATGATACATCTATGATTGTTATTGCACGATTCATGATTATGCATGTATATATGTTTGTATATGTCTGAAATTGTTTGAATTACTATTTAAATGCTTGAAATTATATGCTATGGTTGATTTATTCGTTTGGAATTGCTTGATTAGTACTAGAATCGAAAATTACAGCATATCAGAGGTTTAAGTGATCGAATTCGGACGAAACTTGACGGAGAAGCTCTGGAGGACATTAGGAGGCACCACACAAAAAATTCATTGAGAAAATGCTAAGTACATGGCCCGACATCGGTCCATAGCTTATGGACCAACATCGGTCCATCAAATTAATTTGATGGAGCTGTAGCCTGATGCATGGCATCATAGGGTCTCGTGTAGGCTATGGTTAATGTTTGGCAGAAATTGGATAGGTTGAGATGCACAAACATGAAGGCCTATTGATTTACCAACATAAATATCTTATGGAAGGAGTTTTGGCATGTGAGTAGGACCGAATGGAAGTGCTCGAAGCTTGGATCAAAGTAGTCAAACACTTAAACAATTTTGGCTAAGTGTATGGACCGACACCGATCCATAAGGGATGGACCATCTCTGGTCCATCAAGTTGAAAAGTTGGGGTCTGGGGTCCTATTTGTGGATAGCAGCGGTTTTTAGGAGTGTGCTATAGGTCTCAGTTTGTCAATAGCATCTATAGGGTGGAATTTATCGTCATGGAAGTGTTAGTTCTTCGAATGTAAACTCAGACGGGAGTGGTCAAAGGTGATTGTGATAGGTAGCTCGGGATGGAATGAGGCTGCGAGATAATGGACTGACTCAAGTGGAACTCAACCTAAAGACGAAGTTGGGCATGGCTTATATGATTGGAAGTGCCAAGGAATTATTGATAGTTTGGAGGTTTCTAGTGAAGTTCAAGAAAGAATTTTGTGGGGATGTCTGTTAGGACTGGCAGCGATGGTCATGTACCTTGGACCACTTAGGAAATGATCTGGTTATCTTAGGAGGGTAAACGTACATAGAACGTACGATAGTCCGACTAGAGCCAGAGTTTTCCTTTATCCCTTGGTGGATGGCAATAGACAGTCATTCGGATATTAGTGTATTTAAGGCTTTAGACGGTGGTAGTTAGGATATTGCTGGGTATGGTTACTATGGTTACATTGTGTGTTCTCTTTCTTTCTTTGGGTTGGCTATCACTATAGGATACTGAAGTGAAGCGAAGACTGGGAATTTTATTCTGACTAGTATCTATGCTATTTTCTCATTTAAGTAGCATATTTTATTGGGGTATTATGTGCTGACTTTTCGGTTGCAGGGACATCAGGTGAAACTTGAACCGTCGAGCACTATATTTTCTTGTATATTTGTTGATAGTTATCGCTCACGCCAGACTATTGTCTAACTCAAGGTTTTATGTCTTCCCTTATTATATTGGGATGCTTATCAATGATGTTGTTAAGTAAACTAAGTAGCATGTTTGGACGAGGATGTTGATAGGTGGCGAGCTGGGGGCTTGCGTATTATTCTTCTATTATATAGCCATTTGATTGTTTCTACTGTTTGACTGATATACTCTGAGAGGGATGTAGTGAATCTTGATATTCCCAAATATTTGAGATGTATTATATATAATTTTTGAGATTTTATGAACATGGGATTATCTACTTTATGATTCACTATATATCTTGTTATATATTTTATTCTCATGTACTACCCATGCGCTGTGAGATATACAAGAAGTTTTGTTTTGGTTTATCATTCTTGATGATTGTTCCATATCAGCCTTGCATGACATATAACGCGCTTTTCCAATAGTTTGGTGTAGGAGATTTCAGGTGGTCGTTACATTTGGTATTGGAGCTTTGGTTAATCAATTTTACCTAAAGTTTAAGAACGTATAAGTTCATGAGAAATGTACTTGTAATTAATTTGGATGGTGTATATATATATATATATATATAAGAAAGCGTCAATGGAACCCCAAAATGCAGCATCCCTTTGACCCCCTGAATTCCACCACCCATTTATATTAGTTTAGGTTAGTGGGAGGTGAGATAATGAGTGGAAGGAGAGAGAGGGAGAATGTGTGGTGGAAAATAGAGAGACCAAAGGGGTGCTCTACAATTTGAGGTGTCATTGAACCTGCCTTATATGTGTATATATATATAAGCATGCATTTGAGTACCATTGCGACTTTTCTAGGATATGGACTAATCATTCCTATTCCAGATAATGAATGAGTTATTGAAATGCAAGAAATAATGCTAGGAACAAGTCTGCTTCTGGAGGAGTAAAAGAGGATGGTCGATCAGGGTGCTGCTACACCCAATTTTCTAGCTATGTTCGAGGCCATGATGGTCCAAAAATCAATTCTTTTTGAGAGATTTGCTAAGTTGAAGCAAGATGAGAGACCAATTGATGGCTATATGGTCGAATTTGAAGCTTTGCCTAAGTATGACCCTTCTTTTATTGATACTCCTTATCGAAAGAATAAGAAGTTTAACATAGGATTGGATGAGTACCTTGGAGAAAAGCTTATGGAACATATTGAGTTTCCATTTAAGAAGTTAGTTGAGAAAGCTATGATCCACGAGAGTTTGTTTTCGAAGAAGAGTGAGGATGTTGTTGAGAACACTAAGAAGGGAGAATCGAAGCCACAATAAAGTGATATGAATAAGAAAAAGTGGAACGGAAAGAGAAAACAATGGCACCAAGGGAAGAATGTCCAGAAGAAACCTGAGGGTGAGGTTACTTGCTTCAGTAGTCATGAGAAAAACCATTATTTTAAAGATTGCAAGATCTTTGGGCGGAGAAGAAGCGTTTAAATGTGATAATCTAGGGCACATTAAGAAGAATCTCCCAGCGCCTCCAAAGGATAAGCAGGTTGTTTAGGCCTATGCATTGGATGCAGCGTCATCTTCCTTGAGAGCTCCTACTGCAATAGAGAAGGGGAAGAGTGTGGTTACGCAAGTTATGCTTTCTGTCAGAGGTGTTTCAGTTAGAGTTTTGTTTGATACTGGATCATCACATTCTTTTATCTGTAATGAGCTTGTCTGTAAGTTTGGTTTAGAACCTGGGATTGTAGATAGAACATTGGTTGTAACAAATCCTAAAGGGGGAACTTCAAATCGTTGTTTTGTCTTGGTTTATACGTATCAAGCATGGTTTCTCTTTTGTGTAATTTCTTTATTTCGAACTTCGGTGGATTTGGGATTATCTTGGGAAATTGAATGGCTTAAGAGATATGTGGCTATAGTGGGTTGCGAGAATCTCAAGGTCCTAGTCAGGAACGCGGAAGGGCGAACGGTTGTGATTTGATGCTTACTCGAGGACGGGGTCTTGGTTAGCTTTTTATATTCACTTGAGATTTCACGGGAAGGATTTTCATCTATGTGGTCGCCAGAGAGTTTTATGATATCTTTGACAAGGTCAAAGGATTTCCACCATAAAGAAAAATTGAGTTTGGGACTGATCAAGTGGATGAAGTCAGACCTATAATTATGCCTCTAGGAGGATGGCTCTTAGGGAACAAAAAGGGTTGGAGGTGCAAGTGAATGACCCGTCGAGTAAAGGATTCATTTGGAGGAGCATGTATGAATGGGGTGCACCAGCAGTGTTTCCAACCAAGGCAGTTGTATCTTTGAGCTTGTATGTAGATTATTGTGAGATGAATATGGTGACTAAGAAGAACAGTATCCATTACCAAGAACTGATGACTTATTTAATCAGCTTCATAATGCCAAGATGTTTTCTCAAATGGAATTGGTGATGGAATTTCACCAACCGAGAGTGGATAAGGATAGTGTACCAAAAACTGCTTTTGGGATACTATCCAGATTCTATGAGTGGCTGGTGATGCATTTTGGATCGGCTAACGCACTTGAATATTTTATGGATCTTATGAATCGGGTTTACAAAGGTCAACTGAATAAGTTTGTGCCTGTGTTCGTGGATGATATTGGTTTACTCTAGGATCGAGGAAGAACACAAGATGCATTTGAGAATTGATTTGGAAATCTTGCGAAAACATCACTAGAGAGATGGTTTTCGAAGTCTCGATTCTGGAAGGAAAAAGTGAGATTCTTAGGTCATGCCGTGTCCGGACTTCGAACAAGGAATAGTGGTCATCACGCAAAGGTGGCAACAATTCAGGATTAGAATCAAACTAAGAATGCTACAGATGTTAGAATTTCCTTCATTTAGCATGATATTATCAACGTTTTATTAAGGACTTTCCAAAGATAGCTATACCATTGATTGGATTGAGAAAGAAGGATCAGACCTTCGCATGAGATGCGAAGTATGAGCATGCCTTCATTTTGAAGGATGGATTGACTAGTGCTCCTGTGTTAGTTATTCCTAGTGGGAACAAAGAAATAGTTGTATATGCAATGCATGTGGTACTAGGTTAGGAGCAATACTAATGCAGAAGGGAAAGGTTATGGCTTATGTGAGATGACAACTAAAGCCGCACGAAAGGAATTACCCGATTCATGACTTAGAGTTAGCGGCGATAGTGTTTGCCCTAAAGATATGGAGTCATTATTTATTGGGAATTAGGTTCGAGCTATTCCTCGATCAAGATGTTTGGCTTCGCAAGGATGGAAGATGGGTTGTTACTGATATAAACGAATTGTAAGATGAGGTTCTGAGATGATTTCATCACTCTAGGTTGACTATCCATCCTGGTAGTAACAATATGTAACAGGATACAGAGAGTTTACTATAGAAAGGGTATGAAAGGGAACGTTGGAATATTCATCTCTAAATGTATGAATTATCGTTGGTTAAAGCTAAGAAGAAGAAGCCAAGTGCATTATTCCAGCCACTAGAGGTTCCTGCATAGATATCAGAGCAAGTATCGATGAATTTCATTGATGGACTGCCATGGACTAAGGCATGATATGATTGTATATAGGTAATTTTGGATCGCTTGACCAAAAGCACAAGATTTATTCCTGTCAAATCTACCAGGATAGCATCCAAGTTGGATGAATTGTATATTAAATGGATACTTTAATACCACATAATATATAAGAGTATAATAAGTGATCGAGATCCTTTGTTTACCAACGTATTGTGAAATAACTTGCAAAAGGCATTGGGAACCATGCTACAAATGAGTACGGGTTATCATCCCCAAATCAATGGTCAAACTAAGAGGGTTAACAGAGTATTAAAAGATCTTCTCGGAGCTTGTGTGTTAGATTTTGGAGGATAATGGGAAGACCACATTCATCTTGTAGAGTTTGCATACAACAATAGCTATCAGTCGAGTATTGGTATGACACCATATGAGGCATTGTACGGTAGACCATGTAATTTCCCTCTTTTTGGTTGGAAACTTGGGAGAAGTTGGTACTTGGGATGGAAATGTTAAGGGAAAATACAGACAAGACTGAGATCATTCGGTAATGAATGAAAGCAGTCCAAGATCGCCTAAAGAGTTATGCCGATAAGAGGGGGAAGATTTGGAATTCTTAGTTGGAGATTTGGTATTTGTTAAAGTTTCAACCCTAAGAATTGTTGTTCAATTCAAAAGAAAAGACAAGTTTGCTCTGAGATTCATTGGATCATTTCCGATTTTGGAGAGAATCAGGAACCTTGCTTATAGAGCAAAGTTACTAGAGAAAATTGCAAGCATGCACAATATTTTTATGTCTCTTATCTATGAAAGTTTGTGCACGACTCAAATATAGCAGTATCTCCAAATCAGGTGGAAGGCTTAGAGGTAGAGTAAGAAGTTTCTAGACCTTGTAAGTCGCTTCAAGTTGTTGGGAATGACACGAAATAACTTAGGAGAAGGTTGTCAGGCTAGTCAAGTTACAATAGAGTGATAGTGATGACGATTGCATATGGGAAACGGAAGGAGTGCTAAGTCAAGCTATCCAGAACTCTTTGGGTGACATGTTCCCATATATCATATCTACTTGTGTCATTATGTCTTAAAGTATTAGAGTTCCACATGCTAGGATAAGATTTTTTTCTTGCATTGATTATTGAATGGTAGGTTAGCTACTCGTGGACGGTAAAGCATGCAGAATACAGTGTTTGATCGTATTTATTTGGGATTTCGAGGGCGATATTCCAAAAGATAGGGAGAATGTAATGACCCATATTTTACATACTAAAGGATCATAAAATAATTATGTTTAATTTCCTAATGATCGTATCATTCTAATATTTTAATATGTTGTTATGGGGATGTGGTATATCTCTAAGATTTTTACCAAATCGTTTTATGATTGTTTTACCCCTGCAATTTACTGTTTTAGCCACAAATTTTACTAAATATCAAATTAGATGTTCTAACTGGTCTGACTGGATCAGGATGCTAGTTGGCCGTTCCATAGAATGGTCACATTAAGGAATTGGTTTGATGAGTTGGTAGAAATTGATGTTTTAAGTATACATTTCTGCATGACAAATTATAAATAGCTAATGGCTTGATTAGTGGAATAATTAAGCTAATGACCTACAACTATAAATAAGGGTTTTGGGGAAAGAATTAGAACTTCTCACCTCATTCAAACATTAGGTTGGACTCCTGTGATTCTCCAATTGAACATAATCTCTTAAACCCTAACTCTTTCTTCATCAAATCAATCGACATAACATCTAGATGTTAGATCTACATCAAAAGGAATTGGATCTCATCATCTTGTTAGATCATACGGTTTTGATTAACAACAAGATGAAAGATCATGTTGCTAGATCACAACAACATGTCTCGCAACACAAAGTACTACAGCGATTGATCCTCGAACTCTTGAGTATGATCATTATTTCAACTACTAGTAGAGTCTAGGACTTAGATAATTATGTTAAAATCTTTCTCCTCTGTTACTTTTCTCCATGCTATTTTTATTTTCATATATATATATATAGTAAATTAGGAACAAAGCACAGATTTAGCCGACTGAATCATCTTGGTTGGTCGACTGAAATCTGTATGCACACAAAAGTTATGTGCATGTTACAGTTCAACTAAATGCTTTCATTCAGTCAATTAAACTGGTTGAGTACAAAACTTTTGTATGCACTCCAATTCAATCGATTGACTGTGCTTTTTTAGTCGATTAAACTAAGTTCCAACTGTCATATTTTGAAAAGGCATGACTCTTTCTGAAGTATTTCTTTGATCTTTAATGGTTGCAACTCTCTGATTTTGACCATGAATCTTCACCATCAGTTGTAACTCTTCATTCACTATATATACATGTAATAATATCATCTAAAATCATTCAATTTGATTTTATTGCTTCCTATTCTATTGAATTCACGTTCATATTCATTTTAAGTATTTTATTCTTGCATTCATGATCTCTTTGGAATCTTTAAGTTACAATTCAAACTTCGTCCGAATTCAAAAAGATCTCTTCCTATTTTATCTCTACTTGCTCTTATTTCTTACATTATAAACTCATGGAGAAGACTATAGGATCTTGCACTTCACTTTGACAAATCTGTGTTGTATTAGAACACAAAACAGTCAAAGGCGAATAAAAATCCTACATGTAGTCCAGGTGGTCATAAGTCTTGTAATCAAGTCCAGGCGGAAAAAACCTAGCTGGTATAGTCTATGCGGTAAGAAGTCATGTAACGGCGGTAGATACCAATTTCTCCATGTTAAAAGAGGGTTCACTACACCAGGGCAACAAATTTGTCACTCCTATATCCACCGAATTTGATACGGTCTATAGCCGTATCAAATTTGATATGACTCATAGCCGTATCTAAATATTTAGATAAGGCTTTGAATCTAATTTAAATTTGATACAGGTACAGACCGTATCAAAATCGTGCATGTTTACGTGTAAAAAATTTCCTTCAACACACACACACATTTCCCTCCTTTTTTTTATTTCCCTCACGCACTCTTCCTTCCTTTTTTTATTTCCCTCGTAGATTGTATCATGTGCCCTATTTGCATTTCTCAAATCGCTGTCAAAATAGTTTACAAATTTGAAAATTATCTGCTCAAATCGGCTTCTTCGCCATCGTCTACAAATCGTATGTCTCGATTTCTAGTAAAATTATGATTTGATTCAATTTCTTGTAATCGTTACTGTTTTCGCTATTGTTTCAACATGCTCAACATCCTCTAGGTCGGGAACTATTTTGGGGTTTTTTACCCAAGGACGGTTACAAAGCAAGGTTGGACGTACAAGGTTAAGCGCGGTTGGTCATATTTCACCATGGCTAGTACACATGTTATTTGATATATTTCCTTGTATTAGTCATACTGGAGATGTAAAATATGAATTGTGAATTTTTTTTGTTAAACTGTCATATTTATTCCAGTAAATAAAATTTGTTCTAGGTTAACTAGTTAATTCATATGCTGAACCATACATAAGAATTAACTAGTTTTATTTACTTTTCATGTACCGAGCCTAAACAAATGTACTGAATCTAATTTTATTTATTGATTTCAATAAATAATTCGTGTATTGAAATAATACACTGTGACAGTATATAAACTATAAATGTGTGGAGGAAGTGAACTCGCTAAGGCTTTAAAATTCCTTTGTTGTTTTAACTGGAACAATCAGTTTGTTATTTTCTTTTTGCATATGCATAGACTTGCAAGTGGGGGCACAATGATAAACATGCATAAAAAATGTTTACTTCTTGTTAATATGGATAGACAATAGCCGTCATATGTCTTCCTCCATATAAATATGAAGCGTTCTTTATGACATCGGTTAAATCCAAGCAATTTTATTATATATGGAGAAAGATACAGGCATATGCGAAGCGGTATGCCTATTTGTGATCTAGTGGGAGATGGAGAAACAAAAAATAAATTGCCAATGTAAACATACAATTAAAGAAAGATACAGGCATGTGTGAAGGGGGTGGGCCCATTTGTTTGATGTGATTATATAGATATTAATTTATTATATATATAGTAGCAATTTTTGAATTGTATTATCATTTTATAAATTATTTTTGAATTGTATTAGCATTTATGTGTCATATTCTATTATATATGATATAGGAGGGCAACAGATCATTTAGTATAGACAAAAAGTGGATAAATGAATCTGATCAAAGATCTAAATACTATATAAACGAGGTGGAGAAGTTTATTAGTTTTGTTGAAGAAAACGGTGGTAAGGAAGGAGTGTATTTATGCCCTTGCACTCGGTGCCAAAACATGAAGACGATTAGATTAGGTGACATTTATTTTCATTTGCTTAGATGGGGTTTTATCCAATCATATAGCGTGTGGTATTTTCATAGGGAAAAAAGGGTGGATATGGAAAAACAACAACTAATTAGTTATGCCACAAGTACCGACGAGCCCGAACACATTAGGATGGAAGATCAAGTCAACGATGCAGATAGGTTTCATGATTTTCAACTGAAAATTCGTTGTCTGATCATGCTAATGTTGAAGAGTAGTCTACGGATGGTGGCAATTGGCAGGCCAATGAAAGTAAGAAGTATAAACCACTTTTTGATAGCTCAAAAGAGCCATTATATCCTTCATGTTCAAAAGGGATAATGAAGCTATATGCCATTGTGAAGCTGAATAGCTTGAAGACCCAATATGGCTTTTCAGATATTGGTGTGACTGCACTTCTCGAACTAACAAAGGAGTTACTCTCTGAAGGTAACATGTTGCCGACAAAATACTCCGACGTGAAGAAGTTCATTAAGCAAATTGGGATGAATTATATAACTTATGATGCATGTATCAATGATTGCATATTGTACTGGAAAGATGATGCGAACAGAATTTCTTGTACAAATTGCGATGAACCAAGATATATAACATCATTCAATAAAGAGAGAAAGGGCACCAGAGTACCTCGAAAGACATTTGGACGTTTTCCTTTAATTTTTGGATTGAAGAGACTGCATACTGTACCATGGATAGCAGATGCAATGGCCTGGCATGGTCATCCCAAGTCTGATCCAAACGTAATACGTCATCCATGTGACACTTCTCAATAAAAAAACCGTAGATTCTTTTGACCAAACATTCACTATCGAGCCACGAAATGTAACACTTGGAACAGCAACAGATGGTTTCTGTCCACATGCTTCTCTATATAACCCTTACAGTTGTTGGCCAGTAATTATAGCACTATATAATGTTCCTCCGTCTACGTGCATGAAACAGGAGTTTTCAATGTTAACACCTTTGATTTCTGGGCTAAAACAACCGGGGAAGGATATTGATGTTTATTTACAGCTGTTGATAAACGACTTAAAGCAGTTATGGAAAGGAATCGTTACATATGAATAAATCCGAGTTTACAATGAGAGCTAGGTTGCTGTGGGCAATCCATGATCACCCTGCTCTTGAGACTTTACCGAGATGTATAACTCACGGTTACTTTGCATGTCCCATTTATGGGGAAAACGCTTGTTTTTATCATTTTCATGAAAGTAAGAAGATGCGTTATATGGGACATCGAATGTGTCTTTCTAATGGACACAAGTTTCGATACGACAGGACAGATTTCCATAAGGAACAAGAACTTCGTCGTCCAAAATGGCCATTTACTGGTTTTGAAGTTGAAAAGAAAGTAGCGAATATCAAAATGAAAATCGGTAAACACAAAGAAGAAATTGGTCAAAAAATTACAAAAAAAAAAATGATTTTCTGTTGTAAAAATCGGTGGCGTTTATTCGCAAATGCAAGCAAAGGTGTTTTCATCATAACATAAACACTGCAAAAAAAATTCACTTCCCAGCCTAAGAAAAAAATAGTCTGCGTAGTCCAAAATAAACGTAACCACCTATTTTCTATTCCTCTCCCGCTTATACTTAGAATTTTTTAACCCTCATTCCCTTTCCCCAAAATCCCTCTACCGAAGAAATTCCCTTTCCCCCAAATTGTTCTACCGAAGAAATTTCATCACACCGATTAACTTTCCTCGTGTCATCATCAACTCTGTCGTACTCCACTCAACAACATCGTGGAAGCTAGCGAAAATCTCCGCTCATGGTATAGTTAAATTTAGGTATGAATTCTTTAACTCGATTTTGTGATTCTATTTGGATTGTGTATGAAATATTTGAATGCATATTATTTTCTCATCTTCTATCCCGCTAGGTTTCGGTTATGATATGGATGATTAACCCTAATTGCAATCGTTTATTCTATTTTATTCTGTCGTTTTTTATTTTCTCATCTCCTATCTTGCTAGGGCTCGATTATGGTATAACTGCTTGATTTTCATGTTTTATTTGGATGCTTTTCTGATAGGCTATTTTGATGATTGTTATTATTGTGCTTCATGTGACAGTTTATGTTGTAGCTGAATTATATTTTTGGACAATTTATTGAATTTTTGTGGTCTTTATACCGGTTGAAGATGATTGTCAGCTTTGTTCTGAAAAAACAATTTGTACGTGCATGCTTACGTTTTTAACAATATAGTGCACCCCATTTATGGATTAAACCAATATGACTGGTGTTGGTATTCGGACTAAAAAAAGGACAAAGTATCTGAATTGGTGATAGGAGACGTGACATATATCATATACTCTCATTTACATGAGATTTGTCAAGTCTTTGTTAATTGAGTTTTAGTTAGGTTAACAAATATCTCTGTTTATTAGTATCCAGACTTTGTCAATTGAGTTCAAGTTAAGGTGAACAAATTATCTATGCTTAACGGTAGTCAGTGGCCTCAACTGAATGAAATAGTACTCTTACTTCTTAAATATGTTGGAAATTTTTACCTAGATCGTGTTTTGGTCCTAAACTTTTTTTGGTTTTTTAACTAATGTTCTCTTCTCTCGATTATCTAAGAAATGGCACATTTAATCGGTACTGTTAGATCAAAGAATTCATACTTTCTTTTTATATGATTATTTGTAACCATGGAAGAAAACTTTATTACCTTTACCAAGAAATGAATATTAAGTCAATTTACTTATGTATAAATGAATTTGGATTTTGTTCCAACAGATGCTTTGAATACATTAATTACTAAGAAGTACATTGATGGTAATAGTACCGGTACATAAGGTTCAGTGCTAAGTTGAGAACAATTCATTAAGATGCATGGGTTCATCTAGCATTGAATTTTAAAATATAATTGACAACTCTCCAAATATAACAGTAGCGTTGGACATAATTAGTTCATCCATCTTTCGATAATCGATCATGATGCTCATAATTGAATAGACACCTTGCAGTGTGGTAGTTAGAAGACTTCAAATGAAACACAAAGTCTGAACTGCAGTGTAGACATCTAGCAAACCAACATTTTACTTTGTAACCATCGTACTTCTTTTCCTTCTCTCTTATAATTGTTCTTGGCAGATTTGTGTTTGAACATATAATAAGACTCGCTGAACTAGAATTATCTAGTTAGTGCATCATTTATAAGATGCATGGATTTCTTTTTGGGTAATAAATTCAACGTGTGGTTATTTTTTAGCTAACAATGAATAACCAATTTATACGTCAAAGATTGGATACTTATTTGCCTTCATATGTCGATGATGGAAAAAGATTGGTTTTTTTAAAACAGGTCATAAAATCATGTTTAACTTAATACGTATTTTGAGAATTAGAACATATAATCTAATCTTAAAACTCAAATTTTTATGTCTTTTAATTTTGTCAGCGAACTAGTATAGAGTACCGACACGGGGCACTGAATTTCGTGCATGCTGCAACGAGGAACGTAAGAAATGTACAAAAAAATGCTCTTGCAGAGATTGTCAGAATCTTAGTTGCCATGTTGAACAAATTATCGTTGATCATTTAATTACAAAAGGAATGGAGCCTAGATACATTGATGGTGAATGGTTTAATCATGATGAAAAAGATAAAAGTAGAGAAGAAAACAAATATGTATGACGTATATGATCTATTCAAGATGATTCACTATGAAGATGAAGATTTTATAAATAATGATTTTTTTTTATGATGATAAAGATAATGTTGATTCTCATAAAAAAAGAGGATGAGTTACTCAAGAAATTGGAAGATGCAGAAACTCCATTATATCCTGTTTGCATAGATCATACAAAATTATCTGCCATCATCGTCATGCATTATTTTAAATGCAAAAGTGGCTTGTCTAGTAGTGGGTTTAATAAGCTTTCAGTTGTGCAACATCTATTTCTATCAAAGGATAACGTGCTTCCCAAAACCTTATATGAAGTCAAGAAATTTCTTAGAGCATTCGACATGGGTTTGGAAAAGATACATGCTTGTGAGAATGATTGTTGCCTTTTCCGAAAAGAATACAAAAATTTAGAAAATTGCCCAAAATGTGGTTTTTCGAGATGGAAGAAAAATCAAGATATTGAAGAGGGTATACAAGGTGTTCCAGTTAATGTATTGAGATATTTCCTAATCATTCCAAGATTTAGAAGAATATATAGACCTCAAAAGATGGTAGAAGATTTAAGATGACATTTCGATGGAAAAATGCATCATCCCATGGATTCTATGACATAGAAAATGGTAATCCTATTCATCTGATCCACGCAATCTTAGGTTTGGTCTTACTACAGATGGATTCAATCCATTTTCCTTGTTGAGTTCGTAATATATTTGTTGGCCGGTAATGCTTGTGACATATAATCTCTCGCATATGTTATGTATGAAGAAGAAAAATATTATGTTGACTTTAATTATTCCTGGCCTGAAGCAGCCCGGGAATGATATTGATGTATATTTGGCGCCTTTGGTGGAAGACTTGCATCACTTGTGGTTTAATGGAGTTATTGCTTATGATGCATTTAGTAAAACTTTGTTTAAATTGAATGCAATTTTGCTATGGACAATTAATGATTTTCTGGTTTATGGAAATCTTACTAGACGTCATGTGAAAGGTGAAAAATCTTGCCCATTATGTGGCGTCAATATTCATTCTTGTTGGTTGAATCATAGTCATAAGTTTGTCTACATGAGTCATAGAAGATTTCTGCTTCCTTCAGATTCACGGAGGAAACAAAAGGCATTGTTTGATAACACCATAGAGACAGGTAGTGCTCCTAGAATGCTTACTGGGAGAAACATCTATGCATTGTTGAAGGATTATCCAAACGCTTTTGGAAAAGGAAAAGAAGAGAAAAGTAATAAGAGAAAGTGTGTTTATGATAAAGAAGATGAATATGATGATACTAACACTTCCACGAAAATGGGGATATCAAGGTGGAAAAAAGATTAGTTTTCTTGGATTTGCCTTATTGGGAGGTTAGTGGTTAATTAATTTGTTTTTCACTGTTTTAGTGTAGGAAAAACCCAATAATGCGTTATAGTTATGGTTTTCACATGAACTTCCATTCGTCACAATATTGATGTGATGCACGTGGATAAGGACATTGGTGAAGCCTATTGGGCACGATGTTGCATGGTAATAAATCCAAAGATGGAACCAACTGTAGGAAGGATTTAGGGGATTGGAGAATTCAACATGAGCTTCATACACAACCTCGTGGGAATAAAACATATCTACCACCGGCTCCATATTTGTTGCCAAAATCTAAAATAAAAATATTTTGCAAAATATTGTACGATTTCAAAGGACTGGATGGCTACTATTCGAATTTAAAAAATCGGATTTCATTGTCGAATTGCAAAATTAGTGGATTTAGGTCAAATGAGTATCATGCATTAATGCAACATTTATTGCCAGTAGCATTGAGAGGATTAATGGCAAAGAAGGAAAGAAAAGCAATATGTCACTTATGTTCTTTTTTCAACAAATTATGTCAACGTGTTCTTGATAGAGAGAAGGTAGAACAAATCAATGTTGAGATTATTGAAATTTTATGTGACCTTGAATTTTTTTCCACCATCTTTCTTTGATATAATGGTACATTTATCCATTCATTTTGGAAAAGGATCACAAAGTGTGGACCGGTTCATTTTCTTTGGATGTACCCATTCGAAAGTTATATGAATTCGAAAGTTATACGAAGACACTCAAAGATTATGTCAGAAACTATGCACGACCAGAGGGATGTATTGTAGAATAATATCTTGCAGCAGAATGCATGTTGTTTTTCAATGAATTTTTGAAAAAAATTAGGAGATTTAGAGAAGAAAGGAGCTCGAAATAAAGAATATGAAAGCAGTGGAATACTCAAGGGACGTCCAATTTCAATATCGAAGACAATTACATTGCCATCTTGAGAAAGAAAGTGCTCATTTAGTTGTGTTAATGAATATGGTCATGGTGGAACCATTTATGGAGTAATTTTATGTTATATATTGTTTTTATTATTTTTATGTGTTTATAATGATATATATATATATACACACATATATATATATAACTTATAATCAAGTGTTTAATACTAGTTTGCATTTGGAGGAATTAGAAAAATCAGACCAGCGCATGAAAAAAATGCGACCTTACTTTGGGAAACACATACAAAAAAATTTGTCGATTGGATTAAAAGGAAGGTTAGTTAAATTTCAAATATATTCTCATATGACTATTAATATTACTATTAAATTTACATGCTAAATAAAATTCGTTATAGATACCTATTACCTCTAAGGATCATAAAGACCTACTAAAATTGATTGTTTACGGTCCGAAGGATGGTGTCATGTCTTGCAAAGGATATATCATCAATGAGCAACGTTTTCATGTAAAAGATTTAGGGAGACAAGCTCAGAATTGTGGGGTGACTTTTGATGCGACTACTATGTGTAGAGAAAGAACAAAAGGTATGTCCCTAGTGGTTGATGTGGTCACTTATTATGGAATATTGAAAGATATTATTTTATTAATTATCATTTGTTTTATATTCCAGTTTTTAAGTGTTGTTGGACATATAAAGGAAATGGAGTAAAAGTTGATGATGATGGGTTCACTCTTGTTAATTTACATCAAGCATCATTTTCATGAGACCCATACATACTCGCATCTCAAGCAAAACAGCTATTTCATTCAAGAGAGAACGGAGATTCTAATTGTTATGTTGTAATGAAAGCACCATCAATAAGTTTTATTGATTTAGAGGATCCTGATTGCATCGAGGAAGACATCCAAGTGGTGGAAGATGAAATAACAGAAGTGGATGACGAAGATGTTGGCTATGTTAGAGAGGACTGCGAGGGCATACTTGAGTAGATTATATGTCCTACTTGAGCACGATTGTTCATTTTCTTTAGTGATGGTTGAACTTATAAATTAAATCCGGGCTATTTGTAAAGTTCATTAAACTTGTATTGATTTTTTTTAGTGTTGGTTGTTCATTTGTTGCACTATCAACCTCTTTCTTTAGTGTTGGTTTTATTGATTTCACAGCATATGCCTACCCAATATGATTAATCTTTCTTATTAATTATTTTTAGGTTTTTGACTTCTTATAACACCATATAGGTAATTTAGCAACCCCCGAATGCGGAAAATTAGCAACGGCTTTGGGCCGTTGCTAAATAATAACGGACTTAGACCTTTGCAAAATTGTTCAATACGGGTTTGGACCATTCTAAATTTTAGAACGGATTTCATCCATTCTGAAATACAGTACGTAATCCAATACCCCCCCCCCCCGTATCCATAATACGTTTTCATTCTCCTTGGATCCTCGGAAAGAAAAAGAAAAGAAAAACGCTTTCGTCCTGTAGATCTGGCCATCAGATTCGAAGATGCTTGCCTCTCCTTATCGAAAATCGAAGACGGTTTCCTAACCTGTTCATCTCTTGTTCGATCGTAATCAACCATTACCATTGTTAGGTAATTTATTCAAATCGATCCAAGATCTTTAGGTTTCTTTTATTTTGTTATTCAGGCCATAATCGGTTCGATTGAAATTGCCCTAGATCTATGGGTTTTTGCTTGATTTCTACTACATAAATTTTACAAATTTCTGCTACATTTCAGGGTTTGTGATTTTTACTACTTGATCCCTTGCGGTTTCTATATTAAACTTCCGGGTTATGTGTTGATTAAGCATTTGCAAGGTTGTGCTAGATTACTACTGGATGCTTATTTATTATTTGTCTCTTTCATTGTTACTTTTTATGTCAGATAGCATACTTAAACTTAAGAGCCTTATTAACTGTCAAGCCTTTAGGAACATGTTAAATGAGTTTCAGGATATACTTTTGCTCTTGGTTATCCTAAGGACAGAAGTACACAATGCATTGTTTGTTGTCCAAAAAAATGTAACGACCCAAGGATTTTCGGCCCCGAAAATCGACATAAATATAATTCTGTAACTCATGCCGACCTTCCAAACACCGGAACGTTATTAAAAAGAATTTAGAGGGTGAGATAAAAAAGAAAGAAATATTAGAATAGAAGAAGAAGAAGAACCAACACAACACAGAATCAGAGTCTCACATCACAGCGGAACAAAATATAATGCATAAATAAATCTTTATTGAGAGCTTTTAAAAATACTTACAATATCAGAGTACAACACACATCTGAATAGTTATAATAATAATAATAATCTGCCCCATATACAACACACAACGGAATAGATGCTAGATACAATACATCTGATCACCTTCTGCTCGTCTCTAGACTTCGCAGCATCCGATAACTTGGACCTGTACACCCCGGGCTAACCCGAGCATTTACAAAACACCGGGTCAGTCTAGTGAACTAGAGTGAGAAAAACTTGCACAGTATTAAGGGGAATCGTCCAACTTGATTTTAAACTTCAAAAATCTTTTCGAAAGAAAAGGATAATCGTATGACCAAATTCGCACATAAATACAGATAGTTCTTACCTTACGATAACCCAAAACATTTTTGAAATCAATATCTTTTCTGATATAATAATAATGTCTAAATACAAGTAAATATCAATCTAGCGAAATGCTTGCATCTCACGCTCCACATATATAGTATACAAACAAAACCGCGGGCGCTTATTGGAGATTGGATTCCCACTATGACAAGGTACGGGACCACCTGCCAATAGTGTATCTCTAGAGGTGAATACACTGTGTTCAACAAGAACGTCTTGCAACCCGGCTCTCACATGACCGACCACTCATTTCTCTTGAGTGTATCAAATGTATATCACCAACGGTTGGGCTCAAACCACCATTTCCAAAAAAGGGACAACATCGAAATATAGATTAAAGAAGCAAAAAGAATTTCTCTAGATAGGTGATTATACACCCTAATGGGAGCGACCTACATAGCCATGCTGCCTGCCCGATTTTTGTCATTTCCCGATTGGTGAGGCTTGAGGTTTAGATTAACTTTCGAAACATCTGGTCATTATTCACTTTGAATGTAACATCGTCAGATCCGCCAGATATCACTAATTGACGTCCACAAAAATACTGTAGTTAGAAGCTAAGAGAACGACTATTCTCCGCCAATAACTATAACACGTTTGAAGAAATCAACGTACGTGACCCTTTGCAAATACTCTGTCAGACATCCGTCTATACAAGTCCTCCAGGAACAGGATGAACCGAAGGTACTCTCCTACCGCATCCCATATAGGAATCACTCTATGGATCAGTAGCGAGAAGTCCTTGCAACCCATAGATTCCAACCACGACAGAATCACAGCTTATCTCTGCTTGCCAGGTGGAGAATATTAGTGGTTCTTCCATTTATGAAATTCCACGGTCTTCAATGCTCCATCTCGATCATCTTATGATATCTTCACGTATTTGTTGGTCGGAATGTCTTTCGAATATAAATTCGATCCCGGTCTTTCCATACCAACAATCGTATTGGAAAGATTTGATAGTCAGTGATTTAACTATCAAAATAAACAGTGATACAATCATGACAATCCAGTGAGTTCACTGATTCAGTATTCAGCAGCACTTGGCCTTTTAATTAAAACAAACAGATTCACTTCTGTTTAATTAAAACTTCTAACCCTTTTAATATTTAAAAATACGATATTTGAATTCTTATTTAATATACTTATGTTCTCAAAACCCATTTCATATAAATACTTAGTGAAATAACTTATAATCATATTAAATTTCCGCTTAATTCTCCTTTCAAAACATTTGTTACATTATTTTTTATTATTTCAACTTAGGTAATCCACTTAACTTATTATTCGTAATCAACGTTAGGTAATATCTTTTATTCTATTCTTGAAACAATAACAAATATTTATTTGTATATAATAAAACTCAACCTTACATTTCCTTTTTACTAATTTCCTTTACTTCGTATATTCTCTAAATTTTCACCAAACATCGCATTATTATTTCTCTAATGGAAATAATAAATTATCACTAACCTCTTTTCCGATTACCACTAATATCATCTTCAAATAATCCTGATGTTGTTCAAGTTGGGGTATTTTAATTACCTCTCAGACCTTGATCAACAACGTTCTTATCCTCAGATAAATATAAGTTGTAATCAAACCAATATTCTATTCCAGTCTCAAAACAAATTCCGTTATAAATTGGATTTGGTTTTACAATCCTATGACCCACTTCTTTACCCAAATTCACTTTTACCAATCTCCTTTCAAATCTGTTCGACCATTTCTCACTTTGGAAATCTTATTTAAATTTTCCCCTTTCTACTTGATCTCGTTTTCAAGTATCGTTAATGTAAAATTAACGCCTTAACACTTTAAACCTTATTTACATAACACTGGTTTATTATAAACCTTTTATCTTAATTTCCTTTGACATAATTCAAATAATTAAGTAACATTTATTTCTAGCTATTGTATTCACTTGAAATTCTCTTTATAACTATGTTATAAAAAATATTCGGGTTTTAAAATAAACCCGTTCATAAACTTCTTTCACCATTCAACTAGATTTCATTTTCAACTTTGATTACTTTTTAAATGATTTCAGTTAAAAAGTAATTGCCCAAAATTACTATTAATCAGAATAATACTTTATCTTAATCATTAACTACTGTGAAGGTAGTTAATTCATTTATTTACTAAAATAAATAGTGAATCCCATTTTAAAATCTTATTAAAATTAAAATAATATTCATTAAACTATTTAAATTCAAACACACTAATTTCATAATCAATCTCAATTAAGAACAGTCGATTTAATCAATTCCAAACACGGTTATCTCGTTAACCGATTCCAATTAATTCTCACTTTAAATTAATTAATAACATAATTAATTTAAGTAATTCCATTTAATTGTTTCTTAACAAAACAATTATCCAAATTTGAACCGTTAAGGTTAATTTCTATTCACTTCTTCACAAATCTGGTTAACATCAGATTTTACTTTATAAAAACAATTAATGATTAATTATAACTTAAATGATAAGTAATAAATATTTATGTAACATCTCGATATTTTTAACGATTTAAAATCCGATTTAAAATCAAAATTTTATTTTGAAATTATTCTATGGTTTTTCATAACGGGAATTCGAAATTTGTAATACGTACAGTGAGATGTAGCAACTGTAAAAAATTTCATCGGAAAATTTGACTGTTGTCGGTCGTGCAATTTTTTAGTGCAAAGCTGCGCTTATCAGTTCAAATTTTAATGATTTTAAAATCTCTCTGAAATCAGTTCGTACAAACACGAAAAATATTCTATTCGTTGTCACGAATCCGACGGCGAAATTCGTTTCGCGGAAATCGGACGTTTTGACCTCCGTTTTCCGTCCGCATTTTTACGTCAAAGGGGTCCGTAACGCGCTTTTGAACGGAGCATGCAGACACTGCAAATTATACACCGTTGTGTCCGTCTCGTCGAGCTGATTACCAAAATATATTTATTTGTCAGTTTCGGTGCTCGGTTCGCGCTGAAACTGTGAAAAGGCTTGCGCAGTTCATTTTTGAAACGGTGACATTTGAGTTCGATGTGTCCCTTTTACGATTCTACATATTTTTCTAGCCATTTTGGGTCTGCAAACCTAGTTTGAAAAATCCGCATGGTGCTGCAAGGGACAATAATGTCATAAACATGTATATATGTTGGAGGCATGCGTTCCATTTTATTTCAAAACCATGCATGTCCATTTTTGTTCCCAAAAGCCATACGTCATTTCCATTTCAAAAGCCTCTACTTTTATTATTCTCATGCCATCCTTCATTTTCTAAGCCACCTTTGAAATGCATGGATTGTTCCCATGAGTTATTCACATTTCCAAACGTTATGACATTCATTTCCAATGCCACGTTTCAATTTGCATGCATTTTTCAAAACATTGCTTCACGTTTCTTTCAAATGGAAGAAAGAAAAATATAAACCATTCATGTAGTATATGCGTCAAACATCCATGCATTTTTTTTTCCAGTACCACGTTCGTTTTTTTTCAACTGTTCATTATTTTATTTTTATTTTTATTTTATTTTATTTTATTTTTATCTTTCAAAATTCGGAACTAAAGTTGCTTTGGGAAGAATGACCACGTCCAGCTTTAAAATCGCTGAGTTTTCCAAAAGTATCGTTCAAATCCCAGCGGTATCTGTTGCCACGTTTTTTTTTCTTTTTTTTTCGAAGTTTGAAACTGTCCTCGATCTCTCCTTTTCCCAAGCAAACGGTACCTTCCCCATTCGTTATATTCACCACTACCATTTCTTTTTACCCATTTATTTACTTCCGCTACAGTCCTTCGCCATCATGGAATATTCATACTGTAGCCTACCTTTCCATTGATTTTGTCTTCCATCCCACTTTTCTTTTACTTCCCTGAGCCATGACGTTCCCCAAACACACGCTGAAGCCACCCATAGACCGACGTGCCCCGAAACACCACCACCCGTCTGTCCTGTGCAGAGCCCACCCCACGCCTCTCCACTCATCCGTCGCACCCAAGCCCTCATTTTCCAGAAGCCTTTTATATGCTATGTTTGGACAATTGCTCTATCGGCTTGTTGAAAGGTTAGCTTATATTTATTATGAAATCAATTCGAAGTAGACAATCGCCACACCATCTGTTCATCCGCGCCCACTCTGCCTTGTCCTCAATTCACCACCATTGAGATCCGCCGCCATCCGAATTGTGTCCGCTTCCACCTCGCCTTCCCAGCGCCAAAACCATCGCCTGAGCCAATGAAGTCGAGCTCCGCCCTCCCTGAACCCGTCACCCTTCCCTCCGCCCCAGACCGTGATCATCATCCTCCCAGTAGCCCGAGCTCCACCCAACGAACCCCAGTGCCGCCGTCACCTTGCCATTGCTGCTCCAAGCCTCATCTATTGTTTTCTTGCGTCAGTATGGTACTGTGTTAGTTTTTTTTATATACTGTGTTGTTGTTTTGTTATTTGCGTGAGTAAATGGTTTTAAACATGACTGTGTCTGAGTGTATATTTTTTTCTGTGTATTATAAATATATATATAACTGGGTAATGATCCTATGTGTATGGTTTACATTAGTATATGAGAGTGTTATGTGTGTGTTTTCGAGTGTGTTGGTTTGGCGTGAGTCATAATTTTATATGTATACTTACTTATATTTATATAATATATGTATATGTGCTGAGTTTGTGTATGCCTGTTATGTGTGTGAGTAAGTTTGTGGGAAGTGTTTGTGTTGATGGTGCTGTGTGCGTGTGTATTGTATGTGGGTGTGTTTATCTTATGTGTTTACATAAGTTGAAATTTATATTATATATAGTTTCAGGGTGAGATAAAGTTTGAAATATATTTATGTTATAATTTTTTTATGTATATTCGTGTGTGTGTGTGTGTGTATATATATATATATATATATATAATTTTGTGGAAAAATTTATTGGGTTTATTTTGTATCGAGTTTGGTGTTGAGTTCCGAAACCCATTCCAAAACTCGATAACCGTACCGATCCATCGAGAAATTCCCTGGTCTCCTCTCATAAAAATAAAATGAAATATTGAGCGATATCGAGTTGAAGCCATTCCAAATCGTGCCTGGAAGTTGTCGTCGCATTCAATGTCAATCCATCAATCGTCGTCCCTATTTCTGTGCCACAAAAGGTGAGTTTATCTCACACCTGACTTACATTTTTCATGGATGTTAGATCAATAATGATCTGTTATATGAAATGTATAGGATCGCTGATAGAAATTGTTTGATTTGATATATATGCACATTTCATATGTGACACGATATATTCATATGACACGTAGTTGCACCGATGATATATATGCTGTGATTGTTGCTATATGATTTTTGTTTATGATTGTTGATACCCCTAGTTTAGAAAAAATCACTAAGGGTTGAAATGATACATACCTGAACGGACATTAGAATAGGAAAAAAATCGTTATGAGTTGAAATGATAGACCTGAACGATTTTTACTGAATTTGGGATCGCGGGTTGAAATGATAGACTCGTAGAAATTTTATAAATCGCGGGTTGAAATGATAAATATCCGTATCACTTGACCATAGGGTAGAAAACTATATACGGACACCGTTGGTCGTATTTTCGAAGTATTTTGATTTTTAGAATTTGATTTTAAAATAATAATTTAAGATTTTATATTTTTATTTTAAGAATTCTAAACTTTTGTATATTAATATTTTCTTTAAACTTAATTTATATTATTTTAAATTTATATATGTTTATAATCTATTTTCTAATTAGAATTTTATAAACTTAAATTTATATCTATTTTCAAAAATTAAATTATCTTTATATATATTTGCAAACTTTAAACTCAAAGTTGGTTTAGATTAAGATTTCGCGACTTAAATTCGAGATTTGAAATTGAAATAACGATATTTGATTTTAACAATGAACTCATATGAGATATGAATTCAAATTTGATTGAACATAAAGTAATTAAGCGTGATTTAGAATATATATAAATTTATATACGGAATCGAATTTTTATAATCGTTTAGTTGAATTATGAAACTTGTGAAATCGAATTTATAAGATGGTTCTAAAATGTATGATTGGAATTGTACGACTTGAGTAAATGATATATGATTTGTCGAATTTGAAATATAAGAGTTTGATTCGAATTCTTAGTAATGAATTTGAATTTATATTTTGAGTTATAAAAGTATGATATGATTTGTTTTGAATTATATAAGCGAAATATGAGATTTTGATTTAAAGTGTATTTATTGAAGTTGAACCGAAATATTCGATTTGATAAATCGATTTAAACGATATCTTATAATGGTAAACGTGAAACAATTGAATTGTTGAACTTGAGTTTTATGAATATAAACCAAACAAAAATATTATCGAGGTAAATGTTTTGTATCGATTTTAGTGGAAATTGCGATCGTTAAGATATGATTTGAAAATAAGTCGTTTTTCGGATTTGAAATCGTTATGTAATAATTTTAGAAAATCATATAAAAACCGAAGTTAAATAATATAGCATTAGTTATACTATAATTTGAAATCTTTATGTTATGTTTTGTAATCGATTTGATTAAAGCGGTATAAATGAGTTGTTTTCAAAATTGAATATATTCGAAGCTAGATATTTAATTTTAAATTCAAATTCGAATATGAGCTTTCGTATAAATGATTTTATAAAGTGATTTATAAAACAATAGCCACGGTGTGAAAAATGTAAACGATTGGTTGTTAAAGAGACCGGGATCGGCTATTGTCATACTCTCTGCCAATACCGAAAACCACTTTAATAACTGTGTACGCGGTGGAGTTCCAGAATGAAGTGGATGACTTGGCGAACGACTCCATTTATTTTATTTCATATTAATTACGAGACCCTGACTACCTTGAGTCAGCTTGATGTGGCTAAAACAGGAGCTACGCACGGACCAATTGAGGTCATACCTCTTATCGAGCACACTTCTTCGATATTATTCTATTACTGTTGAGATTCGATTTGGGCCCTTTTGATTATGGGAGTGTGTATCGAGGTGGGCGGTAGTTGCTACTATGCGTTACCACCAGTCCGGCTCTGCAAACGGTGAATCCACCCTGGCATTCCTTGCGTGCCTTGTCACATGCCTTATACGAGCCCAATACGATTTTGTTTTGTACTATTTTATATGGAGTGCCCTCTGGTCAACCTCCAGTTTACGGAGGAATTACGGTACTGTATATACTATGGGAATATATAAACGGTGTAAGGGTAATAATGGTAATCCCGCTTACGCTATTTTGATAATTTACTTTACTGATAGATACTATTGTATATAGCGTATTATACTATAAAGTATTAGTTTGACGGATCCTTAGAGGATGGTGATCCCAAACATCCTTTAAGTTACTGATTTCATTTCATCGAACATTTCATTTGAGTTGATTTACTTCCATGAGAATGTTAGTCCTGATCCGAGTTGTTTTGTTTTGCATTATTGCTCGGGTCAGATCGAGTATTACAGTTTCGAGATTTACTCTTGGAGTTGGAGCTTATGTTGGATTTTGCTCATCTATATCTACCTATCCAGTTGACCCAGTTCTAGCTATTCTTGTCATTTCTGTTTTTGTAGTTATCTTTCATTTACTGTATTAGTCTTCCGCTGTATTATTTATGTAAACTCTGATGTAAAACTTATTTAGTAGCTTCATGAACTACTATTGTATTTTGTAAATTCCCGCTGTGAGATATTATGTTACTCTGTATATGTATATGTATCTGTGATCTGTGATTCTGTGATTTATTCTATTTACCTCAGAAGCTAATAACAATCTGTTGTTTTGGACGTTCCGAGTTAACATGTTTTGTCGATTCGGCACGATCAAAATGGCGGGTTGTTACAAGTGGTATCAGAGCTTTGGTTTTTCAAAGCTTTAGCCTATGGGGTAAAAGCTCATTAGAGATAGGGTAGTGATACCCTAGAATGAGTTGAATCAGTTGCAGAATCCTTCTTGAGAGAGCGTATTTTTAAAGTAAAAAAAAAATAGTTTTTCAAAATGGTTTTAAAATGTTTTAAATAAATATTTTGAATACAATATTCTGTTTAATATTTAAATCTTCTTCTGAGTTTCCTTTCCATTTGAATCTATCTTCCTTCGTAGATCCTCTTTGATTAGGTTCTTTCGTTCTTTCAGCTTTTACCTCGAACTCTATAATTTATACTTGTCCATTTCAAGGTAAGAAGTAGAAGAAGAGTATAAGTCTTCTAGCCAGTCGGTCCTTATTAAGTATTGGTTTGAAAATTTTATTTTGAAAGATATTATTATATATAAGATCTTCTTAATGTAATATTTAATTTGATATTTGTAAATAATTTGGTAATACCAATGGTTTGTAAGATTTTATTTGTAATGTATTCATATGTTAACTTATAGAATTAATTAAGTGTTATAAGTTTAAATATTGATAACATGAATTTGAAAATATTTAGATATAGTATAGAATGATTTTGTTATATATTTGATTTAATAATAATACTGTTGTATATTTATTTAGAATTGTAGTTGAATTTTAATAAATAAATGAGTGGGGGGGGAGATATATTTTTCCCTACTTAAAATTTTAATGATTTGAAATATATTATTTATAATATATGATTTGAATTTTGATATATATTCTGTGTAAATAAACAAAAGATGTTTTGAGTACTTATTTGACGCTAAAATTGGCCTATCGAATACTTAGTGACTTGGTGTATATGTCTGATCAACATATATGTTAAATTCTATGTGTATTAGATAGATATAGTGTCACATTCTAGTCGCTTGAAAATGATTCTGGTGATGACCGCGGCATCATCGATATCTATTTTCGGGTTTCGAAAGTGGGATAAATATATATAGCCAATCGTAACGTCGAGTGAATACTTGAAATGTTTGAAAATATTTTATCTTTTGATTTATATTTATTTAAAATTATATATGTATAGGGATAAATATGAACCATTGGTTTAAATATATTAATTATTTAATTACTATTTCTCTACCTCGTTCCTTTTCGGGGACGAAAAGTTTTGAGTGGGGGAGATTGTAACATCTCGATATTTTTAACGATTTAAAATCCGATTTAAATCAAAATTTTATTTTGAAATTATTCTATGGTTTTTCATAACGGGAATTCGAAATTTGTAATACGTACAGTGAGATGTAGCAACTGTAAAAAATTTCATCGGAAAATTTGACTGTTGTCGGTCGTGCAATTTTTTAGTGCAAAGCTGCGCTTATCAGTTCAAATTTTAACGATTTTAAAATCTCTCTGAAATCAGTTCGTACAAACACGAAAAATATTCTACTCGTTGTCACGAATCCGACGGCGAAATTCGTTTCGCGGAAATCGGACGTTTTGACCTCCGTTTTCCGTCCGCATTTTTACGTCAAAGGGGTCCGTAACGCGCTTTTGAACGGAGCATGCAGACACTGCAAATTATACACCGTTGTGTCCGTCTCGTCGAGCTGATTACCAAAATATATTTATTTGTCAGTTTCGGTGCTCGGTTCGCGCTGAAACTGTGAAAAGGCTTGCGCAGTTCATTTTTGAAACGGTGACATTTGAGTTCGATGTGTCCCTTTTACGATTCTACATATTTTTCTAGCCATTTTGGGTCTGCAAACCTAGTTTGAAAAATCCGCATGGTGCTGCAAGGGACAATAATGTCATAAACATGTATATATGTTGGAGGCATGCGTTCCATTTTATTTCAAAACCATGCATGTCCATTTTTGTTCCCAAAAGCCATACGTCATTTCCATTTCAAAAGCCTCTACTTTTATTATTCTCATGCCATCCTTCATTTTCTAAGCCACCTTTGAAATGCATGGATTGTTCCCATGAGTTATTCACATTTCCAAACGTTATGACATTCATTTCCAATGCCACGTTTCAATTTGCATGCATTTTTCAAAACATTGCTTCACGTTTCTTTCAAATGGAAGAAAGAAAAATATAAACCATTCATGTAGTATATGCGTCAAACATCCATGCATTTTTTTTTCCAGTACCACGTTCGTTTTTTTTCAACTGTTCATTATTTTATTTTTATTTTTATTTTATTTTATTTTATTTTTATCTTTCAAAATTCGGAACTAAAGTTGCTTTGGGAAGAATGACCACGTCCAGCTTTAAAATCGCTGAGTTTTCCAAAAGTATCGTTCAAATCCCAGCGGTATCTGTTGCCACGTTTTTTTTTTTTTTTTCGAAGTTTGAAACTGTCCTCGATCTCTCCTTTTCCCAAGCAAACGGTACCTTCCCCATTCGTTATATTCACCACTACCATTTCTTTTTACCCATTTATTTACTTCCGCTACAGTCCTTCGCCATCATGGAATATTCATACTGTAGCCTACCTTTCCATTGATTTTGTCTTCCATCCCACTTTTCTTTTACTTCCCTGAGCCATGACGTTCCCCAAACACACGCTGAAGCCACCCATAGACCGACGTGCCCCGAAACACCACCACCCGTCTGTCCTGTGCAGAGCCCACCCCACGCCTCTCCACTCATCCGTCGCACCCAAGCCCTCATTTTCCAGAAGCCTTTTATATGCTATGTTTGGACAATTGCTCTATCGGCTTGTTGAAAGGTTAGCTTATATTTATTATGAAATCAATTCGAAGTAGACAATCGCCACACCATCTGTTCATCCGCGCCCACTCTGCCTTGTCCTCAATTCGCCACCATTGAGATCCGCCGCCATCCGAATTGTGTCCGCTTCCACCTCGCCTTCCCAGCGCCAAAACCATCGCCTAAGCCAATGAAGTCGAGCTCCGTCCTCCCTGAACCCGTCACCCTTCCCTCCGCCCCAGACCGTGATCATCATCCTCCCAGTAGCCCGAGCTCCACCCAACGAACCCCAGTGCCGCCGTCACCTTGCCATTGCTGCTCCAAGCCTCATCTATTGTTTTCTTGCGTCAGTATGGTACTGTGTTAGTTTTTTTTATATACTGTGTTGTTGTTTTGTTATTTGCGTGAGTAAATGGTTTTAAACATGACTGTGTCTGAGTGTATATTTTTTTCTGTGTATTATAAATATATATATAACTGGGTAATGATCCTATGTGTATGGTTTACATTAGTATATGAGAGTGTTATGTGTGTGTTTTCGAGTGTGTTGGTTTGGCGTGAGTCATAATTTTATATGTATACTTACTTATATTTATATAATATATGTATATGTGCTGAGTTTGTGTATGCCTGTTATGTGTGTGAGTAAGTTTGTGGGAAGTGTTTGTGTTGATGGTGCTGTGTGCGTGTGTATTGTATGTGGGTGTGTTTATCTTATGTGTTTACATAAGTTGAAATTTATATTATATATAGTTTCAGGGTGAGATAAAGTTTGAAATATATTTATGTTATAATTTTTTTATGTATATTCGTGTGTGTGTGTGTGTATATATATATATATATATATAATTTTGTGGAAAAATTTATTGGGTTTATTTTGTATCGAGTTTGGTGTTGAGTTCCGAAACCCATTCCAAAACTCGATAACCGTACCGATCCATCGAGAAATTCCCTGGTCTCCTCTCATAAAAATAAAATGAAATATTGAGCGATATCGAGTTGAAGCAATTCCAAATCGTGCCTGGAAGTTGTCGTCGCATTCAATGTCAATCCATCAATCGTCGTCCCTATTTCTGTGCCACAAAAGGTGAGTTTATCTCACACCTGACTTACATTTTTCATGGATGTTAGATCAATAATGATCTGTTATATGAAATGTATAGGATCGCTGATAGAAATTGTTTGATTTGATATATATGCACATTTCATATGTGACACGATATATTCATATGACACGTAGTTGCACCGATGATATATATGCTGTGATTGTTGCTATATGATTTTTGTTTATGATTGTTGATACCCCTAGTTTAGAAAAAATCACTAAGGGTTGAAATGATACATACCTGAACGGACATTAGAATAGGAAAAAAATCGTTATGAGTTGAAATGATAGACCTGAACGATTTTTACTGAATTTGGGATCGCGGGTTGAAATGATAGACTTGTAGAAATTTTATAAATCGCGGGTTGAAATGATAAATATCCGTATCACTTGACCATAGGGTAGAAAACTATATACGGACACCGTTGGTCGTATTTTCGAAGTATTTTGATTTTTAGAATTTGATTTTAAAATAATAATTTAAGATTTTATATTTTTATTTTAAGAATTCTAAACTTTTGTATATTAATATTTTCTTTAAACTTAATTTATATTATTTTAAATTTATATATGTTTATAATCTATTTTCTAATTAGAATTTTATAAACTTAAATTTATATCTATTTTCAAAAATTAAATTATCTTTATATATATTTGCAAACTTTAAACTCAAAGTTGGTTTAGATTAAGATTTCGCGACTTAAATTCGAGATTTGAAATTGAAATAACGATATTTGATTTTAACAATGAACTCATATGAGATATGAATTCAAATTTGATTGAACATAAAGTAATTAAGCGTGATTTAGAATATATATAAATTTATATACGGAATCGAATTTTTATAATCGTTTAGTTGAATTATGAAACTTGTGAAATCGAATTTATAAGATGGTTCTAAAACGTATGATTGGAATTGTACGACTTGAGTAAATGATATATGATTTGTCGAATTTGAAATATAAGAGTTTGATTCGAATTCTTAGTAATGAATTTGAATTTATATTTTGAGTTATAAAAGTATGATATGATTTGTTTTGAATTATATAAGCGAAATATGAGATTTTGATTTAAAGTGTATTTATTGAAGTTGAACCGAAATATTCGATTTGATAAATCGATTTAAACGATATCTTATAATGGTAAACGTGAAACAATTGAATTGTTGAACTTGAGTTTTATGAATATAAACCAAACAAAAATATTATCGAGGTAAATGTTTTGTATCGATTTTAGTGGAAATTGCGATCGTTAAGATATGATTTGAAAATAAGTCGTTTTTCGGATTTGAAATCGTTATGTAATAATTTTAGAAAATCATATAAAAACCGAAGTTAAATAATATAGCATTAGTTATACTATAATTTGAAATCTTTATGTTATGTTTTGTAATCGATTTGATTAAAGCGGTATAAATGAGTTGTTTTCAAAATTGAATATATTCGAAGCTAGATATTTAATTTTAAATTCAAATTCGAATATGAGCTTTCGTATAAATGATTTTATAAAGTGATTTATAAAACAATAGCCACGGTGTGAAAAATGTAAACGATTGGTTGTTAAAGAGACCGGGATCGGCTATTGTCATACTCTCTGCCAATACCGAAAACCACTTTAATAACTGTGTACGCGGTGGAGTTCCAGAATGAAGTGGATGACTTGGCGAACGACTCCATTTATTTTATTTCATATTAATTACGAGACCCTGACTACCTTGAGTCAGCTTGATGTAGCTAAAACAGGAGCTACGCACGGACCAATTGAGGTCATACCTCTTATCGAGCACACTTCTTCGATATTATTCTATTACTGTTGAGATTCGATTTGGGCCCTTTTGATTATGGGAGTGTGTATCGAGGTGGGCGGTAGTTGCTACTATGCGTTACCACCAGTCCGGCTCTGCAAACGGTGAATCCACCCTGGCATTCCTTGCGTGCCTTGTCACATGCCTTATACGAGCCCAATACGATTTTGTTTTGTACTATTTTATATGGAGTGCCCTCTGGTCAACCTCCAGTTTACGGAGGAATTACGGTACTGTATATACTATGGGAATATATAAACGGTGTAAGGGTAATAATGGTAATCCCGCTTACGCTATTTTGATAATTTACTTTACTGATAGATACTATTGTATATAGCGTATTATACTATAAAGTATTAGTTTGACGGATCCTTAGAGGATGGTGATCCCAAACATCCTTTAAGTTACTGATTTCATTTCATCGAACATTTCATTTGAGTTGATTTACTTCCATGAGAATGTTAGTCCTGATCCGAGTTGTTTTGTTTTGCATTATTGCTCGGGTCAGATCGAGTATTACAGTTTCGAGATTTACTCTTGGAGTTGGAGCTTATGTTGGATTTTGCTCATCTATATCTACCTATCCAGTTGACCCAGTTCTAGCTATTCTTGTCATTTCTGTTTTTGTAGTTATCTTTCATTTACTGTATTAGTCTTCCGCTGTATTATTTATGTAAACTCTGATGTAAAACTTATTTAGTAGCTTCATGAACTACTATTGTATTTTGTAAATTCCCGCTGTGAGATATTATGTTACTCTGTATATGTATATGTATCTGTGATCTGTGATTCTGTGATTTATTCTATTTACCTCAGAAGCTAATAACAATCTGTTGTTTTGGACGTTCCGAGTTAACATGTTTTGTCGATTCGGCACGATCAAAATGGCGGGTTGTTACAATTTATTTCTCTTTAAACAAACCTTTTTTTTCTAAATAATATATTTCAAAATCTTTCTCCTTTTATAAAATAAATTTTATAACTTCAGTTCACCTGATGGTTTAAACAAAACACAGGTTAAATTCCTAGTCAATAATCAATAATCTAATCCATCACCCAAACATGACAGTTCATATATGATAATATGAAAATAAATAAATAATATATTTGAGGGATCCGGTTGGGTCCCTCCAACCTGTTCTTCCCTGAAATCACAACGGTTATCTCAAATAAGATCATTTCAATTTCATTTAACTGAAATAAATAACGGCCATTTAACATCAACCAATTCACAAGCAATTCAAACAATTTTAGCACGTTTATTTTATAAATGTGACCAACAAGGTAAGTTACCTTTAGTGGAACCAATCGTTAAAATAATGATTTGGTATTTCACTGAAATTAAACAACGGTTTAGGTTCATCAGCTAAATCAACAAATAAATATATAACTAGCAAACAGTCAACCATTGGCAAGCAGAACACACAAAATAAAAACCCAATTTATATAAAATATAAATGAGAAGAACTGGGTGAGTTTAACTCACATTGATTTTGTTAGTCATTGAAGCGATTCGGTTTAGTTAAATTAAACGGTCGCTTAATTTAACTAAGATTCCCTGTTGATTCCAGAGCTATCCAGATTGGTTCCATAGTGCAGATCTCCTTACTGCGATCTCAGTGCACTTTATTTTGTTTAATTCTGTTAACAGGATAAAAGGTTAACAATATTATAAGTAATACGATTTTTAATTAATTAACTAACACTAAACTTTCTAACCATTATAATTAATTATTTTAATTACGTTGTAAATTATATTGGGTAAGAGAAAATATGGTAGATGGCTAGATGCTTCCTTGACTAATACCGCCTGTCCCTTCCTAGTATTCACGTCCATCCTTCTTCCCATTTTTTGTTCCTCTTCTTTTGATTATGTTAAGATAACACATGTTACAACCATTCAGCTCAATGATTTAATTTAAGTAATAAAATTACTTAACGGTATTATTATCATTAGGCTAATTTACTTTTAGAAAAATTATGGTTTTAGTTAAGGACTGTTTTGCATTAGCAAACCTAATGGACATTGGTTCCTTATGATACTTGCTCCCATATGAATACCCAACACCAATTTAACCATTTCTAAAGTACCCATATAGTATTTAATTATGTTCTTGATTATGGTTTTAATTGAACCAATTTTACCCTTAGATTAGTAGTTAACCAGGCCGATCATTTTCCCTCTGATCCTTGTCTTGTTCCCATCGCAAGTTCCAGGTTTTGGTTACAACTCCCCAAATCTTTGTTTTGAATATGAAACCGCTTCTCACCATTTTTCCATTTCTCCAGTAACCAAAACATCCCCAATTGCTGCCTCGTCCTCCCCCATTTCTTGCATACAACCAAAACGTTTAACAAAACCTTTATACTCCTCATCGCACTTCCCACTCTCCACTTACTGTTCCTCATTCGGACCCCGACATCAACTTGCCCCGCCCACCAACATTGATCAAAACGTGATCTGCAAACACCGAGACGAGTGCCCAACCTCCCTCTAACCTCGCCTGAAAGCACGACTCCGCTAGACCCACTAACGACTTTCAATTTGATTTTGAATGCCCTGAATATCAGCCAAGATTTCGGCCTGAACAGTGCTCCGAATTCAATCACAAACTGGTCAATACAGAGATCACAATGAGCTCGTTGATTTTGTAGCTAGAACTCTTTGGATCGATTTGAGAAATTTGAGTGAGAAAGCAGGAGAATTTCAGCCGTTCTTTTAGCATGTGGAGGTGGCTACCAGGTTTGACCATGAGATTGGTCTGTTTAGGGTTATAACGTGGGGGTATTTATATAGAAGGATGGATTATTTATTATTTTATTTCTAATGAAACTTCGCGGTAAAGTAACACTCAAAACTGACCACAATCGACTTTTGTTTACTGATAAAAATGCTAATCCTAAATAAAGTCACACAAAAAGCATGGCGTCCCCCTCTGACCCAATTTTCCCGCCCTGTCCCATCCCTCCCATCAACCCAACCCATACCACCTCCAGCCACCCAACTGACTTCCCTCCTTCAGTTAATCCACCGCCCAGGCCTCCCGATCCCTCTCCTGCCTCCAATCTCCCTAATTCGCAACCTAACCCCGCGCTATCCCCACACCTTATGCCGATGAGTCAACAGCCCTGGACTCACTTGTTTAAGCGGAAACCGATGAACGCTGGTAAGTACAGTGCTGTTGACATCACCCCAGTGGTAGTAGATGGAGCTCTCGAGCTGGTGGATGGAGTAACTGAGTCCGGAATTGAAGTGTGGCAAGACTTTCTAGTGGGATTCTTCTTGGATAATCCACTATCGTATTCTGCCATGATCAACAAACTCTTGCCAATTTGGAGGCTAAAAGGTACATTAAATGTAAGATCCGACGGTGTACTCTTTCTTTTTGAATTCTCGAGCGAGGAAGACAAACTAAGAATCCAACAAGCTGACCTGATTATCATGTATAACAAGCTGTTCATAATTAATCCGTACGACCCTTCGATAAGCAATGTACGCAGCAACATTAAGTCAGTCCCGGTTTGGGTTAAACTTTATAACATTCCAATCTTTTCTTGATCGAATTTTGGGATCAACTGGATCAGTTGTATGCTAGGAAAGCTGTTATGTATGGATGTAAAGACTGAAAGCAGGGAGAGAATTAAATACGCGAAATGCTTGATTGAAATTAAACCGGATAAAGAATTAGTCAATGATTACTTAGTAAAAACGCCGGAGGGTGGAGTGCAGAGGATATATGTAGAATACGTGTGGAAACCAGCTATTTGTGTTAAATGTAAGTCGTTTGGGCACTTGACCGTAAACTGTGATGACTGCGAACAAACTGAAGTGAATCATGATGAAGCAACACTAAGAAAGGAGCTAGAACAAACAAGGCAGACACAAGTGAGAGAGGAAGTCATCTTCAAACCAAATGTTGTGGCTAGAAGAAATACGCTGAAGTGGCAAATAGTAAACAATAAAAGGAACAAACAGAAGGTAGCAGCTCAATCTACAGAAAATACAGAAAAAGCGAGTGAAGAACGCTATGACATAGTGAACCGTAAAGACCAAGCAATAGAAGTGAGTAATAGTTTTGAATTGCTGGAAGATGGGGAAGTAGCTCAAAACACAGAGGAGGAAGAAGAGGAATTACGCTTTATAGAGGAATTAGGAGAAATGCAGTTGGACGAAATAAACGCTATTCCCATTCCTACAGTAGAAGAGTTAATGCAACAGTGCCCATTGCAACATGATGCTATTTATGTAGACAGACAAGCAAATTTGAGTGAAACAGGCAGTGTAGAAGAATCGAGTGAAATCATAAGGCTAACTGAAATGATAAAAAACACAGTACGCGAAGGGAGGATAGCCGAAGACATTGAAGCAAGCGAAAATCGCAAAAGTGCTGAAGTCATGCTGGAAGTAAGAGTTGTAGGAACTACATGCAAAGATTCTGAGCAATCGAGTGCCGGCATACTAAAAGCTAATGAATTATTACAATCAAATGCCCAAAGTAACCTAAAAAATGACCCTTCAGACCCGATCACATTGCATGCTCCAACATCTGTGCAAAATCAACCTGTCACTCCTGTTATCCAGTTATCATCTCTTGACAATGCCTTGCAATCTCCAAACAAGAATCACTACTCCAACCTTACTCCTCCCCTCGCCTTTAAATCTCCTCCGTCTGACTCATTCACCCCTATATCATACAAGTCGAAACGTAGCAAAAAGAAGAGCACTTCTGCCGTTGTACACCGAGAGTACGGGCTAAGAAGTAAGAGAAAGGGTCTTTCGATCCCCCCATCGGTTTAATTTATGAAGAAAACTATAGGTGTTTGGAACATACGTGGATGCCACGAGGACACCAAATTAGATCAATGTAAACTACATATTGCCGAACAGAAACTCCACTTGTTAGCCATCCTTGAAACCAAACTCAACCTAGATTTAACACTGCGCGCAGTCAAATATATCAACCATTCCTGGCTTTACTTCCACAACCTTGCCGACGCTCCTTACAGCAGGATCCTACTCCTTTTCAACCCTCTGAAAATTCAGATTACCCTGTTACGAGCCACGTCCCAAATGTTGCACTGCAATGCTTCCTTCCTCGATGACCAAAATCCCTTTCTGTTGACTGTGGTATATGCGGCCAACTCGGTAAATGTAAGGCAACCTTTTCTTGATAATATTCCCTCTCTCAATCAAGCTTCTCTCCCATGGATCATTATGGGAGACTTTAACTGTTGTTATGAAGTCACACAAAGAATAGGCGGCAACCCGCTCTCCTTAGCTGAAATAATCCCTCTCAAAACTGCAATTGAAAAAGGTGATCTGATTAGCATAAAAAGGACTGGTGTTCCTTTTTCATGGAATAACAAAAGCAAGCTGAGACCGAGAACCTTCTCTCTTATAGATCACGCGTTCTGTAGCCCGCAAACCCTCAACTTATGGCCAGCTCTGTCCTACAACCAACCGCCTCCTTTGTTATCTGACCATTCACCTCTTTTCCTTCACCTCAGTGGGCTCGTCATGCTTAATCCCTCTAATTTTAAATTTTTTAATAACTGGTTCGATGAACCTGACTTCCTGTTCAATGTGATAGGAACTTGGGGGAGACCAACCTATGGAAATCCGATGTATATCTTGCAGGTAAAGTTGAAGGAGCTCAAAATAGTTCTGAAGGATTGGGCAAGCAAAAGATACGGCAAAGGATACAAACAATCCAACTACTGGAGAAGGAAGCTCGAAGAAATTCAAGTCGCCATGATGAACGATCCTCACAACATTGAGCACTCAAATCTGGAATCGCTTACTGTAAAACAATACCATGAAGTGCTCAAGACTGAAGATGCTATGACTAAACAAAAAGCTAGGCTAAAGTGGAAAATGGATGGAGACAATAACAGTGCTTTCTTCCATGCAACATTAAAAGATAAGCACTGCAGAGAGAATATGATAACCATAGTTGACAGCGACGGTAACACAGCGAACAATCAGCAGGAGGTTGAGGGAGCATTTCTTAACCACTTCTCGACAATTCTAGGTAACAAAGCATGATTTTCTCCTTGCATTGACTTACTTGATCCGTATATTCTTCCCAAGCTAACTAGCGCAAAGTATATCAAACTCGGTGAAGAGGTAACTGACGATGAAATCAAAACGGCGATGTTCTCTTTAAACAGTAGCTCTTCTTGCGGCCCGGACGGTTTCAATGCTTTTTTTTATCAGAAGTGTTGGAGCCAAATCAATGCGGAAGTTTGCAAAACCGTGAAACACTTCTTCAAAATTGTGCATATGAACCTTTCATACAACTGTACGAACATTGCTCTTATTCCCAAGATAAAGAATGCGACTACTGTTTCGGACTACAGACCGATCTCTTGTTGCAACACAATATACAAATGCATAGCCAAAACAATATCAACAAGAATGAAAGCCGTTCTGTCCTCCATTATTTCAGCAAACCAAGCTGCCTTCCTTCCAGGAAGAAGCATACTTGACAATGTGCTCCTCTCCCATGAATTGCTCAACAGATATGCTAACAGCAATAATAGCACCCGTGCTATGTTCAAGCTAGAAATTATGAAGGCATTTGACATGCTACAACGGGACACGATAGTCAGAGTAATGGGCTATATGAATTTCCCTCCGCACTTCATCAGATGGATTCATTCGTGCATCTCGACTCCAAGTTACTCAATCATGATCAATGGCGCTCCAGTTGGCTTCTTCTCAGTGAAACAAGGGATTCGGCAAGGGGATCCTTTATCGGCATGTATTTTCATAATGATTATGGAGATGCTCACGTGTATGCTGAATGAACAAATCGACAAGGGCTCCTTCAGGTTGTATCCTCGGTGCAGTGAGCCAAGGATCTCTTCTCTCTTGTTCGCGGATGACTTAGTGATATTTTGTTATCCGGACAGTAGAACGATCAACTGCATATTTGATACACTGGAATCTTTCTACAAAATGACCGGACTTAAAGTGAATTTACTCAAGTCTGAAATGAAGACTGCTGGTCTATCTAACTTGCGGATCAGAGAGCTCACAACGAGGACTGACTTAACATGCAACGATGACACAACCAATTACCTAGGGCTTCCTTTAACGACTGCCAAAATTACTACTAGTCAGTGTCTCCCGCTATACAATAGAATCACCTCAAGGTTGACGTTTTGGTCTTTGAGATTTCTTAGTCAGGCGTGACGGCTTACATTGATCAAGGCGATAGTTTTCTCCATGCAAGTGTATTGGGCAAGGACCTTCATTCTGCCGACCAAATTAGTGAAAATGATACGAACGGCCTTTATGAAGTTCCTTTGGAAAGGAAAACTGGAAGGTAGATATCAAGCTCCTGCGACATTTAAACTACTTGAAAAACCGATAAGTAAAGGTGGGCTTGGAATAGTGGACATGGTGAAATGGAATACGACGGCGTTTGTTAAGCACATTGACGGGTTTTTGAACAAGAGTGACAATGTTTGGGTAGAGTGGTCTAGGCGTAATGTTCTTAAAGATCACAATTTCTGGATAATGCAACCTCCGCAAAAACTGAGTTGGACGTGGCGGAGCATCTTCAGACTTAGGCAAGCGCTCCTGCCTTTCTTTAGCTACAACATTCATCCTAATTCTGACGCCAAACTGTGGCATGATCCATGGTTGAGGAACGGTCTCATTTTAAGTCAACAGCTAACTCATTTGGAGATTGATGCCACTGGGATTTCCAGGAATGCAAAAGTCAGCCAATACATCTTAAATGGAGCCTTAGTGATGCCGGAATGCGCTGTGAACACTGTTAACAGCTATTGGCAGGAAGCCCGCGCCCTGAAAGCTGCGTGTGCTAATGACAGTAAGCTACTGTGGATAAACGATAAAAGGCTGTTTCGCATAAGAGAAATGTACTACCGTTTGTCCGGATTTGAAGAGATGAGCAAATGTAAGTGGCGAAAGAGAATTTGGAAGAAAGACAATAGTGCAAAAGAGAATTTGCTGCTATGGAAAGTCATGAACAAAGCTTTATTAACCAAAGATAAGTTATGCAGCAGAGGCATGCAAGTAGATCCAAAATGTGTTATGTGTGGTCTGGAGAATGAAAGTATAGACCATATCTTCTTTGAGTGCAACACCACGTTTCAAATGTGGGATGATTTGAAGACCAAAATTAATATGAAGAAGGCCAATCAGGTGAGTGCTAATGAGTGGACCTCCTTGGACAAGATGACAAGTGCAAATAGAAGCAAGGGGCGTTTACTTTGTTACACTTTAAAGAAATACGTGAGTTCAATTTGGAGAGAGAGAGGAATAAAAGGATATTTAACACTACTGAAGTGAAAAGTATTGAAAGGTTGCACGCTAGTGTTAAAGCAGAGGTGAGGAACGGTTTGAACATGTTAAATTTTATCTTCGATCCCGGTATCTATCATAGTCTGCTAGGATGATGTGAATATGTGTTCTTTGTCGTGCTTCTAGTGTTGGTGCATCGTGTTTCTATGTTCTCTTGTGCGTGTTGTATCTTCTTTTTCATTTTTCTACGGTGCATTAATAAAGTGGTAGGGGCCCACTCAACCCCGTCGGCCTTGCCAAAAAAAATGCTAATCATAACATAGAAAAATATTCCGGACCTAATGGGACAAGTTTCGTCGAATTCTGACATCGTTTGAAAAAAATTCCTTTATAAAACCAGAAATAAACACGCGTTTAATTTTTCCATGATCACTAGATAAATCTAATCAACTTGAAACTTTGAAATCCTACAATAATTAATTAATACGAACCCAACGGCACCGGTTTCATCGCATTCTGAGACCGTTTTCCCAGTAGGCTATTTTTATGTGCACCGCAATGCCATTCTGGACACTAAATTAGCCGGTCTCCAAAAATAACAAACCATATACTTATCCTGACTCTAATCGTCAATACGAACTCAACTGAATTGGTTCCGTGGCTT
Organism: Allium sativum; assembly: GCA_030737875.1. Classification (NCBI taxonomy): domain Eukaryota; kingdom Viridiplantae; phylum Streptophyta; class Magnoliopsida; order Asparagales; family Amaryllidaceae; genus Allium; species Allium sativum. The sequence continues at coordinate 759,428,840 of CM060922.1, read as the reverse complement.
AATTCGACCGTCTGCTCAAGTTACATACGAAAACATCTTTATTAAATCAAATAAATTTAAATTACGCGCTACAGAAAATAATTGGGCTTTTATGGCTACCGTGGTCACATACGACATCAGTTTGCCACGCAAATTAATACCGTACAATAATTTAACATTACGGTCCAAATGAAACTGATTTCATCGAAAAGGAAGTGTGTTTGCAAAACGGCTATTTTAAAGGCCTATAATTTTAAATAACGATTTTCATAGCGACTATTTAAAATTTTGTTTTAGCCATAAGTTATAATATATAACACGAAATCTGGATTTTTCTCTTTCATATGAAAATTATCGTCAATACGGTTCCAACGTTTCTTGTTTCACACAAATCCGACTTATTTCGGATCCTGTATTCTCAGTTGAAGTTCAAGACCAAATATTACAAACTGCCGCGCTAGTTTGAGCTCGTTTTATAATTATATAAATATATAACATTCAACTTCGTTTTTAATAACGAATTAAATATTAAAATCCTTAATACTCCAAATATAATATTAAAAATAATAAGTTAAATTAAATATTTGGCTGCCAAAAATACGGGATGTTACATTCTTCCCCCCTTAAAATAATTTTGTCCTCGAAATTGCTAAGGTAAGAAAGAACATTACAACCCATTAATTCCTAAATCCATTTTATTTTAAATCAAAACCATTTTATTATAATCAATATAATTCTTCAAAAATATCGAAAATTTTCTAACACATTAAATTCCCAGAAAAATTCGGTAGAGTCTCCCCTGAATGGAGTGACATCTGCGATATCGCAAGAACAAATAATATATATACCTCGACCAACACGGTCGGAAAACAAAAATCAAAACCCAAGATTTTGTATTTTCGCGTAGGCGTACCTTTTCGAGCGCTATTTAGCATATACTTGCCCAATTTATGTGTAGTATACGCAACTATAATCAATTCTCAAAGTCATCTGGCACCTGTACTCAACTCAATTCATATATGAGTAATAAATATATGAAATCCTGAGATAATATTTCACTAATCAACGAGTGTAACTACACTAAATCCAAAATCAAATATATAGCCCCAATTCATTTTCAAATACAGGGTTAAATCATAAATTCCAATTCATATGCAGTTCCAGCCCAGTTTTTAATTATACTGGAATTTATTCTTCAGTTTATAATTCATTTAGCTCCATTTAATCGTCGATTATTCCATTCAAACAACTATCATCCAATAACAAACAATTCACAATCAACAACCAATACACAACCAAAAACCAAATCAATTGAATTTACATTCAATATTAGTAATTCATTTTGGTTTCACATATTTGAATATCAATCGATTAACATCCGATTGATTTCTATTTGAGTATTATTTATTCAAATTCCAATTTTTTTTCAATATCATTATTAATTTAATTATACTTAACAAAGTTAAGTTTAAATTCAAATATCCAATCCAATTTGAATTCCGTTCAAATCAATCAAACACACTAGTATCTCAATAATTTGATAAAATTATTTCTTCTCTATACAAAAATATAATTTGGGCAAAATTATTTCATTTACCCTCTTTTCAAAATAATACTATATACATTGACAGTTCAGTGCTTCTCAACACTTGAACCGATCAACTAACACAATACAAAACGTTTGTATATAAAATTTACAAATACGCTCTCAAATATATACACTCAATCTCGATCTAAGGTATTACTCACCCAATCTCTATCGAGTTATACCACTGAGCCAAGGTTATTACTAAACCAATAGCTCTGATACCACTGTAACGACCCAAGGATTTTCGGCCTCGAAAATCGACATAAATATAATTCTATATCTCATGCCGACCTTCCAAACCCAGAAACACCGGAACGTTATTAGAAAGAATTTCGAGGGTGAGATAAGAAAGAAAAAAATATTAGAATAGAAGAAGAAGAAGAAACAACACAACACAGAATCAGAATCTCACATCGCAGCGGAACAAAATATAATACATCAATAAATCTTTATTGAGAACTTTTAAAAATACTTACAATATCAGAGTACAACACACATCTAGGCAGTTATAATAATAATAATCTGCCCCATATACAACACACAGCGGAATTGATACTAGATACAATACATCTGATCACCGTCTGCTCGTCTCTAGACTTCGTAGCATCCGATAACCTGGACCTGTACACCCCGGGCTAACCCAAGCATTTACAAAACACTGGGTCAGTCTGGTGAACCAGAGCGAGAAAAACTCACACAGTATTAAGGGGAATCATCCAACTTGATTTTAAAGTTCAAAAATCTTTTCGAAAGAAAAGGATAATCATAAGACCAAATCCACACATAAATACAGACGGTTTTTGCCTTACGATAACCCAAAACATTTTTGAAATCAATATCTTTTCTGATATAATAATAATATCTAAATACGAGTAAATATCAATCTAGCGGAACGCTTGCATCTCATACTCCACATATATAGTATACAAGCAAAACCGCGGGCGCTTATTGGAGATTGGATTCCCACTATGACAAGGTATGGGACCACCTGCCGATAGTGTATCTCTAGAGGCGAATACACTAGGTTCAACAAGAACGTCTTGCAGTCCGGCCCTCACATGACCGACCTCCCATTTCGCTTGAGTGTATCGAATGTATATCACCAACGGTTGGGATCAAACCACCATTTCCGAAAAGGGACAACATCGAAATATAGATTAAAGAAGCAAAAGGAATTTCTCTAGATAGGTTATACCCTAATGGGAGCGACCTACATAGCCATGCTGCCTGCCCGATTTTTGTCATTTCCCGATTGGTGAGGCTTGAGGTTTAGATTAACTTTTGAAACATCTGGTTATTATTCACTTTGAATGTCACATCGTCAGATCCGCCAAATATCACTAATTGACGTCCACAAAAATACTGTAGTTAGAAGCTAAGAGAATGGCTATTCTCCGCCAACAACTATAGCACGTTTGAAGAAATCAACATACATGACCCTTTGGAAATACTCTGTCAGACATCCGTCTATACAAGTCATCCAGGAACAGGATGAACCGAAGGTACTCTCCTACCGCATCCCATATAGGAATCACCCCATGGATCAGTAGCGAGAAGTCCTTGCAACCCATAGATTCCAACCACGACAGAATCACAACTTATCTCTACTTGCCAGGCAGAGAATATTAGTGGTTCTTCCGTTTATGAAAATCCACGGTCTTCAATGCTCTATCTCGATAATCTTCTGATATCTTCACGTATTTGTTGGTCGGAATGGTTTTTGAATATAAATTCGATCCCGGTCTTTCCGTACCAACCATCTTGTTGGAAGATTTGATTGTCGATGATTTAACTATCAAAATAAATAGTGATTCAATCATGACAATCCAACGAGTTCACTGGTTCAGTATTCAGCATCACTTGGCCTTTTAATTAAAACAAACTGATTCGCTTATGTTTAAGTAAAAATTCTAACTCTTTTAATATTTAAAAATACGATATTTGAATTCTTATTTAATATACTTATGTTCTTAAAACCTATTTCATATAAATACTTAGTGAAATAACTTATAATCTGTAACGACCCAGGGATTTTTGGCCCGAAAATCGACACAAATACCTTTACCATAACTCATGCCGACCTTCCAACCACCGAAAACACTGGACGTTATTAGAAAGAAATTAGAGGGTGAGATAAGAAAGAAAGAAATATTAGAATAGAAGAAGAAGAACCAACATAACACAGAGTCTCATATCGCAGCGGAACAAAATATAACATGGAAATAATTTTATTGAGAGCTTGAAATAACTTACAATCATCAGAGTACATCAATTTTATCTGGACAGTTATGATAATCTGTCCTCATATACAGCGCACATCAGCAAGATACTAGATCTGAACACCTTCAGCTCGTCTCTTCAAAGCATTCGATAACCTAAACCTGTACACCCCGGGCTAACCCGAGCATTTACAAAACACCGGGTCAGTCTGGTGAACCAGAGTGAGATAAACTCGCACAATATTAAGATATCACTCAACTTGATTTTACAGTTAAAATCCTTTCGAAAGAAAAGGATAATCGTAAGACCAAATCCACACATAAATACGGACAGTTTTTACCTTACGATATCCCAAAACATTTTTGAAACCAATATCTTATCTGATATTATAATAATGTCTAAATACAAATAAATAGAATCTAGTAGAATGCTTGCATCTCATGCTCTACATATATAGTATACAAACAAAACCGCATGCGCTTATTGGAGATTGTATTCCAACCATGACAAGGTATGGGACCACCTGCCGATCGTGTATCTCTAGAGACGAATACACTGGGTTCAACAAGAACGTCTTGCAACCCGGCCCACACATGACCGACCACTCATTTCGCTTGAGTGTATTGAATGTATATCACCAACGGTTAGGAGCTACCCACCGTCTTCCCGAAAAGGGACAACATCGAAATAGATTAAAGAAGCAAATAAGATTTTCTCTAGATAGGTGATTATACACCCTAATGGGAGCGACCCACATAGCCATGTTGCCTGCCCGATTTTTGTCATTCCCCGTTTGTGAGGCTTAAGGCCAGAATTTTCTTCGAAACATCTGATCGCCATTCACTTTGAATGCCACAGCGTCAAATCCACTAGATATCGCTAATTGACGACCACAAAAATACTCTAGTTGGGAGCTAACCAACTATGGCACGTTTGAGGAAATCAACGTACGCGATCCCTTTGGAAATACTCTGTCAGACATCCGTCCATACAAGTTATCCAGGAACAGGATGAACCAAAGGCACTCTCCTACTGCATCTCATATAGGAATCACCCTATGGATCAGTGGCGAGTAGTCCTTGCAATTCACAGATTTCAACCACGACAGAACCCCAGCATATCTCCGGGTCGAATCAAAGATTGTAAGTGGTTCTTCCGTTTTACGAAGATCTATGGTCTTCAATGCTCCATCTCGATCGTCATCTGACGTCTTCTAAAATTTTGTATTTATTGGTCGGAATGGTTTTCGAATATAACTTGATTCCGGTCTTCCCATACCAACAAACGTATAGGCCAGATTTGATAGTCGGTGATTTTACTATCAAATAAACACCATCCAACTATAAAATAAAAATAGAATTTATTGTTCAGCATTCAACATTACTTGGCTTTTTAATTCAAATAATTAAAGCATCTTATCTTCCAATATTATGGAAACTCAGTATTTTACTCTTGTTTAATAGGAATTTATTTACGAAGAATATCTTACAACCATTCAGTTATCTCTCTTCTATTGTTTGCCAACCATTTGCCAAAATATTATTTATAATCCATAATAGAGAAATCAATCCAACTTATTATTCGTAAAACATTTTGAAATATATTTCATTTATTTACTTCACAGCTTCCAGTGTTTATTCTTATTGAATAAAACCAAATCTTACGGTTTTTCTTCTGTGGTAATTTCCTTATATTTCCTTTTGACTTTGGGATTCTCATTCTGTATGTATATACCCCAATGTTTCACTAAACATTGCATTATCATTTCTAAATGAGATAATAAACTCTTACTGTCCTTTATATCATCATGACTAATATCATCTTCAGAAAATTTCGAAGTCGTTCAAGTTGGGGACCTTGATCAACAACGTCCTTATCTTCAGATAAATATAATCCAAAAACGCATATCTTATTCCAATATCAATTCAAATTCTATTTCTATTTAATTTATAAATATAACTTTATAATTTTACTTTATCCTTTGGAAGTCTCTTTTTAAAATAAGATTAGTATTGCTTAATCCATCTTACCAAACATTACTTTTATAAAACTTCCAATTTATTAAATACTTTGTTCCCTAACCAGGTATTATTACAGACCCTTTTACTTAATTCTTTTACCAAACTTAATTACAAATCCCTTTTCCTCATTTCCCTTTTTCTTTCTGGGAAATCTCAAGGTTCAATTACTTACTTAATTCCAACCTTAAGTATTTTTACTTCAAAAACCACTTCTTTACTTCTTATTCGCATTATAAACCTTGTTTTTACAGTTCAGGTTTAATTATAATTCTTTTATACCTTCATTCCTTTACTTAATCCAATTGTTAAGTTACCCACCCATTTAAGCTTACAAGTTCGCTTAAATCCCTTTATAACTTCATTATAAACTCGAGTTAAAGTATAAAACTCGTTCATGATCTCTTCTCAAAAATTAAATCAATCCCAGTAAATTTCTCCTTTAAATTAATTAATAATATAATTAATTCAAATAACTTCATATAATTGTTTCTACGAAACAATTAATCGAATTCTTAACTGTTGGGTTATTTCCTGCTCATCTGCTTACACTTTCTCTTAACATAAGCGTTTACTTTATCAAAACAATTTAATACTGACTTATAAACCTTTGAATAATATTAATAATACTTACTTTCTTTAAAAGTCACTCTATTCAAAATAATATATTTAAAACCTATTTTGGTTATAGACCAAATTTATAACTTCAATACTGTCAGTGCACTTAACGATAAAAATCTATAATTGTATATTGATTGACTTCTAGACCGTGATGCCAAAATACCCAACCAATATATTCACTGGTTAAAACAAACCACATGTTGAATTTTCAATTCAACTGTTATCGATCAAATAAATTGTCCAATCAAAACTATTTTCTTTATCTGATAATAACAACCATCAATCAGCAAACAGATGACACAAACAATTCAAAACATTTCAATCACGTTCATTTTATAAACGTGAACAATCAAGGGGAAATTACCTTTATTGAATTAGAACAAGGGTTTGGTGACTTACTGGAATTAAATTTCCGTTTAATTCCACTGATTAAATCAAAAATAAATATCTATAACTAGCAGATGATCAACTACTAGAAATCAGAGCACATAGAAATAAAACCCAATTTATATGAAATATAAACGGGAAGAACTGAGTGATATTAACTCATTTTGATTGGTTTGGTCGTTCAGCGCTGGTTTTTAATTAAATTAAACAGCGTTTAATTTAATTAAAAAAATTCCGTCCTTCCAGTCCAGACAGACACTGCTCCATCTCGATCCTCTCGACTCTAAGGTTCTAACGGAATTAACCGCATTTAAATATGTTAAAGTATGTGAGAGATATCACTTAAACCAATTAATAAAGTAATTTAATTATTTATCTTAAATTCTATTTAAATAAAATGGGCTTTTACCAATCCCCTTTGGCCTGCTAACCCGACCTGCTTTCCCCTTCAAAACCCTTCCTCCGATCTCCAATCCTCATTTCTCAGCCGCCTCCACAAAACACATCGTCTTCACAAAAATGCAATTCCCAAATCCCTTGCAAAACTCACGCTGTCTCCTCTAAGAGCCACCGAAACCCCACCGTACTGACCCTCGCATGACCACCCTCCTCCAAGCTTCACCCTCCACTTCGTTCTCTTGCAATCGAACCGCCCAACACCCAAAATCACCACTACTTCGCTGTTCAACCTCCTTGCCTCTTCAGAACCACCACAGTTCATACCCGCACCATACCCGAGGCTTCTATGCTTTCAAATCAAAGAAATTTCCATCTCTTGGTCCAAGGCCTCACTCACAACGTCGGAGATCCATCGGTACCATCTTGAACGAAGGCGTGGACTTCTACTAACACAGCTAAGTATTCTATTTGATTTTTCTTTGCTGTATATACTTGTTTCGATTTCATAAGTAGTTTGACCATTTTTTATTTACTATATTGAGTCGTTTGGGTCTATAATTGATGAAATACTCATGTGCAACACCCCTATTTATAGTATAGTCAATTTTAGATAGGATCAATGTCTTTCTCATCTCATCCTAGGGCTTTGGCCACCATATCTTTAGGCCATTGGGGTTTTCTTCCTCTCTTAGATTGTGTTTGTACTGTGATGGCTGTTGATAGATTTTTAACAGAGATTTGTTGAATTAAATAATGTATCTGCAATATAGTTCCCTTGTTTTGAAAAGAACAGTGACTGAAATGGTCTAGGTTAGGTGAGGTAGGAGCTATGACTTGTTCATTCCAAATACAAATATTTGAAACTGCAGGTTGTAGATTCTGTGATGGATTTTTAAATGTGATGAATTGTTATTTCAACTCAGGGATTTGAAAATCGTACCATAGATTTTCTGTTTGGATTTTTAGAAAAATATGTTACAGCCTTTATGATTTTTTTATATAAAATCAATTGTTTTCAATTTATTTTTCTGTAGATTTGATGACAAAGATAGATACATATATATTTGATTTCTTTCCTAGCTATTTCTACTCTTCCTTTTGCGGTTCATGATTCATTTTTCTTAGCTGTTTGTACAAATACACTAGCTACCTGGCTATCCTTTCTCTAGCTGTTTATTGTCTTGTTTTCTTTAGAAGTTCATTTTTAATTCCTTGGCTTTCCAAAGTGAAACAAGACTTTGGGGTCTTGGCTTTACCCTGATTAAACATCTACTGAGATGCCTTACTTAGTTGTTTCTCATAAGGTTCAGTAGTCATTTATTGTTGTCATGAATTTGTTTAAATGGTGAAAGTTTGTGTGTGGAAATAGAAATTGAGTAAATAACTACAACACTATGGTCAAATTTGATGTCACAAACTAAATCACTAATTCTTATTAGTCACTTGATCATATATATATATATATCAACCTAATCAGCTAATATCATTTAGTTTTGCTATAGGTCCAAGGAGATCAATTCTTATGCAAAGAGCTCCATGTACTGGTGGTAGTCATGAAACAAGTTTTGCTGGCACTATTCTCATAATATACGAACAGTGGAAACGACATATACTCCATTATGATTAACGCAGGCACGATTATTTTATATAGTTCATACATATCATAAAAATGTGATTTTTATTGTAAAACAATTTATTTCAAAACACGATTATTTTATATAGTTCATATATAGGGTAAAATGTTATTTTTGGTGTCAAAACAATTTATTTCAAAACATGATTATTTTATATAGTTCATACATGTCATAAAAATGTTATTTTTATTGTAAAACAATTTATTTCAAAACACGATTATTTTATATAGTTCATACATGTCATAAAAATTTATTTTTGGTGTTAAAACAATTTATTTAAAACACTAGTATTTTATATAATCTATATATATGATAAAAATGTTATTTTTATCTTTCAAAGAATTTATTCAATACATGAACTTCATTCAACACATGAATTTTATTCACCACATGAATTTCTATTCAACACATGAATTTTATTTCAACACATGAATTTTATTTCAACACCTGAATTTTATTTCAACATATGAATTTTATTCAACACATGAAATTTATTTCAACACATGAATTTTATTCAACACATGAATATAAATCAAATACAGAAATATTTCAGAAAATTTCGGCAGCATAACGACAGGGTAGTTAAAACCGGCACCGTCCCTAGTACGGCTCCTCGCTCTACCTTAAAGCCTCGCAGCTTTTGACAATGGGGATTTTCAATATCTAGTTCGTACGCAGACGAATTTTCCTATATAGTAATCCTATTGGGATTTCAACCACAATCAATTATTTCAAATCAACCATTCATGATATTCACCAAATTTTCACACCAACCAATAATCCAAACAATATCACAACCAATATATATCGTCCATGGTCTGTGGACGAGGGGAGTAATATATATATATATATATATATATATATATATAAAGATATACGTATATAACTATATTTCAATTTCATTTCAATATCATTTCAATTTATTTCAACGCATATATCATTTTTACAACGCATATATAACTTATACATCAAACATACAACTTATACAATGCTTATACATGAGATGTACAATGCTTATATAACTCATACTTCGACTATATAATTTATACATCGTTGTTTCCATATCGTTTATAATTCAGAAGTCTCACATTGGGTTCCACTCCACCAAAAATTGTAGAAAGCTCAGAAAAATATCCGGTCTCTTCTAGAATGTAGAAGACGTCCACACGAGTCCACTGTCTCTTGTTTCACTGGATTTCAATCACATAGCAAAAAGATATGGTTTTTAGAAGTTTGCAACACTTAAAAGTGTAAAAATCAGTTCAAATTATATACAGCCGTTACCTTCAACTATGGTTCAAAACTAGTTCTTTGATTTTCTCACAAACGGTTGCACGATAGGAGAATCGGCTCACACAGCGTCGAAGAGCTTCGAAGCGGCTTCCCAGCGCCGGTGGTTTCACCCTGATCGACGTCCTCTATAGTGCTCGGCGACGGTCCTAAGACGATAGCTTCAGGGAGCTCAAACTCGAGAAATACCAGACGATAGGGGGAGCTCCTTATATAGATTTGAAGAGGATGAGTACTTCAAAAACCTCAACAGGGGCGTTGGCTATCGGTGCGTCTGGAGGGAGATAACGAGGAGAGAAGGGAGGAGCGGTTTTCCGCCATGCGTCGCGATATGCGGGGAGAGAGAAAGCGGGGGTGTCGATTTATGATTGGCCAGGATTTTTTTTATATTTATATATTTTTAAGATTTCAAAAATACTCCACTTCACATACTAACTCCAATCTGAACCCAATGACTGCCACCCCTAGCTAAATACCCCCATTTCAAACACAATGGAATATGTTTCGTAGGCCCGTTCGACTGTTTCAGTCAGTTTTTCTTCAAATTAAAATATAAAATATTCAATATTTGATATAAACGTACATTTCAATTTGCCGGGGCCACATACTGATCCCAAAAATTCCAAAAAAATAAATCTAGCTATGTTTTGACGATACGGTCCCAACAAAACTAGTTTCGTTGAATTCTGAGACCATTTGAAAAATGGTCATTTTCTGGTCGATCCAATTTAACAAAAATCGACCAAACACATTTTCCTTTGCCACTCTCACATATTAACTTCAAAAATTATGAAATTTGAAACCTAGTAATAATTTTACCTCCCGGATCCAACAAAAGTGTTTTCATCGAATTCTGAGGTCGTTTGCAAAATGTCTATTTTCAAAGGCTATATATATTCTATAGCGACCTTTCTGAAAATTCATTTGGCTATAACTTTTGATTCCCGCCATGAAACTTCGATTTTTCAGATTCATTAGAAAGATATTCATAAACAGATTTAGATATTTTTGGTTTCACTAAAATCTGTTTTAATTTGCACCCAGTACAGTCAGTCAAAGTTTGAATTCAATTTTTGAAACTGTCGCGCCATTTCAGGCCTTGTTTATAATTAAAAATAATTATATTTGTTTTCAAACGCCGATTCAAACATACTTTTCATCGTTATTATTTAAAATAATTTATTTTAAATATTTAAAATCCACTAAAATAGCCAAATTAAAAATTTTAAATTGGCTCAGATTTTCCGGGTTGTTACAGTCCCCCCCACTTAAAACTTTTCGTCCTCGAAAAGGAACAAATTTGAAAGTTTTTTTAATTAACCAACTCAACTTTCATTCTGGCTTCCATTCTTCTTCTAAGAATTTTCAAATTCTTAAAAAATTGGGCTAACACCCTAAATTTTCGAAAAATTTCGCCATAACCTCCTTTGTACGGGGAGCTTCGGGATATTTCAAATAGCCTCCTATGGCCCTCACCAATCCAAAAGAAAAAGAAAAAGCCAAGCGGCTAGCCAATCGGCTCATAAAATCATCAAATTCCCAAGAAATACAATAAACATGTACCTATTTATCGGGCAAACAATTTTATTCCTCCGCTTAGCAGTTTATCCACAACCTGTTCACACATATATAATGCACATGTATATATTTCTATCTATTTTCAACTCAGTTCAATATTTAATTCACCTGCATACATTTAACTTCTTTCTCTTATTGATTAAATTAACTATCAATCTAATAATTTAATTAATCAAATCCACCATCACACAACACAAAAAACAATTAATTTGTTCTTAACTTTTCAAGAATACACTAATAAATTAATGTACTCTTTTGAAAACATTCAGACCATATAATTAAAATGCTTACATGCATGAAAAGAAAACAACAGCAAAGTAGAGAACAAAATGAAAATGCAAAATATGGTAAATGTACCTTACACCGGAGTCAATCAGAGATATCCACCCTGCACTTAGGATAGGCTTTCTTAATACTCTCCTCTGTTTCCCAAGTACAATCTCGCGGATCTCCACTCCATTGCACTTTGACTAAGCGAACCTTCTTGTTCCTCAGTTCTTTGGTTTCTTTGCCAATTATCTTTAGTGGTTCTCTTCTCACAGCCAATTCTGAGTAATTTTTATATCCCATTGCACTGCTTCTTCCACGATCAAATCTGCATCATGAACAGGCTTTCGAAGTTGAGATACGTGAAATACATCGTGCACTCCAGGCAACCAATCAGGCAATTGAACTCTATAAGCGAGAGTTCCAATCCGTTCAAAATTTGGGCGCCAACTTCCCAGTTTTTCCAAATCGAATTACTCCTCTCATCGGAGAAACCCTTAGATACACATAGTCACCAACAACAAATGCTAAATCCCTCCTTCTCGAGTTTGCATAGCTCTTTTGTCGGCTTTGAGATGCTAGCAATCATTTCTTAATGAAATCGACTTTATCCGTAGCTTCGCGAATCATATCTGGTCCCAATACAAGCCTATTACCAGGTTCAACCCAACAAGCAGGAGATCGGCACGGTCTACCATACAATGCTTCGAATGGTGACATTGTCAGGCTCGCTTGGTAGCTATTGTTGTATGAGAACTCAGCCAAATGCAAATGGTCTTCCCATGATCCACCAAAATCAAGGACACAAGCCCGCAATAAATCTTCTAGAATACGATTCACCCTCTCAGTTTGACCATCTGTTTAAGGATGATATGCGGTGCTCAAGTTCAGTTTCGTTCCCTGTTCTACTTGAAATGCCTCCCAGAATTTGCTAGTAAACATTGGATCTCTATCACTAACTATACTGATCGGCACTCCATGTAGCTTAACAATTTCTTTGAAATAAATCTGTACTAGACTTTGAGCGTTTCTATTGGATCTGACAGGTATAAAATGGGCGGTCTTCGTGAAGCGATCTACGATCACCTAAATACTGTCATTTCCTTTCTTGGTTCTGGGCAAACCATCTATAAAGTCCATGGAAATATGTTCCCACCTTCAACCTGGAATGTCCAATGGTTGCAACAATCTGGCAAGTTTCTGTTGGTTGCTTTTGACTAGTTGGCAAGTAGAGCACCTGCTAACATATAAAGAAATGTCTCTCTTCATCGATCTCCACCAGAATGTATGCTTAATATCATTATACATTTTGCTCATTCCTGGATGGATACTAAGCTTTGACTTGTGGCATTCATCCAGTACTTCCTTCCGGAGCTCAGAAATGTTAGGAACACAAATTCGACCCTTTAGCCTTAGAACCCCTTGGTTATCAATCAGGAAACTCAAGGGTTCGCCTTTTTGTATTCTTTCTCTGATCCTCTGAATGAAGTGATCGTCCTTCTGAAGAGCAGATATTTTATCAATCAATGAAGTCGTAATAATAAAACTGGCGATCATTACATTCTTTCTACTTAGCGCATCAGCCACAACATTGGCTTTCCCTGGAGTGTACAAAATCTCAAAATCGTATGCTGCAAGAAATTCTAGCCAACGTTGCTGCGTCAGATTCAAGTCTTTCTGGGTAAACAGATACATAGCGACTGATGATCTGTATACAGTCCGAATTTCTCAACCAAAAGATAGTGCCTCCAGATTTTTAAAGCAAATACGATGGCTAACAACTCAAGATCATGAGTGACGTAATTTTTCTCATGCGGTTTTAGCTGACGGCTAGCATAAGCAACCACTTGACCTCTTTGCTTTAATACTACACCAAGGCCTTCTCTAGAGGCATCTGTCCAGACTTTCGGGTCTTGATTGCCATCGATAATCTTCAACACTGGAGCAGTTGTTAATCTTAATTTTAGCTTCTGAAAAGCCTCCTCACATTCGGGAGTCCACTTGAATCTTGAGTGCTTCTTGGTAAGCTTTGTTAAGGAACTAGATATCTTCGAAAAATCTTTAACGAGCTTCCTATAATAACTAGCCAATCCAAGAAAACTCTGGACTTCTGTGAGAGTACTAGGCTGCTTCCAGTTTTGAATAGCGGTGATTTTACTGGGATCCACAGAAATTCCTTCTTTTGATACAACGTGGCCAAAAAACTTGACTTCTTCTTGCCAGAATATACATTTGGAAAGTTTGGCCTTCAAGACATTCTTTCTGAGAATTTCTAACAATGGTTCCAAATGTTTCGCATGCTCGCTCTCTGACTTAGAGAAGATTAATATGTCATCAATGAAAACCAGAACAAATTTATTCAAGACATCGCGGAATACCGATTCATCAAATCGACAAAATAGGCAGGAGCGTTACATAAGCCGAACGACATTACTAACCACTCATAGAACAAATCGGGACCTCTGAATGCAGTCATGGAAACATACTCTTCGGCAATACGAAGCTGATGGAAGCCTGTAGCTAGGTCCATCCTTGAGAATACTTGTGCGCCATTCAATCGATCTAATAAAACATCAATCCGCGGCAATGGATATTTGTTCTTTAATGTCTGCTTGTTCAAGTCACGATAATCCACACATAGTCGAAGAGTACCATCTGACTTTGGGACGAACACCACTGCTGCTCCCCAATCAGAGAAACTAGGCCTGATCAGACCGTTCCATACAAGCTGTCGAGCTTGATTGTCTAATTCTTCTTTCTCCTTTAGAGTCATTCTCCGAATAGCTTGCACTACTGGCCTTGCATTCGGAATTAAAGCGATCTTGAAATCAATTTCTCTCTTCGGATGTAAGCTAACAACTTCTTCGAACACATCTGCATAATCCTTAACGACAGTAATATCTTTTATGATGTCCGGAATATTCTCTGTGACTACAGGGATATTTTCTATTTGAGCTTTTTCAATTTCAAATCCAACTTCTTAACTGCATTCTTTGCAATAAAGCTTCGTGACGCGCCTGTATCAAACAGTACTTTAACTGGAATGTTTTTGACAGTAAACGTGCCTTCCAAAACATCAGACCTTCCCTAACTAGCTGAGGGTGCTGAAGTTTCTGCCACTTCATTCACATGTACTGCCTCAGATTTCTTTGATAGCTGGCACTCCCTTGCAACATGACCTGCTTGGTGGCACTTATGACATTTCCTTTCACCATGTGGATTCTTGGATTTAAATTCATTCTTCTTTCGTTTCTTTAAAGATCTGCAATTTCCTTGCAAATTCCCTTGCTTATGGCAGTTATTGCGAATGGCAGTCGTTACTGGTTCTTTCTCAGATTTAACCCTCTTCCTCATGGCTTTTGGGCTTCTTACTCCCCTCTGGCATCGTACTGGCCTCAGGATTATCAGTTTCTGACTCCCCTTTGTTACAATAACTGTCTTCCTCTTGGTCATTCAAAAGACCTTTCTTATGGAGATCTTCATACTGATAAGCCATGTATATCATTTCAGAAAAAGGAAGCTTCGCATGCCCCATTACTCTACTTTGGTACTTTCTTTGAAGCCCGTTAATAAATCTCTGATTCTTCCTCTTCGGATTTTCAATTAGATACCAGGCAAAATGAGAAAGTTCATTGAATTTCTTATGATATTCTGGAATACTCATACCCCCTTGTATCAAATAACAGAATTCATTGCATAACCGCTCAGTTGCTTCTGGTGGAGTAAATCTTTCTATGAAAATCTCTTTAAATCTGTCCCAGGTAATATTACCTTCTAGATTATCCTTAATAATTGTTTCCCACCAGATTAAAGCTTCATCTTTGAGTGCCCAAGTTGCCACTAATCTTTTCTGATCATCTCTCAGCTGGAGACGTTCAAAAATTCTTTCAGCAGAACTCATCCAAGCCTGAGTTTGAATAATGGATTCATTTCCCGGGAATTGCACTCCACCCAGATTTCGATATCTCTTTAATAGAGCTTCTAGATATGGTTCGGTATTCCTTCTTCTATTTCCGACACTCATTTTCTAGTACTTCTGCAAATAGCCGACCAATTGTCAGGTCAACAAAAAAGATATTATAAAGCATAGAAACATATACTTGAACGTAAATGTGTCTATCGGGGTGTATTTCATTCTGCTATACTCATACTAGGATATTACAGATCCTTTCTGTAATGAGTTATTCGTCCTAGAACACTATTGGTTCTATTTCTAACAGTTCGTTAATATGTTATATTCCCGAACTAAGCTTAACCAAAGCTACGATACCACGCTGTGACGACCCAAAAACCCCGTACGACGGTGGTAAGGGTAATCTTTGGAATATAACACATAAATAGATAACAGCAGAATAGAAATAAATAAATACACCAGATGATGTACAATAGAATACACTGGATAAACATAATCATCAGAGTTACACATTATACAGGATCGTACTTAGTACAAAATACAGTTCAACTATACATAAATGTCTACAGTGGAAAACAAAACATAATATGTACAATAGGTGCTGAACAGCATAAAAAAGTGATAAATGGTAGAATCCATCTTCAGCTCAAGCTATCTAGAAAGAGCCTGCTAAAACCTGAATATAAGGCTGCCCGTGTAGAAATAGGGGCACCCGATTTTGCAAGTGAAACAAACTACGAGTCAGTCATGGGACTGGTATGAGAAATCTACTTAACATATTTTTTAATATGGCCAATCACAGGACCACGCCACTTTCGCGGAACGGGTTTACTCCATTGGATTGCCAGTGCTTTAAAACAAGTAAACCTTTTAAACATTGCAATGCTTTTTATAAAAATGAAGCCATTATAAGACTCAGTTCCCATCACACAATGCAACGCAAACCGGAGGATAGAGTTTTACCTTATAATGACCAAAATATGCTTGATACAAATAAAGCAAAAGAATTTGATATTATTACTATTGTTTATATGTTTCAAAAACAATTTCAATCATAACTATCAATCATAGACGGCATGGGTACCATATATCATGTCGCCATATATAGGTATGCAATAGAAACCGCATGGTGTCGTATTTGAAAATTGGATTTCCGTCATGAACCAAGGCAAAATATAGTCCTTACCGAATTCGAGACAATCTAGCATATGTCTCAAGCAAGTACTCAGTCAAGCCTTTGGATCGTTAGGGCCGGTCCACCGATGTGGATTAAAATGCCTGAACACTGCGTTTCCCCACCCTTTGGGGCGTAAATGAGCCAAATGACTCCATCGACTCCACATAGTCACCGATATATCTGAGGCGCCTCGCAATAGCAACAACCACACAGGTGAAAATAATATAAATGTCAGGGCTAGTAGGTTACTGACACCACCCTAGCTAGAAGGAAACGCATGTCCTCCCTGAGGTCCTCTCCCGTTTCTGGTTCATACCGGGGTGTGAGGCTCGCGAATCAACGTTAACACAAAGTTATGCCACACAGGCCGTGCTTTGATCATCAACCACAAAACTTTTCTTTTCAATAGAAGCCTTGATCATCCGCCACTTAGGCATGCCACACAGGCAATTCACTCCATGCGACTGATTTCTATCGATATATAACCTCTGAGCTCGTACATCTCAGAGAAGGGCATTAAGCAAGAGAATAAATTCTCCGTCGCCAAACAGATATATATTTAATAGAGATCAATCAGCACAGAACAAAATCCAATGTCAGACACACAGTCCATTTACAAGTTCGTTCCGGGTCTGAACGAAACCGGAGGCACCTTATACCTCGCATATCCATCGATCTCCATGTACGTCTGGACGATCACCACTTATTATCTATATTTTGGGATGCCTCCCAATCAAGACATCAGTTATCATCTAACTGAGGTGAAGACCTCCGGTCTTCAACCACCGTCTTCATCATCAACTTCTTATCGCCGATCAATTATTTGAAATGAGATTTAACTCGGCCTTTTCAAATAATTCACGTATATTTAGAATTTAAATCAATTCATTTCAATGGTTAAATTATTCGACATCAATAATTCTGTTCTTAATTGTAATTTTCACGCCAAACACATTTAACCATCAAATATCCAATAAACTGGGTAAATTCGGTTTATTTCCATTCCATATCGTTTATAATATTTTATAACGATTTATCGCTATTTTTATTCATTTAAAAATAGCCAATTCATTTAAATGACGCTTCAGGCCATAACGCGGCCGTGGCGCTGTTTTTCTTCATATTTGATTTATACATATCTAAAAATCTAACCGTTGGATCTTTATAAATTTTATATATTAGAAAGATCTTTTCAAAACGAATCCAATGGTTCCAGTTTTGGGAAAATCCGACGGTCGGATCTCCCGGTACAATCGTTTGAAGTTATGATTTCAAAATACGAACTGCAGCGTCGTTATTCTATTTATTTTAATTATTATATATATATATATAATCGATTCTAGCGCTGTTTTTCTTCATATTTGAATCGAACATTCCAGACAATCCAACCGTTGGATCTTTACAAAGTTGGTGTCGTTGGAAAGATATTTCCAAAGCGAACCCAATGGTTTCGGTTTTGGGAAAATCCGATGGTCGAATCGCCCGCACAAATCGTTTGAAATCATGGTTTCAAAAAATGAACTACAGCTTCGTTATTCGATTTATTTTAATTATATTTATATATATATATATAAATATAATTCTTTCTTCGATTTCAAAAACCATATTCATTTCACACATTTGATAAAAACGATATTTTTATCCAACAGCTATTTATTTCAATACATCACTATTTTTAACAGTTCATATATATAATAAAAATGTGACTTTTATTGTAAGACAATTTATTTCAAAACACGATTATTTTATATAGTTCATACATATCATAAAAATGTGATTTTTATTGTAAAACAATTTATTTCAAAACATGATTATTTTATATAGTTCATATATAGGGTAAAAATGTTATTTTTGGTGTTAAAACAATTTATTTCAAAACATGATTATTTTATATAGTTCATACATGTCATAAAAATGTTATTTTTATTGTAAAACAATTTATTTCAAAACACGATTATTTTATATTGTAACAACCCGGATTTTTTTCGACTTTGGTTATCGCCATAAACTCCATGATGACTAACTAAACATCGAAAAATACCAGATGGTTAATGAAATAAGTTAGGGGGGAGAATAGATAAGATAGAAACTTAGAATAGAAGAAGAAGAAGAACACAACATCATCGTAGCACGAATCTCACAGCGGAACGAACAACATAATATAGATAACATATCCTTGAAATAAAATCAGTATATGTATACAGTACATTATCAGAGTACAACACTTACAACACAGCGGAAATAACTATAGCTATATAATCCTGAAGCCTCCTGCTCCAGATCTACAAGTATTTGTAAATCCCGACTACTTGACTGCCCGTACAAAATTGGGCACTCAAGAGTTTAGGGAAAACAAAATAAAATCTGGGTCACTCATGGGACTAGTGTGAGTAAAACAGTTTGAACAAGTAAACGATATCTCATAAGACCACGTCATATAACGGAATGGGTTTTTCCCTTATGAGAATCCAAAATATCTTTATATCAAAAACCTTTTGATATTATAATAATGTTTGTCAACAACATTATAATAATCATCTAGCAGAAACACTTTCATCTCACGTTCTACATATATAGTATACAATCAAAACCGCAAGCACGTACTGGGTAATGGATTTCCAACTATGACAAGGTATGGAACCACCTTTCGCTACTGTACCTCTAGAGAGGAATACACTGGGTTCAACAAGAACATCTTGCAACCCAGCCACACATGACCGACCACTCATTTCGCTTGAGTGTATCGAATGTATATCACCAACGGTTGGGATCAGCAACTGTTTCCTGAATGGGACAACATCAACAATAGATTTTTAGAAGTAAATGAAACTCTAGATCAGGTGATTATACAACCTAATAGGTGCGACCTACATAGCCATTTTTCCTGCCCGATCTTTGTCAATTACCAGATGTGAGGCTAGAAGCTATGCTTATCTTTTACATGCCACATATTCATTCACTTAGAATGTCACATCGTCATACCCGCCAAATCACAAATTGATTTATCCAAAAATAACACGGGTATACAGCTAAGAGAAACGAATTCCTCCACCACCAAACGTGAATACGTTTGAAGAGATCAACTTACGCAATTTATTAGATATACTCTGTCAGACCTTCGTCCATACAAGTTGTCCTGGGACTGGACAAACCGAAGGCACTATTCAGTATATCCATCTTAGGCACTGTTATCTAAGATTTATACAGTAGCCCTTGCACTTTACTCCGTCTTCAATTATCTTTGGCATATATGATTCACAACGCTTATGCCAATACAGAGTGGTTCTTTGGATAATAATCCAACCGGTCTCTCCGTATTAACAACGTTAAAATGGTCAAAAACTTCGATAGTCGGTGAGTTAACTATCAAAGAAAATCAGGTGTGCAAATAACGATATTATTTCCAAGTGGAAATTATATCGATCAATCATCATTTAACATTTATCTCTTTCGTTCACTAATTTACTTATCTCATGTTTCCATATATTCTAAATTGTTATTTTCTATTATCAGAAAATAAATTCTGATTCTTATTTGGAAAACATTTCCAAAACTCCTTCACGATCAAACCTTACCATTCCTTAGTTAAGAAGGAAGTCAATCAAGTTGGGGTATAGTTACCTCTAAGACCTTAACTGAACAACGTTTTAGCTTCCAAATGGTCAAAGTTTACCTTTTAATCTCTAACAAACTTCCTTACGTCTCTCTCGTATTCAGTTTACGAATCCACTTCTTTATTGAAAACATTGGTTATAACGATAGTGTTATAATCCGTACTTTCGAAATATCTAACTTAACATCTAAATTTGATTTCTTACTTTGAATAATTAACCTAACAACTACTTTATTTATAAATGAATAAATCTTGATTTAAAAACCGGAAAGTAAATAATACTTTCCTGAATTTGATATAACCAAATTCGACGATTAAATCTCTTCGAATATCTCATATTCGATTAACTCTCTTCGAATATCTTATATTCGATTAACTCTCTTCGAATATCTTATATTCGATTAACTCTCTTCGAATATCTTATATTTGATTTACTCTCTTCGAATATCTTATATTTGATTAATTCTCTTCGAATATCTTATATTCGATAACTCTTTCTTTCGAATAAACGATATTCGATTATCTCTCCTTTCGAATAAACTAATATTTGAAAATCTCTCTTTCGAATAAACTAATATTCGATTATCTCTCTTTTGAATAACTTATATTCGATTTACTCCTTCTAACTCGATTCGAATAACTAATATTCGATAACTCCTTTCGAATTACTAGATTCGATAATTCCTTTCGAATAACTAGATTCGATAATTCCTTTCGAATAACTTATATTCGACCAACTCTAATCGATTTATTCTAATTCGATTAACTCTATTTAATTACTCTATTGGTTGACTCTAACTGGTTAACTCTAACTGGTCAACCCTAATTGATTAACTCTAACTGGTTAACTCTAACTAATCAACTCTAACTGGTCAACCCTACTGATCACTCTAATCAATTACTCTAACTCGATTAACTCCTTTCCATTAACTTTAATCGATTAATTCTAACTCGATTAACTTTGCTAACTCATTTTGATTAACACATTCTGATTAAATCCTTTGAATAACTCCTTTGATTAACTCCTTTTCCATTTGTCTACTTAACAGATAACTATTCCCTTTTCAATTTTATTTACTTAACGAATAAGAATTTCTTTTATCTTTTCTATTTATTTAACAAATAAATATCTATTTTATCTTTTCTATTTATTTAATAAATAAATATCTCTTTTTATCTTTTCTATTTATTTCCTATAGATAAATATTTCTCTTTCAATTCCATTTGTAAATGATTTACAAATATTTTCCTTTCTATTTGTTTTACAAATATTTTCCTTTCATATTTGTTTTACAAATAATTTCCTTTATATTTGTTTTACATATAATTTCCTTTATAGTTGTTTTATAAATAATATCTTTTGATTATCCTATTTATTTAACAAATAAATATCTCATTTATAAAATCTTATGAGTTTATAAATACTTCCCTTTTTAAATATTCCACTTTATAAAGATTTTCCTTTATTTATAATTCCACTTAAAAGATTTTCCTTTATTTATAATTCCACTTAAAAAGATTTCCTATTTATAAATATTTCATTTATAAATAAATTCATTTTATAAAATCTTCCTTAATTTTATAAATATTTTCTCTTTCATAAAATCCTTGGATTTTATAAATAATTTATTTTCAAATATCACTTTGAAAATTCCCTTATCAACATTCTGGTACGTTATGGTATTTAACATATCAAATCACGTTGGCCAATATCGTCCAAACACACATAATTGACAACAGATTATATATCACATCATATATTACAATATATGAATAGAACAATATTATAATTATTGAGGAACCCAGTTGGGTCCCTCCTACCTGTTTCCCTGCATCACAGATGTTAAACAACACGAATACAAAAATATTCTGATAAACAGAATCAATATTCGATTTATATATATATCGTTATCTATGATTTCAATCAATACACAAACAATTCAACCAAACAGTTAACACACAACAATCAGTCATCATTTATCAGTTCTAAATATACGTTATAAAAATAGAACTTTTCAGAATTGGTGAGTTTTACTCACTTTGGCAGTTCATCGTTAAAGAACGATAAACTATTGTTTGATTTAAATCAAACAATTTATTTCGCCGTAAATTCAAACGAGCTCCAATTGACTTCCAGTCAGTTTCATTTTGGAGTGCTCATCCATATGATCCCAACGCAACTTACGGTTCGTCAATCTGATATCGTATGATCAAGTTATTTAATTTACAAATTTAATACAAATTTAAATAAAAATTTGAACTTTAAATAAAAGAAAACATGGGCTTTACCCCATTTACACGGCCCATTTCCCATTGAACTACCAGGCCCGTTTCCCTTACTGTGTCTCTCCCATATCATTTCCTCCAGGAAGCTCCACCGTGAAAAGCAATGGCCATCGCAACATCTCGAGCTTCCTTAAACTTTATTGAACCCGACCAACACCACTACCGAAATTCCTCTTTTTCCCCGAGCTCCAACCTCATACCCTAAGGATCCAACTCGCGCTCGTCTTCACAATCACGACTTCGACTTCAAAGTGCCCAAGTCCGACACTTTACATCACCGTAAGTCACGAAACTATCACAAACCCTTCCCCTCACTACCACGAGTACCACGACAAACTCGAAATCCTCCATTGATGCCCCAATTCCAAACGATCCCTAACCCTAGGTTCTCTGTGCATATATTGAACTCAGAAAATCACCGTCGGACCAAATAATAATCACTCAAAATTGAAGAGCATCCATCAATGATTACAACGATGGTTGAATTCTGATTTATAGATTTTACTTGGATTTTTATTTGATTTTAGAAGTTGCGATTTTGATTTTCTGTGAAAGAAAGTGGAGGCTCCAGAGAGATTATATACGGGGAGTGTGTGGCTGTAAAAGATGGGTGGGTGGCCTTCATTTTGACCAAGTATAGATTAGGATATTTTTATATTTATTAATATTTTATTTTTAATTAACAAATATCTCATTTATTCGTCTTCTAAAAATCCGTGTGATCAGACACGATATTCAAAAATCATGAAAATGGACATGAAGCTAGAGTTCGACATTACGGTTCCAACGAAACTGGTTTGCCAAATTCCGACTCTGTTTGCTCACACAGCGTATTTTTGACCATCAACATACTTAATGTTTTTCACTCTAAAGATCCGTACGGCCACACAGTGACTTTAAAAATCACAGAATTTGGAATCTAGCAATTATTTGATGTTGCGGATCCAACAAAATTAGTTTCATCGAATTCCGACTTCGTTTGCAAAAGTGGCTATTTTTAAAGCTCTAAATAACCCATTTAAATATATAAATATAATTAAATTCAATATTTAAAAATAAATATTATCGTATATATTCACAGTGGAATATCATACAGCTTCAAAAAATCTTATATGGATTTCTAACTCGATATTTCAAATCCCGATATAAATCGATATTCGATTTAAAATGAAATTCCTTTTTAAAATATAATTAATCCCTTTATAAATTATAAAGGAATTCCACGACTTTTCTAAAATTTGATTTGGACATAAGTCAAAATCTATATGATGAAATCCCGATTTTTCTTTTCCATTAGAAAAATATACTTCACCAGCTCCTAACGTTTCTTGTTTCATAGAAATCCGGCTTAAAACGAATTTTATATATTCAGTTGAAGTTCAAATCGCCAATTAACAAACTGCCACGCCATTTCAAGCTCGATTTTAATTATAATATAATTATACGTTCAACTGTCGTTATTTAGTATATTCGTCAATATATTTCAATGTAAACTGAATTATATATATTTTCAGCTGTCCGGTTTTCACAACATTTTGAATTCTGTTATTTCCGATTATTCTGGAAATATATTATCCTGTTATTTATATTAATTTAATATAAATATTATTTAATTTTGGTTATCGATCTCGCCAACTCGATAATTAATATTTAAATAAATTAATTATCTGACAGCTAAAGTGCGAGTCATTACAATCTTTCCCCCTTAAAATAGTTTCGTCCTCGAAATTGCTAAGGTGGAGGACGACCCTGTCTACTGTGTAAAAATTTATCTGTTTACCACTTAACTTTAGTTTAAACTGAACCAATTAATATCAACTAAAATATTAATTTATTCCGACTAACTAAAATTTTCAAAAATTCTGAAAATTTTCTAACACCATAAATTTTTGGAAAACTTCGCCATAATCTCCTTTGTACAGCCCTATAGGTAAAACCACAACTCGCCTCTCTGGGCCATCTCCAACCCAAAAGAAAATCAAACAGCTAAGCGGCTTGCCAAATCGGCTCATAAATCTCATACCCAACATAAATATAAACTTGTACCTTTTTGTCGGGCATATCCTTTGCATCTGTTGCCAATTTAACATATACCAATATCATCTTAATCAAACTCCTCAACTCAAACATTTGGTTCTATCCAAGCCAAATTCCATTCAGACTCCAATATCAAATTTCAAACTCTTAACTCATCAACTCAATTCCATTCCAGATTATCCTCTAATCCATTTCAGTTTTGCTTAACTTATCATCTCAAGTAAAATTCTGGTTTATTATTTACTTTCATCATCCCATTCGAATTAACTTCACAAGTTAAATTTAAATTCTAGAATTTAAATTTCTGGGTTTTTATTTCTAATCAATTTGAAATCACAATAACAATTAAAAACCCTTGAATTTCTGAATACCTTGTTTTCGCAAAACAAATTTGAAAACAAAATCTTTGGTAGTAATCCGTCACTTAGAAACTCGAAAATGAATACCGATAATGGTCGACTTCACCATCGGAATCTATTTCCCAGCTATCAAAGTGAGTTCAATACTATATCACTTTTAAACACTTTCATTTCGAAATCATTTCAAAATATCCTTCACGATGTTGTAAACAAATTTAAAACCTCCCAGGATTTTAAAATTTACGTATATTTTAATCCAAATCCATTTACAAACACCTTTCCAATTTTCTAGGGTTTTAATTTAAATTCTAATTTGAATTCAGATTTAATTCATCTGATTCCACATATTTCAATTATATGGATTCTAATTGGTTATTTACATAACCGTTTAATTTTTAATCTTACTCGATTATAATAACAACCAATATATCAAATATATTATAATTCCAATATATATATCTTCCTTATATCAAAATATACTTTGGGTAAACTTATTTTCATTTACCCTCTTTTCAAAACATATCGTGTCGACCCATCGAATTCGAGTGTTTAGAAACCCCTATCGACTATTGTGGTGCCCCACTATCGACCAGAATCCATAAGCAACTCAACCAATAAATCCACTCAATATAAAACCATTAACATCAAATAACAAATACGTTCACTCATCTATATACACTCAACTCAATCTAGGGTATACTAACCCTATCTCTACTGAGTCACGCCACAGAGCCAAGGTAATAACTTAACCTTAAGCTCTGATACCAACTGTAATGACCCGAATTTTGTCGACTTTGGTTATCTCCATAAACTCAATGATGACTAACCAAACATCGAAAAATACCAAATGGTCAATGAAAGAAGTTAGAGGGTGAGAATAGATAAGATAGAAACTTAGAATAGAAGAAGAAGAAGTACACAACATCAAAGTAACACGAATCTCACAGCGGAATGAACAACATAATATAGAGAACATATCCTTAAAATAAAATCAGTATATGTATACAGTACGTTATCAGAGTACAACAATTACAACACAGCAGAAATAACTATAGCTATATAATCCTGAAGCCTCCAGCTCCAGCTCTTCAAGTATATGTAAATCCCGACTACTTGACTGCCCGTACAAAATTGGGCACCCAAGAGTTTAGGGAAAACAAAACAAAATAAACTCCGGGTCAGTCATGGGACTGGTGTGAGTAAAACAATTTAAAACAGTTCGAACAAGTAAATGATATCTCATAAGACCACGCCGTATAACGGAACGGGTTTTCCCTTATGAGAATCCAAAATGTCTTTATATCAAAAATCTTTTGATATTATAATAATGTCTATCAACCACAATATAATAATCATCTAGCAGAAACGCTTTCATCTCACGTTCTACATATATAGTATACAATCAAAACCGCAAGCACGTATTGGGTAATGGATTTCCGACTATGACAAGTTATGGAACTACCTTTCACTAGTGTACCTCTAGAGAGGAATACACTGGGTTCAACAAGAACATCTTGCAAACCAACCACACATGATCGACTACTCATTTCTCTTGAGTGTACCGAATGTATATCACCAACGGTTGGGATCAGCAACCATTTCTCGAATGGGACAGCATCAACAATAGATTTTTAGAAGTAACGGAAACTCTAGATCAGGTGATTATACACCCTAATAGGTGCGACCTACATAGCCATGCTGCCTGCCCGATTTTTGTCAATTACCGGATGTGAGGCTAGAAGCTACGCTTATCTTTTACATGCCACATCTTCATTCACTTAGAATGTCACATCGTCATATCCACCAAATCACAATTTTATTTATCCAAAAATAACACGGGTATACAGCTAAGAGAAACAAATTCCTTCGCCCCTAAACATGAATACGTTTGAAGAGAACAACTTACGCGATTTATTAGATATACTCTGTCAGACCTTCATCTATACAAGTTGTCCTGGGACTGGACAAACCGAAGGAACCATTCAGTATATCCATCTTAGGCACTGTTATCTAAGATTTATACAGCAGCCCTTGCACTTTACTCCGTCTTCAATTATCTTTGGCATATATGATTCGCAACGCTTATGCCAATACAGAGTGGTTCTTTGGATAATAATCCAACCGGTCTCTCCATATTAACAACGTTAAAATGGTCAAAAACTTCGATAGTCGGTGAGTTAACTATCAAAGAAAAACAGGTGTGCAAACAACAATATTATTTCCAAGTGGAAATTATATCGATCAATCATCATTTAACATATATCTCTTTTGTTCATTAATTTACTTATCTCCTATTTCCATATATTCTAAATTCTTATTTTATATTATCAGAAAATAAATTCGGATTCTTATTTGGAAAACATTTCCAAAACTCCTTCATGATCAAACCTTACCATTCCTTAGTTAAGAAGGAAGTCAATCAAGTTGGGGTATGATTACCTCTCAGACCTTAACTGAACAACGTTTTAACTTCGAAATGGTCAAAGTTTACCTTTTAATCTCTAACAAACTTCCTTATGTCTCTCTCGGATTCAGTTTACGAATCCACTTCTTTATTGAAAACATTGGTTATAACGATAACGTTATAATCCCTACTTTCGAAATATCTAACTTAACATCTAACTTTGATTTCTTACTTTGAATAATTAACCTAAGAACTACTTTATTTATAAATGAATAAATCTTGATTTAAAAACCGAAAAGTAAATAATACTTTCTCGAATTTGATATAACCAAATTCGACGATTAAATCTCTTTGAATATCTCATATTCGATTAACTCTCTTCGAATATCTTATATTTGATTAACTCTCTTCGAATATCTTATATTCGATTAACTCTCTTTGAATATCTTATATTTGATTAACTCTCTTCGAATATCTTATATTTGATTAACTCTCTTCGAATAACTTATATTCGATAACTCTTTCTTTCGATTAAACGATATTTGATTATCTCTCCTTTCGAATAAACTAATATTCGAAAATCTCTCTTTCGAATAAACTAATATTCGATTATCTCTCTTTTGAATAACTTATATTCTATTAATTCCTTCTAACTCGATTCGAATAACTAATATTCGATAACTCCTTTCGAATAACTAGATTCGATAACTCCTTTTTAACTCTATTCGAATAACTAATATTCGATAACTCCTAATTCTACTAACTCTAATCGATTTATTCTAATTCGATTAACTCTATTTAATTACTCTATTGGTTGACTCTAACTCTAACTGGTTAACTCTAACTGATCAACTCTAACTGGTCAACACTAATTGATTAACTCTGACTGGTTAACTCTAACTGATCAACTCTAACTGGTCAACCCTACTGATCACTCTAATCAATTACTCTAACTCGATTAACTCCTTTCCATTAACTTTAATCGATTAATTCTAACTCGATTAACTTTGCTAACTCATTTTGATTAACACATTCTGATTAACTCCTTTGAATAACTCCTTTGATTAACTCCTTTTCCATTTGTCTACTTAACAGATAACTATTCCCTTTTCAATTCTATTTACTTAACGAATAAGTATTTCTTTTATCTTTTCTATTTATTTAACAAATAAATATCTCTTTTATCTTTTCTATTTATTTAACTAATAAATATCTCTTGTATCTTTTCTATTTATTTCCTATAGATAAATATTTCCATTTAATCTATTTGTAAATGTTTTACAAATATTTCCCTTTGAATTCCATTTGTAAATGTTTTACAAATGTTTTCCTTTCTATTTGTTTTACAAATATTTTCCTTTCATATTTGTTTTACAAATAATTTCCTTTATATTTGTTTTACAAATAATTTCCTTTATATTTGTTTTATAAATAATCCCTTTTGATTATCCTATTTATTTAACAAATAAATATCTCATTTATAAAATCTTATGAGTTTATAAATACTTCCATTTATAAATATTCCACTTTACAAAGATTTTCCTTTATTTATAATTCCACTTAAAAAGATTTTCCTTTATTTATAATTCCACTTAAAAAGATTTCCTATTTATAAATATTCCATTTATAAATAAATTCCTTTTATAAAATCTTCCTTGATTTTATAAATATTTTCTCTTTTATAAAATCCTTGGATTTTATAAATAATTTATTTTCAAATATCACTTTGAAAATTCCCTTATCAACATTCCGTTATGTTATGGTATTTAACATATCAAATCACGTTGGCCAATATCGTCCAAACACACATAATTGACAACAGATTATATATCACATCATATATTACAATATATGAATAGAACAGTATTATAAATATTGAGGAATCCAGTTGGGTCCCTCCAACCTGTTTCCCTGCATCACAGATGTTAAACAACACGAATATAAAAATATTCTGTTAAACAGAATCAATATTCAATTTAAGATATATATATATATATATCATTATCTATGATTTCAATCAATACACAAACAATTCAACCAAGCAGTTAAAACACAGCAATCAGTCATCATTTATCAGTTCTAAATATACATTATAAAAATAGAACTGTTCAGAGTTGGTGAGTTTTACTCACTTTTGCATTTCATCGTTAAAGAACGATAAACTGTTGTTTGATTTGAATCAAACAATTTATTTTGCCGTAAATTCAAACGATCTCCAATGGACTTCCAGTAAGTTTCATTTTGGAGTGCTCGTCCATACGATCCCAACGCAACTTACGGTTCGTCAATCTGATATCGTATGATCAAGTTATTTAGTTTACAAGTTTAATACAAATTTAAATAAAAAAATTAACTTTAAATAAAAGAAAACATGGACTTTACCCCATTTACACGGCCCAATTCCCATTGAACTACCAGGCCCGTTTCCATTACCATGTCTCTCCCAAATCATTTCCTCCAAGAAGCTCCACCGTGAAAAGCAATGGCCATCTCAACATCTCGAGCTTCCTTAAACTTCATCGAACCCGACCAACACCACCATCGAAATTCCTCTTTTCCCCCAAGCTCCAACCTCATACCCTAGGGATCCAACTCGCGCTCGTCTTCACAGTCACGACTTCGACTTCGAAGTACCTAAGTCCGACACTTTACATCACCGTAAGTCACGAAACCATCACAAACCCTTCCCCTCACTACCACGAGTACCACGGCAAACTGAAAATTCTCTATTGATGCCCCAATTCCAAACGATCCCTAACCCTAGGTTCTCTGTGCATATATTGAACTCAGAAAATTGTCGTCCGACCAAATAATAATCACTCAAAATTGAAGAGCATCCATCAATGATCACAACGATGGTTGAATTCTGATTTATATATTTTACTTGGATTTTTATTTGATTTTAGAAGTTGCGCTTTTGATTTGTGAAAGAAAGTGGCGGCTCCAAAGAGATTATATACGGGGAGTGTGTGGCTGTAAAAGATGGGTGGTGGCCTTCATTTTGACCAAGTATAGATTAGGATATTTTTATATTTATTAATATTTTATTTTTAATTAACAAATATCTCATTTATTCGTCTTCTAAAAATCCATGTGATCACACACGATATTCAAAAATCATGAAAATGGACATGCAGCTAGAGTTTGACATTACGGTTCCAACGAAACTGGTTTCGTCAAATTCCGACTCCGTTTGCTCACACAACGTATTTTAACCATCAAAATACTGACTGTTTTTCACTCTAAAAATCCGTACGGCCACACAGTGACACTAAAAATCACAGAACTTGGAATCTAGCAATTACTTGATGTTGCGGATCCAAAAAAATTAGTTTCGACGAATTCTGACTTCGTTTGCATGCTATTTTTAAAGCTCTAAATAACCCATTTAAATATATAAATATATTTAAATATAATTAAATTCAATATTTAAAAATAAATATTATCGTATATATTCACAGTGGAATATCATACAGCTTCAGAAAAATCTTATATGTATTTCTAACTCGATATTTCAAATCCCGATATAAATCGATATTCGATTTAAAATGAAATTCCTTTTTAAAATATAATTAATCCCTTTATAAATTATAAACGAATTCCAGAGCGACTTTTCTAAAATTTGATTTGGACATAAATCAAAATCTATACGACGAAATCTCGATTTTTCTCTTCCATTAGAAAATATACTTCACCAGCTCCTAACGTTTCTTGTTTCACAGAAATCCGGCTTAAAACGAATTCTGTATATTCAGTTGAAGTTCAAATTCGCCAATTAATGAACTGCCACGCCATTTCAAGCTCGATTTTAATTATAATATAATTATACGTTCAACTGTCGTTATTTAATATATTCGTCAATATATTTCAATATAAACTAAATTATATATATTTTCAACTGTCCGGTTTTCACAACATTTTGAATTCTGTTATTTCCGATTATTCCGGAAATATATTATCCTGTTATTTATATTAATTAAATATAAATATTATTTAATTTTGTATATCGATCTCGCCAACTCGATAATTAATATTTAAATAAATTAATTATCTGACAGCTAAAGTGTGGGTCATTACATATATAGTTCATACATGTCATAAAAATGTTATTTTTGGTGTTAAAACAATTTATTAAAACACTAGTATTTTATATAATCTATATATATGATAAAAATGTTATTTTTATCTTTCAAAGAATTTATTCAATACATGAACTTCATTCAACACATGAACTTTATTCACCACATGAATTTCTGTTCAACACATGAATTTTATTTCAACACATGAATTTTATTTCAACACCTGAATTTTATTTCAATACATGAATTTTATTCAACACATGAATTTTATTTCAACACATGAATTTTATTCAACACATGAATATAAATCAAACACAGAAATATTTCAGAAAATTTCGGCAGCATAACGGTAGGGTAGTTAAAACGGGCACCGTCCCTAGTACAACTCCTCGCTCTACCTTAAAGCCTCGCAGCTTTTGACAATGGGGATTTTCAATATCTAGTTCGTAGGCAGACGAATTTTCCCATTTACTAATCCTATTGGGATTTCAACCACAATCAATTATTTCAAATCAACCATTCATGATATTCAACAAATTTTCACACCAACCAATAATCCAAACAATATCACAACTAATATATATCGTCCATGGTCTGTGGACGAGGGGAGTATATATATATAGACATACGTATATAATTATATTTCAATTTCATTTCAATACCATTTCAATTTATTTCAACGCATATACCATTTTTACAACGCATATATAACTTATACATCGAACATACAACTTATACAACGCTTATACATAAGGTATACAACGCTTATAAAACTCATACTTCGACTATATAATTTATACATCGTTGTTTCCATATCGTTTATAATTCAGAAATCTCACATTGGGTTCCACTCCACCAAAAATTGTAGAAGGCTCAGAAAAATATCCGGTCTCTTCTAGAATATAGAATACGTCCACACGAGTCCACTATCTCTTGTTTCACTGGATTTCAATCACATAGCAAAAAGATATGATTTTTAGAAGTTTGCAACACTTAAAAGTGTAAAAATCAGTTCAAATTATATATAATCGTTACCTTCAACTATGGTTCAAAACTAGGTCTTTGATTTTCTCACAAACAGTTGCACGATAGGAGAATTGGCTCACACAGCGTCGAAGAGCTTCGAAGCGGCTTCCCGAAGCCGGTGGTTTCACCCTGATCAACGTCCTCTACAGTGCTTGGCGACGGACCTAAGGTGGCAGCTTCGGGGAGCTCAAACTCGAGAAATACCAGACGATAGGGGGAGCTCCTTATATAGATTTGAAGAGGATGAGGAGTGCTTCAAAAACCTCAACAGGGGCGTTGGCTATCAGTGTGTGTGGAGGGAGATAACAAGGAGAGAATGGAGGAGTGGTTTTCTGCCGTGCGTCGCGATATACGTGGAGAGAGAAAGCGGGGGTGTCGATTTGTGATTGGCCAGGATTTTTTTATATTTATATATTTTTAAATTTCAAAAATACCCCTCTTCACATACTAACTCTAATCCGAACCCAACGACTGTCCTCCCTAGTGTAATAACCCAGAAATTCTAAGCCAATTTAAAATTTTTATTTTGGCAATTTTGATGAATTTTGAATATTTAAAATAGAATATTTTAAAATAATATCAACGAGAAATTTATTTGAATAGAATTCAAACGTATATATTTATATACTCGTCGTTAGAATATAAATATTTTATTTTAATTATAAAAGGAATTGAAAATGGCGCGGTAGTTCGATAATTCGATTTCAAATTTCAAATGAATGTACCGGGTGCAAAATAAACCGGATTTTAGCGAAACCAAAAATATTTGAATCTAATTGAGAATATCTTTCCAACGGATCCAAAAAATCAAAATTTCATAGCGGGAATCAAAAGTTATGCCCAGTTGAAAATTCAGAATAGTCGCTATGGAATTCTGGCCCTTAAAAATGGAAATTTTGCAACCGACCTCGGATTTCGACGAAACCACTTTTGTTGGATCCGGGATGTCTAGTTATTTCTAGGTTTCAAAATTCGTAATTTTTTGAATCAATATGTGAGCGTGGCAAAGGAAAACGTGTTTTGACAGTTTTAGTTGATTTTAATCGATTGGAAAATGGCCATTTTTCAAACAGTCTCAGAATTTGACGAAACTAGTTTTGTTAGGACCGTATCGTCAATACGAAGCTAGAAAATATTTTTTGGGAATTTTTAGGGCCCGTATGTGGCCCTGGTAGATTGAAATGCGCGTTCAAATTCAATATATAGAGTTATATTTTGATTTTGATGAAAACTGATCGAAACGATCGAATCAGCCTACGATACATATCCCATTGTGTTCGGAATGGGGTAATTAGCTATGAACGACAGGCGGTGGGTTCGATTTCGAAGTCGAAATAAAAAGTTGCTTTTTGAAATTAATTAATTAAATAAAAAAATATATAAGAACCCTAACCCCTCCTCTCTTCAGTATTGAAATCGATTCAGATGAAAAAAAACACTGCTCTTGTTCCATCCTTCTCAGATCAACGCGCCGCCGCTCCACAGATGCGCCGCCTCCACCTTCTTCTTCCACCTCTGCCTCCCGCTTCCTCCCTCCTCCATCTCGACCTCGCGCAAGTGGAACCCCCCAACCATCGATCGAACCCGCGAGCCCAAGTTCCCTTTGCCGCTGCCACCAACGGCGAAACCCCGCCCCCCTGAGCCCCCAATCTGTGACCGTACCCCCTGAAGCCGCAAACCACCCCTCCTCCCTGTAGAACGCACGCAACCCCCTGTAAGTTTTCTACTTATTTTGTTTATTCCTTTAGGAAAAAACATGGTTAATTTTCAGTTTTAAAAATGTATAAAGGCCTTAATAAAAATCAGTTTTAAAAATAGGAAGGATTTTTATAGAAAGGAAGAATTTTTATAGTAAAGGTTCTATTTTTCTTATGAAGATAAAGAAAGAAAAATACGATTTTTACTTATATAGAAGTAGAGTAAAAATATGCTTTTTATTCTATGTATGCCATGATAAAAATTTGATTTTTATACACAAGAAATATTTGATTTTTATCATACGTTGGAAATATTTTTATATAGATAAAAATATAATCTTTATATAAGTAGCGAATTAAAAATAGGATTTTTATATAGTATAAGTATAAAAAATATGATTTTTATATAATATATAATATAAAAATATTATCTTTATATATGTAGAGAAATAAATATATGATTTTTAGTGAAGTAAAAATATGATTTTTATATTATATAACTAGTAAAAATATAAAGATATAATTTTTATATAGAAATAAGCGTCGAGAAAATATATAAAGTAGAAATCAAAACATGATTTTTATTTATCGAAATGAAGTGATAAAAATATAATTTTTATTTTGAACAGCGGGACAAAGGACTGCATTGGAATTTCAAACAGATCCAGACGGTTCAGCAGTTCAAAAGTAAAGCCCGGCGGAGTGGAAACCTCTGTGAGAACTTCTCACTTTAAATTTCCTTTTCTAGTTAAAAATATATACTAGGATGTAGACAGTGTTTAGTAGCACCCGACACCCATCATCCACAGACCATGGATGGTTTGTATGTTTGATTGTTTGTTGTGATGAAAATTGGTTGTGTGATGTGAAATAAAATAAAATATTTATATAGTTAAAAATATTTTATTGTTAAAAATATAATTTTTAACGTGAATGTGAATAAATAAATATTCATTTACAAACCGGACGGTTTGTTTATGTACACCTATTTGAAGAATATTGATTGGGACGATAAATTTTACACATCGCTCAACTGCACAAATAATATTCAGTGTTTGTGGATTGAAACCCCACACGGGTGTTGTAACAACCCGTATTTTCAATAACCTGTTATAACGTAAATCGAGGCAGAATTTAATTTATAAATCTGAATCAAGGGAAACGGGCTATGCCATTGTGTTCGTCTCGGAAAAATACGCGAAATAGAGTCCGAATTTTCGAAAATCGGAGTCCGTATGACCCGATTAAGGCCCAACGAAGTTTTCAGAAAAATTCAAAGTAAAAACAGATTTCAAATTCAAGTTTAAATTTGGAAATTTGGGGCAGTTGGGCGCAGGCGGGAAAATTCCCGCCAGAGTACCCAAGTCGACAGCCCTGTCGACTTGGGAGTCGACTTGGTTGGACCCAAGTCGACAGCCATGTCGACTTGGCTGTCGACTTGGTCCAGCCGGGCAGTTTTGCCTGGTGCACCATTTTGGGTTTGTGTTGAGCTTGGGGGCCAGATTCGGTTTTGAGGGCTGAGATTGGAACTAGGGTTTAATCCTAAGGTTGAAACTAGTCCTAATCTCTATAAATAAGGCCCTAACCTAACCCTAAATCATCATTATTCATTCATACAACTAAACTATGGCAAAATCATTTCTCTCATGGCCTCCACTCTCTTCATAAAATTCCTAAATAAATTTCTATGAGAGATTTTCCATGCATACAAGTGTTTTCAAGCTTGTATGAGCATCATTAGCTTGCATTCAAGTCAAGTTTCCATATTTACATCATAAAGCAAGAGTTTTGATCATTTTGGCTCAAGGGTTTTTCTATTAGAGCTTGCATTTTGGGTCTATTTGATTGCATAAGGGCTTTGTCATATTTTTGTGTCTTCATAAGCATTGTAAGCCCTATTCTACTTTCATACTTAAACTCTAAAGTTAAATGTATGATATGCAAGTTTGCCATGATATGCAAGTTTACTATGTTATGCTATGCAAGTTTGATATGTTATGATATGCAAGTTTATCATGTTGTGTTATGCAAGTATGCCATGTTATGATATGCAAGTTTATCATGTTATGTTATGCAAGTTTGATATGCAAGATCGTCATATGATATGCAAGTATGTTATGCAAGTTTGGGATGATCATTTGGTTCATGTTATCATGTTATGCAAGCTTATCTTGAGTACATGAACATAAAGCTTCAAGCTTTATGCTAAAGGTTGCATTTTGGCAACATGTAAGTTATCATATCCCTTATGATAACTTGCATGTGAGGCTAAATGCGAACTTATGGCCATTTCTACATGTCATTTATCACCATGTATCACCAATATGCTAAGTTTGGTTTTATGCATGCTTTTGAGGCCTAATGCAAGTATATGAACATATGTACATTTCATATGCCACCATGTTGAACTTGTGGCTTCAACACCTTTATGTCATGATTATGCCAAGTTCCCTCTTTCTATCCTTTATGCGCTATATTGCGATATGTAAGCGATGGGATTGCGTTTGGGGTTGGGTAAACTTAAAAGACATAAAAACATAAGATTGGGAATTTACCTATTAAGTTAGGTATACCCATTGGGAATTTACCTATTAAGTTAGGTCTACCCAAATGCTTGAAAACTTGTAATATGTTTTGGAAACATGATGGACATGACACTTAGAAAATATAAGTGTGACCAATTCGAGGTTGGGTTGAGTTTGTAGCGTAAACCTACCCGGAACCGACCGGCTTAACTAGTTGCTACAAACAATAGGACCCAATGTGAGAAGTTGGTCATGTTGTACCTTGAACCTGAGGTTAGACCAAGTTGTGGTGTAAAGCTACCCGGACCCGCCCGGCTTAACTAGTAACCACAACAAAGTCTAATGTGAGAGGTTAAGGCGCATTAATTAATTAATGCCTCGTGATTAGGGTTAAGTCATGGTCCACTTAATACTTAACCAATTTGGGCTTGGTAGATTAATCAGGGTTAAGTCGTGAACTCATCGTTACACTTAATCAAGTTAATTCATGATTAGCAAGAGGGTTAAACTGTACTTAACCCACTAGAAAAATCCTAGCAATGGGGGTCCACTCCAGCAGTAATCCCAAGTTTGTATCATTAAGACCCTAGGGACTAGGCTAGGGAGGGGGCACGATTACTGGACTTGAGGTAAGTGACCAAAAGCGACGACAGAAGGGTACGCCGGTATAGTTCCGGGCGGACTATGGTC
The DNA here is from genome assembly GCA_030737875.1 of Allium sativum. Lineage (NCBI taxonomy): Eukaryota > Viridiplantae > Streptophyta > Magnoliopsida > Asparagales > Amaryllidaceae > Allium > Allium sativum. The sequence continues at coordinate 759,391,053 of CM060922.1, read as the reverse complement.
GTGCACAGAGTCCGAAGCCGGGGAAAACATGCACGGGTACCAGTAGATCGAGACTGTGCACTCATGTTTATGGTGTCCAGGGGTTGACACCCTAGGGCTTGATACACCCGACGGGAGACCCTGCACAGTCTGACTACAACTATGTTTGGGCCGTATTGACACCAACACGTGACGAGTTAGGCTTATAGGGAGCCGATCGACTAGACCGTTTGGTTGGACCTCTTATTAGGGTCACTTCATGTTATTGGGCCAAAGCTTGGGCCAAGGGATCAATACTTGTTTATTCAAGTCATGTTAGTTTGCTAGTACACCTGTGGTGCAAAAACCTTAAACCTGATTATGCGATGACACCTTTATCTACCTTGTTAGTTAATCATCATGCTAGTATGTTGTTATCCTTATGTTCATCCCTGCTTCTCATGCCAGTTAACTTTACCAGTTTACATTGATTGTAGTAGGGCTTACTCAGTCTTTTTGACTGACCTGTTTTTCTTTCGCCTCTTTTCTTCCGTTTCCCCCCCCCCCCAGGTTCTCAGGGTGGGAACGTTGGAGCTTAGCTTGGATTTCTGATCGCTTGCTTGTGGGATTTTAGCTCATGTACGGTCTTGACATGAAGCTAGCTATGGTTATCACTTATTTTGGGGATAGTACTTATGTATTTCAGTTTTCAGTAATGTTGTTTTATCTAGACTTGTGTATTTGGAAAGTTGACATTATGTTGTACCAGACTTGTTTTGAAATAGTTTGAAATCTTCCGCTGTTTTACTTATCTTATTTACTCTGTTTACATATATATACATATGTTCTTGTTCTGCCTTGATATATCATTATGCATGTTTACCTGATTCAAACGCCCCTCCAAAGTCAGAGTGCTTGCAAGAGCCACCCTGGCGGAGGTGGGGTGTTACATTTGGTATCAGAGCATATGGTTTACGAAAAGGAACAAAAAGGTTTTTAAAAACTTTTGGAAAACTATTTTCAAAACCAAGTATAAAGTATTTTCCAAAGAAAAGTCTAGTTTATTTTAAAGGCTATTCCCCAAAAAGCCATTAGCAAAATTCCTTCGTTTTTCTCTATTCTGAATCTGTCTTTTTCTTCGTTTTCAGTATGGCCGATAACTTTGCTATTCCGGAGGGAGTACACGTACCTGTTTGGTATAGGAGACTTTTGGAGGCTAGGGCGACCGAAGCCGGCCCCGCCGATGTTCCTCCTCCTCCTCCTCCGGTAGTTAATGTTCCTCCTCCTCCTGTCGCTGAGGTTCCTCTTCCTCCTCCCCCTCAGCCTCCACAAGCGGATTTTGCGGAAACTTGTAAGAACTTTAAGACGATGGGTGCCAAGAATTTCATTGGAACCGAGACTTATGTAGAGGCAAGGAATTGGTTGAAAGAAACCGAAGATCTTTTCGCCTTCTTTGATATAGATGACCGTAGGAAGGTTTTATTGGCAGTGTGGTTGCTAAAGGAAGAAGCTGCACGTTGGTGGGTGGTCACCACCGCTACTAAGCCAATTGAGACTTGGGATGACTTTCGGGGAAAGTTTGGACTAAGGTTCCTATCACTGAAGCAAAGGGACATGACTATTAGGGAATACATAGATAAGTTTAATCAATTGGCTCGGGTCGGTTTAGACTTGGTTAACACAGCTCAGAAGAAGGCCCTATACTTTGCTCTAGGATTAAACGAGCCATTACATGGTTTAGCCATGACTCATATACCCTTGGGGGCAACTTTCGAGAGTTTGGTGAATATGGCCCTACTCAATGAAGAAAATAGGAGTGACAAGAAGGAAATCAAGGTGAATGAGTCTCAGAACAAGAAAACGGGGCCCAAAAAGGAAATGAAAAAGAAGGAGGAGAAGTCTAAAGATAAGAAGGAAAAGAAGTGCTTTACTTGTGGAAGCTCGACTCATCTAAACAAGGATTGCAGGAAAAGGAAGGGCACTTGCTTTAACTGTGGAGAAATAGGACACTTCACTAGGGATTGCCCGAAGAAGCAAGGGCAAGGCCAGGGTCAGACTCAGTGTGCTGGACCTTCAGGAGGGCAAGTTCATGCTCTCAATGCCGCTCCAGTTCCCGATCGAGGTAGTATTTCTGTTGAGAGCCTTGTATATATTTCTGATTTACCAGTTCGTACCTTGTTTGATTCTGGTGCATTGCATAGCTGTATCTCATCTGATCTCGTTGATAGTTTGCACCTAAGTACTAGTCTAGTTTATGATCCCGTGTGTGTCTCAAATCCTATTGGGGGTTCCGCCCATCTGTCTATGATATGTGGGGATTTGAGGATCTCTATACTGAGTGTAGAGTTCTTGTGTAGTGCTTATGTTCTTGGTTTTAGGGGATACGGATTGATATTGGGCATGGATTGGTTGTCCAGATATGGAGCCATCCTTGATTGTGAGCATAGGGTTGTAAGGCTCGTGACTCTCCTCGGAAACACCCTAGAAATTTCTTGTAATCCGAGAGGTCCCGTCATGTTGTTCTATCTTGAATCACTCGACTCGTCAATGGAAACTCTTCAGTCTGTGAGAGTGGTTCGAGAGTATCCGGATGTTTTCGATGAAGTTAGGGGGTTTCCCCCTAAGCGAGAGATTGATTTCCGCATTTATCTGGTGGATAATGCAAAGCCGGTTTCTTTGCCCGTTCGGCACATGGCTCCGCGTGAAAGGCGGGAGCTAAGTAAACAAGTGAAGGAGTTGCTTGAGAAGAACTTCATTTGACGAAGTATATCTGAATGGGGAGCGCCTGTGGTATTTGCTACCAAGGCAGATGGTTCTCTCCGACTTTGTGTCGACTATCGAGAATTGAATAAGCTGACTAAGAAGAACAGACACCCGTTACCGAGGATTGATGATCTCTTTGACCAGCTTATCGGTGCTTCTGTTTTCTCTCAGCTTGATCTTGCTACTGGATTCCATCAGCTCAGGGTAGCTGAAGAAAGTATAGACAAGACTGCGTTCAGAACTCCAAATGGATTCTTCGAATGGCTTGTCATGCCGTTCGGCTTGACTAATGCACCCGCATATTTCGTGGACTTGATGAGTAGGGTGTTCAGGGAGTTCTTGAACAAGTTTGTCGTGGTCTTCGTAGATGATATTCTGATCTTATCTAAGGATGAGGAAGAGCATGCAAGGCATCTCAAGGAGGTGATGGATACGCTTAGAGCGCATCAGTTGAAGGCCAAGTTCTCCAAGTGTCACTTTTGGAGAAGGGAAGTTAGATTTCTTGGGCACATAGTTTCTAAGCAAGGCTTAGTGGTGGATCCTGCTAAAGTGGTCGCGGTTCAAAACCGAAAAGCTCCGACGAGGACAGTTGAAGTAAGAAGTTCTCTCAGTGTAATTAGTTAGTTAGCGTCCCTTAAGCATTAGACCTACCCTTCTGGATCAAGTAGGGACTTCACAGAAGGAAGACCCGCAGTTAGCCGAGATCATGGACAAGTTGATTCGATGCGAGATGGTAAGTCACCTCGCTATAGATGACAAGGGATGGCTAAGTCGCAATGAGAGAAAGAAGGCTCTTGAAGATGCACATCACTCGAGGAGGTGGCCGAGTTTGTCCCAAGGTGCATGTTGTGCCAACAGATTAAAGCCGAGTCATAAAAAGCCCGGTGGGCTATTATATCCATTGGAGGTCCCCGCAATGGAAGTAGGAAAAACATCACGAAGGATTTCGTGGATGGACTGCCTAGATCAAGAAAGGGAATAAGAGCATGTGGGTCATGGTAGGTAGACTCACGAAGAGTGCTCATTTCACTCCGATAAAGAGCGAAAGGACTGCATCATAGCTAGCGACGGTTTACTTTCAAGAAATAAGGCGGTTGTACGGGGTTCCCTCAAGAATAGTTAGTAACCGTGACTCAATCTTCACTAGCCAGTTTTGGGATAGTCTACGGGAAGTCATGAACAAGCAACTGAATCTAAGTACGGCCTATCATTCACAGGCGGATGGTTCATTTCGTTCAAGCATGAGTATTAGAAAATCACGTTAGTAAGAGCAATTGGCAACGTGGATTGGTATTTCCAAGAAAAGTTCTGCTGCGTGGAATACTTTATAGTAAGTAAATGAGATCCAGGATTCACTGGTGAATTTTGGAGAGCTTGCATGAAACCATGAGGTCATAGTTATGTTTAAGCCAAGAATGATAGAAAAGTAAGTGAAAAAGGAAGACGAGAGGCGACAATTAAATGGGTTCCAACTCATATTTGGAAATAAGAGTTAAGAAGCCAAGAAATCATGAAGTAAAAGACGGTCAAAGCACAGTGGAGTTAAGCTCAAGGAAACGTGACTTAGAAGACTGAAAGCTAGATACGCGCATCATATCTCTTTTTATGAGTATATCCTTGATCCTTGTTTTCCTGTGGAACTTACTTGCATGTTATCTTGTTACGTATATCCTCTCGGTCCCGTCCTCGATCCCATTTCTGTTGTAAACTCCATAAGGGGGTATGACTCATCGGTTAGTAGTACATGTCAGGGTTTGAAGGGGGTCCGTTAGGTTGACTAAACCTTTTGGGCTTTTATAGAATATGGGTTGGGTTAGGAAGGGATTTCTTGTAATCCGAAAGGAGTATATCCTGCTTATCTTCCCGATCTCTTTGTAGCATATCTTTCTTTTGCTATCTATATCGTGTTAATCTTGTCATGAGAACCTTAGGTAGAAACCCTTTGGATGAAACATGTGTTTGAAACATGTTATGCTTGATGGTTGCAAGTGGTTGCAAGTGTTTGCAAGTGGTTACTCGTGGATGCATTATACACGTTAGGCACAAGATCGGCTCACACACTCTTCATATTGCATATGCATGAGTGTTTACGCTTATTCATAGATGAAAATTTTTGTGTTATCACATGGATGTTGCATATGGATGTATGTTATGTGCACACATATAGATGTTATACATTATGTTAGGAATTGCATACATATGGATTCATTTCACTAACATAATTTGCATTGATGATATTTGCATTAGATAAGTACATATACACACACCTTTGCATATGTTCATACAACATTTAGAATCTTGTAAGGACAATGATTGCTCGTGGATGATGTTTTGAGTAGATGGATGTTGGATGGTAGGATACGTTCTTCCTAACTTGAAGATTTCGGGGACGAAATCCTTTAAGGAGGGGAGAATGTAACAACCCGTATTTTCAATAACCTGTTATAACGTAAATCGAGGCAGAATTTAATTTATAAATCTGAATCAAGGGAAACGGGCTATGCCATTGTGTTCGTCTCGGAAAAATACGCGAAATAGAGTCCGAATTTTCGAAAATCGGAGTCCGTATGACCCGATTAAGGCCCAACGAAGTTTTCAGAAAAATTCAAAGTAAAAACAGATTTCAAATTCAAGTTTAAATTTGGAAATTTGGGGCAGTTGGGCGCAGGCGGGAAAATTCCCGCCAGAGTACCCAAGTCGACAGCCCTGTCGACTTGGGAGTCGACTTGGTTGGACCCAAGTCGACAGCCCTGTCGACTTGGCTGTCGACTTGGTCCAGCCGGGCAGTTTTGCCTGGTGCACCATTTTGGGTTTGTGTTGAGCTTGGGGGCCAGATTCGGTTTTGAGGGCTGAGATTGGAACTAGGGTTTAATCCTAAGGTTGAAACTAGTCCTAATCTCTATAAATAAGGCCCTAACCTAACCCTAAATCATCATTATTCATTCATACAACTAAACTATGGCAAAATCATTTCTCTCATGGCCTCCACTCTCTTCATAAAATTCCTAAATAAATTTCTATGAGAGATTTTCCATGCATACAAGTGTTTTCAAGCTTGTATGAGCATCATTAGCTTGCATTCAAGTCAAGTTTCCATATTTACATCATAAAGCAAGAGTTTTGATCATTTTGGCTCAAGGGTTTTTCTATTAGAGCTTGCATTTTGGGTCTATTTGATTGCATAAGGGCTTTGTCATATTTTTGTGTCTTCATGAGCATTGTAAGCCCTATTCTACTTTCATACTTAAACTCTAAAGTTAAATGTATGATATGCAAGTTTGCCATGATATGCAAGTTTACTATGTTATGCTATGCAAGTTTGATATGTTATGATATGCAAGTTTATCATGTTGTGTTATGCAAGTATGCCATGTTATGATATGCAAGTTTATCATGTTATGTTATGCAAGTTTGATATGCAAGATCGTCATATGATATGCAAGTATGTTATGCAAGTTTGGGATGATCATTTGGTTCATGTTATCATGTTATGCAAGCTTATCTTGAGTACATGAACATAAAGCTTCAAGCTTTATGCTAAAGGTTGCATTTTGGCAACATGTAAGTTATCATATCCCTTATGATAACTTGCATGTGAGGCTAAATGCGAACTTATGGCCATTTCTACATGTCATTTATCACCATGTATCACCAATATGCTAAGTTTGGTTTTATGCATGCTTTTGAGGCCTAATGCAAGTATATGAACATATGTACATTTCATATGCCACCATGTTGAACTTGTGGCTTCAACACCTTTATGTCATGATTATGCCAAGTTCCCTCTTTCTATCCTTTATGCGCTATTGCGATATGTAAGCGATGGGATTGCGTTTGGGGTTGGGTAAACTTAAAAGACATAAAAACATAAGATTGGGAATTTACCTATTAAGTTAGGTCTACCCATTGGGAATTTACCTATTAAGTTAGGTCTACCCAAATGCTTGAAAACTTGTAATATGTTTTGGAAACATGATGGACATGACACTTAGAAAATATAAGTGTGACCAATTCGAGGTTGGGTTGAGTTTGTAGCGTAAACCTACCCGGAACCGACCGGCTTAACTAGTTGCTACAAACAATAGGACCCAATGTGAGAAGTTGGTCATGTTGTACCTTGAACCCGAGGTTAGACCAAGTTGTGGTGTAAAGCTACCCGGACCCGCCCGGCTTAACTAGTAACCACAACAAAGTCTAATGTGAGAGGTTAAGGCGCATTAATTAATTAATGCCTCGTGATTAGGGTTAAGTCATGGTCCACTTAATACTTAACCAATTTGGGCTTGGTAGATTAATCAGGGTTAAGTCGTGAACTCATCGTTACACTTAATCAAGTTAATCCATGATTAGCAAGAGGGTTAAACCGTACTTAACCCACTAGAAAAATCCTAGCAATGGGGGTCCACTCCAGCAGTAATCCCAAGTTTGTATCATTAAGACCCTAGGGACTAGGCTAGGGAGGGGGCACGATTACTGGACTTGAGGTAAGTGACCAAAAGCGACGGCAGAAGGGTACGCCGGTGTAGTTCCGGGCGGACTATGGTCGTGCACAGAGTCTGAAGCCGGGGAAAACATGCATGGGTACCAGTAGATCGAGACTGTGCACTCATGTTTATGGTGTCCAGGGGTTGACACCCTAGGGCTTGATACACCCGACGGGAGACCCTGCACAGTCTGACTACAATTATGTTTGGGCCGTATTGACACCAACACGTGACGAGTTAGGCTTATAGGGAGCCGATCGACTAGACCGTTTGGTTGGACCTCTTATTAGGGTCACTTCATGTTATTGGGCCAAAGCTTGGGCCAAGGGATCAATACTTGTTTATTCAAGTCATGTTAGTTTGCTAGTACACCTGTGGTGCAAAAACCTTAAACCTGATTATGCGATGACACCTTTATCTACCTTGTTAGTTAATCATCATGCTAGTATGTTGTTATCCTTATGTTCATCCCTGCTTCTCATGCCAGTTAACTTTACCAGTTTACATTGATTGTAGTAGGGCTTACTCAGTCTTTTTGACTGACCTGTTTTTCTTTCGCCTCTTTTCTTCCGTTTCCCCCCCCCCCCCCCAGGTTCTCAGGGTGGGAACGTTGGAGCTTAGCTTGGATTTCTGATCGCTTGCTTGTGGGATTTTAGCTCATGTACGGTCTTGACATGAAGCTAGCTATGGTTATCACTTATTTTGGGGATAGTACTTATGTATTTCAGTTTTCAGTAATGTTGTTTTATCTAGACTTGTGTATTTGGAAAGTTGACATTATGTTGTACCAGACTTGTTTTGAAATAGTTTGAAATCTTCCGCTGTTTTACTTATCTTATTTACTCTGTTTACATATATATACATATGTTCTTGTTCTGCCTTGATATATCATTATGCATGTTTACCTGATTCAAACGCCCCTCCAAAGTCAGAGTGCTTGCAAGAGCCACCCTGGCGGAGGTGGGGTGTTACAGGTGTTGGGATGATATTTGGCGTACACTAATCCCAATTATTTAGTTGTATATCGATCGATTGGTCGACAGACTGTGTAAGCGTTAATTATTTATATTTAATGCTTATGCAGTTGTGTGGTGCACTTTGGATGATGGATGATTATTTATCGTTGCTATTATATACATGTGTTGTATGGAATCCATATAATTAACATTATATGGTAATTGATTGGGCCTCATTCCAATTGGGAAAATAAAGAATATTATAAAATAAAGATTCATGTGTTGATAGTACTCATGTGTTGAGATTAGTCATGTGTTGTAAGAAATATAGATTCATGTGTTGAACGAAATATTTTAACAATAAAATTTACATCTTTATCATAAATAAAATTAGAAACTAACTGAAAAATAGATAAGATGAGTGGTCTCCTGGGTATCGATCTGATGTTGATTTCGGCCTTCGGGGTTAATACTTAGGGAATCGTTCTCTTACTAATTTACGTTTGGAGTTTAATTAAAAATTAAATGGTAGAAATCATAATTTTATAAAATATATTAAATAACGAAAATAGTCACGTGTTGACAATACTCATTTGTTGAGATTAGTCACGTGTTGAAAGAAATATAGGTTCATGTGTTGAATAGAATAAAGATTCATTTGTTGAATAGAATAACGAAGTTATTGAAAAATATAAAGCCGTGTTGATTAGAGATGCGCTATTTTGACGCGAACGATATTTATATCAATTATATTCGTTTATATGATGAATATTGAAAAGAGATTTAAGAATTGAACTGAATATAAAATGAATTCGAATTGAAATGAATTCAAATCGAATTGTAATCGAATTGAAATTGAATTAAATAGAAATGCAATTGGAAATCGAAGTGAAATCGATTTGGAATGCATTCGAATCGAATTGAAAACGAACTGAAATTGAATTGAAATCGATTTGAATTGAAATCAAATAGAAATGAATGTAAAAAGAATTTATAATGGAAAATTCAATTTTGATTTGAAATGAAGGTTGAAATTGTTTTTGAAACAAATTTGAAACGATTTATAAAATTCGTTATTAAAAGGAAATCGATGAAATATAATATATATATATATATATTATATATATATAATGGCCTGAATAGATCGCGCCGCGCCGCGGTGGTACGTGAATTTCGACCATTGACTTCGAACGGACATTACGGGAGATCCGACCGTCGGATTCTCCTAAAACTGGAACCGTTGTGTTCATATCGAAAAGAGCTTTCCAACGAATATTAGAAACTTTAAATCTAACAGTTGGATTTGGAGATACGTCCAAATCAAATTTGGAAAAGGTCGTTGTAAATGCAGTTCGATGGCCATTGATGGAAATCGACTGTACGGGCCTTGATAAAATTATTAAAAATATTAATAATTTGTGTAAAATCATAATATATGAATTGGTAAGAACTGGGATGAAAAATTCCATATTTGTAAAGATAAACATATATTTTTATTGAAATGAACTAGTTATTAAATAGAAAAATAATCCAATATTTTTAAATAAATAAAGTGGATTTGAAATGGGTTTTAAATTACCAAAATTTCCAATATATGAATTGGAATGGATCTGAATCGAAATTATCTTCAGAATATTTCGATATTGGATTTCGTGATTATACGGATATTGTGGAAGAATTTGGAAGATATATATATCGTTATTCCAATACGATATTTGTTGATTTCGGAATTTGATATTGAATATAAGCCGATATATTTTCTATTCAGAGCTTTGTATTTAATATCAAATGGTATTTTGGTTTGTCGTGAATGGTGTCTTCATCAACCCTGTTCTTAAATCCCATTGAGAAAAGATTAAATCTTTTTATTTAGATTTAATGAGGTATACCAATTAATTAATATATTTAATTGGAATTGAATTAGAATGTGATTTGGGTTTATCGTGAACTGTGTTTTAAATGACATTAGTTCTTTAACCCAGTAAAAGGAGTTTTAACGAATCTGTAATTAGATTGAAATGTGAATTGATAATTTAAATTATCGAATTTGGAAAGTGAGCGAGAATGGAGTATCACCAGTTTTGCTCCAAAGCGATAGTTAAATCTTTAATTTGATTTGAACATGAAATGGTAATTAATTTTACCGATAACACCGTGGGGTTAGATATGGAGTATTACCAGTTTTGCTTCATAGGATGAATAGGTTGGGATTGGGAAATAAAATAAATAATTACTTCGGTGTGGTTCGCTAATCCCGACTAGTTTGGAAAACCTTAACATGGTTTGAAATGACATCCAAAGGAAGATTAAAGAATAAATTTAAAAGAATTTATCTTTGATAAAATTAATGGGAACCTTTCCCTAAGAATGTGAAATTTAGAAACTGACTGTAGCTTAGCTAAGAAGAATGGTTTCCTGGGTATTGATCTGATGTTGGTTTCGGCCTTCGGGGTTAATATTTGGGGAATTGTTCTCTTACTAATTTACGGTTAGTGACTGATGAATTGGAATGAGGCGTATGTTGTGTTTGTGTAACATTTGTTTATTATATACGCTGGTTATTTGGAAAGGCCGGGTTTATACCCATTCTGAGTAACCGATTCGACGATATGTCGAAGATGAAGACGGTGGTTGAAGACCGGAAGTCTTCACATCGTTTGGGTGATTACTGATGATCTTGATTGGGTTGTACACCCAAGATGAGGGAATCAGTTGGTGATCGTCCAGACGTACTTGGAGATCGATGGATATGCGAGGAAAGTGCCTCCGGTTTCGTTTAGACCCAGAACGAACTTGTAAATAGACTGTGTGTCTGACATTGGATTTTATTCTGTGTTGATTGATCTCTATTAAATATACATCTGTTTGGCGGTGGAGAATTTATTCTCTTGCTTAACGCCCTTCTCTGAGACGTACAAGCTCAGAGGTTGTATATCGATGGACATCAGTCGCATGGAGTGAATTGCCTGTATGGCGTGCCTAAATGGCAAATGATCAAGGCTTCTGTTGATAAGCAAAGCTTTGTGGTTGATGATCGAAGCACGGCCCACATGGCATAACTTTTTGTATAGCGTGGATTCGCGAGCCTCACACCTCGGTATGAGTCAAAAACGGGATAAGGACCGCTGGGAGAACACGACGTTTCTTTCTAGTTATGATGGTGTCAGTGCTTAAACTGGCTGACATTTATATTACTTTCATCTTTGTGGTTGTTGGAATGCGAGGCGCCTCGATTATTGGTCTGTAAGGACCGGGAAACGCGTGTTCAGGAATAACTAATCCTCAAACGTAAGGGAGGACCGGCCCAGCCGATTCCAGTGGTTACCCAGAGTGTGTAGTCCTGAGGCATTTGCTAGAGTGTCTCAAAGCGGAGAGGAGCTTGCCCCTTGCCTCGACTCATGACGGAAATCCAATTTCCAATACGTGAATTTGCGGTTTTAATTGTAGAGCCTAGTATGGCGACATAGTAGCATGGGATACTATGCCGTCTATGATTGATATTTATGATTGAAATTGTTTTGACACTATACACTTATAATAGTATCAAATGATTTGTTTTAAATGTACCAAGCATGTTTGGCTATTATAAGGGAAAACCCTATCCTCCGGCTTGTGTTGCATTATGTGATGGGACCTGGGTCTTGTAATAGCTTCATTTTTCGAAAAAGCATTGCGTTGTTTATTCTATGCACTGGTGTTCTTGGGAGGAAACCCGTTCCATGTTATATGGCGTGGTCCCTTGAATTACTCTCTTTTAAAGTAAAGTTTTAAATAACTGTTTTTAGTTCTCACACCAGTCACATGACTGACCTGGAGTTTATTGTTTTAACCTAAACTCTGGGTGCCCTTATTCTAGTAGTTGGGTTTTTGAAGATTTATATTCATAGGATCCTGATTTACAGCTGGAACGATACTTGGAAAGCTCTGTATCCGTGTATTACTTCTAGTTGTGTTTCGTATTATTTTTCGCTGCGATATATGTAAATGTATTTCAAATCTCTGATATCTGTCAATTGTGTAATATTTATTCATACTCTGTATATTCTTGTATTCTGATGTAATTGTTGTAATTAACAATGAAATGTTCTTCTGTTTGCGTTCCGATGTGTGTTGTTCTCAACTCAATCCGTGCTTTCCTTCATGGGGAAGTTCAGGTCGTGTCAGTTTGGTATCAGAGCTTTGGTTTACAGAACTCGAGAACAAGACACATTAGAACCATTCGAAATAATCCATCAGATATTGGATTAGTAATATCCAATTAGAATAACTCGTTAGAGATAGGATCAGTAGTATCCTAGAACGAGTGTGAAGAGTATATTTTTCAAATGAAAACAATATTGTTTTGAAATTTTCAACCATTTTATGCGTATTTGAATATTTTATTTGTATTGAATTTGGACAATCCAATATATAAAGATTTTGCATATACGCGTCATGAACGTATATTCGAAGTTTTAATATATTGGATAGATATGGAGTTACACTCTAGTCGTCTGGGGATAATTCTGGTGATGTCGCGACATCATCAGTATTTGTGTTCGAGTTTCGAAGGTGTGATATCCATATATTTCCATTAGGATGGTGTGAGAACCAAAACTAGATAGGTTTATTTGTTGTGATTTGGCATCAAAAACATGATTTTCTGTATATATATCAAAGTTATGAATTTGAAATGATAATCAACTAATTGATTGCTGGTTTTGTTGTTTGATTAATTAATGTTGAACCTTTAGCCAAATTGATCAAATAGTGAATTGTATTGAAAAATGATTACAATTGCATGCATATACATGTACTGACATTGAACAGGTCATAGCAAAGAGGCTAGAGCAGAAGAATAAAATTGTTTGCCCGACAAATAGGTACATATTTACCATAATTTACTTTTTTGTTTGTGTGATGATGATTTTATGAGCCGATTGGCTAGCCGCTTGGCTTTTTCTTTTTCTTTTGGATTGAAGAAGGCCATGGGAGGCTATATGAAATATCCCGAAGTCCCCGGTGCAGGGGAGGTTATGGCGAAATTTTTCGGAAATTTAGGTTGTTAGCCAAATTTTTGAAAAATTTGAAAAGTTCTTAGAAATTGAAAAGTTGAAGAACATAAGCCGTAAAGAAAATAATGAAAGTTGAGTTGGTTTGTGAAACAACTTTCGGCTTCGTTCCTTTTCGGGGACGAAAAGTTTTAAGTGGGGGAGATTGTAATAACCCGGAAATTCTAAGCCAATTTAAAAATTTTATTTTGGCAATTTTGATGAATTTTGAATATTTAAAATAGATTATTTTAAAATAATATCAACGAGAAATTTATTTGAATAGAATTCGAATGTATATATTTATACAGCTCCTCGTTAGAATATAAATACTTTATTTTAATTATAAAAGGAATTGAAAATGGCGCGGTAGTTCGATAATTCGATTTCAATTTTCAAATTTCAAATGAATGTACCGGGTGCAAAATAAACCGGATTTTAGCAAAACCAAAAATATTTGAATCTAATTGAGAATACATTTCCAACGGATCCGAAAAATCAAAATTTCATAACGGGAATCAAAAGTTATGCCCAGTTGAAAATTCAGAATAGTCGCTATGGAATTCTGGCCCTTAAAAATGGAAATTTTGCAAATGACCTCGGATTTCGACGAAACCACTTTTGTTGGATCCGGGATGTCTAGTTATTGCTAGGTTTCAAAATTCGTAATTTTTCGAATCAATATGTGAGCGTGGCAAAGGAAAACGTGTTTTGATAGTTTTAGTTGATTTTAATCGACTAGAAAATGGCCATTTTTCAAACGGACTCAGAATTTAACGAAACTAGTTTTGTTAGGACCGTATCGTCAATACGAAGCTAGAAAATATTTTTTGGGAATTTTTAGAGCCCGTATGTGGCCCCGGTAAATTGAATGCGCTTTCAAATTCAATATATATAGAGTTATATTTTGATTTTGATGAAAACTGATCGAAATGATCGAATCAGCCTACGATACATATCCCATTGTGTTCGGAATGGGGATAATTAGCTATGGACGACAGGCGGTGGGTTCGATTTTGAAGTAGAAATAAAAAGTTGCCTTTTGAAATCAATTCAGAAGAAAAAAAACGCCACTCTCGTTCCTTCCTCCTCAGATCAACGCGTCGTCGCTCCCCAGATGCGCCGCCTCCACCTTCTTCTTCCACCTCTGCCTCCCACTTCCTCCCTCCTCCATCTCGACCTCGCGCAAGTGGAACCCCCCCAACCATCGATCGACCCCGCGAGCCCAAGTTCCCTTTGCCTCTGCCATAACGGCGAAACCCCGCCCCCCTGAGCCCCCAATCTGTGACCTTACCCCCCCGAAGCCGCAAACCACCCCCTCCTCCCTGTAGAACGCACGCAGCCCCCTGTAAGTTTTCTACTTTTTTTATTTATTCCTTTAGGAAAAAACATGGTTAATTTTCAGTTTTAAAAATGTATAAAGGCCTTAATAAAAATCAGTTTTAAAAATTGGAAGGATTTTTATAGAAAGGAAGAATTTTTATAGTAAAGGTTCTATTTTTCTTATGAAGATAAAGAAAAAAAATACGATTTTTACTTATATAGAAGTAGAGTAAAAATATGCTTTTTATTCTATGTATGTCGTGATAAAAAATTGATTTTTATACACAAGAAATATTTGATTTTTATCATACGTTGGAAATATTTTTATATAGATAAAAATATAATCTTTATATAAGTAGCGAATTAAAAATAGGATTTTTATATAGTAGAAGTGTTAAAAATATGATTTTTATATAATAGAGAATATAAAAATATTATCTTTATATATGTAGAGAAATAAAAATATGATTTTTAGTGAAGTAAAAATACGATTTTTATATTATATAACTAGTAAAAATTCGATCTTTATATAAGAAGTAGAAATATAAAGATATAATTATATATAGAAATAAGCGTCGAGAAAATATATGAAGTAGAAATCAAAACATGATTTTTATTTATCGAAATGAAGTGATAAAAATATAATTTTTATTATGAACAGTGGGACAAAGGACTGCATTGGAATTTCAAACAGATCCAGACGGTTCAGCAGTTCAAAAGTAAAGCACGACAGAGTGGAACCCTCCTCTGTGAGAACTTCTCACTTTAAATTTCCTTTTCTAGTTAAAAATATATACTAGGATGCAGACGGTGTTTAGTAGCACCCGACACCCATCGTCCATAGACCATGGATGGCTTGTATGTTTGATTGTTTGTTGTGATGAAAATTGTTTGTGTGATGTGTAATAAAATAAAATATTTATATAGTTAAAAATATTTTATTGTTAAAAATATAATTTTTAATGTGAATATGAATAAATAAATATTCATTTACAAACCAGACGGTTTGTTTATGTACACCTATTTGAAGAATAATGATCGGAACGATAAATTTTACACATCGCCCAACTGCACAAATAATATTCGGTGTTTGTGGATTGAAACCCCATACGGGTGTTGGGATGATATTTGGCGTACACTAATCCCAATTATTTAGTTGTATATCGATCGATTGGTCGACAGACTGTGTAAGCGTTAATTATTTATATTTAATGCTTATGCAGTTGTGTGGTGCACTTTGGATGATGGTTGATTATTTATCGTTGCTATTATATACATGTGTTGTATGGAATCCATATAATTAACATTATATGGTAATTGATTGGGCCTCATTCCAATTGGGAAAATAAAGAATATTATAAAATAAAGATTCATGTGTTGACAGTACTCATGTGTTGAGATTAGTCATGTGTTGTAAGAAATATAGATTCATGTGTTGAACGAAATATTTTAACAATAAAATTTACATCTTTATCATATATAAAATTAGAAACTAACTGAAAAATAGATAAGATGAGTGGTCTCCTGGGTATTGATCTGATGTTGGTTTCGGCCTTCGGGGTTAATACTTAGGAAATCGTTCTCTTACTAATTTACGGTTGGAGTTTGATTAAAAATTAAACGGTAGAAATCATAATTTTATAAAATATATTAAATAACGAAAATAGTCACGTGTTGACAGTACTCACTTGTTGAGATTAGTCACGTGCTGAAAGAAATATAGGTTCATGTGTTGATTAGAATAAATATTCATTTGTTGAATAGAATAACGAAGTTATTGAAAAATATAAAGCCGTGTTGATTAGAGATGCGCTACTTTGACACGAACGATATTTATATCGATTATATTCGTTTATATAATGAATATTGAAACGAGATTTAAGAATTGAATTGAATATAAAATGAATTCGAATTGAAATGAATTCAAATCGAATTATAATCGAATTGAAATTGAATTAAATAGAAATGCAATTGGAAATCGAAGTGAAATCGATTTGGAATGAATTCAAATCGAATTGAAAATGAAGTGAAATTGAATTGAAATCGATTTGAATTGAAATCAAATAGAAATGAATGTAAAAAGAATTTATATTGGAAAATTCAATTCTGATTTGAATTTGAAATGAAGGTTGAAATTGTTTTTGAAACAAATTTGAAACGATTTATAAAATTGGTTTTTAAAAGGAAATCGACGAAATATATATATAATATATATGTATTATATATATAATGGCCTGAATAGAACGCGCCGCGCTGCGGTGGTCGTGAATTTCGACCATTGACTTCGAACGGACATTACGGGAGATCCAACCGTCGGATTCTCCTAAAACCGGAACCGTTGGGTTTGTATCGAAAAGAGCTTTCCAATGAATATTAGAGACTTGAAATCTAACGGTTGGATTTGGAGATACATCCAAATCAAATTTGGAAAAGGTCGTTGTAAGTGTCGTTCGATGGCCGTTGATGGAAATCGACTGTACGGGCCTTGATAAAATTATTAAAAATATTAATAATTTGTGTAAAATCATAATATATGAATTGGTAAGAACTGGGATGAAAAATTCCATATTTGTAAAGATAAACATATATTTTTATCGAAATGAACTAGTTATCAAATAGAAAAATAATCCAATATTTTTAAATAAATAAAGTGTATTTGAAATGGGTTTTAAATAACAAGAATTTCCAATATATGAATTGGGATGGATTTGAATCGAAATCATCTTCGGAATATTTCGATATTGGATTCCGTGATTATACGGATATTGTGGAAGAATTTGGAAGATATATATATCGTTATTCCAATACGATATTTGTTGATTTCAGAATTTGATATTGAATACAAGCCGATATATTTTCTATTCAGAGCCTTGTATTTAATATCAAATGGGATTTGGGTTTGTCGTGAATGATGTCTTCATCAACACTGTTCTTAAACCCCATTGAGAAAAGATTAAATCTTTTTATTTAGATTTAATGAAGTATACCAATTAATTAATATATTTAATTGGAATTGAATTAGAATGTGATTTGGGTTTATCGTGAACTGTGTTTTAAATGACAATAGTTCTTTAACCCAGTAAAAGGAGTTTTAATGAATCTGTAATTAGATTGAAAT
This sequence comes from Allium sativum, assembly GCA_030737875.1. NCBI lineage: Eukaryota > Viridiplantae > Streptophyta > Magnoliopsida > Asparagales > Amaryllidaceae > Allium > Allium sativum. The sequence goes on along the minus strand of CM060922.1, from coordinate 759,373,421 downwards.
GTGAATTGATAATTTAAATTATCAAATTTGGAAAGTGAGCGAGAATGGAGTATCACCAGTTTTGTTCCAAAGCGATAGTTAAATATTAATTTGATTTGAACGTGAAATGGTAATTAATTTTACCGATAACACTGTGGGGTTAGATATGGAGTATTACCAGTTTTGCTTCATGGGATGAATAGGTTGGGATTGGGAAATAAAATAAATAATTACATCGGTGTGGTTCGCTAATCCCGACTAGTTTGGAAAACCTTAACATGGTTTGAAATTACATCCAAAGGAAGATTAAAGAATAATTTATCTTTGATAAAATTAATGGGAACCTTTCCCTAAGAATGTGAAATTTAGAAACTAACTGTAGGTTAGCTAAGAAGAATGGCTTCCTGGGTATTGATCTGATGTTGGTTTCGGCCTTCGGGTTAATATTTGGGGAATTGTTCTCTTGCTAATTTACGGTTAGTGACTGATGAATTGGAATGAGGCGTATGTTGTGTTTGTGTAACATTTGTTTATTATATACGCTAGTTATTCGGAAAGGCCGGGTTTATACCCATTCTGAGTAACCAATTCGACGATATGCCGAAGATGAAGACGGTGGTTGAAGACCGGAAGTCTTCACATCGTTTGGGTGATTATTGATGATCTTGATTGGGTTGTACACCCAATATGAGGGAATCAGTTAGTGATCGTCCAGACGTACAATCGATGGATATGCGAGGAAAGTGCCTCTGGTTTCGTTCAGACCCAGAACGAACTTGTAAATGGACTGTGTGTCTGACATTGGATTTTATTCTGTGTTGATTGATCTCTATTAAATATACATCTGTTTGGCGGCGGAGAATTTATTCTCTTGCTTAACGCCTTTCTCTGAGACGTATGAGCTCAGAGGTTGTATATCGATGGACATCAGTCGCATGGAGTGAATTGCCTGTGTGGCACGCCTAAGTGGCAAATGATCAAGTCTTCTGTTGATAAGCAAAGCTTGGTGGTTGATGATCAAAGCACGGCCCAAGTGGCATAGCTTTGTGTATAGCGTGGATTCGCGAGCCTCACGCCTCGGTATGAGTCAAAAACGGGATAAGGACCGCTAGGAGAGCACGACGTTTCTTTCTAGTTATGATGGTGTCAGTGCTTAAACTGGCTGACATTTATATTACTTTCATCTTTGTGGTTGTTGGAATGCGAGGCGCCTCGATTATAGGTCTGTAAGGACCGGGAAACGCTTGTTCAGGAATAACTAATCCTCAAATGTAAGGGAGGACCGGTCCAGCCGATTCCAATGGTTACCCAGAGTGCGTAGTCCTGAGGCATTTGCTAGAGTGTCTCGAAGCGGAGAGGAGCTTGCCCCTTGCCTCGACTCATGACGAAAATCCAATTTCCAATACGTGAATTTGCGGTTTTAATTATAGAGCCTAGTATGGCGACATAGTAGCATGGGATACTATGCCGCCTATGATTGATATTTATGATTGAAACTGTTTTGACACTATATACACTTATAATAGTATCAAATGATTTGTTTTAAACGTACCAAGCATGTTTGGCTATTATAAGGGGAAAATCCTATCCTCCGGCTTGCATTGCATTGTGTGATGGGACATGGGTCTTATAATAGCTTCATTTTTCGAAAAAGCATTGCGTTGTTTATTCTCTGCACCGGTGTTCTTAGGAGGAAACCCGTTCCGTGTTATACGAAGTGGTCCCTTGAATTACTCTCTTTTAAAGTAAAGTTTTAAATAACTGTTTTTAGTTCTCACACCAGTCACATGACTGACTTGGAGTTTATTGTTCTAACCTAAACTCTGGGTGCCCTTATTTTCGACACGAGCAGCTAGTAGTTGGGTTTTTGCAGATTTGTATTCATAGGATCCTGATATACAGCTGGAACGATACTCGGAAAGCTCTGTATCCGTGTATTACTTCTAGTTGTGTTTCGTATTATTTTCCGCTGTGATATATGTAAATGTAATTCAAATCTCTGATATCTGTCAATTGTGTAATATTTATTCATACTCTGTATATTCTTGTATTCTGATGTAATTGTTGTAATTAACAATGAAATGTTCTTCTGTTTGCGTTCCGATGTGTGTTGTTCTCAACTCAATCCGTGCTTTCCTTCACGGGGAAGTTCGGGTCGTGTCATCAAGCTAAATACCCCCATTCCGAACACAATGGAATATGTTTCGTAGGCCCATTCGACTGTTTCAGTCAGTTTTTCTTCAAATTAAAATATAAAACATTCAATATTTGATTTGAACGTACATTTCAATTTGTTGGGGCCACATACTGATCCCAAAAATTCCAGAAAAATAAATCTAGCTATGTTTTGACGATACGATCCCAACAAAACTAGTTTCATCAAATTCTGAGACCATTTGAAAAATGGCCATTTTATGGTCGATTCAATTTAACAGAAATCGACCAAACACATTTTCCTTTGCCACTCTCACATATTAACTTCAAAACTTATGAACTTTGAAACCTAGGAATAATTTTACCTCCCGGATCCAACAAAAGTGGTTTCATCGAATTCTGAGGTCGTTTGCAAAATATCTATTTTCAAGGGCTATATATATATTCTATAGCAACCTTTCTAAAAATTCATTTGGCCATAACTTTTGATTCTCGCTACGAAACTTCGATTTTTCACATTCGTTTGAAAGATATTCGTAAACAGATTTAGATATTTTTGGTTTCATAAAATCCATTTTAATTTGCACCCGGTACAGTCAGTCAAAGTTTGAATTCAATTTTTGAAACTGCCACGCCATTTCAGGCCTTGTTTATAATTAAAAATAATTATATTTATTTTTAAACATCGATTTAAACATACTTTTCATCGTTATTATTTAAAATAATTTATTTTAAATATTTAAAATCCACTAAAATAGCCAAATTAAAATTTTTAATTTGGCTCAGATTTTACGGGTTGTTACATAATAAGAAACTCAAAATTTATTGAAAGTCAAGCAAATCCTTGAGGTTCACTTGGTTGTTATTCATATATCTTGTATACTTTTTTTATACAGTAGTAACAAAGAAGTTTTGCATATTTGAATTCATGGTGTAAAAGCATTTATTCATTTAGTTGGTAATAATTGCAAATTAACTTAGCTATTATTCATCATTAGCAACTGGGATTAGAAATGTATAATAGTTGGTCTGTAGTTGCTACTACCTTAAACTAATGATTCCCATATTATGAGTTAACGAATGTTTTTTTTAATGGTTGAGTGCATCGTTTTGATGATCTTATATTTAGAAATTGGCATAATCTTGATGACAAATTTTGGTGTTTAAAATGTTCATCATGTGATTTTGGTAGTTGTTAAATGGATAAGTATAAGGTAGTAATGTATTATATTATAGTGAATCAGATTTGTAAAGATTATTCATATTGTGTTATGAAATTTGTAAATATGAATAGCTATAACAAAGGAATTGTGTCGTATGTTAATTTATGATATAAAGTCTTTTATTCATTAGTTGGCAATAATCGCAAACCAATGGAACTGTAATTTGTCTTTCCTAAATGTGATTAGGAATAAATGACAACTAAGTTCAATTGCTACCACCTTGGATAATAACTGATTTAGCAAATCGGAGACGGTTTCAGTTTAATAAAAACTTGTAAAGAGTAGCAAGTAAACTTTTGCACAAGTTTTATCAATATAATAGAGTTTAGAGTCCAGAACAGAGAGGTTTTGTTCAGACAAGACTAGATGGAATGTTGGTTATTTATCTAATTAGAAGTTAATCTCAAGGGATTCGTGAGCACACAAGAGATCTTAATTGGACCTTTTTTTGCTTTCTCCTTGCATCATATATACATATCATATGTATTGGAGATCAGCGAATAATCACAAAGAGTATCCTAGGTTGATTTGATGGATGGATTCACAAAGAGTATTCATTGATGTTAAATGGCTGCACATTATATAACTCACTACGTTATAAACATAATAAAGGATGGATTCACTAATGATTGAATTTCAAGTAAACAAATAGCATTAAAGCATTACTGCTATGGTATTAATAACTTACATATTCTATCAAAAACAATCATTATGGTATGATGTTAATATAAAACATTAAATGGCATGACCTTCACTTATAATGAGCTTGGTGGCATAATGTAACGTTTGCCTTTATTTAATGTTCACTTATCAAACATATATATAATATTAACCTTAAAAATAACAAATATTGAATAAAATAAATAAGTTTTAACATCTATGTTGCATGCCAACCCATAAATTGTATTTAAAAATAACAAATATTGAATAAAATAAATAAGTTTTAACATCTATGTTGCATGCCAACCCATATATTGAATAAAGGGCTCTTATGCAAACAACCTCGGTTTTCAATGAAATGAAATTATCTTATATATGCATTAAAACCAACTAAAAAAAATCATGAAATTATCTTATATTTTCAAAGAAGATGTTTAAATATTAATTTGCATGTGTGTTTAATAAGTTAGTCAGCTATATTATTGATAGGAGAATAATGCATAATGTTAGGATACCACATAGAAGGGACACTTGCATGTTTGTGTATGTGATGTGGTAATATATTAATCCAATTGAAAAATAATGAAGACATTTAATCAGCATAGCAGGTCAATATGTCTTCGAGTATTGAAAAGGAGTGGATGAAAGAATATGATTGAAGAACTGCACGATCAGTGGAAGGAGTGCAGAAGTTTATCAATTTTGTTGTAGGGAATGGTGGTAAAAAGGAAATCTGTTATTATTGTCCTTGTACACGGTGCAACAATGTGAAAATAAAGATGAAATTAGATGAAAATCATTATCACCTGCTTAGATATGGAATCGTCCAATCATATACCGTTTGGCATTTCTATGGGGAAGAGTCGTCAAGGAAGCAAAAACAACCCGTTAGTGAAGCCAAAAGTAGCGATGAGTCTGAACTTCCTAGGATGGAAGATTTGGTCAATGATGCTGATAGATTTCATCATTTTCAACCAACAAGTTTGTTGTCAGATAATAGTGGGGAATCACCTATGGTTGATGTTGATTGGCAGGCCAACCGAAATGAGAAGTATAAATCACTTTCTGATGATGCAAAAGAACCATTGTATCCTTCATGTCCAAAAGAGATAACAAAATTATATTTCATCGTCAAGCTGAATAGCTTGAAAATGCAGTACGGCTTTTCCGACAATGGTGTGACTGCACTCCTTGAATTTATAAAGGAATTATCCCTGAAGGTAACGCAATACCAACAAAGTATCCCAAGATGAAGAAGATGATTAAACAAGTTGGGATGGATTACAAAACTTATGATGCATGCATTAACGACTGTATTTTATATTGGAAAGATGACGCAAATAGAGTTTTTTGTCCAGTTTGCAAGGATCCAAGGTATAAAACAACATTCGACGAAGATAAAAGAGCTACCAAAGTACCTCAAAAGATGTTGAGACATTTTCCTCTAATTCCTAGGCTGAGGAGATTGCATACTATACCACGGATAGCAGATGCTATGAATTGGCATGGTCGTGCCAAGTCTAATTCATATGTAATGCATCATCCATGTGATTCTTCTCAATGGCGAACTGCAGATTCTTTTGATAAGACGTGTATTGTGGATTCACGAAATGTTACACTTGGATTAGCAATAGATGATTTCAATCCAAACGCATCTCTGGGTAGCCGTTATAGTTGTTGGCCAGTAATTGTAGTACCGTATAATCTTCCTCCATCCATGTGCATGAAAAGAGAGTTTTCAATGTTGACATTGTTGATTTCTAGACCAAAACAACCAGGGAAGGATATTGATAGACGAGTTTCAACAATTATGGGAAGAAGTCGTTGCATATGACTCACTGAATAAATCCCAATGAGAGCTAGGTTGTTGTGGGCAATTCATGATCATCCTGCACTTGGGACTTTATCGAGGTGCACAACACATGGCTTTTTTGCATGTCATAGATGTGGGGAGGATACTTGTTCTTACTATCTTCCTGAAAGTAAGAAGATATGTTACATGGGACATCGAAAATTTCTTCCTTTCAAACACAAGTTTCGAGATGATAAAACAAACTTTGATAATAAACAAGAATATCGTTGTCCTCCACGAGCGTTGACTGGTTATCAAGTTGAAGAGAAGGTAGCTAATATCAAGATGAAAGTTGGTAAAAATAAACCAGAAATCGGTCGAAAATGAAAAAAGAAAACTGATGAAGAAGAAATTAACAATATTCCTGCATGGTATAGGAGGTCCATTCTTTTTGATTTACCATATTGGAAAGCAAATTTGATCCGACATAATATTGATGTTATGCATACGGGGAAGAATGTCACTGAACATCTCATCAACACAATCATAGGTCATAAAGACAAGTCAAAAGATGGCATCAATGCACATAAGGATTTGAAAATCATGGGTATAAAACAAAAATTGTGGATAATGGAAGATCCTGAAACAAATAAAGTAACCATACCAGAAGCAGCTTTCGCCTTGAGTAAAGACGAAAGGTTACGATTTTGCACCATTTTGAAAAGCTTGAAAGTGCTTAGTAAATTCTCTTCTAACTTCAATAAAAATGTGAGCATCAATCCTCCTGAATTAACAAATATGAAATCGCATGATTACCACGTCATTTACTTCCGGTATTGCTTCAACATTCTTATCTACAACATAAGGATCTGCGTAATGTTGTACATCATATAAGTCTATTATTTAACATTTTATGTTCAAAGGTGATCAACAGAGAACATCTTTTAAAAGCAAAGACTAGTTTGGTTGAAGCAATTTGTGTGTTTGAAAAATATTTTCCATTTGCATTTTTTGTCATTAGCATCCACCTTATGGTTCATTTAGCTGATGAAGCATTGGTTTGCGGTCATGTTCGATATAGGTGGATGTATCCTTTTGAAAGGTAAATTACTAAATTTAATTTTTTTTCATTCGATTTAAATCGGTACTAGTTATTCATAATCGATTTATATTCATATATTGATGAAAATATATAAAGGATATGTGTGTAACAAAAGATACATTGAAGGATGTATTGCAGAAGGATATACCGTACAGGAAGCTAGTCTTTACTGCATGGAGTTTATGCCAAAAGGAGGCGACGACATGCATAAACATACCCATGAGGCTTTTCTAGATGAGGATGATAAGTTTTCTGGTGATATGCCTCTAGATAATGGTAAAGATATAACCTTAACCTCAGTGCAGTTTAAACAAGTTCGTAGATGGGTCCTCAATAAGCATGAGGATTGGATGAATGGGAGAAGTAAGTTCACGAATAACTTCTGAATCTTCACTATTGTAAATCAGCTCATATAAATATTTTGAAATGTGTTTGTTTCAGGAGGTATAACATTTATGTGAAAAGTATTAAATCTCAACCTCGAAGTGGAGTTTCGTCCGTGGAAGCATGTCAAAGTTTTACTCTATGGTTATGTGGCGAGGTGTATTAAAGCGTATTTAATATTTTGTGCGTACTTAAGTGGATCGTACATCTTATTAATCATATTTTCACATATTTTATTTTTTATAGTTGGTGAAAACAAAGGATGTCGATTCAACTTTTTGGCGGCTTGTGAATGGGCCGAAGTTCAAGGCACGTAGTTATATGAAGTACCAAGTAAATGGGTTTATGTTTTCTCCGAAAAGTTATGAAGGGCGGATGGTAACACAAGACAGCGGTGTATGCATGGGAGCAATTACAAAATTTAGAGCCAGTGGGACAGATAAAAATTATAAAGAAGTACAAACAATATATTACGGAATTATTCAGGAGATAATTGAGTTGGATTACATAGATTTCAAACAAACGGTTTTTTATTGTGATTGGGTGAAGGTTGAAGACAAGGTCAATGGTTGCAAGATTGATTGTGTTTCAAACTTGATTACCGTCAACTTAGAAAAATTAAAGACCAAAGATAGGATGAATGACAAGCCATTTATTTTAGCGTCAGAGGCGAGTCAAGTGTTCTACTCTAAAGATCTAAAAAATAGCAAATGATTTGTGGTTTTACACACACCTAAGCGGTTGACTACAAGCATTGATGATGTTGAATTTCCTACTGCTTATCAATCAGTTTTTGAAGATACAAAAAATTAGAAGATCTTACCAAATGTATATGTTAATATAAGATGTATTTGGTAATTGAATTGAGTTGAAGTTCAATTATTGCTAAAAGTTTTTAACTATGAATATTATTAGCGTTTGTGATGTTTGTTGTGTATGGACTCATTTGTGATGTTTGTTGTGTATTTTCTTAATTGAATTAAGTTTCCTCGCTGAATTTAAAATTCTTAATGAAATTCGTTGTTTATGTATCTTAATTGAATTGAATTTCCTCATTTGTAATGTTTATTGTGTATACACTTTCATCTCTTTTATCGTCTTTCTTAATCTTAAACACAGATCGTCTTTGGAACATTTTAAACAAGAACTGTCTTGTTCAAATATGTATTTATTAATGGTATATTCCTTTGAGCACCAGGCATGCACATAGAACAATGGCGAAAATTGTTTTGGTAGAAAGTTACTACTATAAGATTCAAGATAAACCTAAAATGAAAAACGATATAATGTCATCATGCTTCATTTTGTGGTCGAAAGGCGATGACGAACTCTCAGTGCCTTCATTTCTTGATGTGGGAGAATTGGCTTCTTGACTTCCTGTCATGGTGAAAAAAATACGACTAATGCGATTTCTTTAACGATTAAGTGTAGGAAAGAGAGGTTTCTTGGATGAAATGCTACGAGAAAAGCCATTGCAACCAAAAATTCTCTAGTCAGATGAAGGCATACAATCTAGCGATCAAACCTTAGTCCTTCTCCCTAATTTTGAACCTTTTGATAGGTTGAGTCTGTATGAACCTTTGTGAGTTTCACCCTATTACAAAATTTGTTTTTTTGAATGCCTTCGACTAAACAATAACCAAAATGAAATTGAAATAATACATTATTGTATTATAAAAATTGTTAAATAATAATAAGATTCTTTTTTTTTTGAACTTCTTAACAAATTATTTAGGCGCAAAATTCTTTAACTTGTGATTATTGTAGTTCGTGTGTGTTATATTGGTATTAGTGCCATTACCCATACAAATGGAATTATTACCTCTACACTTCTTGCTTCCTGCATTTGGATTTTTGCAAATTGTGGGTTACATAATGAGTTGCACCTGAATCCAGGTACCAACATTCATTCGAATGTCTTTTGGTCTTGCTGTTTCAAACATATTCAAGTTATGTGCTCTGTTCTTCTGATGTTCTATTAGATTCAAGTTGCATAATTGCTATGTTTGCATTTATGTTATTGTTTCTTTGGCTGCTTGAGTTCTGAAATGAGTTGAATTTTGAATCAAATCTAAAAGTACCACTTGCCAGTTGTATGGCTGATTTTTTTCACAAATTTGACATCTGAGTTTGCTGATATTGTTCCATCTATCACCTCTTCCTCAAGATCTCTATGCATGATTTCTTAATGATGCATGTTCATACTTGTTTGCAGTTTCAGTTCTATTGTTGTAACTTATTTCTTGGTTTATGTTTCTTCGATTAACCACATAGTTGGCTGAATACCACTATAAAAACATATATGTTGTTCAGTTTTACCCTCGTGAGCAAGAAGGGTAGAATAAACAAATTGAACTAATGATAAAGCATGTCTTTAGGCCATAACTGCTACAGTGTTCTCATATACATTGTTTAACATGTTCACTACATTCTGTATTTGTTTTGTATCAAATACCTTATAACTAGAAACTTCTGAAAGGTCGCAGTAACTATTGATATTGGCAAGATAATTTGCAATTGGCATTGTATACTTTCTAAATTTATCTGCCATGCTACACAGCTTATTGAAGGAACACTACATGCTTTTGAGTGGCATCCAACAATTTTTAATACATGATGGGTTTTACTAAGAAGCTTTTAAGTTGGGTTTTATGAAAGCGATTATGTACTCAATGTTTTAAAGTAAGATTTTCATGTTCATTTTTTGGCAAGGCGACTGCAGCTTGATTTATCTCTTGTGACAATATATTCAAGTCATAAGCTACTTATAAACTGACATGGTTCCATTATGTAAATATGAATAGTTAAGTGGTGATGTAATTAATTTATTTTATGATTTGATCTGTAACTAGTGAAGTCGTATGTATGATTTGTATTATTGTCTCAAGAATTTTTTTTAAAGCACGTGATATACATATTCAACCAAGAAAATTAGCAATGGTTTTGTTGGTGAATCTTTGGTGTCTGATTGTATGTACACACTTGGGTTTCGACTTGCTAAAGGTGTTTTGTTTAAACTAGTAGACAAGATTTTTTTTAAAAATCTTACTCAATATGGGATTGCCAGAAAGCATTGACTCGTGTTACGGAAGAGTAAGTGTCCGAAATAGCTTCATTAGTCATTGAATTAGTGGCATCATAATCAAATATCAATCCAGCCATTCATTTGGATAGGGTTACAAGTTTAACAATTTTTTATACAAATGGAACTAATTTTCTTAGTTGAATATGTATATCACGTGCTTCAAAGAAAAAAAAATGCTTAAGACGATAATACAAATCATACATACGACTTCACTGGGTACTGATCAAATCGTAAAATAAATTAATTACATCACCACTTAACTATTCATATTTACATAATCGAACCATGTCAGTTTATAAGTAGCTTATGACTTGAAATATACTGTCATAAGAGATAAATCAAGCTGCAGTTGGCTTGCCAAAAAATAAATCAGGCTGTAGTTGGAGAAACAACGATAGTTACCGACTTATCGGGTGTATTCTTTGTCTTCAAACTACTCATTCTACTATTATTTATGTATCAGCTGTCGACCTTACTCTAATGTTACAAGAAATTATTAGCCTATTCATTAAATTCATTGTATGGTCAAGAGGAACTGAAAGTGACATTTGTTATTATATGTGCCCTGTCCTAGTGATAACAATCACACAGAAAACTGCGTTGTAGCCTGTAGGACCGATGGAGAACTGAAACTGACCATTTGTTATTATATACCAGCTCCAAGCTATTGATTACAAACACACAGAAAATGGTTACAGGAAAACATATCTAGCAACTAGCACTAGCACTGCACTTGTATATCTTGATGTTCTACAGTTTCTAAGGCTGTTAAACTTAATTTCACAGCAAACTAAGTAACATACTTTATTCATTTGATGTACAATATTTTGTGTTAATATGTTATTATAATTTCTTGTATCCTATCATCTTCACATCACTACTGCATCTTTGTATGTACACAATCCATGTAAGAATGAAAAACATAATATGTCCATATGCCGCATGCAAATGATTTTGACAATAAATTTCATACAACAATAATGTTAGAAGCCGCAGAAGCATCGATCCATTCAGTCGGTCATTCGTCATCTTCACAGCCCCAAAAAGCTGAGGCGAACGCACATGGTGCTCCAATTTCAGATAATGCTGGAAAAATAGGCAGCAAAATTGGTGAATTGGTATGAATTCACGTACCAATATCATATGAAAGTTGGGATAAAGTACCCAAGAAATGTAAAGATGACGTCTGGAATGAATTGCGGGAAGCCATCACAACTACGTTTATTTTGCTTTTTAAAAAATTGCAAATAATTTTTATATGCTAGCATTCAACTATTATTTCGGAATCTGTATTTTGTTTTCAAAACTTTGTTTTATGCATCAAGTAAACAAATGAAACTAGAGGTTCTAAATGATTAGAGAAAGTTAAGTTGTAAATTTTGTCATAGATTAAAGACAGCCATACCATTCTGGAGTTGACTTGTCCCAATGTGTCACTGTGTGCATTGATTCCTTGTTATCTTTCCTTTTTTTCTATTAATTTTTTCCTATATATTTTCATGCATTATTGTATATATCTTTCATGAATGTTTAGGCCATGACATATAACTATCTGCGCCTAGATGCATGTACACAATTCATTTGGGTCTTCATAACTATATGCTTGACATTTCAACCAATTTTTACATCAGTTCTTATTGCGTATATAATAATGTTTATTTTAAGCATGCATGCAGATAAAAATTGGAAGAGTTAGTAGATCACAATCAAAATTCAAAGCTGTAATAAATTATGATTCTTCAATTGTTTATACTTGCTATCTAGTCAAGTAGATAGTCATTTCACGAGTACTGATGTCCAGTGATGCTTTACTAAATAACAATATAGATATGGTACAAAAATGTTGTTGGGTTTCATAAACAATTTTGTACCATTTTTGAATTTTGGTACCATATCTGTATTCATGAATGAATAGCACCGAGGTTGTCACATTAAATGGACTCATTAGTCGATTAATGCTAAGTGCTATGTATTTTCTTTTTTTGAATCATGTTTGGAGGGAGAAAAAATGCCGGGTCTATTCCCTCATACCCTTCAAACTATTTAATTTGGGGACTTATCCAATATGACTAAAGAGTGCAAAATTATTGTATTTGAAACTTGCTAGTTACTAATAAGGGTTCCATGAATATTTGGGGCAATTTGACATGTTTATTGTATTGTTTAATTGAGTACTGTTTCAAAACCCATGTAGAGGAAGGCATGATTTCTTTCCTTTTACATTAACACATTTTTGGTGAAATATTTTATTATAACTACATTAACATTTTCTTTTTATTTTCATTATATACATACATTTTTTTGAGCTAGAGTCAGATGCAAAAGAGCTTTATGTTAAAATAATGTGCGAGTCATATAGGAGATACAAAAGTGAATTGAGGACTGGATACTACGACAATTTTGATAATGACGAAGATAGGAAGAAAAACTGTCCAAAAGTTAGCCTAGAAGATTGGGATGGATTCTTGAAAAACGAAGCAAAACCTGATGCACGAGAAAGAAGAGAGTTAGGCAAAAAAAAAAAAAAAAAAAAACAGATCATTATACAATTATAGTCATCACAGTGGCCGTACAAGTCACACCATGGTAGAACATAAAATGGTACATTCCTATTAAGATAATTTTCGATTTGATGACCATGTGTTAGATTTGTAAACAATTAGGATGACCATGCATGTAGCTCGCACATGATTTATAACTAGGTGTGAATTTGATTTATAATCTCCTTTTTGTTGCTTGCTATCTTGATTTGTGAGATGATTTTAGTGCATGACAGTTATAGGTTTCATATACTCATCGACACAAGAATTTTTTCCTTTCATTTTTTTATTTTATTTTCAAATGTTTGGTTGCAGGCAAGTGAAAATACAGAAAAAAAAATCACACATCGTGGAGTATGGGAGAAAACTCATACAAAAAAGATGGCACCATATCGGATTAAAATTCTTCGTACTTTGTAAGTTAAACAATATATTGTTTTAGATGATAAGTTAATGATGATATATTACTATGACATATATGTTTACATGGTTTATCTATCTATTGTTTTAGTTTAGTAACTTATCAATGTATGTGAATTCGTAAGTATGTTCATATCATAGGATAAAATTGCAAAAGCGAAGGAAATAATCAATGATGACGAGGAAGAAAATTTGACAGTGGATGAAGACATTTTATCGCAAGTGTTTAGCAAGGATAAAAAGGGCCGAACTAGAAGTGTTGGAACCACGATATCAAAGTCACAAGTTAAAGCTTCCACTATTCCATGTAAACAACTCAAAAAAAGTAAAGTAGGCTCAGATAATTTGACAGCAAGGATTGATAAGGTGGAGGGGAAAATGGAGAAATTCGAAGGGACATTGCAGTCAATTTACGGCATGTTAAAAGGATTTGTGAATCGAGAAAACGAGACAATAGACATTGCTTTCAACGAAGGAGGAAGTGGTGGGACACATCATGAAAGTGTTGGAAGAACGTCTAACAATGTCGTTGTTGCTAATCCAAATTTGCATGTTTCAGCAAATCCAAAATGTGAAGTGTTAAACTTTAATCTAGAGGTTGTTGCAACAGGTTTAATATGCAGAGATTCGACGACATCCATTATACATGGGAAACCCATACCTCCAACGCACGAGAATGTGATTGTGGACAGTATACTATTACCAGATGAGACCACAGCCAAACAAAATCATCCTCTTGTTATGACTTTTGGTGATGTTGGAGCCGGTGGTTATGTGTGTCATTCAAAGAGTTCAATTCGATATCTTTAGATGGGGAAGCAGGTATGAGCTATTACAGTCTTTTAGGTTTATTTTGATATTTTTAGATTTATGCAACCCTTGAAAATTATATGTAAATTGAGTTTATAATTACCATATAAATGGTTAAGCCATGTCCTTTAGACCAGAAATGTAACAACCCGGAAATGCGAGCCAGTTTAAAATTTTTATTTTGGCAATTTTAGTGAATTTTGAACATTTAAAATGAATTATTTTAAATAAAAACGAAGAAAAATTTAATTTGAATATAATTCGAACATATATATTATATACGTCATCGTTAGAATATAAATAATTATATATAATTATAAATAGAATTGAAAATGGCGCGGTAGTTCGATAATTCGATTTCAAACTTCAATTGAATGTACCCGGTGCAAAACAATCCGGATTTTAGTGAAACTGAAAATAATAGGATCTAATTGTGAATATTTTTCCAACGAATCCGACAAATTGAAATTTCATAGCGGGAATCAAAAGATATGTCCAGTTGAAAATTCTGAATAGTCGCTATGGAATTCAGGCCCTTAAAAATGAAAATTTTGCAAATGACTTCGGATTTCGATGAAACCACTTTTGTTGGATCTGTGCTAGATTCCAAATTTCATAATTGTTCGAATCAATATGTGAGCGTGGCAAAGGAAAACGCGTTTGACCATTTTCAGTTGATTTTAATCAACCGGAAATTGGCCATTTTTGTAACGGTTTCAGAATTCGACGAAACTAGTTTTGTTTGGACTGTATCATCAATACGAAGCTAGAAAATATTTTTCGGGAATTTTTAGGGTTAGTATGTGGCCCCAGTAAATTGAAACGCGCGTTCAAATTCAATATATAGAGTTATATGTTGATTTTGACGAAAACTGATCGAAAAGATCGAACCAGCTTACGATACATATCCCATTGTGTTCGGAATGGGGGTGAAACGCTACAGACGACAGGCGGTGGGCCTCGTTTCGAGGTCGAAATAAAAAGTCAACCTTTTGTAAATTAAATAATATAAAATTAAAATCTCTCTCCTCTTCCCCCTTATCTTCTCTCAGGCCCCCCCGGTTAGAAATCAAAACAGAAAAGAAAAAAATGAAAAAAAAAAACCGCGCCTGCCCTAGCATCGACGGAGCCGCCGACTGGGGGCGCAGCCACCTCCGATCCTCCCTCCAACGCCGACGAACCCCACGCCCCTCTTTTCTCTCTCCCTCCTCTTGCTTTCAACGCTCGAACCCTCAAAGCCTATAGCACCACCCGCGAGCCCCTGAACCCGCCGCCGATGACCAGTCGACACCCCCCCTGCGTCTCCTCCTCGCCAGCAAGGCCCACGGCCGTTGTCGACACCCCCTCCGACGCAAGATTCAATTTCACCAATAAAGGTGAGTTTTTGTTTTCACAGTATGTTTAAATCTGATTTTATTCTAGGTTAAAAACATAGCTTTTAAGTCAGTTTTTATTTGAAGTAAATACATTGATGTGAAATCAGTTTTTGTAAGTGGAGGATATTGATTTTTAACACACAAAGAAATGATTTTTATCGAAACAAAGAAATGGTTTTTATCGAAACAAAAATAGGATTTTTATAAAAGATTTTTATTCGGTAAAAGATGAGATTTTTATTCGACCAAAGTTATGATTTTTAATGTGAAGGTAGCGGTATAAAAATTCGATTTTTATATGAATGGATTAGAAATAAAAATTTGATTTTTATATATTGAATAGCTAAATAAAAATTCGATTTTTACATATAAGAAGTAGCGAATTAAAAAAATATGATTATTATATAGTATGAAGAATAAAAATATCATCTTTGTATATGTAGCGAAATAAAAATCTGATTTTTATTATATATACGTTGAAATAAAAATGTGATTTTTATAGTGATGAAATGAAAAAGCGAAATATTTATATTTGAAAAGGAGAAATCTTTATATGAAGAATAGCGTGATAAAAATATAATCTTTATTATATGAACAACGATGTAAAAATAGAATTTTTATCTATATAGTAACGATGTAAAAATATAATTTTTATCTATATAGTAGAGATGTAAAAATAGAATTTTTATCCATATGGAGTGATTATAAAAATATGATTTTTGAATTGAAAGTGAACAAATGAAAATGTGATTTTTATATATGTAGTGGCTACGGACGACGAAATAGACAAAGGGCGAGCACGACAAAGATTTCCTACACAAAAAGTGTCGTGGAGTTGGGATAGCTATAGGTGAGAATTTCTCACTCTTCAATTTCTTTTTCTAGTTATATATATATACTAGGATGCAGACGGTGCTTAGCAGCACCCGACACCCGTCGTCCACAGACCATGGACGGCTTGTATGCTTGTTTGATGTGTTGTGAAATTTGTTTGTGATGTTGATGTGAAATCGATAATAAAATGTAGATGGTTGAAATAAATTAATTATCGTTGAAAATATAATTTTTAACGTGAATGTGAATAAATAAATATTTATAAACAAATCGGCCGATTTGTTTATATACACTGATTTGACTGATATTGATTGGGATGATAAATTTTACACATCGCCCAACTGCACAAATAAAAATCTGTGTTTGTTGATTTGAAACCCCACACGGGTGTTGGGATGATATTTGGGTACACTAATCCCAATTATTTAATTATATGTCGATTGATTGGTCGACAGACTGTGTAAGCGTCGATTATTTATATTTGATGCTTATGCAGTTGTGTGGTACACTTTGTATGATGGTTGATTGTTTATCATTGCTAATATATACATGTGTTGTATGGAATCTATATAATTAACATTATATGGTGATTGATTGGGCCTCATTCCAATCGGGAAAATAATGAATATTATAAAAAAAAATCATGTGTTGAATATAAAAATAGTCATGTGTTGACGATGTTCATGTGTTGAAACTATTTATGTGTTGAGTAAAATATTTTAATAATAAAATTTACATCTTTATCATATTTAAAATTAGAACTACTTCACGGTGGAGTCTAATTAAAAATAAAACGATAGATACCGTGATTTTATAAAATATTTTACATAACAAAAATAGTCGTGTGTTGAAAGAAATATAGATTCATGTGTTGAATGGAATAAATATTCATTTGTTGAATAGAATAAAGAAGTTTTTGAAAAATATAAAGCCGTGTTGATTAGAGATACGTTATTTGACGCGAACGATATTTATATCGATTTTATTCGTTTTATAATGAATATTGAAAAGTGATTTCAAAATTTAATATTTTGAAATGAAATTCAAAATTTAATATTTTGAAATGAAATTCAAAATAAATTAGATTAAAATTCAAATTGAAATTTTATTGAATCAATTTGAAATAAATTCGAATCGAATAGAAAATGAATTCGATTCGAATTGAATAGAAACTGAATTTGAATTCAAATTGAATAGAAATGAATTCAAATTGAATTAAATTGAATTAAAACGAATTGAAATCGTTTTGAATGAAATTTAAAATGAACTGAAATTGAATTGAAATCAATTTGAAATGAATTCGAATTGAATTAAATAGAAGGTAAATTCAAATTGATTTGAATTGAAACGAATTAGAATTTGAATTGAACTGAAATGAATTTGAATTCGAATTAAATAAAATTGAAATGAATTCGAATTGATTTGAAATTGAATGTAGCGTTGAAATGGTTTTGAAAACGAATTTAAAACGATTTATAAAATACGTTTTAAAAGGAAATCGATGAAATATATATAATATATATTATATATATAATGGCCTGAATAGAATGCGCCGCGCCGCGGCAGTTCGTGAATTTCGACCATTAACTTCGAATTGACGTTGCGGGAGATCCGACCGTCGGATTCTCCTAAAACTGGAACCGTTGGGTTCGTATCGAAAAGAGCTTTCCAATGAATATTATAAATTTGAAATCTAACGGTTGGATTTGGAATTATGTCCAAATCAAATTTGGAAAAGGTCGTTGTAAGTGCAGTTCGATGGCCATTGATGGAAATCGACTGTACGGGCCTTGATAAAATTATTAAAAATATCTATAATTTGTGAATTGGAAAGAACTGGGATGAAAAACTCCATATTTGAAAGGATAAAAATAGATTTTTGTCGAAATGAACTAGTTTTGAACTAGAATTAAAATCAACTTATTTTTGAAATAAATAAATTGAATTTGAAAGTGATTTTAAAAATAATCAATATTCCCAATACGTGAATTGGACTGGAGTTGAATCGAAATTATCTTTGGAATATTTCGATGTTGGATTTCGTGACTACACAATATTGTTATGGGAATTTGAAAGATATATTCTATATCGTTATTTCCAATACGATATTTGTTGGTTTCAGAATTTGATATTGAATATAAGCCGGTATATTTTCTATTCAGAGCCTTGTATTTAATATCAAATGTGAGTTGGGTTTGTCGTGAACGGTGTCTTCATTAACACTGTTCTTAAGCCCAATAGAGAAAAAGATTAAATCTTTCTATTTAGATTTAATGAAGTGTATCAATTAAATAATATTTAATTGGAATTGAATTTGAATTGGTTTGGGTTTATTGTGAGCGGTGTTTTGAACAACACCTGTTCTTTAACCCGATTAACAATAGAGTGTGATTTTGGGTTTATCGTGAATCGTGTTTTAGATGACATTGGTTCTTTAACCCAGTTAAAGGCAGGATATTGATTTTTGAAAAGATTGAAACTAAGTGGAGTTTTAATGAATCTTTAATTAGATTAAAAAGTGAATTGATAATTTAAATTATCAAATCTGAAAGGTGATCGAGAATGGAGTACCACCAGTTTTGCTCCAAAGCGATAGTTAAATCTTTAATTAGATTTGAACGTGAAATAGTAATTAATTTTACCGATAACACCCTGGTGTTAGATATGGAGTATTACCAGTTTTTCTCCATGGGATGAATAGGTTGGGATTGGGAAATAAAATAAATAATTACTTCGGTGTGGTTCGCTAATCCCGACTAGTTAGAAATGATATCCAAAGGAAGATTATAGAATAAATTTAGAAGAATTTATCTTGGATAAAATTAATGGGAACCTTTTCCTAAGAATGTGATTTTGTGAATAAAAGAATATTCTGAATTGGAATGAGGCGTTCGTTGTGTTTGTGTAACATTTGTTTACTATATACGTGGGTTATTCAGAAAGGTCGGGGTTATACCCATTCTGAATAACCGATTCGACGAGATGTCGAAGATGAAGACGGTGGTTGAAAACCGGAAGTCTTCATATCGTTTGGATGATTACTGATGATCTCGATTGGGCTGTACACCCAAGATGAGGGAATCAGTTGGTGATCGTCCGGACGTACTTGGAGATGGATGGATATGCGAGGAAAGTGCCTCCGATTTCGTTCAGACCCAGAACGAACTTGTAAATGGATTGTGTGTCTGACATTGGATTTTATTCTGTGTTGATTGATCTCCATTAAATATACATCTGTTTGGCGGCGGAGAATTTATTCTCTTTCTTAACGCCCTTCTCTGAGACGTACGAGCTCATAGGTTGTATATCGATGGACATCAGTCGCATGGAGTGAATTGCCAGTGTGGCACGCGTAAGTGGCAATTGATCAAGGCTTCTGTTGAAAAGCAAAGTCTTGTGGTTGATGATCAAATCACGGCCTGTGTGGCGTAGCTTTGTGTATAACGTGAATTCGCGAGCCTCACACCTCGGTATGAGTCAAAAACGGGAGACGGACCGCTGGGAGAGCACGACGTTTCTTTCTAGCTAGGGTGGTGTCAGTGACCTACCAGCCCTGACATTTATATACTTTTCACCTGTGTGGTTGTTGGATACGAGGCGCCTCGGATATAGGTCTGTAAGGACCGGGAAACGTGTGTTCAGGAATTGCTAATCCTCAAAAGTAAGAGAGGACCGGCCAGCCGATTCCAAGGATCAAAGTGGGGTCCTGGGACATTTGCTAGAGTGTCTCGAATCGGAGAGGAGCTTGCCCCTTGCCTCAACTCATGATGGAATCCAATTTCCAATACGTGATAATTCAGTTTTATTTGTAGAACCTAGTATGGCGACATAGTGGTATGGGTCATTAATGTCGTCTATGATTGAAATTGTTTTGACACTATACACTTATTATAGAATCAAATAATGTGTTTTTAACGTATCAAGCATGCTTTGGCTGTTATAAGGTAAAAACCCTATCCTCCGCCTTGCGTTGCATTGTGTGATGGGACCTGGGTCTTATAACAGCTTCATTTTCCTTTATTTAGCATTGCGCTGTTTATTTTATGCACTGGTATTCTTGGGAGGAAACCCGTTCTATGTTATACGGCGTGATCCCTTGATTTACCTAACTTTAAAAATAAAGATTAATAACTGTTTTAGTTCTCACACCAGTCACATGACTGACCTGGAGTTTATTGTTTTAACCTAAACTCTGGGTGCCCCTATTTTACACGGGCAGCTAGTAGTTTTGGTTTTGCAGATTTATATTCACAAGGTCCTGATTAACAGTTGGAACAATGCTCGGAAAGCTCTGTATCCGTGTATTACTTTCAGTTGTGTTTTGTATATTTTTCCGCTGATATGTAATTTATTGTAATCTCTGATGTTCATCGAATGTATTTTATTCATTTATACTCTGTATATTCTTGTATCTGATGGAATTGTTGTAATAACAATGAAATGTTCTTTCGTCTGCGTTCTGATTTGTCTTGTACTCAATTCTATCCGGGCTTTCCTTACCGGGGAAGTTCTGGTCGTCTCAAGAAAGTAGTTTGTGGTTTTATAATTTTGAAACTAATGTGATAAATAATTAGGATGTGCACGTTGTCATTTGTCAATCATTGGAAGCATAAAAATAAGTAGAGTAGAAACTACAGTGATTATCCCTGGAGTGCAGCAAAGGAACATGCAAAAGTCCTTCTAATCGTAAAAGTAGAAATGCAGATCAATTAGGATAATCCAAATAATTTAGTGCCAGTACAGATTAATAGATGTGCGTGAGTCTCCGTCGATATTATTATCACAATATTATTATTGTTCTGTTTGCACTATTCATGTAAAGCACCAAGTAGGAAGTGAAAAGATGAACATAGGCTAGCAGTATACTTACACGGTCATTATTAAGCATCTGTGTCAGACCTGAACATCCCAATCACATTTCGTTGTCAAACTTCTTCGATAAAATCATTTCGAGAGAACCGTTTTAAAATGGGATTCAAATCGTAAAACTTCAAGATTTTCTATAGCTATGTTCAAAAATAAATTTTGGTTTTTGTAACAAACAATACTGGCTAGTAATCATCACTTCACAGTTTTGTTATGTATAATCGTGTCTAATCAATAAACACAGTGAAATAGAACAGAAAATTAGTTTGATAATTCAGCATATTGGTCAGTTGCAGCTTAGTATAAATCAAAATCACTTTGTGATAGATAAAACAGCAGGCTGCATGAATATAGATAACAGAATATAGTGGTGAATAATACATGCTTTCTTGAAACAAATTCAATAGCTTGTTTCTCAAATGCATCGCGACCTTTGAGGCAACTAGATATTATTTGCCATTGTTGTTGATAATTATAAGGCCTAAAACATAGCTTACGAATTCCCATTCGACTTCAAATTCGCGGAAATAACTTTTCTGGAAGATCCATTGTGTTTGCAATCCCTGAAAGCCGACAAAAACACAGTGTTCAAATGATATAAAACTAATATCCATGTCAAGTTGTCAATAAAAGAAAATAATAAGTGTTATGTACTGCAATTTTACCAATGATTATAAGCTTAGAATTTGGTTTTGTAGGCCAATCAAGTATATTGTAAAGCACCTGCAAGTATAACATTATTAAAATATTAATTATTATGTAATAACATATTTTTTAAGCTACAAAATCGACATTCCATTGAAGATTACTGATTGTTTCTTGCTAAAAAAGATAAAGCTCATCAATTAGTAAAATACAAGGCTGATTCTTGATGATTCCTTTTCATTAAAAAAATCGACCATTCAAAAGGTTAGGAGCCTTTTTCCACCCAACTTTTGTTGGGGATTTCGTGGTTTGAGATGCTAATGGAGGAGAATGATTGTCGTACTTCTAACTTCAAGGATTTGCATAGCAAATTCTTTCAGACAATAGTTCAACCCACTAGGTACAAAAGGGCTATCGAACTATTGACTTCAGGATTCAATAAAGCCTTGAAATAGCGAAACCAGATTCAAAATTTGTACGATTTTGATCCGACCAAGAACACTCTAGATTTAGTTTTCTGACGATGCAAGAATCGAAAATAGAATGAAGAGGAAGAAGAAGTTTGCTATTCTGCAACACTTTCATATTTGTAACACTTTAGAAGTGTTTCGGACAGAACTGTTTTGCAACAGTATAATGGTGTTGCAGAATATCTTAGGAAAAGAAGATCGAAATTCAGAGATATTTGAAATGATTTTGCGCAATTCTATATATAGGTGATGAGAGGAGGCATCCATTAGCCAATCGTTGCAACTGTTTAATTACAACAGTCATTTCTATTTGAATCAGAAACATATGCACCCTTTCAGTTTTGCAACACTTCTGAAGCGTCGCATCCCTTCGGGCTGGTCGACCGTTTTTAACCAGAGGCCAAAACGGTCGACTGGTTAAGTTTTGGCTTATCGAATGATTTATTTCCGCGGCCTAATGGATCACGAGACCCCCAAGAGCCCAAGGCCCAAAGCCCATCTTTTGATATTTTAAATATTATTATCTATGCCAAGTTCATGCCTAAGGCCCATTGCCTTATAGCTCCTTCTCTTCTTTCTTTTGATATCATATATCAAGCTTTTACCTATATAGAGACAAACTCCTTTATATTCTACAATGTGGGACTAACCCCTACTCCTTATCTTCTTTCATTCTTGCTTCCCTCTTCAAAAAACAAACCCATATCCCAAAACTAATTTTGAAAATTTACAAAAATCTCCCCCAATTTTCAAAATAAATTAAAGTGGACGGTTGAATCACTAGTGTGACTTCCTACATACCCAAGTGGGATCAAGCCTATGTAGTTCTAAGATCAAGATTTGCATCATCGTGGAAACAACACATAAATAAAAGTATCTTTTGGATTTGAACTTTTACTCAGTGTAAACCGTTCAAAGCTCTATCGAGATCCTATAGTGAACGAACCTTGAACCAAGTATCCCTTATTGATAAAGCCGGAACCATCACACATGTTGTATTCCTTAATTAGAGTGTTCTGTATTGCTCAGCACGTTAATGGTCATGTGCTTAAATCCTGGTTTATGAGTCTACTTAGAAAGTGGTCTTACTTTCCTAAGAAACGACCTGATTTCCATACTCATATAGGTAAGTCACTTAAGGTGTTTCTGCGAGACACCTTTTAGGGTTTCTGGACTTATTAAGGATATTTATCCATCATTTGTTCATGCAGAATCCAATACTAAACATTATGGGATTATTGATTTAGTGTTCCATAATCATTTCCTTAACTTGTTGGTACCCATTGAACTTTGTCTATCCTTTTCAAGACACAAGTTGGGTTTCTGTTAAGGTGATCAATCTTCATTCACAGACCTTAGTCTCATTTCTTTAGACTTTATAGAAACCATAGCCTTTGGAAGACTCTTAGTAAGTGGCTCAGCCAAGTTTTTTTTCGTTTCTATGTAGTCAATAGTTATAACTCCACTTTTGAGTAACTGTCTCACCATGTGATGTCTTATACTCACATGTCTAGACTTTCCATTATATGTTTTATTAGAAACATTATATATCGTTGCTTGATTATCACAATTAATCAAGACGGCTAGAGAGATGGCTTCTTCCATAATGGGATTTCTACTAACAAATTTCTAAGCCATTCCACTTCCTTACATGCGTCTGCTAATGCAATCAATTTTGATAACATTGTTGAATCAGATATACAGGTCTATTTCTTTGAAGTCCAAGACACAGCAGCGCCTCCTAATGTAAATATCCAACTAGTCGTAGACTTGGATTTGGATTCTACATTTTTCCAGGTTGCATCACTATACCCTTCTATTACAACAGGATATCCGTTATAAGATAAACCATAGCTTATGGTTCCCTTCAAATAAGCTAAAACTCTAGAAATGGCTTTCCAGTGTTCGAAACCTTGATTACTCGTAAATGGACACAAAGCATTATAGCATGTGCAATATCTGGTCTAGTGCAATGCAGAGCATACATAAGACTCCCAATAATACTGGAATATTCTAATTGAGAAATGGTACGTCCAGTGTTCTTTTCTAATTTTATACTTGGATCTAAAGGAGTTAGTGATGGTTTGTCATTATAGTGATCATACTTCTTTAGGAACTTCTTAATGTAATGAGATTGAGTTAAGTAATAACTCCTCCATTTTCCTAATGATTTTAATTCCTAAAATTACATCAGCCTCTCCTAGATCTTTCATATCAAATTTAGAAGAAAGAAACTTTTTAGTTTCCTTAACACAGGATATATTGGAACCAAATATCAGCATGTCATCAATGTATAAACATATTATAACATAACCGTTGTTGTCCGATTTGCTATAGATACATTTATCTGCATCATTAACAATGAATCCAAATGACAGTGCAACTTTATCAAACTTCTCATGCCATTGCATGGGATCTTGCTTCAGGCCATAAAGAGATTTAACTAATTTACAAACTTTCTTTTCTTGGCCTGGGGTTATGAAACCTTCAGGTTGTTCCGTGTATATCTCTTCTTCTAAATCTCCATTTAGAAAAGCTGTCTTTACATCCATTTGATGTATGACCAAGTTATGAATTGATGCACGTTCTATTAAACAGCGTATCGAAGATATGTGAGCCACCGAAGCATACGTATCAAAATAATCAACTCCTTGTCTTTGTTTATATCCCTTAGCAACTAATATGGCTTTAAATTTATCAATGGATCTATTTGTATTCAACTTTTTCTTAAATATCCATTTACATCCTATTGGTTTAGCAACAGGAGGTAAATCGCTTAAAGCCGAAGTTTGGTTTAACATTATGGAATTTATTCCATCATTGATAGCCTCTTTCCAGAAATTAAAATCTCTAGAACTCATAGCCTCAGAATAAGTTTTGGGATCATCATCGACGTTCATTACATATCTTGTTACATTAAGGACTTCGTCCTTATCGCCTTCTATGAGATATGTTATGAAGTCAGGACCATAGTCCTTCTCTATTCTCGCTCTTTTACTTATCCTGTGTTCAGTACTATCATCTGGTACTGACATTTCCTTGCGGTTTTGAGTAGGAGCATATTCATCGTCATTTGTATCATTAGTCTCAGTTGGTTCTGGACTAGATGATCTTAATGGATTCTCAATAGTTTGATTTTCAAAAAATTCTACATCTATAGATTCTATGACTTCTAAGGTATCAAGAATCATAAATCTATAAGTTATACTATTAAGAGAATATCCTATGAAAACACACTTAAAAGCTCTATTACCTAACTTTGGTCGTTTAGGGTCTAGTTTTCTAACATATGCTAAGCAACCCCAAACATTAATTCTAGTAAAATTAGGTTTTCTATTAAACCATAATTCATACGGGGAAATATTATTCTTTTTAAGTGGTACTCTATTTAAAATGTGACACGCGGAAAACATAGCATCACCCCATAGGTTGTAAGGTAAATTAGAACTTATGAGCATGGCGTTAACCATTTCAACTAAAGTTCTATTTTTCCTTTCAGCAACACCATTTTGTTGTGGTGTATAAGGGGCGGTACATTGGTGAATAATACCATTTTGTTTGCAAAAAAAAGTAAACTCTTTTGAAAAATATTCACCACCACGATCTGAATGTAACACTTTAATTTCGATTCCCAATTGTATTTCGATTCTGCTTTGTAAGTTTTGAATTTATCAAGGGCTTCATCTTTAGATTTCATTAGATATACATAAGCATATCTAGAATAGTCATCAATAAATGTTATATAGTATTGGTTACCACCATAGGTGATATGACTCTTTAAGTCACCCACATCACTATATACTAGATCAAGCAAACTAGTTTTCCTTTCTACAGATTTGAAGGATTTCCGATGCATTTTTGCTTGAACACATATTTCACATTTAGAAATAGATTTGAAATCACAATTAAAAATTAATCCTAATTTATGCATATTTCTAAGTGATTTATAATTAACATGTCCTAATCTACTATGCCATAAATTAACAGAATCAACAATATAAGTAGAAGATTTCTTCATTAGATTCAACTTAATCATGTCGTTACAAGAATATCCCTGTCCCATAAATTAGCTGTTCTTGGACAACACCAACTTATCAGACTCATACTGTAACACCTCACGTCCATTAATGTCACTCACAAAGGGAATGCATTAACTTTCATGGAGTATTATTGGTGTATAGAACGGAATATAACAAGACAAATACATATATTGGTACTTGAAAATTTTAAAACATCTTTTATTGCAGCGGAGAAATAGTCTGGTTACAACAACATCAAAAACCAACAATAAAACCAAGTACACTTAATATCCATCTTGACAAATTGTTTTCTGAGTAAATAAAGTAAAAAGCATAACCCCAACATAAGTAGCCATAAAAGAGATAAGCTGAACTTTACTTTTAGTAATCCAAGCACTTCCAAAAGAGAGAAAAGAGATCCAAATCAAGCTCCACTAGCACTAGTCCCACCCTGAGAACCTGGGGGGGTAAGGAAGAAAAGAGGTGAAAACAAAGGGGGTCAGACATAAAATCTGGCGAGTCCAGTAACTTTAACAATATAATTATTAAAGTAATTAGGATAAGGCATAAACTGGTAAAACAAGGAACGACTGTGAAACAAATGGGCATGACAAAACCAACAAGAGGAATAAGATAACGTTAATTGCGTTCCTAATCACTATAGGGTAATTACTCTACTGCACCAATACTAGTCACCCTAAAAGTTGATTCTGCCTACTGAACATAATAATCATAATGGTAGTTTCGTGTACCCCTAGTTGTCTTCATAGGTGCCACCTACCCCTATCTCCACTAGTTGTACCCACTACCCCCATGCGATCGGCTCCCTAACTCGTAGATACCCATGTTGGTCCCACAGTGGGGTGTATCACTCCCCAAAGTGGCAACCTGATACTACTCAAAGATGCATGGCTTATATCTAAACGATACAACAACGTCTTACCTACCAGCTCGGGCCCACGCACGCACATGACCCCTGTTGGACTTGCGTTGCCACCGCTAACTCGTTTTGGCCTCTTACGATCAAACCCAGTAAGCGTGTCCTGTCCTCGATCTAACTCGAGCTCACAAAGATACTTAATGGGTTACTAGTTTGAAAAAGGGCCCCCATAATTGACACAAGCTTTCCACCTATGCTTGGTCCCCACTAAGATTTCCCACTTAACCCCTTCTTATTCACGTCTCCTTACATGTTTCAACTTGGTTAAGTGTTTCTAATCGTATTTCACATGACACCCATGTCACCCACTTAACCCCATGTCCCACTACATGTTAATCTTGGTTAAGTGTTACTTAATTCATTATAACCGTAACCTTGTAAGACCTCCCACATTAGACTACCATTTGTGGTTGCTGGATTTGTCGGGCGGGTCCAGGCAGTGTTATACCGCAAACAAGTCTAACCTCGTGTATTTACAATTGTTATGCATTTAATTTATGCCTTTGACCCCTCACATTAGACTACCGTTTGTGGTTGCTGGATTTGTCGAGCGGGTCCGGGCAGTCTTATACCGCAAACGAGCCTAACCTCGTGTCTTAGGCGTTTATTATTACACATAATTATTTAACCCCAATTTGAATTAATATCCCTATTCAAATTGTCAATAATTTCCAAATTAATTTATGTCCATAATTGTCACCTAAATTATGTCCATAATTTTCAGGTATATAAATTATACCAATTAATATCTCAAATAAATTATATGCCTATAAAGCCATTTTATGCCAATTTCTCAATGTTAATATTTTCCCAATGTTCCCACGCTGTTCGTACGTTTAATATGAAATATGTTAGACTCACAAATAGTCTAACTCATAAAAAGAAAAGAAACATCACAACTTGCATAACACATAAAATAGTTCTAACTTGCAAATAAGAATTATAACATAAATTTGCATAGCCAATAAATTGCATAGGCATTGGACATATAGAACATAAATTTGCATAAACTATGTACTGCCATGGATCTAAATATAGATCTAAACATAAAATTGTGAACTTGCATATATGACTATGGTTTTCACCTAAACTTGCATACGGATTCCATATAAACTTGCATATGAATTTAAATAGGTAAACTAATATCACATATTTTACATATAAACTCGCATACATATATATACTTGATTCACTTATAAACTTGTGTATAATTCGCATACAGACTTGCATATGATTCACATACAAACTAGCATATGATTTACATTCAAACTCATATATAAACTGATGTCATAAAATGAATCAAGTTAAACATATGCGATTGGTCATATGAAATAGATCCACTAACATAAGTTAACACAACTGTCATATGTTC
Organism: Allium sativum; assembly: GCA_030737875.1. Taxonomy (NCBI): domain Eukaryota; kingdom Viridiplantae; phylum Streptophyta; class Magnoliopsida; order Asparagales; family Amaryllidaceae; genus Allium; species Allium sativum. The sequence goes on along the minus strand of CM060922.1, from coordinate 759,344,750 downwards.
ACAAACAGATGGTAACAAAATTAAGCAACGTCACATGCTTCAACATGCATGTTCTCATAATCCAAATTATTACTCATCATAATTAGTTTATTAATTATTTTGTGAAAGAAATTGTACTCACAAAGACGGACTAGAGAAGAGAATAATTCGTTCGTCATTTGTATTAGAATCCTGACTTGCAATTCCTAAGCTTTAAGAAGAAGATGAACTATTCCAGCAGCATGAGGACATCTTTAACTTATTTTAATTAGGATTGAGGCAGCATAGTGTTACAATGGTTTGGTGTGGAGAGAAAGTGGGGTTTGGGGGTGTTTAAATAGGTTAGGAGCCAAAGAATCTGTCCAGAAAACATGTCCAGGTGCAAAATCCCAAATCTGCCACGGACCTGACCAAATCAGGGGAGGTCGACCCCCAGGTCGACCTGTTTAGGAGTGGTCGACCCCCTGGTCGACCTGGCCTGGGGCGGGAAAAATCCCGCCCAACCCGCTTCTGTGTTTTCATTTGAATTTTGAATTTGAGTTCGAGTTGTTTTAATTTATTTAAATCCCTGAAACTTCTGAAGGCCATAACTTCCTCATACGATGTCCGATTTACGAAAACTTGGACTTTATTCCAAGCAGAATTCTGAGACAAATGCAATGGCGTAACCCATTTCCCTTCATTCTTCTCCTAAAAATTTAGTGTTCTTAAATTTGTTAATTTTAATATTTAAAACTACGGGGTGTTACATTCTCCCCTCCTTAAAGGATTTCGCCCCCGAAATCTCCAAGTTTAGGAGAATGTATATCCTAACATCCAATCATCCATCTACTCAACCATCAAACACAGGCATCTATTGTCCTTACAAGATTTCTAATGTCGTATGAACATATGCAAAAAGTGTGTGTATATGTTCCTTATTCAATGCAAATCAGGCGGTCTACTGATTCAGTTGACCTCCTTAATGCAAATCATGATAGTGCCATGTGTCCATTATGTTTGCAATAGAATCCTAATGATACATATTATTTCTACATGCGTGCACATCCATTCATCAAAATGCAGCATCCATATGATGACACAACCATTATACATTCATTAATTTAAATATGAACACATATTTATATGCAATATGAAAGTGATTGAGCCGATTTAGTGCCTAATGTGTGTGTACATGCATCCACGAGCAACCATTAGCAACCACTTGCATCCATTTGCATCTACCAAACATAACATGTCTCAAACACATGTTTACAACCACAGGGTTTTTCCTAACTAAAAATCGAAAATATCATCGCAAAGACATATTAAACAATAGGACAAGTATCCAAAAAGCGGTAGAAAAAGGAGAAGTTAAAAACATACCCTCAAAAAGGAAAGGGTACAACGTACGCATCTTGTCTTCCGTCTCCCAAGTCACGTCTCCTTGATCATCTCCCCATTGCACTTTGACCAACTCGACCTCTTTGTTGTGTAGCTTTTTGACCTCCGATCCGAGAATGCGTGTAGGAGCTCGTCTAACCGTGGCATTTCGCTCTACTTCCACTTCTTTGAGCATGCTCGGCTCCACCACTTCCGCCGTATCATGTAAACACTTACGCAAATGCGAAACATGAAACACGTCATGAACACCACTGAGCTTCTCTGGAAACTTTACCCTATACGCCATCTGCCCATTCCTCTCTGTAATTGGAAAGGGTCCTAAGAACCTCGGTGCCAACTTCCCTATTGATCCAAAATGGACTACGTTTCTCAATGGCGACACCTTAATAAAAACCATGTCCCCAACATTGAACTCAAGATCGGTTCATCTCTTATCAGCGTATGACTTCTGTCGGTCCTGCGCCTTCTTCATTCGCCGTCGAATCAAATCTATCTTCTTCGGAGTCTCCCTAATCATGTCGGGCCCAAGCAAAACCTTATCCGTAGATTCCCACCAACAAGTAGGTGATCGACATGGTCACCCATAAAGAGCCTCAAAAGGTGCCATGTCAATGCTAGCCTAGAAGCTATTATTATAGGCGAACTCCACTAATGGAAGATGTTCTTCCCATATTCCTCCAAAGTCTAAAATGCATAGCCTTAAAAGATTTTCTAGAATCCGATTTACTCTCTCGGTCTTGCCGTCCATCTGAGGGTGATCAACCGTACTTAAGCACAACTGTGTTCCAACCGCCTCTTGTAAGCTCTTCCGAAACTTGCTAGTGAAAATGGGATCTCTATAGCTCACAATGCTAGAGGGTATGCCATGCAGACGAACTATTTCTCGAAGGTAAACAGATGTTAACCATGCACCGGCCCTCCTACTTTTAACGAGAATAAAATGGGCACTTTTGGTAAGTCTGTCTACAACTACCCAAATCCATGTATTACCCTTCCTTGATCTTGGCAACCCGTCTACAAAATCCATGGAAACACTTTCCCATTTCCACAGCAGAATCTCTAAAGGGTGGAGCAAACCACCGGGCTTCTTTTGCTCCGCCTTGACTTGCTGTCACACCAAGCATCTAGAAACGAACTCAGCCACGTACTTCTTCATTCCGGCCCAAAAGAAAACTCGCTTCATATCCCTATACATCTTGTCACCACCGGGATTTATGGTCATCTTAGAGTGGTGTGAGTCTTTAAGAATTGTCTTCCTTAAGCTCTCATCTTGTGGCACGCAAATTCTCCCATCTCTACGCAACCAGCCTCTCTCATCTATAACATATCTATTAAGATGACTCGAAGACTCCCCTCCTATAAGCTTGCCTACTATCTCAACCAACTGTGGGTCATCTCGTTGTGCCTCTCCAACCCGACCCAAAAGTGAATGTTGTACCTTTAGCGATGCCAACAATCCGGGTACATAATCGATAGAGGGTCTGAAGTCAAAGGTAGATATATACTCCAAACTCTTCCATTCTACGAACAATGGACTCAAAGTCAACCTCTTTCTACTTAAGGCGTCAGCTACAACATTACCCTTGTCAGGGGTATATGCGATCTCAAAATCGTAGGATGCCAAAAACTCCATCCACCTCTGTTGCCTCAAGTTAGATCTTTCTGAGAGAACAAGTACTTTAGCGACTTATGGTCTGTATACAACCCAAACTTCTCGCCAAGCAAATAATGACGCCATGACTTAAGCGCAAAAACTGTGGCAGCCAACTCTAAGTCGTGGGTCAGGTAATTCTTCTCATGAACTTTCAACTGCCTTCCACCATAGCATATCACCCTTCCCTCTTGCATTAAAACTACGCCAAGCCCTGTCCCGCAAGCATCGGTATATACTGTGAATGGCTTACTCCCATCTGGCAAAACTAAAACTGGAGCTGTCGTCAAAGCCCTCTTCAAACACTGGAAAGCATCGTCACAGTAAACATCCCAAGCAAAATTCAAGTTCTTCTTCATCAACCTAGTAAGTGGGGCTGATATCTTCGCGAAGTCCTTAATGAACTTCCTATAATAACCAGCCAGCCCTAAAAAGCTTCTTACTTCTGTTGCGTTCTTAGGAATCTTCCAATCTTGGATTGCCACCACCTTTGCGGGATCCATAGCTATCCCCTCCTTAGAGACCACGTGTCCTAAGAACCTCACTTCTTTTCTCCAAAAATGGCATTTGGAGAACTTGGCTTTGAGTTGATGTGCTCGTAGGGTCTCTAAGAATTCCCTAAGATGTAGGGCATGCTCTTCTTCACTTTTAGAGAAAATCAAGATATCTTCCACAAAGACTACCACAAACTTGTTTAGAAACTCCCTAAACACCCTACTCATTAAGTCAACGAAGTATGCGGTGCATTCGTCAAACCAAAAGGCATGACGAGCCACTCAAAGAAACCGTTAGGAGTTCTAAATGCAGTCTTATCTATGCTGTCTTCAGCCACCCTTAGCTGATGAAATCCTGTAGCCAAATCTAACTGCGAGAAAACCGAAGCACCATCCAACTGATCGAATAAATCATCTATCCTCGGCAATGGGTGTTTGTTCTTCTTTGTGAGCTTATTCAGCTCTCTATAGTCCATGCACAATATAAGTGAACCATCAGCCTTCATGGCAAAAACAACTGGAGCACCCCATTCCGAAATACTTCTTCTTATGAACCCCTTCTCAGGCAACTCTTTCACTTGCTTACTGAGTTCCCTTCTCTCTCTTGCAGCCATGTGGCGTACTGGTAATGCAACTGGCTTTGCATTATCTACAAGGTATATACGAAAGTCTATCTCGCGCCTCGGGGGTAGACCCCGAACTTCATCGAAGACGTCACCATATTCACTGACCACATGAACAGATTCCAAATCATCGTTGGACGCGTCAAGAGATTCTAGGTAGCTAAGCATCACTGGACCTCTAGGGTCACAAGAAATATCAAGGGTCTTGCCACAACGAGTCAACAATCTAACTATCCTTCATTCACAGTCTAGGATGGCACCGTGTCTGGCTAGCCAATCCATGCCTAGAATCAAGCCGTAGCCAATGAAGCCAAGAACGAAGGCATTGCATTCAAACCCAACGCCTAAGATAGACACTCTCAAATCCTGACAAATCATTGAAAGATGAGCCAAACCACCAATAGGATTTGAGACTACTATGGGATCCGTAACTAGAATAGTATTTAGGTGCAGTATTTCAACTAACGAAGCAGATAGAAACGAGTGTGAAGCGTCAGAATCAAACAAAGTACGAATAGGATGATCAAACAGAAAAATCAAACTTTCAACGGAGATGTTTCTACCTCTCTCCTGTCGTGGTGCCATGAGAGCGTGAACCTGCCCTCTTGCCTGCCCTAGTGCTATGAGAGCCTGAAACTGCCCTTTTAGAAGTAGACCCTGACCTCTGCCCTTGCCCTTGTCTTCTCGGGCAGTTTTTAATCAGACGTCATGCCTCACCACAGTTGAAATAGCTAGTCTTCTTCTTCTTCCTACAGTCCTTGCTCAGATGGCCTGGTATTCCATAATTAAAGCACCTTTTCTTTCCTTTGCTATTGTTATCCTTACCACCTTTCTTGGGTTGCTGCTGTGATTTCTTTGGATCCCCTTTCTTCTCCGGTGCCTTATTAGCATTAGCACCTTTCTCCTCTTCATGCATAAGCGCCATGTCAACCAGTTTCTCGAAGGTAGCCCCCATAGGAATGTAGGTCATAGGCAACTTATGTAGCGGCTCGTTCAAACCTTTAACAAATCTCAGGGCCTTCTTATCAGGTGTGCTCACCAAGTATAAGCCAAATCTTTCCAACTGATTGAACTTGTTGACGTACTCCTTTACTGATAAATTCCCTTGCTTCAATGCCAAGAACCACTCCATGTATAAATTCTCTTCTGCTCGTGTAACACCCCGTGTTTTTAATATAGTTAAAAGTATGTAAAAATATGTGTATACGCATAGATAGGTAAATAATGGTGATGTATAATGAAAAATTTATTAATATATGGAAGAGAAGGAAAAATTAATACGATAACAGTGTATGTAATAGAGAAGACAATAAAATAAGGATACTTAATTTAAATATTAGGAATAAAGAAAAATGGACATCACCATTGCTTTCGTCTCGGAATTCTGCTTGGAGTAGAGTCCACGTTTTCGAAAATCGGACTCTGTATGAAAGAGTTATGGTCTTCGGAAGATTCAACAAAAAATCAAAAATACCCAGGCAGGTCGACCTGGGGGTCGACCTACCCAGGAGGTCGACCTAGGGGTTGACCTTAGTGTCGACCTCCCCCTGATTTTTCCAGATTTGGGCAGTGACGATTTTTGATGTGCTGGACGGACCGGATGGCTTCTAGGGCGATCTAATGGCTCTAAAACACTCTCTACACCTATAAAATAGTGCCTAGACCTAACCTAATTCATAAACAATTCCTTCTGACGCTTCCATGCCGCCAAGCTTTAACCAAACATGGGCGCCGCCTCAAAACTCTAAACCAAATTGCAAGTTCTTTATCAACTTTGGAGTTTAATCAAATTAAGTAGCAAAGTTCTTCATCAACAATTCATGCTCTTCACCAATAATCAAATAAGAAGATTAAATCAGTGTTCTACATCAATGACAAATCACTTATTTCTCCAATCCAGTCAAAGTGAGTGGATTTGAATTATATTTGTTGTATAATGTTGCTTCTATCGTTTACTATTCCCTATAATGAATATGATGTTAATTTAATAAGATCTGTTAATTTATTTATGCCTACATTTGAGTTCTCTCCTTTTTATCCTTTCCCCTTTTATTTTTTGATCTAGGTTATCTCGAACCTAGACGAAATCTTATTATACAATGCGCACGATTGGAATATGGGGATATTGGAATATAATCCGTAATTTTGGGTTTTGTGGCATAACAATTATTATTGCATATATTGGGCATAATCTATTTTATGCAGGCGAGGAATATAATCTATAATGTTGAATTTATGTAAGTTTGACATAATTGTCATTGGATATGGAATTGGTATAATTCAGTATTAACAACATGTAATTGGATAACATGGATTGGTGAAATTTATTCATGACTTGAAGTAAGCCTAGAGGGTGAATTAGATTATATGTATGAACGTGGGAATGTTGGGATATATATATTGGGAAAATATTGATTATATGAAATTGGGTATAATTGGATATTGGAAATTGGCATGTTTGGGTATGAATAACATGGATTAGTGAATTTGGCTATAATTGGATAATTTGGGTAATATGATAATTGGCTAACTATTATGTAATTGGTGTAGTGAATGGCAAATTGGAAATATGCATAAAAATGAAATGTAATTAAGTTGAATATGGAACATATGACATGAATTTGGGGTTTGGGTGAAAGACGATTGTTAATGAACGCCTATGACATGAGGTTAGACGCGTTTGTGGTGTAAGACTGCTTGGAACCGCCCGACAAATCCAGCAACCACAAGCGGATGTCTAATGTGAGAGGTCAACGGCAAGAACTTGATGCGTAATAGTTTATGACACGAGGTTAGGCGCGTTTGCGGTGTAAGACTGCTCGGAACCGACCGGCAAATCCAGTAGCCACGAACGGACGTCTAATGTGAGAGGTCATACATCGTTACGGCATTATAAATAAATTAAGAAATACTAACCATAATAAGACATGTGGGTGACATGGGTATGGTAAGAGGGTTAAGTGGGTGATATAAATGACATGTAAAGCATAACTAATGTGGACTTAACCGTTGTGAGACATGTGATGTAAGACATAACCTAGGTAAACTTAACCGTAGTTAAACATTTGTAAGACATGAAAACTATAATAAAAAGGGGGTTAAGTGGGACACGTGTGACATGTGAAACAGGATTTAGATATGCTTAACTAAATGGGACCCGTAACGGTATCATAAATTAATTGAATTGGGTAAAGTTTAAGTAACGGGTTAAAGAAAAGGAAGGGTTAAGTCAAATCTAAAATTAATGACATGGTAATGGGGGAGTTATAACTACCTATTATAAACCAGAGTTGCGGTAATGTAAAAATTAAATAATAGGTAAACTTGTCCTAGGGACAAGGGAAGGTTATGACTTAAGATGTAATACAAGACTTGAAGGGTGGGACGACTTATACTATGTAATAAGTTAATCTAAACTTTATGACAAGAAATGGGGAATGCTGTTAATAACCCATTGTGAATGAACTTAAGAAAAACGATAATAGGTAGGCTTGTCCTAGAGACAAGTGGGGATTAAAACATATGGAATGAGGTAAGTTGCAAGGAACGATAAGGGAAGATGAAATAACTTATGTAATAAGGAATGTGGAACTTAATTGAAGATTTAGTAATCTGTAAAGGCAAGAATAAATCTTCAAATAAAGATAATATAAGTTATATGAATGACATAACATAAGGTTGGTTGAGTTGAGTAATTCTCTGAGTGTCAACCTGATGTTGATTTCGGTCTTCGGGGTTGATACTTAGGGTGTTATTCTCTTAACCAATGTAAATGTGAATTAAGATGTACTAAATTATAAATTAAGTAGAACATGTTATTATAACCATAAGAGATATAATCATTAGATTATGAGAATAACATGTCGTATGCTTATTAATGAACTTAAATGGGTTAAGTTATGAATGGAATTAATAAGAAAGGATAACTTGGTAAACTTAAAAAGGAAGCTAATGTGAATAACCAAGTTAAATGAGAAAGTTGACGAGGTGGCACAAGAGTGAAATAAATGGTTAGACTTAGGGTCTAATGACATATAAAACTAAGACGCTTGAAGCAGTCCATACATTGTAGGATGAATAACCCAACGAGGTAGATCACGATGGTGCCATAAGGCATGAGGAGAGCGCATACTCGCTAGTTTGGCAGCTCTAACGGACTGGAAGGGGAAGCACGCGGCTTCCTGAGATGTTAAAGGTGCTCCTGGTAGTCCTCTGTAGTGGTTTAGCTTCGGGATAGGATTACAGAGGTTGGATCTACGCAGAACTGCCAGGTGGGTAGGCCTTGACTGCACAAGTAGGTGACAGTCAGAATGCTGTACGCGGTGGCATTAAGGGTGGTTCGGCGGTTGCCTCAGGCGGAGGTGGAGGGTCAAGACCAAACGATAGCAAGATCATCGAACGCCTGTCACCAGCAGCCTAAGGAATGCGAAAAGACAAGAGCTAACCCCTAGAGGTCGTTAACCTTTTCTATCAAGGGTCGGGTGCGGGGAGAACCTACATGGATGTTTAAATTGTTTGCTTGTTAGGGGTGGTCGCTTAGCTCGTGTGGTCTTTACTAGTTGAGGGAGGAGCTGAGGTAGGGCCACAGCCACCATAGAAAAACCAGACCCGAGGGATATTTGTACATTGGACACTCTTAGAGGCGGGCTTGTACAGATATAGAAAAGCTCCCGACCGAGTTCCGTGTTTTCTGGTGTAGCCCTGCCATGGAACTTGGGTGCACAAGTAGAGGTTATGTGCAGTAGAAACATCGAGTACGATTGATGATACGTACGTGGGAAAGTCTAGGTACAGCCATGTCTGCTCTGGGTGGTGTATCGTAGACTAGAGGGCCTTATTCGGTGATGGAAACAAACTCGATCGAATAGTTTGAGGGTAGCAGTCAGTACGCTTACGTAGCACAGCGATAGTGGTTCTATGCGGATGTAGTGTTGTACGTTACTATGGCATAGGGTGAGGGACTGCGCATATTACTGTGGCGATACAGAGGAGACGTAGCGAGTAGGGTATCACGGGGTGTACCTTAGTTTGGGGGTAGCTACATATACACTATATTAGGTTAATCTACTAGGCGGTAGATGAATGCGACATGTGTGTAAGCTTTGAGTGCTAATAACACGTATAACCTAATAAATAAGAAAGTGTAATTGAACGGTATATATAGGATTATTCGTGAAGTGTAGTTTAAATTCATTCACACAGAACTTATGTTCTAACCCCCTCTTCATAACATTTGCAGGTTAGACAGAGACTTATTGCTTTGGGAATACTGATTTAGCAGTATTGTGATTAAGGTAAAGCTATGTTTTAAATATATAATATTTTACTCCTTCCGCTGTGAGGTGTTTTCCAAACTCTGACATATCTCTTTTCTCTGTCTTTCTCTGCAGGATACCAGAGCAACCAACTTGGATTTCGGTGGATTAGATTTTTGAGAAAAAATCGGTCCATCGAAATCTGGGTAGTTACATCTGGTATCAGAGTCAGGTTTAGTGATCTTAGGGAGATATTGAGTGAACGTATTTGTATTTTCTAAAATATAAATATATTATATATATAAACCTAAATCCATAAAGTAGCCCACTAGGTAGGGAAAGAGTTGGGATATTTAGTTTGTACACTAAAGTAATAAACATAGAAATTTTTGAGACCATTAGGTGGTTGGGAATGTGTACAGTATGACTTGAAGCTACAGAAAGAAAAATATCCCGTAGGATGGAAACTGAAATATTAGTATTTCAGGGTAGTGGGTTTAGAAGTGTAACCTTAGAAACTAGAAAAAAAGGTTGAAAAATGAAAAATGGATTAGGAATATATATATAATCGAGAGAATTGAATTCGCGAAAGTGCCTAGGAAAGCCTAGTGAGTTGAAGACCCGCTGTGAGTCTGACCCAATAATAACTTTTAAGAACTTGAATCTATACAAGAATTTGTGGAGTTTTTCAAGTTTTAATCTTAAAAGTATTTTTGAAGTATGAGAAATTATTTAGTGCATGATGGGTTTTAAAAGTAAAGTGGGTATATTTTGCAGAACTATGATTTCTTGTTTTAAAAGAATTCTCTCATTAAAAGGTGCATAGTATAGAGCATATATAGCTCACTAGATTTCATATTATAATATATGAAAGGGTTGAAAAGAAAGTTTTGCGTTTTGTAAAAGAAATTCTTTTCTATTTATTGATTTACAAAGAAATTTTGTTGGGTGGACAAAATAAGTTGGAGGAATAGAATAAATGTCTACATCTTATAGTGAATAGTTAACGTTGTAAATAGGAACAATGTAACTTTGATAGTTGTCCTTGTCTACTCCAGTTTCGTGATTTGAAGAAAATGTTTTGCATTTTTATTTAGTAACATGTTTTTATGGTTTAGCAAAAGCAAGTTTTCGAGAAAAGAATAAAAGTTTTACCACTTTTAGTTTTTGGAAGGAGAATGTAATAAAAAGAAAGAAGGCCAAACCATGTTTTAAAAGTGGAGTAGTTAAGGATTAAGGCCTAGAAAGCAAGATAAAGTTAAAGCTATTAGAACCAACTGGGAATTGGTTGAGATGAGAAATTCTCTGAGTATCAATCTGATGTTGATTTCGGTATTCGAGGTTGATACTTAGAGAGTTATTTTCTTGCCAATTTACAGTCAGGGATTAGATGATATTAAACTAATGAAAAATTTCCCATAGAATGCATAAGTCATATGAGTTTAGAATTGTTGCTTGAAAGAGAAGTATAGGATTGTAAAACACAGCATGGACTAGTAGTGACAACTAAATAGTGAAGTGCAAGCAAGTGTATAAATCCTGTTGAGTGGACTCGTGACAAAGTCCTAGGATTCTTGACCCATAGTTGTAGCTGTGTAGGATACTTTTTGAGCTGAAAACAGAAGAGCTTGTTTGAAATAATAAACTTAAGAAGAAGACTAGCCTAACTAACAAGAAAACAATTGAATCAATCAAGCAACAAAAAGTGACGGGAAAAGAAAATAAAAATCTTAAGAAAAAGATGAATAAATATGAAATTTTTCCAAGATAAGTGGAAAAGGAGAAGAAATTTTCTTATGTGGTTGTACTTGGATAGGAAAATAGGAAATCTTTATAGAATAGTTATGTAAAAATCCAAGTGCAATTAGAAAAGAAAAACGAAGGATGTAAAATTTTCCATTTTCATAACATAAGAAATCGAATTTGTAAAATTAGATTTTTCTAAATTTCGAATTTAATAATGGTTGGTAGGGTTTTGGATGCGAAAATTGGATGAACTTTGCTCTAACTCTGTAAGAGTGTAGGAAAATTTGGATGAAAAATGTTTTGATTTTTCAAAAATATTGCATTCATATAGAACTGCAAGTATATTTAGAATGTGAGCATCATGTTTTGAAAGAGTTTTTAAAGTTTGCATACATATAGGTGTATCCAAATTAGGGATACATACTTCACTATGATGTATCTCAATTTGCACATGTGCACAATGTTTGCAACAATTGGATGCACACTTGATGAATGGATATTGCGAGGGGTTATCTATTTTACTCTTATCGAATTTCGAGGATGAAATTCTTTAAGGGTGGGAGAATGTAACACGCCGCATTTTTAATATAGTTAAAAGTATGTAAAAATATGTGTATATGCATAGATAGGTAAATAATGGTGATGTATAATGAAAAATTTATTAATATATGGAAGAGAAGGAAAAATTAATATGATAACAGTGTATGTAACAGAGAAGACAATAAAATAAGGATAATTAATTTAAATATCAGGAATTAAGAAAAACGGACAACACCATTGCGTTCGTCTCGGAATCTGCTTGGAATAGAGTCCAAGTTTTCGAAAATCGGACTCTGTATGAAAGAGTTATGGCCTTCGGAAGATTCAACAAAAATTCAGAAATACCCAGGCAGGTCGACCTGGGGGTCGACCTACCCAGGGAGGTCGACCTGGGGATCGGCCTACCCAGGAGGTCGACCTAGGGGTTGACCTTGGTGTCGACCTCCCCCTTGATTTTTCCAGATCTGGACAATGACGATTTTCGATGTGCTGGACGGACCGGATGGCTTCTAGGGTGATCTAATGGCTTTAAAACACTCTCTACACCTATAAAATAGTGCCTAGACCTAACCTAATTCATAAACAATTCCTTCTGACGCTTCTGTGCCGCCAAGCTTTAATCAAACATGGTCGCCGCCTCAAAAATCTAAACTAAATTGCAAGTTCTTCATCAACTTTGGAGTTTAATAAAATTAAGTAGCAAAGTTCTTCATCAACAATTCATGCTCTTCACAAATAATCAAATAAGAGATTAAATCAGCATTCTACATCAACGACAAATCATTTATTTCTCCAATCCAGTCAAAGTGAGTGGATTTGAACTATATTTGTTGTATAATGTTGCTTCTATCATTTACCATTCCCCATAATGAATATGTTGTTAATTAATACGATCTGTTATTTTATTTATGCCTACGTTTGAGTTCTCTCCTTTTTATCCTTTCCCTTTCTATTTTTGGATCTACGTTATCTCGAACCTAGACGAAATCTTATTATACAATACGCACGATTGGAATATGGTAATATTGGAATATAATCTGTAATTTTGGGGTTTGTGGCATAACAATTGTTATTGCATATATTGGGCATAATCTATTTTATGTAGGCGAGGAATATAATATATAATGTTGAATTTATGTAAGTTTGACGTAATTGTCATTGGATATGAAATTGGTATAATTCAATATTAACAACATGTAATTGGATAACATGGATTGGTGAAATTTATTCGTGACTTGAAAAGTAAGCCTAGAGGGTGAATTAGATTATATGTATGAACGTGGGAATGTTGGGATATATATATTGGGGAAGTATTGATTATATGAAATTGGGTATAATTGGATATGGGAAATGGGCATGTTTGGGTATGAATAACATGGAATTAGTGAATTTGGCTATAATTGGATAATTTGGGTAATATGAAAATTGGCTAACTATTATGTAATTGGTGTAGTGAATGGCAAATTGGAAATAGGCACAAAAATGAAATGTAATTAAGTTGAATTTGGAACATATGACATGAATTTGGGGTTTGGGTGAAAGACGATTGTTAATGAACGCCTATGACACGAGGTTAGACGCGTTTGTGGTGTACGACTGCCCGGGACCCCCCGGCAAATCCAGCAACCACAAGCGGACGTCTAATGTGAGAGGTCAGGGCCAAGAACTAGAGGCATAACATTTTATGACACGAGGTTAGACGCGTTTATGGTGTAAGACTGCCCGGAACCGCCCGGCAAATCCAGCAGCCACGAACGGACGTCTAATGTGCGAGGTCATACATCGTTACGGCATTATAAATAAATTAAGAAATACTAACCATAATAAGACATGTGGGTGACATGGGTATGGTTAGAGGGCTAAGTGGGTGATATAAATGACATGTAAAGCATAACTAATGTGGACTTAACCGTTGTGAGACATGTGATGTAATACATAACCTAGGTAAACTTAATCGTAGTAAAACATGTGTAAGACATGGAAACTATAATAAAAAGGGGGTTAAGTGGGACACGTGTGACATGTGAAATAGAATTTAGATATGCTTAACCAAATGGGACCCGTAACGGTATCATAAATTAATTGAATTGGGTAAAGTTTAAGTAATGGGTTAAGTAAAAGGAAGGGTTAAGCCAAATCTAAAATTAATGACACAGTAATGGGGGAATGATAACTACCTATTATAAACCAGAGTTGCGGTAATGTAAAAATTAAATAATAGGTAAACTTGTCCTAGGGACAGGGGAAGGTTATGATTTAAGATGTAATACAAGACTTGAAGGGTGGGACGACTTATACTATGTAATAAGTTAATCTAAACTTTATGACAAGAAATGGGGAATGATGTTAATAACCTATTGTGAATGAACTTAAGAAAAACGATAATAGGTAGGCTTGTCCTAGAGACAAGTGGGGATTAAAACTTATGGAATGAGGTAAGTTGCAAGGAACGATAAGGTAAGATGAAATAACTTATGTAATAAGGAATGTGGCACTTAATCGAAGATTTAGTAATCTGTAAAGGAAAGAATAGATCTTCAAATAAAGATAATATAAGTTATATGAGTGACATAACATAAGATTGGTTGAGTTGAGTAATTCTCTGAGTGTCAATCTGATGTTGATTTCGGTCTTCGGGGTTGATACTTAGGGTGTTATTCTCTTAACCAATGTAAACGTGAATTAAGATGTACTTAATTATAAATTAAGTAGAACCAGTTATTATAACCATAAGAGAGATAATCATTAGATTATGAGAATAACATGTCGTATGCTTATTAATAAACTTAAATGGTTAAGTTATTAATGGAATTAATAAGCATGGATAACTTGGTAAACTTAAAAAGGAAGCTAATGTGAATAACCAAGTTAAATGAGAAAGTTGACGAGCTGGCACAAGTGTGAAATAAATGGTTAGACTTAGGGTCTAATGACATATAAAACTAAGGCGCTTGAAGCAGTCTATACATTGTAGGATGAATAACCCAACGAGGTAGATCATGATGGTGTCATAAGGCACGAGTAGAGTGCACGTTCGCTAGTTTGGCGGCTCCAACGGACTGGAAGGGGAAGCACACGGCTTCCTGAGACTTTAAAGGTGCTCCTGATAGTCCGCTGTAGTGGTTTAGCTTCGAGCTAGGATTACAAAGGTTGGGTCTGCGCAGAACTACCAGGTGGGTGGGCCTTGACTGCACAAGTAGGTGGCAGTCAGAATGCTGTACGCGGTGGCATTAAGGGTGGTTTAGCTGTTGCCTCAGGCGGAGGTGGAGGGTCAAGACCAAACGATAGCAAGATCGTTGAACGCCTGTCACCAGCAGCCTAAGGAATGCGAAAAGACAAGAGCTAACACCTAGAGATCGTTAACCTTTTCTATCAAGGGACGTGTGCGGGGAGACCCCACATGGATGTTTAGATTGTTTGCTTGTTAGGGGTGGTCGCTTAGCTCGTGTGGTCTTTACTAGTTGAGGGAGGGGCTGAGGTGGGGCCATAGCCACCATAGAAAAACCAGACCCGAGGGATATCTATACATTGGACACTCTTAGAGGCGGGCCCGTATAAATATAGAAAAGCTCCGGACCGAGTTCCGTGTTTTCTGGTGTAGCCCTACCACGGAACTTGGGTGCACAAGTAGAGGTTATGTGCAGTAGAAACATCGAGTACGATTGATGATACGTACGTGGGAAAGTCTAGGTACAACCATGTCTGCTCTGGGTGGTGTATCGTAGACTAGAGGGCCTTATTCGGTGATGGAACCAAACTCGATTGAATAGTTCGAGGATAGCAGTCAGTACGCTTACGTAGCACAACGATAGTGGTTCTATGCAGATGTAGTGTTGTACGTTACTATGGCATAGGATGAGGGACTGCGCATATTACTGTGGCGATACGGAGGAGACCGTGCGAGTGGGGTATCATGGGTTGTACCTTAGTTTGGGGGTAGCTACATATACACTATATTAGGTTAATCTACTAGGGGGTAGATGGGTGTGACGTGTGTGTAAGCTTTGAGTGCTAATAACACGTATAACCTAATAAATAAGAAAGTGTAATTGAACGGTATATGTAGGATTATTCAAGAAGTGTAGTTTAAATTCATTCACACAAAACTTATGTTCTGACCCCCTCCTCATAACATTCGCAGGGCAGACAGAGACTTATAACTTTGGGAATACTGAGTTAGCAGTATTGTGATTAAGGTAAAGCTATGTTTTAAATATATTATATTTTACTCCTTCCGCTGTGAGGTATTCTCCGAACTCCGACATATCTCTTTTCTATGTCTTTTTCTGCAGGATACCAGAGCAATCAACTCGGATTTTGGTGTATTGGGTTTTTGAAAAAAAATCGGTCCGTCGGAATCTGGGTTGTTACAGCTCGTGAGAGAAATTTCATCTCGAACATTTGCCTGAAATCCATCCATGTCTCCACTGGACGCTCTCCATTCGTGACCCCCCACCAAAACGAGGCTTCGTCCTTTGTTAACCAAGCAGCTAATTGGACCTTCCTTCAATCTTCTATCTCAAAGATACCAAATAAATCTTCTACCTCCTTAAGCCAATTTCGAGCTTCAACAAACGTCTCTGACCTGTGAAAAGGTTTCCCGCCCATTGCCCGAAAGTCCTTGCATATCTTTGAAAAAGTATCAACGCGGGGAGGAGGAGGAGCAGCTGCAGCTGGGGGAGGAGGAACGTCTGTTGGGCCTATGGCAGTGGCCCTAACCTCAAGATACCTTCTGAACCAGGCTGGTATCGGTATGCCCTCGGGTATCTCGGGTTCCCCAGGCATGCTGAAAAAGAAAAAAGGAGAGATTCAAAACGGAGAATCGAAGGAAAGATATATGGCTCTTGGGGGTTATGTTTTTAAAATAAACTTTCCTCTTGAAAATACTCTCCTTAAAACATATTTTGAAAGTATTTATTTATAAAATGCTTTTGAAAATAGTTTTTCAAAATCACTTATTTGTTTTGGTGACCTTCAACTTTGATACCATATGTAACACCCCACATCCATTAACGTCACTCACAAAGGGAATGAATTAACTTTCATGGGGTATTATTGGTGTATAGAACAGAATAAAATAAGACAGATACATATATTGGTACTTGAAAATTTTAAAACAACTTTTATTGCAGCGGAGAAATAGTCTGGTTACAACAACATCAAAAACCAACAATAAAACCAAGTACACTTAATATCCATCTTGACAAATTGTTTTCTGAGTACATAAAGTAAAAAGCATAACCCCAACATAAGTAGCCATAAAAGAGATAAGCTGAACTTTACTTTCAGCAATCCAAGTACTTCCAAAAGAGAGAGAAAGAGATCCAAATCAAGCTCCACTAGCACTAGTCCCACCCTGAGAACCTGGGGGGAGGGGGGAGGGGAGAAGGAAGAAAAGAGGCGAAAACAAAGGGGGTCAGACATAAAGTCTGGCGAGTCCAATAACTTTAACAATATAATTATTAAATTAATTAGGATAAGGCATAAACTGGTAAAACAAGGAATGACTGTGAAACAAATGGGCATGACAAAACCAACAAGAGGAATAAGATAACGTTAATTGCGTTCCTAATCACTCTAGGATAATTACTCTATTGCACTAATACTAGTCACCCTAAAAGTTGATCCCGCCTACTGAACATAATAATCATAATGGTAGTTTCGTGTACTCCTCGCTGTCTTCATAGATGCCACCTGCCCCTATCTCCACTAGTTGTACCCACTACCCCCATGCGATCGGCTCCCTAACTCGTAGATACCCGTGCTGGTCCCACAGTGGGGTGTATCACTCCCCAAAATTGCAAACCGATACTACTCAAAAATGCACGACTTATATCTACACAATGCAACAACATCTTACCTACCAGCCCGGGCCCACGCACGCACATGACCCTTTTGGATTTGCGTTGCCACCGCTAACCCATTTTGGCCTCTTACGATCAAATCCAGTAAGTTTGTCCGGTCCTCGATCTAACTCGAGCTCACAAAGATACTTAATGGGTTACTGGTTTGAAAAGGGCCCCCATACTTGACACAAGCTTTCCACCTATGCTTGGTCCCCACTAAGATTTCCCACTTAACCCCTTT
Organism: Allium sativum; assembly: GCA_030737875.1. Lineage (NCBI taxonomy): Eukaryota > Viridiplantae > Streptophyta > Magnoliopsida > Asparagales > Amaryllidaceae > Allium > Allium sativum. Next base: position 759,326,992 of record CM060922.1, on the reverse strand, counting down.
TTATTCATGTCTCCTTACATATTTCAACTTGGTTAAGTGTTTCTAATCGTATTTCACATACCACCCATGTCACCTACTTAACCCCATGTCCCACTACATGTTAATCTTGTTTAAGTGTTACTTAATTCATTATAACCATAACCTTGTAAGACCACCCACATTAGACTACCGTTTGTGGTTGCTGGATTTGTCGGGTGGGTCCGGGCAGTCTTATACCACAAACGAGTCTAACCTCCTGTCTTTACAATTGTTACGCATTTAATTTATGCCTTTGACCCCTCACATTAGACTACCGTTTGTGGTTGCTGGATTTGCCAGGCGGGTCTGCGCAGTCTTATACCACAAACGAGCCTATTCTCGTGTCTTAGGCGTTTATTATTACACATAATTATTTAACCCCAATTTAAATTAATATCCCTATTCAAATTGTCAATAATTTCCAAATTAATCTATGTCCATAATTGTCACCTAAATTATGTCCATAATTTTCAGGTATATAAATTAATACCAATTAATATTTCAAATTAATTATATGCCTATAAAGCCATTTTATGCCAAGTTCACAATATTAATATTTAATATTTTACCAATGTCCCCATGTCATTCGTACGTTTAATATGAAGTTTGTTAGACTCACAAATAGTCTAACTCATAAAAAGAAAAGAAACATCACAACTTGCATAACAAATAAAATAGATTTAACTTGCAAATAAGAATTATAACATAAATTTGCATAGCCAATAACTTGCATAGGCAATGGACATATAAAATATAAATTTGCATAACCTATGTATTGCCATGGATCTAAATATAGATCTAAAAATAAAATTGTGAACTTGCATATATGACTATGGTTTTCACCTAAACTTGCATATGGGTTCCATACAAACTTGCATATGAATTTAAACAGGTAAACTAATATTACATGTTTTACATATAAACTCGCATACACATATATACTTGATTCACATATAAACTTGTGTATAGTTCGCATACAGACTTGCATATGATTCACATACAAACTAGCAGATGGTTTACATCCAAACTCGCATATAAACTGATATCATAAAATGAATCAAGTTAAACATATGTGATTGGTCATATGAAATAGATCCACTAACATAAGTTAACAAAACTATCATATGTTCACAAACAGACGATAACAAAATTAAGCAACGTCACATGACTCAACAGGCATGTTCTCATAATCCAAATTATAACTCATCATAATTAGTTTATTAATTATTTTGTGAAAGAAATTATACTCACAAAGATGGATTAGAGAAGAGAATAATTCGTTCGTTGTTTGTATTAGAATCATGACTTGCAATTCCTAAGCTTTAAGAAGAAGATGAACTATTCCAGCAGCATAAGGACGTCTTTAACTTATTTTAATTAGGATTGAGGTTGCATAGTGTTACAATGGTTTGGTGTGGAGAGAAAGTGGGGTTTGGGGGTGTTTAAATAGGTTAGGAGCCAAAGAATCTGTCCAGAAAACATGTCCAGGTGCAAAATCCCGAATCTGCCTCGAATCTGACCAAATCAGGGGAGATCGACCCCTAGTCGACCTGTTTAGGGGAGGTCGACCCCCTGGTCGACCTGGCCAAGGGCGGGAAAAATCCCGCCCAACCCGCTTCTGTGTTTTTATTTTAATTTTGAATTTGAATTCGAGCTGTTTTAATTTATTTAAATCCCTAAAACTTCTGAAGGCCATAACTTCCTCATACGAAGTCCAATTTATGAAAACTTGGACTCTATTCCAAGCAGAATTCTGAGACGAACGCAATGGCGTAACCCATTTCCCTTAATTCTTCTCCTAAAAATTTAGTGTTTTTAAATTTGTTAATTTTAATATTTAAAATTACGGGGTGTTACACATACACCATCTCGAATCCTCCTTTGTTAAGAAGGTATCCAGAAATCAAATTCTTTCACATATCAGGTACATAAAATACATTGACTAAAGTAAGTACTTTCCCAGAGGTGAATGTCAATTCAATAGTGCCTTTTCCCAGAACTTTGCTTGCAACTTTGTTTGCGCAAGTTACTTCGTTGGATTCTCCATTATTCTCATCGTATGTCTTGAACAGACTACTGTCTTTGCAAATATAAATAGTTGCTCCAGTATCGAGCCACCAATCATTATCAATGCAACTAACGGAGTTCGCCTCTTGTATGATAGCCATAAGCTTTTCTTTGACCACATTCGCTTTTTGTTGTTTCTTCCGAAGACGACAGTCTCCAGCATAGTGGTCGGGCTTGTAACAATAGTAACAGTCATCCTTCTTCTTGTTCTTGGAATTATTTCCTTTCTTTTTAAACTATATCTCATTCTTAGGCTTCAACTTATCGTTAATTTCAACATTATTAGCCTTAGATTGAGACTCAGTTTGCGGATTATCATCTAGTTTGTGTTTACGAGAATCCTCTTCAATACGAAGATGATGTTGTAAACCGTCTAAATCATAATCCTCTTTCGCATGTTTTAATTTTTTCTTATAATCATTCCAAGAATTCGGGAGTCTTGAAATAATAACTCCAACAACAAATGATTCAGGGAGATCAATACCAACATCCTTAAGTTGATTTACCAACAGCAGGATTTCACTTACTTGTCCAATTATGGACTTGTTGGTGACTATTTTGAAACCCATAAAATTGCATATAAGAAATTTTTTATTACTTGCCTCAGAGATGCGATATTTGCTTTCTAGCTCAGTCTAGAGTGCCTTCGTGGTGTCCAAGGTCCTGTGAGCATTGTATATCAGAGTAGACAGTGCATTCAGAATATGGCCTCTACATAGAAAATCTTCCTCTTTGCACTTTGCCCTTTTAGCTTTTGGTTTTGCACTATCCTTATCGGTTTCCTCCGGTATTTTCTCCAATCCATCTTCGAGAATATGAAATAATTTGACCGTGATCAGGAAGAATTTCATGGTCTCTTGCCAACGAGTGAAGTTCTCTCAAATAAATAGCTCTAATTTTGTCAAATGTTGATTCATCACTTGCAATGCGCTCAACCTTCCATGGTTGAAGTATTATCTGAAAATTTGTTGAGGATTTCGTGGTTTGAGACGCTAATGGAGGAGAATGATTGTCGTACTTCTGACTTCAAGGATTTGCGTAGCAAATTCTTTCAAATAATAGTTTAACCCACCAGGTACAAAAGGGCTATCGAATTATTGACTCTAGGATTCAATGAAGCCTTGAAACAGCGAAATCGGATTAAAAATTTGTACACACTCTAGATTTAGTTTTCTGACGATGCAAGAATCGAAAATAGAATGAAGAGGAAGAAGGAGTTTGCTATTCTGCAACACTTTCAGGTTTGTAACACTTTAGAAGTGTTTCGGATATAACTATTTTGCAATAGTATAACGGTGTTGCAGAATATCTTAGAAAGAAGAAAATCGAAATTCAGAGATATTTGAAATGATTTTGCGCAATTCTATATATAGGTGATGAGAGGGGGCATCCATTAGCCAAGCATTGCAACTGTTTAATTGCAATAGTCATTTCTGTTCGAATCAGAAACATATGCACCCTTTCAGTTTTGCAATGCTTCTGAAGCATCGCATCCCTTCGGTTTGAAACCGGTCGACCGTTTTTAACCAGGGGCCAAAATGATCGACTAGTTGAGTTTTGGCCTGTCAACTGATTTGTTTCGGCGGCCTAATGGATCACGAGACCCCAAGAGTCCCAAGGCCCATCTTTTGACATTTTAAATATTATTATCTATGCCAAGTTCATGCCTAAGGCCCATTGCCGTATAGCTCCTTCTCTTCTTTCTTTTGATATCATATATCAAGCTTTTACCTATATAGAGACAAACTCTGTAACACCCCACCTCCACTAGGATCACTCCTTAGAATGTACTAGCTTTGGAGGGGCGTTATTGTGAAGGTAAACATGCACAGAGATATAGCAAGACAGAGTATATAAAAATAAATATAAGTAAAGCAGCGGTAGCAGATAAAAACCCATCATCATCATCTCAGAAAACCCACATAGTCAAGTACATAATATCAAAATGTCATGATCCAAAATACAACTCCAGTCTAGATACGTGATAACAAAATACATAGTAAACATCAGTACTAATCCCCAGAAATAAAGATAAGCCACAGCTAGCTCAGATCCATACATGAGCTATCCAATAAGCAAGTCAAAGATCCACTAAGCAGATGTAGTCCCTCCCTGAGAACCTGTGGGGGGGGGGGAAACGGAAGAAAAGAAGCGAAAGAAAACGGGTCAGTCAAAAAGACTGGTAAGCCCTACTACGGTCAATCTATAAACTAATAAAGTTAATAGTATGATGGAAACTGAGATGAACATACTGACAATAGATAAAAGTGACATCACATAGACGAGATTAAACTTTGCACCACAGTGTACTAGCAAACCCACAAAACAGATCTTGATCCCTTAGCCCAAACTTTGGCCCAATAACATGAAGTGACCTTAGTATAAGGCCCAGCCCAACGGTCTAGTCGATCGGCTCCCTATAAACCTAACACGTCGAGTGTTGGTGTCCATACGGCCCACATGGATGTAGTCAGACTGCGCTGGGTCCACCCTTGGGTGTATCAAGCCCTCGGGTGTCAACCCCAGACACCTAAGCAATAATGCACAGTCTAAGCCTACTGGTACCCGTGCCTCGAGTTTGTCCAACATCGGACTACGTGCACGTCCGTAGCCCGCCGGACCCGCACCGCTGTACCACTCAGCCGTCGCTTTGGTCGCTTACATCAGTCCAGTAATCGTGCCCCGCCCTAACCTAGCTGTAGGGTTGTAGTGATACCAAACTGGGATTACTGCTGGAACAGACCACGTTGCTAGGGTTTCTAAGAGGGTTAAGTGTGGTTTTAACCCCTCACTAAACCTGGATTAGATTAGCTAAGTGTAACCACTTATCCCCATCTAATCCTCGCATCCCCATTATTGGTTAAGTATTAGTGGGCCATGACTTAACCCTAATCATGAGGCATTAATTACTTAACGCACCCAACCTCTCACATTAGACATCCGTGGTTACCTGGGAAGATTTACACCACGTCTAGGTCTAACCTCGGGTCTTATGGTGCAACATGACCAACTACCCACATTAGACCCCACGTTGTGGTTACCTGGGAAGATTTACACCACAACTAGGTCTAACCTCGAGTTGGCCATATCATGTTATCTAATGTCATGTCCACTTCAAAACATATTTACAAGTTAACATATACTTGGGTAGACCTAACTTAATAGGTAAATTCCCAAGGGGTAGACCTAACTTAATAGGTAAATTCCCAATCTTTTAGTTTCATGTATTTTTAAGTTTACCCAAACCCTCCCAACGTCATTATCTCGCTTACATATTCGTCATAACGTATAAGGGTATAAAAGGTAACTTGGCATAACATACATGGTGAACTTCACATGTCATAATAAACATGCATACATGTTAAACTTGCAAATCATGTCATGGTGAATTCGCATAAACATGCATAACTTATTAAATATGCATAATATGGTAAGGTGAACATGCATAATCCATTAAACTTGCATAACATGGTAGGATGAGCATGCATGATCCATTAAACTTGCATAACATGGTAAGATGAACATGCATAATCCATTAAGCTTGCATAACATGGTAAGATGATCTTGCATAAACATGCATAACTTGTGAAACATGTAAAACATGGCATAGAAATCTCGCATATGCATGCATAACTCATGAATCATATAAAACATATCATAGTGAGTTCGCATAAGCATGCATAATCAACTAAACTCACATAAATCTCAACTTTCACCAAACATTAACTTTAAAGTTTGTAAAGTGAAGGTAAGAGGGCTTACAAATATAAACAAGCCACAAATCCACCAAATAAGATGAAGAAGCCCTTTTTAAAACCAAAACAAAGCCTCAAATAAGAAAACCCTTTTGCAAAATCCCAAAAGCACAAACTTTAGCAAATCAAACTTGCATCTTAATGAAGTATGCAAGTCATTAAGCATTCATACAACATAGAAAAGGTTGTATGATCATCATATCATCATAGGATTAAACTTTGAGGAAGGTGGTGGCTAGGGATTTTAGATGGAGGCCATTTGAGGTTTCAATTTGGCATAGTTTAGTTGCAAGATTGATTAATGAGGCTTTAGGGTAGGATTAGGGGTATATTTATAGAGAATTAGAGTGTTTTAGGCCCTAGGATTAACCCTAGATTAGGTTTGGCCCGTCAGATCTTAGAATTCTCCAGAACCAAGCCACTTGACCCAACCCAAATCAGAAATGGTGCACCAGGCTGAACTGCCTGGGCACCCCCTGTCGACAGGGCTGTCGACAGGGCAGTCGACACCCTGGGTGCCCTGTCGACTTGCCTGTCGACATGGGCCCCCTGGCGGGAATTTTCCCGCCTAACCCTGATTAGCCCTAATCCATTTTGTTTAATTTGAATTTTAAATCTGTCTTTAGCATAGAAATTTCTGAAAACTTCGATGGGCCTTAACTGGGTCATACGGACTCCGATTTTCGAAAACTCGGACTCTATTTCGCGTATTTTTCCGAGACGATCGCAATGGCATAGCCCGTTTCCCCTGATTCTGATTTTTGAATTAAATTCTGCCTCGATTTACGTTATAACAGTTTATTGAAAATACGGGTTGTTATATTCTTCCCTCCTTAAAGGATTTCGTCCCCGAAATCTTCAAGTTAGGAAGAACATATCCTACCATCCAACATCCATCTACTCAAAACATCATCCACGAGCAACCATTGTCCTTAAAGGATTCTAAATGCTGTATGAACATATGCAAAAGTGTGTGTATATGTACCTATCTAATGCAATGTTCAATGCAAAATATGTTAGTGAAATGTATCCATATGTATGCAAATCCCTAACATAATGTATAATCTTTATATGCGTGCACAATCATACATCCATATGCAACATCCATGTGATTGCATACAAATTTCATCCAAGAATAAGCATAAACACTCATGCACATGCAATATGAGGAGTGTGTGAGCCGATCTAGTGCCTAATGTGTATCATGCATCCACGAGTGACCACTTGCAAACACTTGCAACCACTTGCAACCATCAACCATAACATGTCTCAAGCACATGTTTCATCCAAAGGGTTTCTACCTAAGGTTCTCATGATAAGCTTGGTACGATAACTAGATAAATATGGATTAGCAAAGGGAAAGATATGCTAACAAAGGGAAGAGATTGAGAGTGTACCCTCAAACAGGAATGGATAAAGCCCACGCATCTTCTCCTCGGTTTCCCAAGTTGCGTCCTCTTCGGCTTCACCCCATTGAACTTTCACCAATCTGACCTCACGATTCCTTAGCTTCTTGGTCTCTGTCTCCAAGATACGAATCGGAGCTTTCCTTAAAGTTGCTTCTTTCTCTACCTCCACGTCTTCAAGCATGCTAGGCTCAACCACCTCAGCGGACTCATGTAGGCACTTTCGGAGATGCGAGACATGAAAGACATTATGCACTCCGGACAACTTCTCGGGCAATTGCACTCTATAAGCCATCTTCCCAATTCTCTCAATGATGGGGAAGGGTCCAACAAATCTCGGTGCTAGCTTCCCAACAGCTCCAAATCGGACCACATTCCGCAAAGGAGAAACCTTCACGAAAACCTTGTCCCCAACCTCAAATTCCAATTCGGACCTTCGCCTGTCAGCATAGGATTTCTGTCGGTCTTGGGCCGCTTTCATCCGTCTTCTAATTAACTCAACCTTCTCGGATGTATCCCTAATCATGTCGGGTCCAAGTATAAGCTTATCCGTGGATTCCCACCAACATGTAGGTGACTTGCACGGCCTCCCATATAAAGCCTCAAAGGGTGCCATCCCTATGCTCGCCTGATAACTGTTGTTGTATGCAAACTCGACAAGAGGGAGATGGTCCTCCCAAGCACCACCAAAATCCAGAATGCAAAGCCTCAACAAGTCCTCAAGTACCCTATTCACCCTTTCTGTCTGGCCGTCTGTTTGTGGGTGATAGGCCGTACTCAGGTTCAATTTCGTGCCCATAGCCTCCTGCAAGCTGTTCCAGAACTGACTAGTAAAGATGGGGTCTCGGTCACTGACTATGCTGGAAGGGACTCCATGTAGTCGTACTATCTCACGAAGGTATACTGATGCTAGTCCAGATGCGGTCCTTTTGCTCTTTACTGGAATAAAGTGAGCACTCTTCGTGAGCCTATCCACAATAACCCATATGCTCGTGTTCCCCTTCCTGGACCTTGGAAGCCCATCAATAAAGTCCATAGAAATGCTCTCCCACTTCCATAGCGGGACTTCTAGCGGATGTAATAGCCCACCGGGCTTCTTCGACTCAGCTTTTACTCTTTGGCAAATAACACATCTCGAGACAAACTCCGCCACATCCTTTTTCATTCCAGGCCAGAAGAAAACGCGCTTCATGTCCTTATACATCTTATCACCCCCTGGATGTATGGTCATCTTGGAGCGATGTGCTTCCTCGAGGACTTTCCTCACCAAGTCTTCTACCATCGGGACACAAAGCCTTCCATCTCTCCTCAGCCAACCCCTATCGTCTATAGAATATCGAGCAAGGTGACTAGATGTCTCCCCTCGAACCAGCTTATCCAAGATCTCAATTATCTGAGGGTCTTCCTTTTGCGAAGCCCCAACTTGATCTAGGAGGGTAGGCCTGAGCTCTAAAGATGCCAAGGAACCGGTCACCGACCCCATTGCCAAAGAGAAATCAAAGGTCGCTAAGAACTCTAAATTCTTCATCTCAACAAACAGAGGACTTAGTGTCAACCTTTTCCTACTCAACGCATCCGCTACAACATTCCCCTTGCCAGGGGTATAGGATATCTCAAAATCATAGGAAGCCAAAAATTCCATCCATCTCTGCTGTCTTAAATTCAGATCTTTCTGCGAAAAGAGATACTTCAAAGACTTATGATCGGTATATAGCTCGAATCTCTCTCCCAGAAGATAATGACGCCATGCTTTGAGCGCATATACAATCGCTGCTAGCTCTAGATCATGAGTGGGATAATTCCTCTCATGCACCTTAAGTTGCCTTCCACCAAAGCATATAACTCTGCCCTCTTGCATCAGAACGGCACCCAATCCCGTGCCACAAGCATCAGTGTACACGGTAAATATCTTACCACCATCGGGTAAGGCTAGAACTGGTGCGGAGGTAAGGGCTCTTTTGAGTCTCTGAAAAGCAAGCTCACAATCCATATCCCAAGCAAAGACTAAGTTCTTCTTTGTCAACTTAGTAAGAGGAGCGGATATCTTTGCGAAGTCTTTAATGAACTTCCGATAGAAACCCGCAAGACCCAGAAAGCTTCTCACCTCGGTTGCATTCCTTGGCGTCTTCCAATCCTGAACTGCAACCACCTTAGCGGGATCTACCGCTAAGCCTTGCTTGGATACTATATGCCCAAGAAATCTGACTTCCCCTCTCCAAAAGTGGCATTTGGAGAACTTGGCTTTTAACTGGTGTGCTCTGAGTGTATCCATCACCTCTACTAGGTGCCTCGCATGCTCTTCCTCATCCTTGGAGAAGACCAGAATATCATCAACAAAGACCACGACAAACTTATTCAAGAACTCCCGAAACACCCTACTCATCAAATCCACAAAATACGCGGGTGCATTCGTCAAACCGAACGGCATAACAAGCCATTCAAAGAATCCGTCTGGAGTTCTGAATGCAGTCTTGTCTATACTATCTTCAGCCACTCTGAGCTGATGAAAACCCGTAGCAAGGTCAAGCTGAGAGAAAACAGAAGCACCAACGAGTTGATCAAAGAGATCATCGATCCTTGGTAACGGGTGTCGGTTCTTCTTAGTCAGCTTATTCAACTCTCTATAATCCACGCAGAGTCGGAGAGAGCCATCTGCCTTAGTTGCAAATACCACAGGCGCTCCCCATTCGGATATACTCCTTCTGATGAAGCCCTTCTCAAGCAATTCTTTCACTTGTTTGCTCAGCTCCCGTCTCTCACGCGGAGCCATATGCCGAACGGGCAAAGAAACAGGTTTAGCATTGTCTACTAGATAGATGCGAAAGTCAATCTCTCGTTTAGGGGGCAACCCCTTAACTTCTTCAAACACATCTGGGTAATCTCGGACCACCCTTACAGACTGAAGGGCCTCCTCTGATGAGTCGAGAGATTCTAGATAGCATAACATGACGGGATTCTTCGGATTGCATGAAATCTCTATGGTGTTGCCCAGGCGAGTCACAAGCCTTACAACCCTATGCTCACAATCCAGAATGGCTCCATATCTAGACAGCCAATCCATGCCCAAGATTAATCCGTATCCCCTGAAACCTAGAACATACGCACTACACAAGAACTCAACGCTGAGTATAGAGATCCTTAGATCCTCACATATCATGGATAGATGAGCAGAACCCCCAATGGGATTCGAAACACAAACGGGATCATCCACTAAGCTAGTACTGAGGTGCAAACTATCAACCAGATCAGATGAAATAAAGCTATGTGATGCACCGGAATCAAACAAGGTACGTACTGGAAGATCAGAGATATAAACAAGGTTCTCAACAGAAACACTACCTCTCTCGGGAACCGAAGCGGCATTGAGAGCATGAACTTGCCCTCCTGAAGATCCAGCCTGTCCTTTCTTCTTTGGGCAGTCTTTGCTGAAGTGCCCAGTCTCTCCACAAGAAAAGCATCCACCACTAAGCTTCCTTTTCTTCTTCCTGCAATCCTTAGCAAAATGCCCAGCTATGCCACAGTAATTGCACTTTCCCTTGCCTTTGTTGTTGCCCTTCTTGTTCTTATTCTGATTTCCTTGACTGCTTTGTCCTCCTTGGTTGCCTTTGCCTTGAGAATCAGCCTTCTTTACTTGAGTATCGCCCGACTTGACTTCCTTCTTTCCCTCTCCCTGAAGCAGAGCCATATTGACCAAACTCTCGAAAGTGGCTCCATGCGGAATATGTGACATTGCCAAGCCCTGTAGCGGCTCATTCAATCCTCTGGCAAATCGAAGAGCCTTCTTCTCCGGGGTGTTTACTAGATCCAAACCAAAGCGGGCCAGCTGATTGAACTTGTTCACATACTCCTTGACAGACATATCCCCTTGCTTTAGTGCAATGAACTTCTCCATTTGTAAATTTGCTTCAGCTGAAGATAGAAACTTGGTCACAAATCTAGCCCTCAAATCGGCCCAAGTCTCAACGGGCCTCGTCCCATTGGTGACCTCCCACCAATAGGCCGCCTCATCCTTCAAGAGCCATACAGTCAATAAGATCTTCCTCTCATCATCTATTCCAAAGATGGCAAACAAGTCCTCCGTGTCCTTCAGCCAATTCCTAGCTTCAACGAAAGATTCTGTGCCTAGGAAATTCTTGCCCCCCATTGCCTTGAAGTCTTTACACACCTTTGTAAACTCAATCTGAGGATGCTGAGGGGGAGGAGGAGGAAGAGGAGCCTCAGCAACGGGAGGAGGAGGAACATTAGCAACGGGAGGGGGAATATTAGCTGCTGGAGGAGGGGGAGCAGGGACCACCGGAGGAGGGATATTAGGGGTAGGATTTTCAACTACAGGAGGGGGAGTGGGAGTAGGGTTGGCGGGACCAGCTGCCGCCCTAGCTTCTAGGAGTCTCCTATACCAGAGTGGTACGTTCACTCCATCTGGGATGTCAAGATTCTCAGCCATACTGAAACAAAAGATAAGATAAGATTAGGCCAAGGGAACGAAGGATAACGCTGATGGCTTTTGGGGATTAGCCTTAAAATAATCTAGACTTTATTTTGGAAAATACTTAGTAGGTTTTTGAAAATAGTTTTTCGAAAAGGGTTTTTTTTTTTCAAAAGTTTTGTTCAATCTTGTTAACCTTGTGCTCTGATACCAAATGTAACACCCCACCTCCACTAGGATCACTCCTTAGAATGTACTAGCTTTGGAGGGGCGTTATTGTGAAGGTAAACATGCACAGAGATATAGCAAGACAGAGTATATAAAAATAAATATAAGTAAAGCAGCGGTAGCAGATAAAAACCCATCATCATCATCTCAGAAAACCCACATAGTCAAGTACATAATATCAAAATGTCATGATCCAAAATACAACTCCAGTCTAGATACGTGATAACAAAATACATAGTAAACATCAGTACTAATCCCCAGAAATAAAGATAAGCCACAGCTAGCTCAGATCCATACATGAGCTATCCAATAAGCAAGTCAAAGATCCACTAAGCAGATGTAGTCCCTCCCTGAGAACCTGTGGGGGGGGGGAAACGGAAGAAAAGAAGCGAAAGAAAACGGGTCAGTCAAAAAGACTGGTAAGCCCTACTACGGTCAATCTATAAACTAATAAAGTTAATAGTATGATGGAAACTGAGATGAACATACTGACAATAGATAAAAGTGACATCACATAGACGAGATTAAACTTTGCACCACAGTGTACTAGCAAACCCACAAAACAGATCTTGATCCCTTAGCCCAAACTTTGGCCCAATAACATGAAGTGACCTTAGTATAAGGCCCAGCCCAACGGTCTAGTCGATCGGCTCCCTATAAACCTAACACGTCGAGTGTTGGTGTCCATACGGCCCACATGGATGTAGTCAGACTGCGCTGGGTCCACCCTTGGGTGTATCAAGCCCTCGGGTGTCAACCCCAGACACCTAAGCAATAATGCACAGTCTAAGCCTACTGGTACCCGTGCCTCGAGTTTGTCCAACATCGGACTACGTGCACGTCCGTAGCCCGCCGGACCCGCACCGCTGTACCACTCAGCCGTCGCTTTGGTCGCTTACATCAGTCCAGTAATCGTGCCCCGCCCTAACCTAGCTGTAGGGTTGTAGTGATACCAAACTGGGATTACTGCTGGAACAGACCACGTTGCTAGGGTTTCTAAGAGGGTTAAGTGTGGTTTTAACCCCTCACTAAACCTGGATTAGATTAGCTAAGTGTAACCACTTATCCCCATCTAATCCTCGCATCCCCATTATTGGTTAAGTATTAGTGGGCCATGACTTAACCCTAATCATGAGGCATTAATTACTTAACGCACCCAACCTCTCACATTAGACATCCGTGGTTACCTGGGAAGATTTACACCACGTCTAGGTCTAACCTCGGGTCTTATGGTGCAACATGACCAACTACCCACATTAGACCCCACGTTGTGGTTACCTGGGAAGATTTACACCACAACTAGGTCTAACCTCGAGTTGGCCATATCATGTTATCTAATGTCATGTCCACTTCAAAACATATTTACAAGTTAACATATACTTGGGTAGACCTAACTTAATAGGTAAATTCCCAAGGGGTAGACCTAACTTAATAGGTAAATTCCCAATCTTTTAGTTTCATGTATTTTTAAGTTTACCCAAACCCTCCCAACGTCATTATCTCGCTTACATATTCGTCATAACGTATAAGGGTATAAAAGGTAACTTGGCATAACATACATGGTGAACTTCACATGTCATAATAAACATGCATACATGTTAAACTTGCAAATCATGTCATGGTGAATTCGCATAAACATGCATAACTTATTAAATATGCATAATATGGTAAGGTGAACATGCATAATCCATTAAACTTGCATAACATGGTAGGATGAGCATGCATGATCCATTAAACTTGCATAACATGGTAAGATGAACATGCATAATCCATTAAGCTTGCATAACATGGTAAGATGATCTTGCATAAACATGCATAACTTGTGAAACATGTAAAACATGGCATAGAAATCTCGCATATGCATGCATAACTCATGAATCATATAAAACATATCATAGTGAGTTCGCATAAGCATGCATAATCAACTAAACTCACATAAATCTCAACTTTCACCAAACATTAACTTTAAAGTTTGTAAAGTGAAGGTAAGAGGGCTTACAAATATAAACAAGCCACAAATCCACCAAATAAGATGAAGAAGCCCTTTTTAAAACCAAAACAAAGCCTCAAATAAGAAAACCCTTTTGCAAAATCCCAAAAGCACAAACTTTAGCAAATCAAACTTGCATCTTAATGAAGTATGCAAGTCATTAAGCATTCATACAACATAGAAAAGGTTGTATGATCATCATATCATCATAGGATTAAACTTTGAGGAAGGTGGTGGCTAGGGATTTTAGATGGAGGCCATTTGAGGTTTCAATTTGGCATAGTTTAGTTGCAAGATTGATTAATGAGGCTTTAGGGTAGGATTAGGGGTATATTTATAGAGAATTAGAGTGTTTTAGGCCCTAGGATTAACCCTAGATTAGGTTTGGCCCGTCAGATCTTAGAATTCTCCAGAACCAAGCCACTTGACCCAACCCAAATCAGAAATGGTGCACCAGGCTGAACTGCCTGGGCACCCCCTGTCGACAGGGCTGTCGACAGGGCAGTCGACACCCTGGGTGCCCTGTCGACTTGCCTGTCGACATGGGCCCCCTGGCGGGAATTTTCCCGCCTAACCCTGATTAGCCCTAATCCATTTTGTTTAATTTGAATTTTAAATCTGTCTTTAGCATAGAAATTTCTGAAAACTTCGATGGGCCTTAACTGGGTCATACGGACTCCGATTTTCGAAAACTCGGACTCTATTTCGCGTATTTTTCCGAGACGATCGCAATGGCATAGCCCGTTTCCCCTGATTCTGATTTTTGAATTAAATTCTGCCTCGATTTACGTTATAACAGTTTATTGAAAATACGGGTTGTTATAAACTCCTTTATATTCTACAATGTGGGACTAACCCCTACTCCTTATCTTCTTCCATTCTTGCTTCCCTCTTCAAAAAACAAACCCATATCCCAAAACTAATTTTGAAAATTTACAACAACTTTGTTTCTTATTAATCCCTCATAGACAATCTGCATTGACTCACATTGTATAAATGCCAACAAATAATTGTTTCATGAAAAAAACCAGTAAACAGATCATATAGTATTGGTGATACATAGAATTATCTATAGAACCTTATATATGTTTTTTTATATTCTAACCCTTGAGTCTTAAAGCTCATATCGGAATCATCTCAAAATATATGATATGTTAAAAATTGTTATTCTTGTATAATAATTTCCAAGAATGCTACTATAAAAATAATATTTTTTGCAAAATCCCTTCATTGTTATTAATCTACCAAAGAATATGCATTTATTTCTTTTGTTGCCGTGAATAACATCTAGATCCATCTCAGTTGAATCCGTAGCCTGTAGCTCCACCTGAATGCCATCCAATTCTCCTTTAAAGCGTTCTTTTGAGCTCGAGTAGAGCATCTTGTTTCTCACTCTTGCGGTATCAGGAGACCTTGAGAAAAAGATGAGATTAAATGGTAAATTGGACACCCAGAAATGTATTAGACGTCAAGATAAAAAACTGATTCAATAAAACAAGATTAAACTGATGTACGACCGTCTATTTATACAACCCCTATTTACCCAATTAATAATGGTCTGGTAAATTAAAGCAGGGTAACTTTATAAATTTGTATATTTCTTCATACTGAGAAAGGTAATTGTTGGAAGCAATCTTTTAACAGCCATTAAAGGTATGATGCAATGTAGATTGATGAATCGAAACATGAACAGACTCAGCGCCCGAAATGGCTTACAATTTCAGCTTGGGCAATTTTTCAATATATATAATCTCGTTTTCATCATATAAACACAAATAATATAGCTTATAATCTCAATATCATGTTTGCATCTCAATTTGATAGCTAAATGTTTACTGACCATACATTAAAATATCGAATTGGCTTCCCTTTGTCTAGGATTCTCAGGTATGGGCCATTATGATTATCGAACTGGGCCTAGTATAAATTTCATAAACAATTTCTCCCAGGATCAAAAAAAAATCAGCCAAGGCCTTTGGCCTAATTAAGCTAGTGTTTGATTATATGATTATCGAACTGGGACATTATGATTATCGAACTAGGCCACCTCTGTCCTCGAACAAAATTAATTTCAATAGTTAAGGAACGTATAATGGTTATCGGAATAACTAAGGAACGTAGAATGGTTCAACAAATGAAATCTTATTTATTCACTTTAGTAAACGTTCAAAACTGAACGCATACACGCATTTACAAGTTTAAGTACCAACCAGCTTATTACAACCAGGGTTCATTTTCATCAGAAAAATAAGCATCTGCTTGCATTGGTTGTACAGGTTATTCTATCTGTTTTAAATACTGCTTTTATGCATTGTTTGTGGAAAAAAATTGTCCATGTCATTTTGACAGGAAAAAGCGAAAGTACCGACTTGCATCAATAGGTTCATCCACTGTCCAGCTTTGCACAGAGTCCAAAATCAGGAATTCTATCAGTTGAATCCTTGTATGATTAAAAGAAAGCATGTGAATATATTGTAGCTGACACAGTTGTTTCTTTAACATGAAAAAGTTAGTGAAGTACCTTCATAGCACATATCATTATCGCAACATAACTGTAAAAAATAAATCATAACACAATGTGGCGTTCTTCTGCACATTTTTGAAGTTGCAGGTTACATGATCAAGGAACTTGGGAAATGTTTGATAACGTTCATGATCTAATACGCAGATAGTAACCAATGTGTTTTGATATTTTCACTTAAATCTACAACACTAATGTTCCATTTCTTATTAATTGTAATTTTGCAACCATTAAAGGACAAGGCAAAGTTTCCAGGGGGTGGGCAAAAATGCGTACACATGTATATTAACATGGAGATCAACTTGAATTATAGTGACCATCTAGGATGCCCCTCAACTCTACAAACAATTGGAGAGATATCTCACCATATAGTGTACACATACTTCAGATATGCTAGCAATTGCTTATTAACTAAACAGGTTTATAGCTACTGATCTTTCTTACACACATAGACAAACAGCTAGTGTTTGACTATATGATTATCGTATTGGGCCATTATGATTATCGAACTGGGCCATCCCTGTCCTCGAACAATAATAATTTCAATGATTAATGACCAATTTAGCTTTGTTTGACTATAAAATGCATGGTTGTGTGTTTGGGTATAAAATGCATTGCTTTATTTTACTAAAATTTCAATGATTCTCAGGTATGGCCACTATGACATAGAGTATTGGAACTCTAGCTGTTGATGTGGCTGATGCTCTTGTAAGCCTTACTTAATTACTTGTTTCTTACTTCTATATTAATTTAGCACATGTATTATTATGAATATGGCCTTATAAATCTGAAAATTTGTCTTTCAACAATGTTAGATTGCTAATTTCCGGTGATGATGAGGTTTGCTCAAGAAGCAATTAAGCAATGGTACTTTTACATAATGTATGATATATATATATGAAAAATTAAAATTGTAATATTATGGTGGTGAAATTGAAATGTACCATACTATTTTTTTGGCTACCGCTATTGAACTTGGAGTGCACGGTAATATTACTTTTTCTGTTGCAAACTGTTACATTTTTAAGTTTGTAATATATTATTGAACTTCAAAATTAGTTTGTTGTTAAATTTGATCTTTATGTTGAATTTATTGGAAGATTTCAGTTTATTGATATTTCTTTTGTGATAGTATGTCAAATCTGTAACCGTTTATACTGAATAGGAACTAACGAAGGAGGGGGATGAATAGATTTTTTAACATTATGCCAATTAGCAACAGCTAATAGCCGTTGCTAAATGAAAATAAGCAACAGACTTAAGCCGTTGCAAAATGGAGGATTGCAACGGATTAAAGCCGTTGCAAAATTAAGAAATTGCAACCGCTATAGGCCGTTTTAAAATTTTAACCACTCCTAAGTTCGCAACGGCTTAGAGCCGTTGCAAAATCGATTTGCACCGGTCTAAAGCCATTGCAAATCAACGTTTTTGGTGTAGTGTAAAGAAATCGAAAGCATACTTTCTCTCGGTAGCATCATTAACAAAACACATGAAATTGTAAGCATACTTTCTCTCAATAGCATCATTAAAAAACACTTGAAACTTGCCATTTGTGTTGCATCTGAAACTATTTTATATACATTCGTGTTGTACCAGAATTTCTGGCATTTCTTGGCCAGGCAGTCTAACCTGGTTTTCATATTACATGCACTTGCACTAATACATTGTGCTGCCTTGTCTGGTCTTGTCATTAAACCTGAAATACGTCTAGTCTGGTCTTGCATTTCTTTATATGTGTATACTTTATATACATATATGTATATATACATTATATTGCCTTGTCTGGTCTTGCATTTCTTTACATCAAACCGTACAATTTAAATTATATATGTATATAAATATACATGTATGTGTATACATGTATGGTGTTGTGTATCTCAGACTTAAACGTTGAAATTTTATGCAAAACTCTCGATCCGTGCCATTGAAATTTGTATTTATGATTGTATATACGTGTGCATCAACGTGTGTATGAAAGTACATATATTGATCATATTTAAGTGCCAGCTGCTTATTGGTTTCATTTGCAGAAAAAGACGCCGACAAGCAATGTACGTACTCGCAACCAGAAAAAGGCTGTAGAGGAATCCTAAAAGTATAATCCAAATCGGAAGTGTAAATCATAGTTAAAGCGTAACATTTAATGCGACTACTAACCAGTCAATGCTAAGAAGCAAGCCATTGTTCGCAATGAAGACGAAGAACAAACTGTCCTGAATGACCAAAATGAAGATGAAGAACAAACTGTCCTGAATAACCGAAATGAAGAAGGACTCTGCTCAAAAAATCAAATCTTTCTTGAACAAACTGATGATGCCGAGCTAGAATTGGAAAACAAAGTGAAGCTAAAATTGGAAGTACATCTCAGAAAAGAGGCGGTAAAGGTCCAGCAAAAGCAAAAAGGCTCCCGTTATGCAGTCGGGGTCGAATTGAAGTTAAGTTCAATGATCTAGTTATATCACTAGAGAAAGGGTCGGTATATTTATCCTCTTTTCTTGGACCGCTTGTGCAGAAGCAAGTTCCATACACTATCGATGATGGAAGAACATAAGTGATGAGTTAAAAGAAGTTTGTGGCAGTCGGTTTAGGTATGAAGTCAGACTTAAATTTAGTTACTTAATTAATTTTTCTTACTTAATTTTGGTTATTTATAAATCTTGAATATGTGCTTGATTCGCTTTAAGTGTCACTTAAATTTTAACATGCAAGTAAAATTACATGATACTTCAAATAATATCTCAGAATTGAATATTTCAAAAATGCTGAATGAAGTTTAGTTACTCAAACAACAGAATATTTGGGCATACATATGGTTGTTATTTGAATATCTACATCACCAAATTACAATTATGGATGAAAAAAAATGTTTCATGCATACATATGGCTGTTATTTGATTTTAATATCATGTTTTCATGTATTGTTGCAGGTTAGATTTAAACTGGAAGAGGAATGGCAAAGAAAAGCCAAATTTCAACAAATGGAAGTACTTTGGCGATCATCAAAAGCAAATTGGTTCGATCTTTGCAAAAAACGGAGAATGAAGAAGAAAGACTAAAACTGAAACCTACCAACATCAAAAACATGAACAAATGGAGAAAGTTTGTGAAGGAGAAAACAAGTGTGGAGTTCAAGGTAAATATAAAATAAAATTCAATCCTTCAACAACAAATCATTCCTACCACACGTCAGTTTGTCACATGGCTTGCTCTTGTACATACCTTTAGGCAAACAGAAACCCTCTTTGCAAACACATTTCTTCTTTTACGCTCATCTCTAGTAGCTAATTTTTGTTTATGCTAGTGAACATGGAATTCTAAAATCTTTTTATGATTATGCTTGTTAAATTCTTACATCTTTCTATATTTCCAGCAAAAAAGTCAGAAATATTCGGCCCTTAGGTACACACAACCACATACAACCGGTCGTAAGGGAATGGTTAGAATGACCAAAGACTTGGTTAGTTAATTAACTATAACTTTATTTAATATTATTTTATAACTGTCAATTTATTTAATGTTAACCTAAATTTAGAAGAAAAAAGTGTAGATCCATCGTCCATAACTAGAGCTAATGTGTGGTCTAATTTCACATTAAAAAAATGGTGAACCGGTGACCATGGAAGCTGCAAACACTATTATATAATTGTTTTTAATTTTATCAGTATTTTTTTAAAACTATGATATTTTTACCATTGTACATCATTTATGTGTTTTTATTTATGTACGAGGAGATTAAAAAAATTGGTAGCCTATCGCAGTCCAGCTTGACACAAAATGTCAATGGAGATGCTCTTGTACATGTATTGGGAGAAGATAGACCAGGATGGTTAAGGGCATTGGGAAGGGGTTGCACTTTAACCAAGCTAGATGTGGCCCGGTCCAAAGATAAACAAGTGACGCGGTGTCGAGAGGAAATAACAGAACTGAAGGGAATTATACAGACTTTGATGGACCAAAAGGTAAACTTTTGAAATTAATTTATATTCGCAAAATACAAAATTCAGCATACTCTACAATTTAAAATACTAAAAAGAATAAATTTTGGTGCTTTACTGAGGGTAAACAAAGTTTGCAAGGAAGCACACCTGAATCGGTAAAAATAACAATTATATTACTCAATAAATAACATTTACATTATAATTTTGATCCAGTAATGTGTCATTTTAAGTATTGTGGCATCCACTTGAGTGCTCCTAAGATTAAAATATCATGATATTTGTGCATTGCAGCAGGGTAAAGAAAGTTCAAGAAGGAGCTCACCAGACTCGGTAAAAATAATAATTGTATTACTCAATAAATAAAAATTATATTTTAATTTTTTGATCCAGTATTTGATATAATTTTTGGTTGAATAATTGTAGAGCGACGACAAAGTATGTTTGATGCTGAGTTGGGATGGAACCTCTGTAGTTATTGCCTATGGGAGGCTGTTGTCCATGGACCCTAATGACGTTGTCAACGGCATTCGTCTTGGTCCAAACGTTGTGAGTGTTTTTATAAATTTCATGGATAAACCAGATACTTATTTTTGGAGGCCTACACTTGAAATGAAAGTATTAGCAGATGCTAGGAATAAGGTAATAGCTTGGCCATCAGTTTGCGTCAAGGTACCGCTGCGAGCATGCGTGAATTGTGATGAAGCCAGTACGGCAAATTTTACACTTCTCATATTATATTTATATCTATTTTGTGTTTGTACAGAATAAAGGTACCACATATATATCTTCATAACTATATTTATTAATAGATTCAGATTTGATTCAGAATAAAGGTACCACGTAATTTATTTACAGTTACACGTGAACTGTAAATAGAGGGCTGTAAAGCTATTAGCTTACAGAGGCATCACTAATACAGCATTCTCTTGTTTAGAAACTATCATGACTAGAAGTATAATTACTAATATTGAAGTATATTCTCATTTTTAGAGTACCGGCAGCATCCAAGATAATTGCAAGATTTATGATTGGAATGAGGGTGAAGGTGTAATTGTTGAAGGAAGAATCTACGCCGATGATGCAAAATATACTCTTAATGGTATTCCGCTCGGTCCGTCTGCCGTTGTGATTGGGTGGACAACGTAATAAATAAAGATGCTTATTTGTGGTGACCCACATCTGATATGTCGTGCATTGGCGATGCAGTTGGTAGGAAAGTAGCATGGCGAAGATCAAAAGTAGAAGCTGATAAAGAAAATCCAATTGATAGTCATTATAATAGTGAAATCATGCGACTTCTCCTTCAAAATCCGCATATATATTCATGAATAAATCACAACATGTAAGTATTAATTTTCAAAATTGAAGTAGTTAACTGTATATGAAAGTTATTTAATGCGTATGTATATAATCTGTATAATAATCTTTTTTCTTTCAGCTGATTGCAACAATGAAAAAAGATGCCAAACGCAAGTTGATAGATGTGGGTGGAATAGACGTAGTGGTCGAAGGAACTATTGCAACAAATGATTCGAATGTGATGGTCCATTGTCGTCCATTGGGAAAGGATGTTGTAAAAGTTTGGGTTGAACATGTGAGAGTTCCAAATGCAGAGCTATGGAGAACAACATCGACTCTAACGTGCATGGAAGATGCCTTTGGCGTTCCCATAGCTTGGCCAATAGAAAAAATCATTATTGAAACAAAATGAAAGGTATGTAAATATTTTTTAATATACATTAGGAGTTAATGTGGTATAGAAGATGCCTTATAGGCTTATAGACTTCTAGAACATGTTCTATGTTTCAGAAACCACAACTTGGCCTTGGCCTTATAGGCTTTTGGACTGTAGATACTTATAGGCTTATTTTACCGTGGTATGTCTAATGTTTCAGAAACCACAGCTTGGCATTTTATTGTGCTATGGACTTACAGGATTCTGGAACATGGTCTATGTATTAGAAATCACAGTATAACATGCCAACTAAGAGCTGATTCTCAATGGTCTGCATGTTCAAATACGTTCACTACCATAAGAGGTACAGTAGAAACATAAGGTATGTATTATAATTTGATATTAAAAAAATGCTGAACTGAGGTCCAACCTGCAATGGAATTATGTTTATCAAAACTTGAGGAACCTGGATCGTTCTGCAAGATCAACTATTAAACGACCTTTACATGAAATGGAATTACTGACTGCTGTTTACTGTAAGAAAATGACCATGTCTAAAAGGTTTACGTTATACAGTGTTATGTTCAGGTTTTAATCTGCTCTTTCTTTTCCTTAAGTTATGTTTTGTTGTTTGTTTTAGTAATTAGTTGTCATTATTTTCTCAGTCTTTTGTTCGATACTTTGTTGACAGGTAGATCAACCTTTTTGAAGACATCAGCAATAGCAACACTACTTAATAATATTTGCTCGGTAACTTGGTTATATCATTGTTTAACGTACTTTAGTTGTGACATTGTTATTGGTAGTTTAGTTGTGTATGTTGTGGATGTTTGAATGTACAACGAACTTTTTGTCTTCATACTCATGTATGTTGTGGATGTTTGAATGTGTATATATCTTGTGAATCTTTGAATGTGTATGTGTTTTGTGGCTATTTAATATGTTGTATTCAAAAGTGTATGAGTTTGTGTATTATGTTATTATATAATTGAAGGCAAAATTATGGGTTGGTCTGGAATATTATGATACAAATCGGGAACAAATGGTGGAGGAAATAAATGATACGAGATATTATTTTTATTTGTAGCATTTAAAAACCGCTACAAATAAATGGTTAAAGAAATCAAGAAACCTTGCGATGGCGTTCACTAAAAGCCACAAAAAAGATAAGCGAGCTCCATTAAAACAGAATCGCAGTGAAGAAACCTTTTCGGTGGCGTTTCATAGACGCTGCAAAAATAACATTTGTATCGTTTAACAACGCTATTAAAAATAAATATTTAATGACGTTTAGAAAAGTGCAACTAATACTCAATGATTTTTAGTGGCATGTTTTCTCATAACAATTATCGAAATGCCACCAAAAATGCTCGGTAGCTGTTTTTGGGCGCTACAAAAAATTATTTTTCTTGTAGTGAAAATGAAAAAAGTCAGCCATTGAAGAAGTTGACAATGTTTCTGCATGGTATAGGAGGTCTGTCTATTTTGATTTACCATATTAGAAAGCAAATATGATTCGACATAATATTAATGTTATGCATATAGAGAAGAATGTCATTGAGCATCTCATCAGCATCATTATGGACCATAATAATAAGTCAGAAGATGGCATCAATGCACGCAAGGATATGAAAACCATGGTTATAAAACAAAAGTTGTGGGTGATGGAAGATCCTGAAACAAATAAAATAATCATACCAGAGGAAACTTTCACTTTGAGCAAAGAAGAAAATATATGGTTTTGCACCGTATTGAAAATTCTGAAAGTACCTAACAAAATTTCTTCTAACTTCCACAACTATGTGAGCATCAATCCTTCTGAACTAAGAAATATGAAGTCACATGATTACCATGTCTATTGCAACATTTGCCTCTGGTATTGCTTCAACGTTCTTATACCCAACATAAAGATCTATGAAATGTTGTTCATCATATTAGTTTATTCTTTAACATTTTGTGCTCAAAGGTGATTAATAGGGAACGCCTTATAAAAGCAAAGGCTAGTTTGGTAGAAGCATTGTATGTTTTTGAAAAAACATTTTCCACCTACAATTTTTGTTATCAGTATCCATGTTATGGTTCATTTAGCCGATCATGTATTGATTTGTGGCCTTGTCAGATGTAGATGGATGTATCCTTTTGAATGGTAAATAACTAATGTCGGATATTCGGTATGAATAGCTATCGTGTACAATATATAATTGATCACATTCACATGTTGATGAAAACATATAAATAATATGTGTGCAACAAAAAATACATTAAAGGGTGTATTGTAGAAGGATATATTGTATAAGAAGCTAGCCTTTACTATATGGAATATACCCCAAACGGAGGTTATGGAAATCATAAACATACTGGCAAAGAATTTTTAGACGAGGATGATGAGTTTGCTGGTGAGATACCTTTAGACAATGGTAAAGATATAATGTTAACGCAATTGCAGTTAGAACAACTGCGTAGATGGGTCCTTAATAAGTATGATGGATTGGATGAATATAATAAGTAGGTTCATGAATTTGTTTCGAATTTCCATTTTTATAATTCAATTTATATGCTATGTGTTCTCCATAGAAGGTTTAACTTCTATGCGAAAAGCACTAGATTTCAACCATGAGGCAGAGGTACATCTATTGAAATCATTCAAAATATTACTCTATGGTTATGTAATGAGGTATTACATCATCTTAGGTATTTCACATGTTTTTAAGTTTGCAATACAACTTCATGACCACGCTTTTTTACTTATTGTGTCTTATGTAGTTGCTGAAGTGCAGAGATGTTGATCCAACTCTCTGGCGGCTAGTACACAGGTCAAAGTTCATGACACTTAGTTATACGAAGTACTAAGTGAATGGGTTCTTATTTTCCACAAAAATGTATGAATACCGTATGGTAACACAGTATAATAGTGTATGCATAAGAGCAATTACAAAATTTAGAGCAAGTGGTAAAGATAAAAATTATAAGGAAACAGAAACAACGTATTATAGAGTCATTCAACTGATACTTGAGTTGGAATACACAGACTTCAAAAAAATAGTTTTTTATTGTGATTGGGTAAAGGTCGAAGATAAAATCAATGATTGCAAAATAGATCTCGTTTCAAATTTGATCATGGTTAATTTAGGAAAATTGAAGAACAAAGACATCGTGAAGGATGAACCATTTGTTCTTACATCAGAAGCCAGTCAAGTGTTCTACTCAAAAGATTTAAAAAATAACCGATGTGGTTTTGCACACACCAAACGGTTGATTACAAATGTAGATGACATTGAGTTTCCTAACGTCTATCCATCAGCTTTTGAAGACAATGAAAAATTAGAAGATCTTACCAAAATCATACGTTAACTTATGAATTGTTGAATGCTTTTTTACGAAGGAATCACATGTATTTGGAATGTCATAACTAACACTTTATGATCTCACTCCATTCTGCTTTGAAATTTAGTTTAACTATTTCAACTTGAGTTCTTTAATTTCCCTTGCAGTGTTTGTCCTGATTCTCTGTGTTGCTTTAAAAGAAATCGAGTAACAAACGTGATTAATATTATGATATCACGAAATAGTTAGTAATATTATATTTTGTAGGAAACTATGCCACAAACATCATTACATTCATCATGAGCAAAATTGCAGAAAATTGATCAAAACCTACTTGGTATTCCAGTCCCAGAAAATGCTCCAAAAATCGCTACTCAGGTTATATTATATTTTACAGGAAACTATGTCACAAACATCATCACATTCATCATGAGCAAAATAGTAGAAAATTGATCGAAATCTACTTGGTATTCCAGTCTCAGAAAATTCTCCAAAAATCTCTATTATGCTTGGTAAACTTATAAGAGCTCACGTGTCGATATCATGCATAAGTTGGGATAAAGTACCCAAACCATACAAGGTCGAAGTTTGGAGCCAGTTGGTGGTAAGCATTTACTTTAATTTGGTTGAAATGTATTGTTCTCCACTTAAATGTATATAGTCTATTTTTACAGTCTGACTCTTAATTTTTGCAAAAAATGTATGCGCTTGAGGCGCTTTCAAAGGAAATCTTTTAGAAAGAATGGCCGAGGCTTTTAGGAGACACAAGAAAAACTTAACTTGAGAGCAAGTTTTTATGATACTTTCGACAATGACGTAAAACGGTTGAAAAATTGTCCACCACTCCACCTATAATTGCTTAAGAAGCAAGTTCATAAAAAATGAAGCAACGCCTGAAGCAAGTGAAAGAAAAGAGGCAGACAAAAAAAAGATTATTTCTCAGTTATGCTCACATGCAGGACGTAAAAGTCACGCTAGAATAGAACACGAAATGGTAATTTATATTCATTTTCTTTCAAAATTAGTAAAAAAATCACAAATATAGGAGAAAATATAAATGGAATATATTGCAGAACGTTGCAAGTCCATCTGCAAATATCAACCGCCATCAAGTATGGGAGAAGATACACACGGGAAAAGATGGTAGCATATCAGATGCCGCTTCCGTGTACTTCGTAAGTTAAACAAATACTAACTTGTGTATTCTTTGAAATTTCATTATTCATATAAGTATTATCATATCTCAGGATTAAACTGTTAAAATGAAGGGAAAAGTTCACTGATAATGATGAAGAAAAATTGATAGTGGGTGAAGATATCTTATCACAAATGTTGGGTAAGGATACAAGGGGTGGGAGCCATGGTGTTGGGACCATCATACCAAAGACTAATGTTAAGGCTTGTGCTATTGCACAGAACGATTCAAACATGTTCGTCAAGATAGTGATGAGTTGAAAATGAGGGTGGGAAGCTTGGAGGGTATGGTGGGAATTTTGGAGGGCATAGTGGGAAATTTGTCTAGGCAAATGGAGCTTCTGATCCAGATGGTGGGAAACATCGAACAAGGATTTCGTCCATCGTTAGCTCCTTCTGATGGAGGATGCAACAGACAACGGGTGCTTCTAAAGTCGTTGTTTCTCAGTTCCAGGATACGATCATTGTGGTGAACAATAAAAAATGTGAAATTATCAACTCTGATCTTGACATAATAGCAACAGGTATTTATTAGCAGCTTTTTATGCTTAGTTGATTTCGATGCAATTATTTTGTTGGATAGATCTAGACAACTTTATTGCAATAGGTATCATATGTCGAGATTCTGCATCATCCAAAATCTATGGGAAATCTGTACCATCTACACATGAAAAATTGGCTTTGGACAATATATTGCTACCAGATGAGAAGACCAGCAAAATAAATCATCAATTTGCAGAGACCTCTGTTGATGTCGGAGTGGGTGGGTATGTGTGTCATCCGAAGATTATGATTCGATATCTTTACACGTTGGAGCAGGTATATCTAATTTAATACTTAAATCTACGTATGTTTGAGACTTCGTTGTAGTTCGGCTTGAATAGTCGAACCATTCGAATCTTCAACTTTGAGATGTCATGGTTAGATCCGTGGTTCGGTCATGATAAACATTGCATTATCACTAATTTGTGTACTTGAGTTATATTTTCCATTATGGATTTTCAACTAAATTTTCCTTTTGTAAGCGAAACCGAACCCGAGGAAGTGAAGTGAGTTTAGTTTGTTTACTGATAAAAATATATTGTTTAGTAGTTAAGTTGTTCGGGCAATTCAACCTGGATATGTATATTTCTTCATGCAATAATCTAAAATTCAGTTGTATGTTTGATTTTATCAAAGCTTATGTCTCAACTGAAAAATCATCAACTCAGACTATTTTTTCCTTTTTCTAGGTTGTTCAAAGTATTCATCTGATTCCCATAACTCTTCGAATGTTGAGCCATCATATACATCTCCAACAGTCTCCATACCCAAATCAAAGCCTTCATGTGCTAGTCCTTTCCCATGTTGAGGCTTAAGCACATCCCTACCATGTTGTTTCTCTATAGTTATATTAGTTGAGTTCTCACATGTGGAAGGTGAGTTGCATGTGGTTTGCTTCCCATTATCCTTTGCATTATTCCCTAACACTTGTGTTTGCTTTATATACAAAGCATATTAGACGTTTGTATTTGTATTCAGTGTTAGTTTTGTAAACTCTCTTTGGTGACATGTTATTTCAGCATTTTCAGTGTTAGTTTGATTTGGTATTAGGAGAACACAAAATCCTTCTTTCAACATGCATACATGCGACATGATATGCACACACGAACACAAAGCCACGATACCTGCAAGTTGTGACGAACCACTATGGCTCAATGATGATGCGCAGATCAAAATGAAGGAACCAAGTGTGGGCTGCTACGTCGAGGTAGTTCAAGTCATGGTGTATAGTCTGGAGGTTGAGCAAGGGACTGGTGTGACTGCGAAGTGGCAAGGAAGTGCATGTCCAATGGTGAAGTGGATTAGGTCGGGTTAGGTTCAGGCGAAGCTGTGCTGTGATCTGACCAAGCTGGTGGAGGTTGTGTTGACATCGGAGAGGTGAGGCTGGCTTATGGTCAAAGATCGGAGTATAAGTGGAGGTTGAGCAAGGAATTGGTGTGACTACGGAGTGGCAAGAAAGTGCAAGTTCGATGGTGAAGTGGAGCAGGTCGGGTTGGGTTCAGGCCGAGTTGTGTCGTGATATGACCAGGCTAGTGGAGTTTGTGTAGACACCGGAGAGGTGAGGCTGGCTTTTGGTCAAAGCTCGGAATGTTCAACGTAGCCTCCAGACTATACACCATTGACCTGAACTGCCTCAATGTAGCAGCCTACACTTGGTGCCTTCATTTTGATCCGCCATCGTCATTGAGCCTTGGTGGTTTGTTACAGCTTGTAAGAATCATGGCTTTGTGTTCGTCTATGCATATCGTGTCGCACGTATGCATGTTGAAAGAGGTGTTGCAGTAATCAACATTTTGCTTCCCATTTTCAATGTTTGTTTAGTGTGAGTTCGACATTAGAGTTGAAACAGATCAACGAAGGTAGAATTGGCATTTTGCATGATCATTTTTGTATTTATCAACTGGTTAGGTGAAACAAGATGATCATGTAACGGTGTCATAGTGTTAGTATGCTTTGGTATATCAGTGAGTAACTAGTGGTTTTGCGTAGGCAAAACATAGTAATTGGTCATTTTGGGGAAGGCTGAATTATTTTCATGAATATGCACAAACTATGCACATGATTCGTGCACATCAACATTTAACTTTTGCATAACCTTTTTTTACATTTTGTACATCATTTCTTTATGAAACATATAAATTTTGTAAATGCTTTATTTCAACATCTAGCTTATGCTCATCACTGCTTTGATTTACAGCAACGTGGACCTCATTAGCATGATCAGTGTCTTCGCATGAATATCTTCAACATTTACATCAGCTTGCACTTTTATCTTAGCATTAGAATCTTCCCCTATAGTAGTTTAATCAGGCTCTGTATTTTCTTTAACTTTGTTACTTCCATTAACTAGCCCAGTTTTATTAGATTTGTAATTTGATGAAAAATCGATGATGTAGTTTCCATTTATTGTAAGACTTTCATTAACTGAAGTTATGCTTTATATAACTTTTGTTATGAAAAATCTCCACATGTTTTGTGTATAAATTGTGTTATGGTTTGTGTTATGAAAAATCAGTGCTACAGTTTCTATTTATTGTAAGACTGGAATTAAATATGGTCTAAGACCATGCCTGAATTACACCATAGATATGATCAAAAACGTATTTAACTCATCGAAAAGCATTGCAGGAGTGTGCATTAGATATGGCTTATATTCGTATCTATTGGCTATTTAGATACGGTTTTTATTCATGTCTAGTGATAATTTAGATATAGTTTAGAGCCGTATGTTATTCTCAGTGAGATACGGCTTATAGCCGTATCTAGTTATACTTTTGATACGGCTTAGAGCCATATCGAATTCTGATTTAGATACGGCTTATGGTCGTATCTAATATATAAACACGTCATAATTTGATACGGCCAAAAGCATTGCTTAATTGCAGTAGATACGCCCCAAAACATAGCCTAATTTGCATATATGGTGTAGTGGTTTTATATATTTTATGGCCTAAGGGTAACCTAGGGACTGGACGTTGGATGGTGCTCCGAACCAATATAGAAATTCCTGGTGTTCTCTACTTTTATTTACGGCTTTTATATTACTTATCTGCGATATCATTTCTAAATATTTACTTGCATATATCAAAGTTAGTATAACACGTATTAAAATTTCCGTATTCAGTAAAATACATGTATTTCCATATTACTCGATCCTACTTTTGATTTTCATAAAAAAAAATTCATATATAATTTAGATCAACTTTTAAGATAAACAAATTTATTGCAATCCATACAAAGACATACATATCAAACATATATAATCATATAAGAATTATGAACACAACATATAGAATCAATTTTAAAATAACTAATGTTACCAAACTTTGCATAATAATATAAGCATACTTACGTACACACACACACACACACACACATATATATATATATACATACATATATTTATATTTATATCAGAGAATGTAAGAAATTTCTTTCAAAAGTAACATGATTACAGCAATACCAGTCGGCTAAACTCCTAGGATCAGTCGACTAAAAATGACATTTTTGCTCTCGGGTTACATTTCTTCCTTAACCAGTCGATTAAACCTTCAAATTCAGTCAGCTAAATAACCTATTGCTCTATGGTTCAAATTTCCCTATTAATAGTCGAATGGCTATCATAAATAAGTCAACTAAATATCCAAATCTACTCTCGGATTGAAAATTAACCTTATTCAGTCGATTGAAAATTTATAGACAGTCGATTGAATCTGTTATAAAACTAATATATACGAGCAGTCACTTTCTTCTTCCTGCTCTTACTTCTTCATTTTACTCAAATATTCAAAATTCCACAAAACCCTAGCATCCCTATTCCCAAATTTCCAAATTTTTTAAACAATATCCATCATTTTCATTGCCTCCAAAACTTCAAAGGATGGCTTCTTTATATGGACCTACCGAATCACAATTAGATGCATGGCTACTCAATCAAAAGGCAAAAGATAGATTTAGGAAAATGAAGAATACATGAATCTTCGAAGGTTCATTCGTTAAATTTGATGATTTCAACTCCTAGGATGTCCTCCCCTTAATCCAAAATTGCAGTCTAGAATGTTGCCTATCCTACAGTGCCAACAATCTCAATGTATACCATCTTCTACTCAAACTATTCTATGCAAATATTGAGCATCAAGATCCTCCAAAGGAAGACTACTTACGAACATTCATATATGGTGTACATATTTATCTTACATCCGAACGATTAGCAAACATACTTCAATTTCCCTTTGATAGAGAAGAGCTAGATGACATTGAGTGTGATAGTCTTGGCCGTGATGGTATTAGCCATCTATTTCTTGCTGATGATTTCACGAAAATCAAGGCTATTAACTTTCGACCAAAAGCTCGAGTTGTCCATCGCGCCTTAACTCACTCCATAAATCCTCGCACAGGAAGTTACAATCAAGTTACAAACGAGATTTTCAATCTCTATATGCTATTTAGGGCCAATAAGAAGGTAAATAGGTCAAAAGTTATCATGGAAGAATTTCTAAGTTTTACTCAGTCAAGAATGTGAACCATGTATTATGGCGCATATATCACAAGAATCTTAACACAACTTCTAATTCCCTCACCGGAAACCGCAATTGGTTGCTTGAATTCCAAGACATTAAGTCTAATAAATCTTCCAAAAGAGCTTCCAATGCTTCAATGTATCCATAGGTCAAAAGTTGTCATGGAAGAATTTCTAAGTTTTAATCTGTCAAGAATGTGAACCATGTATTATGGCGCATATATCACAAGAATCTTAACACATCTTCTAATTCCCTCACCGGAAACCGCAATTGGTTGCTTGAATTCCAAGACATTAAGTCTAATACATCTTCCAAAAGAGCTTCCAATGCTTCAACGTATCCAAAGTTTTGAGCAATGGAAGAAAAGAAAGCAAGGCAATGTTCCACAACCACCATATTTATATCAACCTCATCCTACACCTCAACCATCAACTGTTCAACCAACCCCTCAAGACCCCTTTACATCATAAAAAACTTAGCCCGAACCTCAAATTCCAAATATCCCCGATTTTGAAGATATTGATCCTAATGCCACCATCAAACAAAACTCTTATCTCCCTTGTCAAAATTCAGAAGATAGTGGCTTCAATGATCGATCAATGCTTATCAGTGATGGAAAGCAAAATGGTTATCATAGACATTAAGCAAGATCGAATTGTTTCTATGATTGGTAATATTCTTCAACGTCTTCCATCTGCCTCTAGCACACCTTTCACCATATTAGATTTTGATCCATTTCGAGGTATAAAGTGGTGTTTTGAGGAAACAGATGATGGGGGTGATCATGGAACAAACAAGACTAAGGAAGGTGACTCTCATGAAAATGATGGAGGCTCGGACATGCAAGGATAATCATTCTCTTTCTTCTTCTTTCTTTTGGTTTTGGAAATAAAACTTTTCACTCTTTTATGATCCATGTTTTGGTTTGTATGTTTATAAGGTACTTCATATGTATATATTTGGTCAAGTACTTTGGATGTATACTTAAAACCTGATCGTACTTTGATCGGTAAGTATTTCATGAACATATTTATGTCAACTCTGTTATTCTAGTTAATTATAACATCTTTGTTAAAGTGTATGCATATGTTTCAATTCTTACATTGCACATCTCGGTTAAATAATTTATCAATGGTGTGTACATGCTATCTAACATACACATGTAATATATTTTGATAGGACATCTCAGTTGTATATTCTTTGAATCTATGGTGTATACATGCTATTTAATGCATATATTTCGCATACTCTATAAGTATCTCCTTTTTGTCAATGACAAAGGGGGAGAATTCGTATATACTAATAATTGAATGCACGATATAGCATAAATTCATAGGAAGCTCATCAATGTTTGCTCACATGTTGCTCAGGTGTTGTCATCAATTAAAAAGGGAAGAATGTTAGATCATACGGTTTTGACTAACGATAAGATGAAAGATCAAGTTGCTCACAACGACCAATTTCGCAAACACAAAATACTATGGTGATAAATCTAGAAATCTTGAGTATGATCATTATTTCAACTACTAATAGAGTCTAGAACTTAGATTATTATGTTAGATTCTTTCTCCTTTCTTTCTCCTCTAGTCACTTTTCTCCATGCTACTTTTATTTTCATATATACATTTATGTCTAATGAATCAGGAGCAAAGCATAGATTTAGTCGACTGAAATCTGTGTGCAAACCAAAGTTGTGTGCATGTTACAGTTCAGTCGACTAAATGCTTTCATTCAGTCAACTAAACTGGTTGAGTACAAAACTTTTGTATGCAGTCTAATTCAGTCGAATGACTATGCTTTTTTAGTCGGCTGAACTAAATTCCAACTATCATATTTTGAAAACACATGACTCTTTCCGAAGGGTTTCTTTGATCTTTAATAGTTGCAACTCTTTGATTTCGACTATGAATCTTTTCCAGTAGTTGTAACTCTTCATTCACTATATATACAAGCAAGAATAACATCTCAAATCACTCAAATTAATTCTATTGCTTCCTATTATGCTGAATTCACATTCATATTCATATTCATATTCATTCTAAGCATTCCATTCTTGCATTCAAGATAATTTGGATTCTTTAAGTTATAACTCAAACTTCGTTTGAATTCAAAGGAGATCTCTTCCTATTTTATCTCCACTTGCTCTCATTTCTTACATTATAAACTCGAGGAGAAGATTATAGGATACTACACTTCACTTTGACAAATCCATGCTATGTTAGAACACAAAATAGTCAATTACACTGTTGTATCAAGTCTTGTAAAGGAAAAGGAAAATCCTATAGGTAGTTCAGGTAGTCAAAAGTCATGTAATCAAGTTCAGGCGGAAATATACTCGTTGGTATAGTCTAGGTGGTAAGAAGTCCTGCAACGGCGGTAGATACTTATTCCTCTAGTTCAAGAGAGGGTTTTATATAGTTTAAGGCCTAAAGGTAACTTATGGACTGGACGTAGGATGGTGCTCCAAATCAGTATAAAAATTTCTGGTGTTTTTTTCTTTTATTTGTGGCTTTTATATTACTTATCTGTGAAATCATTTCTAAATATTTATCTCGTTAAATATTTACTTACATATATCAAAGTTAGTATATCATATATTAAATTTTCCGCAATTAGTATAATTCAGGTGATTCCATATTACTCAATTCTACTTGTGATTTTCACATCAAGCATTAAGTTGAGCATTTTCTTCACTTTCCGGATTGGACCATCATCAAATTGTGTTGAATGCTAGGTTTTGGTGAGTGATAAAGATTTCTCACACGATTATTGCATATTATATGTGTAAATAGGTTGATTAAACGCCTTATATGCTAATTTTACCCTCAATCGGATCATAAATGTTCATTTCAAGATCTAGACATCTTAAGATAACCCAACGTCGAAGCATATCAAGTAATTTGTTAAATTCAACATAATTAGTTTGTAATTAGTCTCAAATTGTCGTAAATCTATTACTATTATTGTAGATTCATGATTATGCATGTCTATATGTTCGTGTATGCCTAAAATTGTATGAATTGCTATTTGAATGCTTGAAATTATATCTATGCTTGATTTAGTAATTTCAAATTGCTCGATTAGGACTTAAAATCGAAGATCAGAGCATATCACAGGTTTAGATGAGCGGAATCAGATGAAACTTGGTGGAGAAGCTCTGGAGGATGCTAGGAGAGGCATAAAAAATTTCATTGTGAAAATGGCTAAGTTCATGAATCGTCATTGCTCCATCTAACCTATTTAGATGGAGTTGTAACTTGGTGAGTGTGGCATCGTGGGTTTTTAAGGAGGACATGGTTAAAGTTTGGTAGAAATTAGATAGGTTGAGATGTAGAAATACGAAGGCACGTTGATGGATCGACAAAGATAGCTTCTGGAAGGAATTTTGTCATGCGATTTGGACCAAATGGAACTGCTTATGGCTAGGATCGAAGTTGTCAAACACTTAGCTAAAATTTGGCTAAGTGTATGGATCGAATCGGTCCATCTACTTGAGGAATGGGGTCAGGGTTCCTAGGTGTGGATAGCAAGGATCTTCAGGAGTGTGACGGAGGTGTCATTTTTCGATATCATATATAAGGTGGAAGTTATCATCTTGGAAGTTTTAGTTCTTCGATTGTGAACTTATATGGTAGTGGTCCAAGGTGATTGTGATAGGCAGCATGGGTTGGAACGTGGATGAAAGATAATGGACTAACTCGAGTGGAACTCGACATAAAGACAAATTCGGGGATGGCTCATGTTATTGGAAGTGCCAAGGAATTGTTGATAGTCTGGAGGATTCTAGCAGAGTTGAAGCATAATATCATAGGGATGCTCATTAGAACTGGTAGCGATGGTCGCATACCTTGGATAGCTTGGGAATTGATCTAGTTTTCTTAGGATGGCAAAATGTATGTAGAACATATGGTGCTTTGACTAGAAGTAAGGTTCTCCACTATCCCTTGAAGGATGGCAATGGCCAATAATTCAGATATCAACGTATTTAAGGCTTTAGACCATGATAGTTAGGATACTGCTTGATATGGATGATATGGTTACTTTGTGTGTTCCATATCACTGTAGGATACTAAATAGAAGCAGGATTGAGAATCCTATTCTGACTCGTGGCTATATCTATTTTTGTTGTTCTCATTTGAGTAGCATATTTTATTGGATTATTATATGCCAACTTTTTAGTTGCAGGGACAAATCAGGTGAGACTTGAACTATCTGGTATCATATTTTCCTATATTATCGTTGATTGTTATTTATCACCCATACCAGAATGTTTTCTAACTTAAGATTTTATGTCTCCTCTTATTACCTTGGGATGCTCATCAATAATGTTGCTGAGTAGACTGAGTAGCAGGTTTGGACAAGGACGTTGGTCGATGGCGAGCCGAAGGCTGGCTTATTATTCTCGTATTATATATTTATTTGATTGT
Organism: Allium sativum; assembly: GCA_030737875.1. Taxonomy (NCBI): domain Eukaryota; kingdom Viridiplantae; phylum Streptophyta; class Magnoliopsida; order Asparagales; family Amaryllidaceae; genus Allium; species Allium sativum. The sequence goes on along the minus strand of CM060922.1, from coordinate 759,290,960 downwards.
TATACTCGAAGAGTGATGTAGTGAAGCTTGATGTATCCAGATATTTGAGATGTATTATACATGATTTCCGAGATTTATGAAGATATGATTTTCTGCTTTACTACTATATCATGTTGTATATTTATAATTATATAATATTCATGCACTGTGAGATATATATAGGTTCTATTTTGTTTTATCTTCCTTGATGATCGTCCTATACCAACCGGAAATGACACACAACGTGCTTTTCCTATAGTTTGATGCAGGAGGTATGGAGTGGTCTTTATAACTTACATTAACGAATGTATGACATTGCATTTCTATAGTGTGTATATTGAAATCCGTAAATATACATTTGTTTGGCGGTATGGGAAGTAGCTCTCCTGTAGTATATACACCCTTCCTTAGAGGTACAAGCATAAAGGTTGTACATTAATGGAAATCAATTGCATATGTTGGCCTTGGAAACGTGACATTAGAAGTGAAGAAAGTGCTAATCGGAGATCTTAAGCTTCATCACCCAGTAATGATAGAAGGAGAGCACGTAGTGAGGCTATATCGGTAGTGTCCATTAGGGTATCATTGTCGCCTTTTTAGATTACTCATTTTGATTATGTGTTTTATGTAAGAAATGTCTCGGATATATCGGCTACAACCAGGGTGATGAAATATTCGGTTAGTGCATTTCGGGTCTGTATGACTAGGCATGTCTTGCTAAACAAGGCTGAAGGTAGTTGGTCCTCAATACATCCCCCTAGAGATGTAATATACAGAAAAGGTAGTTCTTTACCTTGCCATTATATTGAAATCCATTCTCCCTGAGAGCATACGGTTTTATTTGTATTGCCTAATTTATGTAGAATTTAATAATTGTAATAGTATCTTACTTTGGTTTTATTTATTTTAATAGGTTTTGTCCCTCAATTCATTAAAATTCACATCAAATAATTTTACATAGCAAGTTTTTGGTTACCAAAAGGAAAAACACATGCCATGTTTGTGTGTAGTCATGGCAATTTGTAGTACCTTTATTTTAAATATTGGATTTGAGTTTCTCATATTAGCACCTGATTGACCATAAATTTATTTTCCTTTTCCCTTAAACTCTGGGTGTGCCTATTTTCTCTAGATAGCCTAGTAGCTCGGACTTTACTTGGATCATTTGAAAGGAGCTTGAAGCTGAAAATTCTATAGATACTCATCTATTCCTATCTTTACTTTACTTGACCTTATTTCGAATTTATAAAGAAAGGTTTTATAATTTTCGAGACTAATATTAGTTACACTCTTATACATGTGGTTAAAATTTTCACTGTAATGATTTTGTATACTGATACATACATACATTTTCCCATTGTGCAACATTATGTTCTTTCTACTTTCTTTGTATTTTCTTTCTTATCTTAAATGATTCTATTTCCTGACACTTGGATTTGCGACACGTAAATACCATAGATGCATTAATTTCAATTTCCAAGGGTTGAGGAAGCGGGTTGTTTCATTTGGTATCACAGCTTGGACTGAGCGAATAAATAAGCCTAATCCGGGTAAAAGACACATCAATGGAAGAGTTAGCAATACCCAAGGATTAGTAACTCATTAGAGACGATGACAGAAATATTCCAGAATAAGTTGAGAGTAATATATACGAGTGCATATTTTAAATGTAAATGATTTCCCTTTGATATTTGGTAAAAAACAACTTTACATAGAATTTATTTTTGGTACAAAATATATCTCCGTAAAGTTTAGTTATTGAATGATAATGGACAAAAGTACAACGATAAACATCTTATGATTAGAATTTCATAGTTTGACAATAAGATGTTTGTAATAACATTAAGGAAATAAGCTATAATAGAGGTAAATTATCTTTTAAAAGATAAGAATTTTTAATGCTTATTTATTGAATTAACTAATGATAATTGCAAGGAATATCATAAAAGATCCAGAGAATACATATGATGTACATCATGTTATGGTATATAATTTGATAATTTCAATTGTTAAAATGAAACAAGATTTTCAACTAATTTCGACAGCTGAAAGCATTTGAAAAGTGATACAGCTTGAAACTAAAATTTGTGTAAACATAAAATTATGTTTATATATCAAATTAAGAAAATTTATTGAACGTACTTGTTAAGAAACTGAACATGGTCTCTGTATATACTCATAGAACATAATAACTATTTTACAAGTATAAACTTGGATTATGAAATGTGTATAAACTTAAAGAAATGACGCACTATTTGAATAAGAAAAGGATATTAGCAGTTAGGAAACTGATAGACATAAGGTATACATAGATTTTTTAATTTACATCTTATTCCAGATTCGAGTGCAAAACTTTTAGGTGTTTATTCCAGTTCAAAAGAGGATTTATCACTCGATTCTAGATGTCAAATACTGATCGGGGTTTATGATTGAATGCTTGAGTTGTCTATCATAGTTTAAAGATATGAAAGGAAAGCACACATTTTGATCAGAGAGCCCGATTAGAATATAAATAGAAGACCGAAGAATCACTACTGGTCAGAAGAGAAGTTGTGAACTCGAATAAAGGATCGAATCAGATATTGCGAACTGATGGTTTATTTTTTACGTATTGGGCACTTTAATGAGCTTGTAATTTCGAGGATGGAATTCTTTTAAGTAGGGAAGAATGTAACAATCTAGATGTTAATCACCTTAAGCGAAGGTATTTGAACTGTTTAATTGTCTAAATATGAGTTTACTTTAATTTATAATGAAGAAGGAGCACCGAATAATGTTTGTGAAGAAATGAAGGTGTATAACAACATCAATAAAGGGACTATATTCAATAATGAATACATTAATGAAGACCTAATGAATTGATAATTGTGATAATTATTCAAATAAGTGTTTTAATAATGATTGTTCATTTTAATATGTTATATATGGATAACATGTCAACATAAAACCAGTTTTGTAAGAAATATTATTCACTTTAGAATATAAGGAAAATCGATATCACTTTATCGACGCAATCCCAAATTTACAAAAAAAAGGTTTAATATTATTTAATAAGGTATTAATACTTAATAACCATGTTTTAATGATCTAAAAATAAGCAATTTAATTCAAAATTTTGTTTGCCTAGATAAATAATCTAACTAAAAACTGAAAATATGATAATTAAATGAATTACGGTTTGTCAATGGTTGACGAGTAGGAGTTGTACAATGTTGTAGATCACATATGACATACATACACACACACACACACACATATATATATATATATGCATGTGTGTGCGCATATGTTATCGCACGTACACACACATATACATACACACACACCCCACACACATATATATATATATTGTAACAATCCGGAATTTTGACAGTAAATAGTTATTTAACTAGAAGCTCAAGATTAGGAATTTCTACAAACGATGTATTTTGACCAAGAAACATTAATTGCGTTCGTCTCGGAATTCTGGTCAACTTTCGTGTTTGGAGTTTTGCGAACCGAGTCCATATGAAAAAGTTACGGACGAAATAGACGGAAAATAAATAAAACAGAATAACTAATATATATTAAGAAATAATTACCCTAGCCACCTCATTGCCAGGTCGACCAAGCGGTCGACCGGGGCGGTCGACCGCTGGCTGCGACCGCTTAGTCGAGCCAGGTAGTGACGGCTAGGGTTTTGTCATATAAAATTATAATATGGACAGTTATGTCATGAAATATGTTGTGCATGTTATATAGCACTGTGGATCTGAAAATCAATCTCATTAAACATAAGTTTATTGTAGTTATGTTCTAGATCTTTAGTTCAGTGCTGAAATATGAAATATATGAATTTGGATAAAAAGAAAAAATTTGTGTATTATGTGATTTTAAGAATAAAAGAAATATTCCTTGTTTATATTCAATATTGTTAGGTTTTGGCATAAGCATTGTAAAACATGCTGTTTTCCTCATTTTTAAATAAAGAGGCATTATTTTGGAATCACAAGAAGTATGATTAAAAAAGGATTAAAAAGGGAAAAGTGGTGCAAAGGTACATATAAATACATATACATATATTTGTATGTAATTTGCATCGACTATTCTAAAATAAATATATTACATATATTTCTTATGATTTGGATACATGTCAATTCCACAAAATAGGTATTATTTACAATGATTACTACTAACTGTCTTTGTGAGACTTGAAACCTTTTTGGCAAGCTTGAATATAAAAAGGGAATGTTTTAGACCAAATCAATAATTTAAAAATAAGTATTTAATAAATAAATATTAATAACTACATTGACCGCACGAAAACATATATATATATATATATATATGACGAGTGTTCAGCGGCACCCGAAATAGTGTAGCACCCCTAAATGATCTCTAATTTCCACCACATATCTCGTTTCTCTCTCCCTCCACTCATTCTCTCACCTCTCACTCAATTATTCTAATATAAATGCTTGGTGTCTACAGGGGCAAATGGGGTGCTCACTATTTGGGGTGCTATTGAACGCTCTTCTCTCTCTCTCTCTCTCTCTATATATATATATATATATATATATTATCCATCCAAATTAGCGTAAAATGATAAATGTACATTGTATTGAATGCTTGATTTGTATTCACTTATGGAATCATATATGTAAATTGTATTCCATATTAAAGGAATATGTTTGTGGTGACCATTTGTAGCAATCAATATAATTAATTGCTATAAATAAGACTACAAATCAATAAATAACAATTGTAACAAATTTTTGAATGGGGAAAGCGAATATGATAGGATAATGGTTACAATTCCTAAATTTTATTTAGGATAAATGTTGTGAACCCCAATTAGGAAATTTGAATTATAACTGCATTTAGGCACGAGGTTAAACTCAACTTGTTGTGTAAGCCTGCCCGAAACCGACCGACAAATCTAGCAACCATAGGTAGTCAGTTTAATGTGAGGGGTCTAATGCATAAATATAATCGTATTAAGGTACGAGGTCAAGTTCAATTGTGGTAGAAGTCTGCCCGGAACTGACCGGCAAATCCAGCATCCACAGGTAGTCAATTTAATGTGAGTGGCCTGGTATGTAAATATATATATATATATATATATATATATATATTATAACACACAATGAATAAATAAATAAAATTAGAAATGTCTGTTGGGGTACAATAATTAAATATATTCAGGACTGATAAAATAAGGACATTCCGTTGTAATTAATGTCTTAGGAAAACTATGGTCGTTATGCTTATAAATGGCATTAATTGTAATCAATGGGAATTAAAGATAAATGGTTGCCTTAGGAAAATATGACTGTTATGGTCATAAGGGCAATAAAAAAAGAATTGAGAAATAAATCGGTGTCATAAGGGGATTAATGGATATTGATTGTCGTTTAAATACTATGTCCTAATTAGGACAGAAGTCAAATAAATATCCTAGGGGAAAGAGGATATAACCTTCCTTATTTATGTTCATGAATATAAAACTTATAATTAAAAATAGAATTGGACTTAGTAGGTCAATAATGTAAAGTATTATTAACCATATAAAACACATGACAAAAGAAATCGTGTAAGTAGGGTATTCCCGTGTAGAGGGACTAAACGGAAATGACTCAATAACCTAGCCCACTTTATCCCAAATAGGGAAAGGTATAATAGGCTGATGGGGGTGCGAACCACTAACCTTCTCATATAGTCCGCTTCCTGGGCCCTGAAAGGCTAAGAGACTAGGGGTAGAAGAGTCCACCTGGGAACAGGTCTTTTAGTTTAGGGGTATTAAATGGCAGGTGTGTGGGCATACCCAAACCTGGAAACTAAAATGTCAGATATGGCTACCTATCCTACGGAAAATAATAAGCGAGTAAGGAGGTTATTTAATAAGGTCAGCTAGAAGGTATAGTAAATGATAAAATACCTTCTCTCACCTTAGGCGGGGCAATGGTATATGCATGAATGACAAAAGCCTTAACTATTAGGGCCTATAGCTATTGCCCTCTAGTTTATGATAACGTTGAATATATTATCGAAGGTTAATAAGTGACCAATAGGTCCACCTAGGGTCTTAAGTGATCAAGGAGAATCCACCCTATCTATCATTGATAGTGATGCGTTAAATAATAAATAATAGTAAATATATAGATAGAAACCCTGTAATTAGGGGCCCACTCTCGATTAAATAGTCCGTTATGTTTTGGGGTAAAGGCTTCACAAAAATGTGTGTAAACGTCCTATCTCGGTAATATAGTTTGGGAATACTACTTTGGGAAGGGTAGTAAAGTCGTGCGTAAACATTTATTAGGTTGGGCTAGAATCACTAATCTAGTTAGGCATACATATTGGGTTGAACCAAACGAGATACGTTTGTGTATTATAACCTGTGTTGTAAATTTTATAGTTACTAGAACTTGTTGTTCTGACCCCCTCCTCATTACAACCTCCCAGGGTTCCTAGAGAAGGTCGGGTTCTCACAGGTGCTTAAGTTTGGCTTTGGGTTCTCGTTCTCTCTCATGCTCGGTATTGGCAAAGTGACTTACTTTGAAAAAGGTAGTTACTTGAGTTAATACTTGTTATCCTATTTTGTTTCCGCTGTGAGTTTTCTTTTATCGTACTCTGATTATGCACATGCTCATTTATTACAGGTACCAGATTACACGCTCCATGCTTGGATGTGTTTAACTTTTGATTTTTGTCGAAATTTGGACGTAGAAAAGTGTGGGGTGTTACATTTGGTACCAGAGCCTAAATTAAACTCTTAGAGGAATTAGTTAAATTAGGAATCGTGAGAGAATGTAATTCGGTTTCTTTTCGTTTTTTCTTCATCTTTCTTACTCGACTTTAATTTATTTCAACTATAGAAATTAGCCGTGGGCCTAATAATATATAATGGGCTTTGAGTGACTAGGAGCGGAAATATGTTGAGTTCGGGTTTCTAACCGATTCTGTCTTACCCCACAGTACATTGGCAATCTCGTCGTGAAGAGCATAAGATGACATATGATGGATTCTGTTGATTCGAGAATTTGAAACTAGAAAAAAATATGTTAACATAAAAAGCTAGGTACAACCGAGATAGTCATAAATTCCTGGTCGGGTTTTGTTGGTAGTTCCAGTTAAGACCATTACTCGATCCAAAACTGGAAAAAAGCCCATGTTAATATGTCGTATCCATTTCGGAAATGCAATAACGAGGTTTATCCATTTATTACTTCATTAAAATTCCAAATGTACCTTTGTTGAAATATTCAATTGAGTTCTTAGCCTTATGTTCGAGGAAATTTATTTTTTAAAACTATTTAAAAAATAAAAATGGGCTCAATGGTTTTGAAATACGATTTTGGGAAATAGTTTGTGAAGATATGGTTTTAAATTCTTAATATATTCATGTTTCAAAATTTTAGGTTTATCATGTAATTTTAAAAATATAGTCTGATTGGTAGGAAATATGGAGTTAGAAATTACAAGGAATATGGCACTAAAACTTGAAAATAATAAAAAATTATTCCTTGTAATTTGTAGTGTCCCTCTTCCTATATATATTGGATAATTTATAGAAATTACCAAAATTAACCCTTAAGATTCTAAAGCTCTTACATTTTTGGACATGAAAAGGTTTTTTCTAGTTTGAATTATAAAACTGGAATATAAATAGTAATAATAAAACGGATTTATAAATATGAAACCTATAATTTATAAATAAATTCCATTTTTGAGAAAGTTTTAAATTTTTCTTCGAAAAGGCTAAGGAAAATCCTTCGTCCGGATTTTGGGGGTATTTGATTTCGTGAATCGTCTGTTTTTGGTCAGCTAGGTAAAGGGAAAATCCGTTTATTTATAATACGGATTTCTAGCTGAATTATTTTTGAAATTCACTCGTCCGTTGTGTAGTTGAAGCATCGTTGTTGAGACTATAAATCATTGGAGTTGGTTAGGAGTTTAACTACGGTCTTTAAATACCGCGATGATGAGGATAATTGTTTTTCGGATCGTGATAAATCTTAAGAGATAACGCGGGACAATTAATATTTTAATCTGGCCTAATAAGGTCAAGGTCCAACCTCTGTCCAAAACCCATTTGGTCGTTGACCATTTAGTGCTATAAAAGGATAGTCAATTAGTCGATAAGTTTGGTAAAATTGGACTAAGGACTCAAACATTAAAGTTGCATCCAAATTACCCCTTAACTTCCTTCTTTCGTCCTTTCTTCTTCATTTAGCCGAACCATATCTCTATTCTTCTATTTCCTTGTCGTCTCCTCGTCTCCTCTTTTTCGTGCTTGTTTGCACATTAGATCTTGCCTCACTAATACTCCAAGATCTAATTTCTTCTCTCCGACATTTCTTGGCCTATAACACCTAGTTTCACTATTCGATCTTACTCACACCATTTAAGTCACATCCTTGGGTAGAGATCATTTTGTTGGGTCGGAATGAGCAAAAAGGTCTTACAACTATAGGGCTAAGAAAATTTGGCAAGGCAGTTGGCTTGCACCGGCCCATTGCTTCGAGATCTTAGAATATGATTTGTTATTTTTGCTGCATCCGCCTTTGCTATACCTTGTTTGAATACGTTCTTTCGAAGGCGGTCGTCATTTCGGAGATGAATCTTAAGCTATCTTTTGATGGTTTTTCTGAGGAGAACCTTGATGAGGTTTTAGAGGAATCCGTGTTGAACGCGGAATTGAATGGTCTTTCGTTTGACCGGCTTTGGAGATTTTGCAGCAAATTTCTTTTTCTTGATGTCGAATCTTATGTTAGGGAATCAATGTTCAAACAGCCCATATGGACGTGTGACCCATTTAGCACATCATTTTATAAATGGGAAGTTATGACTAAATTGGTCTCATGATGCGGGAATTTAATCCTTTGCTTGATCGATGCTGTAACCATCATTTAGTGTTGCATCATATTCGATTCAGCTTGTGATCTTGTGTGTTATCTCATGGAGTTACTTTATGTAAATTTGCCTAATCACTGTTGTCTGTAGGCAATATTAGGTGGGTTTTCATGAGAAGCAGTTTTGTGGTAGGTTTCTTTTCTCATCATGCATTCTCGCTTAGAAGAGATGGTAATGTGGGAACCTCCAAACAACACCAGCAGCGTTGATAACATGAGACTGAGTATTTTTGCTACCATGATATGGTTGATTAAAGATCATAAAATTGGTTTGAGCTCCAGCCGCGAAGCAAGACATCTCGTCGTTTATAACCAATGTTTTAGGGGTTTTAGTGTTGTTTTTGTTGTTATCCCTTTCCAGCATCGGGTTCTTGGTTTTCTGGTGATTCGTTCTTATAATTGTTAGTGTTGTTTAAATCGCATGACTTAGGTTAATGAGATTTCTATGTTTGGAGATGTTTATGTCATTCACGCATGTCTATTTGAATGAAATCTCATTTTTCATATTTAAACTAACAGTTGTCCTAGGGCTGGAAAGAATAGAATTCTGTGTTGGATAAATTTTAGCAAAGGACAGGTTTTGCGTTGTTTTAATCACGGGTATATAAATAAATAAATCACCGCTCATTGTTAAAGCTAAAATTCATTTTGGTCTTTTGTGTGTGACTTCAATTTTCGCATTTTTGGCGTAACTGACTTCCTATTTCGCCAACATGTGATTTTAATTGTTTAAGTTCAGTAAAATACATTTTGAAGTTTTTGGAAAATGTTGTTAGAAAAAAAAACATTTTTATCATTTTCATATTTTATAGGAAAACGAAACGGTTTAGAAATGAAATTTTAAAATAAACATGACAAGTTTTTAAGAGAAAATTTATTTTTATGAATTTTTTTGTTTTTTTTTGTCACGTGAATATCATAAGGAAGATTTTTGGATGTTTTGTGTGCGCATATTAGGGTGCGGTAGGACCAACGATACGATAAAAACGTTAACGACAACAAGAGAAATGTTGTTTTAGCCTTAGAAACACTATTTTCGTACCTTGTCAACGAGGTGTGAGAGTTATTAATTAACTCATTTTACGTTTTAAAGCTTGTTTTATGCCTCCTTTATAGTCTATAGATGGAAATTTTGGAGTATTTTGGGTAACTGAGGAGAAAATTCCACTATAGAGTGGGAAATGGAATATTTGTAAGCGAAAGAAATGTTAAAATTCTTCGCTTTGATTTTCTTTTTTCGGTTTAGGAGAAATTAAATATGAAACGATTAGATTGCGTGACATTTGGATGGTAGTGTTTGGATGCAAAACTAGTTGCCTCACACTTCTATTCGTAATTGTGTGAAGGTTATAGATGAAAAAGAATTTTCAAAATTTGCATTCATATAGAACTGCTAGTGTATTTTGGATGTTTTTAAAAGTTTTTTAAAAATCTCAATGCATACATATAGAGGGCCCAATTTAGAATCATCTTGCATGCCTATTTTATGATTGAAATGCATTAAGTACACCATGCACATATACACATGGTTGCAAAGTGGATGTACACAAATTGATTGTGTAGGATAGGATAACTAAGTGTTAGAATTTCGGGACGAAATTCCTTTTAAGGGGGGAAGAATGTAACAACCCGGAATTTTGACAGTAAATAGTTATTTAATTAGAAGCTCAAAAATAGGAATTCCTGCAAACGATGGAATTTGACAACGAAATTTTAACCGTTGCATTCGTTCCGGAATTTTGGTCAACTTTCATGTTTGGAGTTTCGCGAACGGAGTCCGTATGAAAAAGTTACGGACGAAACACGAAACAGACGGAAAATAATAAAACAAAATAATTAATATATAGCAAGAAATAATTACCCAGCCACCTCACTGCCTGGTAGTGACGGATAGAGTGTTTGTCATATAAAATTATAATATGGATAGGCTAATGTTAACAAAAATAGATCTGACGGTCGAAGGCCAATTCCACCCCTATAAATAAAGGGGTAGAGCCTCATTCTTTCTCCACATAAATCTACAAAGGCAGCGGAGCTCTTCCATTTCTCTCTCTCTCTTCAAACCTAAATTCTTTAATAAAAATATATTCATACATATCAAATCAAATACAATTCATATGAAATTGAGAGGGCAAGCAGATCTAATGGAAAGGAATGCAAAGTGATGCTCCAAATCATATTCTTCTCTCTCTTCCCTTTTTCTTATATTTCTACAGATCTAGAATTTTCCCCTTTCTAGATAAATTGTAGATTTATAAGAATTTGGGGATTGTGAGCTTAAAGGGTTCTGAGAAATTGGAAGTTATAAGGTGAGTGGGAAATTTACTAATACAATAATAATGACTTATCTATTTCGTTTGAATCCAATCTATGTTTTATGTCTATCAGATATGCTTATTTAGATAATTGTAAATTGTGGCAACCACCAGATCTGATTATGAATATGTTAAAAATTTACAAATGATAATATCTGATTATATATAACACAAATTGTAGGATTTTTATATATTTTTCCCATATATTCCTACAGTTATGTCATGAAATATGTTATACATGTTATATTGCACCGTGGATCTGGAAATCAGTCCTATTAAATATTAATTTGTTGTATTTATGTTCTAGATCTTTAGTTCAGTGCTGAAATATGAAAAATGTGAATTTGGGTAAAAAGATGAAATTTGTGTATTATGTGATTTTAAGAATAAAAGAAATATTCCTTGTTTATATTCAATATTGTTGGGTTTTGGCTTAAGCATTGTAAAACATGTTGTTTCCTCATTTTTAAATAAAGAGGCATTATTTTGGAATCACAAGAAGTATGATAAAAAAGGATTAAAAAGGGAAAAGTGGTGCAAATATACATATAAGTATAAATACATATACTTGTATGTAATTTGCATCGACTATTCCAAAATAAATATATTACATATATTTCTTGTGATTTGGGAATATGTCAATTCCACAAAATAGGCATTATTTACAATGATTATGCCTAACGGCCCTTGTGAGACCTGAAACCTTTTTGGGAAGCTTGAATATAAAAATGGAATGTTTGGTTAATTGATTAAACCAAATCATTAATTTAAAAATAAGTATTGCAAGGTAACTACGTTGACTGCACGAAAACATAAAATATATATACATACATATATATATATATATATATATATATATATATATTCTATCCATCCAAATCAGCGTAAAATGGTAAAATGTACATTGTATTGAATGTTTGATTTTATTCATCTATGGAATCATATATGTAAATTGTATTCCATATTAAATGAATATATTTATGGTGACCATTTGTAGCAATCAATATAATTAATTGCTATTAATAGGACAACAAATCAATAAATAACAATTGTAACAAATTGTTGAATGGGGAAAGTGAATATGATAGGATAATGGTTACAATTCCTAAATTTTATTTAGGATAAATGTTGTGAACCCCAATTAGGAAATTCAAATTATAACTGCATTTCGATACGAGGTTAAACTCAACTTGTGGTGTAAGCCTGCTCGGAACCGACCGGCAAATCCAGCAACCACAGGTAATCAGTTTAATGTGAGGGGTCTAATGCATAAATATAATCGTATTAAGGCACCAGGTTAAGTTCACTTGTGGTAGAAGTCTGCCCAGAGCCGCCCGACAAATCCAGCATCCACAATAGTCAACTTAATGTGAGAGGCCTGGTACGTATATATATATATATAATAACAGGCAACAAACAAATAAATAAATAAAATTAGAAATACCTATTGGGGTACAACAATTAAATATATTTGGGACTGCTAAAATAAAGATATTCCGTTGTAATTAATGTCTTAGGAAAATTATGGTCGTTATGCTCATAAATAACATTAATTGTAATCAATGAAAATTAAAGATAAATGGATGCCTTAGGAAAATATGACTGTTATGGTAATAAAGGGCAATAAACAAAGAAATGAGAAGTAAATGGGTGTCTTAAAGGGATTAATGGATATTGATTGTTGTTTAAATACTAAGTCCAAACCAGAGAAGAAGTCAAATAAATATCCTAGGGGAAATAACCTTCCTTATTTATGTTAATGAATATAAAACTTATAATTAAAAATAGAATTAGACTTAGTAGGTTAATAATGTAAAATATTATTAACCATATAAAACCCATGACAAATGAAATCGTGTAGGTAAAGTATTCCCGTGTAGAGGGACTAAATGGGAATGACTCAATAACGTAGCTCACTTTATCCCAAATAGGGAAAGGTATAATAGGCTAACAGGGGTACGAACCAATAACCTTCGCACATAGTCTGCTTCCTGGGTCCTAAATGGCTAAGAGACTAGGGGTTGAAGAGCCCACCTAGGAACAAGTCTTTAAGTTTAGGGATCTTAAATGGCAGGTGTGTGAGGGCTTACCCAAACCTGGAAACTAAAACGTCAGATATGGCTACCTATCCTACGGGAAGTAATAAGCGACTAAGGAGGTTATCTAATAAGGTCAGCTAGAAGGTATAGTGAACGATAAAATACCTTCTCTCACCTTATGCGGGGTAAGGGTATATGCGTGAATGATGGAAGCCTTAACTGGTAGGTCCCGTAGCTAGTGCCCTCTAGTTTATATAATGTTGAATATATTATTGAGGGTTAATAAGTGACCAATAGGTTCATCTAAGGTCTTAAGTGATTAGGGATAATCCACCCTATCTATCATTTAAAGTGAGGCATTAAATAATAAACAATAGTGAATATATAGATAGAAACCCTATAATTAGGGGCCCACTCTCAATTAAATAACCGGTTATGTTCTGGTATAAAGGCTTCACAAAAATTTGTGTAAACATCCTATTTCGGTAATATAGTTTGGGAATACTACTTTGGGAAGGGTAGTAAAGTCATGCGTAAACATTTACTAGGTTGAACTAGAATCACTAACCTAGTTAGGCATACATCTTGGGTTGAAGCAAATGGGATACATCCGTGTATTATAACCTCTATTGTGAATTTCTTAGTCACCAGAACTTGTTGTTCTGACCCCCTCCTCATTACAACCTCCCAGGTTTCTCAGAGAAGGTCGGGTTCTCCAGGTGCTTAAGTTTGCCTTTCGGTTCTCGTTCTCTCTCATGCTCGGTATTGGCAGAGTGACTTACTTTGAAAAAGGTAGTTACTTTAGTTAACACTTATTATCCTATTTTGTTTCCGCTGTGAGTTTTCTTTTATTGTACTCTGATTATGCTCATGCTCATTTATTGTAGGTACCAGATTACACACTCCATTCTTTGATGTGTTTAAGTTTCGATTTTTCCAAATTTGGATGCAGAAAAGTGTGGGGTGTTATATATATATATATATATATATATATATATATATATGAAGCCGGGGCATCCTTGTTGTGTAGCACCCATTTAGCACCCATATCCTACCGTGAGCTATACTAATCCAAATCCAACAAGATTTTGTAGATGTTCAATCCATATTTATATTATCATCTCCAAAATTAGAGCTCATTCCGACATTCGTATAATAATATAATATATTTGATGTTTAAATTTAAAACTTAAAAAAAATGTTTGAACGGTGAATAATTAAGCTAAGATTTTGAAAATGTTATGAATGCGGAACCAGCTCAAATTTTGGATAGATGATAATATATATGTGGATTTAACATCTACAGAATCCTGGTGGATTTGGATTAGTGCCACTCATGGTAGGGTAGGGTTGCTAAAAGGGTACTGCAAAATAGGGGTGCTCCATAACGCTCCTTTCTCTCTCTCTTTCAATATATATATATATATATATATATATATATATATATATATAAGGCTAATGAAGAAGTTAATTAAAGTAAGAAATATGAGAAAAAGTAAGCATAAGAAAACAAAACGAGTTAATAAAATATTATCTTACCTCTTACACATATCATAACCATATAAATCCATGCACTTATCAAATCACCCTTCCACAAAATTACAAGCAAACTATGGAAAGGGGTTTAGCCAAAAGCAAATGGATATAGGCAGGGGATTTTAAGCAATTTTCCAATGCCTATTTTATTATCTAAGTTTTTCTATAAATATCGCACCTCTTTCTCTTACTTATTTACACCAAAACTATACTCTTCTTCCTTCTCTCAAGCTTCATTAATGGCATAAATTTCTCATAAATTAATATAAGAATAAATCAAGGCATATTCAATAAGGAATAGTAAGGAATAATACTAGAAAAATCACTTCAAGAATCCCCTTTCTACTAGCCTCCTTTTCTCACCGTCACTATCAAGAAGGCAAACTACTCTTTCTTGGTCAAGAGCCATAAAGGAGGAGGGAGGCAAGTTATAGCAAGAAACACTCAAGGATGAGAAATTTATGAGGAGTTGTAGCGGAGCTATAACCATTTTAGGAACTTTAATAACCGATGAAGATGAGAAATTAAACTTAAATGACCTTAACGATTCATATGCTATGTTGTTTGCTATGATATTGTTTAATGTCAATAATGCTTTCCATGATGATTATTTATCAAGTTTGATTGATGATATGGAATTTGAATGGATTATTTAATGAGTCATGTTAAATACACATCGATAAATATAAAGCAAATCACTTTTCATTCATGAATAAAACGGTGGATTGGATTGATTAATCCTCTTGAAAATAGTTTAAAATTGTTTAAAAATGAATAGCAACCACTTCTAAAGGTAAATTCGAAGTTAGAAAAGAATATAAAATTCGAACAAATTTTGATGTGTCGCGTAACGGTACTTCGTAATTCCACGCCTTAAAAAATTAAACTTTATACACTACAAAATATGAGTCTACGTTCTTTGGAATAAGATTTTTTTTGAACCCTCATAATCGTAACTTTCCGATAAATAAAAAAAGATAGAGATTACATCCAGTATATTTGAAATATGCCCAAACAAGTTTTTGAAAACATTACATTTTTGCAGTACGAAATCCGGAAAATTCAATTATTTAAAATTGAGATTTTTAGTCGTTTAAAAATATGGAATAAATCTTATAAATCATTTAAAATGTTTTAAAATGATTTAAGTTGAACATATGAAATTTTCAATGATAGAAAAGTCGTTCTAACCAATTATGCGAAAATAGCACTTTTACAACACTTTTCAATAACGATTGAAATTTGAGTTCAAACCGAATGAGTCTTCTCCGAACCTTATTAATTTTTTCAAATGATAAATGAAGTAAATTCAAGATTTATTGAAAGCTCTACAACTTAATTAAAGTTCTTTATATAATTGATTCAAACCAAAAGCTATAATAAGCAATTGTTTAACCGTGGCTTTAGAAAGCTATCAGGTAAGCCATAATTTTCTATTCGTGAGATCATGTTCGACGTTTTACTAAGGAGCTATTTGGGAGAAAACAATGCCCGGTTTTACTTGGCCCTTTTGTTGGGTGAGGGATAGATAAGGATGAAATATTGGAAATGAGTTAAGTACCAAAGAATATGTTTTCTTAAGTTAAACGAATCAGATTACTTAATGACTATCTTGTAGTATTAGTATCCTACTCCGAGAGAAGTTTTACTATCCGTGAGAATCTAAAACGAGATTAATCCGTTATCATATGAATAGTGGAGATTAAACAATGAAATCGATATCGAGCAAAATGAGTATGATTTCTTTGGATCTATCATACTAAAACAGACTTACCATCCATGATGACATAATCAATGAACAAGGTTTAATGATTCCATATAGATGTTTGAAGAATATCTGAAAGATATACATCCTTAAAAAATGTTTTGTAAAAAAACGAAGAACACTCAATACAACTTAAAACAATACTTTCTCGATGATTGATTCGAGGAGATCGTGATCAAATTTGGACGATTCTTATCCGAAAATCACTTCTCGAATTAGCTGACATTTCGAGATCAAAAGGGAAGGAAGAAAGATGAATTATGGAGATCGAATGAAGGGTTGTGTCATTGACATTCGAGGGAATTTTCCCATTTCACTTATCGACAATAGTTTTTCATTTAGATCTTCGATGCAACTGCTCAGTCACAATTTAAAAGTGAAAGTGCCTTTAGTTTATCCTAGCATAGAATGACTTGTATGTAAGAACGTTTGACGTTGCACTTATAATGCGCGTATATTAATCTCCATGAATGTACATCTATTTGGTAATGTGGGAAGTAACCCGCCCATTATATATAGACATACAAACTCAGGGGATATACATTAGTGGAAATTAGTTGCATATGTTGGGTTTGGAAGCATGACATTTAAAGTGAAGAATGTGCTTGGTGCAAGGTAATCGACAACCTTAAGCTTCATCACTCGGTAATGGCACAAAAAAGGGCATGTAGTGATGTTCTGTGGGTAATGTCCATTAGGCTATGACCATTATCTTTCTAGATTATTCATTATATGTTGAGTATGTGATGCATGCAAGGGACGTCTTAGATAGGTTGTTACGAACAAGGTAATGACGTATTCTGTTAGTGCACCACCTTTGGGTACTGTGTAGCTTGCATCCCTCCAAAGGTGTACTATGGAAAAAGTAGTTCCTTATCTTGCCATTGTATGGAAATCCATTCTACCTAAGAGCTTGTAGTTTTTTTTGTATTGCTTGACGTACACGGAAGTTAGTAATGATAAGATTTTCACACTTTGATTGGAATTATTTCAAGGAGTTTATCTCGTAAATCATTATAAATATTAAATAATTTTACGTAGCAAAGTTTTGGTTACCATAAGGGAAAAGCTCGTACCATGTTTTTGTGTAGTTGCAGTCTTATGGGATACTTTCATCTTTAAATTTCATATTTGAGTTCCTTACACCAGTCCCATGATTGATTTGAGGTTTATTTTCCTTTCCCCCCAAACTATGGGTGCCCTATTTTCTTTGGAAAGCCTAGTAACTTAGGTTTTACATAGATCAATTAGAAGGAGACTGGAGCTGAAGATTCTGTAGATAATCATCTAATCCTGCCTTTACTTGACCCCATTCAGCATTTACGATGATAAGTCTTATAACTAACTATGCTGACATTTGTTCCACTTTGATACATATGATTAATTTTTCCACTCTAATTATTTTGTAAAATATGCATTTTTCTACTGTGTAATATTTTGTTCTTTTTACTTTCTTTATATTTTCTTTTTTACCATAAATGATTATATTATTTGACATTTGGATTTGCAAGTGAATACCATGGAAGTATTAGTGTCAATTTTCGAGGGTCAAGGAAGAGGGTTATTACAGTCCATTAATGTAATATTCCACTACAAAAATTCATGTGTATGAATGATGAATGATTATTATAACGATTTCTAGAAACCTCTTGTATTTGGTATTTAGGTCAGATCAGTTATCAAAACAAGACTTCTAAGAGAAGTTAGCAAAATGAACCATTATAGCAAAGTTTCCGCAAAAGTTGTCAGGAAAAGATGTCAAAAAAAGCTTCCAAGAGAAGCTACCAGAGCTTTCAAGCAACAACATTATCAAAGTAAATCTTCCAAATATAGCTATCAACTAACATGAAGTTTACACGAGAAGCTAAGAGAAATCCTAGAGTTAATGAGTCTAGATAAGGCTTTGATGAATTCCGACTACGTGAAATTCTTCTAAAACTATATTTATATACACACACAACTAATGTGTGTATGTTCTCATTTTAGCCCAAAAATAATTAAATAAAACCATAATATATTTCTTAATCATCGTAAACTCTAATTCAGTACCTCACAAAATTCAAGGTTGCTGCAACTAAATATTCGAAATCCAAAAACTCAAAAGTTTTGGGTCATTACCGTGACAGCAGGCTAGATCAATATAAAGCCCCAACTGGAGAAGCATGGCCAAGCTGAAGATCACGAGTCTCCTCATTGGAAAGCAAGTACTAGGTCTAGTGCAACCCAAATAAAGCCTCCGCTATAAAGACAAAGGTCGGAGTACGAAATGCGTGCCCCTTTGTTGGGGTGTGAAAGGAAGGGTTCATAAGATGTTGGTCACACTATGCTTCATTTAGAGAGGTAGAGTTGGAAAGCAAGAAATAGAATGCTTCGTCGGAAAGCGACAAGATTAGCTACCATCTTGAGTCCCACATGATAATTTGTTGGACTGGGCTCAACAAGGATCGCGCTATGTCCGTTTGAAAATGCAATGGGTCGGAGAGTAAAATTTAAGTCGCTTCATCAGAGAGCTGTAGGATTAGATTACCCATCATTAAGTCCCTTTCTCTGGAGAATGACCAGATCGGGCTTGGCAAGGGTTCGAAGAAAAACCTCGATCGGTCTGGAAAGGCTAAGCAGAGGAAATTAGTCTAAAAAACGACGATTGGTCTGTATAGACCATGAACCGATTTGTTTAGACTACGTATTAGCTCATTGGATTGAAGAGACTATGGACATTCTTAATGATCTAGGGAGATCGTCCTCATAAAATAATATTAAGCGGCTTAAAGAGACAACTTAACTAAATTTGAATGGTAGACGATCCAAAGAGACCATCCAATTAAAACACGACCATAAAATGATCCAGAGAGATCACCATCTTAAAAAAAAATGATATAGAGAAATCGCCAAGTTGAAACTTAACTTAAATACTAAAAGATCAAGAGAGATCAATACAAAACAACATGAAAAGACCCTAACTCGGATTGAAAACAAGATAGTCAGCGAGGTGGTACCTCAGGTTGGATATAGTGCACTTGGAAGACTTGAATTCAATAGATGAATGCTAGGAAGTCTCAATTGATTTAGCCAGAAAGCTCCGCCTAAAGCGAGACTAAACTCAAAGATCTTAGCTATGGTCGGCTTAGCCGGAGAGCTTTCCTTAAGCATAATTGAGTCTCGGTAGGCTTAGACAGTGAGCTTTGCCTTAAGTTTTGGTTGATGTAGTTGGAAAGCTTGCCTTGAGCAGGACTAAGTTTTATTTGGATTTACTAATGAGTTAATTCCAAATTCAAGCAATTGGAAGATTAGATGCTGATTGAACTGGATAAGGGTTTGGATTGGAAAGCAACCGAATGTTCAACTGCCTGATGTGAATTATTGGAACTTATTCAAAGAACGCCTTATATTCAAAAGTCACACTTTAAAGGAAAAATGTCCAGCTGCTTTTGGATCAAAGTGGCTTTAACTAAACTTAGAGAATTCAAATGAAATTGAAAAAAAATTCACGAAAGCACTTAGAAAATGGGAAAAGCAACTTGGGAAAGTTTCTTAGAATTTAGAGATAACTTAATGACTCGACACCAAGTCAACTTTATGAATCAGATCTTACTCAATAGTACTCATTTTTGACATCTTCAACTTTTCAGTTAAGATCTTCCTACTCCTCTACATTGCACATGCATAATTTCAAGCGATTTGGATAAGTACTGTATAATATATGGATGACTCATACTTTGAACTTGAATGAACTAGAAGATTCACGAAGATGGATGATTAAATTAACTCGAAATAACTCAAGATTGGGCGAGATGACTCATCTAAAAGATAAGAGGACAACATAAGAAATAAATTCTGAAAATTGTCTAACTCTATAAGTCAGACCCGAGTCTTAGGTTTAACTCGAATCGTTGTGCGATTTTTGGTAATGACTCATCTTGGTATAAGGTCACTTTTGCAATTTGGTATCTGACCTAATAATCATGGATTTTCCTATAAATATATGCCTAATTTCAATTAGAGAAAGACCTATTGTGACCTTGTTGGAGATGTGTTATTCTATAAATCATCCCAGCTCCTTCAATCCTTATCTCTTTTAAGAATATTCAAATATTTTGTAACTTAGATCTAAAACTAAGGAGTTAAGATCCGAAGAGTTCTAAGTAGCAAGATCATAATAAAAGATTGATTGAAGTGGATGTAGGCTGGAGTCAGCCAAACCACTGTAAAATTTCCATGTCTATTTTACTTTTTCTATTCTACTATTTTTCTATGTGACCTATGATTACTATCTTCTGAATTGGAATGAAAACATTTTTTTGGGATTGATTCTATTTTTGTAGTTAACAAGGTAGAAAAAATTATTTACGATTTTATATGTTAAAATTATTTTTCAAATTGATTAGTTTCCATTTCTCCTCTTAAAAGCATTTTAAAAACACAATATAAAAAATTGGGTCTATTATGGTAATGCTAATTATTGCTAATACAAGAAAACTATTATCATGCCGATACGATTGGTAGTCCAAAATGACTGTCGATAATTACTGTTATCATTTATGATTTGTTTGTTAGCATACCAGTAAACTATAAACAATTGATGGATAATGATAAATTACAAACACACAGAGTAACTAAAATTTTATTATATAGAATTCGATAATGATAAAATAAAATTGTTACTTATTCTAACTCCATTAACATTTATATAAGCTTTTTGACTTATTTTAGTTATGTAAAAGATTTTTGATTAATTACAATTTTTTTGAATATACTTCATGAGAACCCAATGGATTTATATGGTTCTAAAGAAAATTAATTCGTGTATGTCAGCTTCAACTCATGATGACACTTATGCTCTCTAACAACTATTTTTGCGAGAAATATATACAAGGTATGAATTGAACAAGTGTCAGTTCCCAAATTGTGATATAACAATTTTATTATTATTAGACTTTGAAGTTAATAAAACTGAACAATCGTTCAGTCATAAATAATACAACAAAGATTTGCCTAAAATACAATCAAATTTTCAAAAATTTATGGTTCCGGGGTTAGGCACAAGGACAAACTCAACAAAATTTTTATCCATAAGTACAAGAGCCTAAAATTTTAACAAGGAAATTTTTTAGTGTAAAGAGAGGAAATCAGGGGCCCACTATCATTTCATACTTTACACTAAAGTTTGTCCTTATGGTTAATTTTTTTGCCTTTTGTCCTTATGGATAAATTTTTTGTTAATTTTGTCCTTCATAATATTTTTCTGTAGTTAAAATTGTCAAAAGATTTCAAATAACGAGTAAATTTACTGTTATAGTTGAATTAACATTTTTTTATGGTTGCTTCCGCAAATTGCTTGATACAAACATGTTAACCATAAACCCCCACCGAGAACACTTAACTTCAAACCTAAGGGTCCATATGGTTTATTCAACTATTCTGTATTTTTAATATTGATTACCAAAGTTGAAAAAGAAAAGAGACAACAGATGAAATTATGGCTGTTATGGTAATGGTTACCGTTACCATTTAACAATAACGTTACCGTACCATTTTTACTGGTAAGTCAGAATTGCTTACCGTTACCGATCAACTGGTATATCGATAATCTGGTAACCGTTACACTGGTAATGACAAATTACCATTTGTCCATCAAAGTTTATATCTTGACATGTTTTTTGTACACATTGTACATTTATTATACTATATGTAGTGTTAATTTATAAGAAAACGTAAATGAGAAAGAAAATAAGTGTACTATGAATTATTTCACTTGATTATTGAACTAGATATAATCATTTGTTTGGTTCTAAATGTAAGTAATAAAGCATATCAGATGAATATGCATATGTTTTAAAGTAACTGATAAAATTACCGTTACCGCTGGTATTGAAGAAATGTTACCGAATGATAAATTTACCGTTACCATACCGCTTTAACTGGTATACTGATTTTAATCAAAAGTGGTTACCGATCGACTGATAATGGTATGATAATGGTAAATTTACCATTCACATAACAACCTTAGATGAAATGGAAGGAAGATGAAGCAGACCATGGAAGGAATAAAAAGACTATAGAAGAATGAATATTTAATGTACCTATGTTATTTTTCAAAATTCAAAAATAAAGTTGTTTTCTATTTGTACGCTAACTTTATTTTGCAAATTGATTGTTTGTCACTGTGTAACCTTTGTAGCTTTCTTGTTTTCCGTTGATTTTTAAAAGTGTTCTCTCCGAGCTGTGACATTTTTATCCTTCAACGCGTTATGTTGGAAAGCCAAAGATGACGTGTGGGGCCCGGAGTCGTCCGCGGCAGCCACTATATGACCAGAGCAAATGGTGCCTTCTCATCTTACAAAATAATCCTTCATCGTTCATACTTTTGTTTTTCTTCCAGCAAGTTTCATCTTCCTAGCTTGTATTCGAGTGCAGGAAAATGGCTGATCAGTTGACCGACGATCAGATCTCTGAGTTTAAGGAGGCTTTCAGTTTATTTGACAAAGATGGAGATGGTATACTATCTTTATTTTGACTTTTAGTCTTATTTTTCTAGATCTACATCGATTTTCTTCTGATTAGGTAGATCCGGTTGAATTTCGTATTTAATTACTATTATCGCTATTTGCGTGAACAGGTGAAAAGATCATATGATATCGAACTTGGCTAATCATCTTGAATCTGTCATAATACTGCTTGCAAGCTGTATGTAAAAAAATAAAATAAATAAATAAATAAATAAAGCCATTTAACGAAATTATTGAATCTTGGAGAGTTTATGGACCAAAAGGTTATTTCATGTACCAGTCTATACTGTTTAACCTTTGATATATAAACTTTATGCTATAACTTCTACCTCTATATCATCCAATTTACCTCTGTTAACTCAGATTATCTAACAGGTGGATATATTTTATAAATATCATTAGTGTATATATATATATATATATATATATATATATATATATATATATATTTTTAGCGTTGATCTATATCATATAATTGATATATGGCCTTATGAAACTAGGGAAGCGTTATAATGATTGTATAGGAAGTGTGTTGCTAAGGGCCAATAAATATTTTGTGCTTTTTAATAGTACATTTTACACGGCAATCAACCACTGTGTAAATTCATTTTGCACGGTGAACAACCACCGACCAACAACCATAGCCATCAATCATCAAAATATTGCTGTTCAATGGTTGGTCATTGTGGAAAATGTTGTTGATCGGCAGTTCACTGTGTAAAAAAAAGAATTAATGTTCTCTTATAAGTAGGCTGTTTAAAAGTCTGATATTAGAAAGAGTATACTTCAAAATTTTATGCTATTTTTTAACAATGGTATTAATAAGAGGAAAAATTGATGCCCTTAGCAGCACACTTTAGAAATGGCTGGGTATATTTTTAACAATTAAAGTGGAAATTTAAACGGTAGTTGCTGTTGGTAGAAATTCCTAGGTGTTCATTGATTACTTGAAAGTTATGACTTTCTAATTGTGCATGTAACAAGAATGTGATAACTACTATCATAACAACTTATTATCCTCATCTTATCTTCTGACCAGTACTAGTTGGTTAGTGATATTACCATACTGGGGTATGATATCAAGTCAGAAAACCAATAAGGTTGGATGTGGTACGAACGGATAGAATAAAGAACACCTTTGCTGCATACAAGTGAACTATAACACACATTTTTATATATACCTTAATGTAATATTATGAAAAAGTTAGTTGTGTAAATGCCACTGCTTCTTGGGGACGTGATTTTCAATAGTTTCTGTCTTTATAGCGAAGTTTTATAATTATCCTAATGTGTATACATGCAAATGAATGAATATTGAGATAATGTATTGCTGACATTAAATGATAACTGTTGGTTGAGAAGTAGCCATAGACTCATAGGCCATAGCTGTATTGTTTAAAAATAATTCAATGATGGAGATGAAGTGCAACTGAGGTAGGCAAGTTCTGGCCTTGGTATTTTACCAGAAACATAATATATTAGATTACAAGGGTGTTAATTATAGAAAGTGAAAGGGAAAAAAAGAGGGAAAGAAGCGTAAGTCTTTGTTGTGCTGTATTTTTAATTACATATTGGTGAGGTCCAACAGATTTTTTTTCTTTGTTGTAACAATTTAGGTCTTTGCTTTTTTTTTTTTTCTATTTGTTTTTCTTTATAAGTGTTGTTTTAAGTTTATATGTTATATTATTGTATTCAATCTAGTTTTCATTTATATGTATTTAAGTCAAATGAAAAATATTTTTAGGAAACTTAGGTCTACAAATTATATATTTCAGTAATTTAATTGGTATGTAATTAAGTGAATAACACATATGATTTAAAAATATTAATCTAAAGAGCTTACAGAGTAATGGTCTCGAATGTTTTTTTTCTCCTTTAAGCAATGGTTATTGATTACGTCTAGGTAAACCCAACATTTATAGCCTCTTTAATTAAACTTCTTACCAACCATTGTCAATAATGGTCATTGGCTAGCATTTTAAAATTTATGCTTAAAAGGCACTCATTTAACATTTCATTTATCCTTTTTTGTTTCAATATTACCGTTATAAACAATTGTTTCAGAAATGAGTGCCTATTTTAACATTTTAGACTGGCTCTGCCAGGATAATGAATTTAGCAGCTAATTACAGTTTTTTTTTAATATAATTTTGGAATGTAACAGTTCTGCTCAGTAGTTTGCTAACTGTTGACTCTGTCAGTAGCAACGGTCAGATACCTTTTGACATTATAACCACCAGTAATCATGGTGGTTGACTTCACAAATAGTTCGGTTGCAACACCATTGATTGCAGTGTGGTTGGACAGTTGAATGAAACTAAAGTTGATTCTCTTGTGGGCTAGTTCACGTACAGAATAAATTTCATGTCTTTGATATGTGGACTGAGTAATACTAAGTGAATATAGTCCTTTTATCTTGCTTGTGCAAGCCAGAACAACCACTTTATGAGGAAAAATAAGTATTATTAATATTGCTGTTGTGAGACCGTTCGATTGTTTAATTTCAGTATCTTTTATAATTAGTCAATTGTTAGTATAATGCACTAGACATTTATAATATATGTATTGTTGTACTCTATAAAAATATATCTCTCTCGTTTCAGATGGAATTGATACACACAGACATATATAAATGTATATACACACTCATAATCTAAATGGTGCTAGGATTTTATGTTGCAACTAGAGTAAATCTTATACTCAAGAAGAATCGCTTGTAATTTAAATGGTATTTTGTAGGTAAATTTTATGTTATATCTCAAATTTATGCTATTAAGACTATACTGCTTGGTCCCCACACGGGTTTAGGTTTAGTGGGTAGGATTCAGCATTGTTTATCTTCTTACAGTAATTGAGGAAGATGCTTACATGATTTGATATGATATGAAAAATAACAATACCTATAATCTATTTATCCTAAAAATTTATATTGGTTGATCCTGTACCCTAAATACTGTATATGTATGTATGTACACACACATACATACATACACACATGCATACATACACATACATGCATACATATATGTCTCTGTGTGTGTGTGTGTGATACACACAAACACACACATGTTTGGATTCATATGTGTGTCTTCGTATGCATGCACATTCATATATGATCACACATTAATATTCTATATGAATATATCTATGTTTACAGGGATATACGAATGCTACTCTTAAGTAGGGAAACAATTAGAATCATTCGGAATTATTCTAAAAGCAGTAGAAGAACCTGACAACTAAACTGGATCTATGTTAAGTTCTATACTAATCACCTTCCTTTCTCTCTCCCTTTTTGTAAACACACTCATGCACTTCCTAGGCATGTGCGTTTGCAGAGTGGAAAACTATGAAGGAAGATGTTTATAACGATTGTCAGAGCTGCTAGAGAATGGAAGATCTATTGGAAAAAGGAAATTTAAAAATAATTCAGACTTCGTTCAAAGTTTATGGTTACTTAAAAATTGAATTAGTGTTATAAGTGCTGTAGCTCTGAAAAAAGTGTAGATGCCAGTAAGCAACAACATAAACGATGAAGCTATAAGTTTGAAAGCAAAAGCTTAATGGGGCCTTGACAGCATCGTGCAGGTTGAATGAAGGGAATTCAAATCTATGTGCTAACATCTTTATATACTTTAGCCTGCTGCCTTCACTGTTTTCTTTCTATCTAAAAATGCCTACTCTCAATCTTTTTGTCTACATTAACTCATGTTATAACAAACAATACTTTCTTACGTTTATCTTCTTGGATTTTGCATTCATCCATTTCAGTTCATAATATGTTTATTAAATGCTAATAAAACCAGGTTGCATAACAACCAAAGAGCTAGGGACAGTGATGCGATCACTGGGGCAAAACCCAACAGAAGCGGAACTGCAAGACATGATAAACGAGGTGGATGCCGATGGCAACGGTACAATCGACTTCCCTGAATTTCTGAACCTAATGGCCCGTAAAATGAAAGACACTGACTCCGAAGAAGAGCTCAAGGAAGCCTTCCGTGTATTCGACAAGGACCAGAACGGTTTCATCTCAGCCGCCGAATTGCGTCATGTGATGACCAATCTAGGGGAAAAGCTGACCGATGAAGAAGTCGATGAGATGATCCGTGAAGCTGACGTTGATGGAGATGGTCAGATTAACTACGATGAGTTCGTTAAGGTCATGATGGCTAAATGAACAACTCTGTTTATTGCTCTTAGTGTTTTCCATTTTAGATTGTGCTATTAGGAGAGAAACCCGATGAACTGTTTCTGATATTTCTCACCCTTTGTTTATGGTTGTGGTTTTCCTTTACTATCGACTTTTTGTACGAAGTTATTGATTCTGGTCACTTGTATCCTTTATGTAACTTGTGTTGCGCTTTCTACCCGCAGTTCCAACCTTTTGGTACTTACGGTTTATTATCGAAGAACTGAAATGAATTCAAATAGCATGTTTTTGTGGATCAGGCATGTTTATTAGATTTGATTTTTGAGTTAGTATGATGTGAAACATTGAACTTTGCAGATTGATGTTATCCTTTTTAGAAGCTTGAGAAAAACTTTTTCTTTGAAATCAATGGATCAACCTGATGATCGATCCATGTTGATGCACTAAAGCGGGAGGCTGAAGTTTGATAATGGATGATTTTTTGGTAGAAGTTGATGGTCGTTCTATTTGTTGAGGTAGAGGCACGGGAGTTCAAAAGTAGACGGTGAGACAACGCTGTTGCTCGTAGATTGGTAGCCATAAGAGATCAGCCTGTAGGTGCTGACTGTGACCTTTAACACCTGTATATCGATATTATTTGGCTACTGCTGGTGCTTTTTTAATTGAGTCAGTGCAACAGTTTGTTTGGTGAGAAAGCTCGGTTGTTTCACAGTTTTTTGACACTTCTGAAATTCTTTTAAATTTGTTTTTCTGGATTTAAAAGGGTGATTTCAAAAGGAAAACTTTAAAAAATTAACCAAAAAAATTGAAATTTCTGCAATTTCCATGAAATTTTGTTTCTTTTCAATTATATTGACTTGGTTTGTTTGATTGGGCTGGACTTATCAAACCAATTTTGATTGGGCTATACTTGTCTGTTAATACCATAGGGTAATGGTTTTAATGATAACAACTTCAAAAAATAATATCAAATATAAATACTAATGTTGTAACAACCTGCATCCCAATGAATTTGAATTTTCGTAAAAGCGAAAACCCAAATTGATTGAAATACTAATCTTTTGTTTGGTATCCTGCAAAAAAACCAAGATATTCATCGAAACTCAAATAAATAACATACAACAGAATAATTTAGATGCATAATAATAAGTAAGTAAATTTTTTAGGAAAGAAACGTATATAAGAAACAAAAATGAAAAGATAACGTCTTTCTCCAGAGGCTTAGAAAAATACAGAAGTAGAATAAAACACTCAGTCAAGACAAATGAGCATCACACTTTACAAGCACAAAATAGCCTAAGCTACTTGGAAACAACAAGGAACACCAACACAGCTCAGAAGCTAGGTTCTGAAAAGGAATAATGGAAAAGGTGCACCAAAGTCGGATAACCTGGACTACGAACCATCATAACAATACCACAGCCCTAGAGCCATCCCGAGCAACCTTACTCGATCAACGAGCCAACCAAGCGAATCTCGATCCTCTTGCAGGCTTCCAGACCGAAAAGCATCTCTTAATGACAATCCAGGCTGCACCCAAAACCAGAGCCAAGCAGCAAACCTTGTTCGACGGCCAACAACAGTGACTCATAATGGTCCAGACAATAGCCAACCGAGTAGACCTAAAAAAAAACCCACACCCACCCAGGAACATCCCACAACTCCTCAATCGACACCCTCCCGAGGCTGCAACCCCCTATTAATAGAGAAAAAGTTAGCCATTGAAACGAGATTGAGTTACCCCTGAAGGGCCTCCCTTTGAAAGCGAAGAAGACATTGTAGGATCTAAATTAACCCTAGAGGGGTGAAAAATAGGGTTTATTGTTGTTTTTCGCTGAGTAATAAATAATAGCAACACATATAATAATCAAAGTAAATGCGGAAAAAGAAACAACACAAAATTTACCCAGCTTCAGTAAAACTCTGCCTACTGCGACATTCTACTAGGTATTAAAACAATCTCTATGCTTACAATCCCGTGCAAACTAGCGACACCCGCTTCCAACTGCTCTAATTTTACGCTCAAAACTCTGCACTGATCTCTATCCACAAGATCAAATTTTCGCAAATTACAAACCTGTAACTCGTAAACCTTAGTTTAGAAAACTAGTAAACTTCAAAACGATTACAAAATAAAAACACTTAAAAACAAAACCCTATTTTAAAAACTAAAACACTTTAGATTTGTCAGCCCCTTCTGTTATTTGTTATGTCACTTTAATGTCGGCTTCCTCCTTTATTCATCAATGGATGTCGGCTTCCTCCTTTATTCATCAATGGAGACCGAAAGGAGAAATAGGGTTTTGATCCTCCTTCCAAATCGTGACTTTAATGTTGATTCATTTTTGTTCTCTAATGGCTCTGATTATTCGATGCTTCCAGGTCTTCTGATTTGGTGCTTCAAATGATCAAAACTTTTGTGAGTTCCTCTAATTTGATTTCTGTTACACTCGAATTTGATTGCGTGGTTTCGATCAATTAAAGCCGACGATGAATTGGTGTATAAATATGGTTTCGAACTCGAAATTCTCTAATTCTAGATTCCATATGTGGCTTGAATTATTCTTGCGATATTGATTTGGCAATTTGAATTTCCCTTCCGAAAATATAGATCTAATACTTGTCGTATATTTATATTTTTGGAAAAAAATCATTTTGGCAGTTTCTTGAAATTTGATTCTTTTTGTTGACACTTTCATCACGATTTCAAATTTGATATTTTGTGAATATTCTCATGTAATTCCTCTATCACGAATTTGAAAATAATCTATTGCCTCCTATCTCTTGTATTTGATGATAAAAACAGATGCTAGGTTTGGTCTTTACTTTGGTTTTTGTTCACTGCCTCCATGTTAGTTGATATAAAAAATTATCAATACACACACACACACTATTCATACACAAACACACACACACACACACACACACATACACATAAGAATATATATATATTGGTTTGAAACTGGCTACTCCTTGCATCCTTGATGCCATGTAGTTGCACCAATTACTATGTTTCTCCTTTGTACTCATGCTTGTCCGTGCCTTATTTATGTTGAACTGTGTTGATTTGTGCACACATGCGCACTTGAACCTGACATGTTTTTGCACCAATTTTGTGTGCCTTGTTTCATTTACCATATACATTTGTTTGAGGCTCTTCATTGCCCTTGTGTATGGCCTGTTAGTGTGTACTTCATGCTTGCATTATCCAAGTATTTGAAACTTCCCTTATCCATGTCAAATTGTATTCACCTACTTATACACTGAAATGCTATGGTGCTTGTACTCTGGCTTTGCTTGGCTGGTTGTATAGTGTGTTAGAATTTATAATACAATATTTCCATTTGCAGAAGGTTTGGAAGATATTATTGATTATGGTAATAGAATATTTCCAATTAGAGAAGATTTGGGAAATATTGTTAATTTGAGTAATATAATATTTCCAACTGTAGAAGATTTGGAATATATCAAAAATTTATTGCATCTTTTGCAAAAATAGGCAGAGCAATAAATTACCTACATAAGTGGAAGGATTTGAAGAAGGTTTTTTTTTGAGATAGTGAAGTAAGGAATTAATTCCCTAATTGGTTGGTTACACAAGGAACCTATCAGGAGAATTGGAGAATTAATTAGGCATTGATTTATATCATAAATCAATTACTTCAACCCCAAGCATTGATCCTTATATAAGGATAGGGATTAGGTGAATGTGTTATCATCCCAAAAATGTGAGGTGTATCATCTCTAAAAGTTCTTCTTCTTCCCTACTATCAGTCCTGTAATTTTTTCTTATTGAGAAAAGTAATAAAATCTCCTCTCCCCAAGTGGACGTACACTAACAAGACGTTAGAGGAACCACTATAAACCTCTTGTATTATTTCTTTTATTGCTACATCTGTGATTGCTTTGCTGGTGACTATTTGTTGTTTGTTTTGCCTTACCATCATTCCGTTCCTATTCGTTTTTTTTTCCGCAACAATTGGTATCAGAGCTACGAGGTTGATTGACAAAGGGTGTTAGGCATTGTGGCAGGAGATAAGGAGAATTCAGCAATTGTATCAAGGTCATATGTCAAAGGGACATATATGGAATCAGGATCTCAGTTAGCAATAGAAAGATGGAATGGGGATAAAGACTTCGAGAAGTGGCAATGGAGGATGAAAGCTGTTTTGATGAGGAATAATGTTCATCTTGTGGTATTTGCTCCTGAGGAGTTGACGGATGATATTTCAGCCGTGGAAAGGAAGGAGATGGAACGATGGGCATTTACTACTTTACAATTGGCAATGGAAGAAAATGTCATTTTAGAGATTAGCGGTGAGACCACTGCTAAGGACATTTGGACCAAGATGGAAAAACTCAATTTAAATAAGTCACTAGCCAACTGTCTGATTTTACTGAAGATGTTTTTCACCATGCGGATGAGAGAGGGTACTTCAGTGAAGGCCAATCTTGATGTGAAGGCAGGTCTTCTAGCTGAGGACTTGAAGGATCAGATGAAGGGGTTAAGCGAAGGTAGAGGAGGAAGTAGTATGGAAGCCTTATTAGCTGGTACGGAGAGAGGGGAAAAGAAGAAGAAAATAAAGTCAAGAGATGGGAAGTACTGTAGTGGGAGAGTCAAGGGTTGGAGCCTACAGTTCTCGTGGAAAGATGTTAAAGCTAGGCATACGAGAAGGGACTTTGAGTTTCTGCATAGGCAGAATATGATCAAAGGGGAAAGCTTCAACAAGATGGGATTTTGCCAAAAGGATGTGCTTGATAAGCGGAAGAAGGGATTGTCTGAAGATGGTCAGAGATCAAAGGAGAAAGCAGTGGATATGCATAAGCCTTTGCAGACTGCTAAGTTAGGGCGTTGCTCGAACTGGAATTGCTTATCGAAATGCTAGGTGCCACGTGGTGGCACGGTGTGGGGAGAGGGTTGAGATGGTTCATGGAGACGTTTTTTTCATGGTGAAGATTGATAGGTCTTACTTGAAGGGGTTAATTTGTACACTTTGTTGGCAGGCGGTGGCGTTGCCGGAGTTTGTTAACAAAGTGCAATGGGTGATGGTCATGCCGAAGCTCATTGGGCAAAGTAACCATGGTATCTTATCTGAGAAGATGCTTAGAGTAAGGGGATGCAGGTGGAGTTGGTATGCTTTCAAGGAAATATAATATCAAGGTGGAGATTGTTAGAATTTGTGATACAATATTTCCATTTGCAGAAGATTTGGAAGATATTATTGATTATGCTGATAGAATATTTCCAATTAGAGAAGATTTGGGAAATATTGTTAATTTGAGTAATATAATATTTCCAACTGCAGAAGATTTGGAAGATATCAGAAATTTATTGCATCTTTTGCAAAATTAGGCAGGGCAATAAATTACCTACATAAGTGGAAGGATTTGAAGAAGGTTTTTTTTGGCATAGTGACGTAAGGAATTAATTCCCTAATTGGTTGGTTAAACGAGGAAGTCTATCAGGAGAATTGGGGAATTAATTAGGCATTGATTTATATCATAAATCAATTACTTCAACCCCAAGCATTAATCCTTATACAAGGATAGGGATTCAGTGAATGTATTATCATCTAAAAAATGTGAGGTGTATCATCTCTAAAAGTTCTTCTTCCCTACTATCAGTATTGTAATTTTTTCTTATTGAGAAAAGTAATAAAATCTCCTCTCTCCAAGTGGACATACACTAACAAGACATTAGTGGAACCACTACAAACCTCTTGTGTTATTTCTCTTATTGTTAGATCTGTGATTGTTTTGCTGGTGACTATCTGTTGTTTGTTTTGCCTTACCATCAATACGTCCCTATTCTTTTTTTTCCACAACATAGTGTACTCGGTTTTTGGCAATGTAACTCTGGTTCCTTAAGCTAAGTGTCATTCTTGTGTTGAACTTTGTCTCTTCGTTGTTCTTGCCATTTATGGTTTTTTAAGCCTAAAAATGTGTTTATGTAGTTTCTCCACTTTTGCATTACCCCTTTGTTACAACTGTGTTTGAACTGCTTTGATGTTGGACTGAAACACTTCTGGCTTGGTGCTACACCCATAATGCTACCATGTAAAGTGCTATTGTCTATGACACGATGTACATGTGATTTGCATGTGCACCTTCTTGTTTGCGCTCTTATATCATTACTGCCATGAGTTGATTCTTAGGGCAGAACTGAAATATATATGTGCTTCATTTCTTTGCTTACTTGGTCATGCAGTATACACCTTGTCCATTTTCCATTTGTGATACATGTATCCTTTTACTTTGTGCTGCCTTGAAATGTTTTTACATGTAATATTTGATGCAGTCAAGCCCATCATATTCATTGCTACACATATTGTGTATTATGCTTGCTAGTTGTTCTTTGCCACACTTGACATGTTGTTTATATCTCGACTTATGCACTTGCACATTATAATATATATGTGTACATACATACACATGTATGTGTATACATGTATCGTGCCTGTGCAATTTTTAAATTTATATAGGTGAGCTGTTTCAATGGCAGACATGAATTTTTTTATTTATTTAAATCAGTAGACCACTACACATTGTGTTTTGGCTGGTCAAGATTAACAGACCACAAATGTAAGTCGAGGTTGGTCTTGATCAGCAAAACACTATAGCCGTGTTGAGGCTGATATGCAGGCATTAGAGATTTGGTCTACCTTGTGGTATTTACAGTAAATTACTGTGAATACCACAAGTAGTCTAGACTTAAAAGCAATGTATATATCAGACCAAGTCTAGAAAAATGATGAAACACACCAAAATTCCAAGGCAAATAAAATTTAAAATAAATTTATATTTGCTAGTATTTAACTTTATTTTTGTTCCAGTTTATTGTGTGTGTTTCTGTGACAAGTGTACAAGTGACCGGATTGGATATGAGCACAAGAAGATTTAGTGTGTGTCTATGAATGTATATGAGTTTGTATATAAAATTGTTTACATAACTGAGTGAATCGAAGTAGTGAGGAACCAATGTATATGTGATTGACAGTGTTATCAATACTGAATTGTAAATAGTGGAGTTAGAAATATGTACCGATTCAAATGTTGAAATAAAATATTTATTTGAATAAAAATACTTTGAATATTCAGTTCTGTGTAATAGTATTTTATTTAATAAATATTTATTTTTGTATGTAATATGTAATATAGAATAGTACAGATATAGACACATTGATAATATATATATATATGTTTGTTATCATAAAAAAAATCATATTGTTATACTTAACAATCTCTTCCTTTTGATGATGACAAACATACACTAAGATTTTGAATGTGATAAATGTGTTTGATTGTGAGATGTAGTACTCCCCCTATTTGTATGCTCCCCTAGAATTGAACTTCCCCTATATATATGCATATGAGTTAGTTTAAATTCAATTGAATTTCCAATATTAAAATATTCTTGAATCATTCACTCATCAATCAAAATCTTAACCATTCTCCCTCTTTTGTTATCATCAAAAGGATAATATAAATCGAAATAGTGATGCATATAGACTAGAAATATAAATTCATACAAAACAGGAATATATATATATATATATCATAAATCTCATTTAATCGAATAAAAGTCATAATATTCTTCAAATTAGAAGCAAATTTCACTTTTCAGAATGATGGATTTACAGTTGATTTTATAAAAATGAGGAGAACTTTTTACAATTCAAATATAGGATTTATGAATTCCATAATTTTCAAAGAAATTTTAAATTTAAACATAAAATAATTTAGTCACTTTCTAACCATGCATAACTGCTAGGACTTTTAAATGAGGTTAGTAGCAACTTAAATTTCTTAAGTATTTTCTAACCATGCATAGTCGTAGGACTTTTAAATGAAATTAGAAGAATATTTAACTTTATCCTCTCTTATATGAGTTCCATTCATAAATAACCGCGAAGACTTTTAAATGAGAATGGAAGCACATACAGAGATTAAGATGATTCACCCATACATAACCTAGAGGACTTTTAAATGAGAGTGAATACCAAGGATTTTATTTCAAAATAGTTTCAAAAATATTTTCTTATTTCTAAACACAATTTAAACTCCTCACATTATGTAAAACCATGATGAATGACAGAAAGATGATAGATAAAGGAGATGATCATGAAATAAGCACTAATTCACAATATTATAAAATCTATCCAATCATCGTAAGAACTTAAATAATATTTTCTCTTGTCAAGAAATATACTATAGTCACAACTCACCACAATTTCATAGATCTAATAATAATTTTGATGAATTCCAAAATGGTTAAGTTTGGTCAATGATTTCAATTTTTTAGATAATCAAAAATGATTTTAAAATTGAAAATATCAATTTCAAGAGGGGTTTTGAAATATCAGTGCAAGTTGAAAATCAGTTTCAAAAAGCATTCAGTTAAAAAAATTGTAATTCAGATTGCATATAGAAGTCAATGAAGTCTAATCACTGATTTTTTCAATAAATAATCCCATTAACAAGACACTCAAACAAATCTAACGATTCAATTTCCTTTATCAGCATAGCTGGAAATCAGTTTCAAAGCAAGGTTCACAAGAGTTTTTTTTTTTCAAAAGCATTTTATCAAGCAGGATAGTGACCAATGATTCAAGTCTAAAAAAAATCATTTGAAATTACCTAATGAGGTTTATTTTTAGAATTCAAATACAAATGCTATAATCCATGAGATTCAACATACAATCAATCACAAATGATTTCAAAATCAAAATACTTTTACAATAAGCCAAGCCAAAAATTATGAAATTATCATAACTTATCAATCATAGCTTTCAAGTAGTGCGCTGTATTGAATGCAGTTTTTCATATTTCCAAGGTGAAATAGAAGAAACTCAAAACAACAAAGATGTGTGTAAGATACGACCAGAATACTACAACACCCTTAAAAATTCAGAGACCAGTCTAAAAATTAAACTTCAAATGAATTGCAGTTTTTCACCAATTTATGTTCATAATCTGGAAATCATCAAAACATGAAAGTTGTAGACAAATGAATCTAATTTCTAGAAAATCAACAATTTTGAAATTTGAAGTTAGGAAGCTCAAGATATGTCCAAAATATTATGGCAGTTCAATACAAATCAACAACAATAAAACATGAGTTTAGAGATCATACCTGACTTACCATAATCGATGTGAACCAATGAATCCCCAACTCATATATCTATGGATAAGGAACACTTAATAATTCAATAATATGGAATATCTTGAATTTTACCTTTCTTTCGCAAAATTATTCCACAGCCTTTCTCGGTACCTAATTATTTATAGGATCAAGTGGTCTAACAAAGGTTGTTTACCACTCTTATCTTCGTTTACACGTTTTGGTACCCAAACTCGTTTATATAACAATACATTAGTATCCACTAAATCCCCTTAGGAACCCAATTTCGTTTAATCTTAATCGAATTCATCTTATTATCTTTTGGGATCCAAACTCGTTCAATTCACTACACCAAAACAGGTGATTCCCAATGAGTATAACCATCGCAAACAATTTCAGCAATGCTTATTAGTGTTGCTATGTGGGGGTGGCAATTTAGTACCAACGCTTATAAGCGTTGGTAGATTTTCTGTCCCAACGCTTATAAGCGTTGTTTTAAGTCGTAACGCTTATAAGCGTTGGTAGATTTTGTTTACCAACACTTATAAGCATTGTAAGACTTTTGTTTGCAACGCTTATACATGTTGCAATATATTTGTTTGCAACTCCTATACATGTTACAAAATTTTAATTCACAACAAATATAAATTTTAGTAATAACAGAAATATGTATTAGCAACTCACATATTCTAACATTAATAGTCAATTAATAACCAACATGATGATAATATAGACGATATTTAATATGAATCAAAAACTAATATTAAACTCAATGCATACAAATAGATAACATTCATAATCACATAACGACACAGAATATCAGTTAACAATAAACAAGCACAATACATAATTAAGATGTCAAATTCAATACATAATTAGTTTGCTAAATTCAATACATAAATAAGATTCTACAAATACCGAATACGAAACTCTGGCCATATAACGAAGCCTCCATCTGAAAATTCACATAACTTGTACATTCCAATATAAATTTTTCTTCATGTCGGAACCAAAACTTCTGCAATTGGATCATTATCAAGATCATCCACTGCGCCATTAGAAATACCATCCAATTTTCTTTTTTATTCCGCTGCCTCTAGAAGTTCCTGCATTCATTGAATATCACATTAAATTGAAAATTTCAGTTTCTTGTTAAAAACAGAAAAACATGAGTTTACATCTCGCACAAAATAATATAAACTTGCAGGCTCGCAGTGATCAATAATACAGAACGGCTCAGTTTTGCTGAGCCTTACGGCTCAGAAAAACCGAGCCATAGGCTCAGTTTTGCTGAGCCTTACGGCTCAGGAAAACCGAGCCATAGGCTCAGTTTTAATGAGCCATAAGGCTCAGCAAAACTGAGCCATAAGGCTCAGCAAAACTGAGCCATAATTCTCAGCAAAACTGAGCCTTACGGCTCAGTTAAACTGAGCCATAGGCTCAGAAAAACTGAGCCTGTGGCTCAGCAAAACTGAGCCTTATGGCTCAGAAAAACTGAGCTTTACAGCTCAGCAAAACTGAGCCGCAGGCTTAGAAAAACTGAGCCGTATGGCTCAGTTAAACTTAGCCCTATGGCTCAGCAAAACTGAGCCGTAAGGCTTAGTTTTCAGTAAAACTGACTTGAACTGAGCCTTACGGCTCAGTTTTGCTGAGTCGTAAGGCTCAGTTCAAATGAAAATAATTTTATGTTCTTTACCCGGATCAGTTAGGGTTGGGTTTAATGACTTCTAAATTGTCTTATCTCATCATTAAAACCCAACCCGAGACCCAACTGAATTGGATCTTCTCAGGTCGGTTCTCAATTTGATTTTATCAGTACCCACCAACCAATTACTGTAGATTTTATATCTCACGTTCACTGGCATAAAGATTTTTATTTTCGCAAGATCCGCCGATTAACTGTTGCAGAATTCATATCATCTTGATTTTTTTTCTCAACACTCGCTAACCAACTATTGCATATTTTACACCCTCGGCCACTTACATTGAGTTTTATTTCCCCAATACTCATTGGTTGTATTTATGCAAATTTTACATCTTTTGGTTGTTAGCTATGGATTTCTATTTTCTCAACGTTCACAACACTCATTGGTCAATTGTTGTAGATTTTACGCCTCTAGGCAAATAGCCTTGAATTTTGTTTCCCATCATTTTCTAACCAATTAGAACAAATATTACATCTTCGGATAATTGTCCCAAATTTTAAATTTGCAAACATACAAGTAAAAATCATGGAATTTCTTTTAGACCCAAACAAACTGTTTTGTGGAAACACAAAGAAAGTATGTATTGTATCATAACCCTTACACCCAAAATATTTGCGTGTACTACATCATTAGTTCCTATGTATGCCTTTAGGCCATACTGAACAATAATATCAATATACCATTGATATATCCTTACATCATCCTTGAACTGATTATCGCTTGAAATATCATTAGCAATACATTGCCAGATGTTTTGCTTCAATATTTAAAGTAAAAATATCTTATATAATATTATTTTCAATAAATGTCAATCAGACTTCCAAATGATGGAATAAAAAAGTGACAAATATAACATTGAATAGTCTGTTTTGGTAAACTGTGAATGATGATATACACCACACAAGAACCCAAATGCATCGTTGTTTGGTCCAGTTGTGACTGCTTCTCGTTTTGTCTTCTTTATTGAGTCTTATAATAAAGCAAACCCTACTATTAGAAGTAACATGTTGATGTTTTTGATCGCTTTCCACTGTTTATTGCTTCAAATCGAAAAGTTGACTTATAGAAATTCGTCTCACGTAAACACAAACATATTGCATGCATACATAAGTATGTAAGTTCATGTATATGAATAATGTTATAAAGTACAATGACATTTATAATTTGATATCAAATACCCAGTACTTTACAATATTATACTAATATTCTTAAATATCGCATATCGATGCTTGACTGATACGTTGACAACCATATCTACTTAGACTAGGAAACCTTGTCTACTGTTTTAGATTAAGTTTCACCTTGGATCTATGGAATAAAAAGTTTCCTTGTCTAGCATAGTTGTGCAAACAAATTAGAATAATCATGGACCAATCAGATTTTTGATAAAGTTCAGTCAGATGATTTTTCAAAAAAATACAATCAAATACCCACTCCATTTACTGCAGATAAAGTCAATTTAATATACTTTCCTAGCAAATTATGTAAATGCCAATTCGAGTTATTAACATTTCTACAAAGATAAGCCAAATATACCTGTCGTTCATCAAATAACGCCGAAAGATTCAAACCCCGAGATAATGTAATTGTAACAACCCGGAAAATCCGAACCAATTTAAAATTTTTATTTTAAATAATTTGGTTGAAAAATGTGCCAGAAATTAAAATTTTCATTTTTAAATAATATTAAAGCCAGTGAAAATAGTCAATTTTCAAACGACCTCTGTTTTCGATGAAACCACTTTTGTTGGAACCGAAGTGTCAAATTATTGTTAGGTTTCAATTTATAGAATTTTCCGAATTAGTATGTGAGTGTGGCGAAAGAAAATGTGTTTTGTTCAATTCAGTCAAATTTAATCGACTAAAAGATAGCCATTTTTCAAACGGTCTCATAATTCGATGAAATTAATTTTGTTAGGACCGTATCGTCATAACGAAGCCAAATATATTTTTTCTGGATTTTTCTAAGTCCGTATGTGACCTCGGTGAATTTATTTATGCGAACGAATTAATTTAATAAAGGATTTAATTATTAAATTAAATAATTCAGGCCACAGACAGCCGTTTGGGCTGACGGAACCTGGCCGGTTGGATCCGGAACATGGGCTATTGGCTGGGGTCACCTTCGGTTGGATTGGGATTGGATTTGTTAAAGAGTTATGGTTTTTTTTTGAAAAAATACATTTTAAATATTATAAATAATTAGAAGACAAAACCTAAATAGAATACTGTTCATCGTCTCAATCTCTCAGCTGCCACTTCCCTTTACAGCTCCAACCTTCCTCTTCAAATTTCCGTCGATCCTTACAATAAAATCTATCCCTATAGTTCAAGTTATTGGAGAACTTTTCCTCCTCTTCAGTTCTACACCTGAATCGAGTCCCCTCGTGCCTCCTCCATCGAGATCCGCGACCCCGAACTCACCCCGCTTGAACCGCTGCCGGGCCCACCAGGAAGCACCGCACCCTCCCCAATTCCTTGCG
Source organism: Allium sativum (assembly GCA_030737875.1). Lineage (NCBI taxonomy): Eukaryota > Viridiplantae > Streptophyta > Magnoliopsida > Asparagales > Amaryllidaceae > Allium > Allium sativum. The sequence continues at coordinate 759,250,463 of CM060922.1, read as the reverse complement.
CACATGCGCCACTCCAAGCCGGACAACTTCCAACAAACCACTCCTCCAACCGATCATCCGATCTCTTGAAAATCGGATCCAAAGTTTTGAACATTTTCTGAAACTTACGGCCTTTGCTTCTGAGGTGATGAAATTGAATTCCTAACGTGTATAAGCGTGACAAGTTATTTATTTAATTATAAAATTGATAATTTATTCAAACGAGATCGGAATTTGAAAATTTCAGATCCGTTTGAACCGTAACATCGAATATAACTTCTTGAAAGTGATTGGGACAAATTCTGAACTTGTTGGGATTTCTTGAAACTGCTCTAGTCGAGGTGAGATCTCTGAATTTGAATAATTATTGTTAATAAACCAGATCTGCGATGTTATGAAATGGTTAATGTATTATATGATCTGTGATGCTTTTATCTGCTAGTAATTATTCTGTTAAATCAGATCTGTATGTTAAGGAATGATAAGTGTTGAATTCCATATTTTGTTGAATCACTTATAGAAAACAAAAGTGACACTTCCTATTTACATTTAGTTGTAATATTGATTATGAAAATTTGGCGAATAAAGAAAGTCATTCCTTTTTATTTACATCTAGTTGTAAATAAATATTGATTATGAAAATTTGGCGAATAAAGAAAATCATTCCTTTTTATTTACATCTAGTTGTAAATAAATATTGATTATGAAAATTTGGCGAATAAAGAAGGTCATTCCTTTTTATTTACATCTAGTTGTAAATAAATATTGATTATGAAAATTTGGTGAATAAAGAAAGTCATTCCCTTTTATTTACATCTAGTTGTAAATAAATATTGATTATGAAAATTTGGCGAATAAAGAAAGTCATTCCTTTTTATTTACATCTAGTTGTAAATAAATATTGATTATAAAAATTTGGCGAATAAAGAGAGTCATTCCTTTTTATTTACATCTAGTTGTAAACAAATATTGATTATGAAAATTTGGTGAATAAAGAAAATCATTCCTTTTTATTCACATCTAGTTGTAAATAAATATTGATTATGAAAATTTGGCGAATAAAGAAAGTCATTCCTTTTTATTTACATCTAGTTGTAAATAAGTACTGATTATGAAAATATGGCGAACAAAAAGTGACATTTACATTATCTTATGTAAATAAAAGAACCAATTTTGTGAATAGAATTTATTTACATTATCTTATGTAACTAAAAGAACCAATTTTGTGAATAGAATTTATTTACATTTTGTGAATAGAATTTATTTACATTATCATATGTAAATAAAAGAACCAATTTTGTGAATAGAATTTATTTACATTATCTTATGTAAATAAAAGAACAATTTTGGGAATAGAGTTTATTTACATTATCTTATGTAAATAAAAGAACCGATTTTGGGAATAGAATTTATTTACATTATCTTACGTAAATAAAAGAACCAATTTTGTGAATAGAATTTATTTACATTATCTTACGTAAATAAAAGAACCAATTTTGTGAATATAATTTATTTACATTATCTTATGTAAATAAAAGAACCAATTTATTGAATAGAATTTATTTACATTTGCTTATGTAAATAAAAAGAACAAACTTTGCGATGGCCTTTATTTACATTTTCTATGTAAATAAAAAGAACAAATTTTGCGATGACATTTTATTTGCATTTTCTTATGTAAATAAAAAGAACAAATTATGTGAACATCTTTATTTACATTTTTATCTATGTGAATATAAAGAAGAAAAATCTGATGACATATTTATTTACATTTAGTGTAAATAAACATGAGTATAAGAAACATTTATTTACATGTAGTGTAAATAAATAAGAATAAGAAAAAGAAACATTTATTTACATGTAGTGTAAATACATAAGAAAAAGTAAAGGGGAAACATTTATTTACATTTTGGTAAATAAATAAGAAAAAGGGAAAAGATCACATCTATTTACATTTAGAATAAATAAAACATAAATTCAGAAAAGGGACATTTTTATTTACTATTTAGTGTAAATAAAAATAGGACATAGAAAAGAATTATACTTTTTATTTGCATTTTTAGATGCAAATAAAACATAGAAAAGAATTACACTTTTAATTTGCAAATTAGTTACAAATAGAAGTCATGAAAATAAAAAGGTACATTTCTTTGTTTACATTTCATATGTAAATAAAAACACCGTTTTAAAAAGTACATTTTTATTTGCAAACTAGTGGCCAATAAAAACATGAATTTAAGAAGGTACATTTTTATTTGTGAATTAGTTACGACTGAAAAGATGGAATTAAAAAAGGATATTTTCATTCACATACTGGATGCGAACGAAAACATAAATCTTAAAAAGGTTATTTTTAATTCACATTTTAAATGGGAATAAAAACAAACTTAGAAAAAGTGGATTTTTATTTGCAAATTAGTTGCAAATAAAAACATAAAAATATAAAGCACATTTTTGTTTGTAATATTGTTACGAAGAAAATCATGAATTGGAAAAGTGAAATTTTATTTACATTCCAGGTATAAAAAAAACTTAGAAATGAAAAGTACATTTTACTTATATTTTAGAGATAAATAAAAGCAGAAAAATAAAAGTGACATTTTATCGTCATTTTAGATGCGGTAAAAAAAAGGGATAGAAATAAAAGTGATATTTTATCGTCATTTTAGATGCGATAAAAAGAATGGATTTTTATGGTTGAAATCGCTAAATGATTTATATTTAATTTTATATATAAATATAAATTAAAACGAAATGCGCGCGGTGGTTCGCGTATCAGAAATCGTAACTTTAAACGATTATACCGAAAGATCCGACCGTTGGATTTTCCCAAAACTAGAACCATTAGGACCGCTTTGGGAAGGGCTTTCCAACGATATAAATTGCGTCAAAATCCGACGGTTAGATTTCAAGATATGTGTAAATCAAAATTGGGTAAAAACAGCGCCAGGGCCACCCCTTGACCTGAAGCGTCGTTCTATTACATTGGTCTATTTTTTAAATAAATAAAAATAGAAATAATCGTTATAAATAAATATTAACGATATGAAATGATTTAAATGATAATTATGCGAGGATTATTTGAAAAGACCGAGTTTAACTCATTTCAAATAATTACACGACGATTAAATCGAAGACGTAGAAGACGGTGATTGAAGACCGGCGATCTTCACATCGAATGGACGATGACTACTGATGCCTTGGACTGACTTACTCCCAGGAAGGGGTTGAAGGAGTAGTTGTCCGGACGTATGTGTGGATTGTCCGGATAAGCGAGAACCTCTCAGGTGTCTCCGGTTTCGTTCAGACCCAGAACGGACTTGTAAATGGATGCGGGTCTGACGTTGGAATTCATGTCATGTAATTAAATCGAATTTTATTAATGTATGTATGATTGGTGGTGGAGAATTTATTCTCTACTTAACACCCTGATATATATTAGTAGTTATCGATAGCATGGCGTGAATTGTCAATGTGGCACGCCAAGATGCAGATGATCAAGGCTTTTGTTGAAAAGCAGGCCTTGTGGTTGATGATCAAAACATAGCCTGTTCAGGAGTAGCTTTGTGTATAGCGTGACTTTGCGGGCCTCACACCCCGGTAGAGTCTAAAACGGGAGAAGGGAACGCAGGGAGTGCACCCGTTTCTTTCTAGCTAGAGTGATGTCAGTGACCTACCAGCCATGACATTTTTACTTATGTGGATGATGGATTATGAGGTACTTCGGATTTATAGGTTGTTAGTGGCCATATGGAGGTTCAAAGGAACCGGGAAACGTGTGTTCAGGCATAATTAATCCACTTTTGACAGGTGTGGACCGACCCTGCAGATATCTAAGGGTTCACTGCGGGGAATCCTGAGGCATTTGCTAGAGTGTCTCGAATCGGTAAGGAGCTCCTCCCTAGCCTTGACTCATGATGGAAACCCAATTTCCAAACCTATATATGGCGACATAGTATATGGTAGCTATGCCGTCTAGGATTGATACATTTACTTTGAAGTATTTTAAAACTGCTTAGACACTAATACTAATAGTAATAATAAAGTACTATTTTATACGTATTAAGCATGTTTGATCATTATAAGGTAAAACTCTATCCTCCGATTTGCGTTGCATTGTGTGATGGGACTTGAGTCTTATAATGATTTCATTTTTCAAAAGTCATTGCGTTGTTTTGTATTAAAATTATTTAAGTATGCACTGGCAATCCAATGGAGTAAACCCGTTCCGCGTTAGTGGCGTGGTCCTTTGATTCACCATATTGTTAGTTAGTATAGAAAGATTTCTCATACTACTTCCACGACTGACTCGATGTTTGTTTCACTTTGCAAACTCGGGTGCCCTCTCTTTACACGGGCAGCCAAGTAACAGGTTTTTAGGGTGACATTTTCTGGATTGAGGACTGCTTGGAAGAAGAATACGAAGAACTCCTTTTATCTTCATTTTCCGCTTTAGAGACTTTATTCCATCTTGTGTCTTGATGTACGTTTGGAGTTGGGACTTATTTCCTTTGATTCAGACTTTTATTTTGCTAAGTTGTATCCTGTAAATTAACTGCGTACTCTGTGGTTCAGTTGATGTGATGTTTACGACTTTTATCTTTCTACTGCAATAATTATGTGTTATGATATTATATGAGATCTGTTGTTGTTGTAAATATGTTGTATTCCATATGATAATCCTTACTTTCGCACCACAGAAGTTTGGGGTTATCATAGTTGGTATCAGAGCTTAAGGTTAACCTTAGCTTTGGAATATAACATATTTAGAACAATTCGTCTTGATAGAATCAACCTTATTCTAAGGCGAGTAGCTTATTAGAGATGGGACTAGTAATGTCCTAGAATGAGCACAGCAGAATAGCACATATTAATCCGTCATTACATCATCATCCTTCCATTTTGTCCTTGCCTTACCTTTCCTTAAAAAGTATCATTTCTGTTGGTCTAACTCTTTCCTTGACGGTACAGACTGATTGAAAATGGACACTCGAGCAAGAACCAGAGGTGAAGCCCGAGGTGGAGGCAGAGCAGGAGGCAGAGGGCCTGCTAGAGATGAGACCATTCGTGAGCAGCTCGACCCCATAGTAGCACCTTCGCCCCCACCGCCTTTCGACTTGGAGAGAATGTCAAAGAAATTCAGAAATCTATGGGGTGTACCTTTCACTGGGCGAGAGTCTGTGGTTGAAGCAGAGTCATGGCTAAAGGACTGCGAAAAGATCTTGGAAGGCTTAGAATTAGAGGATCAGTGCAAGCGTTTTCTGGCAGTATGGCAATTGAAAGACTTAGCGGGACATTGGTGGGATACGGTCAAGATTTGCCATGACGTGAACAACATGTCTTGGGCCAAATTTAAAGAACTCTTCAATGACAAGTATGTTCCTCCATAAGCAAGAGGGCGCCTTCGCGAGCAGTCCGTCAACTTACAGCAAGGGAGTATGTCTGTTTCTGATTATGTGAGAAAGTTTGATGAGCTCTCATGTTATGCTCCTGGATTGATCCAAGATCCAGTCGAGAAGAATAAAAGATTCATCAAGGGCCTTTCAAAGAAATACTTGAACAGAGTCACCGCTCATATCAGGCTCCCATTCAATGAAGTAATAGAGATGGCCTGCCAGTACCAAGAGAATGACGAGGCTGCACAACAAGAAAAAGTGAAAAATGAGAGCAACAACAAGGAGCAAGTGGACAAGAAACCAGAGGAAAGTAATTCTGCTGCTGCTAAGCCGCAAGGAAAGAAGAGGGATAAGAGCAAGTTGACATGCTATAATTGTGGCAAGACTGGGCATTTTGAATCCGAGTGCAAAGCTCCTAAAAGGGTCAAGAGGAATGAATCTGGTCCTAGCCAAAATCATGGCCAGAACTCTCAGAATCGTGGCCAGAATTATCACAACAACAAGGAATGCTACAATTTCCATCAGGAGGGGCACATCAAGCCAAATTGCCCATTACTGAAGAACTCCCTGGTGGCACATGTTTATGATGGAGCGGCTGCACCGGCTTCTGCCGAAGGATCAGGTAAACCCGATGTCTTAGGAGGTACTCTTAATACCAAGAACATTCCTATTACAGTTTTGTTTGACACGGGTGCAGCACGAAGTTTTATTTCTAATGATGCAATTAAAAAGTTAAAACTGGAACCAAGAAAACTTAAAGAATTGATTAGAGCCCATAGTCCGATAGGAGGTACTCTTATTCTCGATCAATATTGTAGGGTGCCGATCTCCTACTCTTTTTACCAGTTCCCTATAAATTTGATTGTCATGAATTTCTCTGAGTATGACGTTATTCTTGGGATAGATTGGTTATTAAGGCACGAGGCCGAAGTCAAATGTGCCGAAAGAATAGTCAAAATTAAAACTAAATTAGGAAAGACTATTTCTATACCATGCCACGTCTCAGCCACCGACAGAAAAGAATTCTGGTCTTCTCTAGAAGTTACCCCTACTTCTATTGAGGATATCCCGGTCATCAAAGATTAAGCTGATGTATTCAAAGAAGTTGATGGTTTACCTCCGCGTAGAGAAATGAACTTCAGAATTGACTTAGCTCTGAATGCAAGGCCTGTCGTACATCCTATTAGGAGAATGTCGCCAAAATAAAAAGAGGAGCTGAGAAATCAAACCAAACAGCTTTTGTGGAAGGGTCTGATCAGGCCTAGCTTCTCAGAATGGGGCGCAGCAGTGGTATTCGTCCCAAAGTCAGACGGTACCCTTAGGCTATGTGTGGACTACCGCGACCTCAATAAACAAACGCTGAAAAATAAATACCCACTTCCACGTATTGATGATCTGCTGGACCGCTTGCATGGAGCATGAGTATTTTCTAGGATGGACCTAGCTACAGGCTTCCATCAACTTCACATTGCAGAGGAGTGTGTGCCTTTAACTACTTTCAGAGGACCAAATATATTTTATGAATGACTAGTAATGCCTTTCGGTCTATGTAATGCTCTAGCATACTTTGTTGATTTGATGAATAGAGTATTCCGAGATGTTTTAAATAAATTCGTACTGGTATTCATCGACGACATCCTCATCTTTTCTAAATCCACTCCTGAGCACAAACAACATCTGAGAGAAATCTTGGAGATTTTACGAAGAAATGTGTTGAAAGCCAAATTCTCCAAATGCATATTCTGGCAAGAAGAGGTGAAATTCCTCGGCCATGTTGTATCAAAGGAAGGCATCTCAGTAGATCCAGGAAAGATCTTAGCCATCCAAGATTGGAAGCAGTGTAGAACTCCCACAGAGGTCAGAAGTTTTTTAGGACTGGCTGGCTATTATCGGAAATTTGTCAAACATTTTTCGAGGATAGCTTGTCCATTGAAAAATCTGACCAAGAAGCATACAAAATTCATTTGGACACCCGAATGCGAGGCTGCTTTCCAAGATCTAAAAAGGAGGTTGACCAATGCTCCTGTGTTGACCATTATAGATGGCAATCAGGATTTGAAAGTCTGGACCAACGCTTCTAAAGAAGGTCGTTTCTTTTATATAAAAAAACATGTCAGAGATAACATTTTCTTTTAATGTCAAATCTCATTTTAACATATTATCCCTTATCTATTTAAGGTATTGGTGCGGTGCTGATGTAGAGAGACAAAGTAGTCGCATATGCTAGCCGCCAATTGAAACCGCATGAGAAGAATTACGCCGCTCATGATCTTGAGCTAATGGCCATTGTATTTGCCCTAAAGATATGGAGGCACTATCTCTTGGGGGAGAAGTTCAAAATATACACGGATCAAAAATCCTTGAAGCATCTATTTACCCAAAGAGATTTGAATATGAGGCAGCAACGCTGGGTTGAATTTCTTGCAGCCTATGACCTGGATATCCTATATACTCTAGGGAAAGCCAACGTTGTAGCCGATGCGCTCAGTAGAAAGAATGCGGACAGTGTCAATCTCATCCTCGCCAATCTCATTATCACTCCTACTCTGTTTGATAAAATTTATGCTCTGCAGAAGGATGATGAGTTTATCCAGAGAATTAGCCAAAGAATTCGGGATGGCGAAACCACGAGTTTCCAAATTGATGACAAATGAGTTTTGAGGCTATTAGGCCGAATTTGTGTCCCAAACATTTCCGAGCTCAGAAGAGAAGTTATGGATGAATGCCACAAATCTAAGCTAAGTACTCATCCAAGGGCAAGCAAAATGTATCACGACCTCAAGCGCACATTTTGGTGGAAATCTATGAAGAGAGTCATTTCTATGTATGTTGCGAGATGTCCCACTTGTCAGCAAGTTAAAAGTGATCAACAGAAGCTGGCAGGTTTGTTGCAACCACTAGGAGTTCCAGGTTGGAAGTGGGAGGAAATTTCTATGGACTTTATAGATAGCTTACCCCGAAGCAGAAAAGGGAATGATAGCATATGGGTGATTGTAGATCGCTTAACTAAAACTGCCCATTTCATCCCTGTCAGATCTAGTAGAACGGCTCAAAGTCTGGTACAGCTTTATGTCAAAGAGATTGTCAGACTACATGGAGTTCCCAAAAGCATTGTTAGTGATCGAGATCCAATATTTACTAGCAAATTCTGGGAAGCTTTCCAAGGGGAGCTAGGGACCAAACTGAATCTGAGCACTGCGTACCACCCTCAGACATATGGCCAGACTGAGAGGGTGAACAACATATTGGAAGACTTGTTGCGAGCGTGCATTCTTGACTTTGGCGGTTCATGGGAGGACCACTTGCACTTGGTTGAGTTCTATTATAATAACAGCTACCAAGCAAGCTTGAAGATGTCACCGTTTGAACTATTATATGGCAGACCATGCCGATCTCCGGCATGTTGGGTAGAGACAGGCAATCGATTAGTCTTGGGCCCCGACATGGTTCGTGATGCATCAGATAAGGTTGATTTGATTAAGAAGCGCCTATTGACTGCTCAGAGCCGACAGAAGAGCTATGCAGACCAGCGAATAAGAGATTTAGAATTCTCTATTAGCGACTATGTTTACTTGAGGGTTTCTCCATTGAGAGGCGTAGTTCGTTTTGGGAGGACTGGAAAGTTGGCACCGAGATTCATTGGTCCATTTCCTATTCTCGAAAGGATTGGTATTCTCGCTTATCGAGCGCAGCTTCCTGACTGGTTGACAGGGGTGCATGATGTATTTCATGTGTCCCAACTCCGCAAACATATTCATGATCTAGACTTAGTTGTGGAGGAAGCAGCACAAAAAGATTTGGAGATTACACCGAGCTTAGCAGTAAGGAGGGAGCCAGTGAAAATCGTTGGCAAAGAAACCCGAGTGCTGAGGAACAAGAGGATCCACCTAGTCAAGGTGCAATGGAGCGGGGATCCTAGAGACTGTACTTGGGAGATGGAGGATAACATCACAAAGGCTTTCCCCAAGTGCAGAGTGGACATCTCCGGGTAACTCTTGTGTTAAGGTACATTTACAATAATTTACATTTTCCATTTTGTTTCCTACTTTTATTTCCTTTTAGGGGACGAAAAGCTTTTAAGTGGGGGAGATTGTAACAATCCGGAAAATCCGAACCAATTTAAATTTTTTATTTTAAATAATTTGGTTGAAAAATGTGCCAAAAATTAAAATTTTCATTTTCAAATAATATTAAAGCCAGTGAAAATAGTCAATTTTCAAACGACCTCTGTTTTCGATGAAACCACTTTTGTTGGAACCGGAGTGTCAAATTATTGCTAGGTTTCAATTTGTAGAATTTTCCGAATTAGTATGTGAGCGTTGCGAAAGAAAATGTGTTTTGTTCAATTCAGTCAAATTTAATTGACTAAAAAATAGCCATTTTCCAAACGTCTCAGAATTCGACGAAATTAATTTTGTTAGGACCGTATCGTCATAACGAAGCCAAATATATTTTTTCTGGATTTTTCTGAGTCCGTATGTGGCCTCGATGAATTTATTTATGCGAACGAATTAATTTAATAAAGGATTTAATTATTAAATTAAATAATTCAGGCCACAGACAGCCGTTTGGGCCGACGGAACCTGGTGGATCCGGAACATGGGCTATAGGCTAGGGTCACTGTAACGACCTGCCATTTTCAACCACTTCAAGCCGGTAATTAAACCAACTCGAACTGCTCGAAAACGACAGATTGTTATTAGCTTATGAGGTAAATAGAATAAATCACAGAATCACAGACACAGAGTAATATGATATCTCGCAGCAGAAATAAATAATACAATAGTAGTTCATGAAGCTACTAAATAAAATTTTACATCAGAGTTTACATAAATAATACAGCGAAAGCCTAATACAAAATGAATTCTAATACATGGATAAATGATATCAGTTTGAAATAGAAATGACAAGAACAGCTGAAATGACTAGAACGACTGATCAACAGGTGGATATAGGATGAGCAAAACCAAATATAACTTCAGACTCCAAAGTGAATCTCGAAAACAGTAGTAATCGATCTAACCCGAACCGTAATGCAAAACAAAATAATTCAGATCAGGACTAACATTCTCATGGAAGTAAATCAACTCAAATGAAGTGTTCGATGAAATGCAATCAACAACTTAAAGGATGTTTGGGATCACCATCCTTTAAGAATCCATCCAACTAATAGACTAGATGCAATAGTGTCAATCATCTAAGTAAATAGCAAAATAGCACAGGCGGGATTTCCATACTTACACCATTGGTATATTTCATAACTAAATTTATATTTCAATTTCAACAAATCATATCATATTTAAATTTCAAGTCGAAAAGTCATATCATGTTTTAAAATTCGAAACATATAATCTGAAGTCTTTATTTATAAATTCAAATCAATTCATAAAATGGAGTTTAGCTTTATAAGAGTTCGCTTAAGTCGATTCAAAAGTTCACTTGCTTCTGTTCAAATTCGATTTATAATTCAAATCAAATATTATCTTCAATTTCAATAAATTGTATCATATTCCATAACTCATAAATTGAATCAACTTCTTATACAACAATTTAAACAGTTCATACAATTTTAAACCATTCTTATAAAAGCGATTTAACAAAATTTCTAATTCAAACCATATGATTATAAAATCAATTCGGTATATAAAATCTATACATTCAAATTCACCTTTGGTCACTTAAAATCGAACTCAATTCAATATCAATTATAATCTTAAATAAAATCAATTTACACAACTAACGTTCATTACTTATGAAAGTTCAATATTCAAATCTTCTATCAGCTCATTCATTAAATCAAGTTTCGTTATATACGTTCAAATCTTTAAATCTCAAGTTCAAATCGCTAAAATATTAACTTATCCACCTATTAGTTTGTAATTAGAGTTTGAAAAAAAAATAACTTTGAAAATAAATATATATGTTTATAAAATTCTAAGACAAATTAGAAAAATAGATTATAAACATATATAAGATTAAAATAATATAGAAATAGGTTTTAAAGAATTATTTATTATATAAAAGTTTAAAATCTTTATAATATAAAAAAAATATGAAATCTTAATTTACTATTTAAAAATCATGTTCCAAATCATTTTTCGTCGAAACATGACCAATGGTGTCTGTATATACTTTCCTACCCTATAGTCATGTGATACGGATATTTATCACTTTAAATCCGCAATCCCAAATTCAATAAAAACCGTTCAGGTCTATCATTTCAACCCATAACGATTTTTTCCTATCTAATGTCCGTTCGGGTATATATCATTTCAACCCTTAGTGATTTTTCCTAACCTAGGGTATCAACAATCACAAACAATAGTCACATAGCATCAATCACAGCATATACATCATCAGTGCAACTACGTGTCATATGAGTATATTGTGTCACGTATGAAATGTGCATACATATCAAATCAAACAATTCCTACCAACAATCCTATACATCTAGTTGTAAATAAATATTGATTATGAAAATTTGGCGAATAAAGAAAGTCATTCCTTTTTATTTACATCTAGTTGTAAACAAATATTGATTATGAAAATTTTATTTACATCTAGTTATAAACAAATATTGATTATGAAAATTTGGCGAATAAAGAAAATCATTCCTTTTTATTTACATCTAGTTGTAAATAAATATTGATCATGAAAATTTGGCGAATAAAGAAAGTCATTCCTTTTTATTTACAACTAGTTGTAAATAAGTATTGATTATGAAAATATGGCGAACAAAAAGTGACATTTACATTATCTTATGTAAATAAAAGAACCAATTTTGTGAATAGAATTTATTTACATTATCTTATGTAACTAAAAGAACCAATTTTGTGAATAGAATTTATTTATGTTATTTTATGTAAATAAAAGAACCAATTTTGTGAATAGAATTTATTTACATTATCATATGTAAATAAAAGAAACAATTTTGTGAATAGAATTTATTTACATTATCTTATGTAAATAAAAGAACCAATTTTGGGAATAGAATTTATTTACATTATCTTATGTAAATAAAAGAACCAATTTTGGGAATAGAATTTATTTACATTATCTTATGTAAATAAAAGAACCAATTTTGTGAATAGAATTTATTTACATTATCTTATGTAAATAAAAGAACCAATTTTGTGGATATAATTTATTTACATTATCTTATGTAAACAAAAGAACCAATTTATTAAATAGAATTTATTTACATTTGCTTATGTAAATAAAAAGAACAAACTTTGCGATGGCCTTTATTTACATTTTCTATGTAAATAAAAAGAACAAATTTTGCGATGACATTTTATTTGCATTTTCTTATGTAAATAAAAAGAACAAATTATGTGAACACCTTTATTTACATTTTTATCTATGTGAATATAAAGAAGAAAAATCTGATGACATATTTATTTACATTTAGTGTAAATAAACATGAGTATAAGAAACATTTATTTACATGTAGTGTAAATAAATAAGAATAAGAAAAAGAAACATTTATTTACATGTAGTGTAAATAAATAAGAATAAGAAAAAGAAACATTTATTTACATTTAGGTAAATAAATAAGAAAAAGGGAAAAGATCACATCTATTTACATTTAGAGTAAATAAAACATAAATTCAGAAAAGGGACATTTTTATTTACTATTTAGTGTAAATAAAAATAGGACATAGAAAATAATTATACTTTTTATTTGCATTTTTAGATGTAAATAAAACATAGAAAAGAATTACACTTTTAATTTGCAAATTAGTTATAAATAGAAGTCATGAAAATAAAAAGGTACATTTCTTTGTTTACATTTCATATGTAAATAAAAACACCGTTTTAAAAAGTACATTTTTATTTGCAAACTAGTGGCCAATAAAAACATGAATTTAAGAAGGTACATTTTTATTTGTGAATTAGTTACGAATGAAAACATGGAATTAAAAAAGGATATTTTCATTCACATACTAGATGCGAACGAAAGCATAAATCTTAAAAAGGTTATTTTTAATTCACATTTTAAATGGGAGTAAAAACAAAATTAGAAAAAGTGGATTTTTATTTGCAAATTAGTTGCAAATAAAAACATAAATATATAAAGCACATTTTTGTTTGTAATATAGTTCCGAAGAAAAACATGAATTGGAAAAGTGAAATTTTATTTACATTCTAGGTATAAAAAAACGTAGAAATGAAAAGTACATTTTACTTATATTTTAGAGATAAATAAAAGCAGAAAAATAAAAGAGATATTTTATCGTCATTTTAGATGCGGTAAAAAAAAAGGGATAGAAATAAAAGTGATATTTTATCGTCATTTTAGATGCGATAAAAAGAATGGATTTTTATGGTTGAAATCACCAAATGATTTATATTTAATTATATATAAAAATATAAAATTAAAACGTAACGCGCGAGGCGGTTCGCGTATCAGCAATCGTAACTTTAAACGATTATACCGAAAGATCCGACCGTTGGATTTTCCCAAAACTAGAACCATTAGGACCGCTTTGGGAAGGGCTTTCCAACGATATAAATTGCGTCAAAATCCGACGGTTAGATTTCAAGATATGTGTAAATCAAAATTGGGTAAAAACAGCACCAAGGCCACCCCTTGACCTGAAGCGTCGTTCTATTATATTGGTCTATTTTTAAATAAATAAAAATAGAAATAAATCGTTATAAATAAATACTAACGATATGAAATGATTTAAATGATAATTATGCAAGTATTATTTGAAAAGACCGAGTTTAACTCATTTCAAATAATTACACGACGATTAAATCGAAGACGAAGAAGACGGTGATTAAAGACCGGCGATCTTCACATCGAATGGACGACGACTACTGATGCCTTGGACTGACTTGCTCCCAGGAAGGGGTTGAAGCAGTAGTTGTCCGGACGTATGTGTGGATTGTCCGGATAAGCGAGAACCTCTCAGGTGTCTCCGGTTTCATTCAGACCCAGAACGGACTTGTAATGGATGCGGGTCTGACGTTGGAATTCATGTCATGTAATTAAATCGATTTTTATTAATGTATGTCTGATTGGTGGTGGAGAATTTATTCTCTACTTAACACCCTGATATATACTATAAGTTATCGATAGCATGGAATGAATTGTCATTGTGGCACGCCAAGATGCAGATGATCAAGGCTTTTGTTGAAAAGCAGGCCTTGTGGTTGATGATCAAAGCATAGCCTGTTCAGGAGTAGCTTTGTGTATAGCGTGACTTCGCGAGCCTTACACCCTGGTAGAGTTTAAAACGGGAGAAGGGAACGCAGGGAGTGCACCCGTTTCTTTCTAGCTAGAGTGATGTCAGCGACCTACCAGCCGTGACATTTTTACTTATGTGGATGATGGATTATGAGGTACCTTGGATTTATAGGTTGTTAGTGGCCATATGGAGGTTCAAAGGAACCGGGAAACGTGTGTTCATGCATAATTAATCCACTTTCGACAGGTGTGGACCGACCCTGCAGATATCTAAGGGTTCACTGCGGGGAATCCTGAGGCATTTGCTAGAGTGTCTCGAATCGGTAAGGAGCTCCTCCCTAGCCTTGACTCATGATGGAAACCCAATTTCCAATATGACATTACAGTCTTGATTGTAAACCTATATATGGCGACATAGTATATGGTAGCTATGCCATCTAGGATTGATACATTTACTTTGAAGTATTTTAAAACTGCTTAGACACTAATAATAATAATGTTTAAATACTATTTTATACATATTAAGCATGTTTGATCATTATAAGGTAAAACTCTATCCTCCGGTTTGCGTTGCATTGTGTGATGGGACTTTAGTCTTATAATGATTTCATTTTTCAAAAGTCATCGCGTTGTTTTGTATTAAAATTATTTAATTATGCACTGGCAATCCAATGGAGTAAACCCGTTCCGCGTTAGCGGTGTGGTCCTGTGATTCACCATATTGTTAGTTAGTATAGAAAGATTTCTCATACCAGTCCCACGACTGACTCGATGTTTGTTTCACTTTGCAAACTCGGGTGCCCTCTCTTTACACGGGCAACCAAGTAACAGGTTTTTAGGGAGACATTTTCTGGATTGAGGACTGCTTGGAAGAAGAAGACGAAGAACTCCTTTTATCTTTATTTTCTGCTTTAGAGACTTTATTCCATCTTGTGTCTTGATGTACGTTTGGAGTTGGGACTTATTTCCTTTGATTCAGACTTTTATTTTGCTAAGTTATATCCTGTATACTGCGTACTCTGTGGTTCAATTGATGTGATGTTTATGACTTTTATCTTTCCGCTGCATTAATTATGTGTTATGATATTATCTGAGATCTGTTGTTGTTGTAAATATGTTGTATTCCATATGATAATCCTTACTTTCGCACCACGAAAGTTTGGGGTTATCACGGTAATCATTTCAAAAGCATTCATTGCAAGAGGACCTTCTGAGTTATCTCTTACATACTCGGTTACATATTGGTCCTGTAAAAATGATGGAAAACAATAAGAACCTGCATAACTTCAATCTGATAGATGGCAAATGTGCACACTGCATGCATCCAACTGCTTTATTACATTATGTGAAATACTAGTGTACAAGAAAAAAACTTCTTGATCCATGTATTTATACTAGGCTATAACACTCCAATGAAATGAAATCCTCCAAGCATGACTATATCTTGATAAAATATAGCTTAATAATTGTCTACTATGTCCATGGCAGCATAAATTACATTTTTTACGAATCGAAACACAACATAATTACATCATCCTTTTGTTACTCAGAATATTGAATCATGTGTATGAAGGAATGTCGTATCAAATAAAAATCATTTGAGCAAAGACATAACTAATGTTGCCAAAAAATTGGTGAAATAAACAAGATTTACAAACCTCGATTTCATTAAAGACAACATCGATATCATTCAAACTCGCCTCATGTTCAGCAAAGCATCTCGCTGGAATATAATTTACTTTAAACCAAGCATTATTTTGTATTCCTTCAATGCCTATACGCTGCATTAGATGAAATTTACTCGCACAAAATTGATATTCAAACGTGCTGTATAAAGTTATAGATCTGATTATCTCAATTCTAATAATTGCAATCATCTACAAATAGTACCTTCTAATAAAAAATAAGGGGATGAGAAATAAGAATATGAAAATTTTACCGGATTGATGTCTGAATCGATGTAGTAAAACATATAATTCTACCAACAAATTGCATTGTGAATGACCTCCAGACTTTCTAATCAGCACAGGACTTTCTAATCAGCACAACAAAAGTGGCACAGAATCCCAAATACCTATGAATAAACCACAAATATGGTGCAAGTTATAAAATTCGGACAACGATGAAATATGGTTGTTGGCACGGAAAAATAATAAAAATGCTGAAACTTTTTTATATTATTAGCGAAGCATGCATATATCATTACTCAAGAAAGCACAACAACAGTATATATATATATATATATATACACAGAAAAATTTTCTTCTAGGATCCTCCTTCTTGCCTCCTTATTATTATTCTTCCTATTATTATTTTCCTCGTTATCACATGAACTATTATCTCCTTTCTTAACAGCCTTATTACTCCTAATCAAACTCAGTATGAAACCGAGTTTACAAACTCAGTTCGAAAACTGAGTTTACAAAACCAGTTTCAACTGGTTTTGCGAACTCGGTTCATAAACTGAGTTTGCGAACTCAGTTTCAACTGAGTTTGCGAACTCAGTATGAAACTGTTATCTCAGTTGGAAACTGTATTTGTAAACTCAGTTCGAAAACTGAGTTTATAAACTCAGTTTCAACTGAGTTTACAAACTCAGTTCGGAAACATAACCTATTTTTCAACAATGCTACATAATATGCATTTAATAATATCAGGCATAGCCGCATAGGTCTAATAAACTTATGTTTTTCTTTATTAAAATGGAGAAATTTTATGTGTTATTATAGTATCCTGGAATAACTTTTATGGAAATTTATACTGTAATTCTAATCTATTTTTAATAATAGTTTTTTTTAGCTAATATCTGAAGATTGATTGCTCCTTTGCATTTGACTTAGAAAGAGCATAAAAAAAATAAAGATTGATGCATCCACATTCCTATCAGCATATAAATTTAAAGTTAAATAACGTATATTTCAAACATATCATACCATTATCTATTGCTTTGTCAATTATATCCATGAAGCGATGTGAATCAAGCTTTGGATCGGAATAGAGCATTGATCAGAAAATCCTATCAAACATGAAAAAGAAAGTTATTCACTTGTGGAAATACACACCAATTTTTGTAAAACAAACCATTCATAATTTATTTGAATGAACCTATTCACGTTGCCTTTGAATTGTGTGTATAGGTCCTTTTAGTCTTTCTTCTCAGATTTTGATCCCCTATAGTTAACTTCAAATTCTTCAATATCAGCTTCTATAACCTGTAGCAAGCAATAATGATCAACAATCGAGAATACTTAACAACATGAAATCAAAATGATTCTTAGTACGGTTCTTAAATAAGCTTTTGTAAACGTTGGTTAGGAAAGCAAATGTAGAAAAAATCCTATTAACTTTGATGACTATAATATGTTATACCTTCAAGATCGTGATCAAGTAAACAGTCTTTTAAATTGCCTGACATTTTATTTATGGCTAATGTAACACCTTATTATAAAAATATAGCTTCTCCTTATAAAGGATTATTCAATTAAGAACTTTTATACGTAATTCATCACATTAGGCAAACAATAACTCACAACGTGTATGTCATAACCTCTTTCAGTTCGGGAGATATAACAAGTCCAAAGGATGCATATACACAACAGTTAAATGAGCTTATCATAATGAAAGAAAAAATTAACCACATAAAATAAAACATACCAATTCTGTGCCTCTTAGCCTTGGTTCTAATAGATTTCTTCAGCGAGTTAGGGCATACATCGATCTCCTACAAAAGCACAAAGCAATTAAAAGGTCAGATCTTAACCACAGTTTACCATCGAAGCCCAAACTTCTAAACTCAGTACGATTTTCACCTTAATAAAACCAAATATGTTCATTTCAGGCGCTATATAATCTGGAGTACTACAAATCAAATGAAAATGGTTAACCCTAGCAAGACATTTACCTGAAGTCAAAATCCAAGTGCTGAAATCGCGTCTCCTCGAACTCAACATCGAGTAGCCTGTTATCGGTACACGCAAATTTGAAGTCGAAGTTGAGGATTCGATTCTCTAAAGCCATAATGGATTGCCCAGCTTTGAAGCTAAGGGATCTGAAACCCACATCCCTAGACTTGCAAAGCGCAAGTCCTGGAGTCTGAAGCCGATGTCGATTGCCCCGAGTTCGAAGTTGATCAGAAATGGATGGATTGAGAAGTTGGGACAGAAATCAATCAATTAGTTGCACTGCCGCTCTTTTCTATTTCAAAAGAAGAAGTCACTCTTTTCTATTTCCAAAGAAGCGGCCTTGCAAGTGAAAAGCGTTTAGAAAGGGGATGTAAGAGGAGTTAGGGTTTACAGACTGAAAATAACTGGGTGTTTACATTTTTTCCCCCGCTAACCAAGCCTACCAATCCATATAAGCGTTGCAAATAAAAAATTATAATTATGTATTTTTGGCGACACTTTTTTAATATAGCAATGCTTATTATTGTTATTACCATGCAACATAAATGAGTGTTGGCGATTGTGAAAAAAAGGGTTGCCAAATGACCATTATGGTGTAGTGATTGGACTATTTCTAAACAGGTTCTCTTCTCGTTTATGATTTAATATCCCTTTGAAATTATTAGAGTCCAAATTTCCAATTCGATCTTTTCCAAATCCATTTGAAGAATTTTTAAAACCATTAGAATTTCATTTTTCAACTTGATCAAGTTTACCAAAACTAAGTCCTTTCTTATTCCCAACAAAAAATGATTTTTTAACAACATATTCAACGAATTTTCTCCTTTAGAAAATTTAGCCAATATTGATTTAAGTCGTTGAATATTAGATTTAAGATCATATTTTCTTTCATTAAATTCAAACAACGATTTATAGCGATCTTTCTCTTTTTAGAATCATTTTGTTTCAAAACCATATTTTCATATTCAAGCATTTTTTTTAGGAAGACGTTGTGTATAGCATGAAGATACACAACCGATTAAGCGTAATATAGATAGCTAGTAATATAATCCGGTCGACAGGTCCAATCGGTGGCATAAAAGGTCTAGACCCTGAAGGTCAATAAAGAAAGTACAAGCATAACATATAATATGTATATAGAACATCATCGACCAAAGCATATAAATACACAACCAAAATGTCCCATAGTGATGAAATAAACCATGTCTGACATCTGTAAGGGAAGAGAGAGGTGCTGCCTTGCGATCCAGGTGACTGCGGCATGGGATGGAAGAGTTTGAATCGTGCTGCCATGGACTAAGAAAATCTCAATTTCAAATTGTTTACGCTTTTCATTTTCAACTTTTTCAAACTCTTTAAGATTTTCAATCTCCTTTTCAAAATCATAATTTGGTTGAATAGATTTAGAATTATCATTTTTCAAATTCGCATTTTCGCTTTCAAGCAACTCAAAACTAATTCTGAAATCCAAAAGTTCATCACTCAAAATCTGACACGTTTTGCATTCTGAAATATGTGAATTCTTAACTTTTTTAAGTTTACTTTCTAATATATTATTTTCTTAAACTAGTTTTACTTATCAAATTTTAATTTCTTAACTTTATCTCAAGAGAATCAACAGTTTTTGTGAGATCGTGCACATTAAAATTAAATCTTTGTAAGTGAAATTTGATACCTCACTAGAGTCCTCTTCACTACTTTCTGAATCAGACTATGTCATAAGACACAAATTAGCTTCCTCATCATCACTATCAGAAACTTCTTCTCCTTCCTCACCATTCCATGTAGCAGCAAAAGCCTTCTTCGTCTTTCTCTTCTTTCCTTTTTCATTCTGAAGCCGTGCGCAATCTGGTTTGATATGTCGTGGTTTCTTGCAATTGTAGAAAATAACTTCATCGTCCGAGCGATCTGAATTTTTTGACCTGTTAGATTTTGAATTTTTCTTATGCGGCTTGTAATTTCTGTTAGCCCACTTCCTAAAAACCATAGCTAGCTTTTCAATAGGATCTTCGTTATCACTTTTAATAGTACTATTTAGAGAAATCACCTTTTTCTTCGATTCAGAACTATTATGGTCTTCTCTTGCTTTTAGCTCCATCTCATAAGTTATCAAATTTCCAATCAAATCCTCCATGCTTAATTTATGTAGGTCTTTTGATTCTTGAATAGTCATCACTTGAGCTTCAAAATTCATCGATAGCACTCTTAGTATTTTTCTAACTAGTTCCACTTCAGTGTAAACTTTGCCAAGAGCTTTTGCATTATTAACCGGTGACGAGAATCGACAAAACTTCTCCTTTATATCTTCGTCTTTTCGCATAGAATCTTTTTCATACTCACTGTTGAGTAGAGCAATATGAGGTTTCTTAACTTGGGATGTTCCTTCATATGTGACCTCCAACGTATGTCATATTTCCTGCGTAGTTATATAATGAGATATTCGGTTAAACTCTGTTTTATCGAGAGCACAGATTAAAGAATTCATCTCTTTAGCATTAGTTAAAAATAATTTTTTATCATTAACATCCCACTTGTCTTTTGATTTAGGAATTTCTACAAAATTAATAATCATAGTGGGAGACATATAACCTGTTTCAATAATGTCCCACACATCATAATCAACTGAACTTAAATAAATCTTCATCTTAGCTTTATAATATGCATAATCAGTTCCATTAAACATAGGTGGCCTAGCAATGGATTACGCTTAATAAAAAGCATTATTAGACAAATTCATGACTTTAGAGTTTAAAAAATACCTGCACCGATACCACTTGTAGGATCTAAATTAACCATAAAGGGGAGGGGATGAATAGGTTTATTGCAGTTTTTACTGAGTAATAAATAATAACAACACAAATAATAATCAGAGTAAATGCAGAAAAAGAAACAACATAGAATTTCCCCAGCTTCGCCTAAACCCTGCCTACTACTACATTCCCGAAGGTTTCTACTAGGTATTAAAGTGATCTCTACGCTTATAATCCCCTATAAACTCGCAACATCTGCTCCTACCTGTTCTAATCCTACGCTCAAAATCCTGCACTGATCTCTATCCCCAAGGTCATATTTCCCCGAATTACAAACCCTAGTTTAGAAAACTAATAAACTTCAAAACGATTACAAAATAAGAACATTTAAAAACAAAACCCTATTTCAAAAACTAAAACACTTTAAATTTTCTAGCCCTTTTATTATTTGCTATGTCACTAAAATGTCGGCTTCCTCCTTTATTCATCA
Source organism: Allium sativum (assembly GCA_030737875.1). NCBI lineage: Eukaryota > Viridiplantae > Streptophyta > Magnoliopsida > Asparagales > Amaryllidaceae > Allium > Allium sativum. Next base: position 759,228,750 of record CM060922.1, on the reverse strand, counting down.
ATGGTGACCGAATGGAAAAAACAAGGTTTTTCTCCTCCTTCCAAATCGCAACTTCAATGTTGATTTGATTTTTCTCTCTGATGGCTACGATTATTCGATGCTCCCTGGTCATCTGATTTGATGATTCAGATGATCAAAACTTTTGTGAATTCCTCTGATTTGATTTCTATTACACTCGAATTTGATTGGGTGATTTCGATCAGTTAAAGCCGATGATGAATTGGTGTATAAATAGGGCGTCGATCCCAAAATTCTCTAGTTCTTGATTCTTCACATGGATTGAATTATTCTTGGGATATTGGTTTGGCAATTTGAATCTTTCCTTTTTGAAAATATAGATCTAATACTTGTCGTATATTCATATTTTTGGAAAAAATTATTCTGGCAATTTCTAGAAATTTGATTCTCTTTGTTGCCACTTTCAACACGATCTTCTTCACACGCTAATGTCGAGCTAATCGTCTACATAGAAATAGCAAAACAGATGTATAAGTATTCGTGTTTTACAAGTTTTGACAAGATAGGTGGCCGCTCTAAGTTATTCAAGAGGTCTTGGAATGCAATAATGCACTTCGGTGTCCGTGTGAAGTTGGGCTTCCATTTTCTTAGCAAGTCAAAAAAGGGAATGTATTTATCAGTAACTTTTGAGATGAATCAACTTAGGGAGGCTACTTTCCCATTTAAGCTTTGAACTTCTTCGATACTCTGAGGGGCTTGAATATCCCAGATAGCTTGGATTTTCTCCGGATTTGCCTCGATTCCCCGTGAATTGACAATGAAACCCAGGAATTTTCCCGATGCAACGCCGAAAGAGCATTTCAAGGGATTGAGTTTCACGCAATATTTACGAAGGATAATGAATATTTTTGTGAGGTCATTGATGGTTGATTTATGCCCTTGTTTTCACAAGCATATCGTCCACGTAGACCTCCATGAATCTCCCAATCTGGTCTTTGAATATGCGGTTGACCAGTCGCTAATAGGTGGCACCAACATTCTTGAGACTGAAAGGCATGACCACATAGTAATAGAGCGCAAGGTCAGCAATGAATAAAGTGTGCTCCTAATCTGGAAGGTACATTTGAATCTTATTGTAGCTGGAGTACGCATCCATAAAAGAGAGAAGCTGGTAGTCGACAAATGAGTCAACTAATTGATCGATCTTTAGAAGAAGAAGCTGTCCTTTAGGTAGGTTTGTTCAAATCTGAGTAGTCAACACACATTCGCCACTTTCCATTTGATTATTTGACCAAGGCTGGGTTATAGAACCATTCGAGGTATAGGGTGTCGCGGATAAAGCCATTGTCATGTATCCTATCGACCTCCTCTCTGAGTATTGTAAATCTCTCTATTCCCAAAATTCGATGCTTTTGTTTGACTGAAACATGCTTCGGGTTGATACTAATCATGTGATAAGAAAATCATGGGTCGATGCCACACATATCAGAGTGGGTCTAAGAAAATACATCGAGGTTGGCCCTTAAGAAGTTCACGAGCTCTTTATTTATTGATGGCTGGTGTTGCGATCTAATCTTCAAGACGCTTGTCGGATTGGCGGGATTGATTGGAATTTCGATAGTCGGTTCCACCAGGGTAGCCCTCTCGAAATCAAGCTCTTCATCTTCCCTTGGATCAAGATCATCAGAAAGGCGATAGTGACATCTGAGCCAGGACGCAGACTCCATTGGTTGTTATGCACTGGCGGTTTTGGTGCACAGGATCAGTTCTACGTCTTGCCTTTCTCCTTGTTGACAGCGTCCTTCCATTCGGCAAGGTAGCAGGATGTCGTTGTGGCTTGGTTACCCTCGACGTTGCGATCCCGTTCTCGGTTGGAAATTTCATGAGAAGGGACCAAGGTGCTATGCAGACTCTGAACTCTACAAGGAAAGGACGTCCTAGAAAGACGTAAGGAGAGATGACATCGGTGATTGCAAAAGTGAGAATTAAGACTCTGCTTCGATCCTCATCAGTGATCTTGACCGGCAGGTTTACCATTCCCACGGGATAGTTGAACGAGCCGTTGAAGTCATGGACATTGCGTAGCAAGGCTTCAAGTCTTTGGCCTCAAGTTTCATTTGGTCTTAGGCCTACTTAAGGATTATGTTGATGGAGCTCTCAGAATTAATAAGGATTCTTTGGATATAGGTTGGGCCTATACGTGCAAAAATAACGAGAGGGCCTATGGTTGGGATTTCAATTCCCATAGACTCTCTCTCGCGGAATACAATATTATCCCACACTGTCTTCTGAAGCTTGGTAGGGACAGATTCGTCCAAGGTGGAGCATGCTTCCAAGCTAGCATGCTTGATGGAATTGGCGTATTCCTCCATATGCCAAAAGCTCTCATTTGCAGAGCAAGGTCCACCGCAAATGGTGTTGATCACGATACCATGCGATCTTTGATTGGATGTCCCTATTAAGGAACGCAGAATGCAGATCTTAAGGCAAAACTAACACTAGATGGGGGGTGAATAGTGTTTTCAAGGAATTTAAGAAAATCTAAAAATTATATGATCCATTATATAAATCACACACCATAGAGATGATCACAGACACATAATTGAACAAAAACACAGAGATAAACAAAAATAAAATGCAGAAAAGGAAATAACACGCCGGATTTTATACTGGTTCAGATTACTCCTACATCCAGTACCACGCAACGCTGGATTGCGCAGAGTTTTATTACTAGATCAATATCTAAGTACAATCCCCTTGATTTACGGCTACACTGTTAACATCGACTCCAACACCCTTGATTTCACGGCTACAAGGTTAACACCATTTCCTTTCCTTGATTTCAGGGCTACAAGGATCATGCCCTTTCCCAAACAATCCTAAATGATTACAATAGCCCTATAACTCTTCAATAGCACTTCAATTCAGAGAGTAGTGAGTAGAGAGTGAGAAAAGATGGAGAAGAAGAATGGTTTAAAAATTCGAAATCAACCCCTATTATAAGATTTGAAAGGTTGCAACGCTTCTGGAACGTTAAAAATAGTGAAAGGACACTTCCTTTGAAAATTGAAAAGTGACAGTTATATGTCGACGTCCTCTTCTTTGTATGTCGACATATGTATTACAAATATATTCTTTTTAAACTATTTTTCAAGTGTTTAAACATATGTATTATTGTGGAAATTCTTAAATTAAAACATAATGATATAAATGAGTATTATAAAGTAGAAAATCATAAATTAAATATAAATTATATAAACATATTTATAAAATTATAAAGTTTAAAACTATACAAATATAAAAGTATATAACTATATAAATATATAAACTTATAAATTTTGAAACTTAAGTTTAAAATCAAGGATAAGATAGAAAAACTAATTAAAATTTGATTTTGAATTTTGAAAAGCTGAATTTGAAATTTGAAAATCAGAATTTGAATTTGAACCTGGAGTGTTATTCAAAGTCTTACATATAAACTAGACTCTATTACTATATTTATCTTGAACTCTTGATTTCTTGATCATGAGTCATGAATCTCCTATGAATTCTAAATCTCTTGAATCTCTAAAACTGTCAGTATTAAATCCTATATATAACTCCTGCATATATGCGTATATATATTCTAGATAGAGATGTTAGTATATATTTTATAATTAATTAATATTGAAATAAATAGGGTTGTTGTCATCAAAACTCCATTCTCTAACAATCTCCCCCTTTTTGATGATGACAACCTTAGTTTATAAAATATTCATAGTTGACGATGCTGATCCTTCTAATACTCCCCCTATCAATATGAATCCTATATATTATACCTTAACTAAGTCTATATTTTATAATTTCTCCCCCATTGGCATTATCAAAAAGAAACTCTAACAATGCTCCCCCTAAATCCTATATCTATCTATACATATACTATACTCATACTAAAGTAAATTACTCCCCATAAATTTATGACTATAAAATAATCAATACCAAGTGTATAAAATTTACAAGTGTATCAATCCATATACATGCAAGTTTTCAAACCACTCCAAGAAAACCAATCCAAGCAATATTTACATATGTTTTAATCAATGTATATATATATATATACATATTTTAAGTCAAGCAATCGAAACAAAGTCAAACAAATCAAACCAATCAAATCATACCAAACAATCAAATGTTTCTTGGGATTTTTACCCATCCGTCTTCTCCAAAAATTGTATCCTTTTTGATGACTTCCCAATGTTTATCTTCTTTTGTTGGTGCCTTAGCGAGATTGTTATCTTCATCTTTGAAAAGAGAAGATATTAGCCAACGAATGACATCGAAGTGCTTATCTTGTTGTTCAAGCATCTTTATTTTGCTTTATTCAAGATGGCGCTGGTTTCATAGTACTGTGAAAAGAATCTTCTTGAAGAAATTCAATGTCTCTTCAAGATTTTTACTCAAGTTATGAATTGGATTTGCCATAGTTTTGATAAGAATTGAATAGAGAAGAAGGAGGAATAATATAATGAATTTTTCTAAAGAAGTAGGCTTAAATAGGGTTTGGAATTCATTGGTTTTGAATGGACATGAGTTAGTTAATTAAATTAAATTTCTGAACAATTTTGAAAAACTGGCAGTTATATGTCGACATACTTTGTTAAAAATTTTGAAAATTTTCAATTTTTTTATCTATTATTATCATATTATATTTAGTTCTAAAGTTTTCACAGTAACTTAAAGATGATTTGACGTGAATAAAACTCCATTCATTACTTCTTAAAAAGTAAGTACATCCAACTAATTATGAGACACTAAATACGAGATTCGAAAATAAAATACAAGAAAATACTAAAGATAACTTAAGCTAGATAGACTAGATATCAACGGATGACGAGGAGGAAGATGAAATTCCAAGTTTTCTTCCTATCTTGCCCATAAACTTGGTCATTTTGGTAAAACTCTTTTTGAGCTTTTTTGATTTTTGACTATTTTCACCTGATTTTGAACGATCATCTCTTTGGAAATGGTTCTAGTGTTGATTGGATACTCAACACTTTTTAAAGATGTTTCTTCTTCTTCTTCTTCGATTTCCATAGGCTCTTGTACTTGTTGCATTGGAGCTTGTTTGTCTTCGAATGTCTCATAAGGTGTAAAAGTGAACGGAATTTGCATAAGGTGTATGTTTGTGGAGTCAAACACCTTTCTTGATACAAATTCTTCTCCATGAAGATCAACTTCGAAATACTTGAAAATACGAGTGAGATAAACTTCATAATAAAGAGTGTTTTCTCTTGTTGATATTTCTATGGGCTTGAATTCTTTTAAGATCATGTCCGCCCAATTGATGTTATATCCACCAATAATAGCAAAGAGTGCTTTTTGGACTTTGAGAGTTGGGTTATTAAAATTTCTGGAACAAGGAGTGATGGTATATTGAAGAAGAAGGTTTACGATTCTTGTTTTTGGGCGGAAAAGCAATTTTTAAATTCCTTATGAGCATCGCTTTCAAATATGTGGTGATACGTTTCTAAATCGGTTTCATTAATATTGAAATCCGAAAAATATGAGCCCTTGCATCTACAATTCAAGATATTGCCCAAAATTTCGCAATCTAGATCAATTTATGTGCCTTTTACGCTACTCCAAATTTGATCTTCATTTCCTTCGTAAAAGCCGTGATTAAGATTTGCATAGAACATTTTGACAAGTTGCGAGTAACACACTTATCGTTATTCCGAGAGTCAATTTAGCTCAATACTTCATTGTGATTGAAAAGAGAAGTAAAATCATAGGATGTAAAGTCTCCAAAGATGGCGAAAGCACCCGTATTGACTTTTGCATTTGCTACATAGTCAACAAAGATTTTAATTGCCTCTTTATCATTTTGGAGATATCCTTTGATGGTTTTGGTTAATTTCAATTTCTGAGATGTGCTTGAGGAAGCCATCTGAATGTTTGTTTTAAAGAGTATAGATATGAATAATGTAGTTTGAATTTTGAATGAGAGGTAGAGAGAATAGATATATAAACAGAGATTAAATAGATATGAATTGAATAAGCACAACTTTTCAGAAATCAATGACACCTTTTCAGACCTTGGGAGTTGGTGAAAAGTTGGAGGGAAGTTTGAAAGTTTAAACCTTTGAAATTCAAAATTTGAATTTCATTTTACAGAATGATATGTCGACATACATGTACAAATTTCACAAGAAATATGGTTTTTTGACTTTTGGTTTAAATTATCGATTTATATTTCAGGTTTATCTATTTCTTGAAATAATACTAATCCTAGCAAACAGCCAAAGTTTGTTTTATTATTTTATTAATTATTATTTTTTATTATTATTTTGAATTTCAAAATTCAAATTTGAATTTTATATTTCAAGTTTGAATTATAAAGTTTGAATTTCAAATTCAAAACAAAGAAATCAATTAAAGCATCCATTCAACCAAAATAAAGTTTAAAATTAATTAAGGCGTACCCAGTTTTTAATCCATTTCTTCGATATTTTATGAATTCTGAATTGCTGTGAAGCAGATGTTTGAATTTCTGGTTTCTGGCTCTTCCTCACTTGACGATGAATCTGAATCATCTAAAGTTGCTGCGTATGCTCTCTTTCTTTTCTTTGATGAATTGCTATTGTCCGTTTGTTGAATTGAATTATCTGGATATGGGCTATTTCTCTCCATATGGTCTGGTTTATTGTAGTTATAATATCGATTATCATTTCTTCTGTACTTCCTTGGTTATTACTTTGAAAATTATTTCTATTTATTTATTTCAGAATTTTTCTGAACTTCTGGTCATTAAGGCTATTTCTTCATCGTCCTCACTGCTTGAGTTCGAACCATTTGTTGTTGCTTTGAATGCAATAAATTTCTTTTCAGTTGGTCTATTTTCTTTTCTTTTCTGTAGTTGGACTTCAAAATACATTAGATTTCCATTAACTCCTCAATTCTCAATTCACTGACATTATGGGCTTCTTCAATTGCCAATGTTTTCTGATCCTATTCTGAAGTCAATGAACTTAATATTTGTCTGACTTGGTCTTCTTCAGAATAAGTTTTCCAAGTGCTATTAATGAATGCACTATCACTTGAAATCTGCAATACAAATTGGAGATAGATTCATTCTCATTAATTCTGAATAAATCAAACTGATTAATTAACATTGCTATCTTTGTTTGTTTAACTTTACTAGTTCCTTCATGAGTAACTTGTAAAGTTCTCCAAATTTCATAAGTAGATTTACAGACTGGCACTCTATTAATTTCATTCCGATCTAACGAACACAACAACATATTCATGGCTTTAGAATTGCTTTGTGCAACATCATTTTGTTCATTATTCCATTATACAAAATTAGTTTTGGGTTCTACATATTCAGTCTGTGTGATATTCCATACGTCTAATCTTACCGATTGTAAATATATATTCATTCTACATGCCAAATATGAATAGTTACTACCATTAAACAGTGGTGGTCTAATAGTGGACTGACCGTCTACAAAAGAACCATTATTACCAGTTTTGGTTTCCATTTAATATATTCAAAAATCAGTTTATGAACTTTTTGAAAAACCTTGCTCTAATACCAATTGTTAGGAAACGCGGAATGCAGGTCTTAAGGCAAAACTAACACTAGAGAGGGGTGAATAGTGTTTTCAAGGAATTTAAGAAAATCTAAAACTTATATGATCTACTATATGAATCGCACACCATGGAGATGATCACAGGCACATAATCAAAAATAAAAACATAAATAAAAAAAATAAAATGCGTAAAAGGAAAGAGCACAACAGATTTTATACTCATTTGGATTACTCCTATGTCTAGTCTCACGCAACACTAGATTGCGTAGAGTTTTATTACTAGATCAATATCTAAGTACAATCCCCTTGATTTCACTGCTACAAGGTTAACACTGATTCCACCACCCTTGATTTCGCAGCTACAAGGTTAACAACGTTTCCTTTCCTTGATTTCAGGGCTACAAGGAACATACCTTTCCCCCAAATAATCCAAAATGATTACAACAACCCTATAACTCTTCAATAACACTTCAATTCAAAGAGTGATGAGTAGAGAGTGACAAGAGAAGAAGTTTTATGTATTTAGAATAGAAATCGGCAGAGTACAAGTGTAGAAATCAATAAAATATGAAATAATAATGGAGAAATGGAAAGGGGTGACGATGGAGAAGAAGAATGGTTAAAAAATTCCAACTCAACTCTTATTTATAAGATTTGAAAGGTCGCAACGCTTTTGCAACATTACAAATAGTGAAAGGACTCTTCCTTTGAAAATTGAAAATGTGACAGTTATATGTCGATATCCCCTCCTTTGTATGTTGACATATGTATTAAAAATATATTTTTTAAATATTTTTCAAGTGTTTAAACATATATATTATTGTGGAAATTCTTGAAATAAAACATAATGATATAAATGAGTATTATAAAGTAGAAAATCATATGAAATCGCAAATATAAATTATATAAACATATTTATAAAATTATAAAGTTTAAAACTATATAAATATATAAACTTATAAACTTTGAAACTTAAGTTTAAAATCAAAGGTAAGATTGAAAAACTAATTAAAATTAGAATTTGAATTTTGAAAAACATAATTTGAAATTTGAAAAACAGAATTTGAATTTGAACTTGAACTTGGAGTGTTATTCAGAGTCTTACATATAAACTAGACTTTATTACTATATTTATCTTGAACTCTTGATTTCTTAATTACCCACGAGTCTTGAATCTTCCCTAAATTCTGAATCTCTTGAATCTCTAAAACTGTATAATCTTCGGTATTAAGTCCTGTATACAACTCCTACATATATGCGTATATATATATTATAGATAGAGATGTTAGTATATATTTTATAATCATTTAATATTGAAATAAATAAGGTTGTTGTCATCAAAACTCCATTCTCCAACAGTCCCTAGGGCCACATTAGTTGGAGGAAGTGTGGACGTTGAAGGGCCTACGGATGCTTCTTGGGGAGTAGGGTCTTGAACGTACCACTCCAATCGTTTCTCTTGGATGAGATTCCTATCGCATACTTGAGGTGCCAACAGTCATTCATGTTATGGCCGAACATGTCGTGGAATCTGCAGTATTTGTCGGAGTTCTTCTTATGGTTGGTAGATTCTCTTGTGTTTGGTTTATTATAATTAACGGTATTACATGTCTCAAGATAATCTGCCTCCAACTCCCGGTTGAGTAGAGTGTAGTCCCTATAGGTTTGCGAGCAGTCGCGTTTCTTTGGATCTCCAGGTGACTGGTTGTTGCAGCCGCCTAGTTTGCCATTGTTCAACTTGGGCTTGAAAAGGGCCACCTACTTACCTTTGTCGGAAGATTCTCAGACTTATTTCCCTTTGACATTGTTCATAACAGTGCCAGGGTTGGGTTGTTTGGATGACCTCCTTGAGATGCCTTGTTTTTCTGTGCTTTCTCTTGGCATAGAAACTAATTAGCCTTCTCGTAGAAAGTTTCCAAGGTTTTAGGTTGCTTTCTATTGATCCACACTCCTAATTAGGAGTTCGGCGATGTGCCAAAAGCGAGCTAGACCAAAACTGTGCGTGGATTTGGATCGTTAGCCACAACGAGGGCATTGTCGAAGCGTTCGAGGTAACTCTTAAGAGATTCCCCCGTGCCCTAGACGAGGTTTAATAGAGTTCTAGTATCCTTCAGCCTTGTAACATGCATTCCAAATTGATTTACCATTTCAGAAGTAAGTTGGTCGAAGGTAGAGATGGATCGAGCTGGTAGTCGAGTAAACCAAAGCAGAGCCATGTCTTTTAAGAAAACTGGGAAGCACTTGCACTTTATGGCGTTAGTGTCTCGACTCGAGTCCATATGCCGTTAATAACGGTTTAGTAAGTTTCAAGGATTAGTCTCTCCTGCGTAATATGTAAAATGGGGCATATGGAAACGTCGAGGCCATTCAGCTTCGTGAACTACCCGAGTGAAGGTGTTACGCCTCATGTTGGTTTCTTAAATGTCAATGGCGTTTCCCTACGTTTCTCTCATGATCCTTCGTATTATGTCAATAAGAAACACATGATGAACCTCCGTTGGATTCCAACGGTCGTAGTAAAACTCAAGAGTTCAGAGCCATGAACTTCTTCTGTGATAAATATTAGCATCATCTTCGTCCATGTCATCAACCTTCGCTGCTTGATTCTAGTGAGGTTGATTAGGATGGAATTGAGCCTATTGAGCTTGATCATGTTGTACTTGGGCCTGTTGGGCTATTGGATGCGTAGGCGCCAATTTCAAAGCAGCATCAGCTGGGTTCTATCGTGGAGGGGGTCAGTTACTAGGACCTGCTTCATCGTTAATAACCAATCTGGAACAGTTGCATTGACGCGTTCCCTCACTGAAGGTCATAGTAGTTCCATTTCCGTTGACGTTGACGTTGACATTAGTATTGGCGATGACATTGGCATTAGCATTGGTCCTCCTCCTTTGGCTTCGGTTCCCATGGTGAGTGTCAAAAGAAGAAGTTTCCAAGGAATTAGGTAAAGGGCAAGTATTATTTTCGTTGAATTCAAGGCGAGCGACGTTGCATTGACTTTCTTGAAGTCGTAACATTAGCTCGATGTTTGCCCTCAACTGGTTATTAAGTTCCCGAGTCATGTCATCCAATTTCTTGTTGAGCTCGAAGAGCTGAGCTTGGGTCTCCAGTGCATCTAGAACATAGGAGGTAGAGGCATTCATGTAGGTTGGAAGTTCTGAAGGTTGGGGATGGGGAGAAGTTGTAGTGTCAGCCGCTATGGAAGTTCTGATCATTAGAGTGTTTCAGTTCCTAGCCGTCATAAGAAAACTCGGAAGGTAGGTCAAAGAAACCTAAGTAGCGCTTCGAAGTTTAGATAGAAGTCAGACAAAAAGAAGCGAGTAAATCTCTCAACGAAAGCACTAAAGTGTTGATGGGAAAAATTGTTGTCATACCCAAAGATTCTCAATTATACAAGAATAAGGTTTTGCACATAGAAAAAAGTAAGTGCAGTAAGCAAAAAACACATGAATTTATAGTGGTTCGTTTCGTATTGAACCTACGTCCACTTTAAAGCGTTTGTAGATTTTTATTCCCAAATGAAGGTTACATTTATTGGACATTATCATAACATTTGTCTACAAAACTTGGTTAAGTATTCTAGAGTCATATTTTGCATGTAGGAAGTCTTGGGAAAAATATGTTATTCATGTTCTTCCTCAAAGCTTAGGCAACCATTAATGATTTGCAAGGTTATTTAAAAGATGTCAAATCATGCAAGTGACAACCTTTTCGAAGTATGAGGTACATGGTATTTATAGGTAGTGGATTAGGTGAGATTTAGGGACTACAACAGGAATTTCGCATCCCAGAGAGGCGACCAGGAGAAAATCGCATCCCTCTATAGCTTGGTAGGGAATTTCATATCCCTATTTAGGGGTACGATGATCTCATATCCCTCAAGGGATACAAAATCGCACATCCCTATGGGGATGCGAGATCCATATCTCTGGGATAGGAATTTTCATATCCCGAAGAATACGAATTTCCATATCCCGAGGGATACATAATTAGTATCCTAGGGGATACAAAATTCATATCCCAGGGGATACGAGATATGAGGGAAATGACAAGACGGGGGATACAAATTCCCTAGTTTGCATCTTTCTAAGTGGATGCAAAGTAAAGGGATACAAAATGGAAAGATTTGATGCGAAATGATGGGTGGCGATGCCTGGGGATGTGAAATCTTGTGTGGTGTGAGATATATGAGATGTGAATTCATGAGGAAGGCGATATTTTAGGGACGCGAAGTGGAGTATTTGAGGGGTTATGTAACACCCTGCATTTTATAACAATTAAATAATTAACTAATGCATATATGTATATATATATGCACTGATATAAACATTTATAAAGAAAATAAAATTTTGAAGAGCTTCCAGAATTTGGACAAAGATTAGCATCATTGCATTCGTGGCGATTTTCTGGTCAATTTAGACCTATGGATTGCAGAAAACCGAGTTAAGATGAAAGAGATACCTTTAAATGAAGTATTATAGCAAAATATGAGAATAAGGTAAAAGAAGGAGAACAATGACAACCATTGTTTCTAAACTTATTAACAAAAGACATCATAGCTCAGTTGGTTAAGGCATTGGATTTGTAACATAGAGGTTGGGGGTTCGAACCCCGGCAGTGACATAATTTTTATCTTTGTTTTAGAGAAGACCAACTGAACATACAAATATGTGTGCGCATACAAATTCAAAATGTGTAAGGATAAGAACACACATATAAGGAATTATATATATATATATATATGAGCATATATATGTACATATGTACAGAAATATATGTATACAAGAGATAAAATTCAAGATAAGGCTGGAATCAATGAAATATGGCAAGAATCAAATAGCGGTGCAATACCGTTTGAATTTTGAAAACAAAATGAAAATTGTGCATATATATATATATACACATGTTAAATGATCATTAGAAGATTTATATACATATAAGAAAATTTCATGTGAATATAAAATTTAAATAAATTCCAGAAAATTCAAACATTCAAAAATTCGAAAATCAAATTCTACGCCAAAATTGCTGGTGGGACCCAGGGGGTCAACATCCCTATAGGGGTGTCGACACCAGGGTCGACACCCCCCAGATCCAGCACAGATTTGGATAGATTCATTGACATACCTGAACTATTTTCTTAACCAGGTTCAATGCTGACTCAGCGCTGCGTGTACGATAAGATCCTGAACACCTATAAATAGGCTAGCAAAGCCTACTCTAAATCTCATATTTCTGAGACAATGCAGAAGCTATGCCATTCTTCTTCCTCCTCAAATATCTTTAGAAAATTAAGATTATTAGTTTAGGAAATTTTTTAAATCAAGATCTGGAGGAAAAGAATTGATGTTAATAAAAAGGTGTTCAGAATCAAATGCGAAGTGCGGTAATTTTCTAGATCTGTCTATTCAATTTTCTTCCTCTTTCTTCCCTTTTTCTTTTAGTAAAAATTACAAATCCATGGTTGTTAGATTTTGAATCCAATTAGGGGAAAACCATGGAATGCTAGATTTGGACCAGATCCAAGATTTGGAAAGCAAATGAGGTGAGTGGATTTAAGTTATATCATTTTGGATAATGATATATTATCGTTTAACATTATCCGTTATCGTATAATGTGAATTTACTAGAATAACCAAAAGTATTGAATTGTTGTAATGACATGTTTAAATATGATATGTTTAAATGTTTAAACATACGTTAAAAGGATTAAAGTGACGAATATGACATGCTGGAATATTAATATGCTAAGATATTAATAAGTTGGAAAATTTGCCAAAATGTGCGTAGCAATTACTGTTGTTTCAATTCCATGTTAACTTGTGATATTTATGTACCTGGACCGTTAACGATAGAATTTGTGAAAATTACATGTTAAGTTAGAAAAATTACATGATTTGGCGATCACAAGTTATTGTTAAATTTGAACAATTATCTAATTAATTGATTACACGTGAGAATGGAATTGATTATAAGTTAGAAAGAACATATGGCATAAATAGGCATAAGACGATGACATGTAAATTACAGTGAAAATTTGAAAGAATAGACATGCCTAGATTATATAGAAGAATTACAGTAAATAAGAAACTGTAACCACGCTTAGACACGAGGTTGGATTACACTTGTGGTAGAAGTCTGCCAGGAACCGCCCGGCATATCCAGCATCCACAAGTGGTAAATCTAATGTGAGGGGTCTAAGTGCATAAATAAAACATGTAACGTGAGATATGAGGTTAAATCAACTTGTGAAGAAGTCTGCCCGGAACCGCCCGACAAATCCAACATCCACAAGTGTAGGCTTAATATGAGAGGTCTAGTGCATAAACATATATATAAATATATGTATATGGCAGGACTGATAAATGACATTAATTGTAATTAATGGAAATGAATGGAATTGAATGAAAGATAATTACAATAGTAAAAGGAAATGGGAATGAACAGGGAATGATAATAACCTATTATAAATAAATTACGTTAATGAGAATGTAATATGATAGGTAGACTGGTTCTAGGGACAAGTGGATATTATAACTTGGCTTATAATAAACCAGTGAGAAAATGAGATAATTGGTGAAATAAGATAAGTGACACTTAATTGTAAATTAAGTATATGGGGAAACCTGAAACCAGTTGTTTGTAATAAGTAGAGAAAAGGGGAAAGTTTATGAAATGAAAGAAGTTGTACTTAATTATAAATTAAGTAATTTGAAAACTTGGAAATCTGAAATATGCTGATAAGAATAACATGTTAAGGCTTGTCCTAGGGACAAGAGAAAATTATAACATAGGTTATAATAAATGGAAAGGAGATTTATCAGTGAATCTTAGTTAAGAAAACTAAGTTAATAAGTAAACAACGATAAGTTGTAGTGATAAGGTAAGATGGAATTATGATTAAATAGGAAAGAATGAGGCAAACTTAAGAAATGAAATAATTTATATTTAATCATAAATAATAAGTGACATGCTAGATAGAAAACATGTAAATTGAGATATTCTTAATTACGTATTAAGTAGAACATGTTATTGTAACCTTGAATCAAACAAGAATATAAAGGGATTGTGGATTACAGACATTAGATCACAATCTTGAGAATAACATGTTGAGGGCTTATTAATAAACTTAAATGGGTTAAGTTATATGACTGAAATTTATAAGCAAGAGGGGCCCATTCCTTAGAGATATAAGGAGTTAGAAAGAACTTGGTAACCTGAAGAAAAAGTTAAGATGATAACCAAGTTAAATGGAAACCAGATGAGGTAAAGCAAGCGCATAAAAGAATGTTTAGACATAGGGTCTAATAACATATTAAAATGAGGTGCTTGGACCAGTCCGCACGTTTGAGGGTGAATAACCCAACGGGGTAGATCATCGTGGTGTCATGAGGCATGAGGGGAGCGCATGTTCATCTAATTATTTTGTCGGCTCCGAAGGACTGGAAGGCAAAACACGCGGCTTCCTGAGGTACGTAAGGTGCTCCTGGTAGTCCTCTATGTGGTGGCAGATGTTTAGGCTGTGCTCTCAGAGGTTGGGTCTGCATGTAACTACCAGGTGGGTGGGCCTTGACTACAAAAGTAGCTTTGCAGTCAGAATGCTGTGATGAGGTGACACCAGGGTGATTCGGCTGTCGCCTCAACGGGGAGGCAAAGGGTCACGACCAACATGGATAGTAGATCGTCGGATACCCGTCATCGGTAGCCGGTGGGATGCGAAAATACTAGAGCTAAACCCAATAGACCATTCACCTTTCGCTATTGAGGTACGGTGGTTGAGGGGAGACGCCAATTGGATGTTTAGATTGTTTGTTGTTAGGGGCATGTCGCTTAGCTCTTGTAGTCTTTACTAGTTGAGGGAGGGGACGAGGTGGGGCCATAGCCACTATGAAAAACAGACCCTAGGAATATCTATATTTTGAGGTTCTTAAAGGCGGACTTGTACAGATATGGAGAAGCTCCCGACCAAGTTCCGTGTTTCTTGTATCGCCCTGCCACGGAACTCGGTGCACATTAGAGGATGTGCGGTTAAGGCATCAAGCCACAATTGACGATACATATGTGGGAGAGTCAAGATACATGCATGTCTGCTCTGGGTGATGTATCGTAGACTTGAGGGCATTACTCTGGTATGGAATCTGATTCGATCGAACGTGGCAGTCCGTACACTTATGTAACATAACAATGACAGATATATGTGAAATGTAACATTGTTATATAGATATCCATACGCCACTACGGCGTAGGATGAGGGACTGTGTATATTTCGATGGTGTTACGATGGAGACCGCGCGAGTGGGGTACCATGGGGTGTACCTTAATATTGGGGGTAGATACCTGTATATTGTGTTAAGTTAATCCACTGGGAAGTAAATGGGTATGACGTGTATGTAAGCCTTGAATGCTGCTAACCCAAGTAACCTAATAAATAAGAAAATATGATTGAACGGTATATGCAGGATTATGCAAAGTGTATAGTTTAAATCCAGTCACCAGAACTTATGTTTTGACCCCCTCCTCATGACATACTCATAGGTTAGATTTGTGACAGAGACGTGATAGCTTTGGATGCTAGTTAGTCTGAAACACACCACCTCCGCTAAGGTCACTCACAAAGGGAATGCATTAACTTTGGTGAAGCATTTTAGGTAAAAGGCACAAATAATTTACAAGACAGACATATAAAAAACGGAAAACTGAAATCATTTCATAAATAACGTGGTTCAGTCAAAACATTACAACCATTGTCTCAAAACTCAACTTCTAAATTATTACAATAAAACATCTGTCTTGATTTAAAACTCCAAGTACATAAAGAAGCATAAAACAGTAGTAAAGCAGCATAAATCCCCAATAAAAGTGTAACCACAGCCATAGCCCAAGAAAAGAGAATCCAAGCAATACATCTACTCTCTTTAAGATGTAAAAGGCCTGCACTAAGTTGAAGTATTCCCTCCCTACGGACCTGCAGGGGGGGGGGGGGATGGGGGGAGGGAATGGAAGAAAAGAAGGCGAAAGAAAACGGGTCAAACATAAGCCTGGTAAGTCTAGTGATTATTCAGCATGTAAACTGGTAAAAGGATGATGACATGAATAAACTAGACATAGGACAATACCATAGCAATAAGATAACATAAGATAAGGCAAGATAAACTGAATATACAATCGCACTCATTTCCATTTCTCTACACCTACTAACGAATGTTTCAATTACCATTATGTGCTCATAACAAAGTGATACCTTTTCCGATCGGCTTCAACTCGCATGCATATATTTCTTGTGCCATCCGACCCCGCTTGATTGTAGATACCTGTGCTGGTCCCACCATGGGGTGTATCAATTCCTATGGTGGCAACCCGACACAAATTCAAGATGCACAGTGTATACTACTGATGCCCAATGCCTGCTTTTCCCACTCCGGAGTACTTGCATGCCCATACTCCGCCGGAACCTACACTGTTGCACCACCCGCCGCAATTTTGACCGCTTATAATCAGCCCAGTAATCATGCCCCACCCTGCCTAGTTCAGGGTACCGTGATACATCTATGTGGGTTACTGCTGAAATGGGTCCCTGTTACTAGGGCTTCCTAATCAACATGTTATAACGGTTAAGTGTCCTCAAATTAACCTAACCCCACCCATCTGTTTAATTAACATGTTGTATTGGTTATGTATTGCCTTAATTAACTTAACCCTACCATTCTTAGCCTGTTCGTCCCTTAGCTTCAATTCATTCGTTAAAGCACCAACCTCGCACATTGGATCTATATTGTTGTGGTCGCTGGATGTGCCGGGCGGTTTCGGGCAACCTTACACTGCAACTCAATCTAACCTCGGGTTTTTGGGCTTAATGTGCTAACCTCTCACATTAGATCTATATTGTTGCAATTGCTGGATGTGCCGGGCGGTTCAGGGCAGTCTTACACCGAACCTCAATCTAACCTCAGGTTAGGCCTGTTCATCTTTAGCCAATTTACATATTTGTCATATCTGTCCAAGTTTAGGTCTTTTTATGTCAATATTCTCTAAGTGTAGTCAGTACAAGTTTTATGCCACATTCACTTGTTACGCCCAAAATTTACTTAATTAAATTATACACAAATTTTCCCGCGTTATAATCGCACGTACAACGAGATTCAGTCTAAGTTCCGAATGGACCTAGTATTCATAAAAGAAAATAAAAAGGGAAAAATAGGGAAGGAGCATAAGAATCGACATAAGGACAAATATGCATGTAAAGGTGTACCCAATTCAAGAATCATATTTCCAATAGGCATGTTGTACATTAACAATAAGTGCAGGCAAGCTAAGCAATTTACACCATAGGTATAAAGATTAAATAGAATTGGACTTAAGAGAATCACTAATTTTGATGTACAACATGATAAGTTCCATTATCAATCACAATAGTCTCATAGGCATAGGATGTACAACATGATAGGTTCCATCATATCAATCTCAAGAATCTCATAGGCATGATAGGTTCCATTATGTCAATCACAACAGTCTCATAGGAAAGATAGGTTTCATTATGTCAGTCACAACAGTCCCATTGGCAAGATAGGTTTGTCAATCATAACAGTCCCGTAGGCATAGGCAATTTAGATTTAACAAAAGGATAGGCACGAATCAGAATTAGGCATAGTTCTAGATCCGATTATTCCAGTCATGATTTCTATTTAGGTGTTCAAATCAAAATAATAACTGAACTTACAGAAAAAGAACGGATCTTGTATTCTGGGATCTGATTTCTGAATTTTCTAAGCTTAACTCTTGATGTAGACATTTGATTCTCTAGTTTCGATTTGGTTCAGAGCTTTCTAACTTGATTTCTAGTTTGGATAAGATGGAGGCTAGGCTAGCTTAGACATGGAGAGCATGTCGGCTTCATAGAATGAGGTCTAGGGTTGAGGTTTGGGTGATTAAATAGAAGTTTAGGATTAATATGGGCCTTTAGATCAACCTAGGAGTCATTAGAGCCGTTTAGTCCAAGAAAATGTGTCATCAGTCAAATCAAAAGTCGCCACGTAGCCCTATGACTCAAAAAATCATCACTGTCTAGCACAGTTGGCAGGGGTCGACCCCTATAGGGGGTCGACACCCCCTGGGGGGGGGGGTCGACACCTCTAAGTGGGAGATTTCCCACTCAATGGATTCCTGAGTTTTTGAATTTCGAACTGAAATGATTATTTAATTATTATTTTTAATTTATTTTCTGCTTACACTAGAAATATTCTAACCTTCATAACTTCTTTATACGGAGTCCGATTCATGCAAACTCGGACTCTATCTCAAGCAGAATTCCGCGATGAACACAATGGCGTAAACCGTTTCACCCAATTCTTATTCTGAAAATTAAGTGTTCTTAGATTTGTTAATTTTAATATTCACGGAAAATACAGGGTGTTACATTCTCCCCTCCTTAAAGGATTTCGTCCCCGAAATCTCTAAGTTAAGAAGAATGTATCCTAACATCCAACATCCATCTACTCAACCATCAATCACAGACATCCATTGTCCTTAAAAAGATTTCTAATGCTTTCATGATCATATGCATAGTGTGTGTATATGTCCTTATCTAATGCAAAATCAGGCGGTTTACTAATTCAGTTGACCTCCTTGATGCGAATCATGTCGGTGCTATAAGTCCATTATGTATGCAATTATTCCTAATCGTATTTTGTAACTTCTACATGAGTGCACAATCATTCATACAAATGCAACAACGATATGATTGCACATCAAGTTTCAATCCACATACAAATACATATATGCAATATGAAAGTGACTGAGCCGATGTAGTACTTAACGTATACACCCACGAGCAACCACTAGCAACCGCTTGCAACCATCAATCATAAAATGTTTCAAATACATGTTTACATCCATTGGTTTTTACCTAAGGATTAATAATAGGACCGAGGAGATATACTTAAAAGATAGATACAAGCATGCGTAAACTTATGGAAAAAGAGATCAAGGATGGGTAGGATGCGCATATCTTGTCTTCAGTCTCCCAAGTCGCATCTCCTTCAGCATCACTCCACTGTACTTTAACTAGCTTGACCTCACGAATGCGTAGCTTTTTAACTTCTGTACCCAAGATACGAGTTGGAACTCTTCTCACCATCGCTTCTCGTTCCACTTCTACTTCCTCTAGTATGCTCGGTTCCACAACTTTTGCGGACTTATGTAAGCACTTCTGCAGATGAGAGACATGAAAAATATTATAAACTCCAGCCAATCTTCCAGGCAGCTCTACTTTATAAGCCATTTTCCCAGTCCTCTCAATGATAGGAAATGGCCCTACAAATCTTAGTGCCAATTTTCCTACGGACACAAACCTAAAGACATTCTTCAAAGGAGATACTTTAAGAAAAACTCTGTCTCCAACCTCAAACTCAAGGTCGGTCCTTCTTTTATCAGCGTAGGACTTCTGTCTATCTTGTGCGATCTTCATTCTTCTTCGTATCAAGTCCACCTTCTCTGAAGTTTCTCTGATCATGTCAGGCCCAAGTACGAGCTTGTCTGTAAACTCCCACCAACAAGTTGGTGATCGGCATGGTCCCATATAAAGCCTCAAAGGGTGCCATGCCTATAGTGGCTTGGTAGCTATTGTTGTAGGAGAATTCCACCAAAAGAAGATGATCCTCCCATGTTCCTTCAAATCAAGAATGCACAATCTCAAGAGATCTTCTAATACTCTGTTCACCCTTTCCGTCTGACCATCAGTTTGAGGGTGATAGGCAGTGCTTAAGCATAGCTGTGTGCCTACAGCCTCTTGCAGACTCTTCCAAAACTCGCTCGTAAAGATAGGATCTCGATCACTTACTATGCTAGAGGGTATTCCATGCAGTCGAACCACCTCTTTAAGATAAATGGATGCTAATGATGAGGCAGTCCTCCTACTCTTAAAAGTATAAAGTGAGCGCTTTTAGTGAGCCTGTCCACTATTCCCCAAATACTTGTATTGCCCCTTCTTGACCTAGGCAACCCATCAATAAAGTCCATCGAAATGCTATCCCATTTCCACTGTGGGACCTCTAGAGGATGAAGCAGACCACCAGGCTTCTTCTGCTCTGCCTTAACTTGCTGGCATATCAAGCATTTAGAGACAAACTCAGCTACATCCTTCTTCATGCCATTCCAGAGGAAAACTCTTTTTATGTCTTTATACATCTTGTCCCCACCTGGGTGTATGGTCAACTTAGAATGGCGTGCTTCTTCGAGAACGGTTTTCACCAAATCCCTCGCTTGTGGGACGCATAGTCTTCCATCCCGTCTCAACCAACTCTTGTCATCGATGGAGTATCTATTGAGGTGACTTGAAGTCTCACCTCTAATTAGCTTATCCATCACATCAACTAGCTGAGGGTCTTCACGTTGCGCGGTTCCTATTGAGTCCAAAAGAGTAGGTCGCACCACTAGCGATGCTAATAAACCAGGTAAAAATTCAAAGGAGGGTCTAAAGTCAAAGTTTGCCATGTACTCCAAGCTTTGCCTTTCTACAAAGAGAGGACTTAAGGTTAGATTTTTCCTACTCAAAGTGTCTGCTACCACATTGCCCTTGCCAGGAGTATAAGCAATCTCAAAATCGTATGAGGCAAGAAATTTCATCCACCTTTGTTGTCTCAAGTTAAGATCTTTCTGTTAAAAAAGGTACTTTAACGATTTATGGTCAGTAAACATTTCAAACCTTTCTCCTAGGAGGTAATGCCGCCATGGCTTAAGTGCGAAAACAATGGCAGCTAGTTCTAAATCACGAGTTGGGTAGTTCTTCTCATGTACCTTCAACAGCCTTCCCCCATAACAAACTACCTTGCCTTCTTGCATCAAGACAGCGCCTAGTATGGTACTGCATGCATCTATGTACACCGTAAACATCTTACCCATCAGACAATGTCAAAACTGGGGCCGTTGTCAGAGCCCTTTTCAATCGTTGGAAAGTAACATCACAATCAAAATCCTAGGCAAAAGTTAGGTTCTTCTTCGTCAACCTAGTGAGTGGGATTGAGGTCTTCACAAAGTCCTTAATGAACTTTCTGTAAAAGCTCGCTAGCCCGAGAAAACTTCATACTTCAGTTGCATTCCGTGGAATCTTGCACTGCAACTACTTTTGCGGGATCCACAGTTATCCCCTCTTTGGACACCACATGTCCAAGAAACCTTATTTCTTCTCTCCAAAATGGCATTTGGAGAATTTTGCTTTCAGCCGATGTGCTCGAAGAGTATCCATAACTTCCCTTAAATGCAAAGCATGTTCTTCCTCACCTTTTGAGAAAATCAAAATGTCGCCCACGAAGACCACTACAAATTTATTAAGGAACTCTCTGAACACCCTACTCATCAAGTCTACGAAATAGGCGGGTGCGTTTGTCAAGCCGAAAGGCATGACAAGCCACTCGAAGAAACCATTCGAGGTACCGAATGCGGTCTTATCTATGCTATCTTCAACCACTCTTAGCTGATGAAATTCGGTAGCCAGATCTTGCAGGAAGAAAACCAAGGCACCTACGAGCTGGTCGAACAAGTCGTCTATTCTAGGAAGTGGGTGCCTATTCATCTTGGTCAGCTTGTTTAGCTCCCTATAGTCCACGCACCGGCGAAGTGAACCATCCTATTTGGTTGCAAACACCACTGGAGCACCCCATTCAGAAATACTCCGCTTTATGAATCCCTTTTCAAACAACTCTTTAACTTGCTTGCTGAGCTCTTTCCTTTCCCTTGGAGCCATGTGTCTAACAGGTAAAGCAACAGGTTTTGCATTATCAACAAGGTATATGCGGAAGTCTATCTCTCACTTCGGAGGTAAACCCTTCACCTCTTCAAAGACATCCGAGTATTCACGGACTACTCTAACAAGTTGCAAGTTTTCAATGGACACATCAAGAGATTCTAGATAGCTAAGCATAACAAAATTCATGGGATTACAAGAGATTTCGAGAGTGTTACCGAGGCGAGTCATAAGTCTAACCACTCTCCTTTCACAATCAAGGATGACACCACTACTAGATAGCCAATCCATGCCTAGAATCAACCCATAGCCCGTGAAACCCAAAACATAAGCATTACATCTAAACCCAACACTTAGTATAAATTTCCAAATCCAAACAAATCATTGACAAATAAACCGAACCCCCAATTGGATTTGAAACAACCATGGGATCCTCTACTATACCGGTATCTAGGTGCAGA
Source organism: Allium sativum (assembly GCA_030737875.1). Classification (NCBI taxonomy): domain Eukaryota; kingdom Viridiplantae; phylum Streptophyta; class Magnoliopsida; order Asparagales; family Amaryllidaceae; genus Allium; species Allium sativum. The sequence goes on along the minus strand of CM060922.1, from coordinate 759,206,023 downwards.
GATTCAACTAAAGCAATAGATATAAAAGAGTGCGATGCGCCAGAATCAAAAAGAGTATGAACTGGATGATCAGAAAGATAAACTAAACTCTCAACATAAATATTTCTACCTCTTTCTTGCAGAGGTACAATGAGAGCGTGAATTTGCCCTCCAGAAGTAAACCAGTCCTCTGCCCTTGCCCTTGCCTTCTTGGGCAGTCCTTAGCCATATGTCCTATCTCGCCGCATTGAAAGCAACCACCTATCTTCCTTTTCTTCTTTCTGCAGTCCTTAATCAGATGTCCAGGTATGCCACAAAATTTACACTTTCTCTTGTCACAGGGTTTGTTATTCTTCCCGCCTTTCTTGGAATCCGTCTTCTTATTCTGTGATCCCTCCACTTTCTTGTCTAGAGGTTCTTCCACCTTTGTCTCTTTCTTTCCATCCTTGTCTTCCTCCTGTACCAGTGCCACCACCAGTCTCTCAAAAGTCGCACCCATAGGTATATGGGACATAACTAGGTTGTGCAGCGGCTCATTTAACCCTTTAACGAATCAGAGAGCCTTTTTATGTGGAGTATTTACTAACTCCAGTCCGAATCTAGCCATCTGGTTGAATTGGTTGACGTATTCCTTAACCGATAGGTTTCCTTATTTGAGTGCCAAGAACTTCTCCATCTGTAGACTTCGTTTAGCTTGCAAGAGGAACTTCATTTCAAATCTCATTCTAAAATCCTCCCAAGTTTCAACTGGTCGCTCAGCATTAGTAACTTCCTACCAGTAAGAGGCTTCGTCCTTAAGTAACCATACAGCTAATTGTATCTTCTGCCTATCGTCCACTTCGAAGATAACAAACAAATCTTATGTTTCCTTGAGCCAGTTTCTTGATTCCACAAATGAATCAGTCCCATTAAAGTTCTTTTCACCCATAGCTTGAAAGTCTCTACATATCTTCGAGAAAGCATTCACACGTGGTGGAGGAGGAGGAGGAACGTCTGCTGGGCTTGCGTCATTATACCTAGCCTCCAGATACCTTATGAACCAGCCAGGTATCGGTACGCCCTCGGGAAGATTAAGATCCCCAGACATGCTGAAACGAAAAGAAAAGGTTCAAAACAAAGGATAGAAAGATAGTGCATATGGCTTTGGGGATTATGCCTTTTAAAATAAAACAACACTTTTCTTGAAAATGCTTCTTTAAACTTTTTTTTTTTGAAAAATAGTTTTCAAAAACTTTTACCTGATCTGGTAAACCATCGCTCTGATACCAAGTGAAACACCCCACCTCCGTTAAGGTCTCTCACAAAGGGAATGCATCAACTTTGGTGAAGCATTTTAGGTAAAAGGCACAGATAATTTACAAGACAGACATATAAACAGCGGAAAACTAAAATCATTTCATAAATAACGTGGTTCAGTCAAAATATTACAAGCATTGCCTCAAAACCCAACTTCTAAATTATTGCAATAAAACATCTGTTTTGATTTAAAACTCCAAGTACATAAAGAAGCATAAAACAGTAGTAAAGCAGCATAAATCCCAATAAAAGTGTAACCACAGCCACAACCCAAGAAAAGAGAATCCAAGCAATACATCTACTCTCTTCAAGCTGGAAAAGGTCTGCACTAAGCTGAAGTATTCCCTCCCTGCGGACCTAAGGGGGATGGAAGAAAAGAAGGCGAAAGAAAACGGGTCAGACATAAGCCAGGTAAGTCTAGTGATTATTCAGCATGTAAACAGGTAAAAGGAACACGACATGAATAAACTGAACATAGGACAATATCATAGCAATAAGATAACATAAGATAAGGCAAGATAAACTGAATATACTATTGCACTCATTTCCATTTCTCTACACCTACTAACGAATGTTTCAACTACCATCATGTGCTCATAACAAAGTGATCCCATTTCCGATTGGCATCTACTCACATGCATTTATTTCCCGTGTCATTCGGCGCCGCTTAATTGTAGATACCTGTGCTGGTCCCACCATGGGGTGTATCAATTCATATAGTGGCAACCTGACACAAATTCAAGATGCACAGTGTATACTACTGATGTCCAGTGCCTTCTTTTTCCACTTCTGAGTACGTGCACGCCCATACTCCACCGGAACCTACACTACTGCACCATCCGCCGCTATTTTGATTGCTTATAATCAGTCCAGTAATCGATCCCCGCCCTGCCTAGTTCAGGGTACCGTGATACATCTATGTGGGTTACTGCTGAAATGGGTCCACATTACTAGGGTTTCCTAATCAACATGTTATAACGGTTAAGTGTCCTCAAATTAACCTAACCCCGCCCATCTGTTTAATTAACATGTTGTATTGGTTAAGTATTGCCTTAATTAACTTAACCCTACCATTCTTAGCTTGTTTGTCCCTTAGCTTTAATTCATTCATTAAAGCACCAACCTCACACATTAGATCTATATTGTTGTAGTCGCTAGATGTGCCGGGCGGTTCCGGGCAGCCTTACACCGCAACTCAATCTAACCTCGGGTTTTTGGCTTAATGCACTAACCTCTCACATTTGATCTATATTGTTGCGGTTATTAGATGTGCCAGGCGGTTCCGGGCAGTCTTACACCGCAACTCAATCTAACCTCGGGTTAGGCATGTTCATCTTTAGCCAATTTACAAATTTGTCATATGTGTCCAAGTTTAGGTCTTTTTATGTCAATATTCTCCAAGTGTAGTCAGTACAAGTTTTATGCCACATTCACTTATTACGCCCAAAATTTACTTAATTAAATTATAACCAATTTTTCCCGCGTTATAATCGCATGTACAACGAGATTCAATCTAAGTTCTGAATGAACCTAGTATTCATAAAAGAAAATAAAAAGGGAAAAATAGGGAAGGAGCATAAGAATTGACATAAGGAAAAATAGGCATGTAAAGGTGTACCTAATTCAAGAATCATATTTCCAATAGGCATGTTGTACATTAACGATAAGTGCGGGCAAGCTAAGCAATTTACACCATAGGTATAAAGATTAAATAGAATTGGACTTAAGAGAATCACTAATTTTGATGTACAACATGATAAGTTCCATTATCAATTACAATAGTCTCATAGGCATAGGATGTACAACATGATAGGTTCCATCATATCAATCTCAACAGTCTCATAGGCATGATAGGTTCCATTATGTCAATCACAACAGTCTCATAGGCAAGATAGGTTTCATTATGTCAATCACAACAGTCCCATAGGCAAGATAGGTTTCACTATGTCAATCACACCAGTCCCATAAGCATTGGCAATTTGGATTTAACAAAAGGATAAGCACGAATCAGAATTAGGCATAGTTCTAGATCCGATTATTATTGTCATGATTTCTATTTAGGTGTTCAAATCGGAATAATAACTGAACTTACAGAAAAAGAACGGATCTTGTATTTTAGGATCTGATTTCTGAATTTGCTAAGCTTAACCCTTGATGTAGACGTTTGATTCTCTAGTTTGGATTTGGTTTGGAGCTTTCTAACTTGATTTCTAGTTTGGAGAAGATGGAGGCTAGGATAGCTTAGACATGGACAACATGACGACTTCATAGAATGAGGTCTAGGGTTGAGGTTTGGGGTGATTATATAGAAGTTTAGGATTAATATGGGCCTTTAGATCAACCTAGGAGTCATCATAGCCGTCTAGTCCAAGAAAATGTGTCATCAGTCAAATTAGAAGTCGCCACGTAGCCCTATGACTTAGAAAATTGTCACTATCCAGCACAGTTGGCAGGGGTCGACCCCTACAGGGGGGTTGACACCCATGTCGACAACTCTATAGGGGGGTCGACTCCCATGTCGACACTCCCGGGGAGGGTCGACACCTCTGAGCAGGAGATTTCCCGCTGAGCCGATTCCTGAGTTTTTGAATTTCAAACTGAAATGATTATTTAATTATTATTTTTAATTTATTTTCTGCTTACACTAGAAATCTTCTAACCTCCATAACTTCTTCATACGGAGTCCGATTCATGCAAACTCGGACTCTATCTCAAGAAGAACTCCGAGACGAACGCAATGGCCTAACCCTTTCACCCAATTCTTCTTCTAAAAATTAAGTGTTCTTAGATTTGTTAATTTTAATATTCACGGAAAATATGAGATGTTACATAGTCAGCATTATTAATACGGTAAGGCTATGTTTTGATTACATTATACTTTATCCATTCTGCTGCGAGATATTTTCTGAGCTCTGACATATTTTATGTCTCTGTCTTTTTTGCAGGATATCAGAGCAAACCAACACAAGTTTCGATAGATTGGAATTTTGGAAAAAATTCGGTCTGTCGGAATTCGGGTTTTTATAGGTTTGTGAGGCCTATGCTCGCACAACTCCTTCTGGGCCTAGATCCTGAGTGGTTTGGCGATACTTTGGGCTTTGATTTCACACGATGGGCCGAGTCAAGTGGGCCTAGTATGTTTTTGGTAACTAGACCAAAAGGGCGGTTAACAATAATAGATTATTCAAAAAAAAAAAAATTATAATAGTGAAAATTAGGCACACATCCCTACAAGTAAACTTAATTAGGCTCACATCCCCCCAAGTTTTAAATACAAAGCCGCCCCCTATTTTTGAATTCCGCTCCCAGTTTTGGAAGGTGCCGCCTCCCTCATTTTTTGCCAGCCTCCTGCTTTCAAATATTATGCCTCTCTCTTTGTGTGCTAAAAAAAATGCGGCACTAAGTAAAAAAAATCTAAAATCTGGAAATAATCCCAGAAGTCCACGGAATTAAATAAAAGTTGCATATATATATATATATATATGCAACTTTTGCCAATAGTTACATACACGTATGCAACTATCTGAATACACATGGACTAAAATGTTCACGCTTACTGAATAACTACATATAAATATGAATTTTTTCAGAAATAAATTGCAACAGCCCTTACCTCCGTTCATGCAAGATATTTTCCCCAACTTAGCCACCGTATAGGTGTAGGGTTTTGTTCCTCAAAAGGCCTCGACATTAGTAAGAGATGGGCTCTACTATATAAGTACCCACTTCACATAGGCTTCCTCAATGTGGGATTTAGGGGTGTTACATTCTCCCCTTCTACAGAGCCCAACGTCCCCATTGGCTCACAAACACCTTACCCAGGCGCTGTGGTCCACACAGGAGCCACAATTCCGGCTGGGTATTGGCTCTGATACCACTGTAATAGCCCGCACCTCCGCTCACGCAAGATATTGTCCCTAACTTATCCACCATATAGGTGTGGGGTTTTGTTCCTCAAAAGGCCTCGGCGTTAGTTAGAGATGGGCTCTACTATATAAGTACCCACTTCACATAGGCTTCCGCGATATGGGACTTAGGGGTGTTACATAAATGTATACTTGTATGCAAGTATGTCTTACAAATTCGAGTTATGGAAATATTTTCATACTTGTATACAGTTTTTTGTGTCTAATTGTGTGCAACTATGAAGGTATTGGCTGTTGCATGTTTTACGTGCCGAAATTGAATTGTTGCATCAAAGGATGCATGTATTTCATGAAATATGCATATTGCATGCATTTATATGCAATTTTGATGCAGAATTTGAAATAAACGCATACTTGTATGCAACAAAATTGAAATAAGTGCATCTTTTGATGCATTTTGCTGCATTGTCACTGTTTTTTTTAACGTGGTTTTTGATTGTTTTTCCACTAGAATTTTTTGGCGTTTACTGTTTTGATTTAAATATGAATTTACATGATTTTTTTTATTTTTTAATATTTTTTTTATGAATTCTCAAAAAATAAGGATTTATTTTATAATAAGTTTATGACCGAACCTGAGCCTAATTTAAAACTTTAATAGGACCTGCAAAAAACGCACCCAATATTTTATACAGTCCATTATCACATCACAAACAATTTTCACAACATAATCAAGCAAACAAATCGTCCATGGTCTATGGACGACGGGGAGCAGTTCATATATGCAGTTATAAAATAAATAACTGTACAGAAATAATTTTAGTGAGAAGTTCTCACATTCGTTCCCACTCCGTCAGTCTTCTATTGGACGGTTCAGATTTGGATCTGCCTTTAATTCTAACTAGCTCCAAATTTCCCCCAGTCAGTTCTGAAATGTAGAGTGTGTCGCCACGATCCCAACATGATTGGGTTTGCAATTTTTCGATCTCGTATGAAAAAGATACGATTTTTATAAGAAAATATGAATTAGCGACAGTTTTAAGTGTTGCAAATCCTTTAATTTATCTCATCCGTTACCTTTCAGTTTTGCTCAAATCTAGGTTTTGATTTTTCCTTCAAACCATTGCTCGATACTGGAATCAGGTTGCACGAGGTCGAAGGGGGAGGAACGACACTCAGTTCATTGGTGGTGGCATAGGTCGTGGCAGCGGCGTTTATGAACGGCGGCGGTTCGAAGTAGCGAACTTCGATGAGGTGATTCTCGATGATGGCGACGACTTGGGGGGTGCAATAAGTATGGATTTGAAGAGCTAGACGTGGGCTACAAAATCCTCAGCAGGGGTGAAGGCTAATTCGGCTTGGTTTGGCCGGAATCTGAGGGGGAAGCAGCGAAAGGGTTTCCGCCTTCGATCGGGGAGAGAGAAAGGGTTTTCCGATATTTTTGGAAACTATTTTTAATGAAAGGAAAATTTCTATTCGCCAATATATATTTAAATTTTTAAAAGGTGCTTTCACATCCAAACCTCAAATCAGACCCAATGACTGTTGCCCCAAGCTAAATACCCCCATTTCGGACACAATGGGATATGTATCATAACCTAATTCGACTGTTATGACTAGTTTCCGCTAAATTTAAAATATAAATCATTATATTTTAAATTCAAATGCACATTTTAATTTACTGGGGCCATATAATGACTCCAAAAATTCCAGAAAAATAAATTTGGTTATGTTTTGATGATACGAATAAAACTAATTTCATTGAATTTGGAGACCGTTTGAAAAACGGTCATTTTCCAGTCGATTAGATTCAAACTGAATTGACCAAAAACGATTAAATTCCCCACACTCACATATTGATTTCAAAAATTATGAAAATTGGAATCCAACAATAAATTGACATTACGGATCCAACAAAAGTGGTCTCATCGAAAACGGAGGTCGTTTACAAAATTTCTATTTTTAAGGGCTATATTTCCATAGCAACTATTCTGAATTTTCAACAGGGCATAACTTTTTATTCCCGCTATGAAATTTGGATTTTTCTGATTTGTCGGAAAGATATTTTCAAATAGACTCAAATATCACTAAAATCCAGTTTATTTCGAATCCTGTACATTCATTTGGAATTTGAAATTGAATTTTCTAACTACTGCCCCATTTCCAATTCCTTTTATAATTAAAAATAAATATTTATATTCTAACTTCGATTTAAATAAATATATACGTTCTAATTCTATTCAAAATAAATTTCTAGTCGTTATTATTTAAAATAAATCATTTTAAATATTCAAAATTCATTAAAATTGCCAAAATAAAATTTTTTAATTGGTTCTGATTTTCCGGGTTGTTACAATATATATTGCCAAAATACTATATATAATTCGATATAGGTACCTTTCATTTGCGTTATTAGCGATTTAGCTTATTTTTAAGTAAGCAAAAGCAATTTTTATACGCAAGTAGCTCCAAAAGCATGTAAATGTCGTATGTACCTACTAAAACACTCAATATATAAAAGAAATAAATCTATATGTTTACAGTAAACATAAATGAAGTAGCAAATGCAACTAAAAAGGACAAATAAAATATCCAATCGATTTTTTTTCTTTCATCCAAACAAGCACCATAACAAAATTTTGCAATGTCAATATTCTATTGGTATGATTTCATTTGTTCATTTCACTTTTAAAAAATTCATATTTTCATTCGTAACATTGCATTCCTTATTCATTTCCAAATATCAGTGTTGGGTTTATTAATTATTACTTCCTATCGTTGTTCATATTTTATGCATTCATCCATTGGCATTCAATTTTTTTTTTACAAATATAATATAGATTTACAAGATTTATACACAATTCATAAAAATCCATTTTACTAACAATTTCATATTACATTTCTAAAGCTAACCTTTGTTTCATTATTTCTCCTTTTCATTTCACTTAAGTTATGCCTTATGTATTACCATTCAACTCTAGTTCAATTTAAATGAAAGTTCACATAACTTAAGTTTCACTAATTGGTACAATATATAGTTACAAATTTGTGTAAGCACTTTTAACTTCATGACATTTTTGTAAGTTTACTATGCAATGGGGTGTAATAAAGCATCATTCTATACATCAATTTCAATTAATATTACTTATTCAATCATTTAAATTCATTTTTACATGCATTTCCATTCATTTAAATTTACTTACTTACTTATTTTATTTTTGTTAACTTCCATAAGTTAAATGAATCTAAGAATCTATTTACGAACTTATTTCATTGGTTCAATCTATTCACTTTCTTAGTTGAATTCAATTTCAAAAATAAACCACTCCACTTAATCATGACTTATGTTTTATATATATTTATAAACCATCATTTAGTTTCACCTTATTTATCTTACTTAGTTGTATAAAATTTCACAACAAATTAAGTATACGTCACTTATAATCGCGACTTAAGTTTTATTAGTTTTCATAAGCCATCCATTTCATTACGACATTCATTATGCATAACACTACTAGTATATTATAAAATTTCTTATTCCTATATCTATTTAACTTCTTATATTTCGGTAACACATGTACATGTTATAGAAAGAAAGAAAAATATTATTCAAGTTCAATAGTTGCCTAATTATTTCCATAATACAATGGCTTCTCACTTAAATTTCCCTTTTCTTAGATTTATTTTATTATTTCACCATTTGGAAGTTAATTTATGCAATTTAAAATTTAGTTCATTTCATTGGTTTGAAATCATCAGTTATTTGATAACTCAAAATTCAACCTCTGGTTCATTTCCAAATCAACTTTCAAAATAATATATATTTATATATAATATATCTTTTATATAAAACCACGCTATAAAAGATTTTGAAGAAATTCAATTTCACAAAATAAGATATAAAAGTTCCAAGTGGTCCCCCCTAATCAGACTCTTGAAAAAAAACGTCGATGATGCATGCACTCATCACTGAAATCATTTCCCAAAGACAAAAGGGAGTATACACTTATTTCTAAGATTCATGTAAATAATTTCTATATGACACAACTTTTAAAATATCATTATATTATTTTAAATCATTCACAAATCAATACTTCAAAAGCACCTGAATTTAAATTCTCAATTTCATTTTCAAATTCATCTTATTTCATTACCAATTAATTTTCAACAGTTCATTTTTCTTAAACCATTCAATAATCAATAGTTAAATCATTGACTAATCGAACAACGAATGCTGAAAACTTAATGTTTTCATTTTTAACAACCAATATAATCCAATTCATAAATTACCATCATAATTCTTATATATAAAATATAATTCAAAACGATATTGTGTCGATCGGTCCTACTCAAGTGTTTAGAAATCCCTCTCGATTTCTTGGCGTCCCAAGTACCGACCAGAATTCGTAAATACTCAACAGAACAAACCAACATAATACAAAACCATTTTTATATTAAATTACAAGTAGGCTCTCTCATATACACCCAAACTCATTCTAGGGTAGTATCTCTAATCAGTTAATCCCAAATAGAGCCTAGGTTTTCGCTAAACCAAAGCTTTGATACTAACTGTAACAACCTGGATTTTAGACCGTTCAAATCAACAATGGTCCTCAAATGTCGACTTAAACAAATCAAAAATACAGATAGTTATTGGGATTAATATAAGAAAAGAAGAAAGAAGGAAATAATCCCAGAATCTCACAGCGAAAGGACAAAATATAATAAGGAAATAACAGTTCATGAAGCTGTTAGAACATACATTTGATTTTACATTACATGATTTTATCAGAGTTAAATATCATAAAACATACCAATATTTGCAGTGGAAAAATAATGATAATAATACACTATCAAGCTCCATCTTCGTCTTCGTAACAGTCTCTTCGATAACTAAAAAACTCAGGCTGACGCGAGCACAAATGAAAAGACAAAAACACTCGGATCAAAACTAAAATATCCTCATATCAATTATATCAAATTCATGTGATAATATGAGTGCAATAACTTTTGAGATGTTACAGGAATTTACATCTCCTAAGGATTCGTTAAAATAGATACTATATAATATAATACACTATTATAATAGTGTGACGACCCCAAAACCCGTATGATGGTGGTAAGAGTAATCTTTGGAATATAACACATAAACAGATTATAGCAAAACAGAAATAATTAAATACACCAGATAATGTACAATAGAATACACTGGATAAACATAATCATCAGAGTTACACAGTATACAGGATCATACTTAGTACAAAATATAGTTCAGCTATACATAAATGTCTACAGCGGAAAAACAAAACATAATATGTACAATAGGAGCTGAACAGCATAAAAAGAGATAAATGATAGAATCCATCTTCAGCTCCAGCTATCCAGAAAGAGCCTGCTAAAACCTGAACACAAGGATGCCCGTGTTGAAAAAGGAGCACCTTAGTTTGCAAATGAAACAAACTACGAGTCAGTCATGGGACTGGTATGAGAAATCTACTTAACTTACTTTAATATATGGCCAATCACAGGACCACGCCACTTTCGCGGAACGGGTTTACTCCATTGGATTGCCAGTGCTTCAAACAAGTAAATCTTTAAAATATAGCAATGCTTTTTATAAAAATGAAGCCATTATAAGATTCAGTTCCCATCACCCAAAGCAACGCAAACCGGAGGATAGAGTTTTTACCTTATAATAGCCAAGATATGCTTGATACGAATAAAACAAAAGCATTTGATATTATTACTTGTGTTTATATGTTTCAAAAACAGTTTCAAATCATAAGCATCAATCATAGATGGCATTAATGCCCAATACCAATATGTCGCCATATATAGGTATACAATCAAAACTGCACGGTGTCGTATTTGGAAATTGGATTTCCGTCATGAACCAAGGCAAAAGATAGTCCTTACCGACTTTGAGACTCACTAGCCCGAGCCTCAGGACCCAGACTCAGGTGGGCCCTTGGAGCGACAGGGTGGTCCACCGATGTGGATTAAAATGCCTAAACACTGCATTTCCCCACCCTTTAGGGGCGTAAATGAGTCCTATGACTCCATTGGCTTCACATAGTCACCGATATATCCGAGGCGCCTCGCAACAGCAACAACCACACAGGTGAAAATAATATAAATGTCAGGGCTGGTAGGTCACTGACACCACCCTAGCTAGAAGGAAACGCATATCCTCCCTGAGGTCCTCTCCCGTTTCTGGTTCATACCGGGGTGTGAGGCTCGCGAATCAACGTTATACACAAAGCTGCGGCATACAGGCCGTGCTTTGATCATCAACCACAAGACTTTGCTTTTCAACAGAAGCCTTGATCATCTGCCACTTAGGCATGCCACACATGCAATTCTTTCTATGCGACTGATTTCTATCGATATATAACCTTTGAGCTTGTACGTCTTAGAGAAGGGCGTTAAGCAAGAGAATAAATTCTCTGCTGCCAAATAGATATATATTTAATAGAGATCAATCAGCACAGAACAAAATCCAATGTCAGACACACAGTCCATTTACAAGTTCGTTCTGGGTCTGAACGAAACCGGAGGCACCATAAACCTCGCATATCCATCAATCTCCAAGTACGTCTGGACGATCCTCGCATATCCATCGATCTCCAAGTACGTCTGGACGATCACCACTTATTATCTATATTTCAGGATGCCTCCCAATCAAGACATCAGTAATCAACCAACCGAGGTGAAGATCTCCAATCTTCAACCACCGTCTTCATCATCGACTTCTTATCGCCGATCAATTATTTGAAATGAGATTTAATATGGCCTTTTCAAATAATTCACGTATATTTAGAATTTAAATCAATTCATTTCAATGGTTAAATTTTTCGACATCCATAATTCTTTTCTTAATTGTAATTTTCACGCCAAACACATTCAACCATCAAATATCCAATAAACCGGGTAAATTCTGTTTATTTCCATTCCATATCGTTTATAATATTTTATAATGATTTATCGTTGTTTTTATTCATTTAAAATTAGCCAATCCATTCAAATGACGCTTCAGGCCATAACGGGCCGTGGCGCTGTTTTCCTTCAGATTTGCTTTACACATATCTGAAAATCAAACCGTTAGATCTTCACAAATTTTATATCGTTAGAAAGATCTTTTCAAAACCAATCAAACAGTTTTAGTTTTGGGAAAATCCGATGGTCGGATCTCCCGGTACAATCGTTTAAAGTTACGATTTCAAAATACGAACTGCAGCGTCGTTATTCAATTTAATTTAATTATATATATATAATAGATTTCGACGCTTTTTTTCTTTAGATTTCAATTAAACATTCCAGACAATCCAACCGTTGGATCTTTACAAAGTGGGTGTCATTGGAAAGATATTTCCAAAGCGAACCCAATGGTTTCGGTTTCGGGAAAATCCGATGGTCGGATCTCCCGCACTAATCGTTTGAAATCACGGTTTCAAAACACGAACTGCAGCTTCATTATTCGATTTATTTCAATTATATATATATAATAATTCATTCTTCAATTTCAAAACCATATTCATTTCACACATTTGATAAAAATAGTAATTTTAGCCAACAACTATTTATTTCAACACATGAATTTTATTTCAACACATGAATTTCTATTTAACACATGAATTTTATTTCAACACATGAATTTCTATTCAACACATGAATTTTATTTCAACACATGAATTTTATTTCAACACATGATTTTTTTTCAACACATGAATTTGATTTTTAACAGTTCATATATATCACAAAAATGTGATGTTTATCGTAAAACAATTTATTTCAAAACACGATTATTTTATATAGTTCATATATATCATAAAAATGTGATGTTTATCATAAAACAATTTATTTAAAACACTAGTATTTTATATAATCTATATATATGATAAAAATGTTATTTTTTTATCTTTCAAAGAATTTATTCAATACATGAACTCCATTCAACACATGAATTTTATTCAACACATGAATTTTCTATTCAACACATGAATTTTATTTCAACACATGAATTTCTATTCAACACATGAATTTTATTTCCATACATGAATTTCTATTCAACACATGAATTTTATTTCAACACATGAATTTCTATTCAACACATGAATTTTATTTCAACACATGAATTTTATTTCAACACATGAATTTGAATCAAAAACAGAAATATTTCAGAAAATTTCGGCAGCATAACGGCAGGGTAGTTAAAACCGGCACCGTCCCTAGTACGGCTCCTCGCTTTACCTTAAAGCCTCGCAGCTTTTGACAATGGGGATTTTCAATATCTAGTTCGTATGCAGACGAATTTTCCCATATGCTAATCCTATTGGGATTTCAACCACAATCAATCATTTCAAATCAACCATTCATGATATTTACTAAATATTCACATCAACCAATAATCCAAACAATATCACAACCAATATATATCGTCCATGGTATATGGACGAGGGGAGTATATATATATATATAGATATACGTATATAACTATATTTCGATTTCATTTCAATATCATTTCAATTTATTTCAACGCATATATCATTTTTACAACGCATATATAACTTATACATCGAACATACAACTTATACAACGCTTATACATGAGGTGTACAACGCTTATATAATTCATACTTCGACTATATAATTTATACATCGTTGCTTTCCATATCGTTTATAATTCAGAAATCTCACATTGGGTTCCACTCCACCAAAAATTGCAGAAGGCTCAGAAAAATATCCGGTCTCTTCTAAAATTTAGAAGACATCCTCACGCTCCCAGTATCTCTTGTTTCACTGAATTTCGTCAACAAACGAGAAAGATATGATTTTTACAGTGAAATCATAAACCGTAGCGCTTTAAAGTGCTATAGAACAGTTTAAAATAAAATAAACCGTTACCTCAGCTATTCGTTCAAAACTAGGTTTTGATTTTCATGCAAATTCGTGCAGCGATTCGTCGATCGGTCTTCACCACGAGGAAGAGGGAGGAGAGGCGCACGTGCGCGGGGGGGAGATGGTCAGTTCCATCCACCAGGGAGGCGGCGACGCTGTGAAGTCTTCGATTTCTCGGCGATCATTCTCCTCTTGCACTCAACGATAAATGATGCCCCTTATATGGATTTGGAGAGGAGAGAGAGTTCTTCAAAAAGTTGAACTGGAGCAGGGTCTGATTCTTCCTGGTTTGGTCGGAAAATGGATGGGAACGGTGGAAGTGGTTTCCGCCTTTAATCGTTAGCGGGGAGAGAGAAAACGGGGGGAGAGAGAGAGCGAGGCCCAATCAATTTTTTTTATTTAATTTATATATTTTTAAAATTCTAAAATACTCCTTATCTCATACGAACTTCAATCCAAACCCAACGACTGTCGTCCCAAGCTAAATACTCCTATTTCGAACACAATGGAATATGTTTCGTAGGCCCATTCGACTGTTTCAGTCAGTTTCTCTTCAAATTAAAATATAAAACATTCAATATTGGATTTGAACTTACATTTCAATTTTCCGGGGCCACATACTGATTCTAAAAATTCCCGAAAAATAAATCTAGCTATGTTTTGACGATACGGTCCCAACAAAATTAGTTTCGTCGAATTCTGAGACTGTCTGAAAAATGGCCCTTTTCTGGTCGATCCAATTTAACAAAAATCGACCAAACACATTTTCCTTTGCCACACTCACATAATGACTTCAAAAATTATGAAATTTGAAACCTAGAAATAATTTGACATCCCGCATCCAACAAAAGTGGTTTCGTCGAATTCTGAGGTCGTTTGCAAAATGGCTATTTTCACGGGCTATATAAATTCTATAACGACCTTTTTGAAAATTCATTTGGCCATAACTTTTGATTCCCGCAATGAAACTTCAATTTTTCAGATTCGTAAGAAAGATATTCACTAACAGATTTAAATATTTTTGGTTTCACTAAAATCTGTTTTATTTTGCACCCGGTACAGTCAGTCAAAGTTTGAATTCGAATTTTGAAACTGCCGCGCCATTTCAGGCCTTGTTTATAATTAAAAATAATTATATTTCTTTTCAAATGTCGATTCATACATACTTTTCGTTGTTATTATTTAAAATAATTTATTTTAAATATATAAAATTCACTAAAATATCCAAATTAAAAATTTTAAATTGGCTCGGATTTTCCGGGTTGTTACAAATAGTGTCTGTGATTAAATATACTATTGAAAATAGCGTAAGCGGGATTATATTTTTACACTTAAACTGTTTATAATGCTGTAGTCCATATAACACCGTAAACCCACCATAAATAATGGCATCAGAGGGCACTCCATAGGTACGACAAAAATCAAAATTGTAGGGGGCTCGATCAGGATAAATATGACAAGGCATCGAGGCAACACCCATTAGTAGGATTCTACTGGATTGCGGACCCTGGCTAGTGGTAACGCATAGCCGCCAGCGACCGCCTACCACACACAATGCTCCTAAATTCAAAGGCGCCCAAATCAGTAACAAAGTAATATATATGGTATCGAAGAAGCATGCCTGCTAAGAGTAGCCAATCTCAAGTTGGCCTGGGTATGGCTCCTGTTTTAGTCATTTCAATTATGACTCGAAGGTCAAGCCTATCCATCATCGTTCTCTTTCGTCAAATCCAGTAATTGCTTCTAAATTATCCTACTTCATTCTGGATTCTCCGCCACGTGCATAGTTGTTAAAGTAGTTTTTAGTACTGGCAGAGAGTATGGCAATATCCAATCTCGGTCTCTTTTAACAACCAAAGGCTTACATTTTTCACACCGGTCGGTTCCTTTACATTTCAAAGGGGTTCACACTTCATATCAAAATATCAGATATTTCTTTGAAATCATTTCATATTCAAGGTAGAATATGTTTTCATGTTAAATCTCTATTTTGAACCAAACTTAGGATCTTGAAACAGTTCCTACCTTAAAATAGTTTGGATATTAAAAATAGTTAAAAGTATATTTAAAATAGTTTAGATATATATACTTGAAATAGTTTGAAAATAAATAGCTTGTATTTCAAATAGAATTATCAAAATTTAGTAAAATCTTTAGTTAAAATATTAAAGCAGTTTATGAAATAAATAGTTGATTATTAAAATAGTTTATTAAAGATAATTTATATATATAAGTAAAATAAAATAGTTATAAAATGAAAAATAGTTATCTACTAAAATAGTTTGTAAAGATGGTTTAAAATAATATAGTTGGAATTAGATTCGTTTCTACCAAATTTCAACTAAACTTAAAGTCATTAATAAAATTTCAAATTATACCAATTCAACTTCGATATTTCAATTCGATTCATTTAACTTAAATCCAATTCAAACAATCCAATTCAAATATTTGAAATTTCCAACTAAAACATTTTAGTTTATAAATATCTCGAGTTCACAATTCAAATATAACTTTAAATCAATTGAATTTAAAGTAAATGTCAAATATGGATAAATAATTCAATTTCTATAAATTCGTTTCATATTCAATTCAGTTTTAACTTCAGTTATCAACATCAACGAATCCTTTAAAATTTAAATATAAAATTTCAAAGTTTAAAAAACCAAAGGAAATCGATTTATAACATCATTTATATTGTCTTTAAATCAATATTTAGAGATTCAAGGTTGAAAAGAAAATTATTTAACCAACCGTTGTCTGTATAAAGTAATCTATTGATTGGCCAAGTAATAATTAAAATTTAATTTTAGTATTTGGGAAAGGATATATATCAACTCAATCCAAATTAGGGGTTATATGTATTTATCATTTCAACCTATGTTCTTAATTCATTTTAATGATTAATCCTAGGTTCGAAGCCCGTAACATCTAGGGTAAATTATTGGGATTAATCAACATAAACAACGGTCACATAAAAATCAAGGTGAATAACAGGTAAATTCACACAAATAAACACAAATATGTAAAACATATCAAATCCAAGTCATTCATCACATCAATACATCCAAACAGTTCAATATCGTATAAATTTACTAGTTATCAGATGTTGGGTTTAAAATAGAAATTAAATGTCAAATTTTAACTTAACTAAAATTTTTAAACTAAAAGTCAAATTAAATTACACTATCGATACCAATTAACATAAATATGAAATTTTAACTACCAAACAACAATTAATATAATCATATCATAACATGATTTTAATTTAACTAATAATAGAATATTTTAGTTGAGCGTGAGTGGGTTTAATCACTTACCTTGAAATTTAAGCCCGTTAAAAAGGCCCAAAATTTCACAGTCTCATAATTTGTTCAAACCAGTGCCATCGTGAAGATCTCTTCGATACAATTCCAATGCAACAAAATGCGTGTCAATTGGAGCTCATTTGAAAAAGTTATCCATGTTAGAACATTAAGATTTAAAATATAAAAATGGGACATATTTAATAATAAAATAATCACATTTCACCTTCTCCTATTTCTTCCGGTCAAACTGCCTCTTGCCCGTCCAAACCCAACTCACGCAAACTTTGACCATGTTTTTTGATCACTACGGTCACGAAACACTATGGCTCAAAAGGAAAAATCAGTGCCTCGATGGGATGCACCTGCACCCCGAACCTCGTCCCCTCCGGTCTCCCCTACACTGCCTGCCGATCCCATGAACAAACGGTTTTTCACACAATAGATTTGAAATTCCGACCAATCCAAAAAACGATTGATCAAATTGAATACACCATCAGATTCGTATGCTCTAGCACTATAACTTTCATTTATGCTCCATCGTCAATCGTTGCAAGAATCAAAAACCCCCCAAATTACCCCCTTTATCCCCTTTTCCCCTTTGACTGCGATTTCCCATTAATCCGAGCACTGTTTCGCAAAACGGATGCTCCTCGTCAGTTCGTATCGTCAAGACCTTTCGAACGGTATATAATTCGATATGGTTTGAGACATTTGAACTTTTGACGTTGTTTCAGATCTATAATTTCAATTATACAGAGGTTAGAGTTGAATTTCGGCATTAGGGCTGGGAAAATGGGATAGAGGTTGCAGCTAGGGCTGTTAATGATAATTTATAGTGTTCATCGAATGGGTTAGATGTATATACCCGATTGTCCCAATATAGATCATTTATCGCGAAAACGGTCATATTTTGCACATCATAATTCTAGTCGAAAACCCGACAATCTGTATATTGAAAATAATGTTTTTGATACATTTGAATCAATTGGAATGGGTCTCGAGTCCTAATTCCATCGTATTCAAAAGTAATTGTTCAAAATCAGTTTAAATTAGTTAAACAAGATATAGCGCGTTTTAGCGTCATACGACCAAACAGTAAGTCTGATCGCTACAAAATTTGGAATGCTACAATAATTCACTGTTACATATCCGTTGAAACTGATTTCGTCGAACTCCAAGATACTGGCCAAAATGGCTATTTTCACATATCTATTAATAAAATAAAATATTCATTTTCACTCATTCACCTTTCTTATATTAAATTCAAAAGTTTATAAATTCTATTCAAATCAAAAATAGAATTCAAATTAGTTTCAAAATAAAATTTCTTATTTGGATTCCAATATTGATTATTTACCAATATAAACGAATACAAATTATTTTCAATCAGTATAAGTCACAATTGTCATAATAGATTGAATTTCAATACTTAAATCATTTAATTAAGTTTACATCATAAATCTTCACAATTAAAATATTAAATTTTATTTATAACAATAACATATCCAAATTTCATATTAAATTTATTAAATTAATATTAGAAAAATATGGGTTGTTACACTCTCCCACACCCAAAACTTTTCGTCCTCGATAAAGGGTAGTAAGGAAGTTGTCAGTTTATTTATTTTTAACTATATTATCTTAAATTCAACTTAGAATACATTAACTTACATAGGTAGTTTAATATAGATTTAAAAACTCAAATTTCCATAAAAATTTCTAAATCTTAAATTTACGAAAAATTTCGGCAGAGTCTCCTTTGTACTAGTTGGTTCAGAAGATAACAATACAAATATAATCACAAATACACATCTCATCTCAGTTATGAGGCATCCCAAAAATTAGGAAACAATATATAATGCCAAAATACGATATATAATTCGATATATGTACCTTTCATTTGTTTTATTAACAATTTAGCTTTTTTTTTGGAAGTTAAGTGCAATATTTAATTACTCAATATGAACTGATTACATTACAAACTGACTCAATAAACAAAAATACAGACCTGACCATAAACAAACACTTACAAAATAATATGTAAAATATCATATATAGAATACTCATTTTAAAACCTACTAAAACATTTCAAAACTAACCAAAAACAAAAGACTCGTAATAACAAGCCCAAAAACCACAAATCTACATTTGAACACTGACTTCGTCAGACTGCTCAAAGCATCCATTAAATCTAGCACGCCATAGCATTTTCAAAACTGGGTTTTCGTATCCTACAAGTACTTCATGTATACCAAAGACACAGAGAAATTATCATTATGAAATCACCATTATGAAAGCACCATTGTGATATCACCATTATGGAAACATCATTACGAAATCACCATTTTCAAACCTGTAAATACTTCAATTATGAAAGAGAAGGATCATACATAGGATTTCTCCTAGTATGTCTTCAAGAAGTTTTCAATTTTGAAATTAAAGGATACACTCCTCTGGTGTGAAGCCAATACCCTCGTCTAGATCCTCCCAAAATTTTCCTTTCGACTTAATGTTCTTGGATTTGGAAGAGGGCATAGAGCTCTTCAGCACTCCATTGGATAACAAGGCAGGGTCTACAACTGGAAATGTTAAGCCTGCGCCTGACACTACAGAAGGTGGCAATTGTATATTAGGTGGTGACTTCAAGTGGGCATAAGGGGAAGATTTTGTTTGTGATGTTGAAGAACTTCCCATTGATTTGCTGGTACAAGAAGGCACTGTAGAACTAATGGTGGAAGTGCAAGACAAAGTTACAATAGAAGAAGAACCAAAAGAAAAATACATATTAGCTTATTTACTCACACATGATGCATTAGCTTCAAAACTCAAACCAGTTGCTGATGAACTCAAAACTGATGTTGATGGAGATGAACTAGCAACATAAGATTTACCCAATTCGATATTTCGAACAGAAGAAAAATTATTAAACCTGAAACTTACTGCTTCATCAAATAAGTTCCCCAAAAAAAGAAACATTTTCATTATTATCAGAAATCTTATCCATTTTTGGAAATATTCTCATTCAAAACCGACTCTCCACCAACACCAAACGATTGAACACCATTTTTATCATTACCTTCAGTAGCCAGTGCCTCAAATTGATTAGCACCAACATTGTCAGCATCCGTTATATTATCCACATTATCTTTATTAATATCTTTCTTTCTCCATACTTGCCTTTTCTTATGATTAACAGTTGTCCATTTAAACATATTTGCATTAGCTTGAATTTTCCTATTATGTCTACTAGTATGTACAAACTCATCTACATTATTATTCTCCATTTCAGCATTACACTGATTATCATCTCCCATTTTATTCCTAGCATTTAACTCACAATATACGGTGTCATGTCCAAAAACCTTGCAACTAGTACAAATTCTAGGTTTCAGTTATATGAAATTTTCACCATGGACAAATATCTCCCGAAGCATCAACTTCAATAGAATCGGGAAGCTTATAATCTGGTGAAAGCTCGAATAGTGCTTTAGCATAACGTAAACGATTTAATTTTTCAGTTCTAGAATCATAAGAAATTAACCTACCAATATGATTTACTAGCTAATTAATACCAATCAAAGTCCATAAAATCATAGGAATTCTGTATAAATGAATTCATACAGCCACTTTCCTGATTTCATATTGTGAACGTCCTATAGTTGGATCCCAAACTGTGATAATGAACATCCTTCCTTGAATAAAAACTGGATCAGAATGTATTATTTTCTTTCTATCGGTTTCATTAGTAAACTTAAAATAGTAATGAAAACCATCTGATTTTATATCAATCTCACCACTCAGCTTCCAATGGCTTTTTAAAAAATTTGAGATAGCAAGAAAAGATAAGATACTGTCAAGAAAGAAGCCTGCCAAAAAATTGTCCAGTATTTGAGACCTTCATTTCTGACCAAATCTGGAATCAATTTCTTCTTGCCATCATGAGCAATTTCAAATTGGTGTGGCTGATAAGAGCCTGTATTGCGAGGTAGTGCTTTGAAGAGTGACGCATATTCAGTTTTCACGAAAGAAGGAAATGAAGCTGCAGACGAATTATTGTTATCTCGAATCAACAAATTGAAATCTGGAAAATTAACTTTCGAAGAAGAGGGTTTAACGCAAGGAGGAGGTGGATCTGGTGGTTTAGGAGGAGAAAGTCGAGATGGAAGATGGGGAAAGGAAGAATCGAAGGCGAAGGAGGAGGAAGGAGAAGAAAAAGAAGGTAACGTCACCGCCATTAACAAAGGTCATGAGATTTTTCTAATACCAGTATGTGTTTAACATTCTTCCGATTTAGCGATGTAGCTTATTTTTAAGCAAGCAAAAAAGCAATTTTTATACAAAAGTAGCTCCAAAAGCATGTAAATGTCGTCTATACCTACTAAAACACTCAACATATAAAAGAAATAAATCTAAATGTTTACAGTAAACATAAATGAAGTAGCAAATGCAACTAAAACGAACAAATAAAATATCCAATCATTTTTTTCTTTCATCCAAACAAGCACCATAACAAAATTTTGCAATGTGAATATTCTATTGGTATGGTTTCATTTGTTCATTTCACTTTTAAATAATTCATATTTTCATTCGTCATATTGCATTCCTATTCATTTCCAAATTTCAATGTTTGGTTTATCAATTATTACTTCCTATCATTATTCATATTGTTTGCATTCATTCATTGGCATTCAATTATTATTTTTACAAATATAATATAGATTTACATGATTTACACTCAATTCATAAAAATCCATTTTACGTACAATTTCATATTGCATTTCTAAAGCTAATCTTTGTTTCATTATTTCTCTTTTTCATTTCACTTAACTTGTACTTTATATATTACCATTCAACTCTAGTTCAATTTAAATGAAAGTTCACATCACATAACTTAAGTTTCACTGACTGGTACAACATATAATTACAAATTCATATAAGCACTTTTAACTTCATGACATTTTTATAACTTTTACTATGCAATAGCGTGTAATAAAGGATCATTCAATATATCAATATCAATTAATTACTTATTTAATCATTTAGATTCATTTTTTCATACATTTCCATTCATTTAAATTTATTTACTTACTTATGTTATTTCTGTTAACTTCCATAAGTTAAATGAATCTAAGAATCTATTTACAAACTTATTTCATTGGCTCAATCTATTCACTTTCTTAATTGAATTCAATTTCACAAATAAACTACTCCACTTAGTCATGACTTAAGTTTTATCTATATTTATAAACCATCATTTAGTTTTACCTTATTTATCTTACTTAGTTGAATTAAATTTCGTAACAAATTAAGTATACATTGCTTATAATCATGGCTTAAGTTTTATTTATTTTCATAAGCCATACATTTCATTACGACATTCATTATGCGTAACACTACTAGTATATTATCTAATTTTTTATTCCTATAACTATTTAACTACTTATATTTTGGTAACTTATGTACATGTTATAGAATGAAAAAAAATTATTCAAGTTCAATAGTTGCCAATTCATTTCAATAATCCAATGGCTTTTCACTTAAATTTCCCTTTTTAAATTCATTTCTTATTTCATCATTCAGAAGTTTATGCAGTTTCAATTTTAGTTCATTTCATTGGTTTAAAACCATTCGTTATTGGATAACTTAAGACTTCAACATCGGGTTCATTTCAAAATCAATTTTCAAAATAATATATAAAACCATGCTATAAAAGATTTAGATGAAATTCAATTTCACAAAATAAGATATAAAAGTTCCAAGTGGTCTCCCTCTCTCATACTCTTGAAAAATAAATGTCGATGATGTGTGCACTCATCAACGAAATCATTTCCCAATGACAAGAGGGAGTATACACTTATTTCTAAGATTCATTTAAAATAATTTCCGTATGAAACAACTTTTAAAATATTATTATATTATTTTAAACCATTCGCAAATCAATACTTCAAAAGCATCTGAATTAAAATCCTCAATTCCATTTTCAAATTCATCTTATTTCATTACCAATTAATTTTCAACATTTCATTTTTCTTAAACCACTCAATAATCAATAGTTAAATCATTGACTAATCAAACGATGAATGCTGAAAACTTAATATTTTCATTTTTAACAACAAATATAATCCAATTTATAAACTACCATTATAATTCCTTATACATAAAATATAATTCAAAACGATATTGTGTCGATTGGTCCTACTAGAGTGTTTAGAAATCCATATCGATGTCTTGGCGTACCAAGTACCGACCAGAATTCATAAATACTCAACGGATCAAACCAACATAATACAAAACCATTTTTATATTAAATTACAAGTACACTCTCTCATATACACACAAAATCATTATAGGATATTACTACTCCAACTCTAATGAGTTAATCCAAAATAGAGCCAAGATTTTCGCTGAACCAAAGCTCTGATATTAATTGTAACAGCCTGGATTTTTGACCGTTCAAATTGACAATGGTTTTCTAATGTCGACTTAAACAAATCAAAATTACAGATAGTTATTGGGATTAAAATAAGAAAACAATCACAAAATCTCACAGTGGAAGGACAAAATATAATAAATAAATAACAGTTCATGAAGTTGTTAAAACATACATTTGATTTTACATTACATGAATTTATCAGAGTTTAATATCATAAAACATACCAATATCTGCAGAGGAATAATAATAATAATACGTCTATCAGGCTCCATCTTCATCTTCGCAACAGTGTCTTCGATAATTGAAAAACTCAGGCTGACCCAAGCACAAATGAAAAACAAAAACACCCGGATCAGAAATAAAATATCCTCATATCAGTTAAATCAAATTCATGTGATTAATATGAGTGCAATAACTTATGTGATATTACGGGAATTTCCATCTCCAAAGGATCCTTTAAACCAGGTACTATATAATACATTATGCTATTATAATAGTGTTTATGGTTAAATACTATTGAAAATAGGGTAAGCGGGATTACATTTTTACCCTTACACCTTTTATAATGTCGTAGTCTATATAGTACCATAAACCATCAAATAGTAGCATCAGAGGGCACTCCACAGGTACAACACAATTCAAAACTGTAGGGGGCTCGATCAAGATAAATATGATAAGGCATCAAGGCAATACACATCAGTAGGATTCTACCTGATTGTGGACCTAGGCTGGTGGTAACGCATAGCGCCAGCTACCACCCACCTCAGACAATACTCCTGAATTCAAAAGCGTCCAAATAAGTCACAAAGTAATATATATGGTATCGAAGAAGCATGCATGCTAAGAGTAGATAATCTCACATTGGCCTGGGTATGGCTTCTGTTTTAGTCATTTCAATTATGACTCGAAGGTCAAGCATATCCATCATCATTCTCTTTCGTCAAATCCAGTAATCTCCTTTAAATCATCCTACTTCATTATGGATTCTCCACCACATGCACAGTTGTTAAAGTGGTTTTCGATATTGACAGAGAGTATGAAAATATCCGATCCCGGTCTATTTAACAACCAAACGTTTACATTTTTCACATTGGTCGGTTCCTTTACATTTCAAAGTGGTTCACACTTCATATCAAAATATCTGATTTTTCTTTGAAATCATTTTATATTCAAGGTAGAATACGTTTTCATATTAAATCTCAATTTGTAACCAAACTTAGGATCTTGAAACAATTCCAACCTTAAAATAGTTCGAATATTAAAAATATTAAAAGTATGCTTAAAATAGTTTAGATATATATTTGAAATAGTTTGAAAATAAATATTTATATTTGAAATAGAATTATCAAAATTTAGTAAAATCTATACTAAAAATACTGAAGTAGTTTATAAAATAAATAGTTGATTATTAAAATAGTTTATTAAAGATAATTAATATACATATATATATAAGTAAAATAAAATAGATATAAAGTAAAATAGTTCATAAAGATGCTCTAAAATAATATAGTTGGAATTAGAATCGTTTCCACCAAATTTCAATTAAACTTAAAGTCATAATTAAATTTTCAAATCAAACTAATTCAACTTCGATATTTCAATTCAATTCAACTTTCAGTTTAACTTAAATCCAATCAAACAATCTGATTCAAATATTTGAAATTTCCAACTAAAATTTTTCAGTTTATAAATATCTTGAGTTCACAATTCAAATATAACTTTAAATCAAGTGAATTTAAAGTAAATTTCAAAGATGGATAAGCAATTCAATTTTGATAAATTCAGTTCATATTCAATTCTGTTTTAACTTCAGTATCAACATTAATGAATCCTTTAAATTTTAAATTTCAAAAATTCAAATTCAAAGGTAATCAATTTATATTGTCTTTAAATCAATATTTAGAGATTCAAGGTTAAAATAAATTTTTATTTAACCAACCGATGTTCGTATAAAATAACCTATCCAATGGCTTAGTAATACTTAAAATCTAATTTAAGCATTTGGGAAAGGATATATATCATTCAAATCCAAATCAATGGTCATAGGTATTTATCATTTCTACATACGTTCTTAATTCATTTTAATGATTATTCTTGGGTTTATTTGATGCCCGCCACATCTGGGGTAAATCGTTGGGTTTAATCAACATAAACAATGGTCACATAAAAATCATGGTGAATAACGGGTAAATTCACGCAAATAAACATAAATATGTCAAACATATCAAATCCAAGACATTCATCACCTCATCCAAACAATTCAATATCGTATAAATTTACTAGTTATCAGATGTCGGGTTTAGACTAGCCATTTAATTCAAATTTTAACTTAATTGAAAATTTTAAACTAACAATCAAATTAAATTACACTATCGATACCAATTAACATAAATATGCAATTTTAACTACCAAACAAGAATCAATGCAATCATATCATAACATGATTTTAATTTAACTAATAATCAAATATTTTAGTTGAGCGTGAGTGGGTTTAATCACTCACGTTGAATTTTAAGCCCGATAAAAAGGCCCGAAATTTCATGGTCTCAAAATTTGTCCAAACCAGAGTCATCGTGAAAATCTCGTCGATACGATTCCAATGCAACAAACCGTGTGCCAACTGGAGCTCGTATGAAAAAGTTATCCATGTTAGAACATTAAGCTTTAAAAAATAAAAATGGGTCATATTTAATAATAAAATAATCACATGTCACCTTCTCCTATTTCTTCCGCTCAAACTCCAGTTGCCTTCCGCTCGTCCAAACCCAATTCATGCAAACTTTAATCATGTTTTTTTATCCCTACAGGCTACAAAATGCTATGGCTCCATAAGGAAAAATCAACGCCTCGATAAGATGCACCTCCGTCCCGAACCCCATCCCCTTCGATCTCACCTACACTACGCGTTGGTCCCATGAACAAGCGGTTTTTCGCACACTAGATTTGAAATTCTGACCAATCCAGAAACGATTGATCAAATTGAATACACCGTTGGATTCGTATCCTTGATCACTATAACTTTCATTTAGGTTCCATCGCCATTCGTCGCAAGAATCAAAAACCCTTAGATTCCCTCCTTTATCCACATTTTCCCCCTTTGACAACGATTTCCCGTTGGTCCAGGCACTTTTCACAAAATGGATGCTTCACATCAGTTCGTATCATCGAGACCATTCCAATGGCATACAATTCGATAGGGTTTGATACATTTGAACTTTTGACGTTGTTTCAGATCTATAATTGCCATTAGCTAGAGGTTAGAGTTGAATTTCGGGATTAGGGCTGGGAAAATGAGGCATAGGCTGCTGCTAGGGCTGGTAATGATAATTTATAGTGTTCATCAAATGAGTTTAGATGTATATACTTGAATGGCCCAAAATAGACTGTTTATCGCGAAAACGGTCATATTTTGCGCATCATAATTCCGATCGAAAACCCGATAATGACTATATTGAAAATAATGTTTTCGGTACTTTTGAATCAATTGGAACGAGTCTCGAGTTCTAATTCCATTGTATTCAAAAGTTACCATTCAAAATTAGTTTAAATCGATTTAAATAAGTTGAACAAATTATAGCATGTTTTAGCGTCTTACGACCAAACGGTAAGTCTGATCGCTACAAAATTTGGAATGCTACAATAACTCACTATTACATATCCGTTGAAACTGATTTCGTTGAATTCTAAGATAGTGGCCAAAATGGTTATTTTCACATATTTATTAATAAAATAAAATATTCAATTTTCACTCATTCACTCATTCACTTCTCTTACATTAAATTCAAAAGTATAAATTTTATTCAAATAAAAAATAAAATTCAAATTAATTTCAAAAATAAAATTTCTTATTTGAATTCTAATATTGATTATTTATCAATGTAAACTAATACAAAGTTTTGTTTGCAATCAATATAAGTAACAACTGTCATAATAGATTGAATTTCAATACTTAGATCATTTGATTAAGTTTACATCATAAATCTTCACAATTAAATTATTAAAATTTATTTATAACAATAAAATGTCCGGATTGTTACACATTGGGTAATTCCTCTTATGCGTCTTCAACTGCTACTACCATAACATATTACTCTACCCTCACGCATTAACACTTCTCCTAGCCTCGTTCCATAAGCACCAATATATATTGTAAAGGGATTACACCCATTAGGAAACACTAACATAGCTACACTAGTCAAAGCTTCGTTCAACCTAATAAAAACATTTTCATACTTAGCATTCCATGGAAAAGATGGACTCTTCTTGGTAAGGCATATCAGTGGAGTAGTGTAATGCCCCGTATTTTTACGGTATAATAATTAATTAATTTAATTAGTGATTTAGAGAATTAAATGGTTGTTTAATTAAATAATATTGAATATTTAATTAATATAAATAATAGAATAATATATTTAATTCCGAAATAGTCGGAAATAGTGAATTGACAATATAATGTGAACTGGACAATTTAAAATATATATAATTCAGTTTGGAGTTGAATTATATTAACGAATATATTATATAAACGACAGTTGAACGTATAATTATATTATAATTATAATTGAGCTCGAAATGGCACTACAGTTCGCTATTTGGCGATTCAAACTTCAAATGAATATATAGAATCCGTTTTAAATCGGATTTCTGTGAAATAAGAAACGTTCAGAGCTAGTGAAGTATATTTTTCTAATGGAAGAGAAAAATCGGGATTTCATTGTGTAGATTTTGATTTATGTCCATATCAAATTTTTGAAAAGTCGCTATGGAATTCCTTTAGAATTTATAAAGGATTTATTTATATTATAAATGAAATTCTCAATATAAATTGAATATCGATTCAACCGAGATTTGAATATCGAGTTATAAATCCAATGGGAGCTGTGTGATATTCTATTATGAATATATACGATAATATTTAATTATTTTTATTTAATTTCATTATTTTTAAATATATTTATATATTTTAATGGGTTTTTAAAGCTTTAAAAATAGCCAGTTTTGCAAACGAACTCCGCTTTCAATGTTAGTGTTGCTTGGTGCGATGTGTTTTTCTGATGCTCGAAATCGTCCAGTATAGCTAGGGTTCACGAAACAAGGGGAGTCAAGGATCGAGGAGCGATTCAAGGAGTAGCGCGGCACTTGTGGTAAGAAGGATGTTCGTTTGGGGTTTATTTGTAGAAATCCGTATAAAATATTTACATTGTTGTACTGTTACAGCGTGCAAATGCTGCGAAGTCTTGTAAAGGAAGGGGGTGCGAGTTCTGAAAAAGTAGGACGGAGATGTTGAGGAGTCGAAGAGAGGAGCTTTGGTGATGTGCTTGTGATTTTTAATGAACCATAAAAGGGGAACTTTGGGTTTGAAATCAACGAAGATGGTTGAGAAAGGAACAGGAGCACAAGAATTTGTTTTTGGGAAGAAGTGATTCATTTTTGGGAACCGAACTGTATGAATTTTGGATTGGGGTGTAGAGTTTTCGGAGAAGAGAACGGTGATGGTTTTTGTTGGCATTTCCATGAAGCAACCGTGAGGAGTAGAACTTGCAAAGTATTGGAAATGGTGCATTACTGGACCGAGAGGAAGGAATCAGAAATAAGGAATTTGAGGAGCAGAAATAATGATGGATTAAAGGGGATACGTGATTCCCAGCTCGCAAATTTACATGGAAAAACGTTGTGATTGTGTAATAACCCGGAAATCCGAGCCAATTTAAAAATTTTATTTTGGCGAATTTAGCGAATTTTGATTATTTAAAAGGAATTATTTTAAATAATAACGACGAGAAATTTATTTGGAATAGAATTCGAACGTATATATTTATTCGAATCGCCGTTAGAATATTAATATTTATTTTAAATTATAAAAGGAATTGAAAACGGTGCGGTAGTTCGATAATTCGATTTCAAAGTTCAAATGAATGTACAGGATTCAAAATAAACAGGATGTTGGTGAAACCAAAAATAATAGGATCTAATTGAGAATATCTTTCCAACGAAACCGAAAAATTGAAATTTCATAGCGGGAATCAAAAGATACGTCCAATTGAAAATTCAGAATAGTCGTTATGGAATTTTAGCCTTTAAAAATGGAAATTTTGCAGACGATCTCGGATTTCGATGAAACTGCTTTTGTTGGATCCAGGATATCAAATTATTGCTAGATTCCAAAATTCGTAATTTTTCGAATCAATATGTGAGCGTGGCGAAGGAAAACGCGTTTTACCAGTTTTAGTTGATTTTAATCGACTAGAAAATGGTCATTTTTCAAACGGTCTCCGAATTCGACAAAACTAGTTTTGTTAGGACCGTATCGTCAATACGAAGCTAGAAAATATTTTTCTGGAATTTTTTGAGTTAGTATGTGGCCTCGGTAAATTGAAATGCGCATTCAAATTCAATATATAGAGTTATATGTTGATTTTAACGAAAACTGATCGAAAAGATCGAATCAGCTTACGATACATATCCCATTATGTTCGGAACGGGGGTAATACCCTAGGGACAACAGTCGGTGGGTTTAATTTCGAGTTGAAGATAAAAATTACTTTTGGAAATTAAAATATAATTAAATATATATAATATTGTATAATCTTCCAAGCCCTAACCCCCCCATTTAAAACCGTTCAGCAAATTGAAAAAAACCCGTCGCCTCCCTCGAGACCCGCCTCCCACCGCCGCTACCCCCTCCTCCGCTGCCGCTCTACCTCAGGCGAGACCCCCCCTTCGTCGCTTCTCTACCCTTCTCTCCTCTCTCCCCGTACGAACCTAAAACCCTCCTCAGATCAAACCCTAGCACCGCCGTATAGGAACCCGCCACCACCTGCCGTGATGCCTCCGACCTCGGCTGGCTCCGGCGCTCCATTTCCCACCTGAACGGACTAGCCTCCGACGCCATCTCGACAGTAAACCCTCCCCCCTCAAAGAAAAGGTAATCTTATTTAATTAAATCAGTTTTTAGTTTGATTTCAGTTTAGTGAATTTAGGATTTATAGTTTATGATTTTCAGTTTTATTTGTATAAATAAATTAGTTATAAAAATGTATTTTTATATATTTAGCTTAGGAATAAAGATTTGATCTTTAATAGGAAAAGAATTTGATCTTTCTACGATAAAGTTTTGATTTTTATAGCGTGAACATCGTAGTGAAGTTGAGATTTTTATGTATAAAAAGGTTTGATTTTTTATTTAATAAAAGTTATGATTTTTAATAAAGTAAATTTTATATTTTTAAAAGCAAAAAGATCGTCTTTTTAAAAGGCAAAAAGATCGTATTTTTAAAAGTGAAAATATTAGATTTTTGTTTATATAAAAAGAAGTGATTTTTATTTATACGAATAGCAAATAAAAATCTGATTTTTATTATATGAATATCGGTTTAAAAATATGATCTTTTATATATGAAGTAACGATAAAAATTCGATTTTTATATATACGAAGTGCCATTATAAAAATGTGATTTTTAAAATAAACATCATATTAAAAATGTGATTTTTCATGTGGACAGCGGGAAAAAGGTCGCATTGGAATTTCGGACAAATTTGAACCATTCAGAAATGAAATGGCAGAGTGGAACCCCAATGTGAGAACTCCTCACTTTTATTTTTATTTTTAGTTTGAAATATATACTAGGATGCAGACGGTGTTTAGTAGCACCTGACACCCGTCGTCCACAGACCATGGACAGCTTGTATGCTTATTTGTTTGATTTTGATGTGTAGTTGATTGTGTGATGTGATGTGAAATGAAATAAAATACTTTATAATGGAAAATATTTTATAGTTAAAAATAGATTTTTAACGTATATTTAAAATGAAAAAATATAAACAAATCGAACGATTTGTTTATATACACACATTTGACTGATATTGACTGGGACGATAAATTTTACACATCGCCCAACTGCACAAATAAAATCTGTGTTTGATTGTTTGAAACCCCACACGGGTATTGGGATAATATATGACATGCACTAATCCCAATAATTAGTTGTATGTCGATCGATTGATTGACAGACCGTTATAAGCGTTGAATATTTATATTTGATGCTTATACAGTGTAGAATGCACTTTGGATGATGGTTGATTATTTGTTGTTGTTGATATATACATGCATTGAATGGAAATCCATAGGAATAAAATCTATGGTAATTGATTGGGCCTCATTCCAGTTTTGAAATAGAATATTTGAAGAGAACTATTTGAATAAAATATTTGAATAGAAATATTTGAAAAAGAAATATTTGAAATAGAATATTTGAAAATAGAAATATATGAAGCCGTGTTGATTAGATTGACGCCATTTTGATGTGAACGATATTTATATCGATTATATTCGTTTTTATAATGAATATTGAAAAGTGATTTCAAAATCGAATATTTTGAAATGAAATTCGAATTAATTGAATTGAAACGAATTGGAATTCGAATTGAATAGAATAGAATAGAATTGAATTCGAATTGAAATTGAATTGAAAACGAATTGAAATTGAATAGAAATAAATTTGAATTAAATAGAATTGAATTCAAATTGAATTGAAAACGAATTGAAATTGAATAGAATTGAATTCGAATTGAAAACGAACTGAAATTGAATTAAAAATCGATTTGAATTGAAATCAATTTGAAATGTATTTGAAACGAATTTATAAGGAAATTTTCAATTTTGATTTGAATTTGAAATGAAGTTGAAATCGTTTCGAAAATGAATTCAAAATGATTTATAAAATACGATTTAAAAGGGAATCGACAAAGTATATATTATATATTATATATATAATATAATGGCCTGAATCGAACGCGCCGCGCCGCGGTAGTTCGTGAATTTCGACCATTGACTTCGAACGGATATTACAGGAGATCCGACCGTCGGATTCTCTTAAAATCGGAACCGTTGGGTTCGTATCGAAAAGAGCTTTCTAACGAATGTTAGAAATTAAAAATCTAACTGTTGGATTTGGAATTATGTCCAAATCAAATTTGGAAAAGGTCGCTGTAAGTGCAGTTCGATGGCCGTTGATGGAAATCGACTGTACGGGCCTTGATAAAATTATTAAAAATAGTAATAATTTGTGTAAAATCATAAGAAATAATCAGGGAAGAATTAGGATGAAAAACTCCATATTTGAAAAGATAAAAATAGATTTTTATCGAAATGAACTAGTTTTGAACTAGAATTATAATTCTATTTATTTTTAAATAAATAAATTGAATTTGAAAAGGGTTTTAAAAGTAACCAGAATTTCCAATAATTGAATTGGAAGGGATGTGAATCGAAATTGTCTTTGGAATATTTTGATGTTGGATTTCGTGATTATACAGATGTTGTTATGGAAATTTGAAAGATATATGTATATCGTTATTTCCAATACGATATTTGTGGGTCGTAGAATTTGATAATGAATATAAGCCAATATATTTTCTATTCAGAGCCTTGTATTTAATATCAAATGTGATTTGGGTTTGTCATGAATAGTGTCTTCATTTACACTGTTCTTAAACCCAGTTGAGAAAAAGATTAAATCTTTTTATTTAGATTTAATGAAGTGTACCAATTAAATGGAATTTAATTGGAATTGAATTTGAATTGATTTTTGGCTTTATCGTGAACGGTGTTTTGAATAACACTTTTTCTTTAACCCGATAATAAATGGAATGTGATTTTGGGTTTATCGTGAACCGTGTTTTAAATGACACTGATTCTTTAACCCAGTCAAAGATTAAAACTAAGTGGAGTTTTAATGAATCTTTAATTAGATTGAAAAGATCGAGAATGGAGTATCACCAGTTTTGCTCCAGGAAATAGTTAAATCTTTAATTAGATTTGAAAGTGAAATGGTAATTGAATTTACCGATAACACTGTGGTGTTAGATATGAAGTATTACCAGTTTTACTTCATGGGATGAATAGGTTGGGATTGGGAAATTAAAATAAATGATTACTTCGGTGTGGTTCGCTAATCCCGACTAGTTTGAAGTGATATTCAAAGGAAGATTAAAGAATAAATTTAAAATAATTTATCTTTGATAAAATTAATGGGAACCTTTCCCTAAGAATGTGAAATTTAGAAACTAACTGTAGGTTAGCTACGCAGAATGGTTTCCTGGGTATTGATCTGATGTTGGTTTCGGCCTTCGGGGTTAATATTTGGGGAATTATTCTCTTGCTAATTTGCGGTTAGTGACTGATGAATTGGAATGAGGCGTATATTGTGTTTGTGTAGCACTTGTTTATTATATATGCGAGTTATTCAGAAAGACCGGGTTTATCCCATTCTGAATAACCGATTCGACGATAAGTCAAAGATGAAGATGGTGGTTGAAGACCGGAGGTCTTCACGTCGTTTGGGTGATTACTGATGATCTTGATTGGGTCGTACACCCAATAGGAGGGAATCGGTTAGTGATCGTCCAGACGTACTTGGAGATCGATGGATATATGGGGTACTAGGTGCCTCCGGTTTCGTTCAGACCCAGAACGAACTTGTAGATGGACTGTGTGTCTGACATCGGATTTCATTCTGTGTGATTGATATCGATTGCATAGCGTGAATTGCCTGTGTGGCATGCTAAGATGCAAATGATCATGGCTTCTGTTGAAAAGCAAAGTCTTGTGTTTGATGATCAAAGCACGGCCTTTGTGGCGTAGCTTTGTGTAGCGTGAATTCGCGAGCCTCACACCCCGGTTGTGAACCAGAAACGGGAGAGGACCTCAGGGAGGGCATGCGTTTCTTTCTAGCTAGAAGTGGCGTCAGTGGTTTTACATGCCCTGACGAGTTTGACTTATGTGGTTGTTGGTTTGCGAGGCAACTTGAATATATCGGTGACTATGTGAATCCGATGGAGTCATTCGTTGGCTCATTTACGCCCCAAAGGGCAGGGAAACGTAGTGTTCAGGAATTTTAATCCACATCGGTGGGCCGGCCCTGTCGCTCCAAGGGTCGATGCGCTCTGACCCTGAGACATGGGCTAGATTGTCTCGAAGTCGGTAAGGACTATCTTTTGCCTTGGTTCACAGATGGAAATCCAACTTCCAATACATGACGTTTCGATTTTAGTTGTAATCCTATATATGGCGACATAGTGGGATTGGGCGCTTATGCCGTCTATGATTGATATTTATGATTGTATATAAAATCAGAAACTAACTGGAAACGAGCTAAGATGGGTGGTTTCCTCGGTATTAGTCTGATGTTGGTTTCGGCCTTCGGGGTTAATACTTACGGAATCGTTCTCTTACTAATTTACGGTTGGGGTCTGATTAAGAATTAAAAACATGAAATTTAGCGTATCAAGCATTCTTTGGCTATTATAAGGAAAAAAACCCTATCCTCCGGCTTGCGTTGCATTGTGTGATGGGACCTGGATCTTATAATAGCTTCATTTTTCTTTATTTAGCATGGCGCTGTTGTTTTATGCACTGGTACTCTTGGGAGGAAACCCGTTCCGTGTTATACGGCGTGGTCCCTTGATTTACCCAACTTTAAAATAAAGATTAATAACTGTTTTAGTTCTCACACCAGTCACATGACTGACCTGGGGTTTATTGTTTTAACCTAAACTCTGGGTGCCCTTATTTTGTCACGGGCAGCTAGTAGTTTTGGTTTTGCAGATTTATATTGACAGGATCCTGGTTTACAGCTGGAACGATATCCAGAAAGCTTTGTATCCGTATATCTCCTTCAGTTGTGTTTTATATTCTTTTTCCACTGCTATGTAATTAATTGTAATCTCTGATATTTTTCTGATGCATATTATTTGTTTATACTCTGTATATTCTTGTATCCTGATGAATTGTTGTAATTAACAATGATATGTTCTTCTATTTGCGTTCTTCTATGCATTGTTCTTAAAGTATCCTCTCTTTCCTTACCGGGGAAGTTACGGGTCCTTACAGTTGGTATCAGAGCTTTGGTTTACAAAGCTCAGAGAACAAGACACGTTAGAACCATAAGAAAGAATTCATCAAAAATTGGATTAGTAATATCCAACGGGAATGACTCGTTAAAGATGGGATCAGTAGTATCCTAGAACGAGTGTGAAGAGTGATGTTTTTTAAATAAAAGTGAAAAACAATTTTTGTTTTGAAAATTTAATTCAATAATTCGTATTTGAATATTTATTTATATTGATTTGGACTACCCAGTATATAAAGATTTTGCATATACATCTGATCCACGTGTATTTAGAGTTTTAATATACTGGATAGATATAGAATCACGCTCTAGTCGCCCGGAGATGATACTGATGATTGACTAGTCGTCATCAGTATTCGTGTTCGAGTTTCGAAGGTGTGATGTCTATATATTTCCTATAGACTGGTGTGAGAACCAAAATTAGATAGGGCTTATTGTTGTGATTTGGCATCAAAATATGATTTTCTGTATATATATCAAAATTATGAATTTGAAAAGCTAATCAACTAATTGATTGCTGATTGTGTTGTTTGATTATAGTTTGATTAATTAAAATGTTGAACCTTTAGCCAAATTGAACCAAATAGTGGATTGTATTGAACATTTGTCGCATTTGCATGCATATACATGTACTTACACTGAACAGGTCATAGAAAGGAGGCTAGAGCAGAAGAATAAAATTGTTTTCCCGACAAATAGGTACATGTTTACCATAATTTACTGTTTTGTTTGGGTGAAGATGATTTTATGAGCCGATTGGCTTTTTATTTTTCTTTTGGATAGATGAAGGCCATGGAAGGCTATATGAAATATCCCGAAGTCCCCGGTGCAGGGGAGGTTATGACGAAATTTTTCGAAAATTTAGGGTGCTAGCCAAATTTTTGAAAAATTTGAAAAGTTCTTAGAAACTGAAAAGTTGAAGAACTTAAGCCGTAGTGAAAATACTGGAAGTTGAGTTGATTTGTAAAACAACTTTCGGCTTCGTTCCTTTTCGGGGACGAAAAGTTTTAAGTGGGGGAGATTGTAATAACCCGGAAATCCAAGCCAATTAAAAATTTTTATTTTGGCGATTTTAGCGAATTTTGATTATTTAAAATGAATTATTTTAAATAATAACAACGAGAAATTTATTTGGAATAGAATTCGAGTGTATATATTTATTCGAATCGTCGTTAGAATATTAATATTTATTTTAAATTATAAAAGGAATTGAAAACGACGCGGTAATTCGATAATTCGATTTCAAAGTTCAAATGAATGTACAGGATTCAGAATAAACCGGATGTTGGTGAAACAAAAAATAATAGGATCTAATTGAGAATATCTTTCCAACGAATCCGAAAAATTAAAATTTCATAGCGGGAATCAAAAGATACGTCCAGTTGAAAATTCAGAATAGTCGCTATGGAATTCTAGCCCTTAAAAATGGAAATTTTGCAAACGACCTCGAATTTCGACGAAACCACTTTTGTTGGATCCGGGATGTCAAATTATTGATAGATTCCAAAATTCGTAATTTTTCGAATCAACATGTGAGCGTGGCGAAGGAAAACGAGTTTTACCAGTTTTAGTTGATTTTAATCGACTGGAAAATGACCATTTTTCAAACGGTCTCCGAATTCGACGAAACTAGTTTTGTTAGGACCGTATCGTCAATACAAAGCTAGAAAATATTTTTCTGGAATTTTTCAAGTTAGTATGTGGCCCCGGTAAATTGAAATGCGCGTTCAAATTCAATATATAGAGTTATATGTTGATTTTGACGAAAACTGGTCGAAACGATCGAATCGGCTTACGATACATATCCCATTGTGTTCGGAACGGGGGTAATACCCTAGGGACGACAGTCGGTGGGTTTGACTTCGAGTTGAAGATAAAAAATTACTTTTGGAAATTAAATATATATTATATTATATAATCTTCCAAGCCCTAACCCCCCCATTTAATACCGTTCAGCAAATTAAAAAAACCCGTGGCCTTCCTCGAGACCCGCCTCCCACCGCCGCTACTCCCCCTTCCGCCGCCGCTTTACCTCAGGCGAGAGCACCCCGCCCCTTCGTCGCTCCTCTACCCTTCTCTCCTCTCTCCCCGTACGAACCTAAAACCCTCCTCAGATCAAACCCTAGCGCCGCCGTATAGGAACCCGCCACCACCTGCCGTGATGCCTCCGACCTTGGCTGGCTCCGGCGCTCCATTTCCCACCTGAACGGACCCACCTCCGACGCCATCTCGACAGTAAACCCTCGCCCCCCTCAAAGAAAAGGTAATCTTATTTAATTAAATCAGTTTTTAGTTTGATTTCAGTTTAGTGAATCTAGGATTTGCAGTTTATGATTTTCAGTTTTATTTATATAAATAAATTAGTTATAAAAATGTATTTTTATATATTTAGCTTAGGAATAAAAATTTGATCTTTAACAGGAAAAGAATTTGATCTTTCACGATAAAGTTCTGATTTTTATAGCGTGAACATCGTAGTGAAGTTGAGATTTTTATGTATAAAAAGGTTTGATTTTTTATTTAATAAAAGTTATGATTTTTAATAAAGTAAAGTTTATATTTTTAAAAGCAAAAAGTTTTAAAAGGCAAAAAGATTGTAATTTTAAATGTAAAAATATTAGATTTTTGTTTATATAGAAAGAAGTGATTTTTATTTATACGAATTGCAAATAAAAATCTGATTTTTATTATATGAATATCGGTTTAAAAATATGATCTTTTATATATGAAGTAACGATAAAAATTCGATTTTTATATATACGAAGTGCCATTATAAAAATGTGATTTTTAAAATAAACATCATATTAAAAATGTGATTTTTCATGTGGACAGCGGGAAAAAGGTCGCATTGGAATTTCGGACAAATTTGAACCATTCAGAAATGAAATGGCGGAGTGGAACCCCAATGTGAGAACTCCTCACTTTATTTTTATTTCTAGTTTGAAATATATACTAGGATGCAGACGGTGCTTAGTAGCACCCGACACCCGTCGTCCACAGACCATGGACGGCTTGTATGCTTGTTTGTTTGATTTTGATGTGTAGTTGATTGTGTGATGTGATGTGAAATGAAATAAAATAATTTATAATGGAAAATATTTTATAGTTAAAAATAGATTTTTAACGTGTATTTAAAATGAAATAAATAAAAACAAATCGAATGATTTGTTTATATACACACATTTGACTGATATTGACTGGGACGATAAATTTTACACATCGCCCAACTGCACAAATAAAATCTGTGTTTGATTGTTTGAAACCCCACACAGGTATTGGGATAATATATGACATGCACTAATCCCAATAATTAGTTGTATGTCGATCGATTGATTGACAGACTGTTATAAGCGTTGAATATTTATATTTGATGCTTATACAGTGTAGAATGCACTTTGGATGATGGTTGATTATTTGTCTTTGTTGATATATACATGCATTGTATGGAAATCCATAGGAATAAAATCTATGGTAATTGATTGGGCCTCATTCCAGTTTTGAAATAGAATATTTGAAGAGAACTATTTGAATACAATATTTGAATAGAAATATTTGAAAAAGAAATATTTGAAATAGAATATTTGAAAATAGAAATATATGAAGCCATGTTGATTAGATTGATGTCATTTTGACGTGAACGATATTTATATCGATTATATTCGTTTTTATAATGAATATTGAAAAGTGATTTCAAAAACGAATATTTTGAAATGAAATTCGAATTAATTGAATTGAAACAAATTAGAATTCAAATTGAATTGAATAGAATTGAATTCGAATTGAAATTGAACTGAAAACGAATTGAAATTGAATAGAAATGAATTTGAATTGAATTGAAATTGAATAGAATTGAATTCGAATTGAAATTGAATTGAAAACGAACTGAAATTGAATTAAAAATCGATTTGAATTGAAATCAATTTGAAATGAATTTAAAACGAATTTATAAGGAAAAATTCAATTTTGATTTGAATTTGAAATGAAGTTGAAATCGTTTCGAAAACGAATTCAAAACGATTTATAAAATACGTTTTAAAAGGGAACGATGAAGTATATATTATATATATAATATAATGGCCTGAATAGAACGCGCCGCGCCGCGGTAGTTCGTGAATTTCGACCATTGACTTCGAACGGATATTACGGGAGATCCGACCATCGGATTCTCCTAAAACTGGAACCGTTGGGTTCGTATCGAAAAGAGCTTCTAACGAATATCAGAAATTAAAAATCTAGCAGTTGGATTTGGAATTATGTCCAAATCAAATTTGGAAAAGGTCGCTGTAAGTGCAGTTCGATGGCCGTTGATGGAAATCAACTGTATGGGCCTTGATAAAATTATTAAAAATAGTAATAATTTGTGTAAAATCATAAGAAATGATCTGGGAAGAATTGGGATGAAAAACTCTATATTTGAAAAGATGAAAATAGATTTTTATCGAAATGAACTAGTTTTGAACTAGAATTATAATTCTATTTATTTTTAAATAAATAAATTGAATTTGAAAAGGGTTTTAAAAGTAACCAGAATTTCCAATAATTGAATTGGAAGGGATGTGAATCGAAATTGTCTTTGGAATATTTCGATGTTGGATTTCGTGATTATACAGATGTTGTTATGGAAATTTGAAAGATATATGTATATCGTTATTTCCAGTACGATATTTGTTGGTCGTAGAATTTGATATTGAATATAAGCCGATATATTTTCTATTCAGAGCCTTGTATTTAATATCAAATGTGATTTGGATTTGTCGTGAATGGTGTCTTCATTTACACTGTTCTTAAACCCAGTTGAGAAAAAGATTAAATCTTTTTATTTAGATTTAATGAAGTGTACCAATTAAATGGAATTTATTTGGAATTGAATTTGAATTGATTTTTGGGTTTATCGTGAACGGTGTTTTGAATAACACTTGTTCTTTAACTTGATAATTAATGGAATGTGATTTTGGGTTTATCGTGAACCGTGTTTTAAATGACACTGATTCTTTAACCCAGTCAAAGATTAAAACTAAGTGGAGTTTTAATGAATCTTTAATTAGATTGAAAAGATCGAGAATGGAGTATCATCAGTTTTGCTCCAGGCGATAGTTAAATCTTTAATTAGATTTGAACGTGAAATGGTAATTGAATTTACCGATAACACCGTGGTGTTAAATATGAAGTAATACCAGTTTTACTTCACGGGATGAATAGGTTGGGATTGGGAAATTAAAATAAATGATTACTTCGGTGTGGTTCGCTAATCCCGACTAGTTTGAAGTGATATTCAAAGGAAGATTAAAGAATAAATTTAAAATAATTTATCTTTGATAAAATTAATGGGAACCTTTCCCTAAGAATGTGAAATTTAGAAACTAACTGTAGGTTAGCTAAGCAGAATGGTTTCCTGGGTATTGATCTGATGTTGGTTTCGGCCTTCGGGGTTAATATTTAGGGAATTATTCTCTTGCTAATTTGCGGTTAGTGACTGATGAATTGGAATGAGGCGTATATTGTGTTTGTGTAACACTTGTTTATTATATACGCGAGTTATTCAGAAAGACCGGGTTTATCCCATTCTGAATAACTGATTCGACGATAAGTCAAAGATGAAGACGGTGGTTGAAGACCGAAGGTCTTCACGTCGTTTGGGTGATTACTGATGATCTTGATTGGGTCGTACACCCAAGAGGAGGGAATCAGTTAGTGATCGTCCAGATGTACTTGGAGATCGATGGATATGCGGGGTACTAGGTGCCTCCGGTTTTGTTCAGACCCAGAACGAACTTGTAGATGGACTGTGTGTCTGACATCGGATTTCATTCTATGCGATTGATATCGATTGCATAGCGTGAATTGCCTGTGTGGCATGCTAAGATGCAAATGATCAAGGCTTCTGTTGAAAAGCAAAGTCTTGTTTTTGATGATCAAAGCACAGCCTTTATGGCGTAGCTTTGTGTAGCGTGAATTCCCGAGCCTCACACCCCAGTTGTGAACCAGAAACGGGAGAGGACCTCATGGAGGGCATGCGTTTCTTTCTAGCTAGAAGTGGCGTCAGTGGTTTTACACGCCCTGGCGAGTTTGACTTATGTGGTTGTTGGTTTGCGAGGCGCCTCGGATATATCGGTGACTATGTGAAGCCGATGGAGTCATTCGTTGGCTCATTTACGCCCCAAAGGGTGGGGAAACGTAGTGTTCAGGAATTTTAATCCACATCGATGGACCGGCTCTGTCGCTCCAAGGGTCGATGCGCTCTGACCCTGAGACATGGGCTAGATTGTCTCAAAGTTGGTAAGGACTATCTTTTTCCTTGGTTCACAGATGGAAATCCAACTTCCAATACGTGACGTTTCGATTTTAGTTGTAATCCTATATATGGCGACATAGTGGGATGGGATGCTTATGCCGTCTATGATTGATATTTATGATTGTACATAAAATCAGAAACTAACTGGAAACGAGCTAAGATGGGTGGTTTCCTGGGTATTAGTCTGATGTTGGTTTCGGCCTTCGGGGTTAATACTTAGGGAATCGTTCTCTTACTAATTTACGGTTGGAGTCTGATTAAGAATTTAAAACATGAAATTTAGCGTATCAAGCATTCTTTGTCTATTATAAGGAAAAAACCATATCCTCCGGCTTGCGTTGCATTGTGTGAT
Source organism: Allium sativum (assembly GCA_030737875.1). Taxonomy (NCBI): domain Eukaryota; kingdom Viridiplantae; phylum Streptophyta; class Magnoliopsida; order Asparagales; family Amaryllidaceae; genus Allium; species Allium sativum. Next base: position 759,163,694 of record CM060922.1, on the reverse strand, counting down.
GGGACCTAGGTCTTATAATAGCTTCATTTTTCTTTATTTAGCATGGCGTTGTTGTTTTATGCACTGGTACTCTTGGGAGGAAACCCGTTCCGTGTTATATGGCGTGGTCCCTTGATTTACCCAACTTTAAAATAAAGATAAATAACTGTTTTACACTACAACAAAATGACCCTATTACAACGGTGGAACACCGTTGTAATATACATTTTACAACGGTGGGCAAACCGTCGTGTATTAAGAAGTTGTAATAGACTCATATCTTTTACAACATTTTTACACTGTTGCAACACCGTTGTAATATGTATATTTTACAACTTTTTTCCACCGTTGTAGTAATACATATTACAACATTTTTGCACTGTTGTAGTAGTAATTCCTGCAACAATTAATTATAACAATACGATTTTTGTTTCGTTATACATTACATTTCATATAAAAATAAATATTTATATTGAATAAAATGATACTACACTGATCTGAAATAATCAATTAAATATTGTATTTCAATATTTGAATTAGTACAACTTTCCGATCCACTATCGTACAACTCACTTTTACATAATACAGTCATAACAATACATACATTCCTCACTACAAACTGATCACTCAATGCACTCAGTTACATACGCACTTTCGTATAAATATATATACACATTGACATACACCGAGTCTTTATGCTCCAGCATCCCCAATCTAAGCTTAAACTGTCACCGAATGTTTCTGCGTATGATTTTTCTCCCACTGCAATTATTGCATACGAAATGTCTTCTTTGTTTTTCTTGATGAAGTGCATGTCTGGGCTTTCATTGTAGACTACTTTGGTAGATGGAGAAACTGTGGATTTAATTGCATCAATAATTCTTGTTCCTGCATAATATATATTCAAACTCAAAATTTAATTGCATCAACAACCATCATACCTCCTCATGCATATTCCCATTTCACTATAATCTGATTCCCATCACTGTCAATTTCTATTGGATATCAATGTGATCCCTTTCACGTCCAACTTAATGACCTGCAATCCTTCATAGGCTGGAACAATAAAACAAATTAAATGGTTTTAGAAAAAACAGTCAATATTTTTTTTAATAGGAATCAACTTAAATTTTATTCGTTTACAGTTTCTCATGTACACTAATTGTTATTTTAAGTAGTGTGGTTTCTGCAAGACCAGTTCTAGTTCAGATGTCTTCTTTTTCTAACCACTTCTCCAAAACCAAAGAACTGTCTTGTGTTGTTGGTTAGTTCTAAAGCCTAGCACAGTTAATATGGATACAGAGAACACATGCAGGTTGAACACTCCTAACATACTAAATCTGATGAGTTTGAACCAAATCCCCAATCTAGACTACAGACCTACAACAAAAATAGACCAGGACGACCTCGACGTCCACAAAATTATCGCAAGTCAACTAATTTTATCACCAATCCAGAAAATTAAACCCACAAAATTACTGAAATATTTCTCACCAATCAAAGTCGCTATCGATGCAAAGTACACCAGGACGACCTCGACATCCACCCAATCACCAGAACGACATCCGAACAACGCCAAGTTAGCTGAAATCGGTCTCGATAGGCGATTAAGGAGGATGAGAAGCTCGGTAAGGCGGCGATAAGGGAGACGCGGATGAAACTGCAGAGCGAACTGAATCAAAGCATGGACAGCTAGGAGGAAGGAGAAAAGCACGATAAGGAGGCGGAAGTGAGCAGAGGACGTATATGATTGGAAAAGAGATGGCGGCGCTGAAACCCTAGTTCCCATTAAAACGTATTTGCTGAGCGTGAGTTAATTATGACTTTGTCAGCGCAAGACCATACCAGTCCACTAATTTTAGGGTTAATTTTTTTAAGATCCCGCTTAAATGAAATCATTTCCGCTGCTTCTCGTTTTTGGCGGGTTGGTGCTAAATTTTTGTGACGTGGCCAAAGTTCACCGAAAATTCTGAAAGACAATAGTTAGAAATTAGATTTCAGTACATACTGAAGCGGGCTTGAGAGGCAAAACGAAAATTTTAAGTACACAAAATGTACCGTTTCCGGTTTTGTGACGTGGTCGAACCCCGTTAGCGGGGGCGTTGCCCCCGCACCCCCACCTATGGGGGTTGCCACCCCCCCTGGACCCCCCCTCCGTAGGGGATCATATTCGACAAAAGGTTTTGGTAAAACTTTCAACATTATCAATTATAAATTAAGAGTATTTGGTATTATTTAGTATTATATTTTAATTACTGATTATTTTTATTATTTAACATTAATTTTCAACTTTGGTTAATATTTATTTTCAAACAATTTTTTTTTAATTATTAGTTACTATTATTAATTACTTATCATTATCATTATCTAATAGTAATTACTATTGTTGTTGTTAATTATTTAATAATTTTATTTATATTGTAATTTAATTATAGTTACTTATGTATTATTCATGATTAGCATTAATTAGTATATTTTAATTATTAATTATTTAATAGTAATTATGTAATATTAACGATATTTTTTAATTATTCTTCTTAATTGCTAAGTATTAATAGTAATTATTAGTTATTAATTATAAATAATCAATATAAATGTAATTGTTTAATAATAATTGACTATTAATAGTAATTATTACTTATTAACTATTAATTATTTAATAATAATTGACAAATATAATTTATTCCTAAGTTAATTATTAATTATTATTATTAAGTATCAATATAATTAGTTATTAAATATAGATATTATAAACATGAAGTTTGCACTAGGCATCTCAATTACAACGAATAAAATGAAAAGTTGTGATCTATATGTTTATTACAACAGTGCGTTTTGCAAGGTTGTAAAAAAGGATCTATTACAACGGTGCCTTTGCACCATTGTAAAATTAAAGTTGTAATATGGTAATATATATGTTCTTTACAACAGTGATTATTGCACCGTTGTAAAAAAGAATCTATTACAACGGTGCTTAATGCACCGTTGTAAATTAAAGTTGTGATATGGTAATATATATATGTTCTTTACAACAGTGATTATTTTACCGTTGTAAAAAACATTTATTACAACAGTGTGTTTTCCACCGTTGTAAAAAAGGATCTATTACAACGGTGCTTTATGCACCGTTGTAAAATTAAAGTTGTAATATGGTGTTTTTGTTGTAGTGTTAGTTCTCACACTAGTCACATGACTGACCTGGGGTTTATTGTTTTAACCTAAACTCTGGGTGCCCTTTGTCACCGTCAGCTAGTAGTTTTGGTTTTGCAGATTTATATTCACAGGATCCTGGTTTACAGCTGGAACAATATCCAGAAAGCTTTGTATCCGTATATCTCCTTCAGTTGTGTTTTATATTCTTTTTCCGCTGCTATGTAATGTATTGTAATCTCTGATATTTTTCTGATGTATATTATTTGTTTATACTCTATATATTCTTGTATCCTGATGAATTGTTGTAATTAACAATGATATGTTCTTCTGTGTGTTGTTCTCAAAGTATCCGCCCTTTCCTTACCGGGGAAGTTACGGGTCCTTACAGGTTGGATCCAATTTTTGGTGGAATTCCTAAAGCGCAGTGGTAAAGGGGAAAATATCAGAATGAGTTTGGGAGAACTTGAACAGGAAAGGAGGGATGATCAAAGTAATCAACAGAGGGAGTAATTTATTTAAAAATGGTAACTAACCCTAATGATTGTCATTAAATCAGATAGTTATCTTAATATAAATATGAACTTGTAAACGTCTAATATTATCCACCCATGAAAAGAATCTGATGTATCAAAAGCTGTTGGAATCGTAATGACGAGTGTAACGTTGTGGATCTGACTGGGAGTGAATTGGAGCTTGTTACAATTTATAGCGAAATAAATTGTCCGTCTGAATCAAGCGATGGCTATCGTTATTAACGATGATCGTCCAATGTGAGTAAATCTCACTAACCCTATTAGTACATATTTTTATAACGTATTTTGAGAACTGATAAATATGATTGATTGTTGTGTGCTGATTGTTTGATTGAATTGCTGAATGATTGGTTGAAATTTTAGATAACGATATATATATATATATACATAAATCGTTATGTAACGACCCGTATTTTTATGGATAATAAATAATTTATTTAATTATATAAATAAAGGTTTGTTAATTTAAAATGACCAGAATCAAATAATAAGGAATATTTAATTAATATAATAATTAAATAATATATTTAAACTCCAGAAAAGTCGGAAGTAGTAGAATTCACAATACGATGTGAATTGGATCATATATAAGCTATATTCCAGTTTAGAATTTGAATTAGAATAACGAATATATTATTTGAACGATAGTTGAACGTATAATTTATAATATAATCATAATCAAGCTCGAAATGGCACTGCAGTTCGCTAGTTGGTGATTTGAACTTCAACTGGATATACAGAGTCCGTTTTAAATCCGATTTCTGTGAAACAAGAAACGTTCGGAGCTGGTGAAGTATATTTTTCTAATGGAAGAGAAAAATCGGGATTTCATTGTGTAGATTTTGATTTATGTCCAAATCAAATTTTCGAAAAGTAACTATGGAATTCCTTTATAAATTATAGCGATTTATTTATATTATAAAAGGATTTTTTGAATATATATCGATTCAACTGGGATTTGAATATCGAATTATGAATCCCGATATGGAGCTGTATGATTTTCTAGTGTGAATATATACGATAATATTTATTTTTAAATATTTAATCTAATTATTTTTAAATATATTTATATATTTAAATGGGTTATTTAGAGCTTTAAAAATAGCCAGTTTTGCAAACGACCTCCGTTTTCGACGAAACCAATTTTGTTGGATTCGTAATGTTAAATTATTGCTAGATTTCAATTTCCGTGATTTTTAGAGTCAGTGAATGGCCGTACGGATTTTTAATGTGAAAAACAGTCAGTATTTTGACGGTTAAAAATACGTTGTGTAAGCAAATGAAGTCGGAATTCGACGAAACTAGTTTCGTTGGGTCCGTAATGTCGAACTATAGCTGCATGTCCAGTTTCGTGATTTTTAGATGTCATGTGTGATTACAGGAATTTTAGAGGACAAATAAAAATAGAGTTTGCTTAAAATTTAATATAAAATTCAAATATAAAAATAATAAAAATAATAAAAATACCTATAAATATCACTACACCCTTCTAACCCTAAACTAAACCTTCCCGAAGTCAACAGGAATAGGCGCCTCCGTTCTTTTACAACAACCGTGAGAAATCCTCTTTGAAAAATCCAAAAGAAATCCAACTAAAATCAATAAATCGTAAATCATATATGTATGGAATCCTGAAAGCTTGCTCTTCCAATTGATACTCATTTTGTCTTGTTCGAACCAGTTTTCCGTTGCACCAATTTCTACAGCGTTGTCTAGGGTTGGTTAATTCGATGAGATGGTGCATCGTTTGTGATTTCTGAAGTTAGATTTGGGTTTAGGATCGATGATAGCAGCTAGTAGGAATTTTTGGGAATTTTATTGAATTAAAAAGTGCCGATGTCAACACTTGAAGTGCGGTTCATGGTGAATGACGGATTTTTGATTGAAAGTGCGGACTGAAATCTATTGGGTGGTAATTGACGAGGAGGAGTGGCGGAGTTCAATGGTGAAGTCAGCTCATGAAACAGTTGATCGGGGAGGGAGAGACTGTAGAAGGGGAGTTCGGTAATGGCCAGAACGGGAGCAGGTTGCGGTAGTATACAGAAGGAAGAAAGGGGTATATTGCGGTCATGGATTTAAGGATTAAGTGGGCCGATGTGTAAGGTAAAGCCCAATGGAAGGTTTAAATCCAAGTTAAATTTCAATTTAAATGTGTATAAACTTCGGAATTAAATAACTTTGTCATACGATATCAGTTTTCAGCAAAACAAGATCCATTGGGATCGTATGGACGGTGGCTACACAATGGAACCGACCGAGAGTGAATTGGAGCTTGTTTGAATTTATGGTGAAATTAAACGCCTGAATCAAATCAATGACCAATTATCGTTATTTAACTATAACCGTCCAATGTTAGTAAATCTCACTAACTCTGCTCAATTTATATTTTTATAAAATATTTTTAGAATCTGTAAATGATGGTTGTTTGCTGTGTGTTGACTATTTGGTTGAATTGCTAGATAATTGGTTGAAAACATAGATAACGATATACATATAAATCGTCAATCAAATATTAATTCTATTTATCAGTATATTTCATATTCGTGTTATTCATGTGATTAACATCTGTGGATGCAGGGAAACAGGTCGGAGGGACCCAACTGGGTTCCTCAACATTTATTTTACTGTTTTTCATATATTGTGATATATGATGTGATATATAATCTGTTGTTGATTATGTGTGTTTGATCATTGTTATTTGGTACTTTTAAATACCAAAGGAAATACTGGAGTGTGAAAAGGGAAATTTCAAAACTATAATTTGAAATAAAATATTTATAAAAAAATCAAAGGATTTTATATAAAAAGGAAAATATTTGTAAAACAAATAGAAAAGGAAAATATTTGTAAAACAAATAGAAAAGGAACATATTTGTGAAACAAATAGGAAAAAGAGGTATTTGAAAAACAATTTTAAATAGAATTGAAAAGGAAATATTTGTAAAACATTTACAAATAGATTATAAATAGAAATTTTTATCTATGAAATAGAGAGAGTTATAAAAAGAAAAATTTATTCAGAAATAAAAGAATTATAAAGGAAATCTTTATTTTGAAAATAAATAGGTCATAAAAAAAAGAAATACTTGAAAAATGAATAGAGTTGTATAAAAAGGAAATTTTACACTAGGAAGGATTAGACCCGTGCTTCGCATACGGGTATAACAGAATATGGATTTAAAGTAGATTTTTAGTAGAAATCTATTTTAACAGATAAGTAGAGAAGATAAATTTATAAATAATATTTTATAAATTAAATAAAATGTTTATCATGGGATAAATATAATATATAAGTAAGGACTTATATAGAGAAGTAAGAATCGATTTCAACATCGATATTTGAAACTGAATATGGACGAAGAGTTAGTCGATTAAGAGTTAATCAGTTAGAGTTAATCAATAGAGTTAATTGAATATTAGTTATTTAATTAGAGTTAATCAAATATTAGTTATTCGAATAAAGAGTCAACCAGACAGAGTTAATTGAACATAGTTAATCGAATTAGGATTTAATTGAATATTAGTTATTCAAATTAGAGTTGATTGAATATAGTTATTTGAGATAGAGTTAAACAAACACAGTTATTCAGGATGAGTTGCCATTTCATACGACTGCTAGCGTAATTCGCAGGGCTGCAGGTATCCTACGGCGGTCAGATGTTTCCTAAGGGAATCAACATAACTATTGTGATCACTGCGATCTAAAGTCAAGCGAATGGAGTTAAATCGAATATTAGCCATTCGAAATAAAGTTAAAACAGACATAGTTATTCGAATATAAATTAATTGAATATTAGTTATTTGATAGGAGTTAATCAAAATGTGTTAATCAGAATGTGTTAATCAAAATGAGTTAGAGGAGTTAATCGAATTATAGTTAATCGATTAGAATATAGAGTAATCGAATTGAGTTAATCGATTAGAGTTAAATCGAATTTGAGTTATTCAGAGAGGAGTTAATCGAATATAGTTTATTCGAAAGGAGATTAATCGAATGTAAAACATTTGAAGAGAGATTATCGAATATAGTTTATTCGAAAGAGAGATTATCGAATATAGTTTATTCGAAAGAGAGATTATCGAATATTAGTTCTTCGAAGAAAGAATTATCGAATATTAGTTTATTCGAAAAGGAGTTATCGAATAGAGATTATTCGAAAGAGAGTTATACGTTGAAATTCGATTATATCGAATTCGAGAAAGTACACTTTTCGTTTTTAATCAAGATTTAATATTTTCTTCATAAATTGTCTATTTAGTTATTTAGTTAAATTAAGAAATAAAAGTTACATTTTGAAGTTAGATATTTAAGAAGAAGGGATTATAACGCTATAGTTATAATCAATGTTTTAAAATAAAAAAGTGGATTCATAAATAGAATTCGAGTTACGTAAGGAAGTTGGTTAAAAGATTTAAAAGGGTGAATATTGTCTATTTCAAAGTTAGAAATGTTGTTCAATTAATGTCTGAGAGGTAATTATACCCCCAACTTGATTGACTTTGTTTTTAATTAAGGGATGGGTAAGGTTCGATAGTGAAAGTTGGTTAAGTGCATTTAGTTAATGAGTGTAATTGTTTGAATTGGTTTAGTGATGTTTTATTTAAACATCGGTTTAAATCAATAAAGGAGTTTGGAAATGTTTTCCAAATAAGAATCAGAAATGTTTTCTAATATAGAAAGTAAGGAATGGAGCTTCCAATGATTAATAAAGTATATTTTCTAATTTAGAAAATAAGAATATTCATATATATAGAAATGGGAAATGAATAAAATAATGATAAATTAAATTAAAGGAGATCAGTGTTGATTGATGATTGATCGATCGAATTTCTATCTGGAAATAAGATCGTTGGTTGTACACCTATTTTTCTTTGATAGTTAAATCACCGACTATCGAAGTTTTTGACCATTTTTCCGTCGTCAATACGGAGAGACCGGGATCAGATTCATTATCTGAAAACCACTCTGTATAGACGTTAGCGTTGCGATCAAATATGATGGAAATAATTGAAGATGGAGTTTTGCAAGGGATATCCTGTTTACAGAATAGTGCCTTCGGTTTGTCCAGTCCCAGGACAACGTGAATGGACGAATGTCTGACAAAGTATATCTAACGGATCGCGTAAGTTGATCTCTTCAAACGTACTTACCTTTGGTGGTGGAGAAATTCGTTTCTCTTAGCTTTATACCCGTGGTATTTTTGGGAAAATCAATTTGTGATTTGGCGGGTATGACGATGTGGCATTCAAAGTGAATGGTGGTCAGGTGTTCCAAAAGATACGTTATGACCTCAAGCCTCTTCAACCGGAAATGATAGAAATTGGGTAGGCAGCATGGCTAGGTGGGTCGCTCCCATTAGGTGGTATATCACCTATCTAGAGAAAATCCATTTCATTCTTTTGTCTATTTTCGATGCTGTCCCTTTTCGCGAAACGGTGGGTAGCTCCCAACCGTGGGTGATATACATTCGATACACTCAAGTGAAATGAGTTGTCGGTCATGTGTGGACCGTGTTGCAAGACGTTCCTGTTGAACCTAGTGTATTCGCCTCTAGAGATACACTATCGGCAGGTGGTCCCATACCTTGTCATAGTCGGAATCCAATCTCCAATAAGAGCCCGCGATTTTGATTTGTATACTATATATGTGGAACGTAAGATGCAAGCGTTCTGCTAGATTGTGATTAGACATTATTCTAATATCTGAAAAGTATTGATTTCCAAAACTGTTTTGGATTATCGTAAGGTAAAAACCGTCCGTGTTTATGTGTGGATCGGTCTTACGATTACCTTTTCTTTTGAAAAGGATTTTGAAAAGTTAAACCAAATGATTTGAGTTTACTCACACCAGTCCCATGACTGACCCAGAGTTTATTTTGTTTTGTTTTCCCTAAACTCTTGGGTGCCCAAATTTGTACGGGCAGTCAAGTAGTTCAGGTCTTTACAGATATATTTGGAAGAGCTTGAAGCAGGAGGCTTCAGGATTATATAACTCTTGTTATTTCCGTTGTGTGTAAGTGTTGCACTCTGATAATGTTATTATATATATATACACTGTTTTATTGCAAAGTTATGTTATATATTATATTTTGTTCGTTCCGCTGTGAGATTCATATTACTCTGATTCTGATCTATGGTGATCTTCTTCTTCTATTCTAATTTTCTAGCTCATCTGTTCTCACCCTCTAACTTCTTTCTATTAATGATCAGGTATTTATGATGTCTGAATAGTCAACATGGTTGTTTTGTGTTGATTTTCGAAGTCGAAAATCTCAGTTCGTTACAATGGTATCAGAGCTTAAGGTTAAGTAATTACCTTGGCTCTGTGGCGTGACTCAGTAGAGATGGGGTTAGTAATACCCCAGATTAAGTTGAGTGTATATATACGAGTGAACGTATTTGTTATTTCATATAAAAATTGTTTTATATTGTGGAGATTTATTGGTTGGGTAGTTTGTGAATTCTGGTCGATCAGTTTGATCCACTGTATCGATAGGAGTTTCTAAACGCTTGAATACGATAAACCGGCACAATATGTTTTAAAAAAAAGGGTAAATGAAATAATTTTACCCAAATTATATTTGATATAAACGAATGGTTAATATTAGAAATATTATAGTATGTTGGATGTGTTGGTTGTTATTATAATCAAATGAGATTATAAAAAGTGAAATGGTTAAATATAACCAATTAGAATTCATATAAGTGTAATATATGGAATCAGATGAATTAAATCTGAATTTAAAATCAGAATTGGAATTAAAATTCCTAAAAGTTAAAAAAGTGTTTGTAAATGGATTTGAATTGAATATATGAGAATTTTAAGATTCTGGGAGATTTTAACATTGTTTTACAAGCATCGTGAATGATATTTTGAAATGTATTTCAAATTGGAAATGTTAAAATATGGGTTTTGAAAAGTGATATAGTATTGAACTCACTTCGATAGCTGGGAAATAACTCTGATGATGCTGGTCACATCATTAATGTTCATTTTCGAGGTGTAAATGACGGATTACTACCAAAGATTTTGTGTTGTATTGTTTTGAAAAAACAAGTTGTTTTGAATCCTAAAAAGGAATATTTGATTTTTGAAAGAGCTAAACTATTTAAAAAAACTCCCAGGAGAGATTGCTTGAATTAAAAATAAATTTAAACTGAAATTTGTGAAAGCGAATTGGAATTGAAGTGAAATCAGTTAAGTAGAAATTGAATTGAAAGAGAAAACATCGAATAAAATTTGATGTGTGACATAGGAATTTGAAATGATATTGGATGGATAAGTTAAGAGTTTGCTATTTGAGATAGGAGTTTGAAATGAAATTTCGTTTGGATATAAGCAAATAACTGTGTTGAACAGATACTGATTGGAAATTGGTTGGGATAACATTGATATATGTTGAGTTGGTAATAGATGCAAAGGACATAGTGATATGCCCAACAAAAAGGTACATGTTTAAATTTCCATATGAGGTTTTTTGTGCCGAATCGGCAAACCGCTTGGCTTTTTTATTTTTTATTTTTTTGGGTTGAAGAAGGCCTAGAGAGGCGAGTTGGGGTTTGAACTATTGACCGGTACAAAGGAGGTGCTGGCGAAATTTTCCGAAAATTTAGAGTGTTAGAAAATGTTCAGAATTTTTGAAAATTTTCATTAATAGAAATAAATTAATATTTTAAATAAAAATTAATTGGTTCAGCTGAAACTGAAAAAGAAGTAACCAAATAAATTATAACCCAGTCAATAGGGTTTGTTTCTACCTTAGCAATTTGGAGGACGGAATTATTTTAAGAGGGGAAGAATGTAACGACCCGTATTTTTACGGATAATAAATAATTTATTTAATTATTTAAATAAAGGTTTGTTAATTTAAAATGACCAGAATTAAATAATAAGGATATTTAATTAATATAATAATTAAATAATATATTTAAACTCCAGAATAGTCGGAAATAGTAAAATTCACAATACGATGTGAATTGGATCATAGATAAGCTATAATCCAGTTTAGAATTTGAATTAGAATAACGAATATATTATTCGAACGACAATTGAACGTATAATTTATAATATAATTATAATCGAGTTTGAAATGGCACGACAGTTCGCTATTTGGCGATTTGAAATTCAACTGGATATACAGAGTCCGTTTTAAATCGGATTTCTGTGAAACAAGAAACGTTCGGAGCTGGTGAAGTATATTTTTCTAATGGAAGAGAAAAAACAGGATTTCATTGTGTATATTTTGATTTATGTCTAAATCAAATTTTCGAAAAGTCGCTATGGAATTCCTTTATAAATTATAGCAATTTATTTATATTATAAAAGGATTTTTTCAATATAAATTGAATATCGATTCAACCGGGATTTGAATATCGAGTTATGAATCCCGATATGGAGCTGTATGATTTTCTAGTGTGAATATATACGATAATATTTATTTTTAAATATTTAATTTAATTATTTTTAAATATATTTATATATTTAAATTGGTTATTTAGAGCTTTAAAAATAGCCAGTTTTGCAAACGACCTCCGTTTTCGACGAAACCAATTTTGTTGGATTTGTAATATTAAATTATTACTAGATTTCAATTACTATGATTTTTAGAGTCAGTGTGTGGCCATACGGATTTTTAATGTGAAAAACAGTCAGTAATTTGACGGTTAAAAATATGTTGTGTGAGCAAACGAAGTCGGAATTCGACGAAACCAGTTTTGTTGGGTCCGTAATGTCGAATTGTAGCTGCATGTCCAGTTTCATGATTTTTGGATGTCATGTGTGATTACAGGAATTTTAGAGGACAAATAAAAACAACGTTTGCTTAAAATTTAATATAAAATTCAAATATAAAAATAATAAAAATACCCTATAAATATCACTACACCCTTCTAACCCTAAACTAAACCTTCCCGAAGTCAACAGAATTAGGCGCCTCTGTTCTTTTACAACAACCGTGAGAATTCCTCTTTGAAAAATCCAAAAGAAATCCAACTAAAATCAATAAATCGTAAATCATATATGTATGGAATCCTGAAAGCTTGCTCTTCCGATTGATACTCGTTTTGTCTTGTTCGAACCAGTTTTCCGTCGCACCAATTTCTACAGCATTGTCTAAGGTTGGTTAATTTGATGAGATGGTGCATCGTTTGTGATTTCTGAAGTTAGATTTGGGTTTAGGATTGATGATAGCTGCTAGTAGGAATTTTTTGGAATTTTATTGAATTAAAAGGTATCGATGTCAACACTTGGAGTGCGGTTCATGCTGAACGACGGATTTTTGATTGAAAGTGCAGACTGAAATCTTTTGTGTGGTGATTGACGAGGAGGAGTGGTGGAGTTCAATGGTGAAGTCAGCTCATGAAACAGTTGATCGGGGAGGGAGAGATTATAGAAGGGGAGTTCGGTAATGGCCAGAACGGGAGCAGGTTGTGGTAGTATACAGGAGGAAGAAAGGGGTATATTGCGGTCATGGGTTTAAGGATTAAGTGGGCCGATGTGTAAGGTAAAGCCCAATAGAAGGTTTAAATCCAAGTTAAGTTTCAATTTAAATGTGTATAAACTTCGGAATTAAATAACTTTGTCTTACGATACCAGTTTTCAGCAAAATAAGATCCGTTGGGATCGTATGGACGGTGGCTACACAATGGAACTGACCGGGAGTGAATTGGAGCTCATTTGGATTTTGGTGAAATTAAATGCCTGAATCAAATCAATGACCAATTATCGTTATTTAACGACTACCTTCCAATGTGAGTAAATCTCACTAACTCTGCTCAATTTATATTCTTATATAATATTTTTAGAATCTCTAAATGATGATTGTTTGTTGTGTGTTGACTATTTATTTGAATTGCTAGTTAATTGGTTGAAAATATAGGTAACGATATATATGTAAATCGTTAATCGAATATTAATTCTGTTTATCAGTATATTTCATATTCGTGTTATTCATGTGATTAACATCTGTGGATGCAGGGAAACAGGTCGGAGGGACCCAACTGGGTTCCTCAACATTTATTTTACTGTTTTTCATATATTGTGATATATGATGTGATTTATAATCTATTGTTGATTATGTGTGTTTGATCATTGTTATTTGGTACTTTTAAATACCAAAGGAAATACTGGAGTGTGAAAAGGGAAATTTCAAAACTATAATTTGAAATAAAATATTTATATAAAATCAATGGATTTTATATAAAAAGGAAAATATTTGTAAAACAAATAGAAAAGGAAAATATTTGTAAAACAAATAGAAAAGGAACATATTTGTGAAACAAATAGAAAAAAGAGGTATTTGAAAAACAATTTAAATAGAATTGAAAATAAAATATTTGTAAAACATTTACAAATAGATTATAAATAGAAATATTTATCTATGAAGTAGATAGAGTTATAAAAAGGAAAACTCATTTAGAAATAAATAGAATTATAAAGGAAATTTTTATTTCGAAAATAAATAAATTATTAAAAAAATACTTGAAAAATGAATAGAGTTGTATAAAAAGGAAATTTTACACTAGGAAGGATTAGACCCGTGCTTCGCACACGGGTATAACAAAATATGAATTTAAAGTAGAATTTTAATAGAAATCTATTTTAACAGATAAGTAGAGAATATAAATTTATGAATAATATTTTATAAATTAAATAAAATGTTTATCATGGGATAAATAGAATATATAAGTAAGGACTTATATAGAGAAGTAAGAATCAATTTCAACATCGATATTTGAAACTGAATATGGACGAAGAGTTAGTCGATTAAGAGTTAATCAGTTAGAGTTAACCAGTTAGAGTTAATCAATAGAGTTAATTGAATATTAGTTATTCAATTAGAGTTAATCGAATATTAGTTATTCGAATAAAGAGTCAACCAGATAGAGTTGATTGAACATAGTTAATCGAATTAGGATTTAATTGAATATTAGTTATTCAAATTAGAGTTGATCGAATATAGTTATTTGAGGTAGAGTTAGTCAAACATAGTTATTCAGGATGAGTTTCCATTTCGTATGACTACTAGTATAATTCGCAGGGCTGCAGATAGCCTATGGTGGTCGGATGTTTCCTGAGGGACTCAGGCGTAACCATTGTGATCGCTGTGATCTAAAGTCAAGCGAATGGAGTTAAATCGAATATTAGCCATTCGAAATAAAGTTAAAACAGACATAGTTATTCGAATATAAGTTAATTGAATATTAGTTATTCGATAGGAGTTAATAAAAATGTGTTAATCAGAATGTGTTAATCAAAATGAGTTAGAGGAGTTAATCGAATTATAGTTAATCGATTAGAATATAGAGTAATCGAATAGAGTTAATCGATTAGAGTTAAATCGAATTTGAGTTATTCAGAGAGGAGTTAATTGAATATAGTTTATTCGAAAGGAGATTAATCGAATGTAAAACATTCGAAGAGAGATTATCAAATATAGTTTATTCAAAAGAGAGATTATCGAATATAATTTATTCAAAAGAGAGATTATCGAATATTAGTTATTCGAAGAAAGAATTATTGAATATTAGTTTATTCGAAAAGGAGTTATCGAATAGAGATTATTCGAAAGAGAGTTATACGTTGAAATTCGATTATATCGAATTTGGGAAAGTACACTTTCCGTTTTTAATCAAGATTTAATAATTTCTTCATAAATTGTCTATTTAGTTATTTAGTTAAATTAAGAAATAAAAGTTATATTTTGAAGTTTGATATTTAAGAAGAAGGGATTATAACGCTATAGTTATAATCAATGTTTTAAAATAAAGAAGTGGATTCATAAATAGAATCCGAGTCACGTAAGGAAGTTGGTTAAAAGATTTAAAAGGGTGAATTTTGTCTATTTCGAAGTTAGAAATGTTGTTCAGTTAAGGTCTGGGAGGTAATTATACCCCACCTTGATTGACTTCGTTTTTAACTAAGGGATGGGTAAGGTTCGATAGCGAAAGTTGGTTAAGTGAATTTAGTTAATGAGTGTAATGGTTTGAATTAGTTTAGTGATGTTTTATTTAAACATCGGTTTAAATCGAATAAAGGAGTTTAGAAATGTTTTCCAAATAAGAATCAGAAATGTTTTCTAATATAGAAAGTAAGGAATGGAGCAAATATGGAAATGTTTTCCAATGATTAATAAACTATATTTTCTAATTTAGAAAATAAGAATTTTCATATATATAGAAATGGGAAATGAATAAATTAATGATAAATTAAATTAAAGGAGATCAGTGTTGATTGATGATTGATCGATCGAATTTCTATCTGGAAATAAGATCGTTGGTTGTACACCTATTTTTCTTTGATGGTTAAATCACCGACTATCGAAGTTTTTGACCATTGTTCCGTCGTCAATACGGAGAGATCGAGATCAGATTCATTATCTAAAACCCACTCTGTATAGACGTTAGCGTTGCGATCAAATATGATGGAAATAATTGAAGATGGAGTTATGCAAGGGCTATCCTGTTTACAGAATAGCGCCTTCAGTTTGTCCAGTCCCAGGACAACGTGAATGGACGAACGTCTGACAAAGTATATCTAACGGATCACGTAAGTTGATCTCTTCAAACGTACTTACGTTTGGTGGCGGAGGAATTTGTTTCTCTTAGCTTTATACCAATGGTATTTTTGGGAAAATCAATTTGTGATTTTGCGGGTATGACGATGTGGCATTCAAAGTGAATGGTGATCAGGTGTTCCAAATGATACGTTATGACCTCAAGCCTCATCAACCGGGAAATGACAGAAATTAGGCAGACAACATGGCTAGGTGGGTCGCTCCCATTAGGGTGTATATCACCTATCTAGAGAAATTCCATTTTATTCTTTTGTCTATTTTCGATGCTGTCCCTTTTCGGGAAACGGTGGGTAGCTCCCAACCGTTGGTGATATGCATTCGATACACTGAAGCGAAATGAGTGGTCGGTCATGTGTGTGCCGGGTTGTAAGACGTTCTTGTTGAACCCAGTGTATTCACCTCTAGAGATACCCTATCGGCAGGTGGTCCCATACCTTGTCATAGTCGGAATCCAATCTCCAATATAAGCCCGCGATTTTGATTTGTATACTATATATGTGGAACGCGAGATGCAAGCGTTCTGCTAGATTGTTATTTACTTGTGATTAGACATTATTATAATATCAGAAAAGTATTGATTTCCAAAACTGTTTTGGGTTATCGTAGGGTAAAAGCCATCCGTGTTTATATGTGGATCGGTCTTACGATTACCTTTTCTTTTGAAAAGGATTTTGAAAAGTTAAACCAAATGATTTGAGTTTACTCACACCGGTCCCATGACTGACCCAGATTTTATTTTGTTTTGTTTTCCCTAAACTCTTGGGTGCCCAAATTTGTATGGGCAGTCAAGTAGTTCAGGTCTTTACAGATATATATGGAGGAGCTTGAAGCAAGAGGCTTCAGGATTATATAACTCTTGTTATTTTCACTGTGTGTAAGTGCTGTACTCTGATAATGTTATTATATATATACACAGTTTTATTGCAAAGTTATGCTATATATTATATTTTGTTCATTCCACTGTGAGATTCATATTACTCTGATTCTGATTTGTGGTGGTCTTCTTCTTCTTCTAATCTAATTTTCTATCTCATCTATTCTCACCCTCTAACTTCTTTCTATTAATGATCAGGTATTTCCGATGTCTGAATAGTCAACATGGTAGTTTTGTGTTGATTTTCGGAGTCGAAAATCCCAGTTCGATACACGTTAACTAAATATTGATTCTGTTTATCAGAATATTTCATACCGAAGTGATATCGATGTGAATTATATTATTTAACATCTGTGGATGCCGGAAAACAGGTTGGAGGGACCCCACTGGGTTCCTCAATATATAAAATACTATTTTGTTTCGTATATGGTGATATATGATGTGATATATAATCTATTGTTAATTATGTGTGTTTGAATGATATCGATCATTGTTATTTGGTATTTTAAATACCGTAATAAATACTGGGATGTTGAAAAGGGGATTTTCAAAGTGTAGTTTGGAAATAAATCATTTATATAGAATCAATGGATTTTATATATATAAAAAGAAAAGGGATTTTTTTAAAAGAAAATAATGATAAAATCAAAGAATTAGAGAAAAGGAAATATCTGTGAAAACAAATAGAAAAGGAAATATTTGTAAAACATTTACAAAGAGAATTGAAAAGGAAATATTTGTAAAACATTTACAAAGAGAATTGAAAAGGAAATATTTGTAAAACATTTACAAATAGAATTGAAAACGAAACATTTGTAAAACATTTATAAATAGAATTAAAAAGGAATTGAAAAGGAAATATTATTTGTTAAATAAATAAAATTATAAAAGAAATATTTATTTGGAAATAAATAGGATTATAAAAGGGAATTAACGAGATATAAAAGAGTTATCGATTAGAGTTAGTCGAATAGTGTTAATAAATTAGAGTTATCGAATATTAGTTATTTGAATAGAGTTAAATGGAGTTATCGAATATTTGTTATTCGAATAGAGTTAAAAAGGAGTTATCGAATATTAGTTATTCGAATAGAGTTAAAAGGAGTTATCGAATATTTGCTTTTCGAATAGAGTTAAAAGGAGTTATCGAATATTAGTTATTCGAATAGAGTTAAAAGGAGTTATCAAATATTTGTTATTCGAATAGAGTTAAAAATGAATTATCGAATATAGTTTATTCGAAGAAAGGTGTTAATCGAATATAGTTTATTCGAAGAAAGATTTATCGAATAAGGTTATTCGAAGAAGAGAATTAATCGAATATAGTTTATTCAAAAAGAGGTTATCGAATATTAGTTATTCGAAGAGAGATTATCGAATATTAGTTATTCGAAAGGATTTATCAAATATTGGTTATTCGAAGAGAGATTATCGAATATTAGTTACTCGAAAGGAGTTATTGAATATTAGTTATTCGAAGAGAGATTATCGAATATTAGTTATTCGAAAGGAGTTATCGAATATTAGTTATTCGAAAGGGGTTATCGAATATAGTTTATTCGAATAGACTTAAAGGAATAAATCAAATATAGTTTATTCGAAAGGAGTTAATCGAATATAGTTTATTGATAGAAATTAATCGATTGGAGTTAATCGATTAGGGTTAATCAAATAGAGTTAATCAAATAGAGTTAATTAAATAGAGTTAATAGAATAAAGTTAATCAAACAGAGCTAACTGATAAGAGAAAATCGATTAGAGTTAATCGAATAGTGTTAATTGAATATAGTTAATCGAATATGGCTATTTGAAGAGAGTTATCGAACAGGGATTTATTCGAAAGAGAGTTACATAAGGAAGTTTGTTAAAGGTTTAAAAAGGTGAACCTTGTCTGTTTCGAAGTTAGAAATGTCATTCAGTTAAGGTCTGAGAGGTAGTTATACCCCTAGCTTGATTGGCTTCGTTTTTAACTAAGGAATGTTTAAGGTTCGATAGTGAAGGTTAGTTAAGTGAAATTAGTTAATCAGTATAATGGTTTGAGTTGGCATAGCGATGTTTGATTTAAACATCTGTTAAATCCAATGTAGGAGTTTTGGAATTGTTTTCCAAATAAGAATCAGAAATGTTTTCTAATAAAGAAAATAAGAAATGGAAATGTTTTCCAATGTTAATAACGTATATTTTCTAAATTTAGAAAATAAGAAATGTTGAATATATGGAAACAGGAATAGGAAAATGGATAACTGAGTGACAAATTGAATTAAGGGGAATCAGTGTTGATTGATGATTTTCTCGGTAAGATTTTCATTTGGAGATACGACCGTTGTTTGCACACGTGTTTTTCTTTGATAGTTAACTCACCGACTATTGAAGTTTTTGACCATTTTTCCGTTGTCAATACGGAGAGACCGGGATCGGATTCCTTATCTGAAAACCACTCCGTATGGGCATTAGCGTTGCGATCAAATATGATGAAGATAATTAAAGACGGAGTTATGAAAGGGCTGTCCTGTTTACAGAATAGTACCTTCGGTTTGTCAGTCCCAGGACAACCTGTATGGAAGAATGTCTGACAGAGTATATTTAATGGATCACGTATGTTGATCTCTTCAAACGTATGTACGTTTGGTGGCGGAGGAATTCGTTTCTCTTAGCTATATACCCACGGTATTTTCGGGGAAATCAATTTGTGATTTGGCGGGTATGACGATGTGACATTCAAAGTGAATAAATGTGTGATCTGTCAGAGACAAGCGTGGCCTCTAGCCTCACAACCGGGAAATGACAAAAATCGGGCAGGCAGCATGGCTAAGTGGTTGGCTGCCAAGTAGGGTGTAATATCACCTATCTAAGGATATTTATTTCATTCTTTAATCTATTCGATGTTGTCCCATTCGGGAAACGATTTCTGATCCTAACCGTTGGTGATATACATTCGATACACTCAAGCGAAATGAGTGGTCGGTCATGTGTGGCCAGGTTGCAAGATGTTCTTGTTGAACCCAGTGTATTCCTTTCTAGAGGTACACTATCGGAAGGTGGTTCCATACCTTGTCATAGTTGTAAATCCATTACCCAATAAGTGCTCGCGGTTTTGATTGTATATTATATATGTAGAACGTGAGATGAAAGCGTTTCAGCTGGATTTGATAGACATTATTATAATATTAAAAGAGTTTTGATATAAAGTTTATCGTTTCTTTTAAAACGGATTTGAAAGTTAAATCAAATGTTTTGGATTCTCATAAGGGAAAAACCCGTTCCGTTATACGGCGTGGTCTTATGAGATATCGTTTAATTGCTCAAACTGTTTTAAACTGTTTTACTCACACTAGTCCCATGACTGACCCAGGGTTTGTTTTGTTTTCCCTAAACTCTTGGGTGCCTAATTTTGTACAGGCAGTCAAGTAGTAGGGATTTTACAGATATACTTGGAAAGCTGGAGCAAGAGGCTTCAGTAGTGTTTATATAGCTATTGTTTATTTCCGCTGTGTTGTAAGTGTTGTACTTTGATAATGATATGTATATTCAAGTACAATCTTTTATTTCAAAGTTATGTTATATTTTATTCGTTCCGCTGTGAGATTCGTGTTACTCTGATGTTGTGTGTTCTTCTTCTTCTTCTTCTGTTCTAAGTTTTTATATTATTTATTCTTACCCTCTGATTTCTTTCATGGACTATCCGGTGTTTCCAATGCTTGAATAGTCGACATAGTGTTGTATACCGGTATCCAGGATCGCAAATTCCCCGGGTCGTTACAGTGGTATCAGAGTTGAAGGTTAGGTTATTACCTTGGATCTGTGGTGTGACTTAGTAGAGATGGTGTTAGTAATACCCTAGATTGAGTTGAGTGTATACATACGAGTAAACGTATTTCTTATTTGATATAAAATGGTTTTATATTGTGGAGATTTATTGATTGAGTTGTTTATGGGTTCTGGTCAATCAGTTTGATCCACTGTATCGGTAGGGATTTATAAACACTCGAATATGATGGGTCGGCACGATATGTTTTGAAAAGAGGGTAAATGAAAATAAGTTTACCCAAAGTATATTTTGATATAGAGAAGATATATATTTGTATTGGAATTATAATATATTGGATATATTGGTTGTTATTATAATCGAGTAAGATTATAAATTAAATGGATATGTAAATAACCAATCAGAATTCATATAAGGGCAGTATATGGAATCAGATGAAATAAATCTGAATTTAAATCAGAATTGGAATTAAAACCATGGAAGGTTATAAAAGTGTTGTAAATGAATCTGGGTTAAATATATGTGAATTTTAAAATTCTGGGAGATTTTAATTTTGTTACAGGCATTGAAAATGGTATTTTGAAATGAATTTCAAAATGGAAGTGTTTAGATATGGTTTTGAAAGTGATATAGTATTAAACTCACTTCGATAGCTGGAAAATAGATTCCGATGTTGATCATGACATCGTCGGTGTTCATTTTCAAGTTCTAAGTGACGGATTACTACCAAAATTTTTGTTTTGAATTGTTTTGAGGAAACAAGCTGTTCAGAAATTCAAAAGGTTTTGAATTGTTATTATGATTTCAAATTGATTTGAAAAAAAAACCACGGATTTAAATTCTAGAATTTAAATTTAACTTATGAAGTTAAATAGAATGAGAAGGTAAAAGTAAATGAATAAACTAGAATTTAACTTGAGATAAGTTAAATAAAACTGGAATTGATCAGGGAATAATCCGGAATGGAATTTAGTTGATGAGTTAAGAAATTGAAAATCGAGAATGGAACTTTGGTTTGAAATGAAATTCTACTTAGTTATAAGCGAATGGTTGGATTTGTGGATAAAAATAGATCGGAATTTGATTGGAATAACATTGGTACATGTTGAACTGGTAACAGATGCAAAGGATATAATGATATGCCCGACAACAAGGTACAAGTTTATATTCTAATTGGGTATGAGATTTTGATGAGCCGAATTGGCAAGCCGCTTGGCTATTTGATTTTCTTTTGGGTTGGAGAAGGCCTAGAGAGGCGAGTTGTAGTTGTACCGATTGACCAGTACAAAGGAGGTGCTGGCGAAATTTTTCGAAAAATTTCGGGAGTTAGAAAATTTTCAGGATTTTGGAAAATTTTCGTTGATAAAAAATTAATTAATATTTAATTGAAATTAAATTGGTCCGGGAGTTGATGGGAAGCCCTCATCTCAGCTAAAACTGAAGTTAAGAAATGAACAGATAAGTTCTAACCAGTCAATAGGGTTTGTTTTCTACCTTAGCAATTTCGACGACGAAATTATTTTAAGGGGGAAGGATGTAATCTCCCGTATTTTTACGGTATAATAATTAATTTATTTAATTAGTGATTTAGAGAATTAAATGGTTGTTTAATTAAATAATGTTGAATATTTAATTAATATAAATAATAGAATAATATATTTAATTCTGAAATAGTCGGAAATAGTGAATTGACAATATAATGTGAACTGGACAATTTAAAATATATATAATTCAGTTTGGAGTTGAATTATATTAACGAATATATTATATAAATGACAGTTGAACGCATAATTATATTATAATCGAGCTCGAAATGGCGCTGCAGTTCGCTATTTGGCGATTCGAACTTCCAATGAATATATAGAATCCGTTTTAAATCGGATTTCTATGAAACAAGAAACGTTCGGAGCTAGTGAAGTATATTTTTCTAATGGAAGAGAAAAATCGGGATTTCATTGTGTAGATTTTGATTCATGTCCAAATCAAATTTTTGAAAAGTCGCTATGGAATTCCTTTATAATTTATAAAGGATTTATTTATATTATAAATGAATTTTTCAATATAAATTGAATATCGATTCAATCAGGATTTGAATATCGAGTTATAAATACAACGGGAGCTGTATGATATTCTATTGTGAATATATACGATAATATTAAATTATTTTTATTTAATTTAATTATATTTAAAAATATTTATATATTTAAATGGGTTATTTAGAGCTTTAAAAATAGCCAGTTTTGCAAACGAACTCCGTTTTCAACGAAACTAATTTTGTTGGATCCGTAATGTTAAATTATTGTTAGATTTCAATTTTCATGATTTTTGAAGTCAGTGTGTGGCTGTACGGATTTTTAATGTGCAAAACAGTTAGTATTTTGACGGTTAAAAATACGTTGTGTAAGCAAACAGAGTCGGAATTCGACGAAACCAGTTTCATTGGGTTCGTAATGTCGAAGTCTACTTGTATGTCCATTCTCATCAAATTTGGATATTTTATCTGATCACAGAGAATTTTAAAGCATAAGTACAAACAGCGGTTGGTTAAAAATGAATATTTAATCGAATATTAAAATATTAAAAACTATCTGTAAATACACCTTAACTTTTTCTATTCCTCTGGTCAACAAATTTCCGTCGTTTGCTTTCCTTCCTCTTTTCAGTAAAACGCGACTTTATAAATTCAAAAACAAATCCGATAAATTTCTATAAATCTCGAAGCTCATATATTCAGGATCATTGTGAGAAGAGCTTCAACCCTATGTTAGTGCTGCTTGGTGCGATGCGTTTTTCTGATGCTTGAAATCGTCCAGTATGGCTAGGGCTCACGAAACAAGGGGAGTCAAGGATCGAGGAGCGATTCAAGGAGTAGCGCGACACTTGTGGTAAGAAGGAGGTTCATTTGGGGTTTATTTGTCGAAATCCGTATCAAATATTGACATTGTTGTACCGTTACAGCGTGTAAACGCTGCGAAGTCATGTAAAGGAAGGGGTGAAAGTTCTAAAAAAGTAGGACGGAGATGTTGAGGAGTCGAAGAGAGGAGCTTTGGTAATGTGCTTGTGATTTTTAATAAACCATAGAAGGAGAACTTTGGATTTTTAATGAATAATAGAAACAGAAATATTTAAATCTGTTTAAAAATATCTTTCCAACGAATGTGAAAAATCCAGATTTCATAGTAGGAATAAAAAGTTATGTCCAGTTTAAAATTTAAAATAGTCGCTATAATATAACATAATATATAGCTATTTTGCAAACAACATCTGTTTTCGATGAAACCACTTTTGTTGGATCCAGAATGTCAAATTATTGCAAGGTTTCAAATTTCATAATTTTTGGATTTAATATGTGAGCGTAGTAAATTTAAACGTGTTTGGTTAGTTTAAATTTGAATTGGATCGACCAGAAAATGGCCATTTTTCAAACAGTCTCCAAATTCGACGAAATTAGTTTTGTTAGGACCGTATCGTCAAAACATAGCTAGATTTATTTTTCTGGAATTTTGAAGTCCGTATGTGGCCCCAGTAAATTAAAATGTACGTTTAAATTAAATATATAATAATTTATATTTTAATTTTGAGAAAAACTGATCTAAACGATGGAATTGGCTTACGAAACATATTCCATTGTGTCCGAAATGGGGGTATTTAGCTACGGCAACACTCGTTGGGTTTGATTTGGAGTTCGTATTAATAAACAAGTATTTTTTGAGTTAAAATAATTAAATATTATTATAATAGTTTATAAATACCCCTTGAAAATTTGTAAACCCTAATTCCCGTTTACTCAGCCGCCACCAGTCGATGAACGATTCAAATCATTCGATTAATCCTCCATCTTTATCTCTTAATCCATTACGCGATTCAATAGTCATATAAAGCAAAAACCATAAAGATTTCTCTCCACTTTAAAATGATGCGAGTTTGATGATTTATCGCTGAGTGTTGTAATAACCTGGAAATCCGAGCCAATTTAAAATTTTTATTTTGGCAATTTTAATGAATTTTGAATATTTAAAATGAATTATTTTAAATAATAGCGACGAGAAATTTATTTTGAACACAATTAGAATGTATATATTTATTTGAATCGTCGTTAGAATATAAATATTTTATTTTAATGATAAAAGGAATTGAAAATGGCGCGGTAGTTCTAAAATTCGATTTCAAAATTCAAATGAGTGTACATGATTCAAAATAAACTGGATTTTAGCGAAACCAAAAATATTAGAATCTAATTGAGAATATCTTTCCAACGAATCCGAAAAATTGAAATTTCATAGCGGGAATAAAAAGTTATGCCCAGTTGAAAATTATGAATAGTCGCTATGGAATTCTGGACCTTAGAAATAGCCATTTTGTAAACGACCTCGGTTTTCGACAAAACCACTTTTATTGGATCCGTGATGTCAAGTTATTGTTAGGTTTCAAAATTCGTAATTTTCTGAATCAATATGTGAGCGTGGCAAAGGAAAGCGCGTTTGACCAGTTTTAGTTGATTTTAATCGACTGGAAAATGGCCATTTTTCAAACGGTCTCAGAATTTGATGAAATTAGTTTTGTTAGGACCGTATCATCAATACGAAGCTAGAAATAATTTTTCGGGAATTTTTAGAGTTAATATGTAGCCCAGGTAAATTTAAATGCACGTTCAAAATCAATATATAGATTTATATTTTGATTTAGACGGAAACTGATCGTAACAGCCGAATTGGCTTACCGGACATATCCCATTATGTTCGGAATGTGGGTAATTAGCTAAGGGTGACAGTCGTTGGGCTCAGTTTGGAGTGCGAGGTAAAAAGTAACTTCTTGGAATTTGAAATTAAATTAAAAATAAAAATATATATAATAACTCATCCCTCTCTCACTTCAGTTGACCGAGAAAGAAAATAAAATAAAAAAGGGGGATCTCGATCCCTTCGTTCTACCCTCGTCTATCGCTGCCTGAGGTGTGCGCCTCACCCCAGCCACCGCTGGCTAAACCCCCTCCTCTCCTCTCTCTCCTCTCTCCATTCCCTTCGACGAGAAGCCCTTCCTCCAAACCACCACCGCCACTGTTCCTGCCCGCCGCCCCTCTGCCAAGGCCGTCGGACCCTCCCCCTGCCGCCTTCTATAGCCCAGTGCCTCCCCAGAACCCCGTCGCACCCTTTTCCCCCTCCATGTAACAACCCTAAATTTTGGGGTAAATCTAAAAATTTATTTTAAGTTATTTTAATGAGTTTTGGTTGTTTAAAATAATTTATTTAAAAAAAATATTCTTTTTAATGTAAATACGGAGCATATACAATTTGCATGTAATAAAATTTATTCTATAATGTAATGTAATGTGGGAAACATTAAAACAAAAGATTCAATAAATATTTTAACAAGTTGACAAAAAGGGAAGGTAGAAATATAAAAATGCAATTTATGACAATTTTTAATTCTATCAATAGATTAAAGGAAAGAATAAAAGCGCACTTAATGGAAAAAAATGTGTATTTAAACATATATGTTCAAGGTAGAAAGAAAAAAAAATCTTGAGACAATGTATGGTTTGAAGCATTGTTTTTGGATCTTTAGGTATCATAATCATGAAACAAAATTCAAGTAGTTATGTTATATATTTAATAGAGTGATAATAAAGGAATAAATATTCTTATATGTAAGTATTTCAGGTGCCATGATGCAAGAAACACATTTTCATGTTTTTATACATATTTTACGAGGTAAGTAATCAATGATTCCTAACATTTAATGCATGACCAGGATTTAAACTAAGCAATAAAATTCAAATGAGAAATAAGATGCCACCTCAGCCTTAGTCAATAATTTATTTTCCATTGTAACATACAGTGTATGGACTTATTTGCAAAATTTACATTAAAATTATATAAAAATACAGGTTTTTCTCAAAACCCTTATACAATCAAACAGTAGCCGTCTCCTTGACCTTCTATCCATGGCAGAGAACACATCTACCTTCTTCCATTAAATTCTCCTCCTCCTCCACACATCAGACCCTACTCCTTTAGGCTCTTCTGTAGAGATTTTCTATCCATGGCAGCTCTTCGACACACCACCTTCTGATCATCCTCTGGTGTTGCGGATCAGAAGAGAAGTCGAGACCTAGTTCTGAAAGTAAGGCAAAACTAACGGCCGAGTTCTTGATAGAGGAAGAAGAAGGTTATCCTTTAATTGTTTTATTAATTTAATTTTAAAAATTATTATCAATCTAAATTTAGGCCATAACAAATGCGTACGACAACGAAAATTAACAATTTCAGATTTAGTGAGATCGTACGACAAGGAGCTACAATCCTAGACTAAAAGGGGACATTTGCGAGCAGTTTGAATCTTTGACAAATTTGCGAAGCCGAACGAACAGAAGGTGAGATTTCTATTTTTTTTTCTTTCTTCGTAAATAATTAGAAATAATATTAATTGTATTATCATAAACGCGTAGCTAATTCTTGTTTGTTTTGATTATGATTTTATCTATGATTGTGAGTAGATCTGTAAATTTGGTGATGTTGTGTTATTATGAAATTGTCACCGACATGTAAATCAATGTTATGATTTTAGGAAATCGACACAAACATGCCAAGTACTATTGTTTAGGTAAATTTGGCATCACAGAAAATGAACATCTTTGTTGGTAAATAAATGGAATAAAACATTGGTTTGTTGATGGAAAGGAACTTAACCTTGTTTGTTATTTAAAAAGATTATATCGTTGTTGCATAATTAAAAGATTGTAACTTGGTTAATGATTAAAAGATTTTACTTTTGTTCAAAAGACTTCACCTTTGATTTTATTAAAAATTGAAATCTTTGTTTGTAAAATAAGAAGGTTGTACTTTTGTTTGTAAATACATAAAGTTCACTTTTATTTATATTGAAAGAGATGTTACTTTTGACTATAATACAAAAGTATCATTTTGTTATGTAATGGAAAAGATATCATTTTATTGTTAATATAAAAAGATATCATTTTTGTTGAAATACTGGAATGAACATTTATTTTCATTTTAGTTTTAAAAAAATGGTAAAAGAAGGCATTGTTATTTTCATTTGAAATGAAAAGAATAATATTTCATTGTCTAATGAAGAAGAATAACTTCCATTTGTTTGTTGAAAAGGATAACTTTCATTTGTTTGTTAAAAAGAATTAACTTTCATCTGTTATGTGTTAAGTTAGAAAATGTCATTATTTACACTGTTATGCGTTAAGATAGAATTTTTTTTACCATAATGTTAATTACATTTTTAATGTAATTAAAAAGTAGGATTTTACATGATAAATTAAAAGGCAAGATTTGACATGTAATGTTAATTACATTTTTTTTAATGTAATTAAAAAAGGAGATTTTTAAGTGTAATTAAAGATATGATCTTGTACGGTAATAAAAATTTACATTTTTATCAATATAATTAAAGTAGAATGAAACTTACGTTTTTATTAATGTAGTTAAAGTAGGATAAAAATTTACATTTTTATTAATGTAATTAAAGTAGAGTAATAACTTGCATTTTTCAATGTAAAAGAAAGAAAATGAAATAATGTACATTTTTTTTAGGAGAATGAAAACTTACATTTTTATTAATATAACTTAAAATGAATAAATGATTACGTTTTCAACGTAATAAGGAACGAATGATTTTTTTTACATTTTTAATGTAATTAAGTTAAGATACGAATTTTTACATTTTTAATATATTTAGAAAGATAAGAATTTTACACTGTAAGGTTAATTACATTTTTGGTGTAATTAAAAGGGATATTTTTACTTGTAATAAAAATTACATTTTTAATGTAATTAGAAAGTTAAGATTTTTACACCATAAGATCAAGTACATTTTTAATGTTATGAAAGAAAGATATTTTGGCATCGTAAAATTTATTACATTCTTAATGTAATTAAAGAATGAAATTTTGATGCTGTAAAATTGATTACATTTTTTTTAGGTAATTAAGGAAGAAGAATTTGCATTGAATGTAAAATTACATTTTATATGTAATGAAAGAATAAGAATTTGCATAGTCAATAAATTTTACATTGCAAATTAAAGAGCAAGATTTGACTTGTAATATAAATTACATTTTTAAAGTAATTAAGAAGATCTGTTTTCAAAACCAAACGTTTTGGAAAGATGAACATTATGGTTATCAATCTTGAATTAAAAGAATATTTTATAATTCAATTAATGGAATTAATCGACGTTGATTGAAAAAGATTATGTCTTTATTGTCTAAAAGTTACAATAAAAGGGATTCAATTAAAAAAATTATATCTTTACTGTCAATATGTTAAGACAAGAAGATTAGATTCAGAATTAGACATTTTGAAAGGTTTATTACTACTAATATAATAATCGAGAAAGTCCCAAGTTTTATTAAGATTTGAAAAGGCAAGTTATAGTAATTGAAATCAAGTTATTTTCGAAATATAGAATATTCCAATATTAAGATATTTTGAAATGAGAAACAGTTTAAAATAATATTTTAAGTAGAACAATTATAATGATTAATTAAAATTGTACTTGGACACGAAGTTAGGTCACATTTGTGGTGGAAGTCTGCCCGGACCCGACCGGCCTATCCAGCATCCACAAGTTGCAGGCCTATTGTGAGAGGTCTGGCCCATATTAAAATATAAATGGTTAAATAGAAAATGGACATTATTTACACCGTCATGAGTTAAATTAGAAATTGACGTTATTTTCACACCGTTATGTGTTAATATTGAAATGAATATTTTCACCTCCAAGTTTGTTATAAAAGAAAGTTACATTTTTAATGTAATAAGATAAGGATTAGAAAAGTTTTACATTTTCTTAATGTAAATGAGGATTAAAAGAAAATTTCATTTTTTTTTGTAATTAAGTTAGAGAACATAAAATTTCATTTTTGTTTAATTAAGTCAATCTGCATGTGAATTAGATTGAAAGTGGAAAATTTACATTTATCATGTAAATTAAGATAAAGGAGAAAAATTACATCTTATGTAATCAAGTTAAAGTAGAAAGAAGTTTACATTCTTAATGTAATTAGATTATAGAAATAATTTACATTTTTAATGTAAATTAGATTAAAAAGAAAAGTTTACATTTTTAATGTGAATAAAAATAATAGAAATGAAATGTATATTTTTATCGCCACTTTAGATGCGATAAAAGAATAGAATAAAAATTATATATTTTTATCGTCATTTTAGAGGCGGTAAAAAGAAGTTATATTTTTCAATGTAAATAAAATAAAAATAGGAAATTACATTTTTATACGTAATTAGGGAAATGTAGAAACTTACATTTTTCAATGTAATTACGGTTGAAATAGAAGTTATATTTTAAATTTTTTTTACGTTTTTCAATGTAAACAAAGGAAATAGAAGAATGATTAGGAATTTACATTTTCCAATATAAATAGAATATAGAATAAAAGTTACATTTTCAATATAATAATATATTGGAATATAAGTTTACATTTCTCAATGTAAATTAAAATAGGAATAGAAATTTACATTTTTCAATGTAAATAATAAGATTAGAAAATTACATTTCTAAGGAATAGACTTTCATTATGAAAAAAATAATGAAACCAAATATACATTTTGTGTAAATTGAAGGATGGAAGAAGAAAATATACATTGTTGTGTTTAGGACGTGTATGTAAAGTAAAATAAAAATAGCGATAGATCGTTATAAATTATTAACAATGATATGAAATGGTTTTCAAATTTATATATGCGAGAGTTATTTGGAAAGTCCGAGTTTACTCTCATTCCAAATAATGATACGACGTTCGAAGAATTGAAGACGGCGATTGAAGACCGACGATCTTCACATCGAATGGGTAACTAGCGTTGAGGCCCTTGATTGATTTGCTCCCAAGATGGGGATGCCTTAATTTTGGTGGAGTTTTATAAGTAAAAGCCACAGATAAACTTAAGACAGATATAAATACACATATTTTAAACAGCGGAAACCAAACAGACTTTTATTTCATCAATACGTGTCCAAAACAAAACATTCCATATTTGTCTCAAAATACTTCCATCATTACAATCTCATAGCTGTCTTGATTATTAAAGAAGCATAAAACATAAATAAAGTGACAAAAATCCCCATAGTGATATCCAAAGCCATTATCCGAGCAAAAGAGATCCAAACCATACATCTACGGTCTTGGAGCTTGTAAAGAGCTTGACTGAGCTGAACTGTTTCCTCCTTATGGACCTGGGGGGGGGGAACGAAAGAAAAGAAGACGAAAAGAAAATAGGGTCAGAGATAAAGCCTGTGTAAATCTAGTAACTCTTCAGTATGTGAATATGAAAAGGGCAAGATAGATATATATACTGGAAATAGGAAAGTGTCACAAGCTAAGGAAGTGTCGAATGTACTATCGCACCCATACTATATCTCTGCACCTACTTAAGCTTATTTTAACTGCACCCCATGGTGAGGGTGAAGTGATCCCCATTTTCGAAAGATCGGCTCCTACTCGCGTTAACGACCCCCAAGAATTGTAGATACCTATGTTGGTTCCACCATGGGGTGCATCAAGACCCATGGTGGCGGCCCCGACACAAATTCTAGAAGGCATAGGTTATACTACTGGTGTCCCTAGTGCCCTGGTTGTCTGCTCCGGAGTGTGTGCACGCCCACACCCCGTTAGACCTACACTGTGCACCCACCGCCGTCGTTTGACCGCTTACAATCTGCCCAGTAATCGTGCCCCACCCTGCCTAGTTTCAGGGTACCGTTGATACCTAAATTGGGTTACTGCTGAAATGGGTCCCTCGTTACCAGGATTTTCTAGTCAAACATGTTAAGTGGTTAAGTGTATGTATATACCTAACCCCACCCATCAATTCTTGTTAACATGTTGAATTTGGTTAAGTGTTATAGTTGACTTAACCTTACCATCTGTCCTTAGCCTCTTAGGAGCACCAGACCAATCACATTAGACAGGTATTGCTACGGTTACTGGATGTGCCGGTCGGTTCCGGGCAGATTTACACCGTAGCTTAGTCTAACCTCGGGTCCTTATTGGGCTCAATGCTTAACCACCCACATTGGATAGGTATTGTTGTGACTACTGGACAGCCGGGCGGGTCCGGGCAGGTTTACATCACAACTCAATCCAACCTTGGGTTAAGCATATCGTGTTTTCTAAATTTACATATTTTATTACTTCTCAATTATATATGTAAATGTCATATCTTTTATTCTTGGGTATATCAATTCATACCGCTTAAATGTCATTGTCGTTGGCATGTGCCAACCATGCCAACATATATTTTCATGTTTTACACCCAACGTTATTACCCCCGTTTGTAACGTTCGCAACATTATTACAAATGTTGGGCTCGACACAATTCGGCCCAACTTTATAAACGTGAGAAAAAGGGGGAAATCAATAGCATGTAATATTTTACAACATATAAGGGTGTGTGGCGCATGAACTTGCAATTTAGCGATACTAACATAAATGATGGGTCATGTGAACTTGCATTCAAATCAAAGTATAACTAAGTAGGTGACATATGAAATGGCATAGTTTAGGTTTATACAAACTTAAAACCTAAACTTGTGTTTAAACGTGTTTAACTTGGCATAATGTCAAACACAAAACTAGCATGTTGTATAATCACTAGAATATCCAATTATAACATCTAATCACATAGCCTATTTCAACATGAACTTGCATAGTTTATAAAACCCAAATAATACTTAACATAGATCCAATTATACTTGCAAATAAACATGAACTTGCATAGTTTATGAAACCCAAACGATACTTAACATAGATCCAATTATACTTGCAAATAAACATGAAAATGATATCATAGGTTTTGGGTCATGTAGGCATAAAAGGTTTCAAATCTAGAACATGTTTACATAAGCCTTAATTTAGACTTAGTGAATGTATATAATCCATGCCATAGGCATAAATATAACGGGATCAAATTCTAGTTTTTGCCACAAACTTGCAAGTGCCATTGTTTTCATATACAATTGTTCAACAGGCTTGCATCAATCAATTTATGCCACAAACATCAATACACAAGTCATGATAGAACCATTACAATACACAAAATTTATACAATACAATAACACAATTCTACATTCATTTACATCGAATCACATCACAGTTTTTATTCATATTCTGAAAGGTCACTATACTTACAACGAATGCAGAATCTTGAATTCTGGATTCTGAATTCTGAAACTGAGATGCGCTCCTTTTGGTAGACTAACGTTGCGTTGATTAATTTGTTTAAACTTTAATCTTCTTCTTAATTTGATTCGTCTCTAAGCTTTTCTCTCTTGACGGCTATGTTCAATTCCTCCCTGGCAGCATGACGACTCCTTTCTTATTTTTTTGTGTGAATTTTCAGTTGAGACTTAGGGTGTATTTATAGATTTTTAATTTGTTTTGAGCCGTCAGATGAAGACAGGAGGAATCTAGACCATACAAAGTTCAAAGAGCCAATCAAGAGGTGACACGTCAGCCCTAGTGACACACAGAGCCACAGAAATTCGAGCCAGACCTAGCCAGCCAGGTCGACCAATCAGGTTGACTGGCAGGTCGACACTATGGTCGACCTGGGGTGGCCAGGTCGACACTGTGGTCGACCTGGGGAGGCCAGGTCGACACCATGGTCGACCCTATGGTCGACCTGGTTCCTGGGCGGGAAATTTCCCGCCCAGCCCAGTTTGAACCTGAAATTCGAATTTTGAATTTTAAACTGAGTTGTTTGAATTTAAATTTTATTCTGAAACTTCCGAAGGCCATAACTCCTTCATACGGAGTCCATTTCGCGCAAACTCGGACTCTATCTTAAGCAGAATTCCGAGACGAACGCAATGGCGTAACCCATTTCCCTTAATTCTTTCATTTATAATTAATTGAACTTTAATTTGTGAAGCTTAACGTTATAGAATTCACGGGGTGTTACATTCTCCCCCCCAAAAGGATTTCGTCCTCGAAATCTTCAAGTTAGGAAGAATGTATATCCTATCATCCAACAGTCCATCTACTCAACTAACAAACACAGGAGTCCATTGTCCTTAAAAGACTTCTAATGCTTCATGATCATATGCATAGTGTGTGTACATGTCCTTAACTAATGCAAAAATCAGGCGGTCTACCGATTCAGTCGACCTCCTTAATGCGAATCATGTAAGTGTCATGAATCCATTATGTATGCAAATTTTCCTACTCATAATTCTACATGAGTGCACAACCATTCATACAAATGCGACGACCATATGACAGCATATCAAGTTTCGACCATATACAAATGAGAATACATATATGCATATGCAATATAAAGTGACTGAGCCGATCTATATCCTAGGGTGTGTGTGTATATGCATCCACGAGCAATTACTAGCAATCACTAGCAACCATTTGTAGCCATCATCCATAACATGTTTTCAAATACATGTTTGCATCCATTTGTTTTCTACCTAAGGAGTTAGGAAAAGGACCGAGGAGATATACCTAAAAAGATAGATAAAGCATAACTTAAGGAAAAAGAGAGATCGAAGATGTACCCTAAAAAAGAAGAGGGTAGGCAGTGCGTATTCTGTCCTCAGTTTCCCAAGTCGCGTCTTCCTCGGCGTCGCTCCACTGAACTTTAACGAGTTTGACTTCGCGGTTGCGTAGCTTTTTCACTTCAGTTCCTAAGATGCAGGTTGGAACTCTCCTCACAGTGGCTTCACGTTCCACTTCGGCTTCTTCTAGAATGCTAGGTTCCACCACTTCCGCAGACTCATGTAAACACTTCCGGAGGTGAGAAACATGAAAGATGTTGTGAACTCCGGCCAGTCTCTCGGGTAGCTCTAATCTATAGGCCATCTTCCCAACCTTCTCGATGATAGGAAACGGTCCTACAAATCTTGGTGCTAGCTTTCCTGCGGATCCAAAACGAACGACGTTCCTTAAAGGTGATACCTTAAGGAAAACCCTGTCCCCAACCTCAAACTCAAGGTCGGTCCTTCTTTTGTTGGCGTAGGATTTCTGTCGGTCTTGGGCAGTCTTCATCCTCCTTCATATCAGGTCCACTTTCTTCGAAGTCTCTCGAATCATGTCTGGCCCAAGTATAAGCTTATTTGTAGACTCCCACCAACAAGTTGGTGATTTGCACGGTCTTCCATATAAGGCTTCGAAGGGCGCCATACTGATAGTAGCTTAGTAGTTGTTGTTGTAGGCAAATTCTACTAAAGGAAGGCGATCCTCCCACGTCCCTCCAAAGTCAAGAACGCAAAGTCTCAAAAGATCCTCTAAAACTCTATTCACCCTTTCCGTCTGTCCATCAGTTTGGGGGTGGTAGGCCGTGCTCAAACATAACTGTGTGCCTACAGCTTTTTGCAGACTTCGCCAAAACTCGCTTTTGAAGATAGGGTCTCGGTCACTAACAATGCTGGAGGGTATCCCATGGAGTCAAACTATTTCCTTTAGATAAAGAGATGCTGGAGATGCGGCATGTAACACCCCACGTCCATTAATGTCACTCACAAAGGGAATGCATTAACTTCCATGGAGGTTTTAAGTGAATATAGAACAGTAAAATTACAACAAGACAGATATAAAATAGTACTTGGAAATTCAAAAACTTTATTTCATTGTAGCAGAAGTCAAAACATGTTTGATTACATCATAACACCATATTCAATGTCAAGTACAATATCTATCTTGATAAAACAAGTACATAATCCCATTACATGAATAGCCATTAAAAAGAAAGATAACAAGCTGGACTTTACTTCAGCAGTCCAAGCTTTCCAGAAGATAAGCGATCCAACTAGACTCCACTGGAACTTGGCCCAACCTGCGGACCTGAAGGGAGAAAAAGGATGGAAAAGAGGGGGTCAGACATAAAGTCTGGTGAATATGATAATTCTACAATACTATTACCAAAATAACTGGACTAAGGCATAAGCTGGAAAACAAGAAAATGTCTATGAAGAGCAGATTAAGGACATAGACAATCGCTAAAGGCAACGTTATAGGCGCTCCTAAATACTAAAGGATAAACACTATACTGCACCAGACCAGTCACCCTAAAGATTCATCCCACTTAGCTTCACTTAGAAACTTTCCCAATGGCTTTACGTACCCCTAGCTGACTACATAGGTGCCGCCTGCCCCTATCTCCACTAGGTGTACCCTACTTCCCATTATTCGATCGGCTCCCTAACTCGTAGATACCCGTGCTGGCCTCACAGTGGGGTGTATCACTCCCCTAAAGTGGCAACCTGATACAACGGACATGCACGGCTTATACCTACACGATGCAACAACGTCTTACCTACCAGCCCGGGTCCATACACGCATATGAAACCCGTTGGACTTGCGTTGCCACCGCTCCCTGTTTTGGCCTCTTATAGTCAAACCCAGTATGCGTGTCCCGTCCTCGACTTGGGTCGAGCCCACAAAGATACGTTTTGGGATACTGGTTGAAATGGGCCCCCACTATTTACCACAAGCATTCCACCTAAGCTTGTCCCCATTAGTCCATCCCACTTAACCCACTTAGTCATGTTCATTTACATGTGTGTTTGGTTAAGTCTAATCGTATTTCAAATGCCTCTAAAGGCAACCACCAGATTCCTCATGCCACCCAAGGCACCTACTTAACCCCCATGTCCCACCTTACATGATTATCTGGTTAAGTATTTCTTAGTTCATTAAGGCCATAACCTCATAAAGACCTCTCACATTAGACTGGCATTTATGGCAGCTGGATTTGCCGGGCGGGTCCGGGCAGTCTTACACCATAAAAGAGTCTAACCTCGTGTCTTTACAACTGTTATGCTTTAGTTTGGGCCTAGGACCTCTCACATTGGGCCGACATTTGTGACTACTGGATTTGCCGGGCGGGTCCGGGCAGGTTTACATCACAAACGGGTCCAACCTCGTGTCCTAAGCATTGATTATTAATAATAA
This sequence comes from Allium sativum, assembly GCA_030737875.1. Classification (NCBI taxonomy): domain Eukaryota; kingdom Viridiplantae; phylum Streptophyta; class Magnoliopsida; order Asparagales; family Amaryllidaceae; genus Allium; species Allium sativum. Next base: position 759,126,871 of record CM060922.1, on the reverse strand, counting down.
TCCACTTTCCCCCAATTTTAATAATTCCCTACTTGAATTATTAATTACTTCCAATTTTTAACAATGTCCATAATTGACTCAATTATGGACATTCATTCATGGTATGCAACATCTTACAAAATTGCACCCAATTTATTAATTCCTAATATTACCCCTACCCCACGTTTGAACGTTTATTCGCAAAATATATGTTAGACTCGAATAGCCTAACTCATAGCATAAAAGAGATTATCATAATAACAACATGTATATGTGACCAAATGAATCATAATAAGGGGTGAAACTTGCATATGTCCAACTTGCATAGATTATACATGTCATGGATCTAAAGGTGTCAACTTGTTCAAAATTCACCTAATATGATCTCAATCAATTTTCATAAACTTACATATGAACATGTGTGAATCAACATCATCTAATTTTTTAACAACATGGTTTTATATGGGTACACCTAACTCAATAGGCAAATTCCCATAATCAAGTTTTATTTAATTATAGTTTCAAGTTTATGGGTACACCTAACCTAATAGGCAAATTCCCATAAACAAGATCCATTTAAATTAAGAAAAAAAAACATAACTTTAAGCATGATCCAACAACATCATGATTTTTCAACATAATATAGCATGATTTATAACATGGCATAGTATGATAGTATAACATAGCTTGACATGATTCTCAACATAGCACGACATAGCATAAGAGAACATAGCATGACATAGCATATATAATTTACATCATACGACAACATAATAACATAATAAGAGATCCACAATATATAGAATTTACAATTACAAATCACATCACTTTCTTGTGATCCATTCATAACTGAGTCAAATTAGTTTGTAATAGTCTTGTGAGAATCATCATACTCACCAACAAAAGAAAAGAATTAGAGAAAGAGAGATCTTTTGATTTGATTTGTGTAGATTTAGTTGTAGATGATTAGGCTTCCTCTTCTTAGTTTGTGACGGCTATGCTGAACTCCATGGCAGCAGCATGACGGTAGCTTCTCTAATTTTACAAGTGATTTAGGTCTAGGGTCTACCCACTTATTTATAGATTTTAGAATTCATTTAGGCCATTAGATTTAACCTAGAAATAACCGCAGCCGTTCAGACAAGATGGGGTTTATCTTGTTGACTCAGCAATGAGTCAGAAGTGACTCAGCAAACACTCAGCAAATTAATAAACTTCTATTCATGTCATAAATATATATATATTTTCTACAATGTACATATTAGATACATCCCCCTTTACTTATTATTGTTTTTATATACATATTAGATACATCCCCTCTCTCACACACTTATTAATATTTTAGCAACTTTAGTGTTAATAGAAAATTCGGGGTGTTACATTCTCCCCTCCTTTTAGGATTTCGTCCCCGAAATCTTCAAGTCTGGAAGAATGTATATCCTGCCATCCAAACGTCCATCTACTCATCCATCATACACAGGCATCCATTGTCCTTACAGACTTCTAATGCTTTCATGTTTAAATGCACAGTGTGTGTATATGTCCGTATCTAATGCAAAATCAGGCGGTCCACTGATTCAGTTGACCTCCTTAATGCAACTATGATCGTGCCATGCATCCATTATGTATGCAAAAGATTCTTAATGCTACATAATACTTCTATATGCGTGCACAACCATCATCTGAATGCAGCATCCACATGATAATACAACCATCGTTCATCCATTTTACTAAATACATCCATATATATATGCAATATGCAATATGAAGTGACTGAGCCGATCTAGTGCCTAAAGTGTGTGTATATATGCATCCACGAGCAACTACTTGCAAACACTTGCATCCATTTTGCATCCATCATACATAACATGTCTCAAACACATGTTTCAACCATAGGATTATCCTAACTAAAGGTCAAAGATACTAATGAGAGGACATACTAAAGATAAGATAAGATAAGCTAAGCGATAAAGGAGAAATTAAAAGACATACCCTCAAAAAGAAAAGGGTACAACGAACGCATCTTCTCTTCTGTCTCCCAAGTTGCGTTGCTCTCATCATCTCCCCATTGCACTTTAACCAGTCTGACCTCTCGATTCCTCAACTTTTTGATCTCCGACCCAAGAATGCATGTAGGAGCTCGTCTAATTGTTGCATCACGCTCTATTTCCACCTCTTTAAGCAAGCTCGGCTCTACCACCTCCGCGGTCTTGTGCAAACACTTCCTCAAATGTGATACATGGAATACGTCGTGTACTCCACTAAGTTTCTCAGGCAACTCCACCCTATATGCCATCTTCCCAATCCTGTTTTTTACAGGAAACGGCCCTACAAACCTTGGTGCTAATTTCCCCACGGACCCAAAGCGAACAACATTCTGTAACGGAGATACTTTGATAAAAACCATGTCCCCAATGTCAAACTCAAGATCTGTCCTCCTCTTATCAGCATACGATTTTTGCCTATCCTGTGCTGCTTTCATCCTCCTTCGAATCAACTCAATCTTCTCCGAGGTTTCCCTAACCATATCGGGCCCAAGTAGGATTTTATCGGTAGATTCCCACCAACATGTAGGCGAACGGCAAGGCCTTCCATAAAGAGCTTCGAAAGGTGCCATGCCAATACTAGACTGAAAGCTATTATTATATGCGAATTCTACTAACGGAAGGTGCTCTTCCCATGTACCCCCAAAGTCTAGGATACAAAGCCTTAAAAGATCCTCTAGAATGCGATTCACCCTCTCGGTCTGGCCGTCTGTCTGAGGATGATATGCGGTGCTCAAACATAGCTGAGTCCCTACCGCCTCTTGTAAACTCTTCCAAAATTCGCTAGTAAAGATGGGGTCACGGTCGCTTACTATACTAGAAGGAATACCGTGCAAACGAACTATCTCCTTAATGTATACAGAAGCCAACCACGGAGCAGTCCTCTTACTTTTCACGGGAATAAAATGGGCGCTTTTAGTAAGTCTATCTACTATAACCCAAATCCCCGTGTTACCCTTCCTTGATCTTGGTAATCCATCCACAAAATCCATTGAGATGCTTTCCCATTTCCATAGTGGAACTTCTAATGGGTGAAGCAACCCACCGGGTTTCTTTTGTTCTGCTTTAACTCGTTGGCACACCAAGCATCTAGCGACGTACTCGGCCACATCCTTTTTCATACCGGCCCAAAAGAAAACCCGCTTCATATCTTTGTACATCTTATCCCCGCTGGGATGAATGGTCATTTTTGAGCGATGAGCATCATCAAGAATGGCCTTCCTTAAGTCTTCGTCTTGTGGTACACAAAGTCTATTATCCCTTCGTAACCAACCCTTATCGTCTAGGGTATACCTACGAAGATGGCTTGACGACTCCCCCCCTTTGAGCTTTTCTACTATCTCAACCAACTGTGGGTCGTCTCGCTGTGCCTCACCAACCCGTCCTAGAAGTGTAGGTCTAACCTCCAAGGATGCTAACAGACCGGGTACTAAGTCAACGGAGGGTCTAAAGTCAAACATAGAGATGAATTCTAAGCTTTGTCGTTCAACAAACAACGGACTCAAGGACAACCTTTTCCTACTTAAGGCGTCTGCCACCACGTTACCCTTGCCCGGGGTATATGCTATTTCAAAATCGTAGGAGGCTAAGAATTCCATCCACCGTTGCTGCCTTAAATTCAAATCCTTCTGAGAGAATAAGTATTTTAATGATTTGTGGTCAGTGAACAGTTCGAATTTCTCACCAAGAAGATAGTGACGCCAAGACTTAAGCGCGAAAACAATTGCGGCTAGCTCTAAGTCATGCGTGGGGTAATTCTTTTCATGAACCCTCAACTGCCTTCCACCATAGGCTATTACTCTTCCCTCTTGCATGAGGACCGCGCCAAGTCCCGTCCCACAAGCATCAGTATAGATGGTAAACGGTTTATTCCCGTCTGGCAGCACTAAGACTGGGGCTGAAGTTAAGGCTCTCTTTAAACGTTGGAACGCATCATCGCAATCTTTGTCCCACGTAAAAACCAGGTTATTCTTCGTTAACCGTGTTAATGGAGCTGATATTTTTGCGAAGTCTTTGATAAACTTCCTATAATAGCCAGCCAACCCCAAGAAACTTCTTACTTCGGTTGCATTTTTAGGGACCTTCCAATATTGGATGGCCACCACCTTTGCGGGATCCACTGCTATCCCTTCTTTGGAAACCACGTGCCCTAAGAACCGTACTTCCTTCCTCCAGAAGTGACACTTAGAAAATTTTGCCTTAAGGTTATGCGCTCGAAGGGTTTCCAACACTTCCCTAAGATGTAGGGAGTGCTCTTCTTTATTCTTAGAAAAGACTAAGATGTCATCCACAAAGACTACCACGAATTTGTTAAGGTATTCCCTAAACACCCTACTCATCAAATCAACAAAATATGCAGGGGCGTTTGTCAAACCAAAGGGCATCACTAGCCATTCATAGAATCCGTCAGGAGTCCTAAAAGCAGTCTTATCTATACTATCCTCAGCCACTCTCAGTTGATGAAAGCCAGTGGCTAAGTCCAACTGCGAAAACACTGAGGCGCCAACTAACTGATCAAAGAGATCGTCAATCCTCGGCAGTGGGTGTCGGTTCTTTTTAGTAAGCTTGTTTAGTTCTCTATAGTCCATACAAAGTCTAAGAGACCCATCCGCCTTTGTGGCAAAAACTACTGGAGCACCCCACTCCGATATACTACGTCTTATGAACCCCTTCTCAAGCAACTCCCTTACTTGCTTATTGAGTTCCCTCCTTTCACGAGGAGCCATGTGGCGCACTGGCAAAGATACGGGTTTAGCATTATCCACAAGATAAATTCGAAAGTCTATCTCCCGCTTTGGAGGTAAGCCCTTCACCTCCTCAAACACATCCGGATATTCCCGGACCACTTCTACCGATCGCAGGTTCTCTACAGACGCGTCAAGCGATTCAAGATAACTTAGCATAACGGAATTTATGGGATTACAAAAGATGTCGAGAGCATTACCAAGGCGAGTCACAAGCCTAACTACTCTCCTTTCACAATCAAGAATGGCCCTATTTCTAGACAACCAATCCATTCCTAAAATTAGCCCATAGCCCGTGAAGCCCAATACATAAGCATCACATCTAAATTCAACGCTAAGTATAGAGATTTTCAAATCCAAACATATCATGGTCAAATGAGCCGAACCCCCAATTGGATTTGAAACGACCAAGGGATCCTCTACTAAACTGGTGTTCAAGTGCAGTGATTCAACTAATGATGCAGAGATAAACGAATGAGATGCGCCAGAATCGAATAAGGTACAGACAGGATGATCAAACAGAAAAACTAAGCTTTCAACAGAAATTGTTCTACCTCTTTCTTGCAGCGGTGGGGCCGCAATAGCCTGAACTTGCCCCCTTGCCTGCCCTAGTGCCATAAGAGCCTGCACCTGTCCTCCCGAGGTAGACCCTGCCCTCTGCCCCTTCTTTGGACAGTCCTTCACTAAATGTCCCGCATCTCCACAATGAAAACAACCAGTCTTCTTTTTCTTTCTACAATCTTTGCTGAGATGGCCAGGCGTCCCACAATTGAAGCATTTCTTCTTCCCTTTGCCATTATTGTTTTTACCACCCTTCTTATTTTGCTGTTGGGGTTTCTTCTGATCCCCTTTCTTTTCAACTGCCTTATCCTCATGCATAAGTGCCATTTCTACTAGCTTTTCAAAGGTGGCTCCCATAGGGATGTGGGTCATAGCCAACCCTTGCAACGGTTCATTCAAGCCTCTAACGAACCTCAAAGCTTTCTTCTCTGGCGTGTTCACCAATTCCAAGCCAAACCTTGCTAACTGATTAAATTTATTGACATATTCCTTTACTGATGAGCTCCCTTGCTTTAGTGCCAGGAATTTTTCCATATTTAAGTTCTCCTATGCCCTTGAAAGAAACTTTGCCTCAAACCTTCGTCTGAAATCCGCCCATGAATCAACTGGACGTTCCCCGTTAGTGACCTCCCACCAAAACGAGGCCTCTCCCTTCATTAACCAAGCAGCTAAACGGACTTTCCTCCCATCTTCCACTTCAAAGATATCCAACAATTCCTCAGTCTCCTTAAGCCAATCTCTGGCCTCCACAAACGTCTCAGTCCCTTGAAAAGTTTTTCCTCCCATAGCCTTGAATTCCTTGCACGTCTTTGCAAAAGTGTCAACACGAGGAGGAGGAGGAGGAGGAGGAGGAATGGGTGCAACTAGGGGTGGAGGAGTATCCGCTGGGCCTGCAGTGGTGGCCCTAGCCTCCAAGTATCTCCTAAACCACCCTGGAACCGTCACACCTTCTGGGAGATTAAGATCTTCAGCCATGCTGAAACGAAAAAGGAAAGATTCAAAATGGAGAATTCGAAAGATAAAGATAAGGATGTGGCTATTTGGGATTATGTTTTTCATAAAAACTCTCTTTAAATAACATGTTTTTTTTTGAAAGCACTTCTTCCAAAAATACTTTAGAAAAAAAAATATTTTTCTAAAATTTTTTTTTATCTGTTCTGGTAACCTTATGCTCTGATACCACGTGTAACACCCCACGTCCATTAATGTCACTCACAAAGGGAATGCATTAACTTCCATGGAGGTTTTAAGTGAATATAGAACAGTAAAATTACAACAAGACAGATATAAAATAGTACTTGGAAATTCAAAAACTTTATTTCATTGTAGCAGAAGTCAAAACATGTTTGATTACATCATAACACCATATTCAATGTCAAGTACAATATCTATCTTGATAAAACAAGTACATAATCCCATTACATGAATAGCCATTAAAAAGAAAGATAACAAGCTGGACTTTACTTCAGCAGTCCAAGCTTTCCAGAAGATAAGCGATCCAACTAGACTCCACTGGAACTTGGCCCAACCTGCGGACCTGAAGGGAGAAAAAGGATGGAAAAGAGGGGGTCAGACATAAAGTCTGGTGAATATGATAATTCTACAATACTATTACCAAAATAACTGGACTAAGGCATAAGCTGGAAAACAAGAAAATGTCTATGAAGAGCAGATTAAGGACATAGACAATCGCTAAAGGCAACGTTATAGGCGCTCCTAAATACTAAAGGATAAACACTATACTGCACCAGACCAGTCACCCTAAAGATTCATCCCACTTAGCTTCACTTAGAAACTTTCCCAATGGCTTTATGTACCCCTAGCTGACTACATAGGTGCCGCCTGCCCCTATCTCCACTAGGTGTACCCTACTTCCCATTATTCGATCGGCTCCCTAACTCGTAGATACCCGTGCTGGCCCCACAGTGGGGTGTATCACTCCCCTAAAGTGGCAACCTGATACAACGGACATGCACGGCTTATACCTACACGATGCAACAACGTCTTACCTACCAGCCCGGGTCCACACACGCATATGAAACCCGTTGGACTTGCGTTGCCACCGCTCCCTGTTTTGGCCTCTTATAGTCAAACCCAGTATGCGTGTCCCGTCCTCGACTTGGGTCGAGCCCACAAAGATACGTTTTGGGATACTGGTTGAAATGGGCCCCCACTATTTACCACAAGCATTCCACCTAAGCTTGTCCCCATTAGTCCATCCCACTTAACCCACTTAGTCATGTTCATTTACATGTGTGTTTGGTTAAGTCTAATCGTATTTCAAATGCCTCTAAAGGCAACCACCAGATTCCTCATGCCACCCAAGGCACCTACTTAACCCCCATGTCCCACCTTACATGATTATCTGGTTAAGTATTTCTTAGTTCATTAAGGCCATAACCTCATAAAGACCTCTCACATTAGACTGGCATTTATGGCAGCTGGATTTGCCGGGCGGGTCCGGGCAGTCTTACACCATAAAAGAGTCTAACCTCGTGTCTTTACAACTGTTATGCTTTAGTTTGGGCCTAGGACCTCTCACATTGGGCCGACATTTGTGACTACTGGATTTGCCGGGCGGGTCCGGGCAGGTTTACATCACAAACGGGTCCAACCTCGTGTCCTAAGCATTGATTATTAATAATAATCCACTTTCCCCCAATTTTAATAATTCCCTACTTGAATTATTAATTACTTCCAATTTTTAACAATGTCCATAATTGACTCAATTATGGACATTCATTCATGGTATGCAACATCTTACAAAATTGCACCCAATTTATTAATTCCTAATATTACCCCTACCCCACGTTTGAACGTTTATTCGCAAAATATATGTTAGACTCGAATAGCCTAACTCATAGCATAAAAGAGATTATCATAATAACAACATGTATATGTGACCAAATGAATCATAATAAGGGGTGAAACTTGCATATGTCCAACTTGCATAGATTATACATGTCATGGATCTAAAGGTGTCAACTTGTTCAAAATTCACCTAATATGATCTCAATCAATTTTCATAAACTTACATATGAACATGTGTGAATCAACATCATCTAATTTTTTAACAACATGGTTTTATATGGGTACACCTAACTCAATAGGCAAATTCCCATAATCAAGTTTTATTTAATTATAGTTTCAAGTTTATGGGTACACCTAACCTAATAGGCAAATTCCCATAAACAAGATCCATTTAAATTAAGAAAAAAAAACATAACTTTAAGCATGATCCAACAACATCATGATTTTTCAACATAATATAGCATGATTTATAACATGGCATAGTATGATAGTATAACATAGCTTGACATGATTCTCAACATAGCACGACATAGCATAAGAGAACATAGCATGACATAGCATATATAATTTACATCATACGACAACATAATAACATAATAAGAGATCCACAATATATAGAATTTACAATTACAAATCACATCACTTTCTTGTGATCCATTCATAACTGAGTCAAATTAGTTTGTAATAGTCTTGTGAGAATCATCATACTCACCAACAAAAGAAAAGAATTAGAGAAAGAGAGATCTTTTGATTTGATTTGTGTAGATTTAGTTGTAGATGATTAGGCTTCCTCTTCTTAGTTTGTGACGGCTATGCTGAACTCCATGGCAGCAGCATGACGGTAGCTTCTCTAATTTTACAAGTGATTTAGGTCTAGGGTCTACCCACTTATTTATAGATTTTAGAATTCATTTAGGCCATTAGATTTAACCTAGAAATAACCGCAGCCGTTCAGACAAGATGGGGTTTATCTTGTTGACTCAGCAATGAGTCAGAAGTGACTCAGCAAACACTCAGCAAATTAATAAACTTCTATTCATGTCATAAATATATATATATTTTCTACAATGTACATATTAGATACATCCCCCTTTACTTATTATTGTTTTTATATACATATTAGATACATCCCCTCTCTCACACACTTATTAATATTTTAGCAACTTTAGTGTTAATAGAAAATTCGGGGTGTTACACGGCAGTCCTTCTACTCTGGATAGTATACAGTGGGCGCTTTTAGTAAGCCTATCCACTATTACCCAAATGCTAGTGTTGCATCTTCTTGACCTAGGCAATCCATCAATGAAGTCCATTGAAATGCTCTCCCACTTCCACTGTGGGACCTCTAAAGGATGAAGTAGTCCTCCAGGCTTCTTCTGTTCCGCCTTGACCCGTTGGCAGGTCATGCACTTAAAAACGAAATCTGCCTCGTCTTGTTTCATGCCGCTCCAAAAGAAAGTCCTTTTTATATCCTTGTACATCTTATCACCGCCAGGGTGTATAGTCATCTTGGAATGATGCGCTTCTTCGAGAACCTTCTTTGTCAACTCCCTTGCTTGTGGGACGCATAATCTTCCATCTCGCCTCAGCCAACCCTTATCATCGATGGCGTACCTACTGAGGTGACTAGAAGTCTCACCCCTAATAAGTTTATCAATCACATCAACAAGCTGAGGGTCTTCACATTGTGCAGCCCCTATTGAGTCCAAGAGAGTAGGGCGTACTTCGAGAGATGCTAGCAAACCCGGTACAAAATCTGAGGAGGGCCTAAAGTTAAAATTGGCTATATACTCCAAGCTTTGCCTCTCTACGAAGAGTGGGCTTAAGGTCAGTTTCTTTCGGCTCAACGCGTCTGCTACTACGTTGCCTTTTCCGGGAGTATAGGAAATTTCAAAGTCATACGAGGCAAGAAACTCCATCCATCTTTGCTGCCTCAAGTTAAGATCCTTCTGCGAGAAGAGATATTTCAACGATTTGTGGTCAGTGTATAATTCGAACTTCTCACCTAGGAGATAATGGCGCCAAGACTTAAGCGCAAATACGATGGCGGCTAACTCAAGATCGTGGGTTGGGTAGTTCTTTTCATGAACTTTTAATTGTCTTCCACCATACGCTACTACCCTTCCTTCTTGCATTAGAACAGCGCCTAGTCCCGTTCCACATGCGTCCGTGTATACTGTGAACGCTTTGCTTCCGTCAGGAAGAGTTAGAACTGGGGCTGTTGTAAGAGCCCTTTTTAATCGTTGGAAAGCAAACTCGCAATCCAAATCCCAAGTGAACGCCAGATTCTTCTTTGTTAGCCTTGTGAGTGGAGCTGAGATTTTCACGAAATCCCTAATAAACTTTCGGTAAAAACCGGCTAGCCCAAGAAAGCTTCGAACTTCAGTTGCATTTCTTGGTGTCTTCCAATCTTGCACTGCCACCACTTTCGCGGGGTCCACGGCCAACCCCTCTTTTGACACTATATGCCCCAGAAATCTTACTTCTTTTCTCCAGAAGTGACACTTGGAGAATTTGGCTTTTAGTTGATGAGCTCGAAGAGTTTCCATGATTTCTTTCAGATGCTGAGCATGCTCTTCCTCACTCTTTGAGAAGATTAAGATATCATCTACGAAGACAACCACAAATTTGTTGAGGAATTCTATGAACACCATGCTCATTAGGTCTACAAAATAAGCGGGTGCGTTTGTCAAGCCGAAAGGCATGACAAGCCACTCGAAGAAACCGTCTGGGGTTCTGAACGCCTTTTTATCAATGCTATCTTCAGCTACTCTTAGCTGATGGAACCCAGTTGCCAGATCAAGTTGGGAGAAGACCGTCGCACCTACAAGCTGATCAAACAAATCGTCGATTCGGGGAAGAGGGTGTCTATTTTTCTTGGTCAATTTGTTTAACTCCCTATAGTCGACGCAAAGGCGAAGCGAACCGTCCGCTTTGGTTGCGAACACCACTGGAGCACCCCATTCTGAAATGCTCCGTCTAATGAACCCCTTTTCAAGAAGTTCTTTAGCCTGCTTACTGAGCTCCTTTCTCTCCTTTGGGGCCATGTGTCTGATAGGTAAAGCTACATGCTTTGCATTATCCACAAGATATATGCGGAAGTCTATTTCCCGCCTCGAACCTTTCACCTCCTCAAAGACATCCGGATATTCCCGGACTACTCTACAAATTCTCGTCAGAAGCATCAAGCGACTCTAGATAACTAAGCATAACAACATTCAAGGGATTACAAGAAATTTATAGAGTGTTACCAAGCCGAGTCAAGAGTCTAACTACTCTTTTCTCACAATCAAGAATGGCACTATTACTGGATAACCAGTCTATGCCTAAGATCAAACCATATCCCGAGAAGCCCAAAACAAAGGCATTACAACTAAACTCAACGCTGAGAATAGAGATTTTCAAACCCAAAAAAACCATTGACAAGTAAGCGGAGCCCCCAATTGGATTTGAAACTACTAAGGGATCTTCTACCATAGTAGTGTCTAGATGTAGAGATTCTACTAAGGCAGATGAAATAAAAGAGTGTGATGCGCCAGAGTCAAAAAGTGTGCGAACTGGATGATCATAAAAATAGACTACACTTTCTACAGAAATATTACTACCTCGTTCCTGCTGAGGTGCCACTAGCGCATGAACCTGACCCCCTGAAGTGGATCCGGCTTTCTGTCCCTGCCCTTTCTTCTTTGGGCAGTCCTTAGCTTGGTGCCCAGTCTCTCCACAATGGAAGCAACCACCCATCTTCGCCTTCCTTTTTCGGCAGTCTTTTGATATATGTCCCACAATGCCACAGAAATTGCACCTTCTCTTCTCACGGGGCTTATTGTTCTTCCCTCCTTTCTTGAAGTCTGTTTTCTTTGCTTGTAGACCTTCTTTCTTCTCTTCCACCTTAGTTTCTTTCTTGCCGTGGTCTTCCTCGTGTAGCAATGCCATGTCCACCAAGCTTTCATAAGTCGCTCCCGTGGATACATGGGTCATGGCAAGGCTGTGTAGAGGCTCATTCAAACCCTTGACGAAGCAAAGTTCCTTCTTGTGTTGGGTGTTTACTAAGTCTAGCCCAAATCTAGCCAGCTGATTAAACTGATTAACATACTCCCTAATTGTCATACTTCCCTGTTTCAGAGTTAGAAACTTCTCCATTTGCAGGCTTCTTTCAGCTTGGGAGAGGAATTTCATCTCAAACCTTGTCCTGAAGTCTTCCCATGTTTCCACCGCCCTCTGAGCATTGGTAACTTCCCACCAATTGGAAGCTTCATCCTTAAGCAACCATACCGCTAGTTGTATCTTTTGCCTGTCATCAACTCCGAAAATGACAAACAAATCCTCAGTCTCCTTTAGCCAGTTTCTTGCCCCTACAAAGGATTATGTCCCATAAAAGTCTTTTCCACCCATAGCCTTGAAGTCTCTACATGTTTTTGCGAAGGCATTTCCACGAGGAGGTGGAGGAGGAAAAGGAACCGCGGCCACTGGAGGAGGGATGTCTGCTGGGCCCGCGCCATTGGCCCTTGCTTCTAAGTACATCCTAAACCAGCCGGGAATCAGCACTACTTCCGGGAGGTTAAGGTCTCCAGACATGCTGAAACAGAAAGGAAAAATTCAAAACGAAGAATAGAGAGTGATAGATAGGGCACATGGCTTTGGGGGATTTTGTCTTTTTATAAATATAACACTTTTTCTTAAAAAAAATGCTTCTTTAAATTTTCTTTTTTGAAAACAATTTCAAAAACTTTTATCTTATCTGGTAAACCTATGCTCTGATACCAAGTGAAACATCCCACTTCCGTTAAGGTCACTCACAAAGGGAATGCCTTAATTTTGGTGGAGGTTTATAAGTAAAAGCACAGATAAACTCAAGACAGATATAAATACACATATTTTAAACAGCGGAAACCAAACAGACTTTTATTTCATCAATACGTGTCCAAAACAAAACATTCCATATTTGTCTCAAAATACTTCCATCATTACAACCTCATAACTGTCTTGATTATTAAAGAAGCATAAAACATAAATAAAGTGACAAAAATCCCCATAGTGATATCCAAAGCCATTATCCGAGCAAAAGAGATCCAAATCATACATCTACGGTCTTGGAGCTTGTAAAGAGCCTGACTGAGCTGAACTGTTTCCTCCCTGTGGACCTGGGGGAAACAAAAGAAAAGAAGACGAAAAGAAAATAGGGTCAGACATAAAACCTGAGTAAATCTAGTAACTCACTGAATAAGAAAAGGGCATGATAGATATATATACTGAAAATAGGAAAGTGTCACAAGCTAAGGAAGTGTCGAATGTACTATCGCACCCATACTATATCTCTGCACCTACTTGAGCTTATTTTAACTGGCACCCCATGGTGAGGGTGAAGTGATCCTCATTTTCAAAAGATCGGCTCCTACTCGCGTTAACATGTGTCATACGGCCCCCAGGAATTGTAGATAACTATGCTGGTCCCACCATGGGGTGTATCAAGACCCATGGTGGCGGCCCCGACACAAATTCTAGAAGGCATAGGTTATACTACTGGTGTCCCCAGTGCCCTGGTTGTCTGCTCCGGAGTGTGTGCACGCCCGCACCCCGTTAGACCTACACTGTGCACCCACCGCCGTCGTTTGACCGCTTACAATCAGCCCAGTAATCGTGCCCCACCCTGCCTAATTTCAGGGTACCGTTGATACCTAAATTGGGTTACTGTTGAAACGGGTCACTCGTTACCAGGATTTTCTAGTCAAACATGTTAAGTGGTTAAGTGTCTGTATATACCTAATCCCACCCATCTATTCTTGTTAACATGTTGAATTTGGTTAAGTGTTATAGTTGACTTAACCCTACCATCTGTCCTTAGCCTCTTAGGAGCACTAGACCACTCACATTAGACAGGTATTGCTACGGTTACTGGATGTGCCGGTCGGTTCCGGGCAGATTTACACCGTATCTCAGTCTAACCTCGGGTCCTTATTGGGCTCAATGCTTAACCAACCGCATTGGATAGGTATTGTTGTGACTACTGGACAGCTGGGCGGGTCCGGGCAGGTTTACATCACAACTCAATCCAACCTCGGGTTAAGCATATCGTGTTTTCTAAATTTACATATTTTATTACTTCTCAATTATATATGTAAATGTCATATCTTTTATTCTTGGGTATATCAATTCATACCGCTTAAATGTCATTGTCGTTGGCATGTGCCAACCATGCCAACATATATTTTCACGTTTTACACCCAACGTTATTACCCCCGTTTGTAACATTCGCAACATTATAACAAATGTTGGGCTCGACACAATTCGGCCCAACTTTATAAACGTGAGAAAAAAGGGAAAACCAATAACATGTAATATTTTACAACATATAAGGGTGTGTGGCGCATGAACTTGCAATTTAGCGATACTAACATAAATGATGGGTCATGTGAACTTGCATTCAAATCAAAGTATAACTAAGTAGGTGACATATTAAATGGCATAGTTTTGGTTTATACAAATTTGTGTTTAAACGTGTTTAACTTGGCATAATGTCAAACACAAAACTAGCATGTTGTATAATCACCAAAATATCCAATTATAACATCTAATCACATTGCCTATTTCAACATGAACTTGCATAGTTTATAAAACCCAAACATTACTTAACATAGATCCAATTATACTTGCAAATAAACATGAACTTTCATAGTTTATGAAACCCAAACGATACTTAACATAGATCCAATTATACTTGCAAATAAACAAGAAAATTATATCATAGGTTTTGGGTCATGTAGGTATAAAAGGTTTCAAATCTAGAACATGTTTACATAAGCCTTAATTTAGACTTAGTGAATGTATATAATCCATGCCATAGGCATAAACATAACGGGATCAAATTCTAGTTTTTGCCACAAACTTGCAAGTGCCATTGTTTTCATATACAATTGTTCAATAGGCTTGCATCAATCAATTTATGCCACAAACATCAATACACAAGTCATGATAGAACCATTACAATACACAAAATTTATACAATACAATAACACAATTCTACTTTCATTTACATCGAATCACATCACAGTTTTTATTCATATTCTGAAAGGTCACTATACTTACAACGAATGCAGAATCTTGAATTCTGGATTCTGAATTCTGAAACTGAGATGCGCTCCTTTGGGCAGACTAACGTTGCGTTGATTAATTTGTTTAAACTTTAATCTTCTTCTTAATTTGATTCGTCTCTAAGCTTTTCTCTCTTGACGGCTATGTTCAATTCCTCCCTGGCAGCATGACGACTCCTTTCTTATTTTTTGTGTGAATTTTCAGTTGAGACTTAGGGTGTATTTATAGATTTTTAAATTGTTTTGAGCCGTCAGATGAAGACAGGAGGAATCTAGACCATACAAAGTTCAAAGAGCCAATCAAGAGGTGACACGTCTGCCCTAGTGACACACAGAGCCACAGAAATTCGAGCCAAAGCCAGACCTAGCCAGCCAGGTCGACCGGGCAGGTCGACACCCAGGTCGACACTATGGCCGACTTGGGGTGGCCAGGTCGACAGCATGGTCGACCCTATGGTCGACCTGGTCTCTGGGTAGGAATTTTCTCGCCCAACCCAGTTTGAACCTGAAATTCGAATTTTGAATTTTAAACTGAGCTGTTTGAATTTAAATTTTATTCTGAAACTTCCGAAGGCCATAACTCCTTCATACGGAGTCCGTTTCGCGCAAACTCGGACTCTATCTTAAGCAGAATTCCGAGACGAATGCAATGGCGTAACCCATTTCCCTTATTTCTTTCATTTATAATTAATTAAAAATTAATTTGTGAAGCTTAACGTTATAGAATTCACGGGGTGTTACAGTTGATTTGCACGGATTTGGCTTTCGCTCAGACCCAGAGCAAAAGCTTATAATTGGAATGTGTGTCAGACATTGTACTCCTTTATATTGTATTTATTGATTTTCTGTCCAATGTATGAATGTTTGGTGGTGGAGAATTTATTCTCTTGCTTAACACCCTTTCATATATCTCGGCAAAGGATTGGTAGTGTGATATGGAGTGATAGTGTGGCATACTAAGATGCAATGATCAAGGTTTCTTGTTGAAAAGAAGAACCTTGTGGTGACGATCAAAGCACAGCTTGAATAAGCATAGCTTTGTGTATTACGTAGCTTCACGAGCCTCACAACCTGGTGGAGTCTAAAATGGGAGAAGGGAACGCAGGGAGAGCAGCACGTTTCTTTCTAGCTATAAGTAGTGTCAGTGCTTAAACTAGCTGATATTTTACTTATGTGGATGATGGAATGAGGCGCCTCGGATGTTAGGTCCTATAGGACCGGAAAACGTGTGTTTAGGAATAACTAATCCACGAAGCTGTATGTGTGAACCGGCCCTGCAGCTATCCAAGGGTTCTCTGCGGGGAATCTTGAGACATTAACTAGTGTGTCTCGAATCGGTAAGGAGCTCCTCCCTAGCCTTGACTCATGATGGAAACCCAATTTACAATACGACCTCATGCGGTTTTGATTGTGTTACTAGTATGGAGGCATAGTATATGGTAGCTATGCTTCCTAGGATTGATACATTTACTTTGAAATGTTTTTGAAACGTATATACACTAATAATAATATCAAGTTCATTTTTTATCGTACCAAGCATGTTTAATCATCATAAGGTAAAACTCTATCCTCTGGTTTGCGTTGCATTGTGTAATGGGACTTGAGTCTTATGATGATTCTATTTTTTCTAAAAAGCATTGCGTTGTTTAATGATTCACTTTATTTTATGCATTGGCAATCCAATGGAGTAAACTCGTTCTGCGTTAGCGGCGTGGTCCTGTGATTAACCTTATTATTATTAGTTATATTAGTTAAGAATTCTCACACCAGTCCCATGACTGACTCGTAGTTTGTTTCACTTTGCAAACTCGGGTGCCCTCTTTTCCACACGGGCAGTCGAGTAGCTTTTTGCAGATATTTATCTCTTGAGCAGGATTCTAGATCGAAGCTTAAAGCTGTGTCTAGATCATAGTTGTCTTCCGCTGTATCTATTTTATTGTTTCCGCTGCAATGTATTAAAATATTGTAATTTATTTTCCGCTGTAATTTTATTCGATGTACTCTGATATTCTGTACTCTGATGTAACATTATTATGATGTTTATAAAAGTCTGCTATTGTTGTTCTGATGTTGTTGTAGCCCAAAGTAAGCGTATCCGGCGATTTCCCGCAAGGGTGATTTTCGGGTTGTTTCATTTTGGTATCAGAGCTTTGGTTAGCTCAAATCTTTGGGATACAACTCGTTAGAACAAAACAAAAGACTCATCACAGATTGGATTAGTAATATCCAATAAGAATACTCATTAGAGATAGGATCAGCAGTATCCTAGAATGAGAATACTCATTAGAGATAGGGTTAGTAATGCCCTAGAATGAGTTGAGAGTAACAAGCTTATAATATACGTATTTGTAATTATAATCTATTTTAGAAAATATGATTTTTGAATATATAAAAGTTATAAATATTTAAAAAAGTTAATCAACCAATTGATTGACGATTGTGTAGTGTAATTATTAGTTCAACTATAAAATTATTTAAACCAATGAATGAAAAATAAAGAATAAAAAAAATTGAGTAGGATAATTAAACAATTTTTGACTTCATTCCTTTTCGAGGACGAAAAGTTTTTAAGTGGGGGAGACTGTAACAACCCTAAATTTTGGGGTAATTCTAAAAATTTATTTTAAGTTATCTTAATGAGTTTTGGTTGTTTAAAATAATTTATTTTGAAAAAAAATAAATATATTCTTTTTAATGTAAATACGAGCATATACAATTTGCATGTAATAAAATTTATTATGTAATGTAATGTGGGAAACATTAAAACAAAAGATTCAATAAATATTTTAACAAGTTGACAAAAAGGGAAGGTAGATATTTAAAAATGCAATTTATGACAATTTTTAATTTTATCAATAGATTAAAGGAAAGAATAAATGCGCACTTAATGGAAGAAAATGTGTATTTAAACATATATGTTCTAGGTAGAAAGAAAAATAAAATCTTGAGACAATGTATGGTTTAAAGCATTGTTTTTGGATCTTTAAGTATCATAATCATGAAACAAAATTCAAGTAGTTATGTTATATGTTTAATAGAGTGATAATAAAGGAATAAATATTCTTATATGTAAGTATTTCAGGTGCCATAATGCAAGAAACACATTTTCATATTTTTATACATATTTTACGAGGTAAGTAATAATGATTCCTAACATTTAATGCATGACCAGGATTTAAACTAAGCAATAAAATTCAAATGAGAAATAAGATGCCACCTCAGCCTTAGTCAATAATTTATTTTCCATTGTAACATACAACGTATGGACTTATTTGCAAAATTTACATTAAAATTATATAAAAATACAGGTTTTTCTCAAAACCCTTATACAATCAAACAGTAGCCGCCGCCTTGACCTTCTATCCATGGCAGAGAACACCTTTACCTTCTTCCACTAAACTCTCCTTCTCCTCCACACATCAGACCCTACTCCTTTGCCTCTTCTGTAGAGATTTTCTATCCATGGTAGCTCTTCGACACACCACCTTCTGATCATCCTCTGGTGCTGCGGATCGGAAGAGAAGTCGAGACCTAGTTCTGAAAGTAAGGCAAAACTAACGGCCAAGTTCTTGACAGAGGAAGAAGAAGGTTATCCTTTAATTGTTTTATTAATTTAATTTTAAAAATTATTATCCATCTAAATTTAGGCCATAACAAATGCGTACGACAACGAAAATTAACAATTTCAGATTTAGTGAGATCGTACGACAAGGAGCTATAATCCTAGACTAAAAGAGGACATTTGCGAGTAGTTTGAAACTTTGACAAATTTGCGAAGCCGAACGAACAGAAGGTGAGATTTCTATTTTATTTTTTTTCTTTCTTCGTAAATAATTAGAAATAATATTAATTGTATTATCATAAACGCGTAGTTAATTCTTGTTTGTTTTTATTATGATTTTATCTGTGATTGTGAGTAGATCTGTAAATTTGGTGATGTTGTGTTATTATGAAATTGTCATCGACATGTAAATCAATGTTATGATTTTAGGAAATCGACACAAACATGCGAAGTACTATTGTTTAGGTAAATTTGGCATCACAGAAAATGAACATCTTTGTTGGTAAATAAATGAAATAAAACATTGGTTTGTTGACGGAAAAGAACTTAACCTTGTTTGTTATTTAAAAAGATTATAACGTTGTTGCGTAATTAAAAGATTGTAACTTGGTTAATGATTAAAAGATTTTACTTTTGTTCAAAAGACTTCACCTTTGATTTTATTAAAAGTTGAAATCTTTGTTTGTAAAATAAGAAGGTTGTACTTTTGTTTGTAAATACATAAAGTTCACTTTTATTTATATTGAAAGAGATGTTACTTTTGACTATAATACAAAAGTATCATTTTGTTATGTAATGGAAAAGATATCATTTTATTGTTAATATAAAAAGATATCATTTTTGTTGAAATAGTGGAATGAACATTTATTTTCATTTTAGTTTTAAAAAAAAAAGGTAAAAGAAGGCATTGTTATTTTCATTTGAAATGAAAAGAATAATATTTCATTGTCTAATGAAGAAGAATAACTTCCATTTGTTTGTTGAAAAGGATAACTTTCATTTGTTTATTAAAAAGAATTAACTTTCATCTGTTATGTGTTAAGTTAGAAAATGTCATTATTTACTCTGTTATGTGTTAAGATAGATTTTTTTTTACCATAATGTTAACTACATTTTTAATGTAATTAAAAAGTAGGATTTTACATGGTAAATTAAAAGGCAAGTTTTGACATGTAATGTTAATTACATTTTTTTAATGTAATTAAAAAAGGAGGTTTTTAAGTGTAATTAAAGATATGATCTTGTACGGTAATAAAAATTTATATTTTTATCAGTATAATTAAAGTAGAATGAAACTTACGTTTTATTAATGTAGTTAAAGTAGAATAAAAATTTACATTTTTATTATTGTAATTAAAGTAGAGTAATAACTTACATTTTTCAATGTAAAAGAAAGGAAATGAAATAATGTACATTTTTTTTAGGTGAATGAAAACTTACATTTTTATTAATGTAACTTAAAATGAATAAATGATTACGTTATCAACGTAATAAGGAACGAATGAATTTTTTTTTACATTTTTAATGTAATTAAGTTAAGATACGAATTTTTACATTTTTAATGTAATTAAAAAGATAAGAATTTTACACCATAAGGTTAATTACATTTTTGGTGTAATTAAAAGGGATATTTTTACTTTGTAATAAAAATTACATTTTTAATGTAATTAGAAAGTTAAGATTTGTACACCATAAGATCAAGTACATTTTTAATGTGATGAAAGAAAGAGATTTTGGCATCGTAAAATTTATTACATTCTTAATGTAATTAAAGAATGAAATTTTGACGCTGAAAAATTGATTACATTTTTTTTAGGTAATTAAGGAAGAAGAATTTGCATTGAATGTAAAATTACATTTTATATATAATGAAAGAATAAGAATTTGCATAGTCAATAAAATTTACATTGCAAATTAAAGAGCAAGATTTGACTTGTAATATAAATTACATTTTTAAAGTAATTAAGAAGAACTATTTTCAAAACCAAACGTTTTGGAAAGATGAACATTATGGTTATCAATCTTGAATTAGAAGAATATTTTATAATTCAATTAATGGAATTAATTGACGTTGATTTAAAAAGATTATGTCTTTATTGTCTAAAAGTTACTGATTTAATTAAAAAGATTCTATCTTTATTGTCAATATGTTAAGATATGAAGATTAGATTCAGAATTAGACATTTTAAAAGGTTTATTACTATTAATATAATAATTGAGAAAGTCCCAAGTTTTATTAAGATTTGAAAAGGTAAGTTATAGTATTTGAAATCAAGTTATTTTGGAAATATAGAATATTCCAAAATTAAGATATTTTGAAATGAGAAACAATTTAAAATAATATTTTAAGTAGAACAATTATAATGATTAATTAAAATTGTACTTGGACACGAGGTTAGGTCACATTTGTGGTGGAAGTCTGCCCGGACCCGACCGGCATATATAACAGCCACAAATGTTGGGCCTAATGTGAGAGGTCCAAGTGCGCAAATACAAATTGGGCCAAGACACGAGGTTAAGCCCAACTTGTGGATAAGTCTGCCCAGAACCGACCGGCCTCTCTAGCATCCACAAGTTGCAGGCCTAATGTGAGAGGTCAGGCCCATATTAAAATATAAATGGTTAAATAGAAATTGGACATTATTTACACCGTCATGAGTTAAATTAGAAATTTACGTTATTTTCACACCGTTATGTGTTAATATTGAAATGAATATTTTCACCTCCAAGTTTTTTATAAAAGAAAGTTACATTTTTAATGTAATAAGATAAGGATTAGAAAAGTTTTACATTTTCTTAATGTAAATGAGGATTAGAAGAAAATTTCATTTTTTTTTGTAATTAAGTTAGAGAACATAAAATTTCATTTTTGTGTAATTAAGTCAATCTGCATGTGAATTAGATTGAAAGTGGAAAATTTACATTTATCATGTAAATTAAGATAAAGGAGAAAAATTACATCTTATGTAATCAAGTTAAAGTAGAAAAAAGTTTACATTCTTAATGTAATTAGATTATAGAAATATTTTACATTTTTAATGTAAATTAGATTAAAAAGAAAAGTTTACATTTTTAATGTGAATAAAAATAATAGAAATGAAATGTATATTTTTATCGTCACTTTAGATGCGATAAAAGAATAGAATAAAAATTATATATTTTTATCGTCATTTTAGAGGCGGTAAAAAGAAGTTATATTTTTCAATGTAAATAAAAGAAAAATAGGAAATTACATTTTTATATGTAATTAGGGAAATGTAGAAACTTACATTTTTCAATGTAAATAAGGTTGAAATAGAAGTTATATTTTAAAAAAAAAATTACATTTTTCAATGTAAACAAAGGAAATAGAAGAATGATTAGGAATTTACATTTTCCAATATAAATAGAATATAGAATAAAAGTTACATTTTCAATATAATAATATATTGGAATATAAGTTTACATTTCTCAATGTAAATTAAAATAGGAATAGAAATTTACATTTTTCAATGTAAATAATAAGACTAGAAAATTACATTTCTAAGGAATAGACTTTCATTAGGAAAAAAATAATGAAACCAAATATACATTTTGTGTAAATTGAAGGATGGAAGAAGAAAATATACATTGTTGTGTTTAGGACGTGTATGTAAAGTAAAATAAAAATAGCGATAGATCGTTATAAATTATTAACAACGAAATGAAATGGTTTTCAAATTTATATATGCGAGAGTTATTTGGAAAGTCCGAGTTTACTCTCATTTCAAATAATGATATGACGTTCGAAGAATTGAATACGGCGATTGAAGACCGACGATCTTCACATAGAATGGGTAACTAGCGTTGAGGCCCTTGATTGATTTGCTCCCAAGATGGGGCTAAGATGGTAGTTGTCCGGACGTAGTGTTGATTTGTACGGATTTGGCTTTCGCTCAGACCCAGAGCATAAGATTATAAATGGAATGTGTGTTAGACATTGTACTCCTTTATATTGTATTTATTGATTTTCTGTCGAATGTATGAATGTTTGGTGGCGGAGAATTTATTCTCTTGCTTAAAACCCTTTCATATATCTCGGCAAAGGATTGGTAATGTGATATGGAGTGACAGTGTGGCATACTAAGATGCAACGATCAAGGTTTCTTGTTGAAAAGCAGAACCTTGTGGTGACGATCAAAGCACAACTTGAATAAGCATAGCTTTGTGTATTAGCTTCACGAGCCTCACAACCCGGTGGAGTCTAAAACGGGAGAAGGGAACGCAGGGACAGCAACACGTTTCTTTCTAGCTAGAAGTAGTGTCAGTGCTTAAACTGGCTGATATTTTACTTATGTGGATGATGGAATGAGGTGCCTCAGATGTTAGGTCCTATAGTACCGGGAAACGTGTGTTCAGGAATAACTAATCCACGAAGTTGTATGTGTGGACCGGCCCTGCAGCTATCCAAGGGTTCTCTACGGGGAATCCTGAGACATTAGCTAGAGTGTCTCGAATCGGTAAGGAGCTCCTCCCTAGCCTTGACTCATGATGGAAACCCAATTTCCAATACGATCTCATGTGGTTTTGATTGTATGGAGGCATAGTATATGGTAGCTATGCTTCCTAGGATTGATACATTTACTTTGAAATGTTTTTGAAACGTATATACACTAATAATAATATCAAGTTCGTTTTTTATCGGACCAAGCATGTTTAATCATCATAAGGTAAAACTCTATCCTCCGGTTTGCGTTGCATTGTGTGATGGGACTTGAGTCTTATGATGATTCCGTTTTTTCTAAAAAGCACTGCGTTGTTTAATGATTCACTTTATTTTATGCACTGGCAATCCAATGGAGTAAACCCGTTCCGCATTAGCGGCATGGTCCTGTGATTAACCTTATTATTATTAGTTATATTAGTTAAGAATTCTCACACCAGTCCCATGACTGACTCGTAGTTTGTTTCACTTTGCAAACTCGGGTGCCCTCTTTTCCGCACGGGCAGTCAAGTAGCTTTTTGCAGATATTTATCTCTTAAGCAGGATTCTGGATCGAAGCTTAAAGCTGTGTCCAGGTCATAGTTGTCTTCCGCTGTATCTATTTTATTGTTGCTGCAATGTATTAAAATATTGTAATTTATCTTCTGCTGTAATTTTATTCGATGTACTCTATTATTCTGTACTCTGATGTAACATTATTATGATGTTTATAAAAGTCTTTTGTTGCTGTTCTGATGTTGTTGTAGCCCAAAGTAAGCGTATCCGGCAATTTCCCGCAAGGGTGATTTTCGGGTCGTTTCACTCCAATTCGAGCCAAATCGCCTCAAACCGCCGCAACAGTGAACCCTAGGCCTCACCACCACCTGTCGTGACACCTTCGCCCCCACCAGACTCCAGCGCGCCATTCCCCCATCCTCAAATGGCATCAATGAGTTTTATTTCGACTTTTATTTATATGTGTAATTAAAAACATAATTTTTATGCAAAACAAAAATCTGAAATTTACATATGTGTTTATGTTAGAAAAAATCGATTTTTGAAATATATAAAAGCATGATAAAGAGTTAATCTTTATATATATATATATATGAATGTGAAATAAAAATTTGATTTTTATGTTGAAAGCGAAGTTATAAAAATATGGTTTTTATATTTATGGAACATTGATAAAGGTATGATCTTTATTATGAAGATTAGTAAAAGTAAAAGTGAGTTTTTACACATGGGATTTTAAAATAAAAACTCGATTTTTATATATGAAGTGGCGTAGTAAAAATATAAATTTTATATAGAAAATATGGGTATAAAAATATAATCTTTATATAGAAGGTAGCGTTATAAAAATATAATCTTTATAATGAAATCATCGGGTTAAAGATGCTATTTTTATCATCTTGAAAGTGAAATAAAAATATGTGATTTTTATATATGTAGTGAATACGGGCGACGAAAGTGACGAAAGGCAAGCACGATGAAGATTTCCTACATATGAAGAGTCGTGGCGTTTGGTTTAGCTAGTCGGTGAGAACTCCTCACTTTTATTTTGATTTCTAGTTGAATATATACTAGGATGCAGACGGTGCTTAGCAGCACCCGACACCCGTCGTCCACAGACCATGGATGACTTGTTTGTTTGGTTGCTGTGTTGTGAAATTTGATTGTGTCATGTGGAATGAAATAAAATATTTTATAGTGGAAAATATTTTATAGTTAAAAAAAGTATGATTTTTAACGTGTATACAAAATAAATAGTAATAAACAAATCGGACGATTTGTTTATATACACTGATTTGACCGATATTGATTGGGATGACAAATTTTACACATCGCCCAACTGCACAAATAAAATCTGTGTTTGTTGATTTGAAACCCCACACGGGTATTGGGATGATGTTTGACGTACACTAATCCCGATTGTTTAGTTATATGTCAGTCGGTGGGTTGACAAACTGTGTAAGCGTTAATTATTTATATTTAATGCTTATGCAGTTGCGTGGTGCACTCTGGATGATGGTTGATGATTTATCGTTGCTGTTATATACATGTGTTGTAGGGAATCCATATAATAAACGTTATATGGTAATTGATTGGGCCTCATTCCAATTTGGAAAATAAGAAATATAAATTCATGTGTTGAATAGAAATATAAATTCATGTGTTGAATAGAAAAATAAATATTCATGTGTTGAATAAGAAATATAAATTCATGTGTTGAATAGAAAAATAAATATTCATGTGTTGAATGGAAAATATAAATTCATGTGTTGAATAGAATAAAAATTCATGTGTTGAATGGAAAATATAAATTCATGTGTTGAATAGAATAAAAATTCATGTGTTGAATAAAAATATATATTCATGTGTTGAATAAAATATATATTCATGTGTTGAAAAAAATATTCATTTGTTGAATAGAATAACGAAGTTATTGAAATATATATAGCCGTGTTGGTTAGATATGCGCCATTTTGACACGAACGATATTTATATCTATTATATTCGTTTTTATAATGATTATAGAAAAAGAAGTGATTTCAAAATATAATATTTTGAAAATATTATCATTTATATATCGATGATATGAAATATTCAATTTTGATTAGAAATTGAATATGAAGATGAAATCATTTTGAAAACGAATTTAAAACGATTTATAAAATACGTTTTAAAAGGAAATTGACGAAATATATATAATATATTATATATATATATAATGGCCTGAATAGAACGCGTCGCGCTGTGGCAGTTCGTGAATTTCGACCACTGATTTCGAATGGATATTACGGGAGATCCGACCGTCGGATTCTCCTAAAACCGGAAACGTTGGGTTTGTATCGAAAAGAGCTTTCTAATGAATATTAGAGATTTGAAATCTAACGGTTGGATTTGGAATTATGTCCAAATAAAATTTGGAAAAGGTCACTGTAAGTGCAGTTTGATGACCGTTGATGGAAATCAACTGTACGGGCCTTGATAAAATTATTAAAAATAGTAATAATTTTTGTAAAATCATAATAAATGATTTGTGAAGAATTGAGATGAAAAATTCCAAATTTGAAAAGATAAAAATAGATTTTTATCGAAATGAACTAATTTTAAACTAGAATAATAATTTATTTATTTTTAAATAAATAAATTGGATTTGAAAGGGTTTTAAAAGTAACCAGAAGTTTCAATAATTGAATTAGAATGGAATGTGATTTTGGGCTTATAATGAACCGTGTTTTAAATGACAATGGTTCTTTATCCCAGTTAAAGGCAGGATATGATTTCCCAAGTTAAATAATCATTGATAGTGATTTTTGGGAAGATTAAAACCAAGTGGAGTTTTAATGAATCTTTAATTAGATTGAAATGATCGAGAATGGAGTATCACTAGTTTTCCTCCTGGCGATAATTAAATCTTTAATTAGATTTGAATGTGAAATGGTAATTGAATTTACCGATAACACCGTGGTGTTAGATATGAAGTATTACCAGTTTTACTTCATGGGATGAATAGGCTGGGATTGGGAAATAAATGATTACTTCGGTGTGGTTCGCTAATCCCGACTAATTTGAATTGATATTCAAAAGAAGATTAAAGAATAAATTTAAAGAATTTATCTTTGATAAAAAATAATTGGAACCTTTCCAAAGTATAAGAATATTTGAATAAAAGAATATTCTGAATTGGAATGAGGCGTATGTTGTGTTTGTGTAATAATTATTTATTATATACGCGAGTTATTCAGAAAGACCGGGTTTATCCCATTCTGAATAACTGATTCGACGTGGTGTCGAGGTTGAAGAAGGTGGTCGAAGACCGAAGGTCTTCACATCGTCTGGGTGATTACTGATGATCTTGATTGGGTTGTACACCCAAGAGGAGGGAATCAATTGGTGATCGTCCAGACGTACTTGGAGATCGATGGATATGCGAGGTACAAGGTGCCTCCAGTTTCGTTCAGACCCAGAACGGACTTGTAAATGGACTATGTGTCTGACATTGGATTTTATTCTGTGTGATTGATTTCTATTAAATATATCTGTTTGGCGGCGGAGAATTTATTCTCTTGCTTAACGCCCTTCTCTAAGACGTACGAGCAAAGAGGTTATATATTGATGGATATCAAACGCATGGAGTGAATTGCCTGTAAGGCATGCCTAAGTGGCAATATGATCAAGGCTTCTGTTGAAAAGCTGAGTCTTGTGGTTGATGATCAAAGCACGGCCTGTGTGGCATAGCTTTGTGTAGCATTGATTCGCAAGCCTCACACCCCGGTTGTGAACCAGAAATAGGAGAGGACCTCAGGGAGGGCATGCGTTTCCTTCTAGCTAGGGTGGTGTCAGTGACCTACCAGTCCTGACATTTATATTATTTTCACATGTGTGGTTGTTGCTGTTGCGAGGTGCCTCGGATATATCGGTGACTGTGTGGAGCCGATGGAGTCATTTGGCTCATTGACGCCCCAAAGGGCGGGGAAACGCAGTGTTCAGGCATTTTAATCCACATCAGTGGACCGACCCTGACGATCCAAGGGTCACTCGAGCTCTGATCCTGAGACACGGGCTAGAGCGTCTCGAATTCGGTGAGGACTATCTTTTGCCTCGGTTCACAAATGGAAACCCAACTTCCAATACGTGACATTTGCGGTTTTGATTGTAGAGCCTAGTATGGCGACATGATATATGGTACCCATGCCGTCTATGATTGATATTTATGATTGAAATTGTTTTGACACTATACACTTATAATAGTATCAAATGATTTGTTTTTAACGTACCAAGCATGTTTGGCTATTATAAGGGAAAACCCTATCATCCGGCTTGCGTTGCATTATGTGATGGGACCTGGGTCTTATAATAGCTTCATTTTTCCAAAAAGCATTGCGCTGTTTTGTTATATGCACTGGTATTCTTGGGAGGAAACCCATTCCGTGTTATACGGCGTAGTCCCTTGATATATATGATTTAAAGTAAAGTCTTAAATAACTATTTTAGTTCTCACACCAGTCACATAACTGACCTGGAGTTTATTGTTTTAACCTAAACTCTGGGTGCCCTTATTTTGACACGGGCAGCTAGTAGTTTTGGTTTTGAAGATTTATATTCATAGGATCCTGGTTTATAGCTGGAACGATACTCGGAAAGCTCTGTATCCATGTATTACTTTCAGTTGTGTTTTATATTATTTTCCGCTGCTATGTAATTTAAATCTCTGATATTTTCTGTGTAATATTTATTCATACTCTGTATATTCTTGTAATCTGATGAAATTGTTGTAATTAACAATGAAATGTTCTTCTGTTTGCGTTCTGATCTGTCTTATCCTCAAAGTATATGTTAGGTCAAAATTTGGACCTAACACCCAAATTGTTCTGATTCTTAAAGAATTTTAACTGGAGAATGAAGAAAAAGCAGAAAACACACAGAATTTATAGTGGTTCGGCGTTAATGAGCCTACGTCCACTTTATATGTTATCGATTATACTTTGAATGCTAGTACAATCAATGATTTCTCTCAAGCTCACTTTTACAATTGTGATTTCTCTCAGTAATCTAGTAATAAAACTGATAAGAAATGGTGGTATGACAATAATGGCGGAATCAATGCTCAATATTGCCAAAAAGATCCTGAAAAATGCCAAGCTCTGGGCTATTCATAGTTGATTTTGCCAGGCGGATCGCGGTCACACGTGGCACAAATCCCGAGGATATCGGATCGTATCGCAGCCTGACGAAGAATTAGTCAAATTAGCCGTTGTGGACAGGTGTCGCGATCCCCTTAAATATCGGATCGAGCAAGGGGGAGGAATTGGTCAAAGTGACAGTTGGGGACACGTGTCGCTGGATCCGTGCATCTCGGATCGCCGAAGACTAGCTCGTGCTTGAACAGGTCAGAGGCTTCGCTGTGCATCAGGGGATCGGATCGGTCTGTGTTGGGTAGCAGTGTATGTACGGATCGAGTCGTGTAGAAGTAGCTGGATCGCTGTTGCAACGGGGGCGATCCGGTGGGGGGAGATCCGGTGAGGGGCGATCTGTGAAGAGCGACTCTCTGGTGCGATCCGATCCTTCATGGTCTTAAGGAACACAGTTTCATACTTTCTTCTTGTGAGCGAGCCTTGGTGGTTTGGTCAAAAAGCTAGCCAACATTTTGCCCCCTCGAAGTATGTTTTATTGATGATGGAACATGCTTCGAAACTATAGAAACGCCTTTTCATAAAGAGATGCAAATCAGTGGTAGCGTCTATCTGAAAGGCCATATCATTCACGGAAAGTTGTTTCTTTGCTTGCTATAAATATCGGATGAATCTTTAATAGTTTACCTGTTTATTGGACAATTCTTTTCTGGGATATTTCAGAGTCTTCATCATCGAATCTATCAGGTGCATTTTTGAATTTTCATTCCTGTTGGTCATTTATTGGTTCGGATCGCATATGCGAGTCACGGTCCGTTAGCAAGTCATTCGCCTCGTCCTTTTGTGAGCATTTGGGCCTCTTTACGGAACGAGGTGGGCTTCTCTTCGAGACGTGGTGGGCTTTTGGTTCGTGGCCCGCCTATTTTCACGGATCGAATAGGACAAAAAGGGGGAGACTAACGGTCGCCCTTTTGCCTATATAAATCGATCCTCACCCTCATTCTTCTCTTCTTCTTTCTTCTTTCGCAGCCGCCGCCAATTTTCCTGAGAGAAAAACCCTAACTTCGATTTCCAAATTTCCAACCAATTTCAAACTTTAAGAAGGTAATTAAACAGCTTTTCTTTAGTTTCTAGCGTGTTCGCACTGGTTTGATGATAGTAAACGCGAGCGTGCCGGGTGCGATTTCATGGATTTAAGGGTGGAGAGGAGAGTTGAGGAAGAAGAAGGAAGGGATGACCAGGCCGGTTCATGGGCGAGTCCCGAATTCGAAGCGATGGTGAGGCGAGGGGAGAGGGAACGGAACTGGAAAGTTGATTTGGCTAGTGGATCGGATCGCGGAAACGGCAAGGCTACGGTTCGTGGGGAACCAGACGCGATTGTCAGATAGCGGAGCTTCGGGTCGTGGAGGATGGGGGGCGATGCGGATCGCCAAGATACCATCGCGATCCGTCTGGATGAATTGGTGCACTTCACGATTCGAATCCTTTCCATGATCTAATACTCTTTCGCGTATCGAGTCCTTCACCACGATCCGTCCACATGTCGCGATCCGAACCTTCCCTGCGATCCGACCGACGAACGGTCTGATGCACATGATGACTAAATAATATGATGCTACTCTAACAAATCGATGAACAGTTAGGTTAGGGCCTTTGAGACGAACATTCTGGACTGAACAAATGTATAATCTATCAACCGAACAACAACCAATGTCTAGATGATTCTGTTGACCTTTGTACTTTTCTTTAATGAACGCACACGCACACACACCGGCACTTGCACACACGGAGGGGGGGGGGACGGGTAGTTTTAATCTTATTTCTCATGTTTCTTCGCCTAAACAGTAATGTCGGATAATCACTCCTCTTCGAGATCTAACACCAAGACGGATCCCGAGGTGTCTGAGCACCATAACCCTGAGGTCCATCCAACTAACCCAAGGGGCGAGGATTCTGGTTCCGAATACGAAGCAACGGAATCGGATCCA
Source organism: Allium sativum (assembly GCA_030737875.1). NCBI lineage: Eukaryota > Viridiplantae > Streptophyta > Magnoliopsida > Asparagales > Amaryllidaceae > Allium > Allium sativum. The sequence continues at coordinate 759,096,010 of CM060922.1, read as the reverse complement.
ACTGAAAGTACTTCACTTAATGAGGAGTCTGAAGTAGACGGTCGAGCTCCTGACGAGATTCCTGATGCACTTGGGATAGAGAAATTTACTGATTCTTTAGCATCTAAACTCGATGACATAAAGCTTAAAAGAATTTGCCTGAGACATGGGATCCCTTGGGATGATGTGAGGACACCCGTTAGCGAAGATAGACCCCACTTAGCTCCGGATGGGTATATGGCAGTCAGCCGAATCATGTGCTTGGTAGGAGCTATTCCTCCGTTTCCTCCAATCGTCATTGAGACCTTAAAACGACTGGGTATCGCTCTGATGCAGCTTCATCCTAACGCCTACGCGGCTCTATACACTCTATATATCGCATACGCGGAGATCTTGCATACCGAGCTCACATTTAAAGATTTAACATTCTTTTATCTTTTCAAGCATCGCTCCTCGGCAACCCCAAATTTCTCTTTCTTCGAATCGGTGGCGAATAGGAAGGTTCTGTATGACGGATACAGCAATATAGGGGATCCCAAGTCTGATTGGTTCTATATAAAGAGACAGGCTGGGTGCTCAAGAAGATGGAGTAAATCAAGTAAACTTTAATCTTTTGACTGAATATCTTGCTTAAGAAACCGAAGCATTAACATCCCCCCCTTTTTTTTTGTTTTAAGCAGATCACGTCTTTCCCAAGATGGAAGGCTTGTTATAAAATAATCGATTGTCTATTCTTCTACAAAGCAGATCCGATTTTCTAAGGATCAAGAAGTGCATCACTGACGAGAATCTTCATAAGCATCGCCTTCTGGATATAAGATTTGGACTTGGTGCTGGCGGCAAACCCTACAAATACGTGCCCCCAACGGAGGGAGAGGGAACATCACGGGCAACAGAAACAACTAAATTCCGTAAGAGTCCTTCCCCGATAATCATCCAGGACGACGAGGACCTAAACATATATAGAGGAGATGAGGCACGTGGTGACAAGTCCAAGGAAATCCCAGTTTCTCCGGGGGGTTTCCCCTCAAGGGCTTCTCTTCCGATCGAACCTGCTGCTCCCGATGATTTGACAGAAGAACAGCTATTTAAAGAGCGGAGCAAAATTCCTTTACCCGATGATGTATACACAGAGGGGGACTTTGAAGGGGAGCCATTTTTCCTTGCTTCTGAGGAGACCACCGTTCCAATTAGAGGACAAGAAACTACTCAGATGAGCCTGACTTCAGGCCCGGGTCTGTTAGGGGGAATTATATGGGATGCACAAATCACACGCACTGCCTGACCCCACACTTTTATACCAACAGTATCCAAGGTTTTAATATGCTCTTTTCTCCTTTGCAGGAAAGATGTCTCGCAGGCGGTCTTATTCTTATCGCTCTCTTCGTGAAGGCACACCCAGTCTTCATCCGAGTACCGAGCGCTCTCGCGGCCTTTCTCACAAGCCTACTTCTTCGCAACCCCGGTCTCCATCAAAATCGACTTCTGGCAAGCTTCCCATATATCCGGTAGCTCCTGCAGGGGGAATACAACTTCCTAAAGAGTTAACTCCTCCGAAGAGTGCACCCTCTCACAGCAGGTCGTCAAAAAGACACTACGAGCCCAAGGATAAAAGCAAGGATCCAATCAAGGATTCTGAAAAGGAGAGAAGTGACGTTGTCCCTTCCAGCCAGCCAGAGTTGGTTGCCCCCGGGTCGCGAGATTACATCCATGGTCCCGAGACTCAAGATAGGCTGGAAAAGTTGCGGGAACAATTCCCCAACATCTTCTTCGAAAGGATGACGTTTGTTCCAGCCTTGGAACCAGTCCCTAGGAACTGGGATAATGAAGTCGTCGGGCACATTCGCCATGTATCCAGGCAGTATGAAATGATGAAGAAACATGCTGTTAATCTTTCAGAAGTCATCCGAACGCTTGAAATGGAAGCACATAGATCCAAGGTGAAGATTGATAACAACGAAAGGGCCAGGACAAAGATGGAGAAGGACTTGGAAGATGCTCAATCCCAACTTGCCTTAGCGCGGAGAGATGCTGAAAATTATAAGACCGAATTGGAGAATGCTAAGAAACGCTTTCATTCGGAACTTGACTCAAATAGTCAAGAGAAAATGGCCTTAAAGAAGGAGGTAGAAGATCTTAAAATGGCCAACATTGAGTTGAAGACAGCACAAGGCCATTTTGAAGCTGAGAGAGCTGCCTGGGAGGCAGAAAAAGCAAGTTTGAAAGAAAGTCTAGCTTTGGCTGAAGCGAAAAAGGTGATTTTAAATGATCAAGTCGCGAATGCGGAGAGGCGCGCGGCTCTCGCCGAAAAGAATGTTGAAAGTGCCATTTAAATGGCTACTGCTTCTAGCAACAAGCTCCTAGAGAGAGAAAAGGATATCGAAGGGTTCGAAGAGATGATCTTTGACTTGCTCGGCCATGTCCTCAAAACCCGTAACATCTCGTGGATCCCGGATTACCACGTTACTTTAGCCAATTTATGGGATGCCATCGTTGAGGGTGAGAAGCAAAGATTGGGAGTTGAAGAAATTGACGAAGATGAGCTGATGAAGACCATCCTGAGGGATAACGAGCCCGAGGATCTGGCAGAAGGTCGTCGTCTAATTCAAGAAGAAATGGAGAAGGAAAGAGCCCTGGCTAAGGGCAAAAGTAAGATTGACGAAGGTTCGAGCTCAGCTTTAGAGCCCAAATCCTCCGGAGTTGAGGAGTACCATCCTGATGATCCATTAATTCCTTTGGGCCTAACTCCTGTGGTCGTCGGAGCTTCTGCAGCTAGCCTAGATGGAGGATCAGCGGAAGGTATCTCCCTTTTTTCCCCACAATTTGTCAAAACAATTGTGAGTTGTCGTCGTCTGGTAGAGCAACCAATTGAATTAATAACATGTGTTCCCCATAATACAGGTGGCGAGCCCGTCGACAAGGATGTCGAGAAGAGGAAAGAGGCAGAGAAGGTTGTCGTCTCGCCTAGCGCCGGTGTTGAGATACCGAAGCAGGCCGAGGGTACAACAGCAGAGAAGGGCGTCCTGGCACCTGGTGCTGATGCTCCCAAGGATGATGAAACCATCGAGGCCTTGAAAGATATGGATGTGCGCCATGTAGAGGATGAGGAGGATATCATTAGCACCAAAGAAGCCGAAGACGATGACGACGAAACTTTGGCTAACAGAAAAGCTAGGCAGGAAAAGGAGATGGCTTTAAAGAAGGTGGGACAAGGGCCTTTGAACATAGTCCCTATCTCGGAGTTTAATCCCAAAACTGGGATGGTTTTGAAACTCCAGCCCAAATCCATCAGCAAACAGCTTCATTTTGCGAACCCTAATGATTTCCCAGCTTCCCTTACTGATAAAAGAAAGAGAAAGGAGGTGGAGGAGGAATCTTCTAAAGAGTCGGACGTTCCTCTTATAGACAAAAGGAAAAGAAAGAAGGGTGATCAATCCGATATTGATAAGGCGAGGCTGGAGAAGCAGAAACAGGATAAGAAATCCAAGCGTAAATAGGATATTGTTGCTCGTTTATATTTTGTTTTTAGGCTTCTTACTGGCCATGAAATGTAATTGTGAGACTGGCCCTCACTTTTGTTTTAGGTTGTTTTTTTCGCTTTCTAGGCTTGTAGTTTATAAATAAAAGTTTATCTCTTTTTGCATCACCGTGTACCTGCATTTAATAAACTTTTCATGCTTAGTCATAGACCATCTGATTATAACTACAAATCAGTCAAGCAACAGAAAGAAAAATTTAAAAATTTCCGTGTTCATGTGTATATGTATATATGTATATGCTCCCAATCAATCGTTAATGTGGCGCCTGACTAGGGCTTATTAAGGATTGATTAGGGCTTAGAAAATTTAGCAAGATAATTGTCCTTATGGTGCTGAGTTTCCGGCACCTTTCTCAGTGCTTAACCATAGACTCTCTTATATTCCCCTGGCGGTCGCCGAGGTCAGAGTTTGAATTTAACAGTTCAGTCGCTCCCCGATCCTTTAGCGGGGCAAGAGTTCTTTCTCAGCGCTCAGTCGGAGATGCTTTTATACTCTCTCTCTCTCTCTGGAGAGTTAGAGTTCGAGCTCAGCAGTTCAATCGCTCCCCGATACTTCAGCGGGGCAAGAGCTCTTTCTCAGCGCTCTGTCGGAGACACTTTTATACTCTCTCTCTCTCTGGAGAGTTAGAGTTCGAGCTCAGCAGTTCAATCACTCCCCGATCCTTCAGCGGGGCAAGAGCTCTTTCTCAGCGCTCTGTCGGAGACGCTTTTATACTCTCCTGGCGGTTGCCGAGGTTAGAGTTCCGTCAAGGCGGTTCCGATCATGGTACACCGCCATGACCTACGGACATCGCCTTCATGTCCGTTATGCTCTCTCTCGGATCTGGAGAGTTAGAGCGCTATTAATGATATGATTTACTTTATCACACCCTCAGAGTTTTGACTGGTGATTACATTCCATTCTGATGGAAGGCACCTATAATTATATGCTTCTGGGATCGTTGCATGATTCACAGCAATTTCCATAAAAATAGAAAGGCAGATAAATAATAGTGCAATAAAGGTAAACAACACACAATATTTTTATAGTGGTTCGGTCGAATCATGACCTACGTCCACTTTATAATTTTTTGCTTTAAGAAATCGGACAATTCTAGGCAAGTCGTGCCTTGTACATGGTTCTTAACAAAGCAAAAGAACAGATCTGACATCTTTACGTTAGGTACGGCCGTAAATGTTGGGCATTCCACACTCTGGGGATTTCCTTTCCATCTACGGTTGCTAGCTTGAAGGTTCCATTATCAAGCTTGCACATTATGGAGTACGGTCCTTCCCACTTCGCACCCATATGAGTTGGGGCTGGAAAGACACGCTTCAGAACCAAGTCTCCGGGTTCCAAGGTTCGAGATCGAACCTTTTTGTTGTAGTATCGGGTGACCTGTTGTTTGCATCTCAAGGCCCGCAGGTCTGCTTCGTCCCTCTTTTCTTCGATCATATCCAGGGATTCAAGGAGCAATTCATTATTAGTCATCGGATCGTAATAAGTCACTCAGTGAGAAGGTACTTTTATCTCAACTGGGATGACTGCTTCTGCTCCAAAAGCAAGGGAGAAGGGGGTATGTCCTGTTGCCGATTTATATGTTGTCCTGTAGGCCCATAGCGCTAAGGGTAATTCATCAGCCCACATGGCTCTGGCCCGTTTCAGTCTTCTTTTCAGAATGGACTTAATCACTTTATTCGCCGCTTCGACTTGTCCGTTCGATTGCGGGTGCGCCACAGAGGTGTACCGTTTCTCAATGTGGTATTTCTGGCAGAAGTTTCTGAATTCAGTGCTATCGAACTGAGTTCCGTTATCAGTTATAACAATCTTTGGAATCCCAAATCGACAGATGATGTTTCTAACGACAAAATTGATCACTCGTTTGGTTGTGATTGTAGTCAGTGGTTCAGCCTCGACCCACTTAGTGAAATAATCTACGGCTACAATAGCGAACTTCGCTCCGCCCCTAGCTATGGGGAGACTTCCGATGATATCAATTCCCCACATAGCGAAAGGCCATGGGCTCTTCATTGTTTTTAACTGATTAGGAGGTGCTCTAGGTATCTTTGAAAATCTCTGGCACGCATCACACCGTCGTGCGTATTTCGCCGCATCCTTATTTATGGTAGGCCAGAAATAACCATGCCGCAACACCTTTTTCGCCAATGTTTGTCCTCCAGTGTGATCGCCGCATTCACCTTCGTGTACCTCCTGCAGCACACGCTTGATGTCGTCATGAGCTATACACCGAAGAAGGGGCATCGAAAATCCTTGTCTGTAAAGAACTCCGCCTTGCAGAACGTATCGGGCAGCTTTACGAATTACTTTACGCCTCTCGCTTTTTTTGGTCGGAAGCGCTCCATTCATCAAGAAATTCTTTAGAGGGGTCATCCATGACTCCCTTTCTGGTTCCGTCTCTAGTACTGGATCAATTTCCATCTGATCTATACTAGGAGACCGAAGTACTTCAACTGGAGCTAGCCCGGTCTCTTCAGGATCGTCAGAGCTAGCCATCTTCGCCAACTTATCTGCCTGCTGATTCTCCGACCGCGGAATATGAGATATGCTGTAGTGATCGAAGCCGTTCAGCAACTCCTTCACTTTCTCCAAATATAAGATCAATCTTGCACTTTTGGCTTGGAATTTTCCAGTAACCTGGCTCACAACTAACTTGGAGTCGCAAAAGATGTCCAGCTTTGTGACTTCCAACTCGTTTGCAATCCTTAGTCCGGCTATCAGGGCTTCATATTCGGAGTCGTTGTTAGTGGCGTGAAACTCCATCCGGATAGCATAGGATATCAGCCGTTTCTCGGGAGTTTCAAGCACTACCCCAGCGCCGACTCTCTTGTCATTCCTAGCGCCATCAGTATACAATCTCCAGGCACTGGGATCGAGAAGTAATTTTGAGGGGTCAACTTCTTCGTTTGCTATATCTTCCTCCGGGACGGTAAACTCCGTTATGAAGTCGGCTATCACTTGCCCCCGAATTGACCGCCGAGGCTGAAAGTTCAGATCAAATTGGCTCAACTCAATGTTCCACTTGAGTAGCCTTCCAGATGCTTCTGGTCTCTGTAGAACTTGCTTGAGTGGATGATCAGTGTATACGGTAATGGGATGCGCCTGAAAATAATGTCGAAGCTTTCTAGAGGCGATCAGCAAACTATACGCCAACTTTTCTATCCTTGGATAATTACGCTCTGCTGCCGTCAATTTTTTGCTCACGTAATACACAAGTCTTTGGACCTTATCTTCTTCTCTTACCAATGCTGAGCTGATCGCGTGGGACGACACTGCCAAGTACATGAATAAGTCCTCGTGATCCATCGGCTTAGATCATATCGGAGGTTTCTCCAGGTATCTCAGCAAGTTCTGAAACGCTTTTACGCAGTCGGGCGTCCATTTGAAGTGGCGTTTTCCTCGCTTTATCAATTCGAAGAATGGGATGCATTTGTCCGTAGCCCTGAAGATAAATCTGCTTAGTGCGGCTACTTTTCCTGCAAGGCTTTGCACATCTTTAATTTTCCTAGGTTCCTGAATGTCTCTGATTGCTGCGATCTGGTCTGGATTAATCTCAATCCCACGAGAACTGACGATGAATCCCAAGAATTTTCCGGAGGCGACCCCGAATGAACATTTTGTTGGGTTGAGTTTCATTCCGTCCTTTCGAAGAATGCCGAACATCTCTGCTAAGTCTGTAGTGTGATTGGAGGATTGCCTGGACTTAACCAACATGTCGTCGACGTATACTTCCATTGTTTTCCCGATCTGGTTATAGAACATTCTGTTCACTAACCGTTGATATGTAGCGCCCGCGTTCTTCAAGCCCAAGGGCATTACTACATAGCAATATAATCCCAGATCCGTAATAAAGCTAGTGTGTTCTTGATCTGGAACATGCATTGGGATCTGGTTATATCCTGAATAAGCGTCCATAAAGGAGAGGAGTTCATGACCCGCCGTTGAGTCCACCAACTGATTGATCCTGGGTAACGGAAAGCTGTCTTTCGGGCAGGCTTTATTCAAGTCCGAGAAATCGATACACGTTCGCCACTTCCCGTTAGCCTTCTTCACCAGAACTGGATTTGAAATCCAGTCTGGGTAGAATGAGTCTCTGATAAATCCATTACTCTTTAGCTTTCCAACTTCTTCTTTCAAGACAGCGGACCTCTCTGGACCCAACATTCGCCTTTTTTGTTTTACCGGAGGATGTTTAGGGTTAATGCTTAATGAATGGCTCATGATTGATGGAGATATCCCGCACATGTCTGCGTGGGTCCAAGCAAATACATCCAAGTTATTTTTTAAGAAATTCGTCAGTTCTTTAGCTACATTCGGATTTAACTGGGATCCAATCTTAAGGACCTTCTCTGGGTCACTATCATCGATCGGTACATCCACAGTTGTCTCGTTGGGAGTCGCCATTCTGCCCCCAGGTTCTTTGTCCTTTCTGGGATCTATATCCTCGGGAAACTCTCTGGGCGACTCTCCTATGGTTATCCTCTTTAGTTGCTATAAGGTCTCCGCCCTTGTAGGGGGAGAAGCACCCTTGGTTTCTATGTCCCCTCCATTGCGGAGTAGCTTTAGCTCTGCAACATAACATGCTCGTGCGGCAACCTGATCTCCTCTGACAATACCAACACCAGCTTCCGTAGGAAATTTCAATAGTAAGCACCAGGGAGCTATACAGGCTCTAAACTTTGCGAGGGCCGGTCGGCCCAAGAAGGCATTGTAGGGTGATTCAATATCCAAAACCACGAAGGGAAGGATTCTCACTCTCTGGCGTTCTTCCCCAAGCGTAACTGGTAGCTCTACATAACCCATTGGAGCGGTGGATGCTCCGTTAAATCCACGGATCCATCCCTGACAGGGCTTCAAGTCTTTTATCTCGAGGTTCATATGGTCGAATGTCCTTTTGAAAAGAATATTGATGGAACTCCCGTTATCCACCAAAACTTTATGAACAGTGGTCGGGCCAATAGGTACTGTGATTACAAATGGATCTTCAGTCGGAGCATGGACTCCAATGCTTTCTCGTTCGCGGAAAACGACATCGTCGGACATCATCTTTTGTTGCTTTACCGGGACGTTGTCCTCGGGGTTGCTACACTCCCCTACCTCGAGGTGTTGCTTGGCTGCATTAACATACTGATCCAATGCCTTGGAACCGTGTCCGGCGAGATAAAGCCCTCCGATTACGGTATTGATAACAAGGTCCTTTCCCTTTTGCTGGGCGGTTGGCCTGACAGCAGGTTGATTCTGGTTCTGATTTAGGGCTTGTACGGCTTGCCCCCTGTCCCTGGGCGTTACTCTGTATTCATCCAATTTTCCTTCTCGGAGAAGCCTCTCGACTACATCTCTTAGGTGACGGCATTCATTTGTCGAATGGCCATGAATCTGATGAAAGAGACAAAACTTCCCCGTTTCGCGTTCTTTCTCCGTCGACTCTCTGGGAGGTGGCCTTTTATTTTGGAGGACGTTGTACGAATCCATGAAGATATTTTCCAAAGTATCGTTTATTGGCGTATAACTCTCGAAAGACCTGGGACGAGTCCTTCTCTGGGAGTCGTTCCCTCGATTCCTCTTCCGGTTGTTGCCATTACTGTTATTATCATTGTTTCCTGACTGACGACCACCCTGATTCCGATTTCCGACATTAACCTCGACCTTCCCCGAGCTGTCTCCTGTCTGCTTGATGGCGACATTGCTCTGGATTTCCTCTTTATCGGCCGTTTTTGCCTTTCGGTTAGCATATACTTCCTCCCGACGTAAATGTACGTTAGCTTTTTCGTAGAATAACTCTCTAGTATAGGGTGGTTTGCCGGCCAGGTATCTCCCAAATTCAGTGTCTTTATCTACCCCATCAATCAGGGCTGCCACAATAGTTGGCTCATGAGGATCTTTAACTTCAGTAGCGGCCAGGTTGAAACGGTCTAGATACACCCTCAAACTCTCGCCTGGTCGTTGCTTGACAAGGAACAAGTCAATCACACTCTTCGTCTTTTGTGCATAGATGCGGAACTGTTCCACGAACCTTTCACTCAACTCCCTGAAGCTAGAAATTGATCTTGCTGGTAAGCGAGTAAACCATAATAATTCTACATCCTCCAAGAATATGGGAAATGCTTTGCACTTGACAGCTTCAGAGGCTGCGGTAGCGGTCATTGACCAAGAATATATCATCAGATGCTGGACGGGATCAGATCTACCCGCGTAACGGTTCATCTGCGGCATGTTGAAGCGCCTCGGGAAAGTCGCATCTAAAATATCATCAGTGAAAGGGGTATGACTGCGGTCAATTCCCCAATCTTCATTCCGTTGTCCATGACTATCTGCCAGAATTTGATGGATCATAGCTGCAACATTTGCACTGGTCAGCGGAGGTTCGGGGTCAGCGCTTCTTGCTCGGTGGGGTTCTCTAATCTCTCTTCCGGGAGCAGTCACGAAATCCGGGGCTCGGATTGGGCTTCGCTGCCCCATGTTACCATGAGCATTTGCACGGCGACGGGGCTGTGGTAGTCTGTTCTGTACAGGGCTGTCCACACCTCGAGCTCTGGGAGTTGCGGCGTGATCGTTCACATTACGGTTTGAGGGCCTTGCACCCAGTGCCTCTTCTTCCCGTGATGGCAGGGTTCCAAATCGAAGCTGCTCTATGTTTTCGGGCCTCTCATACGGTCGCCGCTGAGGCCTCGGCGATTCCTCTGACGAAGAAGAGTATTCTGGGGTGAACGGACGAACTGGTGGCGTCGTTTGCCTTGCGAGATCATTGAGCCTTCTATCCATAGCGGTCAAATTCTATCGCAGAACGGAGCTTTCCTGCCTTTGAGCAGCCAATTCATCAAACAGTCTTTCCCACATTTCGGAAAAGCGAGAGAGATCCCCCTCAGTAAGGGGAGCAAAAGGGTCATATTGATCATCATCACTTTCTCTTATGCGCAAAGAGCTTGAGCCAGGTCGAGCGGAGGGGCCAGGACGGTAGGAGCGAGCCAAGGCTCCTTTCCAAGTCGAGTTGTAGTCTGATCATCAATTCGGATCGCTGTGGATCGAGGATGGTGGCTCGCAGCGCCCCCCTGGGATCGGTTCGTGGTCACGGTACGAGGAGGATTCGAGGCGTTATCACGGGATCGAGTAACAACCCCTTCAGCAGTCCGGATCGTCTCGTCCTCGTCGACTCGGAGCATGGCACCTTCATCGGATCGGTTCGCCCCTGGCGCTCCGCGATCCAAAGTTCCCTCATTGCCCAGCTCGTGCACACTTTCTTCAACTGCTTCATTTGCGATTTCATTTGTTTGTGAAGCTCGTACTTCCTTAGACCTCTTTCCAGCCATGATATCAGATGTCGCTGGAATTTTAAAAAAAAAACTGAATAGTGAAGTTTTGAGACTGTTTTCTCAGTGAAAGCACCAAAATGTTAGATCAAAATTTGGACCTAACACCCAAATTGTTCTGATTCTTAAAGAATTTTAACTGGAGAATGAAGAAAAAGCAGAAAACACACAGAATTTATAGTGGTTCGGCGTTAATGAGCCTACGTCCACTTTATATGTTATCGATTATACTTTGAATGCTAGTACAATCAATGATTTCTCTCAAGCTCACTTTTACAATTGTGATTTCTCTTAGTAATCTAGTAATAAAACTGATAAGAAATGGTGGTATGACAATAATGGCGGAATCAATGCTCAATATTGCCAAAAAGATCCTGAAAAATGCCAAGCTCTGGGCTATTTATAGTTGATTTTGTCAGGCGGATCGCGGTCACACGTGACACAAATCCCGAGGATATCGGATCGTATCGCAGCCTGACGAAGAATTAGTCAAATTAGCCGTTGTGGACAGGTGTCGCGATCCCCTTAAATATTGGATTGAGCATGGGGGAGGAATTAGTCAAAGTGACAGTTGGGGACACGTGTCGCTGGATCCGTGCATCTCGGATCGCCGAAGACTAGCTCGTGCTTGAACAAGTCAGAGGCTTCGCTATGCATCAGGGGATCAGATCGGTCTGTGTTGGGTAGCAGTGTATGTACGGATCGAGTCGTGTAGAAGTAGTTGGATCGCTGTTGCAACGGGGGCGATCCGATGGGGGCGATCCGGTGAGGGGCGATCTGTGAAGAGCGACTCTCTGGTGCGATCCGATCCTTCATGGTCTTAAGGAACGCAGTTTCATACTTTCTTCTTGTGAGCGAGCCTTGGTGGCTTGGTCAAAAAGCTAGCCAACAGTATCCGCTCTTTCCTTCACAGGGAAGTTACGGGTCCTTACAGTGGTATCAGAGCTTTGGTTTGCAGAGCTCGAGAACAAGGCACATTAGAACCAAACGAAAGAATTCACCAGGATTGGATTAGTAATATCCAATGAGAATGACTCGTTAGAGATGGGATCAGTAGTATCCAAGAACGAGTGTGAAGAGTATATTTTTAAAATGAAAATGAATTTTATTTTCAAAATTTAAACCTTATTCAACGTATCTGAATATTTATTTATATTGATTTGGACTATCAGGTATATAGAGATTTTAATATACGTTTGATCCGCGTGTATTGGAAGCCTCCAATATACTGGATAGATATAGAATCACATTCTAGACACCGGGGATGATTCTGATGATGTGGCCACATCATCAGTATTTATATTCGAGTGCCAAAAGTGGGATATCTATATATTTCCAGTTGACTGGTGTGAGAACCAAAATATAGTTAGAATATATTGTTGTGACTTGGCATCAAGAATATGATTTCCTGTATATATATCAAGTTATGAATTTGAGAAGATAATCAACTAATTGATTGCTGATTGTGTTGTTTGATTATTGGTTGATTAATTAAAATTTGAATCATTTAGCCAAGTTGAACCAAAAAGTGAATTGTATTGAAAATTAGTCGCATTTGCATGCATATATATGTACTTACATTGAACAGGTCATAGCAAGGAGGCTAGAGCAAAAGAATAAAATTGTTTGCCCGACAAATAGGTACATGTTTACTAATTTATTGGGTATTGGATGATTTTATGAGTCGATTGGCTAGCCGCTTGGCTGTTTCTTTTTCTTTTTGGATTGGTGAGGGCCATGGGAGGCTATTTGAAATATCCCGAAGTCCCCGGTGCAGGGGAGGTTATGGCGAAATTTTTCGAAAATTTAGGGTGTTAGCCAAATTTTTGAAAAATTTGAACAGTTCTAAGAAATTGAAAAGTTGAAGAACTTAAGCCATAATGAAAATAATTAAAGTTAAGTTGGTTTGTAAAACAACTTTCGGCTTCGTTCCTTTTCGGGGACGAAAAGTTTTAAGTGGGGGAGATTGTAATAACCCGGAAATCCGAGCCAATTTAAAAATTTTATTTTGGCAATTTTAATGAATTTTGAATATTTATAATGAATTATTTTAAATAATAGCGACTAGAAATTTATTTTGAACAGAATTAAAATGTATATATTTATTTGAATCGTCGTTAGAATATAACTATTTTATTTTAATTATAAAAGGAATTGAAAATGGCGCGGTAGTTCGAAAATTCGATTTCAAAATTCAAATGAATGTACAGGATTCAAAATAAACCGGATTTTAACGAAACCGAAAATATTAGAATCTAATTGAGAATATCTTTCCAACGAATCCGAAAACTTGAAATTTCAAAGCGGGAATAAAAAGTTATGCCCAGTTGAAAATTATGAATAGTCGCTATGGAATTCTGGCCCTTAGAAATAGCCATTTTGCAAACGACCTCGGTTTTCGACGAAACCACTTTTTTTGGATCCGTGATGTTAGGTTATTGCTAGGTTTCAAAATTCGTAATTTTCTGAATCAATATGTGAGTGTGGTAAAGGAAATCGCGTTTGACCAGTTTCAGTTGATTTTAATCAACTGGAAAATGACCATTTTTCAAACGGTCTCAGAATTTGATGAAATTAGTTTTGTTAGGACCGTATCATCAATATGAAGCTAGAAATAATTTTTCGGAAATTTTTAGAGTTAATATGTGGCCCAGGTAAATTGAAATGCGCGTTCAAATTCAATATATAGATTTATATTTTTATTTTGACTAAAACTGATCGTAACAGCCGAATTGGCTTACCGGACATATCCCATTGTGTTCGGAATGTGGGTAATTAGCTAAAGGTGATAGTCGTTGGGCTCGGTTTGGAGTGCGAGGTAAAAAGTAACTTCTTGGAATTTGAAATTAAATTAAAAATAAAAATATATATAATAACTCATCCTTCTCTCACTTCAGTTGACCGAGAAATAAAAAAATAAAAAAAAGGGGGTTCTCGATCCCATCGTTCTACCCCCGTCTACCGCCGCCTGAGGCGTGCGCCTCACCCCAGCTGCCACTGGCGAAACCGCTCCTCCTCTCCTCTTTCTCCTCTCTCCATTCCCTTCGACGAGAAGCCCTTCCTCCAAACCCGTCGCGCTCCTCTTCGTAGCCCACCACCGCCACTGTTCCGGCCCGCCGCCCCTCTGCCAAGGCCGCCTGACCCTCCCCCTGCCGCCATCTACAGCCCAGCGCCTCCTCAGCACCCCGTCGCACCCTTTTCCCCTTCCAACTCGAGCCAAATCACCTCAAACCGCGGCAACAGCGAACCCTAGGCCTCACCACCACCTGTCGCGACACCTTCGCCCCCACCAGACTCCAGCGCGCCATTCCCTCGTCCTCAAATGGCATCAGTGAGTTTTATTTCGACTTTTATTTATATGTGTAATTAAAAACGTGATTTTTATGCGAAATAAAAATCTGAAATTTACATATGTGTTTATGTTAGAAAAATTCGATTTTTGAAATATATAAAAGCATGATAAAGAGTTGATCTTTATATATATATATATATATATATGAATGTGAAATAAAAATTTGATTTTTATGTTGAAAGCGAAGTTATAAAAATATGGTTTTTATACATATGGAACGTTGATAAAGGTATGATCTTTATTATGAAGATTAGCAATAGTAAAAGTGAGTTTTTACACATGGGATTTTAAAATAAAAACTTGATTTTTATATATGAAGTGGCGAAGTAAAAATATAATTTTTATATAGAAACAAGAGGTATAAAAATATAATCTTTATATAGAAGGTAGCGTTATAAAAATATAATCTTTATAATGAAAACATCCGGTAAAAGATGCTATTTTTATCATCTTGAAAGTGAAATAAAAATATGTGATTTTTATATATGTAGTGAATACGGGCGACGAAAGTGACGAAGGGCAAGCACGATGAAGATTTCCTACATATGAAGAGTCGTGACGTTTGTTTTAGCTAGTCGGTGAGAACTCCTCACTTTTATTTTGATTTCTAGTTGAATATATACTAGGATGCAGACGGTGCTTAGCAGCACCCGACACCCGTCGTCCACAGACCATGGATGACTTGTTTGTTTGGTTGCTGTGTTGTGAAATTTGATTGTGTGATGTGGAATGAAATAAAATATTTTATAGTAGAAAATATTTTATAGTTAAAAAATATATGATTTTTAACGTGTATATAAAATAAATAGTAATAAACAAATCGGACGATTTGTTTATATACACTGATTTGACTGATATTAATTAGGACGATAAATTTTACACATCGCCCAACTGCACAAATAAAATATGTGTTTGTTGATTTGAATCCCCACACGGGTATTGAGATGATATTTGACGTACACTAATCCCGATTGTTTAGATGTATGTTAATCGATGGGTTGACAGGCTGTGTAAGCGTTAATTATTTATATTTAATGCTTATGCAGTTGTGTGGTGCACTCTGGATGATGGTTGATGATTTATCGTTGCTATTATATACATGTGTTGTAGGGAATCCATATAATAAACTTTATATGGTAATTGATTGGGCCTCATTCCAATTTGGAAAATAAGAAATATAAATTCATGTGTTGAATAGAAATATAAATTCATGTGTTGAATAGAAAAATAAATATTCTTGTGTTGAATGGAAAATATAAATTCATGTGTTGAATATAATAAAAATTCATGTGTTGAATGGAAAATATAAATTCATTGAATAGAATAAAAATTCATGTGTTGAATAAAAATATATATTCATGTGTTGAATAAAATATATATTCATGTGTTGAAGAAAATATTCATTTGTTGAATAGAATAACGAAGTTATTGAAACATATAAAGCTGTGTTGGTTAGATATGCGCCATTTTGATGCGAACGATATTTATATCGATTATATTCGTTTTTATAATGATTATAGAAAAAGAAGTGATTTCAAAATATAATATTTTGAAAATATTATCATTTATATATCGATGATATGGAATATTCAATTTTGATTAGAAATTGAATATGAAGTTGAAATCGTTTTGAAAACGAAATTAAAACGATTTATAAAATACGTTTTAAAAGGAAATCGGCGAAATATATATTATATTATATATATATATAATGGCTTGAATAGAACGCACCGCGCTGCGGCAGTTCGTGAATTTTGACCATTGACTTCGAATGGATATTACGGGAGATCCGACTGTCGGATTCTCCTAAAACTGGAACCGTTGGGTTCGTATCGAAAAGTGCTTTCTAACGAATATTAGAGATTTGGAATCTAATGGTTGGACTTGGAATTATGTCCAAATCAAATTTGGAAAAGGTCGCTGTAAGTGAAGTTCGATCACCGTTGATGGAAATCGACTGTACGGGCCTTGATAAAATTATTAAAAATAGTAATAATTTGTGTAAAATCATAATAAATGATTTATAAAGAATTGAGATGAAAAATTCCAAATTTGAAAAGATAAAAATAAATTTTTATCGAAATGAACTAGTTTTGAACTAGAATAATAATTTATTTATTTTTAAATAAATAAATTGGATTTGAAAGGGTTTTAAAAGTAACCCGAAGTTTCAATAATTGAATTGGAATGTGATTTTGGGTTTATAGTGAACCGTGTTTTAAATGACAATGGTTCTTTAACTTAGTTAAAGGCAGGATATGATTTCCCAAGTTAAATAATCATTGATAGTGATTTTTGGGAAGATTAAAACCAAGTGGAGTTTTAATGAATCTTTAATTAGATTGAAATGATCGAGAATGGAGTATCACCAGTTTTGCTCCAGGTGATAATTAAATCTTTAATTAGATTTGAACGTGAAATGGTAATTGAATTTACCGATAACACCGTGGTGTTAGATATGAAGTATTACCAGTTTTACTTCATGGGATGAATAGGTTGGGATTGGGAAATAAATGATTACTTCATTGTGGTTCGCTAATCCCGACTAATTTGAATTGATATTTAAAAGAAGATTAAAGAATAAATTTAAATAATTTATCTTTGATAAAAATTTATGGGAACCTTTCCCAAAGTATAAGAATATTTGAATAAAAGAATACTCTGAATTGGAATGAGGCGTATGTTGTGTTTGTGTAACACTTGTTTATTATATACGCGAGTTATTCAGAAAGATCGGGTTTATCCCATTCTGAATAACTAATTCGACGTGGTGTCGAGGATGAAGATGGTGGTCGAAGACCGGAGGTCTTCACATCGTTTGGGTGATTACTGATGATCTTGATTGGGCTGTACACCCAAGAGGAGGGAATCGGTTGGTGATCGTCCGGACGTACTTGGAGATCGATGGATATGCGAGGTACAAGGTGCCTTCGGTTTCGTTCAGACCCAGAACGGACTTGTAAATGGACTGTGTGTCTAACATTGGATTTTGTTCTGTGTGATTGATTTCTATTAAATATATATCTTTTTGTCGGCGGAGAATTTATTCTCTTACTTAACGCCCTTCTCTGAGACGTACGAGCTCAGAGGTTATATATTGATGGATATCAAACGCATGGAGTGAATTGCCTGTGTGGCATGCCTAAGTGGCAATAAGATCAAGGATTCTGTTGAAAAGCAGAGTCTTGTGGTTGATGATCAAAGCACGACCTGTGTGGCATAGCTTTGTGTAGCGTTGATTCGCGAGCCTCACACCCCGGTTGTGAACCAGAAACGGAGAGGACCTCAGGGAGGGCATGCGTTTCCTTCTAGCTAGGGTGGTGTCAGTGACCTACCAGCCCTGACATTTATATTATTTTCACCTGTGTGGTTGTTGCTGTTGCGAGGCGCCTCGGATATTCGGTGACTATGTGGAGCCGATGGAGTCATTTGGCTCATTGACGCCCCAAAGGGCGGGGAAACGCAGTGTTCAGGCATTTTTGTAACACCCCACACCCGCTAAGGTCACTCGCTAAGGGAATGCCTTAGTTTTGGTGGAGTATTTTTAGTGAGTATAGAACAGAAAAATTACCACAAGACAGATATAAGTAATACTTGAAAATTTAAAACATTATTTCATTGCAGCGGAAAGTAAAACATGCTTGGTTACATCACAAAACCATAACAACTATTTGTACATAATATCCATCTTGATAAAATAGATGTACATAATCCCACTACATAGACAATAGCCATAATAGAAAAGATAAACCGAGCTTTACTTCTACGGTCCAAGCCCAAAAGATAGAAATAGCGGTCTGATCCAAGCCCACTGGTGCTAGGCCCACTCTGAAAACCTGAGGGTTGGGAAAAAGATAAAAACAACGGGGTCAGACATAAGTCTGAGTGAGTCCTATAACCCTAACAATACAACCATTAAAGTAATTAGGGTATGACATAAATAAGGTACGGTACCTCTGGGGATAATGACCACACTAAGTAGCCAACAAAACATAGGATGTACTAAGATAACCGAGAAGACGCTTTTATCCACCCAAGGATAATTATTAGATTACACCACCCCAGACTTATTCACCCAAGGGTAATTCCTACACTGCACTACACCAGTTCTACCCACCAAGAGTAATTCCTACTTAAAGGTTGATCCCACTAAGTGTACTTAGTAATTTTTACCCGGTAGTTTCTTGTACCCCTACACAGGTGCCGTTTGCCCCTATCTTTACTAGGTGTACCCACTACCCCCAAGCGATCGGCTCCCTACCGTAGATACCCGTGCTGGTCCCACAAAAAGGGGTGTATCATTCCCCAAAGTGGCTACCAGATAATATCACTGTGCACGGCTTTATATCTACACGATGCAACAACGACTTACCAACCAGCCCGGGTCCACACACGCATATGAAACCCGTTGATCCTGCGTTGTCACCGCTAACCCGTTTTGGCCGCTTATAGTCAAGTCCAATATGCGTGTCCCGTCACCCGACCAGAGTCGGGCCCACAAAGATACGTTTGGGATATTGGTTGAAATGGGCCCCCACAAGCTACTACTTAAGCTTGCTATTTTTATCTAGTGCATCCCACTTAACCCCTTTTTATAATCATGCCCCCTTACATGTTAAGATTCGGTTAAGTCATCAATCATATTTCAATTGCCACTAAGGGCACCCACTAGATTTCCACATGCCACCCAAAGCACTTACTTAACCCTTCACCCATGTTTTAATTACATGTTCCACTTTGGTTAAGTATTCTAATCGTATTTTCTATTGCCACCCAAGGCAACCCACTAGTTTCCTCATGCCACCCGAGGCACCCCCACTAGTTACTACATGCCACCCAAGGCACCCACTTAACCCTCATGTCCCACTACATGCTAATTTGGTTAAGTGTTTCTTAATTAATTAAGACCGTGATCCTCCTAAAGACCTCTCACATTAGACTATCTTTTATGACCGCTGGTTAAGCCGGTTGGGTCCGGGCAGCCTTACGTCATAACCGAGTCTAACCTCGTGTCTTTAGGTTAATCACGTATTTAGTTTGTGACTAAGACCTCTCACATTGGGCCAATCATTTGTAGCCGCTGGATGGCCGGTCGGTTCCGGGCAGACTTCCGCTACAAAAGGGTCCAACCTCGTGTCTTAGTTGATTAATTACGCCTAATTAATCACCCCCACAATTAATTATCCCTAATTAATTACACCTTTTTCATAACATGGGTAGACCTAACTCAATAGGTAAATTCCCATGGGGTAGACCTAACTCAATAGGTAAATTCCCACTTATGTTAATTTATTTTTATGGTATGCTTAATCATACCCAATCATACTTTTATTAACATATTTACCAACCCCATCGTTCCCCACGTAAATCGTTCTCATTTCATGACATAAATAAGGGGAAGATCATCACAAATATCATGGGTTTAGCATACAACTTTGTCATGGGTTAAGAGGATGTCAACTTGCATATATGAACATATATTAACCCAACTACATATAACCCAAACTTGCATATTATCATACACATATCTTGCATAACATGTTGAACTTGCATATAAGCATTCTCATAACTTGCATAACATGTTAAACATGCATTTAAGCATACACATAACTTGCATAAGCATTCATATACTTGCATAAGCATTCACATACTTGCATAAGCATTCACATACTTGCATCATACTTGCATGAACATTCACATACTTGCATGAACATGCATAACTTGCATATCACATTAAACTTGCATTTAAGCATATACATAACTTGCATAAGCATTCACATACTTGCATAAGCATTCACATACTTGCATAACACCATTTGCATATGAACTTGCATCTTAAAGGAGGGTAAACATGCATAGCATATAAGGGTATCATCTTGCATATGTATGCATCATATTTAAAAGGGTAAACTTGCATGTTATGATTTATGCATAATACCAAACACTTAGCATGCATAAAACCACTTACTTATCATGCATGAAATCAAATACTTATTATGCATAAACCCACCACTTAACTTACATAAACCCAAACACTTATCATGCATAAAACCCAATACTTAGTATGCATACAATCAAATACTTAGTATGCATAACGTCAAATACTTTAGCATGCATAACATCAAATACTTAACATGCATAACATCAAATACTTAACATGCATAACACCAACTACTTAGCATGCATAAAATCACATGCATAACTTGCATATCATGTTACATATAACTTGCATATACTCTCACATATAGTTTGCATAACATGTTACATATGCATAAATGTTGAACATAGTGTTTTGCATCATAAAACATGGAATTAACCTTGCATATAACATAAAACTTGCAAATCACATATCATACAAACTTGCATAAACATATTTATCCACAAACATAGCCATGTCTTATCACATCCTACCATAATCAATTTAACAATTGATTATTAAAGCCATAGAAACTCACCAAAACCAAGATTAGCAAACTTATGAAGTGGAATTAGTGGCTTTAATTGAAGAAGATGTTGATTAGCTTGCAACTCTCTTCATTGATTTGTGGAGGCCATGCTCAAATTTCATTTTGCCATAGTTTAGTTACAAAACCTAATTATGAATGAATTAGGGTAGGGTTGGGGTCTTATTTATAGGATTAGGTAGTGTTTTAGGCCCTTAGATTAACCCTAGGTTAGATTAGGACCGTTAGATTTAGGAAATCTCTAGAACCAGCCCTCTAGGCCAGCCCAAGAACCCAAACTGGTGCACCCAGTTTCACTGGGCGTCGCACCCCTGTCGACAGGCAAGTCGACAGGGCAGTCGACACCCCTGTCGACAGCCCTGTCGACAGCGCTGTCGACATGGCTAGGGCGGGAACTTCTCCCGCCTGACCCGCTGCTTCTATTTAAAATTCTGAATTTGAATTTTTAAATCTGTTTTTATCTTTGAATTTTCTGAAAACTTCTTTGGGCCATAACCGGGCCATACGGACTCCGATTCTCGAAAACTCGGACTCTATTTCGCGTATTTTTCCGAGACGAACGCAATGACGCAGCCCGTTACCCCCAATTCCCACATCTGAGATTATTTATCCTATAATTAGTGAATTTTAGTATTAACTAAAATTCGGGGTGTTACAATTTTAATCCACATCGGTGCACCGGCCCTGACGATCCAAGGGTCACTCGAGCCTCGATCCTGAGACACGGGCTAGAGCGTCTCGAATTCGGTGAGGACTATCTTTTGCCTCGGTTCACAGATGGAAACCCAACTTCCAATACGTGACATTTGCGGTTTTGATTGTAGAGCCTAGTATGGCGACATGATATATGGTACCCATGCCGTCTATGATTGATATTTATGATTGAAATTGTTTTGACACTATACACTTATAATAATATCAAATGATTTGTTTTTAACGTACCAAGCATGTTTGGCTATTATAAGGGAAAACCCTATCCTCCGGCTTGCGTTGCATTGTGTGATGGGACCTGGGTCTTATAATAGCTTCATTTTTCCAAAAAGCATTGCGTTGTTTCGTTATATGCACTGGTATTCTTAGGAGGAAACCCGTTCCGTGTTATACAACGTGGTCCCTTCATATATATGATTTAAAGTAAAGTATTAAATAACTGTTTTAGTTGTCACACCAGTCACATGACTGACCTGGAGTTTATTGTTTTAACCTAAACTCTGGGTGCCCTTATTTTGACACGGGCAGCTAGTAGTTTTGGTTTTGCAGATTTATATTCACAAGATCCTGGTTTATAGCTGGAACGATACTCGGAAAGCTCTGTATCCGTGTATTACTTTCGGTTGTGT
The DNA here is from genome assembly GCA_030737875.1 of Allium sativum. Taxonomy (NCBI): domain Eukaryota; kingdom Viridiplantae; phylum Streptophyta; class Magnoliopsida; order Asparagales; family Amaryllidaceae; genus Allium; species Allium sativum. The sequence goes on along the minus strand of CM060922.1, from coordinate 759,074,032 downwards.
TTTATATTATTTTCCGCTGCTATGTAATTTAAATCTCTGATATTTTCTGTGTAATATTTATTCATACTCTGTATATTCTTGTAATCTGATGAAATTGTTGTAATTAACAATGAAATGTTCTTCTGTTTGCATTCTGATCTGCCTTGTCCTCAAAGTATCCGCTCTTTCCTTCACGGAGAAGTTACGGGTCCTTATAGGTGTTTTGGGAGAAATCATGCCACAAAGTGGCACGGTTCAGTCCTGTATTCCGGCGAAGATATAGGTGCGAGTTGCACCGTTCTCGGGCCGCGGGGAGGAGATGTCATGGCGCTTCACGGTGGAGGATTGATGAGGTCCCGACACTCTGATTTGCGTGCGATGGGAGGTTCTTGAAGTGGAGAATGGGTTTCGGTGATATCCAAAAAAGAACGATACAGGAAGAGGGATTAACGGGGGCAAGGGTAATTAATAAGGATTTAATTAAAGTTAATTAATTTTAATTATTTCCATAATGTAATTAATCTTTCGAAATACGTATCTTTTTCACACGAGGTCCAAACGCAATGATTTCAGTTGCTTTGCGATCGTGGAGCCGAGAGCTTTGCAACAAGACTAACCACGTCCAATTTGGAGCACGTCAGAATTTTGGGCAAATTCAAATGCAAATGGTTCAGAAATTAAGAAATAAAACCGATGGAGTGGAAACCGAATGTGAGAACTTCTCACTATTATTTTTGTATAGTTATTTAAACTATTTTGTAATTGCATATATGAACTGCTCTCTGTCGTCCACAGACCATAGATGACTTGTTTGATTGTACTGTGATGTAGAAATTAATTGTGATTGTCATGTTTTGATATATGAACTGTATATAAAAATTACTTATATAAATAAATATATAAATTATTATGAAATGAAAATAACATAAATATTCATTTACAAACCGGATGGTTTGTTTATGTACACTTATTTATCTGTTATTGATTGGGATGATAATTTTTACACATCGCCCAACTGCACAAATAATAAACAGTATTTGTTGTTTGAAAACCCCACATGGGTATTGGGATGATATTTGACATACACTGATCCCAATAATTAGTGGCATGTCAATCGATGGGTTGACAGACTATATAAGTGTTATTTATTTATTTTAATGCTTATACAGTTGTAGAATGCACTCTGGATGTTGTATGAATTTTTAATGATTGTTTATCGTTATTATTGTGTACATGTGATGTTGAAATCCATATATAAAATTATATGGTAATTAATTGATTCCGATTCTAGTTCAGAATTAACAAATATTTTAAAATAATACTCAGTGAATATTGAAATGTGAAGCTGTGTTAAGTAGATAAATGCCATTTTAACACGAATGGGAATTTTGCTGATTTTATTCATTTTATAATGAATATCGAAAAGTGATTCCAAAATCTGATATTTTGAAAATATTATCATTTTAATATTGAAATGATAGGGAAAATAAAATTTTGATTAAAACTTGAAAATTGAATTGAAATCGATTTAAAATGAATTTAAAACGAATTGAAAAGGAATTGAAATAGAATTGAATTGAAATCGATTTGAAATGAATTTTAAACGAATTTATATTGGAATATTCAATTTGGATTTGAAATTGAAATGGAAGTGGAAATCATTTTTAAAACGAATTTAAAACGATTTATAAAATTCATTTTAAATGTAAAACGATGAAATATATAATATATATATATATTATGTATGTTATAATGGCCAGAATAGAATGCGTCGCACAGCGACCGTTCGTGAATTTCGACCATTAACTTCAAATTGATGTTACGGGAGATCCGACCGTCGGATTCTCCTAAACCAGAACCGTTGGGTTCGTATCGAAAAGAGCTTTTCAATGAATATAAGAATTTGAAATCTAAGGGATAGATTTGGAGATATGTCCAAATCAATTTCAGAAAAGGTCACTATGGATATAGTTCGGTGGCCGTTATTGGAAACTGACTGTACGGGTGATAATACAATTATTAAAAATATGAAAAAATTATGTAAAATCATAATAAATGATTTGGAAAGATTTTGGATGAAAAATTCCAGTTTTGAAAGATAAAAATATATTTTTATCGAAATGAACGAGTTATTAACTAGAATAATAATTTATTTATTTTCAGAAATAAATAAATTGGGTTTGAAAATGGTTTTAAAATAACCAGAATTTCCAATATATGAATTGGATTAGATTTGAATTGAAATTATCTTCGGAATATTTCGATATTGGATTCCGTGATTATACGGACATTGTGGAGGAATTTGGAAGATATATATATATATATCGTTATTCCCAATACGATATTTGTTTGTTTTAGAATTTGATATTGAATATAAGCGGATATATTTTCTATTCAGAGCCTGATATTTAATATCAAATTGGTTTTTGGGTTTGTCGTGAATGGTGTTTTAAATAACACTTGTTCTTTAACACGATTAACAATGGAATGAGATTTTTGGTTTGTCGTGAATGGTATCTTTAATAATACTGTTCTTAAACCCAATGGAGTTAAGAAAAATAAAAACTAACTAGAGATTAGCAAAGTTGAATTGTTTCCTGGGTATTGATCTAATGTTGGTTTCGGCCCTCGGGATTAATACTTAAGGAATTGTTCTCTTACTAATTTACGGTTAGAGACTGATGGGATGAGGTCTTCAATAATACTGTTCTTAAACCCCGTGTGAAAAGAATAAATCTTTTAATTAAAATGTAGAGTATAATTACCAATTAATTAACATTTGATTAGATTTGAAATGGAATATGAATTGGGTTTATTGTGAACTGTGTTTTTAACGACATCCATTCATTAACCCGATTTACAGTGAAATGAGATTTGGAACCTATAAATCTTTTTATTAAATATTTAGTGGAGATTTACCAAAGTAAAGTTTTCCAATTTAATATATTGGAAAGGAATGGAAATCGATTGGATAATAATCGAAGTGAGTTTCTGTGGAGGAAGACTGTTAATATATATGGAATTTAAAAGGCTTCGTTGTTATTCCATTTATATTATTAGTCTGATACGGAAATTGATATCGATTATATATTGATTTGTTTTTCTGTGAAGATTCCATAATTAATGGAATGTGATTTTGGGTTTATCATGAACCGTGTTTTAAATGACATTGGTTCTTTAACCCAGTTAAAGATAAGATTAATTTCTTAGCTTTGAATAATCATTAATATTGATTTTTGGGAAGATTAAAGCTAAATGGAGTTTTAATGAATCTTTGATTAGATTGAAAAGTGAATGTGATAATTAAAATTATCAATTCAAGAAAATGATCGAAAATGGAGTACCATCAGTTTTACTCGAGGCGATAGCTAAATCTTTAATTAGATTTGAATGTGAAATGGTAATTAATATTTACCGATAACACCGTGGTGTTAGATATGGAGTATTACAAGTTTTGCTCCATGGGATGAATAGGTTGGGTTTGGGAAATAAAATAAATGATTGCTTCGGTGTAGTTCGCTAACCCGACTAGTTTGGAAAACCTTAGTATGGTTTGATATCCAAAGGAAGATTAAAGAATAAATTTAAAGAATTTATCTTTGATAAAATTAATGGGAACCTTTCTCAAAGGAAAAGAATATTTGAATAAAAGAATATTCTGGATTAGAATGAGGCATATGATGTGTTGTTATAACACTTGATTATAAGATACGCAAGTTATTCGGAAAGGCCGGGTTTAACCCATTCAGAATAACTGATACGACGAAAAGTCGAAGAGATTGAAGACGGTGCAAGACCGACGATCTTCACATCGAATGGATGGGTTGCTACTGATGCTCATGATTGTAGTAGCTACCTTGAAGGGGCTAAACTGGTAGCCGTTCGGACATACTTGCTGATTGTACGGATATGTGAGGGCCTCTCTCCTATATTGGACATACGGGACGAGGAATAAGGTGCCTATGGTTTCGTCCAGACCTAGAACGGACTTATAAATGGATGGTGTGTCTGACATAGTATTCCTTTATACTATATTCGTTGATCTCTGCTAAATATATATCTGTTTGGTGGTGGAGAATTTATTCTCTTGCTTAACACCCTTCTCTGAGACGTACGAGCTCATAGGTTATATATCGGCATAAATCATTGGTACGGTATGGATTGATAGTGTAGCATGCTGAGATACAGTGATCCAAACCTTTGTTGAAAAGCAAAGTTTGGTGGATGATGATCAAAGAACAGCTTTAATATAGCACGGCTTTGTGTAGCGTTAATTCGCGAGCCTCACACATCGGTATGGTGGCAAACTGATGGTTAGATCAGTATGATTTAGAGATGAGGTTAAACACCCTGTGGGTTGTCATGAATTCGGTCAACCGAGGTGATACTGGGTGTGGTCGCCCCACACCAGTAGGGATAGGGGCATCCCCCCGATTTCCGGATGGATAGTGTTAGCGGTGTTTTCCAATGCTTGGACGTAAGCCGTGGTAACTTGTTTTCCTGAATAGTGCGGATGTGCATTATGTCGTTTTCGCATGCCTGTGATGTAAGCATTGGGAATTGTACTACGCGATAGATCTTTCGGATCAGGAGCCACCATGATGGAAATTCAAACTTCCAAATAAGACATTTTGCGATTTTGATTATAGAGCCTAGTATGGCAACATGATATATGGTACTCATGCCGTCTATGATTGATACATTTATATTTGAAGTTGATTTCTTCACTTATAATAATAATAAATGATTTGTTTTAAATGTACCAAGCATATTTGGCTATTATAAGGTAAAATTCTATCCTCCGGCTTGCGTTGCATTGTGTGATGGGACTTGAGTCTTATAATAGCTTCATTTTTCTTTATTTAGCATTGCGTTGTTTGTTTTAGGCACTGGTATTCTTGGGGGTAAACCCGTTCCATGTTATACGGCGTGGTCCCTTGATTTACCTTATTTTAAAGTAAAGTTTTAAATAACTGTTTTAGTTCTCACACCAGTTCCATGACTGACCTGGAGTTTATTGTTTTAACCTAAACTCTAGGTGCCCATATTTTCCACACGGGCAGCTAGTAGTTGGGTTTAGCAGATATTATATTCACAGGATCCTCGTATATAGGTGAAGGGATATTCGGAAAGCTCTGTATCCATGTATTTCTTTCAGTTATGTTTTGTATTATTTTTCTGCTGCTATGTATTTAAATGTAATTTAAAACTTTCATATTTTCTATTGTATAATATTTATTCATTTATGCTCTATTATATTCTTGTACTCTAATGTAATTGTTGTAATAAACAATGAAATGTTCTTCTGTCTATGTTTCGATTTGTCTTGTTCTCGAAGCAATCCGGGCTTTCCTTTACAGGGAAGTTTGGGTCGTCTCATTTGGTATCAGAGCTTTTGTTTACAGAGCTCGAGAACAAGACACATTAGAACCGAAGGAAAGAATTCATGAGAGATTGGATTAGTAATATCCAATGGGAATGACTCGTTAGAGATGGGATTAGTAGTATCCCAGAACGAGCGTGAAGAGTGTTGTTTTAAAAAAAAAATCAAATTTTGTTTTAAAATTTCATATCACTTATTCATATTTGAATATTAATTTTAGATTGATTTTGGACAATCCAGTATATGGAGATTTTGAATATATGCGTAATTAACGTGTATTCGAAGCCTCAAATATACTGGGTAGATATAGAATCACACTCTAGTCGCTCGGAGATGATTCTGATGACTGATATATCATCATCAACATTTGTGTTCGAGTTTTGAAAGTGTGATATCTATATATTTCCAATTGACTGGTGTGAGAACCAAAATTAGATATAATCTACTGTTGTGATTTGGCATCAAAAACAGGATTTTTGTATATATATTAAAAAAAAGTTATGCATTTGGAAGGCTAATTCACAAATTGATTGCTGGTTGTGTTGTTTGAGTAATAAAAATATTGGAACGATAATTAATTGAAACCAATATGTGAATTAAGCTAAAATTAGCCAATTCAAATAAAATTTGAAATGAATTGAAAATTGGTTGAAATTGCATACATATACGTGCATATATATTGAACAGGTCATGGCAAGGAGGCTAGAGAAGAGGAATAAAACTGTGTGCCCGACAAATAGGTACATGTTTACTAATTTATTGGGTTTGGATGATTTTATGAGCCGATTGGCTAGCCGCTTGGCTTTTTCTTTTTCTTTTTGGATGATGAGGGCCCTGCGTGGCTAGTTGAGGTTTTAAATGTCTCCCCGTACAAAGGAGGTTATGGCAAAAAAATTCGAAAATTTAAGGTGCTAGCCAAATTTTTGAAGCAATAGAAATTTCTCAGAAACTGAAAAGTTGAAGAATGAAAGCCAGAAAGAAAGTTGAGTTTGTTAGAAAAACAACTTTCAGCTCCGTTCCTTTTTTAGGAAGAAAAGATTTTAGGTGGGGGAGATAGTAACTACCCGAAAAATCAAAACCAATTTTTTTTTTTATTTTAACAATGTTAATGTATTTTGAATATTTAAAATGATTTATTTTAAATAGTAACGACTAGAAATTTATTTTGAATAGAATTAGAATATATATATTTATTTAAATTGGAATTAGAATATAAATATTTATTTTAATTATAAAAGGATGGAAACGACGCGGTAGTTTGAAAATTCGATTTCAAATTTCAAATGAATGTACAGGATTCAAAATAAACCGGATTTTAGTGAAACTAAAATTATTTAAATTTGTTTAAAAATATCTTTCCAACTAATGTGAAAAATCCAGATTTCATAGCGGGAATAAAAAAGTTATGTCTAGTTTAAAATTTAAAATAGTCGCTATGGAATTTAATATAATATAATATATAGCCATTTTGCAAACGACCTCCGTTTTTGATGAAACCACTTTTGTTGGATCCGGAATGTCAAATTCTTGCTAGGTTTCAAATTTCATAATTTTTGGAATTAATATGTCAGCGCAGTAAATTTAAACGTGTTTGGTCAGTTTAAATTTGAATTGGATCGATCAGAAAATGGCCATTTTTCAAACGGTCTCCAAATTCGACGAAATTAGTTTTACTAGGGTCGTATCATCAAAACATAGATAGTATTTTTCTGGAATTTTTGGAGACCGTATGTGGCCCTCGGTAAATTAAAATGTACATTTAAATTAAATATAAAATAATTTATATTTTAATTTTGAGAAAAACTAATCGAAACGATGGAATTAGCTTGCCAAACATATTCCATTGTGTTCAGAATGAGGTATTTAGCTTGGGACGACACTCGTTGGGTTTGATTTGGAGTTTGTATTAATAAACAAGTATTTTTCAAGTTAAAATAATTAAATATTATTATAATATTTTATAAATACCCCTTGATAATTTGTAAACCCTAATTCCCGTTTACCCAGCCGCCACCAGTCGATGAATGATTCAAATCGTTTGATTTATCCTCCAACTTTATCTCTCAATCCACCACGCGATTCAATAATCGTATAAAACAAAAACCATAAAGAATTCTCTCCACTTTAAAATGATATGAGTTTGATGATTTATCGCTGAGTGTTTTGGGAGAAATCATGCCACAAAGTGGCGCGGTTTAGTCCTGTTTTTCGGCGAAGACATAGGTGCGAGTTGCACCGTTCTCAGGCCGCAAGGAGGAGATATCATGGCGATTCATGGTGGAGGATCAGATGGGGTCCCGACACTCTGATTTGCATGCGATGGGAGATTCTTGAAGTGGAGAATGGGTTTCGGTGATGTCCAGAAAAGAACGATACAGGAAGAGAGATTAACGGGAGGCAAGGGTAATTAATAAGGGTTTAATTAAAGTTAATTAATTTTAATTATTTCCATAATGTAATTAATCTTCAGAAATCCGTATCTTTTTCATACGAGGTCCAAACGCAACAATTTCAGTTACGTTGCGATCGTGGAGCTGAGAGCTTTGTAGCAAGACTAACCGCATCCAATTTGGAGCATGTCAGAATTTCGGGCAAATTCAAATGCAAACGGTTCAGAAATTCAGAAATAAAACCGATGGAGTGGAAACCGAATGTGAGAACTTCTCACTATTATTTTTGTACAGTTATTTAAATTATTTTGTAACTGCATATATGAACTGCTCTGTGTCGTCCACAGACCATGAACGACTTGTTTGATTGTATTGTGATGTAGAAATTGATTGTGATTGTCATGTATTGATATATGAACTGTATATAAAAATTATTTAAATAAATTATTATGAAATGAAAATAAAATAAATATTCATTTACAAACCAGACAGTTTGTTTATTTATCTGTTATTGATTGGGATGATAATTTTTACACATCACCCAACTGCACAAATAATAAACAGTATTTGTTATTTGAAAACCCCACACGGGTATTGGGATGATATTTGACATACACTGATCCCAATAATTAGTGGTATGTCAATCGATGGGTTGACAGACTATATAAGCGTTATTTATTTCTTTTAATTTTTATACAGTTGTAGAATGCACTCTGGATGTTGTATGAATTTTTAATGATTGTTTATTGTTATTATTGTATACTGTGGTGTCGAAATCCATATAAATAAAATTATATGGTAATTGATTGAGTCTAATTCTAGTTCAGAATTAACGAATATTTTAAAATAATATTAAGTGAATATTGAAATGTGAAGCCATCTTAAGTAGTTAAATGCCAGTTTAACATGAATGGGAATTTTGTCGATTTTATTCATTTTATAATGAATATCGAAAAGTGATTTCAAAATCTGATATTTTGAAAATATTATCATTTTAATATTGAAATGATATGGAAAATTAAATTTTGATTTGAATTTGAAAATTGAATTGAAATCAATTTAAAATGAATTGAAAAGGAATTGAAATCGAACTGAATTGAAACCGATTTGAAATGAATTTAAAATGAATTTATATTGGAATATTCAATTTGGATTTGAAATTGAAATGGAAGTAGAAATCGTTTTTAAAACGATTTATAAAATTCTTTTTAAATGGAAATCAACAAAATGTATAATATATATTATAATGGCCTGAATAGAATGCGCCGAGCAGCGACCATTCGCGAATTTCGACCATTAACTTCAAATTGATGTTATGGGAGATCCGACTGTCGGATTCTCCTAAAACCAAATCCGTTGGGTTCGTATCGAAAAGAGATTTCCAATGAATATAAGAGATTTGAAATCTAAAGGTTAGAATTGGGGATATGTCCAAATCAATTTCAGCAAAGGTCGCTATGGATGCAGTTCAGTGGCCGTTATTGCTTACCGACTGTACGGCGATAATAAAATTATTAAAAATATGGAAAAATTATGTAAAATCATAATAAATGATTTGGAAAGATTTTGGATGAAAAACTCCAGTTTTGAAAAGATAAAAATATATTTTTATCGAAATGAACGAGTTATTAACTAGAATAATAATTTATTTATTTTCAGAAATAAATAAAATGGGTTTGAAAATGGTTTTAAAATAACTAGAATTTCCAATATATGAATTAAAGTGGATTTGAATCGAAATTATCTTTGGAATATTTTGATATTGGATTTCGTGATTATACGGACATTGTGGAGGAATTTGGAAGATATATATATATCGTTATTCCCAATACGATATTTGTTAGTTTTAGAATTTGATATTGAATATAAGCCAATGTATCTTCTATTCAGAGCCTTGTATTTAATATCAAATTGGTTTTTGGGTTTATCGTGAATGGTTTTTTAAATAACACTTGTTCTTTAACACGATTAACAATGGAACGAGATTTTGGGTTTGTCGTGAATGGTATCTTTAATAATACTGTTCTTAAACGCAATGGAGTTAAGAAAAATAAAAACTAACTGGAGATTAGCTAAGTTTGAATTGTTTCCTGGGTATTGATCTGATGTTGGTTTCGGCCTACGGGATTAATACTTAGGGAATTGTTCTCTTACTAATTTACGATTAGAGACTGATGGGAGGGGGTCTTCAGTAACACTGTTCTTAAACCCCGTGTGAAAAGAATAAATCTTTTAATTAAGATGTAGAGAAGAATTATCAATTAATTAACATTCAATTGGATTTGAAATGGAATGTGAATTGGGTTTATTGTGAACTGTGTTTTTAATGACATTCGTTCTTTAACCCGATTTACAGTGAAATGAGATTTGGAACTTATAAATCTTTTTATTAAAGATTTAGTTGAGATTTTCCAAAGTAAAGTTTCCAATTTAATATATTGGAATGGAATGGAATTCGATTTGATAATAATCGAAGTGAGTTTATATGGAGGAAGACTGTTAATATATATGGAATTTAAAAGGCTTTATTGTTATTCCATTTATATTATTAGTCGGATACGGAAATTGATATCGATTATATATTGATTTGTTTTTCCGTGAAGATTCCACGATTAATGGAATGTGATTTTGGGTTTATCGTGAACCGTGTTTTAAATGACATGGGTTCTTTAACCCAGTTAAAGATAAGATTAATTTCTTAGCTTTGAATAATCATTAATTTTGATTATTGGGAAGATTAAAACTAAATGGAATTTTAATGAATCTCTGATTAGATTGAAAAGTGAATGTGATAATTAAAATTATCAATTCAAGAAAATCATCTAAAATGGAGTACCACCAGTTTTACTCCAGGCGATAGCTAAATCTTTAATTAGATTTGAACATGAAATGGTAATTAATATTTGCCGATAACACTGTGGTGTTAGATATGGAATATTACCAGTTTTGCTCCATGGGATGAATAGGATGGGATTGGGAAATAAAATAATTAATTACTTCTGTGTAGTTCGCTAATCCCGACTAGTTTGGAAAACCTTAATATGGTTTGATATCCAAATGAAGATTAAAGAATAAATTTAAAGAATTTATCTTTGATAAAATTAATGGGACCTTTCCCAAAGAAAAAGAATATTTGAATAAAAGAATATTCTGGACTGGAATGAGGCGTATGATGTGTTGTTATAGAACTTGATTATAAGATACGCATGTTATTTGGAAAGGTTGGGTTCAACACATTCTGAATAACTGATACGACGAAAAGTCGAAGAGATTGAAGACGGTGCAAGACCGACGATCTTCACATCGAATGGATGGGTTGCTACTGATGCTCATGATTGGAGTAGCTACCTTGAAGGGGCTAAAGTGGTAGCCGTTCGGACGTACTTGTTGATTGTACGGATATGCGAGGGCCTTTCTCCTGTATTGGACATACGGGACGAGGAATAAGGTGCCTCCGGTTTCGTTCAGGCCTAGAATGGACTTGTAAATGGATGGTGTGTCTGACATTGTATTCCTTTATACTGTATTCATTAATCTCTTCTAAATATTTATCTGTTTAGTGGCGGAGAATTTATTCTCTTGCTAACACCCTTCTTGAGACGTACGATCTCAGAGGTTATATATCGGCAGAAATCAGTGGTACAGTATGGATTGATAGTGTAGCATGCTGAGATGCAGTGATCCAAACCTTTGTTGAAAAGCAAAGTTTGGTGGATGATGATCAAAGCACAACTATAATATAGCACGACTTTTTGTAGCGTTAATTCACGAGCCTCACACATCGGTATGGTGGCAAACTGATGGTTAGATCAGTATGCTTTAGAGATAAGGATAGACACCCTATGGGTTGTCGTGGATTCGGTCGACCGAGGTGATACTGGGTGTGGTCGCCCGACACCAGTAGAGATAGAGGCACACCCCCCAATTTCCAGATGGATAAAGTTAGCGGTGTTTTCCAATTCTTGGACGTAAGTCGCGGTATCTTGTTTTTCTTGGATAGTGCGGATGTGCATTACGGCGTTTTCGCATGCCTGCAACGTAAGCCATTGGGAATTGCACTACGCGATAGGTCTTTCGGATCAGGAGCCACCATAATGGAAATCCAAACTTCCAAATATGACATTTTGCGATTTTGGTTGTAGAGCCTGGTATGGCGACATGATATATGGTACTCATGCCGTCTATGATTGATACATTTAAATTTGAAGTTGATTTCTTCACTTATAGTAATAATAAAAGATTTGTTTTAAAACGTACGAAGCATATTTGGCTATTATAAGGTAAAACTCTATCCTACGACTTGCGTTGCATTATGTGATAGGACCTGAGTCTTATAATAGCTTCATTTTTCTTTATTTAGCATTGCGCTGTTTGTTTTAGGCACTGGTATTCTTGGGGGTAAACCCGTTCTGTGCTATTTGGCGTGATCTCCTTATTTACCTTATTTTAAAGTAAAGTTTTAAATAACTGTTTTAGTTCTTACACCAGTCCCATGACTGACCTGGAGTTTATTGTTTTAACCAAAACTCTGAGTGCCCATATTTTTCACACGGGCAGCTAGTAGTTAGGTTTTGCAGATATTATATTCACGGGATCCTGGTTTATAGCTGATGGGATATTCGGAAAGCTCTGTATCCGTGTATTTCTTTCAGTTATGTTTTGTATTATTTTCCCGCTGCTATGTATTTAAATGTAATTTAAAACTTTGATATTTTCTGTTGTATAATATTTATTCATTTATACTCTGTTATATTCTTGTACTCTGATGTAATTGTTGTAATAAACAATGAAATGTTCTTCTGTCTATGTTCCAATTTGCCTTGTTCTCGAAGCAATCCGGGCTTTCCTTTACAGGGAAGTTTGGGTCGTCTCATTTGGTATCAGAGCTTTGGTTTACAGGACTCGAGAACAAGACACATTAGAACCGAACAAAAGAATTCATCAGAGATTGGATTAGTAATATCCAATGGGAATGACTTGATAGAGATGGTATTAGTAGTATCCTAGAACGAGTGTGAAATGGTAATTAATATTTACTGATAACACTGTGGTGTTAGATATGGAGTATTACCAGTTTTGCTCCATGGGATGAATAGGTTGGGATTGGGAAATAAAATAAATGATTACTTCGGTGTAGTTCGCTAATCCCGACTAGTTTGGAAAACCTTAATATGGTTTGATCTCCAAAGGAAGATTAAAGAATAAATTTAAAGAATTTATCTTTGATAAAATTAATGGGAACCTTTCCCAAAGGAAAAGAATATTAGAATAAAAGAATATTCTGGATTGGAATGAGGCGTATGATGTGTTGTTATAGCACTTAATTATAAGATACACGAGTTATTCGTAAAGGCCGGGTTTAACCCATTCTGAATAACTGATATGACGAAAAGTCGAAGAGATTGAAGACGGTGCAAGAACGACAATCATCACATCGAATGGATGGGTTCCTACTGATGCTCATGATTGGAGTAGCTACCTTGAAGGGGCTAAAGTGGTAGCCGTTCGGACGTACTTGTTGATTGTATGGATATGTAAGGGCCTCTCTCCGGTATTGGACATACGGGACGAGGAATAATGTGCCTTCGGTTTAGTTAAGACCTAGAATGGACTTGTAAATGGATGATGTGTCTGACATTGTATTCCTTTATACTGTATTCGTTGATCTCTGCTAAATATATATCTGTTTGGTGGTGAAGAATTTATTCTCTTGCTTAACACGCTTCTCTGAGACGTACGAGCTCAGAGGTTATATATCAGCAAAAATCAGTGGTACAGTATGGATTGATAGTGTGGCATGCTGAGATGCAGTGATCCAAACCTTTGTTGAAAAGCAAAGTTTAGTGGATGATGATCAAAGCACAACTTTAAGATATAATGGCTTTGTGTCGCGTTAATTCTCGAGCCTCACACACCAGTATGGTGGCAAACTGATGGTTAGATCAGTATGCTTTAGAGATAAGGATAGACACCCTATGAGTTGTCATGGATTCAGTCGACCGAGTTGATACTGGGTGTGGTCGCCCCACACCAATAGGGATAGGGGCACACCCCTCCGATTCCCAGATGGATAGAGTTAGCGGTGTTTTCCAATGCTTGGACGTAAGCCGCGGTAACTTGTTTTCCTGGATAGTGCGGATGTACATTATGGCGTTTTCGCATGCCTACGACGTAAGCCATTGGGAATTGTACTACGCGATAGATCTTTCGGATCAGGAGCCGCCATGATGGAAATCTAAACTTCCAAATACGACATTTTGTGGTTTTGATTGTAGAGCCTAGTATGGCGACTTGATGTATGGTACTCATGCCATCTATGATTGATACATTTATATTTGACGTTGATTTCTTCACTTATAGTAATAATAAAAGATTTGTTTTAAAATGTACCAAGCATATTTTGCTATTATAAGATAAAACTCTATCCTTCGACTTGCATTGCATTGTGTGATTGGACCTGAGTCTTATAATAGCTTCATGTTTCTTTATTTAGCATTGCGATGTTTGTTTTAGGCATTGGTATTCTTGGGGGTAAACCCGTTCCGTGTTATACAGCGTGGTCCCTTGACTTACCTTATTTTAAAGTAAAGTTTTAAATAACTATTTTAGTTCTCACACTAGTCCCATGACTGACCTGGAGTTTATTATTTTAACCTAAACTCTGGGTGCCCATATTTTCCACACGGGCAGCTAGTAGTTGGGTTTTGCAGATATTATATTCATAGGATCTTGGTTTATAGCTGAAGGGATATTTGGAAAGCTCTGTATCCGTGTATTTCTTTCAGTTATGTTTTGTATTATTTTTCCGCTTCTATGTATGTAAATGTAATTTAAAACTCTGATATTTTCTGTTGTATAATATTTATTCATTGATACTCTGCTTATATTCTTGTACTCTGATGTAATTGTTGTAATAAACAATGAAACGTTCTTTTGTCTATGTTCTGATTTGTTTGTTCTCGAAGAAATCCGGGCTTTTCTTTACGGGGAAGTTTGGGTCGTCTCAGATGTTATCCACAAGTATTACCAAAAATTTATTTAGCAACTTGCTAAACACTCGGCTCATCAAATCAAGTAAATAAGCTAGACGGGTAGATGATAATCCTAAAGAGCATAACTAACCATTGATATTAGCCATTAGAAGTCCTAAATGAAGTCTTTTGAATACTACCTTCGACCATTTTCAACTGATGGAAACATATGCCTAAGTCAAGCTAGGAAAACACTTTTCCCCTACTAACTAATCATAGAGATCATATATGTGGAGGCAACGAATAACGACTTCTCTTCGATAGTTTATTTAGCTCATGGTAATCAATGTAGAGTTTAAGAGAATGATATGCCTTCGTGGAAAAGATGGTTGGTGCTCCAAAATAAATAATACTCCTCTTGATAAAGCCCTTCTCCAATAGCTCATTCACTAGCCTATTTAACTCACATCATTCCCTTAAATCCATATGCATCAAATATAAGGATACCAATCGAGCACTATTTACAAGATAGATCCTAAAATTGATTTTTCTCTGGGGCGGTAGGCGAACAATGTAATGACCCAGAATTTATGATATTTTGAGAATTTGATTTTTTTAAGAATTTGGAAAAACCGAACACGGTTCTGGATACATACACTCATTTTTGAATATGATTTCAAAAAGTATAACGATCAGATAAGTTTTTTATATCAGTTTTATCAACTTACCGGTCAAACAGTTTATCATATGTCGTCAAAAATGAGAATCTGACACTATTCCCCAGTATTGAATCTAGACAAGAAAAACTATGGAAAATGAATTCCAACTTTTTTGTATATCTTACTAAAGTTAAAATAAGGTTAGTGAACTTTTAAAATTGATTTAAAAGTAAATATATTAAGTTTCGATAATTTATTTTATTTTGAAATCCTAAAAATAAACAATTTGCAAACAACCTTGGATTTCGACGAAACCAGTTACAACGGATATGGAATATTAAAATATTGTAAGGTTTCAAATTTCATATCAACCCGAGTTAGTATGTGAGCGTGCACAATATAAACGTGTGTCAAAAATCTTTTTTAAGGCCATTTTGCAAATGGTCTCCGAATTTGACGAAACTAGTTTCATTGATTCTGTATTGATGAAATACTATAGAATTTCAAATTTCGCGTCGATCGGACTTACGGTTTGATTGTACGGGTTGAAAACGTAAAAGGTCATTTAATTAAATGCAAGCTTAAATTAATCAAAAACATGTTTCCTTAATTTACTCACTCCTTAACACCTCACAATCACCTACTTGCACTCTTCCATAATGACCTATCTAGGTAATGACGATGTTATGTTTAGCACATAAAATAAGGAATGAACACAAAAGTTAATACATGGATTAATTAATAAACCATGGAAGGGAAAATTGCTACAAGGTTCACACTTAACCATCAAGCTATTTTGTCTTATGGAGACACCTAAGCGGGCATCTTTGCACATAGCACCCTAGCCCATGTGTATAAATAGGTGCCACTTCCCTTCGCCTTTCTTTTCTTTGCATTTTCCTTTTCTCTTTTTTTCCTCTCTACCTCCATCACTCTCCCCTCCTCCTCCTAAGTTTCGTCTGAAACTATTCCTCCTCCTTCCTCCATTATTTGCACCACTAAACCACTCACACACTTCTTTCCTTCAAAGATCTAATCTTACACACCATAAAAATCCAACCTTTAAACCATTTCAGATATAAAGATGCCTCTTTTTTAATTTTTGTTTAGAGTTAGCAAGCATAGAAATATTTTGCTGAGATTTCAAGTGAAAAATAATTCATGATGCCTTTGTTTAAAGTTAGCAAGCATAGAAATATTTTTCTGAGATTTCAATGAAAAATAATTCGTGATGCCAGAGTATCGTCCGCTTGAAGATTGGAAGTAATCGGAATCATTTTAAAGTAAGAAAGTTAGGACCTTTAGTCGTAGAGAACGAATGAGTGGATCCCTCGGTGAGAAAAACTCACACTTTACACAAGTTTTAACTCCAAATTTGTGCTTTAGTTTGTGGTTATGTTTTGATATAATCTCTTATATTATTATGATTGTTGAGTTATTAATAGTTGATATATGTAAGCGTATTTCTTATATGAAGTTGGTTTTGCAAGTTACAAAAAGTTAGTAAGCAATTTCATTAAGTTAGCGAAGTAAAGATATGATCTTTAAGTATAAATGGTGAGCACAATTTGCTCACGTTTGGATTAATTGTTGTAGTTAGTGTAGTTAATTACGTTATGAATAGTAATTGCTATATTGTTAAGTAACTTTGAGTTTTGACTATTAATGATGTTAATGGAAGTTAAAAAGTTAATTACTTGATAGTTTAGTAATTAAAGTGAATACCCTAATGATTATGAAGTTAAACCGTAAATAAATGATCAATTAATTTGGTTGATAACTTGATTGTTATGTTATGGATTGAATAGTAACATCAATAAATTTTAATGTGATATTGATTGACAACTTGATGTGATGTGTGTCAAAATTAATTTGACATGATTGGATTTGCTAATAACTGCAAATAGATTATAAGCGATGGTTAATAATTTAGTTAAAGTGATTTGAAATAGTAATTAAGTGTTAATGACCTTAACGCTTAAGTTAATGATGCCATTAGGTGATAATTGGCAGTTAATGACTATTAAAGATTGTTAACAAATGCTTATGATGTGTTAAACCCGTATAAGCTAAATTATATGGTGATTGATTGAGTTTTATCCCAAATTGGAATTTAATTGAATAAATAAAATAATAAGTGAAAATAAAAGTTTGAATTTTAAATTCGAAATGATTTAGAAAAAAAAGTCTAAGTAATTACGAATAGCTTTCATAATGATGGAAATTTATTTGAAGAAATTTTCAAGTAATTAAGGCATGTTTCAAATTTGAATTTAAAAGTGAATAGTAATTTTAAAAAGTGAAGTTCGGTTTGGATATCTAGAAAATGCTTTTAACTTAATTTTATTATCCAAACTGTCTTATTTATTTTTATAACGGACTTTAGGAAAGTTTGGATTTCAAAAGGTAAAGTTTGAAAAATAATATTATTTCAATAATTTTAATATTATAATATTTAAATAATGGAATATTTTAATTTAAAGTTCAATACTGGAAATATAGTTTCTAGAATTTATTACATAACTAATAATCTATTTTGAAAGTAATTCAATTCGATTTTTAATATAAATCAAAGTTTGGTCTGAATAGGACTAGTCATGTAGCGGTAGTTCGCGAATTTCGACCGCACACTTCAAATTTGCGTACCAGGAGATCCGACCAACAATCGAATTTTCCTCAAATGAAAACCGTTTGGTTCAAAATGAAAAGAGCTATACAATGCAAAGAAAAGTTTTACAATTCAATGGTTAGATTTTGAAATATGTTCAAATCAAATTCGAATAAAAACAGCGCTAGTCCAGTTTAGGACCTGAAATTGGATTTTATAGAAATGAGTTATTTTTAAATTATTAAAAATAGGGATAAATTATGATAAATCATAATAAATGGTTTGAAAGTGATTTGGATTGAATATGCCAAATTTTGGAAAGATAAAAAGATATTTTATGAAAATGAGCGTTTTAGCAGTGCAATTGCAACGGGTTTTCAGAACGATTTGAAATAAAAGGGTTCAATATAACCAATGATATCCAAAGGATTAAAATGAGGATTTAAGATATTTGGGGGGTGTATGTAACCAAGCTTAATTTTTTCCAAATTAAATTGGAATTGAATGAGAATCGATTTGGAGATAATTGAGATAAGTCTTTGTGGATGAAGACCTTTACTGTTTACGGGATTTAAAAGGCTTTGTCATTATTCCGCTTATAGTATTAGTCCGATGCGGGGAATTATGTCAATTATGTGTCGATATGATTTCCATGAAGATTTCATTGAAAATGAGAGAATGATTTTGGGTTTATCGTCAACGATGTCTTAAATAAAAATTATTCTGTAACCCATTTAAAGGAAAGAAGATTTTCCAAGTTAAGTTAAGGAGTAATTTTTATTTAACCTGAATATAAAAATTTAATGAAAAAGTTTCCCCTAGCAAATGATAATGGAAACAAAGTTTAAAGATTACTTAAAATTAGACAAGCATGTTTTTGTGTAAAGATAAGATCAAATCTTAAATAAGATTTTGGGATAAAGAAAGAAGTTGAAAATAGAATGTTTTATTGTTGAGTTGGGTGATCTTCTGTGTGTTTGATCTGATGTTGGTTTATGCCTTCAGGGTTATACACTTGATAGATTATTCCCTTGGCATTGTGCAATTGAGAACCAGTTCTAATTAATGAATGGTTCTCCTTAATGGTAAGTTAAGAAATCATAAGTACACTTTTCGGCTAGAGATATGATCAAGGAAAGATAATGTAATCTACCCTAATAATGATTAATGAATGGTTTGGGTTTGGGAAAAAATGTTTTCATGTAAAGATAAATGAAATCTTGAATCAGATTTGGATTGTAAGAATGTAAATTATAATGGTAATTAAGCTTACAAAATACGAGTGCAATTAGATATGGAGTATTGCTAGTTTTTCTCCATGGGATGAATAGTATGGGAATGGGATAATGATTTGAGAAATTACCTTTTCGTGAGGTTTGATAATCCCATAAAGCGTAGAAACCTGGTTTGAGTAAAGCTTGTGAAAAGAGATTTTATAATCTATTGATATGATTTCCAAAGAAAGAGTTAACCAAGAATTTAGACTATGTAAATCTTTGATAAGATAGGGAATGAATTCCCAATGTAAAGAATGATTTGAGTAAAAGAATATTACAAAATGGAATAAGGCTCATGATATTTTTGTATATCTATATTGGTTTTAAAGATGCGCTAGTTATTCAAAAAGACCGAGTAATGAAGATTTTGAAGACGGTGGTTGAAGACCAAGGATCTTCACATCATTTGGATTAATTGCTGATATATCAAATTTTAAAGTACACCCAAGACGAGGTTATAAGTGGAAGGGGTCCGGACGTACTTGTTTATTGTTCGGATTTGCAAGTGCTTATCTCCTTTATTGGACAAGGAATACGGTGCCTTTGGTTTTGTTCACAACCCATAACGAACTTGTAAATGGATGTACGTCTGATGTTGTATTTTATGACATAATGAATTGATTTCTATTGATGATATATCAGATAAGTGACGAAGGATCTATCCTCTTAGCTTAACACCCTCATTTAGGACTTATGCACTTAGAGGGTTATATATTAATATACACCGACTACATGTTGTGAATTGACAATGTGGCATGCTAAGTGATAAGCTATTGATGATCAAAGTTTTGTTGGAAAGCAGGGCTTTGTGTGAAAGCGTGACTTTGGAGCCTCACAATTCGGGGATGATCGAAACAGGATGTGTGCGGCAAAGTTATGACCATAACATTTCTTTTAGATAGAAAGTGATGCTATGGTATGGAGCCCTGACAATTTACTTATGTGGATGATAGATCGAGGGCCCTCGGATAAAGGTTGGTAACGACCAGGAATTTTATCTTCAGGAGTAACTCGAACTCTACCCAGTTAAGGGGTGTACTGGCTTTGTGAGCACGAGGACAGTTAGCTCTCAGGGACACCCCTCTAGAAGTGTACCCACCTGTGGAAAAAGTAAGATCCTTTTCTTGGTCATTGTTGGAATCCAACCTCTAATATGAACCCTTACTGTTTTTGTTGTACTCTATGTATGTAGACATAATATATGGGTACCTACGTCTGCTAGGATTGACACATTTATTTTAAAAAGATTTTCAAAGATAGACATTAATGATAATATCAAATGATTCTCGGTATCAAGCATATTTGATTATCATAAGGTAAAACTCGCTTCTAATGGTGTGTATTTTCATTGTATGATGGGATGCGGGTCTTATGGTAGCTTCATTTTCCAAAAAGCATGCATGAATTTTCGAAACCATGTATGACTTGTTATCTAATTCTCAAGCTAGTTAATCCAAGTCTGACTTGAGTGTTTTGGACTTATGTCAGATCCGAGTATATTTCAGGTTTAGACAGGATTCGAGGAGTACCCGGACGATTCCATAGAAGCTGGTGATCTTCATCAGAAGGCAAGGTGTATTCTACTGTCTATACTTGGATATTGTGGTAGTATTATGTGAGGATGGTGTTTATAACTATCCATGGTATGATGTTCCAATTTAAAAAATTCCATTGTAAAGTTATATAGAATATTATATTTGTTCAATTCCGCTATGAGATTCTTCTCTTCTCTTTTGTTCTATTCCGTTGTGTTTTCTCCGATAAAACCCAATGGATTGACTTTGCAATATATGTTTTTGCGGTACATGAGCATCGTGGATGTGTTAAGTATCGACTATCGAAGATCAAAAATTCGGTTTATCATAAAACTTTTCATGGATGCTTACTTTTTGGACTGTAGTTATGTGGTTTATAGTTGGTTCAAAGGGCGAGGGTCTGCGGGTCATCTCATTTTGGTAACAGAGCTTTGGTTTATACAAATCTTTGGGGTATGACTCGTTAGAACAGAAGGAAAGAACTCATCAAAGCTAGGATTGGTAATATCCTAGAAAAAAACTCGTTAGAGATAAGGTTAGTAATGCCCTAGAATGAGTTCAGAGTATTATTTATACGAGAGAGAGTATTTTCAATATAAAAATCTATTTCTGAAAAGTTACATTTTAAATATAAAATGATAGTTTATAGTAATTATATAGAGGTTGGATTAAAAATTGAAATTATCGACGATTTTGGATAGTTGATAATTTCTGGAACCTATTAGGTAAGAAAATAAAATGAGTCCTATAATTATGAATACCTTGTGAATTAAGTTTCACAGTTTTAATTAAAATGTATTTGGTAAACAATTAGGAAGGTTTATCTAAAAAAGATTATAAATAAATTTGTTTGCATCTTCTTTCCTTTTCGAAGACGAAAAGTTTTTAAGTCGGGAGAATGTTATGACCTAGAATTTCTAATATTTCGAAAATTTGAGTTTTTAAGAATTTGCGATAACCGCGCATGACTCTTGATATATACACTCATTTTTTAATACGATTTCAAAAAGTATAACGATCAGATAAGTTATGTAACGACCCGCCATTTTCGGCCACTTGAAGCCGGTAATTAAACTAGCTCGAACTGCCCGAAAACGACAGATTGTTATTAGCTTCTGAGGTAAATAGAATAAATCAAAGAATCACAGACACAGATACAGAATTACATGACATCTCGCAGCAGAAAATACATAAAATTTTACAATAGAATTTACATAAATAACACAGCGGAAGTTTAATACAATAAATTTCTAACACATGGATAAATGATAAAAGTTTGAAACATACACAATACAAATATTTGAAAGCTGGAACAATTGAATAGGTAGACACGGGCCCAAATATAAGCTTCAAACTCCAAGGGTGAATCTCGAAAGCGGTAATAATCAATCTGTCCCGAACCATAATTGTAACAACCCGCAAATTCTGAACCAATTTAAAAATTTTATTTTAGAAATTTTAATGGATTTTTAAATAGTTAAAATGATTTATTTTAAATAATTACGACTAAAAATTTATTTTAATTGAAGTTAGAACGAATATATTTATTTTGATTATAAAAGGAGTTAGAAATAGCGCGGTAGTTTGAAATTTTGAATTTAAACTTTGACTGACCATACAGGATACAAAATAAATCGGATTTTAGCGAAACCAAAAATATATAAATCTATTTAAAAATATCTTTCGAACAAATCCGAAAAATCGAAATTTCATAGCGGGAATCAAAAGTTATGCCCACTTTAATTTTCAGAATAGTCGCTGTACATATATATATATATATTAATATTAAAAATAGCCATTTTTCAAACGACCTTCGCTTTCGATGAAACCACTTTTGTTGGGACCGGAATGTCAAATTATTGCTAGGTTTCAATTTTCATAATTTTTAGAATTAATATGTGAGCGTGGCAAAAGAAAATGTGTTTTGTCAGTTTCAATCAAATTCGATTGACCAGAAAATAGCCATTTTTCAAACGGTCTCGGAATTTGACGAAATTAGTCTTGTTAGAACCATCTCGGCAAAACATAACCAGAAATAATTTTTTTGGAATTTTTAGAGTTAGTATGTGGCCCCGGTAATTTAAAATGTATGATCAAATTAAATAATTAAATGATTTACAAATTAAATTAAAGAAATAAGGGCTGAGACGATCAAACTGGCTGACGGGACCTAGCCCATCTTGATCGGAACGTGGGTATTTGCCTAGGGACAATTCTTGTTGGGCTGGATTTGGAGTCTGTACAAATTAACGGGCTATTTTCTTAATTAACTAATTAATTAATATTAATATATGGTATAAAATACGTCGTATTCTCCCCAATACCCTAATACATCTGGAGCCGCCTTCCTCAAACTGTTCATGGCCGATATCGCTCAAACAAAACCTCCATTTGATCTCCTTCATCTTGTAATGAATCACTAAACTTCTTAAGGGGATTGTGAAGAACTCAAGATGATCTTCTCATCCAACGGTGGAGATCATCTGGAGCTTCGCCATCACCTCGGTTCACCCGCCTGAAGGTCCGTCGTTGCGCCCCGAATTCCACCACCTGTAGCTGCACGAGTTGGACGTGAATGGGGGTCCTAGGCACGGTTTACGTAGTCCGACAAGGTGGAGGAGTCTGATCCTCTTCAGGCGCTCCGATTTTGGAGAAAATCCTAAACCTAAGTTCGAACTTGAAGTGAGAACCGCGGCCTTGTTTACTGTAAGAAAGAAGAAGGAAAACCTTCATTATATAATTTATTTATTTATTTTAATTTTTTTTTATCAATCTAAAATAATCCATAACTCGTTCAGATCAAATCAGAAATTCGCGAAACGAAGTGCGTTGGACTCGTATTGAAGAGATCTACAACATGAAGCTAACTAGAGCTGAAACAGAGCAGGTTAGAAATTCAACAAAAATTGATGTGAGATCTCTATTTTAATAATAAAATTATTATTTATTTTGATGTAAAATTTATATATGTGATTGGATGAAATTTGGATTGATTGTTTGAGATTGAAAATGGATGGTTAGATTGAATTGTGTATGCTAGATTGAAATGTTCATGTTTGTCAAGTTTTGATTATACAATAAAAATCATATTTTTATTGTAGATCTGTTTCAATAAAAAGATTAGCGATTAAAGATTGTATTTTATTCGTAGAACCGTTACAATAGAAAGTTTAGATTATAAAGTTCATATTTTTATTGCTGTTTAAGTAAAATAAAAAGATTATATATTATTGTCAATTTTGTTAAACATGTTTGATTAAGAATAAAAAGGTCAATTTTGGTAAAAATGTTTATTTAGAATAAACATGTAAATTTTGCTAAACATGTTTAAAAAGAATAAAAAGAGTTGAAATAAAATAACATATTTTTATTTCCATTTTGTCACAATTAAAGATCATCTTTTTATAGTCACTTTATTTCATTAAAAAGACTAGAATAGAAAAATGTCATTTTTTATTGTTCTTTAGTCTCAATAAAAAGATTTCATTTTTATTTGCATATTTAGACACAAATAAACACCATAGAAAAAGATTTCATCTTTATTTGCATATTTAGATGCAAATAGACAACGTAGAAAAAGATTTCATCTTTATTTGCATATTTAGATGCAAATAAACATTGTAGAAAAAGATTACGTTTTTTGGTTTGAATTTTAGATCCAAACATAAAACATGGAATAAAAAAAATTACATTTTTATTTGCATTCTTTGATGCAAATAAACATTGAAAATGAAAGTTGTATTTTATTTGCATTCTTGGATGCAAATAAACATGAAATTTAAAAGTTATATTTTTTTTATTTGCATTCTTTATGCAAATAAAACGTTGAAATTAGAAGTTATACTTTTATTTGCATTCTTTGATGTAAATAAACTTTGAAATTTAAAAGTTATATTTTTTATTTGCATTCTTTGATGCAAATAAAACATTAAAATGAAAGTTATATTTTTGTTTGTTTTGATATGAATAAAATATTGATTTGAAGGATTGAATTCTTATTTGCATTCTTTGATGCAAATAAAACATGAATTAAAAAGGTTACCTTTTTGTTTGCATTTTAGATGCAGATAAAAGCCTAGTTTAAGAAGTTACTTTTTCACTTGCATTTTTTGATACAAATAAAAGAATAGAAGAAGGTTATATTTTTCACATACATTTTGATGCAAAAGAAAAAGTAGTATAAAATATGCATTGGAAATAAAATAGCATTTTTGTTAAAGAATGTACATTAGATTAAAATAACATATTTGTTAGGAAATGTACACTCGATTAGAAATGACTTTTGTTATTAAGAAATGTCATTTAAGAGAAAAATGCCATGATAAAATAAAAGTGTCATTTTAGATTAAAATGTCATCATAGAATAAAAAATTATCGTCTTAGAAACTTGCCATGTTACATTAAGATGTGATGATAAAATAAAAGTTATCATTTTAGAAATTTGTCATGTTACATTAAAATGCCATATATTTAGGTTATGACATGTTACATTAAAATATATGTTGTGTTGAAATTAAATTATAAATACTTATTTATAATTTAATAGTGAAATTTTGTCAAATAGGAAATAATTCAAACTGAATTATAATTGGTTAATCCATTAACCAATGATTTATTTAGATGAACGGTTGTTTGAAAACCCCACACGGGTGTTGGGATGACATACACTAGTCCCAATATTTAACTGTATGTCAATCGATGGATTGACAGTTTGTGTTGAGCGTTTATTTATTTATTTATTTATTTTAACGCTCGCACAATTATGAATCTCACTCTGGTTGTGAATGGATTGTTTAATGATTACATATCATTATTGTTATATGTATACATGCGATGCATGAAATCCATACAACTGAAATTGTATGGTAATTGATTGAAATAAAGAATATTCAAAAATAAAGTATCTTTTAAAATAAAGAATATTTTAAAATAATAAATATTTAAAAAATAAAGCCGAGTTAAGTAGAAATGCCATTTTTAACCCGAACGGGTTCATCGATCGGTTTATTTCATTTTAAAATGAATATAAAAAGAAGTGATTTATAAATCTCATATTTTGTAAATATGAATATTTTAATATGATAAAATATAGAATATTCAGTTTTGCTTTAAAATTGAAAATGTAGTTAAAACCATTTTTAAATGAATTTATAAATATTTTATAAATACGATTTATAATAGAAATCGATGATATACTATATATATTTATATAATGGCCTGAATAGAACGCGCCGTGCAGCGACCGTTCGCGAATTTCGACCATTAACTTCAAATTGGCGTAACGGAAGATCCGACTATCGGATTCTTCTAAAACCGGAACCGTTGGATTCGTATCGAAAAGAAATTCCAATGAATATAAGAGTTTTGAAATCTAACGGTTGAATTTGGAATTATGTCCAAATCAAATTTGGAAAAGGTCGCTATGGATGCAGTTCGGTGGCCATTATTGGAAACCGACTGTACGAGCGATAATAAAATTATTAAAAATATGGAAAAATTATGTAAAATCATAGTACATGATTTGGAAAGAGTTTGGATGAAAAATCCCATATTTGAAAAGATAAAAATATATTTTTATCGAATTGAACTAGTTATTAACTAGAATAAATCCTTTAAATCAAGATTTAATGAAGTTTTCCAATTAATTGATATTTAATTGGAATTAAATAAGATAAATTGGATTTTTGGGTTTGTCATGAACGATGTTTTAAATGACATTTGTTCTTGAACCCCGTATGAAAGAATAAATCTTTTAATTAAGATTTTAGAGTTTTCCAATTATATTTAATAATTGGAATAAAAGGAAATGTGAATTGGGTTTACCGTGAACTGTGTTTTAAATGACATTTGTTCTTTAACCCAATTAACAGTGGAAATATCATTTGGAATTTATAAATCTTTTATTAAGATTTAAGTGGAAATTTTCCAAATGTAAAGTTTTCCAGTTTAATATATTAAATTGGAATAGAATGGAATTCGATTTAATAATAATCGAGATGAGCTTCTGTGAATGAAGACCGTTACTATATATGGAATTCAAGAGGCTTTGCCGTTATTCCATTTATATTATTAGTCTGATACTGGAACTTATATCGATTATATATTGATTTGATTTCTGTGAAAATTCCATATTTAATGGAAGATGATTTTTGGGTTTATCGTGGAATGTTCTTAAATGACATTGGTTCTTTAACCCGGTTAAAGATAAGATTTAGTTCTTAAATATGAATAATCATAAAGTAATGATTTTGGATATTAAAACCAAATTGGGGTTTTAATGAATCTTTAAAAGGGGATTAAAGAAGAAATTAAAGATTTTATCTTTGATAAAATTAATGGGAACTTTTCTCTAATGTTGTGAATATTTATTTAAAAGAATATTCTGAATTGGAATGTAGCATATGATGTGTTTTATAGCACTTGATTTTTATTATAAACATGCGAGTTATTCGGAATGACCGGGTTTAACCCATTCTGAATAATTACTACGACGATTAAAAGTCAAAGATGAAGACGGTGGTTGAAGACCGACGATCTTCACATCGAATGAATGAGGACTACTGATGCTTTTGATTGGAGTTGCTGCCTTGAGAAGGTTTCAGTGGTAGTTGTCCGGACATATTGTTGATCGTTCGGATATGCGAGGTGTAAGGTGTCTCCGGTTTCGTTCAGACCCAAACGAACTTGTAAATGGATTGTATGTCTGACGTTGTATTCCTTTATACTGTATTCGTTGATCGCTGCTTAATATATATCTATGGGTGGCGGAGAATTTATTCTCTTGCATAACACCCTTCTCTAAGATGTACGAGCTTAGAGGTTATATATTGGCAGAAATCAATGTTATGGTATGGATTGACAATGTGGCATGCCAAGATGCAAATGATCAAGGCTTTTGTTGAGAAGCATAGCCTTGTGGTTGATGATCAAAGCACAGCTTTAAAAAGCATAGCTTTAAAAAGCATAGCTTTAAAAAGCATAGCTTTGTGTATAGCGATACTTCGCGAGCCTCACTCCCCGGTATGAACCAGAAACGGGAGTAAGGACTGCAGGGAGAACATACGTTTCTTTCTACCTAGAAGTGATGTCATGGCTTTTACAAGGCCTGGCATTTTTACTTATGTGGATGATGGAATGAGGCGCCTTGGTTATTTGAGTCCCTAGTGGCTCTATTTACACCCCATAGGGCGGGGAAACATATTGTTCAATCATAACTAATCCAACCATTGCACTTTGGTGGACCAACCCTGAAGATCCAAGGGTCAGTTGCGGCTGATCCTGAGACATGGTAGGCTAGAATGTCTCGAATTCAGTGAGGACTATCTCTTGCCTCGGTTCATGATGGAAATCCAACTTCCAATACGACCCATGCGGTTTTGATTGTATTACTAGTACGATGACATAGTATATGGTAGCTATGCCGTCAATGATTGATATTATTATTGAAATGTTTTAAAACATACACACACTAATAATAATATCAAATTCATTTTATCATATCAAGCATTTCTGACCATTATAAGGTAAAACTCTATCCTCCGGTTTGCATTGCATTGTGTGATGGGACTTGAGTCTTATAATGGTTTCATTTTTATAAAAAGCATTGCATTGTTTAACGATTTACTTTATTTATGCACCGACAATCCAATGGAGTAAACCCGTTCCGCATTAGCGGCGTGGTCCTATGATTAGCCTTATTATTAAATAGGTTAAGAAAGATTTCTCATACAGTCCCATGATTGACCTGTGTTTGTTTCACTTGCAAACTCGGGTGCCCCCTTTTCCATACGGGCAGTCGAGTAGCTTTTTGCAGATATTTATCTCTTGAGTAGGATTCTGGATCGAAGCTTAAAGCTGTGTCCAGAGCATAGAAGGTCTTCTGTTGTGTATTGTATTAGATTATTTTAATTTATCTTCCGCTGTAATATGATTCAATGTACTCTGATATTCTGTACTCTGATGTAACATTATTATGATGTTTATAAAATTCTGCTGTTATTTGTTCTAATGTATTGTATGCCCAAAGTTAACGTATGCGGGTTTTGAACGATTTTGATCGATCTAGCGATCGATTAAGTCCGGGCAAAATCCGTGTCGTTACAATAATGCAAAAAAACAAAATAATTCGGATCAGGACTAACATTCTCATAAAAGTTAATCAACACAAATGACATGTTCGATGAAATGCAATCACAACTTAAAGGATGTTTGGGATCACCATCCTTTAAGCATCCGTCTAACTAATATATGAGACGCGACTATGTCAATCCATTAAGTAAATATCAAACTAGTGTATGCGGGATTATAATACTTACACCGTTGGTATATTTCGTAACAAAACTTATATTTCAATTTCAACAAATCTTATCATATTCAAAACATACTGTGTTTTATAATTCAAACATACAAATCAAAATTGTATCTATAAATTTAAATCAATTCTATATATTAAAGAAAATATAAACTTTGAAATATATATATATATATATATATTTATTAGAAAATAAATTATAAACATATATAAGATATATATATATAGGTTTAAAGAATTATTTAATATATAAAAGTTTAAAATACTTATATAATATATATAGTTTAAAATAAATAAAATTATAAGAAAACTTAAATAAACATTTAAATCCATATGTTTACATATAAAATCATTTTACTTCAAAAACACAACCAACGGTGTTCGTATATACTTCATACCCTATAGTCAAGTGATACAGATATTTATCATTTCAATCTGCAATCCCAAATTCAATAAAAATCGTTCAGGTTTATCATTTCAACCCGTAACGATTTTACCCTAATCTAATGTCCGTTCGGGTATGTATCATTTCAACCCTTAGTGATTTTCCTAAAATAGGGGTATCAACAATCATAAACAACAATCACATCATATATATATATATATATCATTAGTACAACTACGTGTCATATGAATATATCGTGTCACATATGAAATGGGCATACATATCGAATCAAACAATTTCTACCAGGAATCCTATACATTTCATATAACAGTTCATTATTGATCTAACATCCATGAAAAAGGTAAGTCAGGTGTGAGATAAACTCACCTTTCATGGCACATAAATGGAGACGACGATTGACGGATTGACTTTAAATGAGACGACAACTTCCACGCACAACTTGAAATGATTTCAACTCGACGATCACTCAATATTATAATTTAATATATAAGAGGAGGCCAGGAAATGTCGTAATGGATCGGTAAGGTTATGGGGTTTTGGGCGGTTCCCAAACTCAATAACACGACTCAAAAATAACACAATAATAAAAAAAAATCAAAAAAAATATTTTATAAATTACACCAAAACCATATTATATAAATAACACACACAAAACCATTAAAGCACACACAACATTACACACTCACAATACACATACCACACAAACAATCCTACTCTTATAATATAACACACATGAACACTTCCTATATATACACTAACTCATACATATACATAAACAACTATACACACACTCATTCAAACAACCCAAACAAAACAAAAACACACCAAAAACAAATCACACAAAGATTAACTTCACCTGAAACCAAAATTACACAACAAACTAAAACTCACTCGTGCTCACGCACTTAGCACACACCATTCAAAAGAATACACACACCACACTTACTCACGCGCAAAAGGTAGGGTGCCACAGTAGCAATGGTTCGGGCTTTGGAAGGGTGAAGGTAGTCAAAGTGATTCGGATGTGAGGGATAGCGGGAAAAGAAGCTTAGTTGTCGGGTTCGTCAGGCTCGGGTGTTGGCTCGGCTGGTGAAATTTTGGGCGAGGTGAGGGGAGAACGGAGTGGGGTCTGGCGAGTTCAGGGAGCTCGGCAGGTGCTGGTATGGCAGTGGATTCAGGCGGAGCAGGAAGCTGGGCGGAACACGGGGTTTGGCTCAGTGCTGGTTGGGTGAGGCAGAGTTTGGAAGAGGCAAGGGGTGGAGACGAGATGAGCTGCTGATGGTGGAGGCTTCGGCGGTAGACTAGGCATTGACGTTTTAAACTCAATTCACGAAGTGCACGAGAATGATAACCTCGAAAACGCACGATCTTCTGAGTAGTGAGACCTTTTCATATTTTTTTCAAATACCAAAGTGAGCGCAAGCTTTGAAATGGAAACAAAAGGACGCATGGCTTTGCAAAGGAAAGAAAGTGCATGGACGTGCATGCATACATAAATAATGGGAAAAAGTAAACGTGCCCATTCATTCATTTTTTTAAACGTGGCTTTTGAAATGCTAATGGATGCATGGAAATCTAAGGTGAATGGTTATAAATGAAACAAATGGTTTGGAAAACAAAAAAAGAAATGAACAACGTATGCATGGTTAAACATGTTATAAAATTGTCCACTTAGAAAACAAAAATTTATTCGGGTGGTTTAATGAAATAAAAAGACAGTTTTTGCAGACCTAAAATGTTTAGAAAAACATAAGGGATCCGAAAAGGGACACATTGAATTCAAATGGCTTTGTTTCAAAAATGAACTGCGCAAGCCTTTTAGCAATTTCAACGCGAATCGGGCACCATAACTGTCAAAAGAATATATTGCGCTAAACAGCGTGACGAGGCGGACACAACGGTATATAGTTTGCAGTGTGAGGATGCTCCGTTCAAAAAGGCATTACGGACCGCTTTTAAAAGGAAAAATGGCACGAGAAAACAATTGAAAGGAAGTCAAAATGTTCGAATTTCATGAAACGAATTTCACCATAGGATTACTGACAACGAATAAAATATTTTTCATGTTTGTCCGAACTGGATTTGGAGAGATTACAAAATCGTCAAATTTTGAACTGATATGCGCAGTTTTGCACTTAAAATTACGCGATCGACAAACATTTAAATTTTCCAATGAAATTAATTTCTATGCTATGTCTGGTTAGACGCATCTCAAATATATATTTTTTTAGATTTTTATTTTTATATTACATTTTCATTTTTATTTGAGATATATCGGTTGCCGCTACCGCAAATAATCGTCAAAAACTGATTCAAATGAAATGACTAAAATTTGTTGTTTTCAATATAAAATTATTTAAATTACTTCTAAATGAAAATAAAAAATATTAAAGATAAACGATTCATTATAAATCAATTTCATGTTTTAATTTCCTAAGTAAATTCAAATCCAACTAAATAAACTCGATTTTACTTATATACAAAATAAGATTGAAACTGAAAATTATATTCATATCAAATCAAATTCATTCGTTATATAAAACCAAAATAAATTTAGTTTTTAATTCAAAATCAAAATAGTTATAAAAATACAAACAACTGAGTTATAAACGAACAAAATAAAATCAAAATCAAAATTTAAAATAAAATACACCTAAATTTCCGGGTTGTTACATTCTCCCCCAATTAAACCTTTCTGTCCCCGAAAAGGAATGAGGCAGGGAAATAGTATTTAAATAATTAATATTTTTAAAATAGTAGTTCAAATCTATCTTCGTATCCATATATATATATATAACTTTGAAATATACATATATATATATATAAATCATAAATTAAAATATTTTCAAATATATTTCAAAATAATTTTAAGTATTCACTTGACATCTCGATTGATGATATATATATCTATCTCACTTTCGAAACCCGAAAATAGACATCGATGATGCCGCGCAGTCATCACTAGAATCATTTTCAAGTGACTAGAGTGTGACTCTATATCTATCCAATACTTATAGGAATTAACATATACGTTGATCAGACGTATACCCAAATCACTAGGTATTCGGTAGGCTAATTTTAACGTCAGGTAAATACTCAAAACATCTTTCTATATTTAAACATAATATATATCAAAATTTTCAAGTCGTATATTATATAAAATATATTTCAAATCATTAAAAAAATTAATAGGGAAATATATATTTCTCCCTCACTCGTTTATTTATTAAAATCAACTTCAATCTATAACAAATATATGACAATATACATAGTATTATTCTATAACATACCAAAATATTTCCAAAGCATATAGATGTTTACCTATATAAAATCTTTCACAAATACATATCGAAATTTCAATATTATACTATGGAAGTTATATTATAATAACTTTTCAAAATAGTTATTTCAAATCAATATTTGTAAAATGGACTCGCTGGAAGACCTACACTCTCCTTCTTCTTCTTACCTTGTTGTAGACAAGGATAGGTCATAGAATTCAAGTTAAAAGTTGATCGAACAAAAGAACCTAATCAAAGAGGATCGACGAAGGAAGATGGATTCGAATGGAAAGGAAATTCCAGAAGAAGATTTAAATATTAAACAAAATTTTATAAACGAAATTATTTATTTTAAAAACATTTAAAATCTCTTTCTTAGTTTATTATGTAGAGATTATATATAAATTTAATTGCAGGTTATTGGTTTGTTATTTAACATTTGAAAATACTTGATAACTCGAAGTTTAACAAGTTTACTGTCGTTCTTACAGACGTTAGGCATACGTTGGCCAGGCGTACGACCAAAATCTCTAAGTACTAAATATCTTTGTTTCAACTTCCAGTGAAAATACTTAAAACATTTAAAATAGATATGGAATATTCTTTACCCCATTGATCGCGGTTAATCGGCGATTGCGCTACTATCTCAGTAGAATCGCTTGTAACCATAGGTATCACACCCCTCGAATTTCGCCATGGTTGTTACCATAGATCGCAGTAACGTGGCGGTTACGCCACTATCCCAGTGGAATCGCTTGTAACTGTAGGCTTCACGCCCCCGAATTACGCTACGGCGTCTAGATCACAGTTACGCGGCCGTTACGCTACTATCCCAGTGGAATCGCTTGTAACTGTAGGCATCTCGCCCCCCGAATTACGCTAGAACAGATAAGTAATAATAATAGTCATCGTGATCTCACCGAGTGAGATTCCAATATCCGTGGATACTCCAATCGATGGAGCACCAACATAGCTACGATTTCCGATGGACACTCTCGAAGAGCGCCAATACAATCCCTCTCTCAGGAATTGCGATTTCGATGGAAGGTACTTCCCATATCTTTATTACGAAAACATATATACTATATATATAGTACTTCATTTCACACTTCACGCATATCACACTTACATAAATATCAATTTACATAAGATTTCCTTTTCAACATCATGTTTCAAATATATTATTCTTATATAAATTCATTATATAAGGTTTCATTTTAAATCAGTTTACTTCTTAATCATAATTGTTCTATACATCTTCCATATATATAAGGTTCGAAAACTCATATCAAAGATTCTCGAACTTTTATTTCAATACCAAGTCAATTTTGATTTTAAAATAAATTTCAATATTCAATGTCATTCCAAATCTTGTTCACAATGGTTGGATCATTCAAATAGTTGAAAAATAATTTTCAATTCAGTAATTGGAAATCATGAGTTCAGTCGTTTCTTATCAAAACATCTCAAGATGTATAATTACACTATCCTAATATACAGGATTATCATTCGATCAAACTCTAGAATCAATTCCAGATTTTCTTTCAATCATTCAAAATATACATATAGGTGTATGTCAAATCATGCTTCCCATATCAAACTTTATTAGATAAACATGTAACAATGCTACCAAAGTGGTCTCTATTCATATATTTTCCCTTTTTGAAAACATTTCATAAAATCATTTCAAACTTTTTACTCGAAAATACTTGTATATACTACTAGTACTTTTTCCAAAACCATAGAAATCAATTTCAAAGTATTCTGAAACATAATTCTCAAGTTTTAGTCAAACGATCTCCTTAGTTAAAACTAAATCACTTGTTCCACATCTTAACTTTATTTGCAATATTTACTTTACTCTCAAAATCTCGAAAAACTGCGACAACCCGAAGATGGATTTCAAATAGGATTAGGATTCAAATCGAAGGAGAACTTAACGAAGAAGCTATCGAAGAGAACGGATTCGAAGAGTGGGAATTCTGAATGGATTTAAATTTCAAAATACTTTATGTTCCAAAATAATTTATATTTTCAAAATACGCTCTCTCACAAGAAGAATTCTGTGACTGATTCTACTTATTTTAGGGTATCACCACCCTATCTCTAATGAGTTTTTACCCCACAAGCTAAAGCTTTGATAAACTAAAGCTCTGATACCACATGTAACGACCCGCCATTTTCGGACACTTCAAGCCGGTAATTAAACTAACTCAAACTGTTCGAAAATGACAGATTGTTATTAGATTCTGAGGTAAATAGAATAAATCAAAGAATCATAGACACGGATACAGAGTTACATGATATCTCGCAGCGGAAAATACATAAAATTTTACAATAGAATATACATAAATAACACAGCGGAAGTTAAATACAATAAATTTCTAACACATGGATAAATGATAAAAGTTTGAAACATACACAATACGAATATCTGAAAGCTGGAACAATCGAATAGGTGGACACCGGTCCAAATATAAGCTTCAAACTCCAACGGTGAATCTCGAAAGCAGTAATAATCAATCTGACCTGAACCATAATGCAGAAAAAAATTCGGATTAGTACTAACATTCTCATGAAAGTAATTCAACACAAATGACATATTCGATGAAATGCAATCACAACTTAAAGGATGTTTGGGATCACCATCCTTTTAGCATCCGTCTAACTAATATACCAGACTCGACTGTGCCAATCAGTTAAGTAAATATCAAACTAGTGTATGCGGGATTATAATACTTACACCGGTTGTATATTTCATAACAAAACTTATATTTCCATTTCAACAAATCTTATCATATTCAAAACATATCGTGTTTTATAATTCAAACATACAAATCAAAATCGTATCTATAAATTCAAATCAATTCCATATATTAAAGAAAATATTAACTTTGAAAATATACATATATATACATATTTATAAAAAAATTCTAAAATAAATTAGTAAATAAATTATAAACATATATAAGATAAATATACATATATATAGGTTTAAAGAATTATTTAATATATAAAAGTTTAAAATACTTATATAATATATATAGTTTAAAATAAATAAACTTATAAGAAAACTTAAATAAACATTTAAATCCATATATTTACATATAAAATCATTTTACTTCAAAAACATAACCAACAGTGTCCGCATATACTTCTATACCCTATAGTCAAGTGATACGGGTATTTATCATTTCAATCCACAATCCCAAATTCAATAAAAATCGTTCAGGTTTATCATTTCAACCCATAACGATTTTTCCCTAATCTAATGTCCATTCGAGTATGTATCGTTTCAACCCTTAGTGGTTTTCCTAAAATAGGTGTATCAACAATCACAAACAACGATCACATAACAACATCACATCATATATATATATCATTAATGCAACTACGTGTCATATGAATATATTGTGTCACATATGAAATGGGCATACATATCGAATCAAACAATTTCTACTAGGAATCCTATACATTTCATATAACAGTTCACTATTGATCTAACATCCATGAAAAATGTAAGCCAGGTGTGAGATAAACTCACCTTTCATGGCACATAAATGGAGACGACGATTGACGGATTGACTTTAAATGAGACGACAACATCCAGGCACAACTCGAAATGATTTCAACTCGACGATCACTCAATATTATAATTTAATATATAAGAGGAGGCCAGGGAATGCCATAACGAATCCGTAAGGCTATAGGGTTTTGGGCGGTTCCGGAACTCAACACTACACGACACAATAATAACACAATAATAAATTTTTTTCAAAAAAAATATTTTATAAATTGCACCAAAACCATATTATATAAATAACACACACAAAACCATTAAAGCACACACAACATTACACACTCACCATACACGTACCACACAAACAATCCTACTCTCACAATATAACACACATGAACACTTCCTATATATACACTAACTCACGCATATACACAAACGCATTCAAACAACCCAAACAAAACAAAAGCACACTAAAAACAAATCACATAAAGATTAACTTCACGTGAAACCAAAATTACATAGCAAATTAAAAATCACTCGTGCTCACTCACTTAACACACACCACGCAAAAGAATACACACACATCACTCTTACTCACGTGCAACAGGTAGGGTGCCACAACAGCAATGGTTCGAGCTTCGGAAGGGTGAAGGTAGTCGAAGTGATTCGAATGTGAGGGATAACGGGAAAAGAAGCTTAATTGTCGGGTTCGTCGGGCTCGGGAGTTGGCTCGGCTGGTGAACTTTTGGGTGAGGTAAGGGGAGAACGGAGCGGGGCCTGGCGGATTCAGGTAGCTCGGCAGGTGCTGGTATGGCAGTGGATTCAGGTGGAGTAGGAAGCTGGGCGGAACTCAGGGTTTGGCTCAGTGCTGGTCGGGTGAGGCAGAGTTCGGGAAAGGCAAGGGGTGGAGACGAGATGAGCTGCTGATGGCTGATGCTTCGGCGACGGAGTGGGCGAGTTGGGCACGTCGATATGGAAATAGGAGGGTGAGCTGTATGGGTGCAGACGATGGGAGGAGATAGAAAAGTTTGAAGAAGGATGAACAGTACAAGAAAATGGCAGATGAAAAGAGGTATGGCGAGGGTAAAATAAAAATTACATATAGGAAATGTCCACTAAATAAAAGGGACGGTTGAGAGTTTGAACGTTTCAAACTCAATTCATGAAGTGCACAGGAATGACAACCTTGAAAACGCACGATCATTTGAGTAGTGAGTCCTTTTCATTTTTTTTTCAAATACCAAAAGGGAGCGCATGCTTTGAAATGGAAACAAAAGGACGCATGGCTTTGCAAAGGAAAGAAAGTGCATGGACATGCATGCATACATAAATAATGGGAAGAAGTAAATGTGCCCATTCATTCATTTTTTTAAAACGTGGCTTTTGAAATGCTGATGGGTGCATGGAAATCTAAGGTGGTTACAAACAAAACATATGGTTTGGAAAACTAAAAAAGAAATGAACATCATATGCATGGTTAAACATGTTATAAAAGTGTCCACTTAGAAAACAAAAATTTATTCGGGTGGTTTAATGAAATAAAAAGACGGGTTTTGCAGACCAAAAATGTTTAGAAAAACATAAGGGATCCGAAAAGGGACACATCGAATTCAAATGGCTCTGTTTCAAAAATGAACTGCGCAAGACTTTAGCAATTTCAGCACGAATCGGGCACCGAAACTGACTAATGAATATATTGCACTAATCAGCGCGATGAGGCAGACACAACGGTATATAATTTGCAGTGTCAGGATGCTCCGTTCAAAAAGGCATTACGGACTGCTTTTAAAAGGAAAAATGACACCAAAAACAATTAAAAGGAAGTCAAAACGTCTAAATTTCGCGAAACGAATTTCACCATTAGATTACTGACAATGAATAGAATATTTTTTATGTTTGTCCGAACTGGATTCGGAGAGATTACAAAATCGTTAAATTTTGAACTGATATGCGCAATTTTGCACTGAAAATTGCGCGATCGACAAGCATTCAATTTTTTTTGATGAAATTAATTTCTACGCTATATCTGGTTAGACACATCTCAAATATATATTTTTTGGATTTTTATTCTTATATTACATTTTCATTTTTATTTGAGATATATCGGTTGCCGCTACCACAAATAGTCGTCAAAAACTGATTCAAACGAAGTGACTAAAATTTGTCGTTTTCAATATAAAATTATTTAAATTACTTTTAAATGAAAATAACAAAATATCAAAGATAAACTTTTCATTATAAATCAGTTTCATGTTTTAATTTAATAAGTAAATTCAAATTCAACTAAATAAACTCTATTTTATTTATATACAAAATAAGATTGAAATTGAAAATTATATTCATATCAAATCAAATTCATTCGTTATATAAAACCAAAATAAATTTAGTTTTTAATTCAAAATCAAAATACTTATAAAAATACAAACAACTGAGTTCTAAACGAATAAAATAAAATACACTTAAAATTCCGGGTTACTACAAGTTATTTATATTAGTTTTATCAACTTATTGGTTTAAATAATTTATCTTACGTCGTCCAAAAAGAGAATTTGACACTATTCACCAATATTGAATCTAGACTTGGTAAACTATGGAATGAATTCTAACATTGTTTTAAATCATACTGATGTTAAAATAAGGTTAGTGAACTTTTAAAATTGATTTAAAAATAAATGTATTAAGATTCGATAGTTAATATAATTTTAAAAGCCTAAAAATAGACATTTTGGAAACGATCTCGGATTTCGACGAAACCAGTTCCATCGGATTCAAAATGTTAAAATTTTGTAGGGTTTCCAATTTTATATCAATCGAAGTTTGTATGTGAGCGTGCACGATATAAACGTGTCGAAAATTCTATTGAGATTTAATAAAAGCTTAGAAAAATGTCATTTTGCATATGGTCTCTGAATTCGATGAGACCAGTTTCAATGGATCTGTATCGGTGAAATATAGTAGGATATCAAATTTCGTATCGATCGGACTTACGGTTTAATCGTACGAGTTGAAAACATAAAAGGTCTTTTAATTAAATGCAAGCCTAAATTAATCAAAAACATGTTCCCTTAATTTACTCCCTCCTTGACACCTCACTAACACCTACTTGCAACTCTTCCATAATGACCTAGGTAATGATAGTTTGCGGCACAAAGCATAAGGTGATGTTAAGTTTGGAACATAAAAAAAAGAATGAGCACAAAAGTTAATACATGAATTAATTAATAAACCATGGAAGGGAAAATCTTTATAAGGTCCATATTTCACCATGAAGCTATCCTCTCTTATGGCCACACTTAAGCCAACATCTTTTCATATAATACCTTATCTCATGTGTATAAATAGGTGTCACTTTTCTTTCCTTTGCATTTTGCTCTTCTCCTTTCTTTCTCTCTACCTCCATTACTCTCCCCTCCTCTCCCTAAGTTTCGGACAAAACTATTCCTCCCCCTTCTTCCATCGTTTGCTCCACTAAACCACTCATATACTTCATTCCTTCAAAGATCTAAGCTTATACACCATAAAAGTCCAACCGTTGAACTATTTCAAACAAAAATATGCCGCCTTTTTAATTTTTGTTTAGAGTTAGTAAGCATAGAAATATTTTGCTGAAATATCAAGTGAAAAATAATTCGTGGCGCCGGAGTGCTGTCCGCTTGAAGATTGGAAGTAATCGGAATTGCTTAAAAGTAAGAAAGCTAAGGCCTTTAGCCTCAGAGAAGGAAGGGATCCCTCGGTGAGAAAAACTCACACTTTACACAAGTTTTTAACTTCGTGCTTTGATTTGTAGTTATGTTTTGATATAATCTTTTATATTGTTATGATTGTTTACATGTTAATAATTGATATATGTAAGGAAATTGCTTATATGAAGTTTGTTTTGGAAGTTACAAAAAGTTAGTAAGTAATTTCGTTTAGTTAGTGAAGTAAGATTTCAGCTTAAGCTTAAATGGTGAGCACACTTTGCTCACGTTTGGATTAACTGTTGTAGTTAATGTAGTTAATTACGTTATGAATAGTAATTGCTACGTTGTTAAGCAACTTGGGGTTTAATGACTATTAATGATGTTAATGGAAGTTAAAAAAGATAATTACTTGATAGTTTAGTAATTAAATTGAATACCCTAACGATTATGAAGTTAAACCGTTGATAAATTATCGATAAATTTGGTTGATAAAGTGATTGTTATGTTGGATGAATAGTAACATCAATAAATTTGATGCGATATTGATTGTCAACTTGATGTGTGTCGACGTTAACTTGACATGAATGGATTTGCTAATAATAGTAAATAAATTATTAACGATGGTTAATAATTTAGTTAAAGTGATTTGAAATAGTAATCAAGTGTTGATGACCTTAATGCTTAAGTTAATGATGCCATTAGGTGATAATTGGAAGTTAATGCTGCTATTGATTGTTAATGCATGTTAATGATGTGTTACACCCGTATAAGTCAAATAAAATGGTGATTGATTGAGTTTTATTCCAAATTGGAATTTAATTGAATATTTTATTAATAAAATAATAAGTGAAAAATAAAAGTTTGAATTTTAAACCAGAAACGATTTGGAAAGATAATCTAAGTAATTACAAATAGTTTTCGTAAAGAAGTAAATTTACTTTAAGAAGTTTTCACGTAATTAAGGGATGGATCAATTAGAATTTAAAAGTGAATAGTAACTTTAAAAAGTGAAGTTCGGTTTGGATAATAAGAAAATGTTTTGACTTGATTTTATTATGCAGAATGTCTTATTTATTTTTATAATGGACTCCTGGAAAGTTTGGATTTCAAAAAGGTAAAGTTTGAAAAATAATATTATTTTAATAATATTATAATATTTAAATAATGGAATATTTGAATTTAAAGTAATATTGGAAATATAGTTTTCATAAGTTATTATATAATTAATAAACTATTTTGAAAGCAATTCGATTCGATTTTTAATATAAATCAAGGTTTGGTCTGAATTGGACATGCAGCGGTAGTTCGTGAATTTCGACCGTTGACATCTAGTTGACGTACCAAGAGATCCGACCGTCGGATTTTTCCTAAATGAAAACCATTTGGTTCAAAATGAAAATTGCTTTCAATTTCAAAGAAAAGATTTAAATTCAACAATTATATTTTGAAATAGTTCGAATCAAATTTGAATAAAAACAGCTCCAATGTAGTTTAGGACCTAAATTTGGATTTTATAGAAATGAGCTACTTTTAAGTTATTAAAAATAGGGATAAATTATGATAAATCATAATAAATGGTTTGAAAGTGATTTTGATTGAATATGCCAAGTTTTGAAAAGATAAAAAGCTATTTCATGAAAATGAGACATTATAGCAACGCTATTTGTAACGGGTTTTCAAAACGAGTTGAAATAAAACCGTTCGATATAACCAACGATATCCAAAGGTTTTGTAAACAAAGCCAAAGAATTAAAAAGAGGATTTAAGATATTTGGGGATTTTAAAGAGTATGAAACTAGGCTTAAGTTTTTCCAAATTAATTTGGAATTGAATGGTAATCGATTTGGAGATAGCTGGGATAAGTCTTTGTGGATGATGACTTCTACTGTTTAAGGAAATTAAAAGGCTTTGTCGTTATTCCACTTGTAGTATTAGTCCGATATGGGGATTTATATCGATTATGAATCGATATGATTTCCGTGAAGATTTTATTAAAAATGAAAGAATGATTTTGGGTTTATCGTGAACGATATCTTGAATAACATTTGTTTTGTAACCCATTTAAAGGAAAGATAATTTTCCAAGTTAAGTTCAAGAGTAATCTTTACTTAATTTAAATATAAAGATTTAATTAAAGAGTTTCCCCGGCAAACGATAATGGGAACAAAGTTTAAAGATCGCTCAAAAGAAGATAAGCATGTTTTTTCATAAAGATAATATTGAATCTTAAATAAGATTTTGGGATAAAGAAAGAAGTTGAAACTAGACTGTTTTATTGTTGAGTTGGGTGGCCTTCTGTGTGTTTGATCTGATGTTGGTTTAGGCTTTTGAGGTCATAAACTTGATAGATTATTCCCTTGGCATTGTGCAACCAAGAACTAATTATGGTTAATGAATGTTTTTCCCTAACAATAAGATAAAGAAATCATAAATATGATTTTCGGCTAGAGATATGATCAAGGAAAGATTATGTAATCTACCCTAATAAATGATCAATGAATGAGTTGGGTTTGGGTAAAAATGTTTCCTTTAAGATAAATGAAATCTTTAATCAGATTTGGATTGTAAGAATGGAATTGATAATGATAATTTAACTTACTAAAATACGAGGGCAATTAGATAAGGAGTATTGCCGGTTTTTCTTCATGGGATGAATAGGATGGAAATGGGAAAATGATTTGAGAAATTACCTTTTCGTGAGGTTCGATAATCCCGATAAAGCGTAGAAACCTTGGTTTGATTAAAACTTATGAAATAAGAATTTATAATCAATTGAAATGATTTCCAAGGAAAGAGTTAAACAAGAGTTTAGAGTATGTAAATCTTATCAAAGATTTAAGGAAGTAATTCCCAATGTAAAGATTGATTTCAGTAAAAGAATATTTCAAAATGGAATAAGACTTATGATATTTTTGTATATCTATATTGGTTTAAAAGATGCGCTAGTTATTCGAAAAGACCAGGTTTCAACCCATTTTGGATAACTAAACGACAAGTAGTAAATATTTTGAAGTTGGTGGTTGAAGACCTGGGATCTTCACATCATTTGGATTAATTTCTGATGTCTCGATTGGAAAGTACACCCAAGATGGGGTTATTAGTGTGTATGGTCCGAATGTAATTGATTTTCCGGATTTGCAAGGACCTCTCTCCTTTATTGGATAAGGAATAAGAAGCCTTCAGTTTCTTTCACAACCCATGACCAACTCGTAAATGGATGTATGTCTGACGCTATATTTTACGGCAAAATGAATTGATTTCTATTTATAATATATCAGATAGGTAGCAGAGGATCTATCCTCATTGTTTAACACCCTCCTCTGGGATTTATGTACTCAGAGGGTTATATATTAATAGACATTGATTACATGTTGTG
This sequence comes from Allium sativum, assembly GCA_030737875.1. Lineage (NCBI taxonomy): Eukaryota > Viridiplantae > Streptophyta > Magnoliopsida > Asparagales > Amaryllidaceae > Allium > Allium sativum. The sequence goes on along the minus strand of CM060922.1, from coordinate 759,030,653 downwards.
AATTGACAATGTTGCATGCTAAGTGATGAGCTATTGATGATCGAGGTTTTTACTGAAAAGTAGAGCTTTGTGTGAAAGCGCGACTTCGGAGCCTCACAACTAAGAGATGACTGAAACAGGATATATGCGGCAAAGTTATGACCGTAACGTTTCTTCTAGACAGAAAGTAATGCTACGGTACGGAGCCCTGGCAATTTATTTATGTGGATGATAAATCGACGCCCTCAGATAAAGGTCGGTCATGACGGAGAACATTATCTTTAGGAAAAACCCGAACTCCACCCAGTTAAGGGGTGGGCCGTCTTTGTGAGCACGTGGGCAGTTAGCTCCGGAACATCCCTCTAGAGGTGTACCCACCCATGAAAAAAGAAAGACCCTTTGCCTAGTCATTGTTGGAACCCGACCTCCAATATGAACCCTTATGGTTTTAGTTGTACTCTATGTATGTAGACATAATATATTGGTATCTACGTCTTCTAGGATTGATACATTTATTTTGAATGATTTCAAAGATAGACATTCATGATAATATCAAATGATTCTCACGTATTAAGCATATTTGGTTATCATAAGGTAAAACTTGCTCCTAATGGCGTGTATTTGCATTGTGTGATGGGTGCGGGTCTTATGGTAGCTTCATTTTCTAGAAAGCACGCACGAAGTTTTGAAACCCTTTTGATGATTGTTTGAGATATATATGACTTGTTATCTAGTTCTCAAGCTGGTTGAATCAAGCCTAACTCGAGTGTTTGACACTTAGGTCAGACCCGAGTGTATTTTAGGTTTAGACAGGACTGGAGGAGCTCCCAGACGATTCCAAAGAAGATGGTGATCTTTGTTGAGAAGGCAGGGCGTATTCTACTGTTTATACTTGGATGTCATGGTTGTATTACGTGAGGATGGTTTTTATAACTATCAATGGTATGATGTTCCGATTTAAAAATTCTCGCTGTAAAGTTCTATTGAATATTATATTTGTTCTATTCCACTGTGAGATTCTATTCTTCTCTTTTGTTCTGTTCCGCTGTGTTTGCTCTGATAAAACCCGATGAGTTGAGTTTATGAGGCTTGATTTTGTGGTACGTGAACACCATGGACGTGTTAAGTATCGACTATGGAAGATCGGAAATTATGTTTATCATGAGACTTTTCATGGATACTTACTTTTTGGATTTGACTTGTGTAGTTTATAGTATCGGTTCAAATGGAGAGGGTCAACGGTTCGTCTCAAATAACCACAACAAATACATATGCAAAATTTCTAACTATTGGGACAGAAACAAACTCAACATGTGGTATGTCTTGGGAGTAAAGTTTGCTCAACATAACTTACCTTTGTGGATTATAGAATACCTCTAACCTACTTCTTCTATAAGGGACCACTCTAATTGTCTTCCTAACATCCAGTTCATATCAAAAATCAATCCAAACCGGAGAATCCCACTACATAGGTATTACACTCAAACTCAACCCATAAGATCGTCAACCTTAATGATCATTGAAAAAAAATAGATCCTCATACAGGATTTAACAAACGAATAAAGTCCATCACAAATAATCCATCTAGTGACAAGTCGTCAACAAGTGTACCAACAGTAAAATAATAAGAAACCCTTATATCAAATAAATTGCAAATAGAAAGACCAAAAAGAGATAACACACCTTCTATCACCAAAAAAATTCTTTTATCCAATGATGGATGGACATTAGAAGACAGGACAACATCTATAGCATAATCCAGGAAAACCTTAGTATAATGGGTTTGTTTGTCACAGGTCCCTATTAAGTTTCAAAATTAGGCTCACATCCGGTCCAACTTTTCATGTAAATTAGGTCCCTATTTTTCAAAAACATATAAAAAAATCACATAAATTCATTACTAAATAAAACACATTCATGCCAAAAAATTCAGGTGGAAAAACAATCAAAAACCACGTCAAAACCCAAAGTAACACAAAAACAGTGAAACAACAGGTTTTTGCATCAAAAGATGCACCTATTTTTAGATAGTTGCATACATTCATGCTTATATTTCACCGTTGCGTCCAACTGGATTATAAATGCATATATATATATATATATATATATATATATATATATATATATATATATATATATATATGCAGCCAAACAGCATTATACGCATCCTTTTATGCATATATTCAAATTTGGCCTGTTTTTTCAAGCATTCGTCGTTTTCAGACATTGTTGCACACATTTATGCTCTTGTACAGAATACATGCATGCATTCATGCACATATTCAGAGGCCTTCACCCCCTTTGAATTTGTTTCACACATGCATGCATATTTATAGAATAGTTGTATACATGTATGCAACTATTCATAACACATGAATCTCAGTTCAACTTTATATGCATACATGTATGCAGTTTATTGGTAATAGTTGCATACATGTATGTGTATATTGGTCCAGATTTTCAACATAAATACACTATATGAATATATGCATATATGTATGCTACTATTGGCAATAGTTGCACAAAAGTATGCAATTTTTTTTTTATGAATGCTTCCGAGAATGTTTCCTATTTTTTGAATTTTTTTTAGTTACTGGCGCATTTTTTTGGTCCAAAAGGAGAAAAGGCGGAACTGGTTGGAGGACGAAGCGAAAGTGCCAAAAAAGGGCGGCAGCTAAAAACAGGGGCCGGATATGTATTTAAACTTTGGGGGGATGTGGCGTTAATTAAGTTTGGTTTTAGGGATGTGTGCCTAATTTTCACTGGTATAATCCTAAGAAGGAGCTCCAGGTAGAACTGGACAAACTCGCTCAGTATGTCCAAATTAATCACAACTAGAACACTTTATCTTAACCAACGGACGTTCCTTGGCAAAGATTGTAACGAATCGTAATTTTTGACCATTTAAAAACTATTAAATCAAATATTAATTTTTGAATGTCCTTGTTATAAATATAAAATTTTATGACTTTTTTACTAACAATAAAATTTAGAATAAATTAAATTGTATGATTAAAATGTGTTTAATAAGTCTAGTATGAGAATTTTAATTTAGAAATAATATTCATGGGCCATTTTATAATAGTAAATGAATTAACTCGACAAGTGTTCCATTAGTTATTTTAAATTTTTATACAAAAATAGAAAAGAGGTTTTTAGGGAGAAGGAAAAACTTAGAGAAAAATTTAGTTTCAGGGACAGGAAGTTTGGATTTTAGCTACAAGGACACTTTTTAGTATAAAGTGGAATTCAGGGGTCCACTATCATACACTACAAAGTGTCCTTGTGGCTAAAATTCAAACTTCTTGTCCTTCTCACTAAACTTTTGTCTAAGTTTTTCCTTGTGCCAATTTTCCTGAATAGAAATATCATGATAAAAGGGAAATTTTAAGCAGAATTGAGATTTTAGGATTTTTGACAGCATTGTTTAGTTGAGATATATCGAAAAATATATTTTGATGTATAGCATAATATGTTTTCATTTGGGTTGAAAATGGGTTTTCAAGATTTTATGAGCGCCTTAGTCCAACTCTATTCATTTTCGTCTACAAACAAATTTCTATAGATAAACCCTAGGTGCCATCACTCTATTATATCTTAATGTCTTCTGACTGTTCTCCTTCTTTTTAGATATTAGTCTCCTACTCTAATAGAGACTACAAGATCATATTCCAATTACATCAGTTCAAAAAATGTCCAATACGTTGAATTATACATTATTGGAAAGATCTAGACAATACAAAGAAGCGTTTGGAATGTTTAATCGCTTTGCTTAGGATTGATGATGGTTAATAATATAACACATTGTAAAATGCTTCGAAAATAGTATTGGATCACACAATCGATATATACTGGTCCGGACCTCCTGTCATACCACCAGTGCGGAAGCTCCCCATCAACCTTTCACTAACCAAAACCCTTTCACTTCTCTTGAATGAATAGGTGTAAAAACACTGGTTGAATAACAAAATAGGACTTCAGTCTTTTCTTTTACAAAGAAATAATTTGACTATTTGTTATGTCTTCGATACATTGATTAGCCGCACAACAGTGCAATTCTTATATAACCCCTATAAATGATATTTAAGGGGATGTACAGAGCCAGGATTAAATTTATATTGATTATAAATGTTGTGGTTGAAAATAATCGATGTAATAGTTGAATTTTAAAAAATAACAGTAAGAGAGAAATTTGTGTGAGATTTGATTATAAAAAGTGTTGTTGGATTAATTGACTTGTTTGGGGTTTGCAAAATGATGATAGATGTCACTGGAAATAGCCATTACCCTTCTAAAAAAAGTCATAAAATTAAAAAAAAAGCAATGAAGAATGAATTGTCTCTTCATAAAATATAGGCGTTAAATGAATTTCAAACATGCATTCTGAAATATCCCTTTAAAGTATACCACTTGAAGCCTATGATATCACTTTTTATTAAAACACTTTGTTTGGGTACTATAAAAATGATAGCTTTTAAAATTGAATTTTTGACATTTTCAATCATTTTTCTTGCAATAAAAATTTTCAAAAATATATTATGATATTTCAAAATTTGTTAATAATCTTAGAGTGATTTGAAGACCAGTTGTGGGACTTTAAAAAATCTAAATTACAAAGACTTGACAAAAAGATGGTCCACTTGAATGTTTATTTTTGCTCTACTTGATTTTTCAACACTATTATATGTTCTTGAATGCTTATATCCCACTGTATAATTTTGTTTGCCTTAATTCTAATCTTATATGCATCTAATGACTTTGTATTTCTTTTGTTTATATTGTATCTACTTACTGATCTACAACAACTAGAAACCTCACTAGTATCATGGTTTTATAGTCGTTATTATCGAAAACATCATTAATTGTAGTTTTAGCATTTCTAATGTGATCTCTCTTATCTCTTTTTACTCTACATCTTATTATTTGCATATCTACAATTTTATAATGTTAGATGCACAAGTTATCATGAACCTACCATGCATTTTCAATTTATATCAAAGCTTGAAATTCTATTGATCGTCACAACATCATAGAATAATGGTTAGAAAAATATGTGATCGAAATAAAGCAAGTAAAAAGTTTATTACAAACCAAGCTACAATAAGCAAGAACTATAAAAGGGTACTTTCTGATTTTTCAGTAAAAAGTAATAGTTAACTAGTTAGTGTAAGCTATAAGATCTCAAAGCTTATTTTTGTTATTTTAGAAAAGATTTATTCCATCTAATTCAAAAACGACAAATGAAAAATTAGATTTATAAAACCAATGTAATGTTTTGAAAAATAATTTTATGGCTCTTAAAAGAATTCTAGATGAAAAAAAAAATTGAAAATGGAAAAGAATATTTATCAAAAGAAATTTTGGGTATAAAAAGAAAAAATGATTTATTATAATCATCTTTAAATAATTCAGAATATTGAATAATTCTTCTCAAAAATGAGAACTATAGGATAAAAAAAATGAGAAATCTAAATTAAATAAAGAAACAGATATTTCAAGAAAATGGTAATATTTCATCTAAAAATAACAATTGTGATTTTAAAATTTATTATGAAAAACTTGAATGCACTCATGAAATTTAATAAAGGTCAAAATGATATAAAAACGGTGTTAACTTATTATAGACCTTTGTATGGCAAAAGTTGTTTAGGATATAATATAACTAACTATAGAATTCTTTCATGTAAAGTAAAAAATGCTAATGCTAGTATTAAATTTACAATAAATATAGATCCAATTTTTATAGAAATTCGAGCACTTATATGACCGGTAATGTTTATAATATCTCTAGGAGTACAAAATTATTGACAAGAAACACGAATAAAAATTATCTAAGTATTTAGGTTCTTGTCAACTTGGAAAATGAAAAAATTACATTGATAAATATTTAGATATAGTTGTTAATAATAATAAATTTATTTTCGAAGGTCTCATTAAACCTTCTTGGGTATGGTTACCTCCTTTTAAACCCCTGGACACTAATGTAGTAAATAGATACAAAAATTATCTTTTGTTTTATACAGGTACGCCACATATTAAAGGGAAGATCAATTCTGAATTATCGAATCACGTGGAAATAATGCTACAAATAGAGAAATATCAGTGAAATTTGGGAAATGCATAAAGAATTACAAAATTTCTAGGAAGCAAGGATTTACTAATACATACAATTAGATTTGTCTCTTTTTGATGAAACCGAATGGAGATATATGCAGAAGACACAAGCATGCTAAATGGAAACTCATTGACGTAGAATGGGAATTAATTAAGCAGAAGATATTATTTATTTCAAGTTGTATTGTTGTCATCATCAAAAGGGAAAGAATGTTAAAATTAAAATTAATACTGTTTTTGATAATAACAACAATACATCAATGTTACTAATAAGTTTTCAAGTTGTTACTGATCAGTAAGTAGTAATAACATAAAAAGAAGAAATACAGAGATGCTAGATGCATAAAAGATCAAAAATGAAAGACATAAGCATTTAAGAACATACATTTGAGTTAGCAAATCAAGTGGAGCGAAAACAAATAATCGAATAGAATAAAGACCTAAAAATATAGTACATCATTTATCCAGTCCATCTAATTTAAATTTGTCAAAACCACACAAATGGTTTTCAGACCGCTCCAAACTTCTTCGCAACATTTGAAATATCATAATATTTTTGGAAAAAAATTCAAAATTTTGGATGAATTTTTTATTGCATGAAAAATGATTAAAAATGTCAAAAATGCAAAATTTAAAACTGTCATTTCTTGCATCAGCCAAATATAAAGTTTTAGTCAAAAGTGTTATCATAAGCTGCAAACGATTATTTCTGAGTGGGCATTTTATAATGCCTATTGATGAAAATGCTATTGATTGGTCCGGTCTTAATTACTATGTTTGAAATTCATATAACGACTATATTTTATGACAAGACATTTTGTTTTTCATTGCCCTTTTACGAATTGACCTTTTGGAAAGGTTCTAACTATTTTTATTGCATCCTATCATCATTATATAAATCTTGAACATCCTCATTAATCACATGAAACTTTTAATGATCACGTCTTTAAAGTTGCTTTCTTATTATTGTTTTCTAAAATTCAACTATTATATCGATTGTCTTTTATAACAGCATTCATAACCGATCCAAATTTAATCCTAACCACTCTACATTCACTTAAATATCATTTGAGGGTTATAGGATAATTGTATTACAATGCGACCACTCAATATATTGAAGACACAGTATGTATTCAACTTATTTCTTTGTAAAAGAAACACTGAACTCATGTTCGGTTGTTTAGGCAGTGTTTTGGTAAACCAACTCCTCCAGGTGAAGTGACGGTTTTGGTTAGTGAAAGGACGAATAGGAGCTTTGGAACTGGAGGCAGAACGGGAGACCAAACTGCATTAGTCAATTTGTGCAATCTACTTTACTATTTCCTTTACATTTGCTTTTTTACTAATATTGGTCATCGTCAATCATGTGTGTAGCGATTTAACGTGGAATTCGTTCTCAAATTTGAGGCTCTAGTTCATCAAAAAATCATCGTAGTTCAATCATACATCTTAGGGTTGCAATTCAATCGTTAAACAGAGACAATTAGACAATTTGAGGCCCTGTTCATGTAGAGAACATCAAGTAGAGTTGATCCATATGGTGGATCAATGGAAGTGGTCTGAGTTCATTAGAATCATCCAATTTCTTATCGAATTAGTGTTAGCTGTGAGGGCCTATAAGTGGAGGCGGATCGCTTGGCATTACCGGTGGTGGTAGAGGGCGACGACATGGTGTTAGTTATAATATTTGAACTTAGTGGAATTGCGTATAGTGGCAGTGGTTTATGGGTTAAATGGTGGCTGGTGGGTTCAAGGGGTTCAGGTTTACTGTAGAGTTAGGGTACAGGTAGTGTAATTTACATTTTTCCCCTTGGTTATTTTAATAAAAAAATCCAAATCTTATCGTTTTAATAAATTTTGCATGTTAACTAGAGTTCACATGCGGTTTCCACCATTGGATTCGTGGTGAAACTACGAACAACATGGAAATTGGTTTAGTTCAATTTGGAGACCACTGGCAAAGGTTAGTTTTTATAATTCATGACTCGTATATTTTCTTATGAAATTAAAATTAATTTCTAGATTGATTGAATTAGATGTTAACTGAATGGTTGTTGTCATATTTTGGCAAAAATCTAATTTGAAATGAACTAAGGTGGATGGAATGTTAAATATTTTCCGGTAAACAGAAACAAATACAATTGAGTATTATTGGCACACTTGTTAACTAAATTGAAATTGAAATATTATATAGAAGTGAATGATAAAGATCCTGGGTCGAATTGAAACAGATTTAAATTGAAACAAACTTTAAAGTTATTGATTGGGATAAATATTTGATTGCATGTGTGAGCCTATTGATTGTTATAGTGGACAATACTGTGTTGATATTTTGATCACTGATTGTGATATTAAATTGTTATTAATACATTAAATGGTGTTGTTATTATGATACTAAATTGTAATATACCATAACTAGAATTGAATAGCTAATCTAAGGAATAAGTTGAAATGATATATACCTATGATATTTAGAATTGATATGATAGATATTCATGTACTTGAAAGTTATAAAATGTTCACACGGACTTAGGAAAGAAAAATAAATAATGACCATATAATTTTATTAAATAAATTTGTTTTGGTTTTTGGTTTGTAAGTTTTAAATTATAAAATTTAAATTCAAATTCAAATTTATTTATGTTGAATTCTTTTGAAGGTTTATATTTTGAAATTTGAAATTTGAATTTAAAATTTAAAATTATTTATAGTTAATTTGTTTAGATAGGTATTTGAAGTTTGAATTTATTTAAGTTGGAATATGAAATTTGTTTAACTTAAACCCTAAAGCTCAAATTTACTTTGAATTGAATCTCATGTTTACATTGTTTTAAACTAATGTTATCAGTTGAAAATATTTTAAATTAAATGCTGACATTTTTGAAATGGAACTAAGATACGCTCTCTTGATGAACAAGTGGTGGGTCAAAATGGACATTTGGTAATAAAAAAGACCAGTGTCATATATTGGCATACCCTCTGTTAATATCAGAACCTCTTTAATAACCCTATACGTGAAGGATATTATCCAGATTATGGAGTTTGAGCTGAGGAACATTTACTAGAAAAAAGTGGAGAATAATGACGAATGACTCCAACACTTGTGTCAATTTGAACTAATTAAAACATGAGACAACCTAGGCATTGAGGTTAGCTACTCTAGTGGGCATCCTTACCTTGCACTGATATCTTGATTTTGATCTTGACCGTTGAACCTTTGGATTTTGTAGGGATGAAAGTGATCGGACGTTAGAGGTTGCAACCAGCCAGGGGAACAAACTGGCAGAATCCTACTTTTGGCATTACCTCATGTGCCTTGTCATATGATTATCTATATGCATGACCATTACAATTTTGTTTTAGTATTATTCTATCATGGTGCCTCCTTGGCTACCAATGTTACTAAGAAAACTGTACAATAATGCTCAAAAATATATAAAGGGGGATCAATGCAAAGCTTAACGCTATTTTAATATTTATTCTACTGATAAACGTTATACATATAGTATATATTACTACATATTGATAGTTTAATAGATCCTTAAGAAATGGAAAATCCCTTAACATCATTTATGTTATTGTGCATTTATTGCTTGATTAGAGTTTACGTACATAATAATATATAGTCCTGACTTAAGTGTACAGTTTTTCTTTACACTAGGGTCAACTTGAGTTGTTTTGGTTTTCTAAGACGTTCCATGTAACAACCCGTATTTTTGAATAACATGTTATAACATAAATCAAGGTAGAATTAAATGTTAAAATCTGAATCAAGGGAAACAGGCTGTGCCATTGCGTTCGTCTCGGAAAAATACGCGAAATAGAGTCCGAGTTTTCGAAAATCGGAGTCCGTATGACCAAGTTATGGCCCGTCAAAGTTTTCAGAAAATTTCAAGTTCAAAAACAGTTCAAATTTGAATTTAGAATTCAAATTCAGCCAAAACAGACTGGGCGGGAAAATTCCCGCCCAGACAGGTCGATAGGGGGGTCGACACTAGGGTCGACCTCCCCCCCAACCAGGTCGACACTAGAGTCGACCTGGGGGTCGACCTCCCTGGTCGGCCAGGTCGGCCTGGTGCACCTATTTTGGCTGTTTGGACCTATTTTGGAGGCTAGTGACGTGAATTGATGGCCCAGATCTGAATTGGGGTTAATCCTATGGTCTAAATTAACCTAATCATCTATAAAAAGACCCTAATACCTAGCCTAAATCATCATAAATCAATCCTATAACTAAACTATGCCAAAATGTTTAATCATGGCCTCCACCCTCTTGTCATAGCCTCCATCTTCATTCATATGAGAGTTCCTAAGCTTGTTTGAGAGTTTCTAAGCTTGATTTAAGGCCAAAGTTCAATCTTTCTTCATCAAAGCAAGGATCTTTTGCTTGTTTCTCAAGGGTTTTCATTGGAGCTTATCATTTGGGAGTGTTTAGAGTTGCTAGTGGCTTTGTCTCAATCTTATTTTATTTTATAAGTCTTCATAGCATTGTAAGCCCTATACTACTCTTAGATTCTAACTATGAAGTTAAATATGACATGTTGCAAGTTTGAGTTTGGGCCTAAGTATGATTTGTGCTTTGATCCTATCATGTTATGCATAGATTTACCCTATGCAAGTTTGTAAAGCTATCACCTTGACTTTGTGCATAGAAAGCTATGACCTTTGATTTGGAATGTTGCATTATGCAACATGAGAACTCTCATAACCTTTATGATAACTTGCATATAATGTTATATGCGAACTTCTAGTCATCATCCTATGTCATCTAGGACCATGTATCACCTATTCGCTAAGTTTGAATGTTATGCATGTAACATGCAAGTTTAAATGAACATATTTATGCCTCATATGCCACCATGTTTAACTTGTGGCCAACCTTATTACCTTATGCCCTTTTGTCATGCTTTTGCCAAGTTCCCTCTTTTGATCTATGTTATGTTATGCGAAACGTACATGCGATGGGAATACGTTGGGTTTGGGTAATATTAATGACATGAAAACATGGTTTTAAAATATGACATTAACATTGACTTGTGATTATGTTTGTAAACATAATGATGGACATGACACTTAGAAAATATGAGTGTGGCCAACTCGAGGTTGGGTTGAGTTTGTAGCATAAATCTACCCGGAACCGACCGGCTTAACTAGTGGCTACAAACAATAGGACCCAATGTGAGTAGTTGGTCATGTCGCACTTGAAACCCGAGGTTAGACTAAGTTGTGGTGTAAAGCTACCCGGACCCGCCCGGCTTAACTAGTAACCACAACAAGGTCTAATGTGAGAGGTTGGGTGCATTAAATTAATTAATGCCACATGATAGGGTTAAGTCATGAACTACTTGAATACTTAACCAATTAAACACGATGGATTGGTAGGGTTAAGTCATGGACTACTTGAATATACTTAACCAATTAAACACGATGGATTGGTAGGGTTAAGACATGGACTACTTGAATACTTAACCAATTAAACCCGATGTATTGATAGGGTTAAGTCATGAACTGCTTGAATACACTTGACCAACTCAATACATGGTTAGGATAGGGTTAACCACACTTAACCCGCTTGAAATCCTAGTTACGTGGTCCTTTTCAGCAGTAACCCTCTTAGAAGTATCATGGGTACCCTGGACTAGGCTGGGGTGGGGCACGATTACTGAACTGATTGTAAGAGACCAAAAGAGACGGCTAAAGGGTGCACCGGTTGTTCAGGCGGACCATGGTCGTGCACATTAAGTCCGGAGTTGAACATGGGCACCAGTAGGTTTAGACTGTGCGTGCTTGAATTGTGTCTGTGGTTTACACCTTAGGGCTGGATACACCCTGGGGTGGACCTTGCACAGTTAACTACATTCCACGATTAAGCCGTATGACACCGATACACGACGAGTTAGGCTTATAGGGAGCCGATCGACTAGACCGAGTAGTTGGACCTCGATTCAGGTCATCTCATGATGAGGGCCAGCTTTGGGCCAAGGGATCATTTCTTGTTTATACTTGACATGGATTGGAATACTAGTACACACCTGGTGCAACTTAACCTTGTATATGCGATGCCACACTTGATCTATCTTGTTAACTTTTCACCATGCCAGTTATCACCCTACATATCATCTCTGTTTTACATGTTCAGTTAACTTTATTAGTTTTTATACTAATAGTAGATAGGACTTACCAGTCTTTTTGACTGACCCGTTTTCTTTCGCCTCTTTTCTTCCGTTTCCCCCCCCCCCCCCAGGTTTACAGGGTGGGAACACTGGTACCTAGCTTGGATCTTTAGCTGCTTTTCTGGATAGCTCATGTACGGTTTGGACTTGAGCTCGCTATGGCTTTATTCTACCTTGGGGATAGTTACTGTATGATTTTCTTTCCAGTTTTCAGTTGATGTTTCTAGACTATGTTTTATGGAAAATAATGACCAAGTACTTTGATGTAACTTGACTATGGTTTTGAAATGTTAGTTTTATCCGCTGCTTTATTTACTCTGTTTTTTACTTATATGTTCTGTCTTGTGATATCTGCATGCATGTTTACCTTGTTTAACGCCCCTCCAAAGCTAGTGTGCTTGCAAGAGTGGCATTGGCGGAGGTGGGGTGTTACATTTGGTATCAGAGCATAAGGTTTACAAGATTTGAGCAAAAGGTTTTTAAAACTTACCTTTTGAAAAACTATTTTCAAAACCAATTAAGTATTTTCCAAGAAAAGTCTAGTTATTTTAAAAGGCTATTCCCCAAAAGCCATTAGCACTATCCTTCGTTTCCTCGTTCTGAATCTATCTTTTTCTTTTTCAGTATGACCGATCTTAACCTTCCCGAGGGAGTAACCATTCCCGGATGGTTCCGGAGGTACTTGGATGCTAGGGCCAACTATGTGGGCCCAGCAAATACCCCCACCGTAACTGAGGTTCCTCCTCCTCCTCCTCAGTATCCACAAGCAGATTTTGCTAAGGTTTGCAAGGACTTTAAGGCAATGGGTGGCAAGAATTTTATTGGGACGGAGACTTTTGTGGAGGCAAGAAATTGTTTGAAAGAAACTGAAGATCTCTTCGCCATCTTTGATGTGGAAGACCATAGAAAAGTTCTGTTGGCAGCATGGCTATTGAAAGAAGAAGCTGCTTATTGGTGGGAGGTCACCAATGCTACTAGGCCTATAGAGACTTGGGCCGACTTTAGGACGAGGTTTGGGCTTAAGTTTCTATCATCTGCTGAGGCGAATCTGCAATTGGAGAAGTTTATATCTTTGAAGCAAGGGGACATGACAGTGAGGGAGTATGTGAATAAATTTAACCAGCTTGCTCGATTTGGTTTAGACATGGTTAATACTCCCCAGAAGAAGGCTTTACGCTTTGTACGGGGGTTGAATGAGCCATTACAAGGTTTAGACCTGTCTCATATACCCATGGGGGCCACTTTTGAAGGCCTAGTGGACATGGCATTGCTTCAAGGAGACGATAAGAATGGAAAGAAAGAAGTCAAGCCTAATGAGACTCAAGCCAAGAAGACGGACTCCAAGTGGGGAGGAAATCAGAGCAATCAGAACAACAAGAACAACAAGGGCAATAAGGCCAACAACAGCAAGGCAAAGGACCCAAGAAAATGCAACTTCTGTGGGATTGTTGGGCACATAGCCAAAGATTGCAGAAAGAAGAAGAGGAAGTTGGGCGAATGCTTTCACTGTGGAGAGCCTGGACACCTTAGCAAGGATTGCCCCAAGAAGCAAGGACAAGGGCAAGGGCAGACTCAGCGTGCAGGACCTTCTGGAGGGCAAGTGCATGCTCTCAACACTGTTCCAGTTCAGGACCGAGGTAGTATTTCTGTAGAAAGCCTTGTTTATATTTCTGATTATCCTGTTCGCACCTTATTTGATTCTGGCGCATCGCATAGTTTTATTTCTTCTGATCTTGTTGAAAGTTTGCACCTAAGTACTAGTCTAGTTGAGGATCCCGTTAGTGTTTAAAATCCAATTGGGGGTTCCGCCCATCTATCTATGATTTGTGTGGATTTGAAGATTTCTATCTTGACCGTAGAATTCACATGTAATGCTTATGTTCTTGGGTTCACGGGATACGGGTTGATTTTGGGCATGGATTGGTTGTCCAGTTATGGAGCCATCCTCGATTGTGAGTATAGGGTGGTGAGGCTCATGACTCGCCTCGGTAATACCCTAGAAATTTCTTGTAACCCTATAGGTCCCGTCATGTTATGTTATCTTGAATCTCTTGACTCGTCCATCGATGATCTGCAATCTGTAAGGGTGGTCCGAGACTATCCTGATGTCTTTGAAGAAGTTAAGGGGTTACCCCCTAAATGAGAGATAAATTTCCGCATTTATCTAGTCGATAATGCCAAGCCAGTATCATTTCCCGTTAGGCACATGGCCCCACGTGAAAGAACGGAGCTCAGTAAGCAAATCAAGGAGTTGCTTGAGAAGAATTTTATTAGGCGAAGCATTTCTGAATGGGGTGCTCCTGTGGTATTCGCTACTAAGGCGGATGGTTCGCTTCGTCTATGTGTTGATTATCGAGAGTTGAACAAGCAGACAAAGAAGAATAGGCACCCGTTACCGAGGATAGACGACCTCTTTGACCAGCTTGTTGGTGCTTCTGTTTTCTCTCAGCTCGATCTAGCCACCGGATTTCATCAGCTTAGAGTGGCTGAGGATAGTATTGATAAAACTGCGTTTAGGACTCCAGATGGATTCTTTGAATGGCTTGTCATGCCATTCGGTTTGACTAATGCACCCGCCTACTTCGTAGATTTGATGAGTAGGGTGTTCAAGGAGTTCCTTAACAAGTTTGTAGTTGTCTTCGTGGATGATATTCTGATTTTCTCAAAGGATGAGGAAGAACATGCTAGACATCTCAAGGAAGTGATGGATACACTTAGAGCTCATCAGTTGAAAGCCAAGTTCTCCAAATGCCATTTTTGGAGAATGGTAGTTCGATTTCTTGGACATATAGTTTCTAAGCAAGGCATAGCTGTGGATCCCGCGAAAGTGGTTGCGGTTCAAGACTGGAAGACTCCTAGGAATGCAACCGAAGTAAGAAGCTTTCTCGGTCTGGCGGGCTACTATAGGAAGTTCATCAGGGACTTCGCTAAGATTTCAGCCCCTCTTACTAGATTGACGAAGAAGAACCTAGTCTTTGCATGGGACTTAGAATGTGAGCTTGCTTTTCAAGGGCTCAAGAGGGCCCTTACTACAGCTCCAGTTTTGGCATTACCCGATGGCGGTAAGATGTTTACCGTGTACACCGATGCATGTGGCACGGGGTTAGGTGCTGTTCTGATGCAGGAAGGAAGAGTGATATGTTATGGGGGTAGGCAACTTAAAGTTCATGAGAAGAACTATCCCACTCATGATTTGGAATTGGCGGCGATCATCTTTGCTCTCAAATCCTGGCGCCACTATCTCCTAGGCGAAAGGTTTGAGTTGTATACTGATCACAAGTCACTCAAGTACCTCTTCTCACAGAAAGATCTGAATCTAAGGCAGCAAAGGTGGATGGAATTCTTGGCATCTTATGACTTCGAGATAGCTTATACCCCTGGCAAGGGTAACGTTGTGGCAGATGCATTAAGCAGAAGTAGGTTGACTTTGAGTCCCTTGTTTGTTGAGATGAGGAGCCTAGAGTTCTTGGCAACCTTTGATTTCACACCAGCTGTTGAGTCGATGACAGGTTCGTTAGCATCCCTTGAGCTTAGACCTATACTTCTTGATCAAGTTGGGGCTTCGCATAAAGGAGACCCGCAGATAGTCGAGGTCATGGACAAGTTGATTCGTGGTGAGATGTCTAGTCACCTTGCTAGATATACTATTGATGACAAGGGTTGGCTAAGGCGTGATGGAAGGATATGCGTTCCACAAGTAGGAGACTTGGTGCATAAAGTTCTCGGAGAAGCGCATCACTCGAAGATGACTATACATCCTGGAGGAGATAAGATGTATAGGGATATGAAGCGCATTTTCTTTTGGGCTGGAATGAAGAAAGATGTGGCAGAGTATGTTTCAAAGTGCATGGTGTGCCAACAAGTGAAAGCCGAGTCGAAGAAACCCGGTAGGCTATTACATCCATTAGAGGTCCCGCAATGGAAGTGGGAAAGTATCTCTATGGATTTTGTGGACGGATTGCCTAGGTCAAGGAAAGGGAATACGAGCATATGGGTCATAGTTGATAGACTTACGAAGAGTGCTCATTTCATCCCAGTGAAGAGCAAGAGGACCGCATCATGGCTAGCATCTGTTTATCTTCGAGAGATAGTGAGATTGCATGGGGTTCCCTCTAGCATAGTTAGCGATCGTGACCCAATCTTCACTAGCCAGTTCTGGAATAGTTTGCAAGAGGCGATGGGTACGCGATTGAATCTAAGTACAGCCTATCACCCCCAGACGGATGGCCAAACCGAAAGGGTGAATAGAGTGCTAGAAGATCTCTTGAGGCTTTGTGTTCTTGACTTTGGTGGTACTTGGGAAGACCACCTCCCTCTTGTGGAGTTTGCTTATAATAATTGCTATCAAGTTAGCATAGGGATGGCACCATTTGAAGCTCTGTATGGGAGGCCATGTAGGTCACCATCTTGTTGGTGGGAGACAACGGATAGGCTTATACTTGGGCCCGATATGATACGGGACACATCCGAGAAAGTTGAATTGGTGAGAAGACGGATGAAAGCGGCCCAAGACAGACAAAAATCCTATGCTGACAAGCGAAGGACAGATTTGGAATTCGAAGTTGGAGATATGGTTTTCGTGAAGGTTTCTCCTTTACGTAATGTGGTTCGTTTTGGAGCAGTGGGGAAGCTGGCACCAAGGTTCGTAGGACCCTTCCCTATCATAGAAAGAATTGGGAAGATGGCTTATAAGGTGGAATTTCCCGAGAAGCTGGTCGGAGTACATAATGTCTATCATGTCTCTCATCTCCGAAAGTGCCTACATGAGTCCGCTGAGGTGGTTGAACCTAGCATTCTTGAAGACATGGAGGTGGAGAAAGAGGCAACCCTGAGACGAGCTCCGATTCGTATCATGGAAACAGAGACAAAGAAGCAAAGAAGTTAAGCTTGTTAAGGTGCAATGGAGTGAAGCAGAGGAAGACGCAACTTGGGAAACCGAGGAGAAGATGCGTGGGCTTTACCCATTTCTTTTTGAGGGTACATTCTCAACCTCTTTTCCTTTTTAACATATCTTCCTTTTTGGTATCCATGTTTATCCTGTTTATCTTGTTATCACGTTAACCTTGTCATGAGAACTTTAGGTAGAAACCCTTTGGATGAAACATGTATTTGAAACATGTTATGCTTGATGTTTGCCAGTGGTTGCAAGTGTTTGCAAGTGGATACTCGTGGATGCATGATACACGTTAGGCACTAAGATCGGCTCACACACTTTCATACCGCATATGCATGAGTGTTTATGCTTATTCATGGATGAAACTTGTATGTTATCACATGGATGTTGCATATGGACGGATGTTATGTGCACTCATGTAGAGACTATAAGTTATATTAGGAATTCACATACATATGGACTCATTACACTAACATATTTTGCATTAAGGAGGTTTACTGAATCAGTAACCGCCTGATTTTTGCATTAGATAAGTACATATACACACACCTTTGCATATGTTCATACAGCATTTAGAATCTTTTAAGGACAATGATTACTTGTGGATGATGTTTTGAGTAGATGGATGATGGATGGTAGGATACGTTCTTCCTAACTTGAAGATTTCGGGGACGAAATCCTTTAAGGTGGGGAGGATGTAACAACCCATATTTTTGAATAACATGTTATAACATAAATCAAGGCAGAATTAAATGTTAAAATCTGAATCAAGGGAAACGGGCTTTGCCATTGCGTTCGTCTCGGAAAAATACGCGAAATAGAGTCCGAGTTTTCGAAAATCGGAGTCCGTATGACCAAGTTATGGCCCGTCAAAGTTTTCAGAAAATTTCAAGTTCAAAAACAGTTCAAATTTGAATTTAGAATTCAAATTCAGCCAAAACAGACTGGACGGGAAAATTCCCGCCCAGACAGGTCGACAGGGGGGTCGACACTAGGGTCGACCTCCCCCCCAACCAGGTCAACACTAGAGTCAACCTGGGGGTCGACCTCCCTGGTCGGCCAGGTCGGCCTGGTGCACCTATTTTGGCTGTTTGGACCTGTTTTGGAGGCTAGTGACGTGAATTGATGGTCCAGATCTGAATTAGGGTTAATCCTATGGTCTAAATTAACCTAATCATCTATAAAAAGACCCTAATACCTAGCCTAAATCATCATAAATCAATCCTATAACTGAACTATGCCAAAATGTTTAATCATGGCCTCCACCCTCTTGTCATAGCCTCCATCTTTATTCATATGAGAGTTCCTAAGCTTGTTTGAGAGTTTCTAAGCTTGATTTAAGGCCAAAGTTCAATCTTTCTTCATCAAAGCAAGGATCTTTTGCTTGTTTCTCAAGGGTTTTCATTGGAGCTTATCATTTGGGAGTGTTTAGAGTTGCTAGTGGCTTCGTCTCAATCTTATTTTATTTTATAATTCTTCATAGCATTGTAAGCCCTATACTACTCTTAGATTCTAACTATGAAGTTAAATATGACATGTTGCAAGTTTGAGTTTGGGCCTAAGTATGATTTGTGCTTTGATCCTATCATGTTATGCATAGATTTACCCTATGCAAGTTTGTAAAGCTATCACCTTGACTTTGTGCATAGAAAGCTATGACCTTTGATTTGGAATGTTGCATTATGCAACATGAGAACTCTCATAACCTTTATGATAACTTGCATATAATGTTATATGCGAACTTCTAGTCATCATCCTATGTCATCTAGGACCATGTATCACCTATTCGCTAAGTTTGAATGTTATGCATGTAACATGCAAGTTTAAATGAACATATTTATGCCTCATATGCCACCATGTTTAACTTGTGGCCAACCTTATTACCTTATGCCCTTTTGTCATGCTTTTGCCAAGTTCCCTCTTTTGATCTATGTTATGTTATGCGAAACGTACATGCGATGGGAATACGTTGGGTTTGGGTAATATTAATGACATGAAAACATGGTTTTAAAATATGACATGAACATTGACTTGTGATTATGTTTGTAAACATAATGATGGACATGACACTTAGAAAATATGAGTGTGGCCAACTCGAGGTTGGGTTGAGTTTGTAGCATAAATCTACCCGGAACCGACCGGCTTAACTAGTGGCTACATACAATAGGACCCAATGTGAGTAGTTGGTCATGTCGCACTTGAAACCCGAGGTTAGACTAAGTTGTGGTGTAAAGCTACCCGGACCCGCCCGGCTTAACTAGTAACCACAACAAGGTCTAATGTGAGAGGTTGGGTGCATTAAATTAATTAATGCCACATGATAGGGTTAAGTCATGAACTACTTGAATACTTAACCAATTAAACATGATGGATTGGTAGGGTTAAGTCATGGACTACTTGAATATACTTAACCAATTAAACACGATGGATTGGTAGGGTTAAGACATGGACTACTTGAATACTTAACCAATTAAACCCGATGTATTGATAGGGTTAAGTCATGAACTGCTTGAATACACTTGACCAACTCAATACATGGTTAGGATAGGCTTAACCACACTTAACCCGCTTGAAATCCTAGTTACGTGGTCCTTTTCAGCAGTAACCCTCTTAGAAGTATCATGGGTACCCTGGACTAGGCTAGGGTGGGGCACGATTACTGAACTGATTGTAAGAGACCAAAAGAGACGGCTGAAGGGTGCACCGGTTGTTCAGGCGGACCATGGTCGTGCACATTAAGTCCGGAGTTGAACATGGGCACCAGTAGGTTTAGACTGTGCGTGCTTGAATTGTGTCTGTGGTTTACACCTTAGGGCTGGATACACCCTGGGGTGGACCTTGCACAGTTAACTACATTCCACGATTAAGCCGTATGACACCGATACACGACGAGTTAGGCTTATAGGGAGCCGATCGACTAGACCGAGTAGTTGGACCTCGATTCAGGTCATCTCATGATGAGGGCCAGCTTTGGGCCAAGGGATCATTTCTTGTTTATACTTGACATGGATTGGAATACTAGTACACACCTGGTGCAACTTAACCTTGTATATGCGATGCCACACTTGATCTATCTTGTTAACTTTTCACCATGCCAGTTATCACGCTACATCTCATCTCTGTTTTACATGTTCAGTTAACTTTATTAGTTTTTATACTAATAATAGATAGGACTTACCAGTCTTTTTGACTGACCCGTTTTCTTTCGCCTCTTTTCTTCCGTTTCCCCCCAGGTTTACAGGGTGGGAACACTGGTACCTAGCTTGGATCTTTAGTTGCTTTTCTGGATAGCTCATGTACGGTTTGGACTTGAGCTCGCTATGGCTTTATTCTACCTTGGGGATAGTTACTGTATGATTTTCTTTCCAGTTTTCAGTTGTTGTTTCTAGACTATGTTTTATGGAAAATAATGACCAAGTACTTTGATGTAACTTGACTATGGTTTTGAAATGTTAGTTTTATCCGCTGCTTTATTTACTCTGTTTTTTACTTATATGTTCTGTCTTGTGATATCTGCATGCATGTTTACCTTGTTTAACGCCCCTCCAAAGCTAGTGTTCTTGCAAGAGTGGCATTGGCGGAGGTGGGGTGTTACATTTCATAAAGAAAAAGATAGAGTATGGAAGTTTGTATTTACTATTATTATTTCACTATAGTACATGGCATGTTTGTTGGATGTGTAACTGTGATTATATTGTAAATGGAAATCAATGTATATTGTAAAACATCTTCATGAATTATTTATGTAATTATTATATTTTATCCTTTCATTGTTAGATTCTGCATACTATTCTCTTCTCATCTTTATTCTAAAAAAAACCACTGGAAATATAGTTTTTTAATGGTTTGGGCTAGATATGTATTTATTGTCGGCTTGAATTGTTCTAAAAATTGGTCGTTACAAAGTGCCATTGCTTTCCATACTTATAGCACTTCGTTTCTTTCTTTTAAATCTTTCCTTTGGGCCTAGTTCCTTCTTCTTTCCCTTTTGTTAATGGTTTGCCTCGATCTTTGGATCCTTCACCTTTTTCTTAGTAACCTAGGTAACTCCTTCTCGACAAGCCTCTCAAAAGTAGCTCCTATATGAATACGACTCACTATCAAGGCTGATTCAAACCTTTAGCAAACTTATGCTCTTTCTTATGTGGAGTACTAATTAATTCCATCCAAACCTCACAATCTCATTAAACAAATATACTTAATCCTTAACATACATTATCATCATGTTCCAAATTAATGAACCTCTCCAACATAACTCCTTCCTCATATGATAAGAACTTCATCTCAAATCTCCTGTTGAACTCTTACCAAGCCATAACACCACCATCATTCTCCAAACCAATTATCTCCCACTAGCTGAGGGCCTAACCTTGCGACTGCCAAGTAGCAAGCTGCCTACTAACCTTATCTATTAAACCCAAAATCCACTCATATGTGTGGACCAGGCTCTAGCACCAACATAAGACTCTATACCTAAAAATGGCTTTCCATCCAAGCTAAAAAAGTCCTCGCACAATTTAGAAAACTCAAAGGTAAAACATGGGTAGGTAGGAGCTGTTAAGGATGCTTAATAAGGATCCTAAGGCAGAACTAACACTAGAGGGGGGTAAATAGTGTTTATAAGAATTTTATAGAAATCATTAATAGTATAGAATTACTATATGAATCACACAATGATTATCACACCAGAAATGATCAAAAACACAGATATAAGTAAATATAAAATGCAGAAAAGGAAAGAACACATCGTATTTTATACTGGTTCGGATTACTCCTATGTCCAGTCCCACACAGTGTTGGATTGCGTCGAGTTTTACTAATTTCATAATCCAATAACAATGCCTTTAATTTCACGGCTACAAACTTAACACTGATTCCACCACTCTTGATTTCACGGCTACAAGGTTAACACTGCTCTCTTTCCTTGATTTACGGGCTACAAGCAACACATCCTTTCCCAAACAACTCCCAAATGATTATTGTAACACCCCACCTCCACCAGTACCACTCTTGCAAGGGCATTGACTTTGGAGGGGCGTTTGAATCAGGTAAACATGCATAATGATATATCAAGGCAGAACAAGAACATATGTATATATGTAAACAGAGTAAATAACATAGATAAAACAGCGGAAGATTTAAACCATCTCAAAACAAGTCTGGTACAACATAATATCAATTTTCCAAATAAACAAGTCTAGATAAAACAACATCATCTGAAAACTGAAATACATAAGTGCTATCCCCAAAATAAATGATAACCACAGCTAGCTTCATGTCAAGACCGTACATGAGCTAATCCCACAAGCAAGCAATCCAAAATCCAAGCTAGGCTCCTGTATTCCCTCCCTGAGAACCTGGGGGGGGGGGGAAACGGAAGAAAAGAGGCAAAAGAAAACAGGTCAGTCAAAAAGACTGAGTAAGCCCTACTACAATCAATGTAAACTAATAAAGTTAACTGGCATGAGCAGCAGGGACGAATATAAGGATAACTACATACTAGCATGATGATTAACTAACAAGGTAGATAAAGGTGTCATCGCATAATCAGGATTAAGGTTTTGCACCACAGGTGTACTAGCAAACTAACATGACTTGAAATAACAAGTATTGATCCCTTGGCCCAAGCTTTGGCCCAATAACATGAAGTGACCCTCATACGAGGTCCAATAACATGAAGTGACCCTAACACGAGGTCCAACCCAAACGGTCTAGTCGATCGGCTCCCTAAGCCTAACTCGTCACGTGTTGGTGTCAATACGGCCCAAACATAATTGTAGTCGAACTGTGCCGGGTCCACCCTTCGGGTGTATCAAGCCCTAGGGTGTCAACCCCTGGACACCATGAACATGAGTGCACAGTCTCGATCTACTGGTACCCGTGCATGTTTTCTCCGGCTACGGACTATGTGCACGACCAGAGTCCGCCCGGAACTACACCGGCGTACCACCCTGCCGTCGTTTATTGGTCGCTTACCTCCAGCCCAGTAATCGTGCCCCCACCCTAGCCTAGTCCCTAGGGTCATGATGATACAAACTAGGGATTACTGTTGGAGTGGACCCTCCCATTGCTAGGATTTTTCTAGTGGGTTAAGTACGGTTTAACCCCTTTACTAATCATGGATTAACTTGGTTAAGTGTAACGATGAGTTCACGACTTAACTCCGATTAATCTACCAAGCCCAAATTGGTTAAGTATTAAATGGTCCATGACTTAACCCTAATCACGAGGCATTAATTAATTAATGCGCCTTAACCTCTCACATTAGACTTTGTTGTGGTTACTAGTTAAGCCGGGCGGGTCCGGGTAGCTTTACACCACAACTTGGTCTAACCTCGGGTTCAAGGTACAACATGGCCAACTTCTCACATTGGGTCCTATTGTTTGTAGCAACTAGTTAGGCCGGTCGGTTCCGGGTAGGTTTACGCTACAAACTCAACCCAACCTCGAGTTGGTCACACTTATCTTTCTAAGTGTCATGTTTCCAAAACACATTACAATTTTTCAAGCAATTGGGTAGACCTAACTTAATAGGTAAATTCCCAATGGGTAGACCTAACTTAATAGGTAAATTCCCAAGCTTATGTTTTTATGTCTTTTAAGTTTACCCAACCCCAAACGCAATCCCATCGCTTACATATCGCAATAGCGCATAAAGGATAGAAAGAAGGAACTTGGCATAATCATGACATAAAAGTGTTAAGCCACAAGTTTAACATGGTGGCATATGAAAGGTACATATGTTCATATACTTGCATTAGGCCTCAAAAGCATGCATAACATGATAGCATGAACAAAATGTTCAACCCAAACTTGCATAACATACTTGCATAACATAACATGACATACTTGCATATAAACTTGCATATTGCAACATGACATACTTGCATATAAACTTGCATATTACAACATGATAAACTTGCATATCATAGCATAGTAAACTTGCATCTAAACTTGCATATCACCACATGATAAACTTGCATATAAACTTGCATAACATAACTTGCATATCATATGACAACTTGCATATTAAACTTGCATAACATAACTTGATGAGCTTGCATAACACATCATAGTAAACTTGCATAACACATCATAGAAAACTTGCATAACACATCATAGAAAACTTGCATAACACATCATAGAAAACTTGCATAACACATCATAGAAAACTTGCATACCACATCATAGAAAACTTGCATATAAACTCGCATATCATACATTTAACTTTAAAGTTTAAGTATGAAAGGAATAGGGCTTACAATGCTTATGCGGACTCAAATGAGTATAGCAAATGTAAGAAAACCCTTATGCAACCAATTAAACCCCAAAAATGCAAGCAAAATTGATCAAAACTCTTTCTTTATGGTGCAAATGTAGAGACTTGACTTGAATGCAAGCTAATGATGATCATACAAGTTTAAAAACACTTGTATGCATGGAAAACCACTTAGAAAATTTGTTTAGGAATTTATGAAGAGAGTGGAGGCCATGAGAGGATTAATTTTGACATAGTTTAGTTGCTAGAATGAATAATGATGATTTAGGGTAGGTTAGGGTCTTATTTATAGATTAGGCAAGTGTTTTAGGCCATAGGATTAAACCCTAGTTCCAATCTCAGCCCTCAAAACCGAATCTGGCCCCCAAGCTCAACACAAAACCAAAATGGTGCACCAGGCTGAACAGCCCGTCAGGGTCAAGTCGACAGCCCAGTCGACAGGGCTGTCGACTTAGTCTGACCAAGTCGACTCCCAAGTCGACAGGGCTGTAGACTTGGGGTGTTCTGGCGGGAATTCTCCCGCCTGGCCCAACTGGCCCAATTTTCCAAATTCAAGTTTGAATTTGAAATCTGTTTTTACTTTGGAATTTTCAGAAAACTTCGTTGGGCCTTAATCGGGTCATACGGACTCCGATTTTCGAAAACTCGGACTCTATTTCGCGTATTTTTCCGAGACGAACGCGATGGCATAGCCCGTTTCCCTTGATTCAGATTTTAGAATTAAATTCTGCCTCGATTTACGTTATAACAGGTTATTGAAAATACGGGTTGTTACATTCTCCCCTCCTTAAAGGATTTCGTCCCCGAAATCTTCAAGTTAGGAAGAACGTATCCTACCATCCAATCATCCATCTACTCAAAACATCATCCACGAGCAATCATTGTCCTTACAGGATTCTAAATGTTGTATGAACATATGCAAAGGTGTGTGTATATGTACTTATCTAATGCAAATATCATCAATGCAAATTATGTTAGTGAAATGAATCCATATGTATGCAATTCCTAACATAATATATAACATCTATATGTGTGCACATAACATACGTCCATATGCAACATCCATGTGATAACACAAAAATTTTCATCCATGAATAAGCATAAACACTCATGCATATGCAACATGAGGAGTGTGTGAGCCGATCTAGTGCCTAATGTGTATAATGCATCCACGAGTAACCACTTGCAACCACTTGCAACCATCAAGCATAACATGTTTCAAACACATGTTTCATCCAAAGGGTTTCTACCTAAGGTTCTCATGACAAGATTAACACGATAAACTAGACAAACATGGATAGCAAAGAGAAAGATATGCTAACAAAGGAAAGAGATTGAGAGTGTACCCTCAAAAAGGAATGGATAAAGCCCACGCATCTTCTCCTCGATTTCCCAAGTTGCGTCTTCTTCGGCTTCACCCCATTGAACCTTCACCAACTTGACCTCTCGATTCCTTAGCTTCTTGGTCTCCGTCCCCAAGATACGAATCGGAGCTCTCCTTAAGGTAGCTTCTTTCTCCACTTCCACATCTTCCAGAACACTTGGCTCAACAACCTCTGCTGATTCATGTAAACACTTCCGGAGATGCGAGACATGAAAAACATCGTGTACACCGGCAAGCTTCTCGGGCAACTTCACTCTATAAGCCATCTGCCCGATCCTCTCTATAATAGGGAATGGTCCAACAAACCTCGGTGCTAACTTCCCAACGGCTCCAAATCGGACCACATTCCGCAAAGGAGAAACCTTCACGAAAACCATATCCCCAACATCGAACTCCAAATCAGTTCTTCGCTTATCAGCATAGGATTTCTGTCGGTCTTGGGCCGCTTTCATCCGTCTCCGAATCAACTCGACCTTCTCGGATGTATCTCTGATCATATCAGGCCCAAGTATAAGCTTATCTGTAGTCTCCCACCAACATGTAGGCGACTTGCACGGCCTCCCATATAAAGCTTCAAATGGTGCCATCCCTATGCTTGCCTGATAACTGTTATTATATGCAAACTCAACAAGAGGAAGATGGTCTTCCCAAGTACCACCAAAATCCAGAATACAAAGCCTCAACAGATCCTCGAGTACCCTATTCACCCTTTCGGTTTGACCGTCCGTCTGTGGGTGATAAGCAGTACTTAGATTCAACCTTGTGCCCATAGCTTCTTGCAAGCTATTCCAGAATTGACTTGTAAAGATTGGGTCACGGTCACTGACTATACTAGAAGGGACTCCATGAAGTCTCACAATCTCACGAAGATATACAGACGCTAGCCAAGATGCGGTCCTCTTGCTCTTCACCGGAATGAAATGAGCACTCTTCGTAAGTCTATCCACAATAACCCAAATGCTCGTATTCCCTTTCCTTGACCTTGGTAGCCCATCGATAAAATCCATGGAAATACTTTCCCACTTCCAAAGTGGAACGTCTAGAGGATGCAATAGCCCACCGGGCTTCTTCGACTCGGCCTTAACTTGCTGGCAAATGATACATCTAGAGACAAACTCTGCCACATCCTTTTTCATCCCAGGCCAAAAGAAAATACGCTTCATATCTTTATACATCTTATCCCCGCCTGGATGTATAGTCAACTTAGAGCGATGCGCTTCCTCAAGAACTTTTCTTACTAGATCTTCTACCATTGGAACACATAACCTTCCGTCTCTCCTCAGCCAACCCTTGTCATCAATAGAATATCGAGCGAGATGACTAGACGTCTCTCCTCGAATTAGCTTATCCATAATCTCAGCTATCTGAGGGTCTTCTTTCTGCGAAGCCCCAACTTGATCAAGAAGGGTAGGTCTAAGTTCCAGAGATGCTAAAGAACCGGTCATAGACTCAACCGCCAAAGAGAAATCAAAGGTTGCCACATACTCTAAATTCTTCATCTCAACGAATAGAGGACTCAGAGTCAACCTTTTTCTACTCAATGCATCTGCTACCACATTCCCCTTGCCAGGGGTATAAGCTATCTCAAAATCATAGGATGCCAAGAATTCCATCCATCTTTGTTGCCTCAGATTCAGATCCTTCTGAGAAAAGAGATACTTCAGTGACTTGTGATCGGTATAAAGCTCAAATCTTTCTCCCAAAAGATAATGGCGCCAAGCCTTGAGTGCATATACTATTGCTGCCAACTCTAAGTCATGAGTGGGATAATTCTTCTCATGCACTTTGAGTTGTCTACCGCCAAAGCATATCACTCTTCCATCTTGCATCAGAACAGCTCCTAACCCCGTGCCACATGCATCGGTGTATACTGTAAATAATTTCCCTCCATCGGGCAAAGCTAGAACAGGTGCTGATGTGAGAGCTCTCTTGAGCTTTTGAAAAGCAAGCTCGCATTCTATGCTCCAAGCAAAAACTAAATTCTTCTTCGTCAATTTAGTGAGAGGAGCGGAAATCTTCGCGAAGTCCTTGATGAACTTCCGGTAAAAACCCGCAAGACCTAGAAAACTTCTCACTTCGGTTGCATTCCTTGGAGTCTTCCAATCCTGAACTGCAACTACCTTAGCGGGATCCACCGCTAAGCCTTGCTTAGACACTATATGCCCAAGGAATCTAACTTCCCTTCTCCAAAAGTGACACTTGGAGAACTTGGCCTTCAACTGATGCGCTCTAAGCGTATCCATCACCTCCACGAGATGCCTTGCGTGCTCTTCCTCATCCTTAGAGAAGATCAGAATATCATCTACGAAGACCACGACAAACTTGTTCAAGAACTCCCTGAACACCCTACTCATCAAGTCCACGAAATATGCGGGTGCATTAGTCAAGCCGAACGGCATGACAAGCCATTCGAAGAATCCATCTGGAGTTCTGAACGCAGTCTTGTCTATACTATCCTCAGCTACCCTGAGCTGATGGAATCCAGTAACAAGATCAAGCTGAGAGAAAACAGAAGCACCGACAAGCTGGTCAAAGAGATCATCAATCCTCGGTAACGGGTGTCTGTTCTTCTTGGTCAGCTTATTCAACTCTCGATAGTCAACATAAAGTCGGAGAGAACCATCTGCCTTGGTAGCAAATACCACAGGCGCTCCCCATTCAGATATACTTCGTCTAATGAAGTTCTTCTCAAGCAACTCCTTTACTTGCTTACTTAGCTCCCGCCTTTCACGCGGAGCCATGTGCCGAACGGGCAAAGAAACCGGCTTTGCATTATCCACCAGATAAATGCGGAAATCAATCTCTCGCTTAGGGGGCAACCCCCTAACTTCATCGAAAACATCCGGATACTCTCGAACCACTCTCACAGACTGAAGAGTCTCCATTGACGAGTCGAGTGGTTCAAGATAGCACAACATGACGGGACCTCTCGGATCACAAGAAATCTCTAGGGTGTTTCCGAGGCGAGTCACGAGCCTCACAACCCTATGCTCACAATCAAGAATGGCTCCATATCTGGACAACCAATCCATGCCCAATATCAATCCGTATCCCCTGAAACCAAGAACATAAGCACTGCACAAGAACTCTACACTCAGTATAGAGATCCTCAAATCCCCACATATCATAGACAAATGGGCGGAACCCCCAATAGGATTTGAGACACAGACGGGATCCTCTACCAAGCTAGTACTAAGGTGCAAACTATTAACAAGATCAGATGAGATAAAGCTATGCGATGCACCAGAATCAAACAAGGTACGAACTGGAAAATCAGAAATATATACAAGGCTCTCAACAGAAATACTACCTCGATCGGGAACTGGAGCGGTATTGAGAGCATGAACTTGCCCTCCTGAAGGTCCAGCACACTGAGTCTGACCCTGGCCTTGCCCTTGCTTCTTCGGGCAATCCTTGCTGAAATGTCCAATCTTACCGCAGAAAAAGCATTCACCATTCTTCCTTTTCCTCTTCTTACAATCCTTGATAAGATGCCCAGCTGAACCGCAATAATGGCACTTCCCCTTGTTGTTCTTGTCCTTGTTGTTGTTCCCCTTGTTGCCTTGACTCTTGTTCTTGTTCTGATTACCTTGACTGCCCTGACCACTTGGATTACCCTGATTTCCTTTTCCCTGGGAATCAGTCTTCTTGGCTTGAGTATCATTCACCTTGATCTCTTTCTTGACATCTCCCTGAAGTAGCGCCATATCAACCAAGCTCTCAAACGTGGCCCCATGGGGAATATGTGACATGGCCAATCCCTGCAACGGCTCATTCAATCCTCTAGCAAAACGAAGAGCCTTCTTCTGAGGAGTATTCACCATATCCAAGCCAAAACGAGCTAACTGATTGAACTTGTTCACATACTCTTTGACAGACATATCTCCTTGTCTCAAAGTTATGAACCTCTCCATTTGTAGATTCTCCTCAGCAGAAGATAGAAACTTAAGCATGAACCTTGCCCTGAAATCGACCCAAGTCTCAACAGGCCTAGTACCATTGGTGACTTCCCACCAATAAGCGGCTTCATCCTTCATAAGCCAAACCGCCAACAAGATCTTCCTCTGATCGTCTAACCCAAAGATAGCAAATAAATCCTCGGTCTCTTTCAACCAATTTCTGGCCTCTACAAAAGTCTCAGTGCCTTGAAAGTTCTTGCCACCCATTGCTTTGAAATCTTTGCAAGTCTTTGCGAAGTCAGGTTGAGGATGCTAAGGGGGAGGAGGAAGAGGAACCTCAGCGACAGGAGGAGGAGGAACATTAGCAACAGGAGGAGGAGGAATATTAACTACTGGAGGAGGAGGAGGAGGAATATTAACTACTGGAGGAGGAGGAGGAGGAACATCTGCGGGGCCGGCTTCGGTCACCCTAGCCTCCAAAAGTCTCCTATACCAAACAGGTACGTGCACTCCCTCCGGAATAGCAAAGTTATCGGCCATACTGAAAAAGAAAAAGACAGATTCAGAATGGAGAAAAACGAAGGGATTTTGCTAATGGCTTTTTTTTTTTGGGAATAGCCTTTAAAATAAACTAGACTTTTCTTTGGAAAATACTTTATACTTGGTTTTGAAAATAGTTTTTCAAAAGTTTTCTAAAAACCTTTTTGTTCCTACTCGTAAACCATATGCTCTGATACCAAATGTAACACCCCACCTCCACCAGTACCACTCTTGCAAGGGCATTGACTTTGGAGGGGCGTTTGAATCAGGTAAACATGCATAATGATATATCAAGGCAGAACAAGAACATATGTATATATGTAAACAGAGTAAATAACATAGATAAAACAGCGGAAGATTTAAACCATCTCAAAACAAGTCTGGTACAACATAATATCAATTTTCCAAATAAACAAGTCTAGATAAAACAACATCATCTGAAAACTGAAATACATAAGTGCTATCCCCAAAATAAATGATAACCACAGCTAGCTTCATGTCAAGACCGTACATGAGCTAATCCCACAAGCAAGCAATCCAAAATCCAAGCTAGGCTCCTGTATTCCCTCCCTGATAACCTGGGGGGGGAACGGAAGAAAAGAGGCAAAAGAAAACAGGTCAGTCAAAAAGACTGAGTAAGCCCTACTACAATCAATGTAAACTGATAAAGTTAACTGGCATGAGCAGCAGGGACGAATATAAGGATAACTACATACTAGCATGATGATTAACTAACAAGGTAGATAAAGGTGTCATCGCATAGTCAGGATTAAGGTTTTGCACCACAGGTGTACTAGCAAACTAACATGACTTGAAATAACAAGTATTGATCCCTTGGCCCAAGCTTTGGCCCAATAACATGAAGTGACCCTCATACGAGGTCCAATAACATGAAGTGACCCTAACACGAGGTCCAACCCAAACGGTCTAGTCGATCGGCTCCCTAAGCCTAACTCGTCACGTGTTGGTGTCAATACGACCCAAACATAATTGTAGTCGAACTGTGTCGGGTCCACCCTTCGGGTGTATCAAGCCCTAGGGTGTCAACCCCTGGACACCATGAACATGAGTGCACAGTCTCGATCTACTGGTACCCGTGCATGTTTTCTCCGGCTACGGACTATGTGCACGACCAGAGTCCGCCCGGAACTACATCGGCGTACCACCCTACCGTCGTTTATTGGTCGCTTACCTCCAGCCCAGTAATCGTGCCCCCACCCTAGCCTAGTCCCTAGGGTCATGATGATACAAACTAGGGATTACTGTTGGAGTGGACCCTCCCATTGCTAGGATTTTTCTAGTGGGTTAAGTACGGTTTAACCCCTTTACTAATCATGGATTAACTTGGTTAAGTGTAACGATGAGTTCACGACTTAACCCCGATTAATCTACCAAGCCCAAATTGGTTAAGTATTAAATGGTCCATGACTTAACCCTAATCACGAGGCATTAATTAATTAATGCGCCTTAACCTCTCACATTAGACTTTGTTGTGGTTACTAGTTAAGCCGGGCGGGTCCGGGTAGCTTTACACCACAACTTGGTCTAACCTCGGGTTCAAGGTACAACATGGCCAACTTCTCACATTGGGTCCTATTGTTTGTAGCAACTAGTTAGGCCGGTCGGTTCCGGGTAGGTTTACGCTACAAACTCAACCCAACCTCGAGTTGGTCACACTTATCTTTCTAAGTGTCATGTCCATCATGTTTCCAAAACACATTACAAGTTTTCAAGCAATTGGGTAGACCTAACTTAATAGGTAAATTCCCAATGGGTAGACCTAACTTAATAGGTAAATTCCCAAGCTTATGTTTTTATGTCTTTTAAGTTTACCCAACCCCAAACGCAATCCCATCGCTTACATATCGCAATAGCGCATAAAGGATAGAAAGAGGGAACTTGGCATAATCATGACATAAAAGTGTTAAGCCACAAGTTTAACATGGTGGCATATGAAAGGTACATATGTTCATATACTTGCATTAGGCCTCAAAAGCATGCATAACATGATAGCATGAACAAAATGTTCAACCCAAACTTGCATAACATACTTGCATAACATAACATGACATACTTGCATATAAACTTGCATATTGCAACATGACATACTTGCATATAAACTTGCATATTACAACATGATAAACTTGCATATCATAGCATAGTAAACTTGCATCTAAACTTGCATATCACCACATGATAAACTTGCATATAAACTTGCATAACATAACTTGCATATCATATGACAACTTGCATATTAAACTTGCATAACATAACTTGATGAGCTTGCATAACACATCATAGTAAACTTGCATAACACATCATAGAAAACTTGCATAACACATCATAGAAAACTTGCATAACACATCATAGAAAACTTGCATAACACATCATAGAAAACTTGCATACCACATCATAGAAAACTTGCATATAAACTCGCATATCATACATTTAACTTTAAAGTTTAAGTATGAAAGGAATAGGGCTTACAATGCTTATGCGGACTCAAATGAGTATAGCAAATGTAAGAAAACCCTTATGCAACCAATTAAACCCCAAAAATGCAAGCAAAATTGATCAAAACTCTTTCTTTATGGTGCAAATGTAGAGACTTGACTTGAATGCAAGCTAATGATGATCATACAAGTTTAAAAACACTTGTATGCATGGAAAACCACTTAGAAAATTTGTTTAGGAATTTATGAAGAGAGTGGAGGCCATGAGAGGATTGATTTTGACATAGTTTAGTTGCTAGAATGAATAATGATGATTTAGGGTAGGTTAGGGTCTTATTTATAGATTAGGCAAGTGTTTTAGGCCATAGGATTAAACCCTAGTTCCAATCTCAGCCCTCAAAACCGAATCTGGCCCCCAAGCTCAACACAAAACCAAAATGTTGCACCAGGCTGAACAGCCCGTCAGGGTCAAGTCGACAGCCCAGTCGACAGGGCTGTCGACTTAGTCTGACCAAGTCGACTCCCAAGTCGACAGGGCTGTAGACTTGGGGTGTTCTGGCGGGAATTCTCCCGCCTGGCCCAACTGGCCCAATTTTCCAAATTCAAGTTTGAATTTGAAATCTGTTTTTACTTTGGAATTTACAGAAAACTTCGTTGGGCCTTAATCGGGTCATACGGACTCCGATTTTCGAAAACTCGAACTCTATTTCGCGTATTTTTCCGAGACGAACGCGATGGCATAGCCCGTTTCCCTTGATTCAGATTTTAGAACTAAATTCTGCCTCGATTTACGTTATAACAGGTTATTGAAAATACGGGTTGTTACAATTACAATAGCCCTTGAACTTTTGAATAGCACTTCCAATCAGAGAGTATTTGATATAGATTGAGAAAAGAAGAAGAATAATATAATTTGTTTTGAAATCGGCAGAGTATAAGTGTATAAATCAAGAAATTAAAGTATAATAATGGTGGTAAGAGAAGGGATGAAGAAGGAGAAGATAAAGTGATTAAAAATTCGAAAATGACCCCTTTATATAGAGTTCCAAAGGTTGTAACCATTCTGAAACGTTTCAAATAATGAAAAGACACTTCCTTTGAAATTTGAAAATGTGACAGTAATATGTCGATAAGTCCAATAATGTATGTCGACATATATATGTTTTTTGAATTTTTAAACTCATTTTTCAAGTGTTAAAACCAATATATATTTTCTGGAAATTCTTGAATCAAAACTAGTGTTTCAAATGAATTTTCTTAAGTGTATGTAACGACCCGGATTTGTGTCAATTAATTTTAAAACATTTTATATTGTTTTAAATATTGAGTTTGTAATATAAATGGATTTTATATGGAATTTATTGATTTAATAATCAAATATGATTTATTTCGAATATATATATATATCGTAATGCGAAATATAACTGAATGCGATATTTAAAACTAAGTCTAAACAATTCAGACGATTTATGGAAATTCAATTAGAATATAAACGATAATAAAAATAATTTATTATCGAAGAATCTGATTATTTCTTAATTTAAATTATACTATATCGATATAATATAGTTATTTTATTTATACGTTTAAATTAAATTTCAGTTTTTATTTGGTTCAGTTCAGAATAATGTTACAATGTTGAAACGACAGTCGTTACGTTAAAATAACGGTTCCTGTGTGAACCTCGAGATATTTTAGTGGATAGGTTAGAAATCAAATCGATATCGTTTTAAAAAGGATAAAAATCTCTTTATTTATAATCGCGGTTAAATCAAATCAAATCAGAATCTAAAAATATTGTATTTAATCTATCATACCTTGTACCCGCATACAGGCTATTCCTTCTACCATAAGTATTTTCCTTCTATAAAACCGCGATGACCTCTCTGTTGCCTTCTTCTTGCTTGCTAGCAGTATAATTCGATCAGATAATTAAAAATGGCTATTTCCTTTTGAATTTCAAAGTCTTTCCTTTCAAATCCTCCTAGTTTAGAAAATCCGTATGCCTCCCTTTTATTTAATTATGCAAATCAAAGCCAAGTTTCAGATGAGATAAAAAGAAATGGCCGTTGTCCCTCATTTCAAACTAAATCCTTCTTCATCCAAACAAAAATCAAAATCGAATGGAAAACGCGACTCCCCTGAAATCAATTCGAACCATTCACAAAAACTGTCGCAATTCAATAAATCAACTCGAGTTCGAAGGCGATTGTGATTCAGGTTTTGCGCGAGGTTTAAGCTCGTGGTGCAGTTTGCTACTAGTCACGATGGGATAAATCTTGGGTCCACCACAAGTTAGGTCAACACGATAGAAGCAGACTCGCGAGTGGAGGATGTTCGATTTAAGGGTTTTGGTGAAGCTCGAACACTTTGTGGGGTTGTGAACATTTCAGACACCAGTATAGCCAAGTCCAGTTATACACAAGGAGTTCGAAGTAGGGTCTATAGTTGTATGATGTTGAGGATGGACTGGGAAAGCAGGGTGCGACAATTTTGTAGGGAAGTTGGGTATGTGATGGAGTGCAGTAAGGGCCGTTGGCCAAGGAATCGAGGAGGAAGGGTTCAGCATAATTTTCTGGAGCAGGTGGGAGGGTGCGACAGTAGTTTTTGTATATGTGAGATGAAAGAGAGAACATGAAAAGAAAATACGGTAAGTGATAATATTTATGATAATAATTAAATATTAATTTAGTGAATTAGTATAGTTCAATTTTTGTGAAAATAAAATACAATATTTTGGGTTTAGTTGGCTCCAAAAGGCAGTATGGTTTCTGAGTATTGATGACTTCAAGTGGTCGGCTAGATGGTGATAATGTGTGGCTATGGATTTATGTTGGTTCATGGATGGTCAGTTTGAAGTGAAGTTGATGAAGGTGTTGAGTAGTCGAAAATTTACAACATTGGGAGGTACTAGATACGACTCGAGTAAATTGGTAGCCGAGCCAATATGGAATTTAAATGGATATTCAGCACAAATAAAAATCCACGGTGAGTAAATCTCACCTAAATTTTATTTATAATTATTTTTATTAGTTAAAAATAATTGTTTGATGGTTGTTTGGTTGCATTAAAATATTATGTGGTTATTAAATATATATTAGTTATTTAGGATTGGTGTTTGTGGTTATTACATATATATATATATATATATATATATTGGTGATTAAATTCCCATAGTACCATTAGCGGATGCCCGCAGTATCATTAGCGGTTGACCCTGTACGCCCCACGCTATGATAGTGGATGACCTTCCATACCACGATATCTTGCCATGAAGCTGGATGGGTATTATTTCTGTTGGCTAACGTCCGTGGATGCAGGAAAACAGGTTGGAGGGATCCAACTGGATTCCTCAAAAATATTATTATTTGTTTGTTCAACATATATTATCATATATGATGTGTTGATTGATAATTGAGTGGTTTGATTGTTTAAATATCACTGGGGCCAAAATATTGATATATAAAAATATCGTGAAAACGATTTTTGAGATTTAAACGGAAAATTCTATTTTTAAAAAAAATAGAATTTGAAACTCGAATGGACTAAAGATATTAGCTTGTTTTGAATAAATAAAACAAGTATTTAATTTATAAATGATATTTATAAATTAAATAACACAAGCAATTTAAGTAAATTTATAAACGGTGTTTATAAATGAAATGAAATGATTTTCATTGGATAATCAGGGAATTGAATTGAACTGAATTTAAAAACGAGGTTTATAAATGTAATGGGAAAAATTATCATTTGATAATTTGAATATTTAAATTCAAATGTGAATTTAAAAATAGAAACAGGGAAATCTTTTTAGAGAAATAAACGATGGAATTTATTCTGATGTTCAGAATATAAATTGAACTAAAACAAAACCATAAGGATTTATGATTTGAATTCGATCAGTTCGAATTTATATAATAGAAGTTAAATTGAATATGAAAATAAATTGGGTGTTATATATATAAGTTATTGTAAATAGAAATTTCCAAAATAAGATTTTGGTTTTAAATAGATTTTGAAATAGACTTGTTTAAATGTAAAACAAGAAAATTTATAAAATGGTGTTTATAAATAAAATGAATTAATTATCAAGAGATATTTTGAATATTTAAATTCAAATAGGAATTTAAAAATAGAATTTGAAATCATTCGAAAGGGAACAATAGTTTTTATTTCGCTATTCGGAATATCAAAGGGATGGGGTTTCAAATAGAAATTTGAAAAAGGAACTTGTTTAAATATATGAAACAAGGAAGTTGAATTTATATATAGTGTTATAAATTCGGTAAAATAAATTATCATTTGGATAATTTGAACCATTTAAATTCAAATAGGAATTTAAAAGTAAATTGGGAAGTGTTTTGAAACAAAACGATTGATTATATTTCGGAATTCAGAATATAAGCTGAATTGAGAAAAATTCAACGGGTTTATAATTGAAATTCAATTATATCGAGTTCTACAAATAATTTATTTATAAAAGGAATTGGAATTAAATATAGAAGATCAAAGTATAAATAAATTATTACCGAGTAAGGAAAAATCGACAATTATAGATAATTGGAAATATAAAGTTGAATTTGGAAAATTAGTTTAATATATATTAAAATATATTAGAATGAAGTAAAAATTTATATACATGAAGTTTAAAATGTTTATATATATTAAATAAAATTAAAACGAACTCGCCGCAGCGCGACAGTTCGTAAATTGGCGTTTTGAACTTCAACTAAGTATATAGAACTCAAATTAAGTCGGAATTCTTTGAAACAAGAACCGTTAGGACCAATTAGGTAATAGTTTTCTAGTGGAAGAGAAAATTCTGAATTTCGTCGTATATATTTTGAGTTATGTCAAAATTAAATTTTCAGAAAAACAGCGCCATAACCATTATAAAACCATAATGGTTTATTTAATTTTATAAAAGGATTTTAAGCGAATAAAATCCGAATTTCTATTTAGAAAATTTCAGATTTGAGTTGTAAAATATATGTGAATTCAAGTGGGGTAATGGATTGATTTTTGAAATAGAAATCAAATTTTTAATTATTGAATAGAATTAACTAATTTGAGTAATAATTAGTTAATGAGATTTTGAATTGATATTGGGCTTTGAATAAGTGAATTCGATTTGGAAATTTATATTCGAAATCGAAAGGGAAACATGAGTTGAAATTGGAATTCAATTTGGTTATAAGCAAGTTAATTATTTTATTTGAACATGTTTGTTCAAATAAAAAAGTGAAATAGGCAAAATAGCCAATTAGAAAATAAATTAGCGAATTGGGTTAAGACGAATGGATTGAGTTGAAACCAAATAGGAATATTTGGATACGTGTTAAGCAGGTTTGGAACGAAGTATATGAAGAGATATAAATTGAAATGCCCGACAAAAAGGTACACGTTTAAATTCCATATGCGGTTTTATGCGCCGAATCGGCAAGCCACTTGGCTTTTTGATTTTCTTTTTGAATGGGAAGGGCCTAGAGAGGCGAGTTGAGGATTGAACTATTTGCCGGTACAAAGGAGGTTATGGCGAATTTTTTCGGAAATTTAAGGAGTTAGAATATTTTTAAGAAAATTAGATAACTAGAAATCAATGTATCGATATATATATATATATATAATTCGATAAGGAAACGGAATTAAAAATAGAATATTATAAACAAAAAGGAAATCTATAATTAAATCTAGTAAAAATAGAAAGAGATATGTATATACGTTTTAGAAATGGAAAATTGGTTTAATATGGTGTTGATTATTCGAGTTAGCAGTCTTGTCTGTTTTGAAGTTAATAATATTTTCATTCAAGGTCTAAGAGGTAGTTATACCCCAACTTGATTGATTTCATTATTAGTCGATAAATAGCACGATTCAATATCGAAGAGAAATGTTTAAAGAGATTTAGTCGAATGCAGTATTTTGGGTTGTTGTAACGATGTTTTACATAGCATTTGTTTTAACCCAATAAGTGGAAATTTTGGAAATATAGTAGCAAATATTTCCTAAGTCTAAAAATGGATGGTCGTGAAAGAGATAAGTAATTGGAATATTTTCCAATTATTAATAGAAGATATTTTCTAAGTATAGAAAATAAAAGAAGGCGAAATATGGAAATGTTTTCCAAATAGTGTAAGAGGCTAAGATGATTGTTGAAATATTTGGTTAACAAATATTGATAAGGAAATGGAAAAGTGATTTAATTAATGGAATATTAATTAAAAGGCCCAGTGATTTGTTTAATGCTTTGAATGGATGTTTGTTTTTCTTCGATAGTTAAAAAACCGACTATCGAAGTGTTTGCCAATATCGTTGTCAATATAGAGAGACCGGTTGGATTATTATCCGAGAA
The DNA here is from genome assembly GCA_030737875.1 of Allium sativum. Taxonomy (NCBI): domain Eukaryota; kingdom Viridiplantae; phylum Streptophyta; class Magnoliopsida; order Asparagales; family Amaryllidaceae; genus Allium; species Allium sativum. The sequence goes on along the minus strand of CM060922.1, from coordinate 758,991,586 downwards.
CCACTTTGTATTGGTAGTAGCGTTGCGAATCAGATTATATGAAGATAATCTAAGACGGAGTAAAGTGCAAGAACTTTTTCTGTTATTAGAAATGGTGCCTTTGGTTTCGTTCAATCCCAGAACGAACGTATATGGACGAATGTCTGACAAAGTATTTCCAATGATCGCATATGTTGGTCTGTATAGATATATATGGTGGCGGAGAATTTATTCTCTTAGCATCATATCCAGAATATATTTGTGCAAATCAATTAGTGATTAACAGATCTGACAATGTGGCATTCAAAGTGATTGTGCTATCAAGAAATGATAAGTAATCGTAGCCTCAGGCCTCAACAACCGGGAAATGACAAAAATTGGGCAAGCAGCATGGCTACGTGGGTTGCCCCCATTAGATTGTATAATCACCTATCTAGAGGAATTCCTTTTACTTCTTTAATCTATCGATGCTGTCCCTTTTCGGGAAACGGTTGCTGATCGCAACCGTTAGTGATATACATTCGATACACTCAAGCGAAATGATTGGTCGGTCATGTGTGGACCGAGTTGTAAGATGTTCTTGTTGAACCCAGTGTATTCCCCTTTAGAGATACACTACCAGAAGGTGGTTCCATACCTTGTCATGTTGGAAATCCAATCTCCAATAAGCACCCTGTGGTTTTTTGGTTTCATAATATATTTGATATAGACATTATTATAATATCACTGAATTTCGTATCAAAATATTTTGGGTTATCGTAAGGTAAAAATCATCCGTGTTCATGTGTGGATCGGTCTTACGATTATCATTTCTTTCGAAAGGATTTTTAAAGTTAAACAAATGATTGGAGTTTACTCACACCAATCCCATGACTAACCCAGAGTTTATTTTGTTTTTGTTTTCCCTAAACTCTTGGGTGCCCAAATTTGTACGGGCAATCAAGTAGTCGGGATTTTTAAGATTCACTTGGAAGAGCTGGAAACAGGAGGTTTCACCAGTTAGCTATAGACTATCATATTTCCGCTGTGTACTATGTTATATCTGGAAACAGGTGTTTATAACTGTTCCAGGAATAACTGTTGTGCTCAAATAATGGTATGTATATACAGTTACTGATTTGTATTTCAAAGGTTATGTTATTTAATATATTTTATTCGTTCCGCTGTGAGATTTGTGTTCTTCGTTTTTCTTCTATTCTAACTTTTCTTTCTTTCTATTCCCCATTCTCTAACTTCTTTCTACTAATGATTCGTATTTCTATGTCATTTGGGTTGGACGTGTGGTGTTATTAGTTAACTCAGATAGTACGGATTTGCGGGCTGTTACAGCCTAAAAACATAGTAATATTTAATATAAACATGTTTATAGAATGATAAGATATAAGACTATAAAACATATTATATATATTATAAAACTTTATAAGTTATAAACATATATATATTTGAAATCATAAAATCTTTAATAATTTGAAATCATTTAGAAAGGAGTTTTAAATAATTTTGAAATTAATTTGAAAAGGAATTTGAAAGTGCTAACCAGAGTTTTACATATAAAATAGACTCCATTACTTTGATAATCTTGAGCTCTTGAAATCTTGATACTCATGAGTCTTCAATTCCTTGATATATTGAATCTCTCAAATTGTACGGTCTTCGGTATTTATTTCCTGAATATATATATATATATATATTCTGGACAAAGATATTAACATATATTTTATAATCAATGATGTAAATAATTGAAACAAGGTTGTTGTCATCAAAATTTCATTGTCCAAAAGGAGCATCATCAGTCGTACTTCCGTAGGCTCTCAAATCGAATGCCCAATTGGTTCCCTAAGCAATAGGTAACAATGGAACCAAATAGGCATGTTCACGCTTGGAATCTCAAGGATGTCGGTAAGGCTAGATCCTTTGAGATCATACATCTCTATATGTAAATAGTAAATATTTAATTAGCCACTTCCATAGATAGCTGAAATATGATTAAGAGACAATGCATGCGAGAATTGAAATAATCATAAGAGAGAATTTGATAATTTGATAAATCTCAAAAAATACTAATATATACACACACTTCGAAAAATCCAATTTGATTTTTTTTTTAAAAAATTCATTTTATTTTTTTCAAAAACATATTTTTATTGAAAATGACAAAACATATTATATATATGGTCAATAATGAATCTAGCTCAAGGAATATAGGACCATGCTTGACACCATATATGATAACCTGCATCTCTTGACATTCCCAAAAACCGTCAATCAGAAACATAGATCATCGATTTAAAGTATAAGCATATAGACTGAAATATCAAGAAAGATAGAATCTGGTGAATCCAAATGTTATCATAGCAAAAACACGATATCGTATATATTGATAATCTCAGAAATGGTAATATAAGCCTTAAAACACCATAATGTCATAGCCTTGGAAAATCATCAGTACATAGATGAAATACTAAGGTATCATAAAAACAATCGCTCAAAAACATTGTATTGAAATAAATGTATTGATAGTAAATACATGATAAAGGATAAGATAGGGATAGATTTCAGCAGGATGTCTGAAAGCAATGATGGATTTGTCACCTAATTGTATATACGCCTGTGGTGAAGGAAAATGAAATAGGTCAGATATATGTTTGGTGAATGAGAACAAGACTAACATGATAATTAAATTCATTTAATTACAATTCTACTCTAAGTGATAATGAGTGTTCGTAAAATTTCCATGCATACCTAAGGTCACATGCCTAGGGTTATCAGACTAGCATACTAAATATACCTATAGATCGAACCTCACCTAAATGGTCGTCAAACTAGGGGTCTACTACCACATTCTGACTCATGATCAAGAGACAGAACACGAAAATAAACTCACATAGTGACTCATTATATGAACCTGCTTCCGTCTCTTGATCCTAGTAGCAAAATAATTGTTATGTATCCTTCTAATTCACCATGCTTGACTACTTATAATACTGAGCATCACCTAGTTTTTAATGCTCTAAACTCATTAATATCTTAGCCAACATCAAGCCATGCCATGTTTATGCATAAAAAACATGCAGCACCTGGATTTTCTGTTAGGACTGTACTCTTAGGGATACCCATGAATATTGTTGCACCCACTTGATTATAATACCCCTTCTCTAAAGCAACATTATTTGCTCAATCTCTAAACGACTATGTGTATCCTTCTCTATGACATGGAAATGCAAATTAAATTTTCCATATGACCCTAATAGGAAACTTATTTCTTTGTTATTGCTATAACTCGTAATTAGGTCCACAATAATTAAACAAATCAAATAATTAACAAGTTTCATACATTTATTGGCCCAAAGCACAAACGGTCTAGTATGCCTAATTAAGCCGCTATTCAGAAGTTGATTGCCTGTAAATCACTGAAGTTCTATTTCAAAATAATTTATCTCATTTATTATAATAGTTACTATAATCCATTTTATTTTACATACATCTCTTACACTATTTCAAATCATTTAGCACAGTGTTTACACTATTCCAATTATTTGGTTATAAACTTCTTGTCAAATTAAAGGTATGATTCAGGGATTTATAGCATTTACAAATCAATTGCAATTTAGCAAAAAATGATTGCAATCCTATTTTCAATTTAACTGGTTTAAACTATGGTTTAAGGTTTATAATGTAATCAACATAGAAAAGAATCAAAACTAGCCGATTTAATTATCCTAAAAATTACATTACCACTCACCTTTATCCTTAACTTTAGGTTTGGTTCCAACATTGCAATTTTCCTTCCCTAGATCTGCGCAGCATGTCTTCAATTGTGGATCTTCTTTTTATTTTTAGTTTAGGTAGAGATACGGAATAAATTTATAGATTGGAAATTAATTTAGAAAATCAAGGTTTATATTTCAATGGGGCAGAGCTTCGCTACAATGAAGAAGACTAGGTTTTAGGTTAACCTTAACCATCAATTTATAGGGAAAACATATCACTCGTTGTCATTGGATCCCGGCCCAAAACAACCTAGTTCGCATGTTATTTAATTCGCTTGCACGATATAATCATGAATGTTCAAAATGACCAACAATGCATTAAAGCCCTTAATCGAACAAGGGTAGAGTCGACCACCTATAGGTTTGGTTCAACCGCCCTTGATCAACGTAGACTATGCACGAGTTAACCTATCCCATTACTTATTTTTTTGTTCAATGATTTTTCCAATTATTCTAACTTCTATAACTTTTTCATACTAGCTCGAATTTTAACAAGTTATGTAATGTTGTAAGTTCCGTAGCCACATTTGAATGTTTGTAAACATATTACTTTTAAATTGTTCTTATTTTTTAATTACATTTGGTTATTTATTTCTAGGAAAATTCTAAGGTGTCACACCAAAGTGGATGGATAGAGTTTCCTTATTAGAGCAGCTTTGTATCGAGGATTTGATTGTAACACCCCGAATTTTAATAAACAATAATTAAATGTAAAAGATTAACAAACTAAATATTAATCAGAATAATATTTAGAATTGGACAATAGGACTAGCGCCACTGGGTCCATTGAAATTTTCTAATGAAAAAGGACTCTTGGTTTGCTAAAATCGGATTTAAATGTATTAGTTATGAATTAAAGAAGAATTTAGAAATATATATATATATACATGTCGAACGAACGATCACTAGGTGACCCATCACACTTGGGTCGACACTGTTTCAACCCAAATCCATATGGGTCGACCCCTGTGTCGACATAAGGAGGTAGGTGGGTCGACCCAGGACGCAATTTACAGTCAGGCTATGCCTATTATTTTTTATTTTTTATTTTGAGTCTAGGCATTACAAGTTGCTATACCATTTCCCAATTTTTTTTAGCGCCGAGCCAATGCATGAAAAGAGACTAGGCCTTTATCGTTATTTTTGTATTAATTTAGAATAATGTTAATTTTTAATTAAAAAAGGATATTGGGCATGTTATAACTGATTAAATATTATAATCAGTATTGGACTGTAAATTGGGGATAAACCTTAATAGGTAATTGAACAAAATGTAAACTGTAATAGATTGAACTTAACTGAACATTAAGTAACATGAGGATGGGTTGTATGAAAATATAACATTAATTAGGAATGTTAATACAGCCTAGGGATATAACATGAGGTTATATTAGGTTTATTAATAAACTTAAATTATGTTAAGTCAAATTGAGAATAAAATTAATAAGCTAAGATAGAAGGCGTCCATTCCGGCAGCATGGGGCTGATTGTGGCAGATAAGTGGCTCATAGATTAGGTCCATTCCGGCAGCATGACGCTGATTGGAGAATATAAGAGGCCTAATAACATATTGAAATCCTAGTTTAGGTCTGTTCCGGCTGCAGGGGCTAACTAGGGAAACTAAGTGGCCTAATAAAATAATGAATGAGGCCAAGTCTAGGGGTGACTTGTGTCAATTGCATATTCGGTTAGGGACCCCTATCAGTCAATATCCCTATTATCATGGTGGTCTCACGTTAGGAGAGGCAAGGGCACGCTTTACTGTACTACGTAGTAAGAGGTCCAAACGAGGTGGGTACTAGCGCGTTCCGGCTGGACGATGAGAATGCATTGTGCCGATTGGGGAAGATAAGCCGCTGTAACACCTGCGGGTAATAGCTATGTCCTTTTAGTTGATGGACTCGGGATTGGTAACCCTAAGAACCATATATATGGTATAGGTAATCACATTATGGGTATAGGAGCCGACTGACGGGTAGAAATTAGGTAAAGCCTAATTATGATATCTTGGTAGTTGGTGCAGTAATCTCGGTTATGAATGAGAAGCCTATCTGTATTCGTGTTTATGTTTCCTGCCATTTCATTTATTCTTTTATGTCTATTTCTCTTAGAACTATTCATATGTCTAAATACTTCCTTAACCTATACCCTGCTAGAAATTGCTAGAACTCACCCGACTTATGTCTGACCTAGTTTGTATTATCCTTTTCTCTCCCCCTCGGTTCATAGAGTGGAGCATCTCAGTAGTGATTCTTGATTATTCTGTTCACCTTGGATTCAGACTCTTCCCCGATAAATGTATTGGTTCACTTCTTGTTTTTGATCGCTGTATTGACATTTGAAAGGGGTGGTTTTTATGGTTTTATTTATGTTGATATTATGGCTTTCCATGAGACAGTTTTATGTTGATGACTATTTAGTATTTATGAAATGTAACAAGCACTGTAATTTGACTTGCTTATTTAAATAATATTTTAAAGTTTCCGCTGTGTCATATAATTCTATCTTATAATTTTTAGTCTCTTTGTTGTTATTTTATAGCTAAGCACTTCATAAACCCTAGTGCATTCTTCGTATGGATGATGCTAAGGGGTGTGGGGTGTTTAATCTGGTATTAGATCCTAAGCTTACAAGGTTAGAGAAACGTTTTGAAAAAGTGTTTTCAAAAGTAAAGAACTTTCAAGTAAAACTTATTTTTGAAAAAAATATCCCCTCAACTTAACTACAATATTTCCTTGATTCCTTTTTAAATCCTTGTCTCTTCTCATTTCAACATGTCTGGGCCTCCTAATTTACCAAAGGGTCTTCCCATTCCGACATGGTTCCGTAGGTATATTGAAGCTACGGTGTCTGCCGAAGAGAAAGGAAGTGCCTCACCTCTAGCGATAGTCGCGGTAGTTCCACCAAATCCAGTGGTTATTTTCTTTAAGCTTTGTAAGGATTTTTCTACTATGGGCGGCAATCCATTTCTTGTATCGGAGAGTTTTGTTGATGCTCGTAATTGGCATAGAGAGACTGATCGTGTGTGTGGATTATTAGAGCTTGATGACAAGAGGAGGATTCAGTTGGCCGCTTGGCAACTGAAAGGAGAGGTGTCATAATCGTGGGAAGTAGCTGAGGTAGAGCAGGTCGTATAGACATGGGATAAGTTTAACGATAAATTTGACAAAATTTTTTTATCACAAGCTGAAGAAGGGATGCATTTGGAAAGGTTCTTAAATCTAAGATAGGGTAACATGTTAGCTAAGAAGTATGTGAATAGCTTCGACGAGTTGGTGAGATTTGGCTTAGATCTGGTTGCTACTACGCATAAAAAGGCTTTGAGGTTTTCAAGGAGACTGAACCAAGCCCTCCAAGAACTAGCGATAATGCATATTCCGATGGGAGCAATGCTTGAGAGGCTTGTGGATATGGATCTTATGCATGAGGATGGAAAGGAGAGTAAACATGAGGATAAGACTGAAGTGGCCAAAACAGGTATTGGAAAGAAAAAGTGGTGTCCCAAGAAAGGTGCAATGAAAAAGAGAGAAAAGCCAGATGAAGCACAGATCTAGAAGGAAGTGAAGTGTCGTGGTTGTGGTATGATGGGACACTAGATCAAAGATTACAAGAAGACATCTAAGAAGGGTGCTTGTTTTCAGTGCGGATAGATGGGACATTATAGCAGTCGGTACCCTCAAAGGCTTGGACATGGAGCAGGTGCATCCGGAGTGCAGGTTCACGCTCTTGAGGTGGCTCAGACTGGTGGTAGCAGTCAGGACGGAGGTAGAAAGGTCACTGTAGAAGGTTTGATTTCTCTTTTCGACTTTCCTATTAGGACCTTGTTCGATTCCGGTTCATCTCATTCTTTCATATCCAGTTCTATTGTTGATAGTCATCACCTAGATACTTCTATAGTTTCTGATCTAATAGTTGTCTCAAACCCCATAGGAGGTACGATTCACTTATCTATGATGTGTAGGCGTTTGAGGATTTCTATTCTTGACGTCGAGTTTGAGTGTGACGCATATGTACTGGGTTTTATGGGTTACGGGCATATTCTAGGGATGGATTGGCTGGCCACGTATGGCGCCATTCTTGATTATTAGAGGAGAGTTGTAAGGATTTTGATGTGCATTGGTAGGACTCTCGATATTTCTTGCGACCCACAAGAGTCATTCATGCTCGGTTTCTTGGATTCCTTGTATGCTTCTATCGACGATCTCAGTTTGGCACCAATAGTTAGAGACTTTCCGGACGTATTTGAGGAGGTAATAGGGATACCTCCTATATGCGAGATAGATTTCCAATATACTTGGTGGATAATGTTAAACTGTTACGTTGCCAGTGCGTCACATGGCTCCGAGAGAAAAGAGGGAGCTTAGTAAGCAACTAGGTGAGTTGTTCGAGAAAGGGTTTCTTAGCAGTATTTCTGAGTGAGGAGCACCAGTCGTCTTCGCGACTAAGATAGACAGCTCTCTCCGTCTATGTGTGGATTGCAGAGAATTGAACAAGCTCACGAGGAAGAATAGACATCCACTCCCATGGATAGATGATTTTTTTGACCAGTTGGTGGGCACTTCAGTTTTCTCGTACTTGGGTTTAGCTACATTGTAACGACCCGTATTCTACACATCATAGGATTGTAGGATATTTATTTCTTTCCCATGTGAAGTCGTATGGTCATGTAACTTTGGGAAACATCTATTAGAGTCATTTTCCATGTCCATGATTTTTGTCGATTTTTAAATGACCATTTTGCCCCTAGTTGGTACTGTTTTGGCCATAACTTTTGATTGGAAAGGAATTTTGACCTGAAACCACTTCCATTAGATTCGTTTGATGGTTTACCTTTCCGTAGAGTGGTCATAATAGCCAAACGGACTTACCGTTTGGGAGATATGGCTGAAATAAGGTTTGGAGGGTGAAAAACTGCTTAACCGGGCCAAATCGGGTGATTAGTGAGTAGGCCCATAACCCATTTCGGGATTAGGGTTATGGGGAGGCTGAAATGAGATAGAGAATCATTCCATTTCAGTTTTCTAGCCTCCACTTATCACCAAGGAACCCTAAAAATGGCCTCTAACCTCTAAATCACCTCCAAATCATCTCTTGGTCAAGGATTTGGCTTAGCAACCCCTAATCAAGGAAGATCTTCACCAAAGCAACATAGGAGCTGCTGTTTGGCATTGAGATTCACATCAAATCAGAGAATTATTTCAGATCTTAGTTTATTTGTGGCTAAGGTGAGTGATTTGCATAGTTTTGCACTAATTATGGCTAATTAGGGGTGATTAGTGTTAATTAGCGAATCTAAGTATGATAAAATTCGGGAAAAATGTTCATAAATTCTTAAATGATGTTTTAGACCTCTGATATGAATTTGGGTTAATTTGGTTAAGTTTTGCTAATCCTATCATTAGTTTCACCTAAACATGCTTAGGGTGAAATATGGGGTTTTGGGTATGTTTGATCCATTTTAACCTATCATGTTGATGTTTTGTTGTTTGTGGTTGATTATGCATGTTGCTATGACTGTATGAAATGCTTTGTGACTGATTTCAATAGTTAGAATGGTCTAAAACGTCGTCGAATGGCGTAAACACTTGCTGGAACAGTTTCAGAAAACAGTGCAGGGTTCGGATCGGATCGGATATGGGGCTCGGATCGGATATGTTGAACTGAGCAAGGAATTTGATCGGATCGGAACCCAACACTTGGGAAAAATGGCAAAAAGGAAGGCCACGCTAACTGAATTGGGATCGGAACGGATTAGGGAGGACGGATCGGAGCGGAGACATGAGGATGGATCAGATAGGAGCATGTGAAGGACGAGGAGACGGATCGGAACGGAGGCACGAGCTGGAGGGGAGATGACACCCGACCCGACCCGAGGTGAAGCACCCGACCCGAACCGACGGAGGACACCCGACCCGAACCGCACCAGGAGAAGACCCGACCCGAACAGATGGAGGATAACCGACCCGAACCGATGGCTTGAGGAGGAACCCGACCCGACCCAGTTTTGACCAATAACCCGAGATGCAAAGGTAGTCCAATATGGGAAGTTAGAGCTCAGGATCCAGTTGGGAACCAATGAGTTCACTTCATGGTTGGGCTTTGCTGCGGGACGTGTGCTAAGGAGTTGTCGACGTTCATAACTTCGATTCACCACTAAGAATGAATGATGGGCTACTTATCAGTGCAGTAGGGTCATTATGACCTGAGGGGCAAGGTGATGGTAGCAAGACTACGTTATCAGTGCAGTAGGATCATTATGACCCGAGGGGCAAGGTGATGCGTAGTAAGACTATGAGCCAGTGCAGTGGGGTCATTGCGACTCCATGGGGCAGAGTGGACATAATAAGGATTAGTAAGGCTATGAGCCAGTGTAGTGGGGTTCTTGTGACTCCATGGGGCAAAGTGGACATAGCAAAGGATTAGTGGCTACGTTATCAGTGCAGTGAAGCCATTTATGACTTCATGGGGCAGAGTGATCGTAGCAAGGTATGTTGGGTGATCGAAGTGGTGAATATCGTATGCTTTACGCACTGAGTGAGAGATGTGAGGATGGATGCTATGTTTGATTGTTTTCCATCCCTATGACATGCACACCTCCCCCACCTCCGTATCTTTACACTGTTTGATATGGTACCTTAGAGTGTCGTAAAGTATGTAGTGCTAACTCTTTGGTTGCGGGTTCAGGTTCAGGTATGTTTTAGTCTACCTGTTATTGTTCACTTTAGATGCTTATCGCTCATACCAGGCTTTATGTCTGACCCAGAGTTTTATGTCTCCTCTTATTACTCTGGGTGCTCACACGAGCAGACTAGAGACAGGTTAGCTGGTGATGCGCGAGTAGCTGATTCGGAGGCGGGCAGGAGGCTTCCACGTATGATATATATATATACACATTCTCCCTGTTTCGTTGGTGGTCGCTACTTGGGCATTAGTAGTGTACCTCTTTTATCTTACTTTTGCTTTGAGACAGTTTGAAAGTTGTAATAAGCTGTATTTTGGATTTCCGCTGCTATGATGTTTAGTTCTGATTTTCAGCTTATGCACTGTCTCTCCTGTTTTATGTCAAGTATGTTATTATTATATTTTGTTCTATGCGCTGTGAGACATTCTACAGGTTCTTTGTATGTTCATTTCCTTCTTCCCTTTCCTTCTCACGACCCGTTCCGTGCTAACTGAACATGTGTACAGCGCACCTTTGGAGTAAATGTCGGTTGGTGCGGGGTGGGCCATCACACTTGGTATCAGAGCTCTAGGTTGCGTAGTTAACCTAGGGAAAGACACTAGGGAGAGTTAGTACGTATATGAGAGCGCGTATTTGTGATTACTTTGGTTTCCAAAAGCTATGTATATATATACTATTGGTAGTATAAGAATGAAGTCGCACTGCACTAGCACCACTATGGGGTCGTTAATCGTTTCCCTTTTTCAGATTGACGATGAGCCGAGACACGAGGGGTGCTGGTAGAGGGACCAACCAAGGGAATGCCGCTGACATGAGGGCGATGTTTACTAACCTCATGAGAGACATGCTTAGATAAGTGCAAGGGCAGTTCCCAATCCCGGGGTTGGTGTTGGCCCAGTAGTGCAGGCGCCTAGGGTCGATTTCGCCAAGTTGTGCAAGGATTACGCTAATCTTGGTGGAAAGCCGTTCCACGGAACGGAGTCGGCCATAGATGTTCAAGATTGGATGGATAGCTGTGATCGTATCTTTGATGACTTGGGTCTTGAGGATGCGATGAAGAGAAGGCTAGCGTCTCGTCAGCTGCAAGGGCGAGCGATGAATTGGCGGAATGCCATTAGAACAGCTACGCCAGAAGATCAGGTTACTTGGGTTCAGTTCAAGGCTCGCTTTAGCGAGAAGTTTATTCCAGCTGCCCAGAAGTCAGTGTTGTTCAAGAGGTTCTTGGAACTCAAGCAGAATGGGAGGGCAGTTTCTGATTATATTGCTGAGTTCGACACTTTGTCGAAGTATGGACTATCTCTTATCGATACTCCTGAGAAGAAGAATGAGAAGTTCATTACTGGTTTAGATGGATACTTGAGGGAAAGGCTTATCAACCACATCGATGAGACTTTTGAATCGATCGTGGGGAAAGCTTTGAGATCAGAGAGCCTTTACCCTAAGTCAAAGACTGAGGCTGCATCTGCAGAAGGGCCAAAGCCGCAAGCAGGCGGTGGAGGCAAGAATAATTCTCAGAATAAGAGGAAGCAGGACCAATCTAAAGGTGGTCAGAAAAAGAGCAAGAAGGATGTTGAGTGCTTCAGCTGTGGAAAGAAGGGCCATTATGCTAAAGAATGTCGGGCCAAGCCAGCGGAAAGGAAGTGCTACAACTGTGGTCAAATGGGACATCAGAAGGATAAGTGTCTGCAACCTCTTAAGGAGAAGCAGATTGTGAAAGCATATGCTATTGATGCTGTTCCTTCTTCGTCGAATGCCCCAACTACGGCGGAGAAAGGAAAGAATGTTGTTATTCAAGGTATGCTTTCTATTTATGATGTACCAGTTCGAGTTTTGTTTGATACTGGGGCTTCCCGTTCCTTCATATCTAGTGACCTGGTAGATAGGTTAGGACTGGAACCCGAGATAGTCGATAGACCATTGATTGTGACGAACCCGATTGGTGGTTCGACTAGCCTTAGTATGATTTGCAGGAATTTGGTCTTATCGAGTCATGGATGTATGTTTGTTTGTGATTGCTTTGTTTTGGGCTTTACTGGGTATGGCATTATATTGGGAGTCGATTGGCTCCAAAGATACGGGGTGGTGGTAGACTGTGAGGGGTTTTTGGTGACAGTGAGGGCGGATGATGGGCAGAGGGTAGTGTTTGGTAGTCTACCTAGTGATGGGGTTATGGCTAGTTTTGTAAATTCCCTCGACATCCCGTAGGATGAGTTGCCAGATGTGCCTGTGGTTGGCCAGTATCCGGACGTCTTCGAGGAGGTGACCAGGCTTCCACCACACCGAGAGATTGAGTTCCGTATTGATTTAGTGAAAGATGCCAGACCTATAGTGATGCCACTTCATCGTATGGCACCAAGGGAGCAGCGAGAGCTCGGGGTGCAAGTCAGCAATCTTTTGAAGAAGGGATTTATTAGAAGGAGTGTCTCCGAGTGGGGAGCACCAGTTGTGTTTGCCACTAAGGCAGATGGTTCCCTTCGTTTGTGTGTGGACTATCGCGAGTTGAATAAAGTAACGAGAAAGAATAAGTATCCTCTACCGCGGATAGATGATTTGTTTGATCAACTGGAAGGAGCAAGAGTGTTCTCCCAGTTGGACCTCGCGACAGGATTTCATCAGCTTCGAGTAGCGGATGAGAGTGTTCCGAAAACGGCATTTAGGACGCCGTCTGGATTTTATGAGTGGTTGGTCATGCCGTTTGGGTTGACCAATGCACCAGCCTACTTTGTGGATCTTATGAATCGAGTATTCAGAGATCATTTGAATAAGTTTGTTCTTGTGTTCGTGGATGATATCCTTGTTTACTCAAGGACAGAGGAGGAACACAAGGGTCACTTGAGGATAGTGATGGAGGTGTTGAGGAAACACCAATTGAAAGCGAAATTCTCTAAGTGTCATTTTTGGAGAAGGGAAGTAAGATTCTTGGGTCATGTTGTTTCAGAGAGTGGTATTGTCGTGGACCCTGCGAAGGTGGCTACGGTACAGGATTGGCCTACACCCAAGAATGTAACAGATGTAAGAAGTTTCTTGGGATTAGCTGGATATTATCGTAAGTTTATCCAGGACTTCTCCAAGTTAGCAGCACCGTTGACTCAGTTGACTAAGAAGAATCAGTCCTTCGTCTGGGACGAAGTGTGTGAGGATGCCTTCAAGAGTCTAAAGGAGAAGTTGACGCATGCGCCAGTGTTAGTCATTCCTAAAGGGAATGAAGAGATGACAGTATACACGGATGCTTGTGGTACCGGACTGGGTGCAGTATTGATGCAGAGAGGTAGGGTTATAGCTTATGCTAGTCGACAACTAAAGCCGCATGAGAAGAAGTATCCTACCCACGCTTTGGAATTAGCAGCGATCGTGTTTGCGCTAAAGATGTGGAGACACTATCTCTTGGGAGAAAGATTTGAGTTGTTTACCGATCATAAATCGTTGAAATATCTCTTCTCTCAAAAAGATTTGAATCTCCGTCAGCAGAGATGGTTAGAATTCTTGGCTTCGTATGATTTTGATATCGCATACACACCTGGGAAGGGTAATGCGGTAGCCGATGCCTTGAGTAGGAGACATGCTAGCTTAGGGGCAATGTTTCTTGAGTGGAAGCAACTGGAGTATATCGCGGGGTTTGATTTCAGACCAAAGTGCGAATTGGATCCAGTCATGCTAGCTAGTTTGACGATCAGACCCACTTTGATAGAGCGGATTGGTTCTAGTCAGAGGGACGATCCTAATCTATTGGAAGTCATCTCTAAGTTAGAGAGGAACATCGACGGTGAGGAGATGAATGCATATGGGCTTGATCGAGATGGATGGCTTCAGAAGAATGGAAGACTAGTTGTGCCCAACGTGAATGATTTGAGAGATGAAGTGCTTAGAGAATGTCATCACTCAAAACTGACTATACATCCCGGTGGTAATAAGATGTATCGAGACATGAGACGGACTTACTACTGGGAAGGGATGAAAAGAGACGTTGTGAAGTTTATATCCAAATGCATGAATTGCTAGCTAGTTAAAGCCGAGCAAAAGAAGCCTAGTGGGTTGTTGCAACCATTAGAAATTCCCGAATGGAAATGGGAGCAAGTCTCGATGGATTTCATCGATGGTTTACCAAGGACTAGATCGGGATATGATAGCATTTGGGTAATTGTGGATCGATTGACTAAGAGAGCAAGATTTATACCGGTCAAATCGACCAGGACGGCAGCTAAGTTGGCAGAATTGTATATGAAGTGGGTAGTGAGATTTCATGGAGTACCCAAAAGCATTGTGAGTGATCGAGACCCGTTGTTCACTAGTGGGTTTTGGAAGAGCTTACAAGAGGCTCTAGGGTCAGGATTACATCTCAGTACCGCATATCATCCTCAGACCGACGGTCAGACGGAGATGGTGAATCGTATATTGGAAGATCTCTTGAGAGCTTGTATATTGGATTTTGGTGGATCATGGGATGACCATTTGCATCTAGTAGAGTTTGCATATAATAATAGCTACCAATCCAGTATCGGTATGGCTCCATATGAAGCTTTGTACGGAAGACCGTGCAACTCACCATCATGTTGGATAGAGACTGGCGAGAAGTTTGTGCTTGAACCAGATGTGGTGAGAGAAACTTCCGATAAGATCAAGATCATTCAGCAGCGAATGAAAGCTGCCCAAGATAGGCAGAAGAGTTATGCTGATAAGAGGAGAAGAGACTTGAAATTCTCCGTTGGCGAATTGGTGTTTGTCAAGATCTCTCCGTTGAAGAGCGTGATACGATTTGGCAGGAGAGGCAAGTTGGCACCAAGATTTGTTGGCCCATTCCCTGTTCTTGAACTAGTCGGGAATTTGGCCTATAGAGTTGGCTTACCAGAGAAAATGGCGGGAGTTCACAATGTATTTCATGTTTCCCAACTAAGGAAGTTCGTCCACGACTCAGATATGACTATTTCACCTGATCAGTTAGAGGACTTCGAAGTAGAACCCGAGGCGGTTGGGAACCGCAAGCCGATTCGTATTGTGGGGCACGATACGAAGCAACTTCGAAGGAAGGCGGTGAAGCTAGTCAAGGTTCAGTGGGGCGAGGACGAGAATGATTGTACTTGGGAGACAGAGGAGAGCATTAGGAAGGCATATCCAGAACTCTTTGCCTGGTAAGATTTACTTTGCGATTTAGTTTTTCCGCATGCTAGGGTAGATTTGCTTAGCTTGTTTTGCATGTTTGATTGTTGTTTTATGATTGATAGGCATGCGGGACCTTTGTGTGTGTTGGATTAGGGAATTTCGGGGGCGAAATTTCTTAAGGGGGGGAGAGTGTAACGACCCGTATTCTACACATCATAGGATTGTAGGATATTTATTTCTTTCCCATGTGAAGTCGTATGGTCATGTAACTTTGGGAAACATCTATTAAAGTCATTTTCCATGTCCATGATTTTTGTCGATTTTTAAATGACAATTTTGCCCCTAGTTGGTACTGTTTTGGACATAACTTTTGATTGGAAAGGAATTTTGACCTGAAACCACTTCCATTAGATTCGTTTGATGGTTTACATTTCCGTAGAGTGGTCATAATAGCCAAACGGACTTACCGTTTGGGAGATATGGCTGAAATAAGGTTTGGAGGGTGAAAAACTGCTTAACCGGGCCAAATCGGGTGATTAGTGAGTAGGCCCATAACCCATTTCGGGATTAGGGTTATGGGGAGGCTGAAATGAGATAGAGAATCATTCCATTTCAGTTTTCTAGCCTCCACTTATCACCAAGGAACCCTAAAAATGGCCTCTAACCTCTAAATCACCTCCAAATCATCTCTTGGTCAAGGATTTGGCTTAGCAACCCCTAATCAAGGAAGATCTTCACCAAAGCAACATAGGAGCTGCTGTTTGGCATTGAGATTCACATCAAATCAGAGAATTATTTCAGATCTTAGTTTATTTGTGGCTAAGGTGAGTGATTTGCATAGTTTTGCACTAATTATGGCTAATTAGGGGTGATTAGTGTTAATTAGCGAATCTAAGTATGATAAAATTCGGGAAAAATGTTCATAAATTCTTAAATGATGTTTTAGACCTTTGATATGAATTTGGGTTAATTTGGTTAAGTTTTGCTAATCATATCATTAGTTTCACCTAAACATGCTTAGGGGGAAATATGGGGTTTTGGGTATGTTTGATCCATTTTAACCTATCATGTTAATGTTTTGCTGTTTGTGGTTGATTATGCATGTTGCTATGACTGTATGAAATGCTTTGTGACTGATTTCAATAGTTAGAATGGTCGAAAACGTCGTCGAATGGCGTAAACACTTGCTGGAACGGTTTCAGAAAACAGTGCAGGGTTCGGATCGGATCAGATATGTTGAACTGAGCAAGGAATTTGATCGGATCGGAACCCAACACTTGGGAAAAATGGCAAAAAGGAAGGCCACGCTAACTGAACTGGGATCAGATCGGATTAGGGAGGACGGATCGGAGCGGAGACATGAGGATGGATCGGATAGGAGCATGTGAAGGACGAGGAGACGGATCGGAACGGAGGCACGAGCTGGAGGGGAGATGACACCCGACCCTACCCGAGGTGAAGCACCCGACCCGAACCGACAGAGGACACCCGACCCGAACCGCACCAAGAGAAGACCCGACCCGAACAGATGGAGGATAACCGACCCGAACCGATGGCTTGAGGAGGAACCCGACCCGACCCAGTATTGACCAATAACCCGAGATGCAAAGGTAGTCCAATATAGGAAGTTAGAGCTCAGGATCCAGTTGGGAACCAATGAGTTCACTTCATGGTTGGGCTTTGCTGCGGGACGTGTGCTAAGGAGTTGTCGACGTTCATAACTTCGATTCACCACTAAGAATGAATGATGGGCTACTTATCAGTGCAGTAGGGTCATTATGACCTGAGGGGCAAGGTGATGGTAGAAAGACTACGTTATCAGTGCAGTAGGATCATTATGACCCGAGGGGCAAGGTGATGCGTAGTAAGACTATGAGCCAGTGCAGTGGGGTCATTGCGACTCCATGGGGCAGAGTGGACATAGTAAGGATTAGTAAGGCTATGAGCCAGTGCAGTGGGGTTCTTGTGACTCCATGGGGCAAAGTGGACATAGCAAAGGATTAGTGGCTACGTTATCAGTGCAGTGAAGCCATTTATGACTTCATGGGGCAGAGTGATCGTAGCAAGGTATGTTAGGTGATCGAAGTGGTGAATATCGTATGCTTTACGCACTGAGTAAGAGATGTGAGGATGGATGCTATGTTTGATTGTTTGCCATCCCTATGACATGCACACCTCCCCCACCTCCGTATCTTTACACTGTTTGATATGGTACCTTAGAGTGTTGTACAGTATGTAGTGCTAACTCTTTGGTTGCAGGTCCAGGTTCAGGTATGTTTTAGTCTACCTGTTATTGTTCACTTTAGATGCTTATCGCTCATACCAGGCTTTATGTCTGACCCAGAGTTTTATGTCTCCTCTTATTACTCTGGGTGCTCACACGAGCAGACTAGAGACAGGTTAGCTGGTGATGCGCGAGTAGCTGATTCGGAGGCGGGCAGGAGGCTTCCACGTATGATATATATATACACATTCTCCCTGTGTCGTTGGTGGTCGCTACTTGGGCATTAGTAGTGTACCTTCTTTATCTTACTTTTGCTTTGAGACAGTTTGAAAGTTGTAATAAGCTGTATTTTGGATTTCCGCTGCTATGATGTTTAGTTCTGATTTTCAGCTTATGCACTGTCTCTCCTGTTTTATGTCAAGTATGTTATTATTATATTTTGTTCTATGCGCTGTGAGACATTCTACAGGTTCTTTGTATGTTCATTTCCTTCTTCCCTTTCCTTCTCACGACCCATTCCGTGCTAACTGAACATGTGTACAGCGCATCTTTGGAGTAAATGTCGGTTGGTGCGGGGCGGGCCGTCACATACATGGTTTTATCAGCTTAGGGTGGCGGATGATAACATAGACAAGACTGCTTTTAGGACTCCCAACAGAATCTTTGAGTGTCTGGTTATGCATTTTGGGCTAACCAATGCACCGACATATTTTATGGATTTAATAAGCTGGGTATCTAGGGAGTACCTAAATAAGTTCGTAGTGGTATCCATTGATGATATCCTGGTATTCTCGAGGAGCGAGGAGGAGTACGCCTTGCACTTGGGAGAGGTCCTCCATACCCTCCATGCACATAAGTTGATGGTGAAGTTTTCGACGTGCCTCTTTTGGCGGAAGGAGGTAAGGTTTTTGGAGCATGTTGTCTCTAGTGATGGTACAGTGGTGGATCCCGCTAAGGATGTCGGAGTACCGAATAGGAAATCCCCCAAGAGTGCGACAGTGGTGAGGAACTTTTAATATTTGGAGGGATACTATTGGAAGATCATCAAGGATATTTTGACGGTACGAAGATGTTCACCATATATATGGATGCTTGCGGCACGGGCTTAGGTGTGGTGCTTATGCAGGAGGGTAGGGTTATTTGCTACGAGAGTAGGCAGTTGAGTTGTAACAACCCGGAATTTTTGAACCAATTAATTTTTTTTATTTTAGCTATTTTAATGGGTTTTCAATATTTAAAATGGTTTATTTTGAATAATAATGACTAAAAATTTATTTCAATAGAAGTTAGAACATATAAATTTAAAATTTAATTAAAACGAACTCGAAATGGCGCGGTAGTTTGAAAATTCGATTTTAAATTTCAATTGAATGTATAGGATTCAAAATAAATCGGATTTCAATGAAACAAGAAATGTTGGATATTTTGAACTGTAATTTTCTAACGAATGAAATAAACTAAGATTTCACTTTATAAATTGTAATTTATGTCCAGTTTAAAATTCAAAATAGTCGCTATGGAATTTATATATATTAATATAATATATAGCCCTTAAAAATAGCTATTTTGCAAACAACCTTCGTTTTCGATGAAACCACTTTTGTTGGATCCGGAATGTCAAATTATAGTCAGGTTCAAAATTTCATAATTTTTGGAATTAATATGTGAGCGTGGTAAATTTACACACGTTTGGTAATTTCAGTTGAATTTAATCGACCAGAAAAAAGTCATTTTTTCAAACAGTCTCAAAATTCGATGAAATTAGTTTTATTAGGACTGTATCATCAAAACATAGCTAGATATAATTTTTGGAGTTAGTATGTGGCCCTAAGAAATTAAATTGTATGTTTAAATTCAATATATATTGATTTATATTTTTATTTTTATAAAAACTGATCGAAACAGTCAAATGAGCTTACGAAATATCCCATTGCGTTCGGCATTGGGGTATTTGGCTAAGGACGACAGTCGTTGGGTTTGATTTGGAGTTCAGATCAACAAATCTGTATTAAGTGAATTAAATAATAAAATAATATAAGGTATATATATATATAATCTTTTCTCCAATCTTAGCTCATTCAATATTAGGCCGCCGCTCAAAACAAACTGATGGTCGGAATGCTCTCTCATTCCTCCTCCTTTTTCTTTAAATCCAATCAGTAATCGAAGAAGATTTCAACGGGAAAATTGTAGATCTATGTGTGTTCTATAGTTTGAACGGTCGAGGTGGCGGCTGACGATCTAGGTCCGGCGCAAGGACGAGCGTGCAGCGGTGGCATCTCGAAGTCGAGGATTTGGGGTTTGACATTTTTACAGAAGCAAAGAGGGATTAGGTTAATTTATTAATTAATTATTAATGACTTGTTTAATTATTCAAACGTATAAAAAAATCAATATCTTTTTCATATGAGGTCCAAATCGAACGATTTCAAAAGCGTTGGACTCGTGTTGAAGAGTACTACAACTGTTGGGATTCTTACGATCTAATTGTATAACCCAATGTTTCGATTTAACGAGATTAAACCTAGGATCTATGCAATAATATGAAACCGAAATTAAACTAGATTAACATTTATAACTGTTGCTGTAAAACTCTCGAAATTGAACGAACTTTGAATCTTAAAGCTTTTGGTGGAACCGAATCGAAAGCATGACAGTTGCCATGCCTTCATTGGAATCCACACGAACGTGTTCCTCTTGGATCGAATCGAAGGGTGCTAGCCGCCATTAATTAGATTTTATTGAAAGGGGCAATCGGTAGGGTTTTGATTTTTGATCTAATCGGTGCTCAAGAATAGGTTCACGTGTCCAATTTATAAAGGAAAACGATTTTCTTTATAAAATTGATTGTGTACCATAAAATAAGGAACCCCGATATACCATTTCAACATTAAATAAATATCAACAGATTTGATAATTTATTCATCCAATTAAATGTTATCTCTTCGTAACGTTCTAAGTGTGTGACCCTATAGGTTATTATAACGTTGGTAGTGATTTTAAATTAGATTTAAATCACAAACAGTGATTGGCATCTAGCAATACGTCACTGCTACCGATGTTATAATAAGATCAACGATTCAATTTCCAATATTATTTGAGAAATTTCATACGATATTTCATTCAAATAAAATGAATAACAATTGTTTTTTTATTATAAATGAAATTCAAACTTGTCTAAACAAGATCTATTATAACATTAATCTTATGTGGAATTTCATTATAACAATTATTTTATTTATTAAGCCAATATTATCAACAAGAATCAACTTCTTATGGATAATCCAACAAAATTTGCTTCATTTCCAATCGTAAGTCAACTTGTCCTTTTATCAGACTTCTACTTATTCTAGAATTTCTGTAAATCAACATACACTTATGTGATTTATATCTAGTATCTAATACTAGAAATGTATAAGTAGATTGTTATAACATTTATATATATTATTCGGTTGAGATCATACCTCAACCTTTCATTTTAGATCCTCTATGTTTATATAACAATTACGTTTGATTTGTTTGAGGACAATCCTCAAATTTCAATGTTAATCAAAAATTTGATTTGATTCAATTTATATCCTTCTTGAGGATTAATTTAAATTATCGAGTTATTTATTATTTAATATCTACATTAGATAATAGAATAATAACTGATTCTATAATATTTATTTAATACAAAATTTTGACAGTCAAAATTTATTAACATAAATATGTAATTGAAACTGAAATACGCTCCCACTCAAATTAACATCCCTCTGTTTATATATGTAAATCATTATATACATATAATGGTGTTCCAAGATCCATATCTAGTTATGCCTTGATCCAGCTTTCGCTAAACTCAAAACACAACCTTTTAGGTAGACATCTTATATCAATTATATTTTCTATATAACTCTTGGATCGCATGTTGAACATTTTGTTTAGTATTATTCATTTGCTCAAAATGTAGAATAATTCATGCTTTTGTCTCTAAAGCCATAATCGTATTATGCAGCCTAGTTAAGTCATACCCAATAATAGGTTAGAGCACCACATTTTACTCCATCGCATATAACCAAAATAAAAGGTGCACAACGCTTTGGCGTTAGTTACATTCAGTGATTTTGGACAGTGATGAGTATATTATTGGAAGACGTCACCATGACTTAACATAACAAAATTTTGCTTTAGGGGGAATTTATAATTCGTAGTAGCGAACAATATTATAGTCATTTACATATATCAAATATATATGCATTTTATATTCGTATATTTAATTAGATTTAAATAATATATATGAAACACATATAAGTATATTTAAATTCAACTATATATACATAGGAATCATACCCACATTTTCCATTTGAACACTTCAAAATCATTGGTTAATTTAACTCGTGTATTAAATACTATATACATATCTAAAAGGAATTCTCTATTAAACCAATTTTATCTTATAAGACATCCTCCTATTTTACACAGCATCTGAATTCTTAGCTCAAAACCATAAATATATATATATATAGAGAGAGAGAGAGAATTCTTTATTAACCAATTTATCTTATAAGACATCCTTCTATTTTACACAGCATCTGAATTCTTAGCTCAAAACCATATATATATATCATAACTGTTTAAACACTCTTAACATGTACATATACATATATCCAAACAGACTCTTCTGCGCTTATACATGTCACGCATATATCTAAATTATATGTCCATAACCAAACAGTAATGGTCATTCTAAAATTAACTTCCAGACAACAAATATAACGTCCTATACATTATTAGGCTTTGAATAAATCACATGCATTATGTACATCAAAGCATTTACTCAGTACAGACATAAACTGTTACTATCACATATACACATATGTATAATGTCAGTGATATAAATATGTAGTAACACAAACATACATTTAATTTCTAAAATATAAGCAAGTCAAACTTGTCTCTTAAAGCATGCTCGTCGTAGCATCCAATACCAAATCCCAATGTTAAGTTGCCGTTCACGCTGAAATAATTTCAGCAGGCTTAACTCCTGAAATATTAAAACAATTTTAATACATGTGTTAGTCTCACTAATTATACATCTAAATGTATGTTTTTAGTGGCTAACATTAATCATATGGGGTAATGTGCCTCAAAAGCCAAATATATTAATGTTCTTCAAATCAGATTTGAATTCCTCATTTTTATGCAACAAAATTGGTCACTACAGCATACAACTAAATAGTTAAACAAGGCCAAATGATTTACATACCAAACCTAGGGAATTTATTAATTACTATAAACAGGTCCTACCCATTTAATGTAAACATAGAATCACTATTCATAAACATGCAGAAACATATTTACTTAACAACCTATGTAAGTTTAATTATGTCATACCAAAAATTTGTGTTGTGTGCAAAAGGGTTACTGATATTAAACCAGTTCACGATTTCATGGCAAATGCACTTAAGTAAATGTGCAATTTCAGGAAATAGATATAGTCCAGTATATAAAATTCACTCTAACCCAGATTTTAAAAAATTATTTCTAAGCAATAGCTTCACTAGCATGACTATCATGTCGTACTATTTATTAAGAGACCCAATATATATTATATGTACATATATGAGATATGCATATATAAATTTCTAAAAAAATTTCAGATGTATATATATTTAGCTCCAAAATCAAATCAGATTTGATTTCATTGTTTAGAATACAATGTATAGTTATATGTATACATGAACACAAGTCATACTTGTCATAACTTACATACATATATTTCTAGCATCTTCAAATATCAAATATTAACTTGATACTGATGGATATTCACATAATTCTTAATTGTCATTACAACCAAGTGCTCAGGTAACATACTTAAAAGTTTATCTAAATAATTCAGTACTATATGTTCATCAATATGGTTTATAGTCGGATCATAATAGAATGTTAACTTTGCTTTCATATGCATATTATATAGAGGTTGAATATACATGAATATCAAAATTCAGTGGATATGAGAGATAGATCCATTGGAATTCGAATACAACTTTGAGGCAAACAGAGTCTAACACATGTAATATGCATGTATATATTCAGATCTATATATCGTATCAAACATAGTGATCATATAATCTATACTAATCAAATCAGTTTTCTAGGCCAAACAATATATATATATATATATTCATGTTTACATAGTTCATAAACTATACTATTTTCACAGATCCAACATATGCTTTATTGAATCACTCTGCTGCATAAAATATCATTTATATTTTAAACTGTCAGATCCATAGTTCACTAACATGGATCAAACAACCGATTTAAAAAAAATGGTTCTTGTAAACAATTGTTACAGAGTGACTAGAAATTTTGGATTCGATTACTTATACAAAATCCAAACACATACTGAATAACGCACATCATACAGATTAAGTATATGCATTAGTTTACTGTTATAGGATTCAACAACACGAATGTAATACTGTATAATATCTAATATTAATCAAACAATAATTTCAGATTTCATTTCATATCAAATATAAAATGATTGTACAGTAAAACAATTTCACATCTGAAATAACAAATATTTATTGCATCCTTTTGAATCACATACTAATGTTCACAACAGTGTCAATTGTTTGAGCAATATTTTAAGTGATATCAAGATCAGACTATGCTATTGGTACTATTACATACATAAACAGCATAAAGCTAGAACAGAAAATCAAATTTTCTATAATGTCTAAAACCAGATTTCAAAATATTGGTTTAGTTGATCAACATCCATATGCATCTTTTCATATATGTCGAGTGTATATATATATATATATATATATATATATTACCAGCAGATTATAACACATATAAGTTTTACAGAATCAACAAATCACAATACTCTTATTGTGACTTGAATTTATTCTAGTAATTGTTGATGTAATCTTAATCTAAAAACCCAGAAATAATTTATAAATTTCTAACTCGGTTTTATTATCAAATAAACTATTCTAGGTTTGAAAACAAAAGTACTGATTTAAAACAAAATATACCGATCAGTATCGAAAAATTTGTATTAACAAATTTTCATACAATTGATTTCAGTAAATCAAATATAATATGAAAGCCATCTCATAGATTTGTTAATCAGTAAAATACATATATTTTAACCAAAAGAAGGAAATGCAAAAATATGGTCAGGTCGCCAATCATTCAAGAATCAAACAAACTTTGATTTTATTTCCCGATAAAAGGATCAAATTTTGAAAATTTTGTCCCAACAAATTTCCACATCAATGATTTCATTAAATCAGAGTAACTTGAAATCCTTCTTACTGATTTGAAATCATCAAAACCAATTTTGATTCTGAGATAAAACTGTAATTAAAAAATCAGGTCATTCATACTTATCAATCAAGCAGTTTTTGATAATAAGCTCGACCCAATTTACTCGTATAAACAGATCTAAATACTGTTTGAGGTCAAATCTATATATATCTAGATTTATTAATTTAAAATCTAGTAAAATTCAAATAGAATCAATATCGATTATTAATTCATATTTGAATGAGACATTTTATTTTAGAAATAAAATCATTTAACATTCCCAATTAATCAATTCAACAACAAATTCAATGATTTCCATATCTAATACAATCGATTAATCTGGAATTCAAGCAACCACAAATATAAATTAGAATTCGAAATCAAATTTATTGCAAGCCTCACTCTGATACCACTGTCGGTATTCTTACGATCTAATTGTATAACCCAATGTTTCGATTTAACGAGATTAAACCTAGGATCTATGCAATAATATGAAATCGAAATTAAACTAGATTAACATTTATACCTGTTGCTGTATAACCCTCGAAATTGAACGAACTTTGAATCTTAAAGCTTTTGGTAGAACCGAATCGAAAGCACGACAGTCGCCATGCCTCCATAGGAATCCACACGAACGCGTTCCTCCTGGATCGAATCGAAGAGAAGAAGAGTTCTGGTGCTAGCCGCCATTAATTAGATTTTATTGAAAGAGGCAATCGGTAGGGTTCTGATTTTTGATCTAATTGGTGCTCGAGAATAGGTTCACGTGTCCAACTTATAAAGGAAAATGATTTTCTTTATAAAATTGATTGTGTACCATAAAATAAGGAACCTCGATATACCATTTCAACATTAAATAAATATCAATAGGTTTGATAATTTATTCATCCAATTAAATGTTCTCCCTTCGTAACGTTCTAAGTGTGTGACCCTATAGGTTGTTATAACGTTGGCAGTGATTTTAAATAAGATTTAAATCACAAACAGTGATTGGCATCTAGCAACACGTCGCTGCTACCCAAGTTATAATAAGATCAATGATTCAATACAACCTTTCGATGACAATGTATCAATGTAATATAATCCTTTTAACCAATATATCCAGGATCAAACTAGAGGCATGGATCATATCATCCTCGTTATAATTTAATCCGTTTTTCTTGATCGATGAGTAGACTGTTTAAAACAAATCAATATTTGAGCACGGCCATGCATTTCACAGTTTCACTCAATCAAGAGGCCCATGGATATCACTACGAATATATCGTAGGGTTAAATTCCATCTAGATCATTCACAATTTTCATTTGATTCAAGATATATCCAATAATCACCGTTATCATTACTGTGTTACGAAATAACTTTAGATGATATCAAAACATACATATCCTCGAATCAAATTATAATGATTTCAGGTCTAAGGACCATTACATCATTGTCACTATGAGAACAACTTTTGATACTGTTGATTATATTCCATGTAGTTATCTCACGGTGGGTCAACCCAATACGCTATTCTCCGATACGTATTTATATCTTGACTTTAATATCTCATATATTAATGATCAATGAGATGTGATCATCAGTCAATCAATATACTAGTCTCAACGCTTTATTGTTGTCCTATATAAACAATAAAACTCGACTAGGGACATTTAAGAATTATAATACTTATCACATTATATAATCTCAAGTTCAGTCTTACTCGAACTATATAATTCCGTATTATTATTCTAAGGACTTCTATTAAATTATTATTTATATTACGCAGTAAATATTACATAACATAATATTTTTATTCCAAATATAACAATAATGTTATTAATCACATCAAATGGATTGCCTCTAGGGCATAAACTCTAACAACAACATGGGACTAACCAGAATGGAAATGGAGCAAATTTAATTTTGAGCCAAATTAAACGTTTGTTTAGCTTGGTTTAAAATTAAAATCTTCAAATAAAGAATGGAGGAGTGGAACCTAAAGTGAGAATTCTCTCACTAAAATATTTGTACAGTTTTTTATTTTATAAATGAAAATATATAAATTGTCATTGTTGATTTTTATTTGTTTTATGTGACATTGCTTGAGTTCGACACATGAAATATTCACGATTCATTTGCACAAGAAGCGTTGTTTGAATATATGACGCTAGTATTTCCAAAAATGTGGATAGACACTTTGTGGTAGTAGATGTTTTTCGCTGCACATTATGCTTATGTATTATTTTTCTACTGCCTTGTAATTTGTAAATCTCTAATATTTTTCTGTTGTATATTATTTAAACTCTGATATATTCTTATACTCTGATGTGAATTTTTGTAATAGCAATGAAATGTTCTATTGTTTGTGTTCTGATGCGTTGTGTTCTCAAAGCAATCCGGGCTCCTTCGCTTCTTCGGGGATCGGGGAAGTTTGGGTCGTTTGATGGTACATGAGAAGAACAACCATACCCATTTTTTGGAGCTAGCAACGATAGTTTTTGCGCTTAAATCTTGGAGACATTATTTAGTAGGTGAGAGTTTGAGCTTTATAAAGATCATAAGTCTTTCAAATACTTGTTCTCACAAAAAGATCTTAATTTGCGACAGAAGGAGTTACTTGCATCTTATGACTTCGAAATAGCGTATACCTCGGGGAAGGGGAATGTAGTAGAAAATACATTGAGTAGGTAGAGGATGACTTTGATTCCATTGTTCGTGTAGTGGCAGAGTTTGGAGTTTATCTCATTGTTCAATTTAAAACCATCTATGGAATACGCACCAGGGTAATTGACATTGTTGGAGGTGTTACCTACTCTCTTAGAGTGCACTGGATCCAGTCCATGCGAGGATCGGTAGCTAGCAGATATCACGGACTGACTCGGTAGAGGAGAGACCTTTAGTCACCTTTCTAGGTAATCTATGGATGGGAGAGGATGGCTACATTGTGATGAGAAATTGTACGATCTCGAGTTGATGATTTATTGAGATCAGTTTTAACGGAGGCTCATCAGTCTTGGATGACCATCCATCCAGGCAGTGACAAGATGTACAAAGATATGAGGAGGATCTTTCATTGGATAGGGGTGAACAAGGATGTGACAATGTACGTGTCTCGATGTAGTATTTGCCAGAGAGTAAACACTGAGCAGAAAAAGCCTGGTGGATTACTTCATCCTTTAGATATGCCACAGAGGAAGTGGGAAAGTGCCTCGATAGACTTCATAGATGGATTGCCCAGATCAAGGAAGGGCAACACCAGTATTTGGGTTATAGTCAATAGGTTAACTAAGAGCGCTCATTTTATTTCGGTCAAGTGTAAGCGGACGACAGCTTAGTTAGCATTAGTATATCCTAGAGAGATCATCTGATTTTATGGAGTTTCCTCTACTATTGTTAGTGGTCGAGACCCCATCTTTACGGGTGAGTTTTGTAGGTGTAACACCCTACGTCCGTTGATGTCATCACAAAGGGAACGCATTATGTTTCGTGGAGCATTATAAGTAAACAGAACGGAATATTACAAGAAAGAAAAAGTAGTACTTGAATTTTTTGTAATTTTATTGCAGCGGAAACATAAATAAGTTTGATTACATTTCCAAATACCAAAATCAAGTACATAATATTAATCTTGTACAAAACCTTCAGAGTATATAATTTTAAAGCCATAATCCCCAACAGAAAAATGCCACACGCAGAATCAAAGCCAAGCAATACACTTCAAGCTGGAAGAAACAGATATTTGAACTAAGCTTGAGCATTTCCTCCCTAAGAACCTAGGGGGAGGAAACGGAAGAAAAGAGGCAAAACAAACTAGGTCAGAAAAAAATCTGGTGAGTCTAGTGACTTTAACAATATAATCATTAAAGTAACAGGATAAGAACATAAACTGGAAAGCAAGAAATGACTGTAAAGTAAACAGTCATGACAAAGCAGACAAGATGAACAAGATATAACGTTGATTGCGCTTCTAATCACTACAGGATAATTACTACACTGCACCATGCAAGTAATACCGTATCATTACTAGTTACACCGCAACCTTACTAGTCCCATACTAAAAGTTGATCCCTTTTATTAATCATGGTAATGGTAGTTTCGTGTACTCCTAGCTGCTATCGTAAGTGCCCCTTTTTGCTCCTACCCCCACGAGTTGTACCCATTACCTTCCTCGTTCGATCGGCTCCCTAACTCGCATGTATTTATTACTTGTGTCATTCAACCTTGCTTGTATGTATTCATTACTTGTGTCATTCGGCCCCGCTTGTATGTAGATACCTGTGCTGGCCTCATCATGGGGTGTATCAATTCCCATGATGGCAACCCGACACGATTCAAGATGCACAGTGTATACTATGATGCCCAGTGTCTGTTTTTTCCACTCCGGAGCACCTGCACGCCCATACTCCGTCGGAACCTATACTACTGCACCACCTGCCACTATTTTGATCGCTTATAATCAGCCCAGTAATCGTGCCCCACCCTGCCTGGCTCAGGGTACCATGATACATCTATGTGGGTTACTGCTGAAATGGGTCCCCGTTACTAGGGTTTCCTAATCAACATATTATAATGGTTAAGTGTTCCCAATTTAACTTAACCCCACCCATTTGCTTAATTAACATGTTGTATTGGTTAAGTGTTGCATATTCATATGTTACTTAACCTTCTCACTGATTCACGCATGGTTATTGAATGGTTAAGTTTGTAGGCCTATATATACTAATATTACCCACTTACCCAAGATTCACTTATCCCTTCCCCAGATCAAGCGCATATGTATTATTGGTTAAGCTTGCCTTAACCCTATCCACTTTGTTCATGTAATATTAGTTAAGTTGTCTTCTTGTCCATGTTAACTTAACCCACCCACCTAAAATGTTGTATTGGTTAAGTGTCGCCTGTTCATATGTTACTTAACATTTCCATTCTTAGCATGTCTGTTCCTTAGCTTTAATTTATTCATTAAAACACCAACCTCTCACATTAGAACTACTGTTTGCGGTTGCTGGATGTGTCGGGCGGTTCCGGGCAGACTTCTACCGCAAACTCATTATAACCTCGGGTTGTTGTGCTTAATGCGCTAACCTCTCACATTAGATCTATGTTACTGCGGTCGCTGGATGTGCCAGGCGATTTCGGGTAGTCTTACACCGCAACTCAATCTAACCTCGGGTTAGGCACGTTCATCTTTTAGCAAGTTTACATATTTACCATTCAAGTCCAAGTTTATATGTAAATTATCCATAAGTGTTGTCAATTTAAATAATGCAACATTTTCTAGTTATGCCCAAAATTAATTATATGATTACAACCCCTTTTTATGCCAATTACATAATATCCAACCTTTACCTAAAATTTTCCCCAACGTTCCCACGTCATTCGTACGTATAGTTCATGTGATACGTTAGGCACGCAATTAGCCCAACTCATAAAAAAAAGGAAAAAAGGGAAGAAACACTTGACATCATAACTGGCATATATAATATAGATCTAAGACGACATAAATCTAGTAAACATATAAAAATAGATCCAATCAACATATGGAATGCGAACTAGCATAGATCTAAACATAAACTTGCATGGATTTAAACGTATGAACTGGTATGGATCTAAACATATAAACATGTAGATCTAAACATATGAACATATAGTTCTAAACATATGGACTGATATGGATCTAATCATATAAACATGTAGATCTAAACATATGAACATATAGTTCTAAACCTATGGACTGATATGGATCTAATCGTATAAACATGTAGATCTAAACATATGAACATATAGTTCAAAACTTATGGACTAATATGGATCTAATCATATAAACATGTAGATCTAAACATATGAACATATAAAATATGATCTTACATATATGAACATGACTTGCATATAATCTTTCATAACTTGCATAGATCGAGCAAACTTGCATACATAACTTGCATACGTAATTAGGCATATGAATTAACATAGAACATAACTTGCATATAATGAGTAAAATCAAGCATAAATCAAAACCTAAACTTTATACGATTTACAAACATTTTCATACAGTCCAATTCATAACTCATCACAATTACGTATAAATAATTATCTTGTGAAAGTAACTGCACTCACAGAAAATGGATCTTGAATTCTGGGATCTGATTTCTGAAGTTTCTAAGCTAATCCGTTGATGTAGGCATTGGTTCGTTCGTTGTTGTTCTAGAATTACTTTTCGCAATTCCTAGGCTTTGAATCTTTATCTCTTATGTTTTTATCTTAAATATAGAATTTGATTTGTTATGGTGGTTGTGACGGCCCGCCCCGGACCAGTCAGCATTTCCTCCGAAAGTGCGCTGCACATGCCCAGCTAGCACGGGACGGTCGTCAGAAGAAAAGAATGAACTAACAAGGAACCTGTAGAATGTCTCACAGCGCATGGAACAAAATATAATAATAACATAATCTTGACATAAAACAGGCGAGACAGTTCATAAGCCGAAAACTAAACCAACAAAGCAGCGAAAATCCAAATACAGCTTATGATCCAACATAATTATTACAACTTTAAACTGTCTCTAAAGCAAAAGAAAGCTAAAGTAGAAGATGCACTACTAATGCCCAAGCAGTGATCTTCAACAACACAGGGATAATATCTATATGTATCATACATGGAAGCCTCCTGCTTGTCTCCGGATCAGTTACTCGTGCATACCATCTAACATGTCTCTAGTCTGCTCGTGTGAGCACCCAGAGTAATAAGAAGAGACATAAAACTCTGGGTCAGACAAAAGTCTGGTATGAGTGATAAGCAGCAAAACAGAACAATAACAGGTATATTAAACCATACCTGAACCTATACCTGCAACCAAAGAGTTAGCATTACATACCGTACAATACTCTAAGGTGCCACAAAACAAATGGTTTAAAGATACGGGGATGGGGTGTGTATGTCATAGTGAAGGCAAACAAGTCAAGCATAGCAACCATCCTCACATCTCTCACTCAGTGCGTAAAGCATACAATATCCATTTTCCTGGCCACCAAATCTTTAGGGTCATGACGACAACTCTGTACAACTATTGCTACGACCCACATTGCTCTTTTGGGGCTATGATGGCAACTCCGTACAAGTATTACACTGTCCCCACTGCACTGGTCCATAGCCAATAACCCAAATAGGCCAACCATCCTAGCTCTGGTTCGTCTACATGCCCCCTTTTCTTCAGCGGTGAACCAAAGTTATGGAAATCGATAACCACTTTGCACACGTCCCGCAGCAAAGCCCAACTCATAAAGTTGGCTCGTTGGTTCCCAACTGGATCTTAAGTACAAACTTCCCGTTTGGACTACCTTTGCATCTCGGGTTCTGGTCTTCTCCGGATCGGTCTTCATTTGGCTCGTAATCCATGCCTCGCGTCTAAGCTCCTTGGTTTAGCTCGCAGTATCTCCTCTGGTTCGGACAGGATCGTGATGCTCATATGGTTCGGGTCGTGACGCGCCTCCCTGATTGGATCGGAGGACTTCAGGTCGTGGCCCAAGCATCGGTTCAGATTGGTAAGCACGAGCGGTTCGGATCGTGTTCACCCATCGGATCGGGTTGGAGCTTCTGATTCGGATGGTGCAAGCAGCTCACGTGGAAGGTGGTTCGGATCGGAGTATCCAGCTCCTGTAACTTGAAGAGAAGTACTTCGGATCGTGGAGAGGTGGCCACGATCGGGTCGGGTCGTGGTAGGGAGGGGCGATCCGATCCGAGTCCTGCACATTTCCTATAACTCTTCCAACGACTGTTTTATGCCATACGACGACGTTTTCGACCATTCTAACTGTTCTAAACAATCACAAAGCATACCATACAGCCATAGCCACATGTATAAACATCCATAAACAGCAAAACAAGAATATCATATGTCAAAACGGATCAAACATACCCAAAAACCCTTATTTTCCCCTTAAGCATGTTTAACAACAACTAATGATAAGATTAGTAAAACTTAACCAAATCAACCCAAATTTCTAACAGAGCCCTAAAATAATATTTTAGAATTTTACAAATTTTTCCAGATTTTTATGAGTTATAATTTCGCTGATCTTCGCTAATTACCCTAATTAGCCATAATTAGTGAAAAACAATGCAAATCACTCACCTTTGCCACAAATAAAACTCAGATCTGAAATGAATCTCTATTTGGCACGAGTACTGATGTCTAACAGCAGCTCTAGCTCTGAAATGGTGCTATTTCTCCTTGATTTGATGTAGTTTAAGACAAAACTTG
The DNA here is from genome assembly GCA_030737875.1 of Allium sativum. NCBI lineage: Eukaryota > Viridiplantae > Streptophyta > Magnoliopsida > Asparagales > Amaryllidaceae > Allium > Allium sativum. The sequence goes on along the minus strand of CM060922.1, from coordinate 758,958,291 downwards.
ATTTAGAAGTGATTAGAGGTGTTTTTAGATGTTGGAGGCCATTGTTAGGTTGAAGAGAGTGTTTGTGGCAGCTGGAAAATGAGTGAAAAACCGAAATTCTAACCCTAGCAGCCCTTAAATACCTCTAATCCCGAAATCCCACAATGGGCCTAGCAGCTAATCACCCGGCTAAGCCCAATTAGCTGTTTTTAACCCTCTAAACCTTAATTCAGCCATATCTCCCAAACGGTAAGTCTTTTGGCTATTATGACCACTCTACGGAAAGGTAAACCATCAAACGAATCTTCAGGTCAAAACTCCTTATCAATCAAAAGTTATGGACGAAACAAGATCAGTTAGGGGCAAAATGGTCATTTAAAAATCGACAAAAATCATGAACATGGGAAATGACCCCACTAGTCGTTTCCCAAGAGTACACGACCATACGACTTCACATGAAGAAGAAATAAATATTCTACGATCTTCCAATGCGTAAAATGCGGGTCGTTACATTCCCCCCCCCCCTCTTAAGAAATTTCGTCCCCGAAATTCCTTAACCAAGAAACAAACAATGAATCCCGCATGCCTATTAACCATTCACGGCAATCAAACATGCAAAATAAGCAAAACAAGCCTAACCTAGCATGCGGAAAACTAAATCGCAATCAAAACCTTATCAGACAAAGAGTTCTAGATACGTCTTTCTAGTGCTCTCCTCTGTCTCCCAAGTACAGTCATTCTCATTCTCACCCCACTGAAGCTTTACTAGTTTCACCGCTTTCCTTCGAAGTAGCTTCGTATCGTACTCGACAATACGCATCGGCTTGCGGTTCCCCACCGCCTCAGGTCCTACTTCGACATCGTCCAACTGACCAGGTGAAATAGTCATATCGGGGTCGTGCACACACTTCCTTAACTGGGAAACATGAAATACGTTATGAACTCCCGCCATCTTGTCTGGTAACTTAACTTTATATGCCAAATTCCCAACTTATTCAAGAACTGGGAATGGAACAACAAACCTTGGTGCCAACTTTCCTCTCCTACCAAAACGAATCACACTCTTTAATGGAGAGATCTTGACGAATACCATGTCACCAACTGAGAATTTCAAGTCTCTTCGTCTCTTATCAGCATAACTCTTCTGCCTGTTCTGGGCAGCCTTCATTCGTTGTTGGATGATCTTGATCTTGTCTGAGGTTTTACTTACTACATCTGGTCTAAGCACAAACTTCTCACCGGTCTCTAACCAACATGATGGTGAGTTGCACGATCTTCCATACAAAGCTTCAAATGGAGCCATACCAATACTGGATTGATAACTGTTATTATATGCAAGCTCTACTAGATGTAAATGGTCATCCCATGATCCACCAAAATCCAATACACAAGCTCACAAAAGATCTTCTAACACTCGATTCACCATCTCTGCCTGTCCGTCGGTTTGAGGATGATATGCGGTATTGAGATGTAATTCTGATCCTAACGCCTCTTGTAAGCTCTTCCAAAATCCACTAGTAAATAATGGATCTCGGTCACTCATAATGCCTTTTGGTACTCCATGAAATCTCACTACCCACTTCACATACAGTTCAGCTAACTTAGCTTCCATTCCATTCGACTTGACGGGTATAAACCTTGCGCTCTTGGTCAATTGGTCCACAATTACCCAAATACTATCATGGCCCGATCTAGTCCTCGGTAAACCATCGATGAAGTCCATTGAAACTTGTTCCCATTTCCATTCTGGGATTTCTAACAGTTGTAACAAACCACTAGGCTTCTTTTGCTCAGTTTTTAACTAACTGGCAATTCATGCACTTGGATATGAACTTTCCAACGTCTCTCTTCATTCCTTCCCAGTAGTAGATCTGCTTCATGTCTCGATACATCTTGTTACCACCAGGGTGTGTGGTCAACTTTGAATGATGACACTCTCTAAGCACTTCACCTCTCAGTCCATCTACGTTGGGTACAACTAGTCTTCCATTCTTTCGAGGCCATCCATCTCGATCAAGCCCATACTTGTTCATCTCCTCATCGATACCCATCTCTAATTTGGAGATTGTTTTCTAGTAGATTAGGATCGTTCCTCTTACTGGAATCAATCCGATCAATCAAAGTGGGTCTGATCGTCAAACTTACTAAAATTACTGGATCCAATTCGCACTTTGGTCTGTAATCATATCCCGTGATATACTCTAGTTGCTCCCAACCCAGAAACATAACCCCTAGACTGGCATGTCTCCAACCCAAAGCACTCATTACTGCACCCAATGAAAAATCTCCACAACTATTTATCTCTCACGCAAACCATCTTAGTCGGACTCAACATTCCCAAAGCACAAGCCCCAAAGGCCTAAACCAATATCAGACAAGCACCCAAGGAATATTTCCTCCGAATTTAGAAAATCTACGTGAGATGATACTAGCAAAACAACCGAACAAAAAGCTTGATTCTTCTTTGTCAACTGAGTCAATGGTGCTGCTATCTTGGAGAAACCTTGGATAAACTTACGATAATATCCAGCTAATCCCAAGGAACTTCTTACGTCTGTTGCATTCTTGGGCGTAGGCCAATCTTGTACCGTAGCGACCTTCGCAGGATCCACGGCGATACCATTTTGAAACAACATGGCCCAAGAATCTCACTTCCTTCCTCCAGAAGTGACACTTAGAAAACTTCGCTTTCAGTTAGTTTTTTCTCAACACCTCCATCACTGTCCTCAAATGTTGCTTGTGTTCTTCCTCTGTCTTCGAGTAAACCAAGATATCATCCACGAGCACAGAACAAACTTATTCAACTGATCCTTGAAAATTATATTCATAAGATCCACAAAATATGTTGGTGCATTTGTCAACCCGAATGGCATGACCAACCACTCATAAAATCCAGACGGCGTCCGAAATGCCATTTTAGCTATACTCTCAGCTTCCACTCTAAGCTGATGAAAACCTGTCGCGAGATCCAACTGAGAAAACACTCTCGCTCCACTTAACTGATCAAACAAATCATCTATCCGCAGTAGAGGATACTTATTCTTCCTCGTCACCTTATTCAACTCGCGGTAGTCCACACACAATCGAAGGGAACCGTCGGCCTTGGTAGCAAACACAACTAGTGCTCCCCACTCAGAAACACTTCTTTTGATAAATTACTTCTTCAAAAGATCGTTGGCTTGCACCCCAAGCTCTCGCTGCTCCCTTGGTGCCATACGACGAAGTGACATCACTATAGGTCTGGCATCTTTCACTAAATCCATACGGAACTCATTCTCTCAGTGTGGTGGAAGCCCGGTCACTTCCTCGAAGATGTCCGGATACTGGCCAACCACGGGCACATCTGACAACTCATCATGCGGGATGTCGAGGGAATTTAGAAAACTAGCCATTACCCCCTCGCTGAGTAGACCACCAAACACTACCCTCCGCCCATCATCCGCTCTAACCGTCACCAAAAAGCCCTCACAGTCTACCACCACCCTGTATCTTTGGAGCCAATCGACTCCCAAAATAATGTCAAACCCAGTAAAGCCCAAAACAAAGCAATCACAAACATGCATCCATGACTCGATAAGACCACATTACGGCAAATCATACTAAGGCTAGTCGAACCATCTATCGGGTTCGTCACTACTAAAGGTCTATCGACTATCCCGGGTTCCAATCCCAACCTATCTACCAGGTCACTAGATATGAAAGAACTGGAAGCTCCGGTATCAAACAAAACTCTAACAGGAACATCATAAACAGAAAGCATACCTTGATAACAACATTCTTTCCCTTCTCCGCTGCGGTTGGGGCATTCGACGAAGAAGGAACAACACTAATAGCATATGCTTTCACGATCTGCTTCTCTTTAGGGGATTGTGGACACTTATCTTGTGGTGTCCCGCTTGGCCGCAGTTAAAGCACTTCCTATCCGCTGGCTTGGCCCGACACTCTTTGGCATAGTGGTCCTTCTTACCACAGCTGAAGCACTCAACATCTTTCTTACTCTTTTTCTGGCCATCCTTAGCCTGGTTCTGCTTCCTCTTATTCTGAGAATTATTCCTGCCTCCGTCGCCTGCTTGCGGCTTTGTCTCCTCTGTAGATGCAATAGCAACCCCAGTCTTCGACTTAGGGAAAAGGCTCTCTGACCTTAATGCCTTTCCTACAATAGACTTGAACGTCTCGTCAATATGGTTTACAAGTCTTTCCCCCAAGTACTCATCCAAGCTAGTTATGAACTTCTCGTTCTTCATCTTGACTGTATCGATAAGGGACAATCCATATTTCGATAAAGTATCGAATTCAGCGATATACTCCGAGACTACCCTACCATTCTCCTTAAGCTCCAAGAACTTCCTGAACAATTCTGATCTATGAGCAGCTGGAAAGAACTTTTCATTGAAACGAGTCATAAACTGGTTCCAAGTAACTTGATTCCCTGGAGTAGCTGCCTTAATAGCGTTCCACCAATTCATAGCTCGTCCTTGTAGTTGACGGGATGCTAACATTCTCTTCATTTCATCCTCGATTCCCAAATCCTCAAAGATGCGCTCACAACTATCATGCCAATCTTAAACTTCTGTAGCCGACTCCGTTCCGTGGAACGGCTTCCCACCAAGACTAGTATACTCCTTGTTAAGCTTAGCGAAATCGGCCCTAGGCGCCTGCACCGCTGCACCACCACCGTTAACAGCATTAGGAGCTGCCCTCTGAACATCCCTAAGCATCTCTCTCATGAGGTCAGTAAACATCGTCCTCATCTCAGCAGCACTCCCATTATTGGATCCTCTACCAGGACCTCTCGTATATCGGCTCATCGTTCAATCTGTACAGAGAAAACGATTAACCATCTTCTTTGTGGTGTCAGTGCAGTGCGACTTCATCCTTAGCTATACTAATAGTATATATATATAGCTTTTGAAAACCAAAATAACAACAAATACGTGCTCTCATATACGTATACTATCTCTCCCTGATGACTTCCCTAGGTTAACTACGCAACCTAGAGATCTGATACTAAGTGTGACGGCCCTCCCCGTACCAGTCGACATTTCCTCCGAAAGTGCGCTGTACACATGCCCAGCTAGCACGGGACGGTCATCAGAAAAAAAGAAAGAGAAGAATGAACTAACAAGGAACCTGTAGAATGTCTCACAGCGCATGGAACAAATTATAATAATAACATAATCTTGACATAAAATAGGCGAACAGTGCATAAGCTGAAAACTAAACCAACATAGCAGCGGAAATCCAAATACAGCTTATGATCCAACATCGTTATTACAACTTTAAACTGTCTCTAAACGAAAGAAAGCTAAAGTAGAAGATGCACTACTAATGCCCAAGCAGTGATCTTCAACAATACAGGGAGAATATCTAAATGTATCATACGTGGAAGCCTCCTGCTCGTCTCCGGATCAGTTACTCGTGCATACCATCTAACCTGTCTCTAGTCTGCTCGTGTGAGCACCCAGAGTAATAAGAAGAGACATAAAACTATGGGTCAGACAAAAGTCTAGTATGAGTGATAAGCAGCAAAACAGAACAATAACAGGTATACTAAACCATACCTGAACCTGTACCTGCAACCAAAGAGTTAGCACTACATACCGTACAATACTCTAAGGTGCCACAAAACAAATGGTGTAAAGATACGGGGGTGGGGTGTGTATGTCATAGTGAAGGCAAACAAATCAAGCATAGCAACCATCCTCACATCTCTCACTCAGTGCGTAAAGCATACGATATCCATTTCCCTAGCCACCAAATCTTTGGGGTCACGACGGCAACTCCGTACAACTATTGCTACGACCCACTTTGCTCTTTTGGGGCTATGACGGCAACTTCGCACAAGTATTACACTGTCCCCACTGCACTGGTCCATAGTCAATAACCCAAATGGGCCAACCAGCCTAGCTCTGGTTCGTCTACATGCCCCTTTTTCTTCAGCGGTGAACCAAAGTTATGGATATCGATAACCCCTTTGCACACGTCCCGCAGCAAAGCCCAACTCATGAAGTCGACTCGTTGGTTCCCAACTGGATCTTAAGTACAAACTTCCCGTTTGGACTACCTTTGCATCTCGGGTTCTGGTCTTCTCCGGATCGGTCTTCATTTGGTTCGTAATCCATGCCTCGTGTCCAAGCTCCTTAGTTCAGCTCGCAGTATCTCCTCTGGTTCGGATCGGATCGTGATGCTCATCTGGTTCGGGTCGTGACGCGCCTCCCTGATTGGATCGGAGGACTTCGGGTCGTGGCCCAAGCATCGGTTCGGATTGGTAAGCACGAGCAGTTCGGATCGTGTTCACCCATCGATCGGGTCGGAGCTTCTGATTCGGATGGTGCAAGCAGCTCACGTGGAAGGCGGTTTGGATCGGAGTATCCAGCTCCTGTAACTTGAAGAGAAGCACTTCGGATCGTGGAGAGGTGGCCACAATCGGGTCGGGTCGTGGTAGGGAGGGGCGATCTGATCCGGGTTCTGCACATTTCCTGTAACTCTTCCAACGACTGTTTTACGCCATACGACAGCGTTTTCCACCATTCTAACTGTTCTAAACAATCGCAACGCTTACCATACAGCCATAGCAACATGTATAAACATCCACAAACAGCAAAACAACAATATGATATGTCAAAACGGATCAAACATACCCAAAAACCCTTATTTTCCCCTTAATCATGTTTAACAACAACTAATGATAAGATTAGTAAAACTTAACCAAATCAACCCAAATTTCTATCAGAGCCCAAAATTATATTTTAGAATTTTACAATTTTTTCCAGATTTTTATGAGTTATAATTTCGCTAATCTTCGCTAATTAGCCATAATTAGTGAAAAACAATGCAAATCACTCACCTTTGCTACAAATAAAACTCAGATCTGAAATGAATCTCTATTTGGCACGAATACTGATGTCTAACAACAAATCTAACTCTGAAATGGTGCTATTTCTCCTTGATTTGATGTAGTTTAAGCCAAAACTTGATTTAGAAGTGATTAGAGGTGTTTTTAGATGTTGGAGGCCATTGTTAGGTTGAAGAGAGTGTTTGTGGCGACAGGAAAATGAGTGAAAAACCGAAATTCTTACCCTAACAGCCGATAAATACCTCTAATCCCGAAATCCCCAATGGGCCTAGTAGCTAATCACCCGGTTAAGCCCAATTAGCTGTTTTATCCCTCTAAACCTTAATTCAGCCATATCTCCCAAACGGTAAGTCCGTTTGGCTATTATGACCACTATACGGAAAGGTAAACCATCAAATGAATCTAATGGAAGTGGTTTTAGGTCAAAACTCTTTATCAATCAAAAGTTATGCACGAAACAAGATCAGTTAGGGGCAAAATGGTCATTTAAAAATCGACAAAAATCATGAACATGGGAAATGACCCCACTAGTCGTTTCCCAAGAGTACACGACCATATGACTTCACACGAAGAAGAAATAAATATTCTACGATCTTCCGATGCGTAGAATGGGGGTCGTTACAGTGGCGACTAGGTTAGTTTGTAGATGAACAGCATGACGGTATCATAGTTTAGGGTTGTGAGGTTAGGGTTTAGGTTTAGCTATGTATATATAGATGTCTAGGATCAATATGGGCCTTTAGATCAACATAGAAGTCATTAAAGCCATCCAAACCCAAGAGAGCCAACCAGAACATGACACATATGCCCTAACACCTCAGAAAATCGGCACTGTCCAGATCAGTTCGCAGGTGTCGACCTTACAGGGGGATCGACACCCATATCGACGCCCCTAGGAGGTCGACACCTATGTCGACACCCCCTGGGGGGTCGACACCCCTGAGCGGGAAATTTCCCATTCAGCTATTTTCTGAAGTTTTGAAATTCGAATCTGCTTTAATTATTTAATTATTATTTTAATTTAATTTCTGCTCAAACTTGAAAACTTCTAACCTCCATAACTTCTTCATATGGAGTCCGATTCACGTAAATTTGGACTCTGTCTCAAGCAGAATTCCGAGACGAATGCAATGGCGTAACTCGTTTCACCCAATTCTTCATTTAAAGATTAATTATTCTTTAATTATCTCTTATGTCCCATTTTAAAATTACGGGGTGTTAGATTCCCCCTACTTAAAGGATTTCATCTCCAAAATCTTCAAGTCAAGAAGAATGTGTATCCTACCATCCAACGGCCATTGACTCAACCATTCAATCACAGCCATCCATTGTCCCTAAAGAGGTTTCTAATGCTTTCATGATCATATGCATAGTGTGTGTATATGTCCTTATCTAATGCAAAATCAGGCGGTCTACTGATTCAGTTGACCTCCTTAATGCGAATTATGTCAGTGCCATGAGTCCATCATCTATGCAATTATTCCTAATCGTACTTTATAACATCTACATGAGTGCACAATCATTCATACAAATGCAACATCTATATGATAACACATCAAGTTTCAATCCATATACAAATACATATATGCATATGCAATATGAAAGAGACTAAGCCGATCTAGTGTCTAATGTGTGTGTAAATGCATCCATGAGCAACCACTAGCAAACACTTGCATCCACCAAACATAACATGTCTCAAACACATGTTTACAACCATAGGATCTTCCTACCTAAAGATCAAGAATGTAATCGAGAGGATGCACTAAACGATAGGATAAGTCTAAACATAGCGATAGAAAAAGGAGAAGTTAAGAATATCCCCTCAATAAAAAGGGTACAGCGTACGCATCTTGTCTTCCGTCTCCCAAGTCGCGTCTCCTTAAGCATCTCTCCATTGCATTTTAACCAACTTGACCTCTCTGTTGCGTAACTTCTTGATCTCCGATCCAAGGATGCATGTAGGAGCTCGTCTAATCGTGGCATCTTGCTCCACTTCCACTTCTCTATGCATGCTCGGCTCCACTATTTCCGCAGTATCATGTAAACACTTCCTCACATGTGACACATGAAACATGTCAAGAACACCACTAAGCTTTTTCGGCAACTTCACTATGTGGTCTGTCCAATTCTTTCTGTATGGGGGATTGCCCTACGAACCTTGGTGCTAATTTCCCCATACTCCCCAAAGCGAACTACGTTCCTCCATGGTGGCACTTTAATAAAAACCCTGTCTCCAACATTGAACTCAAGGTTGGTTCGTCTCTTGTCAGCGTTTGACTTTTGTCGGCCCTGTGCCGTCTTCATTCATCTTCGAATCAAGTCTATCTCCTCAAAAGTTTCCCTAACCATATCTGGCCCAAGTAAAATCTTATCCGTAGATTCCCACCAACAAGTTGGTGATTGACACGGTCGTCCATAAAAACCCTAATACTAGCTTAATAACTGTTGTTATAAGCGAACTCCACAAATGGAAACTGCTCTTCTCATGTCCCCCAAAATCTAGAATGCATAACCTCAAAAGATCTTCAAGGATTATATTCACCCTTTCTGTCCGTCCATCCATATATGGACGATATGCGATGCTCAAACATACCTACGTACCTACTGCCTTTTGCATACCACCTTTTCCTCTTGCATCGAAAACTGCTCCAAGCCCTGCCTCGCAAGTACCGGTATATACTGTGAACGTTTGCTCTCATCTAGCAAAGTCAAAACTGGGGCTGATACCTTCGCAAAGCCCTTAACGAACTTCCTATAGTAGCCTGCCAACCCTAGAAAACTTCTTACTTCCGTTGCTTTTCTAGGAACCTTCCAATCTTGGATTGCCACCACCTTTGTAGGATCCACTGCTATCCCTTCCTTAGAGACCACGTGTCCTAAGAACTTCACTTTTTTCCTCCAAAAATGACATTTAGAGAACTTAGATTTGAGTTGATGCGCTCTAGGATCTCTAAGACTTCCCTAAGATGTAGGGCATACTCTCCCTCGGTTCTAGAGAAAATCAAAATATTATCCACAAAGACTACCACAAACTTGTTTAGGAACTCCCTAAACACCCTACTCATCAAGTCTACAAAATATGTGGGTGCATTCGGCAAACCAAAAAAAAAGTATGATGAGCCCTTCGAAGAAACCGTTAGGAGTCCTGAAAGCAGTCTTATCTATGCTATCCTCAGCTACCCTCAATTGGTGAAATCCTGTAGCTATGTCCAACTGCGAGAAAACCGAAGCACCATCTAACTGATAGAACAAGATCCTTGGAAATGGGTGTCTATTCTTCTTCGTGAGCTTGTTCAGCTCCTTATAGTCCATGCACAATCTAAGCGAACCATCAGTCTTCATAGCAAAAACAACTGGAGCACCCCATTCCGAAATGCTTCTTCTTATGAACCCTTTCTCAAGTAGCTCCCCTACTTGTTTACCGAGTTCCCTCCTCTCTCTCTCTCTTCTCTCTCTCTCGGGGCCATGTGGCGCACTAGCAATGCAACCGACTTTTCATTATCTACAAAGTATATTAAGGGTCTATCTCGTGCCTTGGGGGTAGACCCCGAACCTCATCAAAGATGTCACCATACTCACGGACTACACGAACATATTTCAAATCATCGATGAATGCGTCAAGAGATTCTAGGTAGCTAAGCATCACTGAACCCCTAGGGGTAACAAGAAATATCAAGGGTCTTTCCACAACGAGTCAACTGTCTAACTACCCTCTTTTCACAGTCTTGGATGGCACCATGCCTGGCTAGCCAATCCATCCCTAGAATCAAGCCATAGCCCGTGAAACCAGGAACGAAGGCGTTGCATCCAAACCCAATGCCCAAGATAGACACTCTCAAAACCCGACAAACCATAGATAAGTGAGTCGAACCACCAATAGGATTTGAGACTACAATAGCATCCATAACTAGACTAGTATTTAGGTGCAATGTTTCGACTAATGAAGCAGATACAAATGATTGCTAAGTGCAAGAGTCAAACAAAGTTCGAACAGTATGACTGAAAAAGGAAAATCAAACTTTCAACAGAAATACTTCTATCTCTCTCTTATCCTGGTGCCATGAGAGCATGAACTTGTCTTCCAGAAGTAGGCCATGTCCTCTTTCCACGCCCTTGTCCCTTCCTCCTTGGGTAATCTTAAATCATATGTCCTGCCTCGCCGCATTGGTAACAATATTTATTTGTTTTTGCATAGATTTCAACTTTCTTTTCCTTTTTCATCCCAAAGCAAAATTTCAAAAAAAAAAAAATTTACTTTTAAATGGGCACGATGAAGTGGATATACGGTTTTGGTCGTACGATTAAAATATTTGGAATTTTACTTCTCTTATCGGATAACGAAAGAAAAGTTTGAATTATGAGCAAATTTAGTGTAACCGGTATATAGGGAAATTCATGGGTGATGAGTATGAAGTGTTTTCTAAATTGTAATCCGATTGAATGAACGGTTGATTTAGATTACTTACGTTAACATTTTAGATCGTCTAAGTGAAGTTGTGCTAAGATATTCTCGATAAACTCTCTCTCTTTAAAAAAAAAAGAAAAAAAAGAGAGAATATATATATATATATAATAATCCAAGGGTATCCAACATTGCTGGTACATCTGGCGTTGGTGTGCAAACTCGCTAAGCTCTATCCGGCACCTTGTTGACAAAGTCAGCATCGGTATATCTTGGTCTCATTTCATGAGTTGGTGTATATAGATATAATAATCCAAGGGTATCCAACATTGCTGGTACATCTGGCGTTGGTGTGCAAACCCGCCAAGCTCTATCCGGCACCTTGTTGACAAAGTCAGCGTCGGTATATCTTGGTCTCATTTTATGAGTTGGACACCTTAGGATTACTGACCCTCACGTAAGTCATAGTGCAGTGTAGGGGTGGTATACCTAAGTATTTGTAAATAATAATAATGTAAATATTTTATAATAAAGAGAGAGTTAGCACTTGAAATCCAAGCACACTCTTCACTTATTTGACCTAACTTGCTAACCAAAAGTAAATAAAGATACCAATGTACGATTGTTGATATCGATTACAGAATTCATTTCATATTTGCACTATGTCTCTACCAAAACAACTGGCCAAGCTGGAGGAGTTTGTAGCGATAACTGACTTTTGTTTGAAGTTTTGATTAGTAACGGACTTAAATTTCATAGTGACGACCCAAACTTGTGTTAACTCCTTCGTGTAAATTTTAAAAGTAAATTACATATTTGTAAATAATCTTGCATTCACCTTATACATATTTTCGAATCTAGCATTTTTGTAAATATGTTTTGCATTTAACTTTTGGATTTTGTGGGTAGTATCCACTGAAAACCCTCACGAGACAACACTCGTCCTACTGGGGACACCCAGAGGTTTAACGGCTTGTTGCATACGCTAAATGCAATCGTGCTCCCTACGAAAACGGATTTATCTTAGTTTATTTTACTTTATTCGAGGATGAATAAAAAGATAAGTGTGGTGGTATTTGATGTGCACGTAAAATTGCACATTTATATTCACATATTTATTCTTGTTAAATAAATAAATGAACATTTTTGGGTGTTTTATACGATCAAACCATATTTTAAATATTTTCAAAATCATCACTCATTTTGGGAAAAATTGATCACTTATGCATGTTTTATTTTGTGATTGCATTTACTTGTTCTTTGTTATTGTCTCTAATAGGAATTTTGGTGCACAAATAATGCATACACATGAAGATTTGGAGCACAAATGCATGCATACAAAGGAATGAAGAGGAAATAATTCTCATACATGATCATGGAGGACCCCACCTCTCAAATTAACCTCTTTCTCTTAAAGCTTCTTATTAAAGACTAATTGAGAGGTGGGGTTAATAAGAAGCTTTAAGAGAAAGAGGTTAATTTGAGAGGTGGGGTCCTCCATGATCATGTATGAGAATTATTTCCTCTTCATTCCTTTGTATGCATGCATTTGTGCTCCAAATCTTCATGTGTATGCATTATTTGTGCACCAAAATTCCTATTAGAGACAATAACAAAGAACAAGTAAATGCAATCACAAAATAAAACATGCATAAGTGATCAATTTTTCCCAAAATGAGTGATGATTTGAAAATATTTAAAATATGGTTTGATCGTATAAAACACCCAAAAATGTTCATTTATTTATTTAACAAGAATAAATATGTGAATATAAATGTGCAATTTTACGTGCACATCAAACAACCATGCTTCTTCTTCTTCCTACAGTCCTTAATTATATGGCCCGTTATACCAAAATAAAGACACCTTCTTTTGTTACGGGGGTTAATTATTCTTTCCACTTTCTCCTTTACCTATTCATGGATTAAAGCCATATCAACAATTTCCCCATCCTTGGGTTGTGTTCCTCAGCCTAAACTTCCTCATCGACCAAGCAGCTAGCTGAACTTTCCTTCCATTGTCTGTCTCCAAGATACCAAACGAGTCCTTCACTTCCTTGAGCCAATTTATAGCCTCGACAAACGTCTCAGCCCCATGAAAAGGTTTTCCGTCCATCGCACCGAAGTCCTTCCATATCTTAGGAAAGGCATCTAAACCCGGAGAAGAGACTTAAGAAGGAAAAAGGAAGACATTCGAAACAAAGAATTGAAAGATAGATATATGGATTTTGGGGATTATGTTTTTCATAGTAAATCTTTCTCTTGAAAACTCCTTATTTGAAACATGTTTTTGAAAATAATACTTTTGAAAACGGTTTTCAAAATCTTTTATCTGTTCTGGTAACCTTCAGCTCTGATACCACGTGTAACACCCCACGTCCGTTAATGTCACTCACAAAAGGAATGCATTAAGTTTCATGGAGCATTATAAGTAAACAGAACGGAATATTACAAGATAGAAAAAGTAGTGCTTGAATTTTTTGTAATTTAATTACAGCGGAAACAGAAATAAGTTTGATTACATTTCCAAATACCAAAATCAAGTACATAATATCAGTCTTGTACAGAACCTTTAGAGTACATAGTTTTAAAGCCAAAATCCCCAACAGAAAAATGCCACATGCAGAATCAAAGCCAAGCAATGCACCTTTCAACTTCAAGCTGGAAGAAAGAGATATCCGAACTAAGCTTGAGTATTTCCTCCCTAAGAACCTTAGGGGGGGAATGGAAGAAAAGAGGCGAAACAAACTAGGTCAGACATAAGTCTGGTGAGTCCAGTGACTTTAACAATATAATCATTAAAGTAATAGGACAAGAACATAAATTGGAAAGCAAGAAATGACTGTAGAGTAAACAGGCATGACAAAGCAGACAAGATGAACAAGATATAACGTTGATTGTGCTTCTAATCACTACAGGATAATTACTACACTGCACCAATGCTAGTAACACCGTATCATTACTAGTTACACTGCACCCTTACTAGTCCCATACTAAAAGTTGGTCCCTCTTATTAATCATGACAATGGTAGTTTCGTGTACTCCTACCTGCTATCGTAGGTGCCCCTTTTTTCTCCTACCCCCACGAGTTCTACCCACTACCTTCCTCGTTCGATCAGCTCCCAAACTCGCATGTATTTATTACTTGTGTCATTCGACCTCGCTTGTATGTATTCATTACTTATGTCTTTCGGCCCTGCTTGTACGTAGACACCTGTGTTGGCCCCATCATGAGGTGTATCAATTCCCATGATGGCAACCCGACACGATTCAAGATGCACAGTGTATACTACTGATGCCCAGTGCCTGCTTTTTCCACTCCGAAGCACCTGCATGCCCATACTCCGTCGGAACCTACACTGCTGAACCACTCGCCGCTATTTTGACCACTTATAATCAGCCCAGTAATCGTGCCAAACTCTGCCTAGCTCAGGGTACCATGATACATCTATGTGGGTTACTGCTGAAATGGGTCCCTGTTACTAGGGTTTCCTAATCAACATGTTAAAATGGTTAAGTATTCTCAATTTAACTTAACTCCACCCATTTTCTTAATTAACATGTTGTACTAGTTAAGTGTTGCCTATTCATATGTTACTTAATCTTCTCACTGATTCACGCATGTTTATTTAACGGTTAAGTTTGTGGGCCAATATATACTAATATTACCCACTCACCCAAGATTTACTTAACCCTTCCCATGATCAAGTGCATGTGTATTATTGGTTAAGCTTGCCTTAACCCTATCCACTTTGTTCATGTAATATTGGTTAAGTTGTCTTCTTTTCCATGTTAACTTAACCCACCCACCTAACATGTTGTATTGGTTAAGTGTCTCCTGTTCATATGTTACTTAACCTTTCCATTCTTAGCATATCTGTTCCTTAGCTTTAATTTATTCATTAAAGCACCAACCTCTCACATTAGAACTGCTATTTGCGGTTGCTGGATGTGTCGGGCGGTTCCGGGTAGACTTCTACCGCAAACTCATTCTAACCTCCGGTTTTTGGGCTTAATGCGCTAACCTCTCACATTAGATCTATGTTGTTGCGGTCGCTGGATGTGCTGGGCGGTTCCGGGCAGTCTTACACTGCAACTCAATCTAACCTCGGGTTAGGCACGTTCATATTTTAGCCAATTTACATATTTACCATTCATGTCCAAGTTTATATGTAAATTATCCATAAGTGTGGTGAATTTAAGTTATGCCACATTTTCTAGTCGCCCAAAATTAATTATATAATTACAACCCCTTTTTATGCCAATTATATAATGTCCAACCTTTACCTAAACTTTTCCCCTTTTTAAGCCAATTATATAATGTCCAACCTTTACCTAAACTTTTCCCCAACGTTCCCACGTCCTTCATACGTATAGTTCATGTGATACGTTAGGCTCGCAATTAGCCCAACTCATAAAAAGGGAAAAAGGGAAGAAACACATGACATCATAACTGGCATATATAATATGGATATAAGACGGCATAAATCTAGTAAACGTATAAAAATAGATCTAATCAACATATGGAATGCGAACTAGCATAGATTTAAACATAAACTTGCACGGATTTAAACATATGAACTGGCATGGATCTAAACATATAAACATGTAGATCTAAACATATGAACATATAGTTCTAAACATATGGAATGATATGGATCTAATCATATAAACATGTAGATCTAAACATATGAACATATAGTTCTAAACATATGGACAGATATGGATCTAATCATATAAACATGTAGATCTAAACATATGAACATATTGTTCTAAACATATGGACTGATATGGATCTAATCATGTAAACATGTAGATCTAAACATATGAACATATAGTTCTAAACGTATGGACTGATATGGATCTAATTATATAAACATGTAGATCTAAACATATGAACATATAGTTCTAAACATATGGACTGATATGGATCTAATCATATAAACATGTAGATCTAAACATATGAACATATAAAATATGATCTTACATATATGAACATGACTTGCATATAATCTTTCATAACTTGCATAGATCGAGCAAACTTGCATACATAACATGCATACGTAATTAGGCATTTGAATTAACATAGAACATAACTTGCATATAATGAGTCAAATCAAGCATAAATCAAAATATAGTTTGCAAAGACATAAACTTTATATGATTTACAAACATTTTCATACAGTCCAATTCATAACTCATCATAATTACGTTTAAACAATTATCTTGTGAGAGTAACTGCACTCACAGAAAACAGATCTTGAATTTTGGGATCTGATTTCTGAAGTTGCTAAGCTAATCCGTTGATGTAGGCGTTGATTCGTTCGTTGTTGTTCTAGAATTCCTTTTCGCAATTCCTAGGCTTTGAATCTTTATCTCTTATCGTTTTATCTTAAATCTAGAATTTGATTTGTTATGGTGGCGGCTTGGTTAGTTTGTAGATGAACAGCATGACGACATCATAGTTTAGGGTTGTGAGGTTAGGGTTTAGGTTTAGCTATGTATATATAGATGTCTAGGATCAATATGGGCCTTTAGATTAACCTAGGAGTCATTTAAAGCCATCCAAACCCATGAGAGCCAACTAGAACATAACACACATGCCCTAACACCTCAAAAAATCATCACTGTACAGATCAGTTCACAGGTCTCGACCCTACAGGGGGGTCGACACCCATGTCGACACCCTTAGGGGGGTCGACACCTATGTCGACACCCCCTGGGGGGGGTCGATACTCCTGAGCGGGAAATTTCCCACTCAGCTGTTTCCTGAAGTTTTGAAATTCGAATCTGATTTAATTATTTAATTATTATTTTGACTTAATTTCTGCTCAAACTTGAAAACTTCTAACCTCCATAACTTCTTCATACGAAGTCTGATTCATGCAAACTCGGAATCTGTCTCAAGCAGAATTCCGAGACGAATGCAATGGCATAACCCTTTTTACCCAATTCTTCATTTAAAGATTAATTATTCTTTAATTATATCTTATGTCCCATTTTAAAATTACGGGGTGTTACAGGAGAAGCTTGTACGAGGCATTTGGGACACAACTATGACTTAGCACTGCCTCTCACCCTCACACAGATGGACAGACAAAGAGGGTTAATTGGATTCTTAAGGATTTATTGCGGCAGTGTATCCTAGACTTTGGAGGGACTTGGGAGGAGCAACTTTCATTAGTAGAGTTTGCATATAATAACAGCTATCAGATGAGTATAGGTATGGCTCCTTTCGAGACATTATATGGATAACCATGCAGATCACCTACATGTTGGTGAGAGTCTGTGGTTAGACTTTTACTTGGATATGAGATGGTTAGAGAGACCTCAAAGAAGATAGATTTGATTTGAAGATGGATGAAGGCAGCTTAGAACAGATAGAAGTTGTATGAAGATCTATGGAAGACAGATCTATAATTCGAGGCAGGAGACATGGTTTTTGTTAATGTCCCACCTTTGAGGAGTGTCATTCGGTTCAGCTCAGTGGGGTAGTTGGCGCCGAGGCGTGTAAGGACATTCCCTATAGTAGAGA
Organism: Allium sativum; assembly: GCA_030737875.1. Classification (NCBI taxonomy): domain Eukaryota; kingdom Viridiplantae; phylum Streptophyta; class Magnoliopsida; order Asparagales; family Amaryllidaceae; genus Allium; species Allium sativum. The sequence continues at coordinate 758,940,520 of CM060922.1, read as the reverse complement.
GGATAGGTCAGATGGCCTACAAAGTTATACTATTGGAGAGACTAGCAGGAGTTCATGATGTATTCCATGTTTCACACTTGCGGAAGTGTTTACATGATTCTGTGGTAGTAAGGAGCTGAGTACTCTAGAGGATATCAAGGTAGAGAAGGAGGCATTGGTTAGGAGAGTTCCTACATGGATATTAGGATCTAAGATGAAGAAATTATTGAAAAAAGAGGTTAAGCTTGTTAAGATTCAATGGAAAGAGGATAGTGATATTGCAACTTAGGAACGAAAGGATAGGATTCACGCTTCTTTTTCGTTTCTCTTTGAGAGTGCGCTCTTAATCCTTCTCTAAGATTTGAATTTGAATCCATTTTTCCTATCGTTTGAATCTTAAGTCTTAGGTAGAAGCCTATGGATGGTAGGAAATGGTTTATAACATGTTAATAGAACATGTTGTGGTTGAATGGATTCACGTGGATGCATGTTTTGCTAGTGGATGCATACACACACACACACTAGGCACTAGTTAGAGATCGGCAAAAGTAGGACACTTACATAATTGCATATGGAAATGTGTGCATTTTAATTTATATGGATGAAAATTGGTTGAATCATCACTTGGATGTTGCATTTTGATAAATGGTTTTGCAAACATATAGAAATTTATATATAGGGTTCCTTTGCATACATATTGGATGCATGACACAGACAAGAATTTCATTAAAGATCAACTAAATCAATGGACCGTCTGATTTTTGCATTAGCTTAGGACATATACACAACATTTTTGCATATATTCATAAAAAGCATTGGAAAATCTAAGGAGAATGGATGTCATGGGTTGATGGTTGAGTAGATGGGTGTAGATAATGGTTGATAATATTTAAAACATTCTTATGGCCTTGGAGATTTCGAGAACGAAATCCTTTAAGTAGGAGAGAATGTAACACCCTGAATTTAAATAAATAATAACTAAATGTAAAAGATTAATAAACTAAATATTAGTCAGAATAATATTCAAAATTGGACAAGTAGACTAGCGCCATTGGGTCCGTTGAAATATTATGATGAAAATGGACACTTGGTTTGCAAAATCAAAGTTATAGTTATGAATTAAACAAGAATTCAGTATAATAAAAATATATACATATGGAATAAACAATCTCTAGATGACCCATCCCACTTGGGTCGACAATTTATCGACCTAAGACCATGTTGGTCGACCCCTGTGTCGACCCAAGGAGGCCGGTGGATCGACCCAGGACGCAATTCGTTCGTGCCTTGGCCTACATGCAAGGCAGCGAACGATTCTTATTATTCTCGCGTTATTTTTTTTGAGTTCGCAAGGTTTTATTGGTTTATTTTGAACCAAGGGCTGAAGTGGCGCTTTCTTATTGGTCCAATGGCATGGTTGGGCCAGATCTTGTAACGACCCAGAAAGTCTGAACCAATTTAAAAATTTTAAATTGGCTATTTTAGTGGATTTTAAATATTTAAAATAAATATTTTGAATAATAAAGATGAAAAGCAAGTTTGAATAGAAGTTGAAAATAAATATATTTACTTTGAATTATAAAAAAGGCCTGAAATGGCGCGGTAGTTTCGAAATTTGAATTCAAACTTTGACTGACTGTACCGGGTGCAAAATAAAACGGATTCAAGTGAAACCAAAAATATTTAAATCTGTTAGTGAATATCTTTCTAACCGTAACGACCACGAAAATCTGAACCAATTTAAAAAAATTTAAATTGGCTAAAATAATGGATTTTAAATATTTAAAATAAATATTTCAAATTATAGCAATGAAAAGTGAGTTTGAATCGACGTTTGAAAACGAATATAATTAATTCTATTTATAAACAAGGCCTGAAATGGCGCTGCAGTTTCAAAATTTGAATTCAAACTTTGTCGGACTGTACCGGGTGCAAAACAAAACGGATTTGAGTGAAACCAAAAATAATTAAATCTGTTAATGAATACCTTTCTAACAAATCTGAAAAATCGAATTTTCATAGCGGAAAGCAAAAGTTATGGCCAAATGAATTTTCAGAAAGGTCGCTATGGAATTTATATAGCCCGTGAAATTGGCCATTTTGCATACGACCTCGGAATTCGACGAAACCACTTTTGTTGGATCCAGGATGTAAAGTTATTGCTAGGTTTCAAATTTCATAATTTTTGAAGCTAGTATGTGAGCGTGGCAAAGGAAAACGTGTTTTGGTCAATTATAGTTAAATTGGATCGACCAGAAATGGGCCTTTTTGCAAACGGGCTCAGAATTCGACGAAACTAGTTTTGTTGGGACCGTATCGTCAAAACATAGCCAGATTTATTTTTCTGGAATTTTTCGAATCAGTTTGTGGCCCTGGCAAATTGAAATGTACGTTCAAATTGAATATTGAATGTTTTATATTTTAATTTGAATGAAAACTGACTGAAACAGTCGAATGGGCCTATGAAACATATCCCATTGTGTTCGGAATGGGGGCAAAATGCTAGGGACATCATTCGTTGGGTTTAGATTGGTGGTCGCGTCAGAAAACCCCTTTAAAACCCATTGGCCAATCATATTTTTTTGAAAAAAAAGAAAGAATAATCCTTTTTCTCTCTCCCCGGTCGAAGGCGGAAACCGCTCGAAATCTTCCCCCTCATTTTCCGATCAATCCACGCTGAATTAGCTCGTGCCACAGTTGAACTTTTTGAAGATCTTCTCGAGATCTTCAAATCCATATAAAGTTTGGAATTTTTCGTGGCCTGTGGAGAGAGAACCACCTCCCTAAAGTCGTCGACTTCAACTCGTCGTCGCCGCCGCCTGGGACCACCGAGCTGGACCCCACCACCGCGCGCAGACGCGCGTCTCCCCCCTCTTCGTCGCTGCACTGGCCGATCCTCCTATCGATTCACGGTTTGATCGAAAATTGCAAACCTAGTTTTGAACCTTTCAGCTGAGGTACGACTTGTTTTATTTTCAACTGTTTTAACACCTTTAAACCGTTGCAAACTTTGAAAAATCATATCTTTTTGCTGTGTTGACGAAATTCGATGAAACAGGAAACATCGTGACTGTGTGGACGTCTTCTACATTTTAGAAGAGACCGCATATTTTTCTGAGCCTTCTGCTATTTTAGGTGGAGTGGAACCCAATGTGAGATTTCTAATTTATAAACGATATGGAAAACGATGATGTATAAATTATATAGTCGATGTATGAGTAATATAAGCGTTGTGAACCTCATGTATAAGCATTGTGTAAGTTGTACGTTCGATGTATAAGTTATATATGCGTTGTAAAAATTATATATGTGTTGAAATAGAAGTGAATTGCTATATATAAATATATATATATATATATATATACGCCCCTCGTCCACAAACCATGGACGATATTTATTGGTTGTGATTGGTGTGAAAATTGATTGATAGCGAATGGTTGATTGGAATAGTTTGTGGTTGATATTGATTGATTGAGGTTGAAAAATACCCATTTGTGGTTGAGAAATATTTGGTTGAAACCACATAGGATTAGTTTGTGGAAATGAAATAAATATATACATGCCGCCTGCGTGCGAACTAGATGCATGATCCCCATTGTCAAAAACCGCGAGGTTTTAACGTAGAGCGAGGAGCCGTACTAGGGACGGTCCCGGTTTTAACTACCATGCCGTTATGCTGCCGAAATTTTGAATAATATTCATGTGTTTGAATTATTTTCATTTGCTGAAACTATATTTATTCGTTGAATAGAAAACCTTCATGTGTTGAATCGATATTCATTCGTTGATTAGAAATTCATGCGTTGAATGGTATTCGTGTTTTAAATATAAAAATCACATTTTTATCTATATATATAAACTATAGAAAACCTTCATGTGTTGAATCGATATTCATTCGTTGAATTGAAATTCATGTGTTGAATGGTGTTCGTGTTTTAAATATAAAAATCACATTTTTATCTATATATATAAACTATAGAAAACCTTCATGTGTTGAATCGATATTCATTCGTTGAATTGAATTTCATGTGTTGAATGGTATTCATATTTTGAAATAAATTGTTTTATAATAAAAATCACATTTTTATCGTCTATATGAATTATATAAAATAATCTCGTTTTGAAAGAAATTGTTTTATAATAAAAATCCTATTTTTATTACCTATATGAACTATATAAAATAACAGTGTTTTGAAATGAATTGTTTTACAATAAAAATCACAATTTTATTATATACATGAATTGTTAAATATAGTGAAGTGTTGAAATAGAAGACAGTTAGATAAAAATATCATTTTTATCAAATGTATGAAAAGAATATAGCTTTGAAATCGAAGAATCGATATATATATATTATAATTAATCGAATAACGACGCTGCAGTTCGTATTTTGAAACCGTGATTTCATACGATTATACCGGGAGATCCGACCATCGGATTTTCTTGAAATCGCAACCATTGGGTTCGCTTTGGAAAAATCTTTCCAACGGCACCAACTTTGTAAAAATCCAACGGTTGGATGCTCTGTAATGTTTAATTCAAATCTGAAGAAAAACAGCGCCAGAAACGATTATATTTATATAAATATAATTATAATTAATCGAATAACGACGCTGCGGTTCGTATTTTGAAATCGAAACTTCAAACGATTGTACCGGGAGATCCGACTGTCGGAATTTCCCGAAACTGGAACCGTTGGATTCGTTTTGAAAAGATCTTTCTAATGATGTAAATTTTGTGAAGATCCAACGGTCAGATTTTCAGATATGTGAAAATCAAATCTGAAGAAAAACAGCGCCACGGTCGCGTTATGGCCCGAAGCGTCGTTTTGAATAAATTGGCTATTTAAAAATAAATAAAAATAGTAATAAATCATTATAAAATATTATAAGCGATATGGATGTGAAATTTAGAAATTAATTGAAGGTTGGCTAAGTCGAATGGTTTCCTGGGTGTTGATCTGATGTTGGTTTCGGCCTTCGGGGTTAATATTTGGGAAATCGTTCTCTTACTAATTGACGGTTAGTGACTAATGAATTGAAATGATGTGTGTGTATGTTAGTGTTGCACTTGTTTATTATATACGCGAGTTGCTCAGAAAGACCGGGTTCATCCCATTCTGAATAAATGAATCGACGATAAGGAATCGAAGATGAAGACGATGGTCGAAGACCGGAGATCTTCACCTCGTTTGGATGGTAACCGAGGTCCTGATTGGGAGGCATCCTGAAATATGGATGATGAGTGGTGATCGTCCAGACGTACGTGGTGATCGATGGGTTTGCGAGGTATATAGTGCCTTCGGTTTCGTTCAGACCCAGAACGGACTTGCAAATGGACAGTGTGTCTAACATTGGAATTTATTCTGCGTGATTGATAGCCATCAATTGCACGGTGTGAATTGCCTGTGTGGCATGCTAAGATGCAGTGATCAGGGCTTCTGTTGAAAAGCAAAGTCTTGTGGTGATGATCAAAGCCCCGCCTGTGTGGCGTAGGTTTGTGTATAACGTGAAATCGTGAGCCTCACACCCCGGTATGAACCAGAAACGGGAGAAAGGACCTCAGGGAGGGCCTGCGTTTCCTCCTAGCTAGAAGTGGCATCAGTGGTTTTACACGCCCTGATGAGTTTGACTTATGTGGTTGTTGCTGTTGCGAGGCGTCTCGGTTAGATCGGACGATCCGGGTCCGATGGAATCATTCGTTGGCTCGCTTACGCCCCAAAGGGCGGGGAAACGTAGTGTTCAGGCATTTTAATCCACTCCGTGAGGACCGGCCCTGACGATCCAAGGGTCGATGCGTTCTGATCCTGAGACTCGGGCTAGGCAATCTCGAATTCGGTAAGGGCTATCTTTTGCCTTGGTTCATGACGGAAATTCAATTCCCAAATACGTGACTGTGCGATTTTGATTGTATATCCATATTTGGCGACATAGTGGCATGGGACGCTCATGTCATCTATGATTGATAGTTATGATTTGAAATTGTTTTCAAAACATATAACACTAGCAATAATATCAAATGCCTTTGTTTTATTCGTATCAAGCATATTTTGGCCGTTATAAGGTAAAAACTCTATCCTCCGGTTTGCGTTGCATTGTGTGATGGGAACTGAGTCTTATAATGGCTTCATTTTTATAAAAAGCATTGCGATGTTTAAAAGAAAGATTTGTTTTTAAAGCACTGGCAATCCAATGGAGTAAACCCGTTCCACGAAAGTGGCATGGTCCTGTGATTAGCCAGATTATAAATGTGTTGAGTAGATTTCTCATACCAGTCCCATGACTGACTCGTAGTTTGTTTCACTTTCAAACTCGGGTGCCCCTTTTTCTATACGGGCAGCCTTGTATTCAGGTTTAGCTGGTTCTTTCTGGATAGCTGGAGATGAAGATGGATTCTATCATTTATCTCTTTTCATGCTGTTCAGCTCCTATTGTACATTATGTTTGTTTTTCCGCTGTAGACATATATGTATAGTTGAACTGTATTTGTACTAAGTATGATCCTGTATACTGTGTAACTCTGATGATTACTCTTATCCAGTATATTCTATTGTTCATTTTCTGGTGTATTTATTTATTTCTGTTCTGCTATTATCTGTTTATGTGTTATATTCCACGGATTACCCTTGCCACCGTCAGTACGGGATTTGGGGTCGTCTCATTTGGTATCAGAGCTTTGGTTAAGCTTAGTTCTGGAATATAACAAATGAACGAACTCGTCAGAAATAGAACCAGTAGTGTTCTAGGACGGGTAACTCTATACAGATAGGATCAGTAATATCCTAGTATGAGTAAAGCAGAATGAAATTTCACCTCAATAGACACATTTACATTCAAGTATTTGTCTCTATATTTTGAAATATCTTTTATGTTGACCTGACACTTTGTCTGCTAATTGCAGACGTACTAGAAAATGAGTGACAGGAACAGAAGAAATAATCGTATGGCTTGACCAGCTAATGAGCCAGTTGTGCTCCCACAGCCAGAATCAGATATAGAAGTTCTATTCAAGAGATTTCGAAATCTGGGTGGATCGCCATTCTTAGGCAAAGAGTCCATTATGGAAACACAAGCTTGGATTCGTTCTGTAGAGAAAATCTTTGAGGGTTTAAAGCTGAGAGACGATCAGAAAAGATTACTGGCGTCTTGGGCACTCAAAGAAGAAGCTTTGTTTTGGTGGGATTCAGTTATTAAAGATAATCCAGAAGGTGATATCACCTGGGACAGATTCAAAGTGATTTTCTTAGAAAGATTTACTCCTCCCGAAGCAACCGAGCGATTATGTGATGAATTTTCTTATTTGATACAAGGTGATATGACCATCCCAGAATATCATAAGAAATTCAACGAACTTTCTCACTTTGCTCCTCATCTGATTCAAGATCCAAAGAGGAAGAATCTGAGATTTATTCATGGCCTGCAAAGAAAATATCAGAATAGTGTGATGAGGAATGTGAAACTTCCTTTCTCAGAAATGATTTATATGGCTTATCAATACGAGGATCTCGACAGGAAAGGTATGTTACCTAACGAAGAAGGGGTCAGTTATAGTAATGAAGACGAGCCTGAAACTGATAATCCCGAGGCCAGTGCGATATCTGAGGTGAGTAACAAGCCCAAAGTCAATCGGAAAAGGGCCAGATCTGAAAAGGAACCAGCAACGACGGCCACCTGCTCTAACTGCAGGAAACCAGGGCATTTGACCAGGAATTGTAAAACCTCGAAGAAACGAAAGAAGGGGTTTAAACCCGATAACTAGTTTCGAGAGAATAGAAAATGCTGTCAATGCCAACGGATTGGCCATCTTGAAAAGGATTGCAGGCAATTTAAGAAATCCAAAGCGGTACATATAAATGAAATAGCAGAAACGTCTGAGCCCCCAGCTATTCAGGAAAGGCCAGATGTTTTAGAAGGCACGCTGACCGTCAAAGACATCCCAGTTAAAGTATTGTTTGACACTGGCGCGTCGCGAAGCTTCATTGCAAAGGATGCAGCTAAGAAACTGGATTTGAATTTGAAAAAGATGAAGGAACCAATGACTGTCCAAAATCCGGTTGGGGGTTCCATTGATCTCAGTTGGGTTTGTGGAGTGCCGGTTTCTTTTTCTCGTTATCGATTTCCTACCATCGCAGTCGTCATGAATTTTAAAGAGTTTGATCTTATACTGGGGTTAGACTGGTTGACCAAATATGAAGCTGAAGTTAAATGCGCCGACAGAGTCGTAAAGGCGAGGATTAAATCAGGTGATTATATAACCATTCCCTGTGAAGGTCAGAATGCTAAAAGAAAAGACTTCTGGGAAGCTTTGAATGTTTCTCCAGCCCAAATAGAAAATATCCCTGAAGTTACAGAGAATATTCCTGACCTCATCAAAGACATTCCTGTCGTCAAGAACTATGCAGATGTGTTCAAGGAAGTGGTTCGCTTACCTCCGCAGAGAGAAATAGATTTCAAAATTGCTTTAATTCTGAATGCAAGGCCGGTAGTTCACGATATTCGAAGGATGTCCTTGAAAGAGAAAGAGGAATTAGACAATCAAACACGACAGCTAGTATGGAAGGGTCTGATCAAGCCTAGTTTCTCTGATTGGGGAGCAGCAGTGGTATTTGTCCCAAAATCTGACGGTACTCTACGTCTATGTGTGGATTATCGTGATTTGAACAAGCAGACCATAAAGAATAAATATCCATTGCCGCGGATTGATGATTTGTTGGATCGATTAAATGGCGCACAAGTATTTTCACGAATGGACCTAGCTACAGGTTTCCATCAGCTTCGTATCGCCGAGGAGTGTGTTCCTTTGACAGCATTCAGAGGTCCCGACCTATTCTACGAATGGTTAGTAATGCCGTTCGGCTTATGTAACGCTCCAGCCTATTTCGTCGATCTAATGAACAGAGTATTCAGAGGAGTATTGAATAAATTTGTTCTGGTTTTCATTGATGATATCCTAATCTTCTCTAAATCAAAGGCCGAACATGAAAAGCATTTGGAACAGGTTCTGGAAATCCTCAGAAGGAATGTGTTGAAAGCAAAGTTTTCCAAATGTATATTCTGGCAAGAAGAAGTCAAATTTCTGGGCCATGTCGTATCAAAAGAAGGAATTGCTGTGGATCCAAGTAAAATCACAGCTATTCAGAATTGGAAACAACCCAGTACCCCCACTCAAGTCCGCAGTTTTGTCGGATTGGCTAGCTATTACTGGAAGTTCGTTAAAAACTTTTCGAAGATATCTGGTCATTTAACGAAGCTTACGAAGAAGCACTCCAAATTCAAATGGACTCCAGAAAGTGAAGAGGCTTTTGAAGAGCTAAAGTTAAGATTAACGACAGCTCCAGTGTTAACCATCATCGATGGCAATCAGGATTTGAAAGTCTGGACTGATGCTTCTAGAGAAGGCCTTGGCGCAGTGTTAATGCAAAGGGGTCAAGTGATTGCTTATGCTAGCCGTCAGCTGAAGCCGCACGAGAAAAACTATGTCACTCATGATCTTGAGTTATTGGCGATAGTATTCGCTTTGAAAATCTGGAGGCACTATCTTCTGGGTGAGAGATTTGAACTGTTTACAGATCACCAGTCGTTAAATTATCTGTTCACCCAGAAAGACTTGAATCTGAGGCAGCAGCATTGGCTGGAGTTTCTTGCAGCATACGATTTTGAAATTATATACACTCCAGGGAAAGCCAATGTCGTGGCGGATGCGTTAAACCGAAAGAATGAAATGATCGCTAGTTTTATCATTGCGACTTCGTTGATTGACAAGATATCGGCTCTCAAAAAAGACGACCAATTTATCAAAGGAATGAGTCAGCGAATTCGTGAAGGCAATGCTTCGGATTTCCAGCTCGACAGCGAAGGGATTCTGAGGTTATAAGGACGAATTTGTGTTCCAGAAATTCCTGAACTCAGAAGAGATGTGCTTGATGAATGCCACAAATCTAAGCTTAGTATCCATCCGGGTGTGAGTAAAATGTATAACGATATCAAGCGCACATTCTGGTGGAAGTCGTTAAAGAGAGACATCTCGATATATGTTAGTCGATGCCCTACTTGCCAGCTAGTCAAAAGCGGCCAACAGAAACTAGCTGGATTATTACAACCGCTAGACGTTCCTGGTTGGAAGTGGGAACATATTTCCATGGACTTCATTGATGGTTTGCCCAGAACCAGAAAAGGAAATGACAATATTTTGGTGATCGTAGATCGCTTCACGAAGACCGCCCATTTCATACCTGTCAGATCAAACAGAACTGCTCAGAGTCTGGCGCAGATTTACTTCAAGGAAATAGTTAGACTACATGGAGTGCCGCTCAGTATAGTCAGTGATAGAGATACAATATTCACTAGCAAATTCTGGAAGGCATTTCAAGTCGAACTGGGAACGAAGCTGAACTTGAGCACCGCCTATCATCCTCAGACAGATGGTCAAACTGAGAGGGTGAATCGTATTTTAGAAGATCTATTACGGGCTTGTGTTCTAGATTTTGGTGGATCATGGGAAGACCATCGACATTTGGCTTAGTTCTCATATAACAACAGCTACCAGGCGAGTTTGACAATGTCGCCATTCGAAGCGTTCTATGGTAGACCGTGCTGATCTCCTGCTTGTTGGGTCGAACCCGGAAATAGACTTGTGTTAGGGCCTGATATGATTCGAGAAGCTGCCGACAAAGTCGATTTTATTAAGAAGCGATAACTCGCCGCTCAAAGCCGACAAAAGAGCTACGCCGATAGGAGAAGAAGAGATATATCATTTGCTGTTGGCGACTATGTATATTTGAAAGTATCGCCGATGAGAGGAGTTATCTGGTTCGGTAAAACTAGAAAGTTGGCGCCCAAATACATTGGTCCGTTTCCTATTCTGGAACGGATTGGAACTCTCGCTTATAGGGTTAAATTGCCTGATTGGTTGCCTGGAGTCCATGATGTATTTCACATATCTCAACTTCGAAAGCACGTTCATGATCCAGACTTGATCGTGGAAGAAGCAACTCAACAGGATATTGAAATTACTCCAGAATTAGCTGTGAGACGAGAGCCACTAAAGATCATCGGCAAAGAAACCAAAGAACTGAGGAACAAGAAGGTTCACTTAGTCAAAGTGCAATGGAGTGGAGATCCACGAGATTGTACATGGGAAACTGAGGAGAGCATTCAGAAAGCCTATCCTAGATGCCGAGTGGATATCTTTGACTGACTCCGGTGCAAGGTACATTTACCATACTTGCATTACCAATCAGTTCTCTACTCAGTTGTTATTTTCATTCCATGGATGTGCACTTTGAATTCTATAGTCTGAATGATTTTAAAAGAATATAGAAATTGATTAGTATATTTTTGAGAAGTTAAAAACAATTTGATTGTTGTTTGTGTTGTGTGATAGTATATTTGATTAATTAAAATTATTAAAACAATAGTTAATTTAATCAATAATGGAATAATGGTAGAATTTATTCGATTATATCACACATTGAACTGATTAGAAAATAGATAGAAATATATACTTATGCATTATATATGTTTGAACATGTAAATGGATTAGCTGTTGAGTAAAGATTTTATTTGCGTGCCCGACAAATAGGTAAACCTTAATGAATTGGATGCGAAATATTATTATATCAACTCCTGTGAATGCCATTGGATGCGGAGTGCTGGTTTTTCTGTGTGAAATGAATGTCGCCATAGGATAGTAACAATTAATTTTGAACTACATTACATGGCATACTTCTGAAGAGAGGCACACTTCATCATATACCACATAAGCATTTGGAGCTTGTGTGAAGAGGTGGAAGATTTACCATACGAGCGAGAGGTTTGTATGGCGATGACTATATTTTACAGGTTGAACTGATGACTGATATGGACTATTTAAATTGTAACGATTAAATTGCCAGATTAATAAAAACCCCACACGGGTCTGGAGTTGAAAATAACCACGTCTCTCTAGTTATTAGATACGGCACATGGACTATTTATTTCCCACACGGGATGAGGTGACGAGGATTTATCCTCTGGAGCATTTAAAATACACACTCCCTCAGGCTTTGACAGGGTGACGAGAATTTATTCTATGGAGTTATTATCAATACACGCTCCCGTGTAAACACCAGAATATATCACTATAAATATGTGTATGCTTATTAGGATTTATTGGGTACCTAATACGGCCCAATAAATTTCCAAACCCCTCCCCGTACAAAGGAGGTTATGGCGAAATTTTTCGAAAATTCCGGGTGTTAGCCAAATTTTTGAACAATTTGAAAATTCTCAGAAATTGAAAAGTTGGAGAATTGAAGCCAGATTGGACGTAGAGTTGATTAATCAAACCACTTTCGACTTTGTTCCTTTTCGGGGACGAAAAGTTTTAAGTGGGGGAGATTGTAACGACCCAGAAAATCTGAACCAATTTAAATTTTTTTAAATTGGCTAAAATAATGGATTTTAAATATTTAAAATAAATATTTTAAATTATAGCAATGAAAAGTGAGTTCGAATCGACGTTTGAAAACGAATATAATTAATTCTATTTATACACAAGGCCTGAAATGGCGCTGCAGTTTCAAAATTTGAATTCAAACTTTGTCGGACTGTACCGGGTGCAAAAAAAACGAATTTGAGTGAAACCAAAAATATTTAAATCTGTTAGTGAATACCTTTCTAATGAATCTGAAAAATCAAATTTTCATAGCGGAAAGCAAAAGTTATGGCCAAATGAATTTTCAGAAAGGTCGCTATGGAATTTATATAGCCCGTGAAATTGGCCATTTTGCATACGACCTCGGAATTCGACGAAACCACTTTTGTTGGATCCGGGATGTGAAGTTATTACTAGGTTTCAAATTTCATAATTTTTGAAGCTAGTATGTGAGCGTGGAAAAGGAAAACGTGTTTTGGTCAATTATAGTTAAATTGGATCGACCAGAAATGGGCCTTTTTGCAAACGGGCTCAGAATTCGACGAAACTTGTTTTGTTGGGACCGTATCATCAAAACATAGCCAGATTTATTTTTCTGGAACTTTTCGAATCAGTTTGTGGCCCTGGCAAATTGAAATGTATGTTCAAATTGAATATTGAATGTTTTATATTTTAATTTGAATGAAAACTGACTGAAATAATCGAATGGGCCTACGAAACATATCCCATTGTGTTCGGAATGGGGGCAAAATGCTAGGGACGACAGTCGTTGGGTTTAGATTGGTGGTCGCGTCAGAAAACCCCTTTAAAACCCACAGGACAATCATATTTTTTTTAAAAAAAAAAGAAAATTCCTTTTTCTCTCTCCCCGATCGAAGGCGGAAACCGCTCGAAATCTTCCCCCTCATTTTCCGATCAATCCACGCCGAATTAGCTCGTGCCACAGTTGAACTTTTTGAAGATCTTCTCGAGATCTTCAAATACATATAAAGTTTGGAATTTTTCGTGGCCTGTGGAGAGAGAACCACCTCCCTGAAGTCGTCGACTTCAACTCGCCGCCGCCGCCTGGGACCACCGAGCTGGACCCCACCACCGCGCGCAGACGCGCGTCTCCCCCCTCTTCGTCGCTGCACTGGCCGATCCTCCTATCGATTCACGGTTTGATCGAAAATTGCAAACCTAGTTTTGAACCTTTCAGCTGAGGTACGGCTTGTTTTATTTTCAACTGTTTTAACACCTTTAAACCGTTGCAAACTTTGTAAAATCATATCTTTTTGCTGTGTTGACGAAATTCGATGAAACAGGAAACATCGTGACCGTGTGGACGTCTTCTACATTTTAGAAGAGACCGCATATTTTTCTGAGCCTTCTGCTATTTTTGGTGGAGTGGAACCCAATGTGAGATTTCTAATTTATAAACGAAATGGAAAACGAAGATGTATAAATTATATAGTCGATGTATGAGTTATATAAGCATTGTACACCTCATGTATAAGCGTTGTATAAGTTGTACGTTCGATGTATAAGTTATATATGCGTTGTAAAAATTATATATGTGTTGAAATAGAAGTGAATTGCTATATATAAATATATATAAATATATATATATATATATATATATATACGCCCCTCGTCCACAAACCATGGACGATATTTATTGGTTGTGATTGGTGTGAAAATTGATTGATAGCGAATGGTTGATTGGAATAGTTTGTGGTTGATATTGATTGATTGAGGTTGAAAATACCCATTTGTGGTTGAGAAATATTTGGTTGAAACCACATAGGATTAGTTTGTGGAAATGAAATAAATATATACATGCCGCCTGCGTGCGAACTAGGTGCATGATCCCCATTGTCAAAAACCATGAGGTTTTAAGGTAGAGCGAGGAGCCGTACTAGGGACGGTCCCAGTTTTAACTATCCTGCCGTTATGCTGCCGAAATTTTGAATAATATTCATGTGTTTGAATTATTTTCATTTGCTGAAACTATATTTATTCGTTGAATAGAAAACCTTCATGTGTTGAATCGATATTCATTCGTTGATTAGAAATTCATGTGTTGAATGGTATTCGTGTTTTAAATATAAAAATTACATTTTTATCTATATATATAAACTATAGAAAACCTTCATGTGTTGAATCGATATTCATTCGTTGAATTGAAATTCATGTGTTGAATGGTGTTCGTGTTTTAAATATAAAATTCACATTTTTATCTATATATATAAACTATAGAAAACCTTCATGTGTTGAATCGATATTCATTCGTTGAATTGAATTTCATGTGTTGAATGGTATTCATATTTTGAAATAAATTGTTTTATAATAAAAATCACATTTTTATCGTCTATATGAATTATATAAAATAATCTCGTTTTGAAAGAAATTGTTTTATAATAAAAATCCTATTTTTATTACCTATATGAACTATATAAAATAATAGTGTTTTGAAATGAATTGTTTTACAATAAAAATCACATTTTTATTATATACATGAATTGTTAAATATAGTGAAGTATTGAAATAGAAGACAGTTAGATAAAAATATCATTTTTATCAAATGTATGAAAAGAATATAGCTTTGAAATCGAAGAATCGATATATATATATTATAATTAATCGAATAACGACGCTACAGTTTGTATTTTGAAACCGTGATTTCAAACGATTATACCGGGAGATCCGACCATCGGATTTTCCTGAAATCGCAACCGTTGGGTTCGCTTTGGAAAAATCTTTCCAACGGCACCAACTTTGTAAAAATCCAACGGTTGGATTGTCTGGAATGTTTAATTCAAATCTGAAGAAAAACAGCGCCAGAAACGATTATATTTTTATATATATAAATATAATTATAATTAATCGAATAACGACGCTGCGGTTCGTATTTTGAAATCGAAACTTCAAACGATTGTACCGAGAGATCCGACCGTCGGAATTTCCCGAAACTGGAACCGTTGGATTCGTTTTGAAAAGATCTTTCTAATGATGTAAATTTTGTGAAGATCCAACGGTCAGATTTTCAGATATGTGCAAATCAAATCTGAAGAAAAACAGCGCCACGGTCGCGTTATGGCCTGAAGCGTCGTTTTGAATGAATTGGCTATTTAAAAATAAATAAAAATAGCGATAAATCGTTATAAATATTATAAGCGATATGGATGTGAAATTTAGAAATTAATTGAAGGTTGGCTAAGTCGAATGGTTTCCTGGGTGTTGATCTAATGTTGGTTCCGGCCTTCGGGGTTAATATTTGGGAAATCGTTCTCTTACTGATTGACGGTTAGTGACTAATGAATTGAAATGATGCGTGTGTATGTTAGTGTTGCACTTGTTTATTATATACGCGAGTTGCTCAGAAAGACCGGGTTCATCCCATTCTGAATAACTGAATCGACGATAAGGAATCGAAGATGAAGACGATGGTCGAAGACCGGAGATCTTCACCTCGTTTGGATGGTAACCGAGGTCCTGATTGGTAGGCATCCTGAAATATGGATGATGAGTGGTGATCGTCCAGACGTACGTGGTGATCGATGGGTTTGCGAGGTATATAGTGCCTCCGGTTTCGTCCAGACCCAGAACGGACTTGCAAATGGACAGTGTGTCTGACATTGGAATTTATTCTACGTGATTGATAGCCATCAATTGCAAGGCATGAATTGCCTGTGTGGCATGCTAAGATGCAGTGATCAGGGCTTCTATTGAAAAGCAAAGTCTTGTGGTGATGATCAAAGCCCCGCCCGTGTGGCGTAGCTTTGTGTATAACGTGAAATCGCGAGCCTCACACCCCGGTATGAACCAGAAACGGGAGAAAGGACCTCAGGGAGGGCCTGCGTTTCCTCCTAGCTAGAAGTGGCGTCAGTGGTTTTACATGCCCTGACGAGTTTGACTTATGTGGTTGTTGCTGTTGCGAGGCGCCTCGGTTAGATCGGACGATCCGGGTCCGATGGAGTCATTCGTTGGCTCGCATACGCCCCCAAAGGGCGGGGAAACGTAGTGTTCAGGCATTTTAATCCACTCCGTGTGGACCGGCCCTGACAATCCAAGGGTCGATGCGTTATGATCCTGAGACTCGGGCTAGGCAGTCTCGAATTCGGTAAGGACTATCTTTTGCCTTGGTTCATGACGGAAATCCAATTCCCAAATGCGTGACTGTGCGATTTTGATTGTATATCCATATTTGGCGACATAGTGGCACGGGACGCTCATGTCGTCTATGATTGATAGTTATGATTTGAAATTGTTTTCAAAACATATAACACTAGCAATAATATCAAATGCCTTTGTTTTATTCGTATCAAGCATATTTTGGCCGTTATAAGGTAAAAACTCTATCCTCCGGTTTGCGTTGCATTGTGTGATGGGAACTGAGTCTTATAATGGCTTCATTTTTATAAAAAGCATTGCGATGTTTAAAAGAAAGATTTGTTTTTAAAGCACTGGCAATCCAATGGAGTAAACCCGTTCCACGAAAGTGGCGTGGTCCTGTGATTAGCCAGATTATAAATGTGTTGAGTAGATTTCTCATACCATCCCATGACTGACTCGTAGTTTGTTTCACTTTCAAACTCGGGTGCCCCTTTTTCTACACGGGCAGCCTTGTATTCAGGTTTAGCTGGTTCTTTCTGGATAGCTGGAGATGAAGATGGATTCTATCATTTATCTCTTTTTATGCTGTTCAGCTCCTATTGTACATTATGTTTGTTTTTCCGCTGTAGACATATATGCATAGTTGAACTGTATTTGTACTAAGTATGATCCTGTATACTGTGTAACTCTGATGATTACTCTTATCCAGTATATTCTATTGTTCATTATCTGGTGTATTTATTTATTTCTGTTCTGCTATTATCTGTTTATGTGTTATATTCCACGGATTACCCTTGCCACCGTCAGTACGGGGTGTGGGGTCGTCTCATTAACGAATCTGAAAAATCGAAGTTTCATAGCTGGAAGCAAAAGTTATGGCCAAATGAATTTTCAGAAAGGTCGCTATAGAGTTTATATAGCCCGTGAAAATGGCCATTTTGCAAACAACCTCGGAATTCGACGTGACCACTTTTGTTGGATCCGGGATGTTAAATTATTGCTAGGTTTCAAATTTCATAATTTTTGAAGCTAGTATGTGAGCGTGGCAAAGGAAAACGTGTTTTGGTCAATTACAGTTAAATTGGATTGACCAGAAATGGGCCATTTTTCAAACGGTCTTAGAATTCGACGAAACTAGTTTTGTTTGCACCGTATCGTCAAAACATAGCTAGATTTATTTTTCGGGAATTTTTAGAATCAATATGTGGCCCCGGCAAATTGAAATGTACGTTCAAATTAAATATTGAATGTTTTATATTTTAATTTGAAGGAAAACTGACTGAAACATTCGAATGGGCCTACGAAACATATCCCATTGTGTTCGGAATGGGGGTAATTAGTTAGGGCGACAGTCGTTGCGTTTGATTTGGAGTTCGAACCGATAAGCAAGTAAAAAGAGAATTAATTAATAATTAAATATAATATATATATATATCCACTTTCTCTTTAAAACCCTAGGTTTCATTTCAGCGTGGTCAACCGGGAAAACAGGCCGCCTCCACCGAAATCAAGGGCCGAAAAACTCCAATGTTCTCGTCCAATTTTCTCTCGATCCACTGAATAATTCACAAAACTTCCAAAGCAATATCGATCAGCTTGATGAGATCCTTAAGATCGACGGTTAAGATCGGAGTTGGTGGTGAATTAAGATAGAATTTCTGCGTCAAAGTGGCAGTGTTTTCACGTCGTTCTAGGCTGCTTGGGACCACCGAGACGCGCAAGCTGTAGGCGGACGAAGGAGCTTCGAATGGCGGTCGGAATGGCGAGTTCAAATCATGGTCCGATCACCTGAGGTTTCGTGCGTGAGTGAGGGTTTTTGGCAGATGATGGGTTTCTTGTCCAGGCAGTTTCACGAAGAAGGAGATGAAGGGATTAAGGGGTTAAGTGAAATTAGTGTTTGATTAAGAAATTAATTATTTAATTTATGTAATTAAAATACAAACGGCTATATCTTTTTCAATTCTTATCAGAATTGAACGAATTCAGATGCGTTGGAATCCTCTCGACGAGAGCTTCAACACCGAACTGACCAAAATCAAAAAGGAGCAAATCAGAATTTGAAGTAAATTTAAATTCAAACAGAACAGAATTTCAGAAATTCAGATAAAAACTGACGGAGTGGATCCCAATGTGAGAATTCTCTCACTTTAAATTTTCTGTACAGTTATTTATTTCATAACTGCATATATGAACTATTCCCCGTCGTCCACAGACCATGGACGACTTGTTTGTTTGGTTGTATTCTGTGTGAAAATTGATGTGAAATGAATTATATATATATTGAAAGTTAAAATAATGTATATATTGAAAGTGAAAATTATATATATATATATATATATATATATTGAAAGTGAAAATTACGTATATATTGAAAGTGAAAATATCGTATATATTGAAAGTAAAATTATATATATATTGAACGTGAAAATATCGTATATATTGAAAGTGAAAATATCGTATATATTGAAAGTGAAAATATCGCATATATATGAAATGAAAACGATATATATATGAAATGAAAACGATATATATATGAAATGTGAGAACGATGTATATATGAAATGAAAACGATATATATATGTATATATATATATATAAAATGTGAAAATAGTTTGATTGTTAAAAATATAATTTTTAACATATATATATACACTGTATAAAAATTGTCATGTATATGAAATATTCGATTTTGATATAAAATAGAAAATGAATTTGAATTGAATTGAACAGAAAATGAATTCGAATTGAATTGAGTAGAAAATGAATTCGAATTGAATTGAATAGAAAATGAATTCGAATTGAAATGAATTTGAAATTTGAATTGAATTGAAATGAATTTAAAATGAATTTAAAAGGAAAAATTCAATTTTGATTTGAATTTGAAATGGAAGTTGAAATTGTTTTTGAAACGAATTTAAAACGATTTATAAAATTCGTTTTAAATAGAAATCGATGAAATATATATTATATATACAATATAATGGCCTGAATAGAATGCGCCGCACTGCGGTAGTTAGTGGTTTTCGACCATTGACTTCGAACAGACATTACGGGAGATCCGACCGTCGGATCTCCTTAAACCGGAACCGTTGGGTTCGTATCGAAAAGAGCTTTCTAACGAATATTAGAAATTCGAAATATAACGGTTGGATTTGGAATTATGTCCAAATCAAATTTGGAAAAGGTCGCTGTAAGTGTAATTCGATGGCCTTTGATGGAAATCGACTGTACAGGCCTTGATAAAATTATTAAAAATAGTACTAATTTGTGTAAAATCATAAGAAATGAATTGGGAAGAATTGGGATGAAAAATTCCATATTTGAAAAGATAAAAGTATATTTTTATCGAAACGAACTAGTTATTAACTAGAAAATAATAATCCAATGGTTATAAATAAATAAATTGGATTGGATTTGAATTGAAATTATCTTTGGATATTTTCGATATTGGATTCCGTGATTATACAGATATTGTGATGGGAATTTGAAAGATATCGATATCGTTATTCCCGATATGATATCTGTTGGTTTCAGGATTTGATGTTGAATATAAGTCGATACTATCTCTATTCAAAACCTTATATTTAATGTTAAATTTGATTGATTGATTTTTTGGATTGTGCTCGATCAGTTTATGAGCAAAATATGCTTTTACGTTTAGCATTGGGTTGGGTTAAAATATCTGTGTGCTAACGCCTTGTGAAACACTTCACGGTTTGACGATAAGGTGTTTAGCGATGTTGTGTTCATTTCAAATTTAATGAATGATTGTGAAATGATATTTTTCTTAAGTGAAAAGAAATGTATTCCCGATTTTGGACAGGGAATGTTTTATAAAAATGGTTTATAAAACAGAAAGGATTCGAGGCCCAAAACCCGATGGTTTCTAAAATGATTTAGAAATGTATTATGTGTTACATTGTGGTTCATCGCATATTCGATTAGTTGCTATTGATGATGTATCTGTTTGGTGGCGGAGAATTTATTCTCTTGCTTAACACCCTTCTTTGAGACGTACGAGCTCAAAGGTTATGTGATTAATAATGACTGATCATATGTGTGAATTACTGATGTGAAGTACTATATTTTGAAAGTACTTGTGATTATTATGTTGTGAAATGATTTTCCCTATTTTGGGATATGAAATGATTTAGTATATGGCTAAAGAGTCGGGTAACCCTGAGACTAAAAGTATGGGTGAGAGGGCGGTGTAGCCTGCTCCTATGTGGGGTAGGTGCATCGTCGGTGTAGCCTACTCCTATGTGGGGTAGGTGCACATTTATATATCGAGTTGCGAGGTGCGTACCCTTTGCCTTGTCGATGGGGAGCACGATATTTGGTTGCATACTTGTTTGTATGCATTGTTATGTTTTGGAATTCATATTTCCAAACGATTTGATTTGAGATCCCGAAGTGAAATCTACTTTGATATAGAAAGTTAGATAGGTATTTCAAATGATTTGAAATAAGAAATCGGGAATATAATCCAAAGGAATAATTTCTGTAAATTGAATTGGATTTGGAAAATCTAAGTGTAGTGATTAATATAGGTGGGTAGATTGGGATATTGCATGTTGATTGATGCATAGTAGATCCATATACCTATATTGATTGTTGTTTATACACTGGCATTCATGGGGGTAAACCCGTTCCGCGTTAGCGGCGTTGTCCCGTGATATGCCATATTATTAAATAAGTTAATTATAACTGTTTAGAGTTTCTCACACTAGTGTGTGACTGACCTGTAGTTTGCTTTTCCCTTGCAAACTCGGGTGCCCCTATTTTCCACACGGGCAGTCGAGCAGTTTATTTTGCAGATATATGAGCAGGATTCTGGATTGAAGCTTTAAGCTGTGTCCAGTGCATTTATCGTCTTCCGCTGTGTTATTTTATATTTCCGCTGTGTATTGTATTACCTTCTGTTGTATATTATATTTCGAAATACTCTAATATATTCTGTACTCTGATGTAACATTATTATGATGTTTATAAAAGTCTTCTGTTATTTGTTCTGATGTGTTGTATGCCCAGAGTTAGCGTATTCGGGATTCGAACGGTCTTGGTCGATTTAGCGATCGATTAGATCCGAGCGAAATCCGTGTCGTTACAGATCTAATCTTAGATTTGGACGTCTGAGGGCATTCCGTAAACCTTATATATAGACTAATAGAGCCTCTCTCATTTCTACACATCCATTCTCTCTTTTTCTCCTTCTTCTTCCCCAAGCCTAGCCTCAAAATAAGGAAGGGTCAAATAATTAATTTTTTGCGGGGATAAAGAAGTTTTTGATTATTGACTATTTATTTTTATGAATACTTCTAGAGGCAGAGGTACTTCTAGATCTAAGAAGAAGGCCACGAGGGAAGATTCGATCATTAGATCTATGAGTTTTTATGTAACTTTTAGATTAATTATTTGCATAGGAAAGTTTAGACAGTTAAATAGTTTTAATTTGCATGTTTTATGTTTACAGATTTTTAAAGTATTTATACGTATAGTTTTTCTGTAAGTTACTGTAATTTATATACTTTCTATGCCTAATTCTTTCCAGTTGTTTATTGTTTATAAGTAATTCTCCTTTTTCTATCACCTTCTCTGTTGTGATTTTATTTATAGTCAGGCTATGCCTATTTTTTTTTTATTATTTTGAGTTTAGGCCTTGCGAGTAGCCTAGATCATTTCCCTTTTTTTTAGCGTTGAACCTAGGCCTGAAGAGAGCCTAGGCCTTTATTGTTATTTTTGCATTAAATTGGAATAATATTTAAATTGAATTAAAAAGGGATTTTGAGCATGTTAGAACTGATTAAATATTGTAATCAGTATTGGACTATAAATTGGGGATAAACTTAATAGGTAGGAGAAAACGTAAAATGGAATAGATTGAATTTAATGGAACATTAAGTAACATGGGGATGAGTTGTATAAAAAGATAACATTAATTAGGAATGTTACTACAACCTAGTGATATAACATGAGGTTATATTGGGTTTATTTTTTTATTAATAAACTTAAATTGTATTAAGTTAAATTGAGGATAAAATTAAAAAGCTAAGATAGAGGGAGTCCGTTCCGGCAGTGTGGTGTTGATTGGGGAAGATAAGTGGCTCGTAGATTAGGCCTGTTCCGGCAGCATGGGGCTGATTGGGGAAGATAAGAGGCCTAATAACATTATGAAATCCTAGTTTTTAAATGGGGACCAAGTCTAGGGGTGACTTGTTAGTTGCATATTTGGCGGGAACCCATATCAGTCAGTATCCCTATTATCATGGAGGTCTCACATTAGATAGAGACGAGGGCACGCTTTACTGTACTGGATAGTAAGAGGTCCAAATGAGGTGGGTACGGGCGTGTTACGGTAGGACGATGAGCATGCATTGTGCCGATTGGGGAAGATAATCCGTTGTAACACCTGTGGTTAATGGCTATGTCCTTTTAGTTGATGGGCTCGGGATTGAAAACTCCCACTACCATAGCCAGCATAGGTTAATACATTATGGGTATAGGAGTCGATCGACGGGTAGAAATTAGGTAAAGCCTAATTGTGATATCTTGGTAGTTGGTGCAACAATCTCGGATATGAATGAGAAGCCTATCTTTATTCGTGTTTATCTTTCCTGTTATTTTATTTATGCTTTTATGTCTATTTCTCTTAGAACTATTCATTGTCTAAATACTTCCTTAACATATACGCATGCTAGAAATTACTAGAACTCACCATACGTATATCTGACCTAGTTTGTTTTCTTCTTCTCTCTTCCTCCCTCCCCCCTCCAGGTTCACAGGGTGAAGGGTCTTAGCAATGATTCTTGATTACTCGATTCATCTTGGATTCAGAATCTTTCTAGATTCATGTATTGGTTCACTTCTTGTTTTCTAATCGTTGTATTGACGTTTGAAAGGGATGGTTTTTATGGTTTTACTTATGTACTCTGATATCATGGCTTTCCATGAAAAAGTTTTATGTTGATGACTATTTAGTATTTATGAAATGTAACAAGCATTGTGATTTGACTTGCATATTTAAATAATGTTTTAAAGATTCGTCTGTGTTTTATATTTCTACCTTGTGAATTTTAGTCTTTGTGTTATTACTTTATACCTGAGTGCTTCATAAATGCATCCTCGTATGGCTGACGTTAAGGGGTGTGGAGTGTTTCATTAACACTGCAAGAAAAATAGTAGTTTCCAAGGGCTAGGGGCCATTGGAGGCCGTTAGTAAGTCACTAGAGGTCGTTGGAAACGCCATTGGTATACGATTCACCGTTTCCAATGGCCTCCAACTCCATCAACGAGTAATTTCCATTGGCCTCCAACATTTAGTTTGTACACATGAATTTAGTTGTTAACCACTGGCCATTGGAAGCCGTTAGAAGGCAATGGAAATAAGTCGTTGGAAGATGTTGATCGCTGATGAAATAAATGGACCTATAACCCGTTGGAAGCCGTTAGAAATCTGTGTTTATTTTCTAGATTTCAGATTTCTTACTTTCAACTACCCTACAATCTCATATATATATATATATATCAAAATAGCTCCATTTCGAGCATATACATCACAATCACACTATCATATATACCCAAAAGTAATATTAAATCCAAATTATACACATAAAGTCCAATACACATAACATAAACCAATATTTACAAACATCCAACAAACCAACGTCATCAAATCAAAACAAACCATCATCACTACCACAACAACAACATATACAAACCATCATAATATATCAAGCAAGTTCTCACCCACTCAAAGCGTATATGTGTATGTGTGTGTGCATATACATGTATGCATGTATGTATGTATAACAACAAAACGAAACAAACCAACCTCAAGTCGCTTTCCTCCGGAACCACCAAATGATGAAGGAAACGTATCGTACAGGGCTATGAACTCCATTAAACGCTAGCTAAGTTGCTCCATCTGTTTTTCGCGGCAGCGATCACGCTCAGTAAGCTCGACGATCTGGACTCGTAGCTGTGCAATCTCCTCCTTGTCCTCAGCCCTCTGGTGCGACTTTTGAGATGTCTTAACCTATAAAAAATTTAAAATTTTCAGTGTTTCATAATAGCAATTCAAGTAAATTTCAGTTTCTTTTACCGCTTGGTTCCCAAAACCATAGTGTCTATTGTCGGTTAGTGGATCCATGACAGCATCAAAAATCAAATCCTTCTCATCAACAATCAACTCGGCCTTTCCAGTGTCCTCAAGCATTTGTGCCCATTGTTGATGGAACCATTCGTGTTATACAAAATCCAATTGAATTTAGATAACAATATTTTAATTAAATTATAACTTTAAGTTAACTATGTTATATTTACATATGCAGTACCTACTTTGTCATCATGGCCCCAAGAGTAGGAAACTGAGCATGAATCGTCGGTCTGTCTCACCGCATGTGTATGCGCAAAAATATCCCAATACGACACAAGAGCACCACGTTGTCTCTCTTGAAATATGCATATATGTAAATATATATTATATATTGTTATGTTGTATGTCTTTTAACAACTTATAACTTAAAATGTTTAATTGTGTAATTAATAAACATGTTAAGTCCTCACGATGACGTTGGAATGACTTGGACCACCGGGATGTGTAACAGGGTTCTTGCTCTTATTTGTTAAATTTCTCTGAGACTTGGCCTATAAATTTAAGTTAAAAACCATGTTTTATTCTAATTTATATATTAATTGAATAGAACAATTTAAATTACATATGCTGTAAATTGACCTAAAACTGCTCGTTATTCCACCAGGTGTGAAGATCATCCCACACATTAACGCTCATCCAACTGGCCTTTTTAGCTTATTTTATGCTATTTAATGTTTCTCTGTAACTTTTTGCAACTTTACTGTTCCAATGGCGCCGGACGAGGGGGTATCTGTTTCGTCGAAGTCCATTGAACCATACATTTATGAGAAATAGCATAAACATAAATTGATAAAATAGGAGCATAACTACTTAATGTAATTATTGATATATCACATGTACTAAAAAATCCTACCAAATAGTATCCTTAAAATTATCTGGTACCAACATCAACTTAGGTCAATATGGCGTCACGCAACTCATGTAAGCCCGTCGGAATATCCCCAGGACTATGGTGGAGGGCTCTAACTCAAAAGCACTATGTTAAAAGAGAAAATACATTTAATATTTGATGGATACTATATATATTTATAATATATTGTACATAAATGAAATTTATATTTGAAACTTAATACTTACCCTCCATTGGCTTTTTGCTGAAGCCACACCACATGAGGTGATAGCTTTTGTGATGGACCACCACTGTCACCCCCTAGTGGAGGATGAGAAGCAGAAAGACACCCAGAATGTGAAGCTATATGTCTACATGACATCATGTTTGTAGTACTTGTTACAGACGAATATTGTAACATAACATAAAAGAACTATGTAAAACAAACATCATGGCATAACATAAGAAGACTATGTAGTACTCAAACAAACATTATCATGTTAGCATAACATATCATTTAATGAAAATAGTGTAACATTAAAAAAATACCTTCTTAAAATGAGGATTATTGATCAGTCCCCGTCACTTTCAGATTCTAACTCTATTTCCTCCTCTATATTTTGATTCTCCAAGTCTCAAATGCTTCAAATAATGCATTTGATTCATCGTTTAGAGGTCCAAAATTAGTTTGATTGTCAGTTATTACTATTCCTCTATTTTCCTCGACATCTGCTTGATAAGCTTATTCATCGAAAATATTCCATCCATCAAAAGAAACCTTTCCTTTGTTTTAAAAACAGCCGACCAATTAGTTTTGTCTTTTTTTTTGTAAAATATAGATGGTTTATAGTGGTCGTTCCACTTTATTAGGGAAAGAAGGAAAAGGTTACTGCACAGATATAGAACTCCAACCTGGTTTGAAGTGCTAAAATAGTATAACAATACAAGATAGGAGAGAAACTAAGAGTTTCTACTACTACATATTATAGTTAATCCTCATCAAAGGTAGAATAACTAGAATCATCACTTGATCCTATAACATTGACGTACTCTGTAAAAAGTATAGTAAGGATAAGAACAAAACAAGGGTTTGGACTATGAAATTTCACAACACGGTCCCAAGTAGTAATATATCGAATAGAGACATATTCAACTCACCTAGCTCACCATACGCAATGAGCTCAAAACCATCACCCAGGATCTGATAAGTCAACTTCCTAAAGTCATCTTCAATGTCAGTTACATATTTATAGTACATGTCATCAGATGGAGCATATCGCATCCCAGAACTGTTATGGATCCATGAATGATCATCCGAAGTCCAATAAATATCGTCACAAGTCGAAGCCTTAACAGATGAAGTATCAACATCAATAGACTTATCAGGAAATGTAACAGCCAAAACAACCATCTAAACCGGAGGGGTAACTAAAGGGGTAACCTTTAGGACCCACTTCATAGTAGGGGCGAGGTAAAGGAACACGAGCGGCAAAAGGGACAGGCAACGAGATGGTAGCCGTAGGAATCCAAGAGAAAGAGTCCAGAAGATGTCCAAATGCGTGATAAGTAAAGAAAATATCTGGCTTCCAACCATACCTAACATGCACCTCTACAACATAATCTGTGTCTAAACGGACTTGGATAGTCTCAGGAGAGGTTTAGCCTGTGTAATTTCAATTAGGGCTTTTATGTAAAACAACTTTCTCCTCGTAACCGTGCTTGCATCGAAGCATTTGAGCTTCCCTATTTTGTTCATTATCCAATTTAAGCCTATCAGGGATTGGAGAACATATGAAATATGAGAGAAATAAGTCTAGATCGGAATAGATAGGACCTTCTCCCTATCTCTATTGGCTCTGGAGATCCTAGGAGTAATAATAAAGGGTTTTCTACTAATAATAGTTGGCTCAAGACTAAGAACACGAAGACATTCCTCGGAAAGAGAGAACTTAAGAAAAAACATAAATCTGTCTAACCGAACATTAAGACTACCTCTGATTTGCCACTTCATACCACATTACTTCATAATAACTACATAAGAACGAGGAAGACCTAACAAAAACCTCATAAGGTAATCAGACCAAAACTCCTTACCTGCCTCAATAACCATAGCCGGTAGTTCATCAATACATTTCTCGCCATATTCAAATTCACACGGCTTATAGGATACCCTATTTATAGGATTATTGTCAAATAGTGAACTCCACTTAGGAGTAGGCATTAAAATGTTACCAGCCTTATCAGTCATGCTGGTTTATGTCTTATGAATTAACACTCCCCTTACCAAGAACATTAAGCAGCGTAATAAACTTGACGAGCTTGTTTTTCCAGTACAAAAAGACCGTACTTATAATAATATGAAGTATTTTTATTTCTGTAATATTATACTTTGATGCACGTTGATTCCAGAACCTAGAACATTGCTGAATCAGTTGCATTTAAACAAAAATACTTCTACTGTTGGTCATGTGAAATATGTCAATTGCAAAATCTGGGTTAGCACGCCATGAAAATCATTTATATAGTCATTTGATCATCACTACCTTTAAGAGATACACCAGTATTGTTAGTTAATTTTTCAGCACCATTTTGTTTGCTATTAAATTTATATTTATCGATAAAAAATATTGGATATGTCTTGACTTTCCTTTTTGGTCTCATGGCTAAATGTTTCAATCCTTCGTCAACAACACAATTTGTTGTATCAAAAACTTAATTAGAAAACCAAGTAGCGAATTCTTTGCTGATATCGCAGTTTTGATGTTGTGATTCGTAAATGCTGCAAATATAGAACAAATATTACATTATGACTAAGATACACATGTGCATATTTGTATATACACATGTATAGATGATATAAATCTAATATGGCGAATATAAGTTTATTACCTAACAAACAGTGCAACCTCAAAGTAGTTGAGAAGAATATATGTGTGTGCTGATAATAATCTCTATCATCTAGCCATACTTTTACACATTTACCAGAAGGTCAACCATGTTTTAAAAAAATAGATAAAGTCGCTTAACAATCAACTTAATCAATGCCTTCCTCATTACACGTAGTAATTTTAAATGGTATGTTCACATGGTCACTAAAATAATAAGAGGAAAAAACGAAGCTTTTTCTTCGATGTATGATTTACAAATCAAACCTTTAGCTCGAGCTTTCTGTCTCACTTTTTTCTTTAGATGATTTAAGTGCCTACTAAGAATTATTTTAAATTAATTTTTTTTATATATTTAATTAACCAATATTTAATGAACTAAATATTAATATATCTTTCAAATGGACAAATCCATCCATATTGCACAAACCCTCGAAGATGTGCTTCTATTGGAAGGTGAATAGGTAAATGCTCCATAACATTAAAAAAACCTAGGGGAAATATTTTTTCCAGTCTGCAGAGCAATATAGGGATTTCTTCTTCAAGTTTACGAAGATGATCAATTTTTAATGTAGTATGTAACGACCCGCTTTCTACGCATCGAAGGATCGTAAAATATTTATTTTATTTTCATATGAAGTCGTATGGTCGTGTAACTTTGGGATATGACTATTAGGGTCGTTTCCATGTTCACATTTTTTCCGAATTTTAAATGACCATTTTGCCCCTGACGAATCTTGTTTCACCTATAACTTTTGATTGGTAAGAAGTTTTGACCTGAAACCACCTCCATTAGATTCGGATGATGGTTTACCTTTCCGTAGAGTGCTCACATTAATCAAACGGACTTACCGTTTGGGAGATATGGTTGAAATAAGGTTTAAAGATGGAAAAACAGCTTAATCGGACTTAATTAAGTGATTAGTGGTTAGACCCATAACCTATTTCGGAATTAGGGCTATGGGAGGGCTGAAAAGAGTTAGAGGATGATTCATTTTCATTTTTCCAGCTGCCACTTATCTTCCTCTAACCCTAGTAATGGCCTCCGCCTTCTAAATTCATCCCTAATCACTTCCTAATCACAAATTAAGAAAAACTACATCAAATTAAGGCGGATTAGCACCAAAATTGAGATAGAGCTGCTGGAACACATAGGAAGTCGACCCAAATTAGTGGAGTTTTCATATCTGAAATTTATTTGTGGCTAAGGTGAGTGATTAGCATGTTTATTCACTAATTACGGCTAATTAGGGGTGATTATTAATAATTAGCGAAAATATGCATCATAAAAATGTGGAAAAATATGTAGAAATTCTTAAATATTATTTTATGTCACTGGTGAAAATTTGGGTTAATTTGGATTAAGTTTGCTAATCCTATAGTTAAAACATGGTTAAGGGGATTAAGGGGAAAATCATGCTTTTTGGGTATGTTTAATCTAAAATATTTCATGTGAATGATGTTTTGATTGATTCTATATGTTTTTACTGCTGTTTGGAATGTTTTGTGATGTCATATGAAGGTTAGAATGGTTGAAAACGCCGTCGTTTGGCGAAAATAGCTTGCTGGAAAAAGTCGTAGATTTTCAGGTCCGGTTAGGAGGAAGACCCGATCTGAACCAGTTAGGAGGGAGACCCGATCCGAGCCAGTTAGTAGAAAGAGACCCGAACCATCTGGATAGGAAAAAGAGACTTGAACCGATCCAGATAGGAGAAAGACACCCGAACCGATCCGGATAGGAGAAGGAGACCCATACCGAACCGGATAGGAAAGGGAGACTCGAACCAAACCGGATAGGAGAAGGAGAGAAGGAGACCCGAACTGATCTGAACAAGAGAAGGAGGCTTGAACCGAACCGGAAAGGAGGAGGATACCCGAACCGAATCGGATAGAAGGAGGAGACCCAAACCGAACACCAATTCAACAAAAATCCGAGATGCAAAGGAAGTCCAAGTGGATATAAAAAGAAACTTCCATACATAACTTGATATAAAAAGGACATAATGGATTCATGTAATGAGGAGATTGTCCTTTTGTATGTATTCACTATTATTTTTGACATGTATTTTCTAGAACAATTTAGTAGATGTGTTTGCATATCAGTAAAACCTAAGTTTATGTTATGTCTGTTTGTTCTTGTAATGATCAGATTTCATGTTAGTTTCATGCAATACCACTGACAAGTTCAAATAAATTACCCTGCTTTTACTCCATCCTTTTTTAACCCTAAGTGCAACAGTGAAAACCATTTTTTATAAAGTGATCGATTCCAATTGTAAGTACGTGATACCATTTTTTGATCATGGTTTTTCCCTTTATATCAATGAATTTAAGGCTGTATATGTGCATCTATCTGCATTTTCTCTGATACTCATAAAATCAAAATGTTTAATAGTATAATACAAAATAGTTTGGACTTCTGTGTGTGTGCGTATATGTATGTGGTTACAGCGTTTATTCTTTCAACTAACTACACTCATTAACAACCAATATGATCATGCTGCTGCCAGTGAAATGGAGAGCGCAATTTAAGAACTGGAAAATCAAAGCATCTAGTCATATATTCTTGATCTTCGAAATAACCCTATTAGTACGATATTATGTTAATGTATCATGTGCTTGGAGAAAATTGCCATAAACTACCATAAAACATGAATGTATGATATGTTTACAGGGTGTCTAGTGAAAGCTAGACTAGAGTTGCACAAACATGGTTAGATGAAACATTGGCAAATGTAATTGATAGAGAAGGAAACATTTTACCCATCACCATGGAAAATGGTCATGCTTCAACTCGTGATCTACATGTTGTTCTTGTAAGTCATTGTTTGATCTTTATTGATATAGTTAATTAATGTGTATTGTATTGATGCTTTAAATTGCTAAAGCAATCATACCCTTACCGGTCTTCTAATTTGGTACAGTAACATATAAATAAATGAAGGGAGCACAAGTGCAAGTGAAGTTCTAGCAGGAGCATTACACGACAATGGCGTGCAATTCTCATAGGTTATAGAACATTTGGTAATGGAAAGATTCCAGTTTTTTTTTTACTGATTTTTGTAGTCATATTATGCTCGCAATTTTAAGTAGTTTATACTGTGAACGATCATCTCTCTTTTATGATTCGAATGTCTTCAACATAAATTTAACTATGATTACTTAACTGAAAAATGAAACTCATTCGATTTATCCTAAAGTATATAGCATTTATTTTTATACTGTAAAACCATTGAAAAAGAAAATAATACAACATGATTGTTGACAATATGTATCCAAGAATATTTTATGTAGCTCACATCTTCGCCTTTTACTGGTAAAGCCATCCTTTGGATTTATTGCATGTAAAAGGATCGATTGCCATCTAAAAATAATTTACATTTAAAAAAGTAGTGTTGGGGAACAAAATACCTAAAGCTCCATTTCTTCGTACATTCATTAGTTTTTACCAAGTGATGGCAAATAAGCTTGGTGATTTAACATTGATTTTTGTGTTTTCATTTTATTCTTTTTCATGCCTACCACCTGATTCAGATTTGCCCTCATCGTAACACTAAATCTTATCTGTTGTAGTTTTGTATTGGCTTTCTTATCACTAAGTCAGGCTATAGTATTGGTTAAGCATGACAAGATGTGGGTTGAGAAATAGTATGGGCTATGAATTAGGGAAATTCAAAGTTGTATGATTACTTATTTCGCTAATCAACTCACAGGATGTAGGTAGTATGGGTAAAACCAAAATAACTGTTAATATTCCAGTTGCCTTAAAGATGTTGATTCAGTCAATCTTCTATGATATGTCTGCCTCTCCAAAAAGTTGGTGGAACTCCTACAATAATTTACTTTCTTTTATTTCCCTTTTAAAAAGTTCAATTCGACCTTTAAATAGTTTCTTTGCACTCATTCACCTTTGCAAGACTCAGTGAAACCTTGTAATTTAGGACTAGAGTAACTGTTTCTCAGATTTTCTAGGTAGTGAAAATTCAACTAGAGTGTGGTCTTTGAATTATACATTTGGATTAACAATTAAAATCTAATCAAAATTATGAAGTGAGTTGAATTAACCAGAAAATTATACATTTTTACTCTATTTCATTCTAAACAAACTCATTTAGAAGTAATAAAAACATTCAAGTACTCATGTTTAGTTCACTGCTCTATAGAAAAATGGATGGCTTAATCGAGACACTAGTTTGTAAAGTGAGGCTATACTATCTTAGATTTTGTAAGATTCGTTTTTACTATGAAAACGTATTAGTACTTATGCATAAATGATTAAGTACATTATGAATAAGTGTAGAGATTTATTAGCATCCAAGAATCAATACCTTTTTATTATTATAGTTGGTATATATTTATTCCATGTTAAAAGTGTTAACCACTTTGGTTTTTTTCCGTTTTAAAAAAATAGCCAGCCATTAGCATAGGATATTCTATTGGGAAAATGAAAGACTGGTATAGTCTGACACTACCTATTTAGAGTATCTTCTTTGTGCTAGTTTTGAATGATAGGAGGTGGAACTAAGGTATGTTGCTTCTACACTTATATATATATATATATATATATGTGTGTGTGTGTGTATATATATATATATGTATATATATATATGATTGTCCATATATTAGAGACATATATGTATATATACATACATAAATATGTGTGTAATTTATATTATGCCATGTAGTATCTGTTTGCGGAATATAAAAGTATCCGTTTTACTTTCAGATTATTATTAATCCAGTGTATTTTCCAACTTTCAAAGGATACATATTACATTCTCTTTTTCTTCATATTATTATGTCATTATTTGTGAAAGTTTGTATGTACACTCTTATTGCTTGAAGTACGCATGTAAAAGATGCCAAAATCTTCTTAATAGCTTATCTAATAATTACTACAAGTTGGATTGCTTTAATCTAAATTCAGTAAGATAAAACAGCATTAACCAACAAATTCGGTCTTTAATTTATTTGTCTACTCTTGTGAAGAATGAGAATACAATAAAATTCAAGTTTTTCTTAATAAAGATAATTACAATATAAAAGAATGCCTTGTGAGTATACAAGTTAAAATTGACTTATACCTTTAATGTCCCTTTATGTCGAACGTAACGATAATAAACGATGAATATATTTTTCAAATTTCTGTTTGTGCAGTTAAAAATTATGGCATGTTTCTGTGTTACAAAGTGGTTTGCAATACACAAGATTTTATCATTCTTGTCATACTTGACCAAGAAAATGCACCTTTTAATTGTGCTGCAAAGCTGTGCAAATTCTAGCTGTGATATCCTAGAAGAAATTATGAACTATTCATACCCGTAAACTATAATTTCACCTATGGTTTTTATCATACCCGTAAACCATTCATTATGTAAGTTCACCTTTTGTTCTATTATGGTCTAGTTTGCTTGTTGTTCTATTTGATAAAGATTGAGTTAGATGGTTGTAACAAGGAATATCTCTCCCTCATTTGCAATTTTTTTTGTTTTATTTAAATAAGTTAAAAAAGATTTATAATGATAATGAATTAACTTAAATTTATAAGTATTAAATAAGTTTTCCACTTTATAAAATTTAGCTAAATATTATGAATAATTAACTAAGTTTTATAAAAATAACAAGTTTAGTTTATAAAAATTAGTTAAGTATATAAAAATGTAAAATAAAACAAAATTTTATATACCACATATTATCTTAAATATTATCATAATTATCAATATTTTTATAATAATAATACTGAGTTAACCAAGGTTTATAAATATTAGATAAGTTTATAAAAAATAGTTAAGTATTATTAAAATTAAATAAGTTAATTAATTTCTATAAAAATTAACAGGCTTAGTTTATAAAAATTAACTAAATATATAAAAATATGAAAATAACTAAAAATTCTATAATAATACTAATAATAAGATTTATAATAATAATAAATTAACTAAGATTTATAAAGTTAACTAAGTATTATAAAAATTTAACAAAGTTAATTAATTTTATAAAAATTCATTAAAGCATATAAAAATATAGAATATAACCAAATATTCTGTAATAATAATAATACTAATAATAATTAATAATTATTTAATAGGTTTATGAAAATTAACTAAGTGTTATAAAAATTTAATTAAGCTAACTAATTTTATAAAAATGAAGAAGTTTACTTTAGATAAATTAACTAAAGTATATAAAAATATAAAATATAATCAAATATTCTATAATAATAATAGTTATAATAATGATTATCAACTAAAATTTATAATAGCCGTGCAAGTGATATTTTTGCTTATAAAATAACATTTCACAGCTAAATATAGATATATATCTAGCCACTAGCTAGTAATACAATAGTAAAAAAAGTGTTCGAAAGCTCTTATAAATAATTCTATCATGGTAATAAATGTGTAAATAAAAATATTAACAAATAGTATTATCAAAATAGAAGTGATAATATTCATATCATTTCAATGATACTAATCACCAATAATAACCAAATAAGTTTGAAATATGGTTCCCAAGTATCTTTTTTAAGTACTATAGTTACCCCTTTATCTTCCCTTTCAACAATTTTGTATCATCAAAAATATACATAGCCCTCACCTCTACTTCCATCATTATGGCTATAAGTTAGCGGCAATGGCTTACGTATTTGCACATCATGCATGTCATTAACTTACTTGCAAATAAGAGAAGATTATAAGAAATTATTTTCAGCTTGTAAAAATCTCTTGAAAACAACCAATGTAGTGCTAAGGTAAAATTATATTTGCTTGAATGTGTGCAAAGATACCTTATAGTAATGTCTAACTTTACATATCTTTGTTTAAGAACAGCAAAGCTCCGGTTTGTTGTCTCGGAACAACAAGCTCCGGCTTGTTGTCCTGGGACAGCAAGCTTGCGCTTGCTGTTTCGAAACTGCAACCCCTTTGAAACTCATACTGTATCATGTGCTTGTTGTTTGAAACAACAAGCGCTTTGAAACTCATACTGTACCATAGCTTGCTATTTGAAACATGGTATTATTTTGTAGTAGTTATTATAAATATGCTAATTTTAAATTTATATTTGATCACTAACCTTTAAATTTCATCCTTATAGGCAGGTGAAAAATGTTGATGCAAGAAATGCATGAGATGATGTGTTCTTCAAGTTGATTTTGGTATCATGTAGTAAGCACATGAAAAGACTTTTGATTGTACATTCCATCTAATAATTAGTGCAAACTTGTTTGTAGGTATTGTGGCTTTGTGTAATGTTGTTTAAGTATCATCTTTGTTTATGAACCTATGTAAACTTTGTTTACAGATTTCGTTCAATTTAATTAATGGAAGCGGCTACTAGTTGTGTTTTTATATAATTAATTTTTGTTTAATTGCATATGTGATGCACTTGAAACATAATGAAAGTACAGTTTAGGGTAATGATATGTGTGTAAATGTAACAACATGATATGAATGTTGTAAAATTAGCACCAACAAACGACAACGTTTAAAAAAGTGTTGTAAGTTCTTTGTGAAGCTTGTGCGTATTACTACAGCATGAATAAATTGTTGTGCAAATATTGATCACAACATTTCATAATTGTTGATAAAACCAAAGTTAACCATTTTTACAGCGCGTAATAAACGTTGTTATAAAATTAATAGCAGCGTTTTTTATTGGATGTTGAAAGTTTATGTGTGAATGTGTGCAGTTTGACAACAAGTATAAAACGCTATCTAATTTAAAAAAAAATGATTAAAAAACGTTGTATATAAAGTATTAACTACTTGGGTAAATCACTGTAAAAATTAAATTTTAACAGCGTTTATATTCCATTGTTGAAAATTTCAGGATTACGACCGCATGTCATTATACAACATTTATAACTGCGCTGTAATAACCTTCCACAATGTTTTTCAAATGCTATTAAAAGCGTTCTGTGGTGTAGTGATTTCAATTTGTTCTCCAGTTTCATGTATCTTTGGATATTCCTTTACAATTCATAAATATCTTCACTTGAACAAACCGTAAGTGGTCTCAAAGTTTCATGCCTCTTAGCTGTAAAAAAATTCTTATCTCTTCTAAAAGGACGATTAATATGAAGAACACATTGACGACAGTTAAACCACAAAATTTTCTTTTCACGAGGTAAAGAAAATGCTCGTGTTTCTTACATGTAGTTAGGACAAGCTAGACGGCAGCCGTACTCCAACTTGAAAGCATTGCATACGTCGACAATCACGGATTGTACACAATAAAGAAGCATACATGCAAAAGTTCCTTTTTTGCGAAATATCACATGTTTCTACTCCTTCATACCACAATATTTTTAATTTTTCAATCAAAGGTTGTAAATAAACATTGATTCCTTGTGTTGAGTCATCAGGACCAGAGACGACAACTATGAGAAACATACAAGGAGTCACATCCACGGAGGTAAATTATAAGGTGTGACAATTATAGGCCAGGACAAATATTTAGTACTAAATTGAGAAAATGGTGAAAATCCATCAGTAAATAAACCAAGTATAACGTTACGACTCTTGGATACAAAATCGAGATATTTCTGGTCAAAATGCTTTCATGTTTCCCCATCAACTGGGTGTGTTAACATACCTTCTTCCTATGTTCTCACACTCTGTCATCTCATATGTTGCACGGTTACAGAGAATGCATATAACCTTTGAAATCTAGGAGTAATAGGTAAATAACGCGTACATTTATATGGGACTTCCTTTCCCTTTTTCTTCCTTGTTTGTATCTTCCCTGACTATATATTTTACAATTCTTAAGGTTGATATTTTCCTTCGAAAACAGCATGCAACCATTTAGACATGTATATATTTTTTCATATGGTAAACCAAAAGTAGACATCATTTTTTTACTTCATAAAGATTTTCGCACATTAAATTATTGAGAGGCATATGCCGCTTCACAGCTTGTACAACAACAGTAAATCCAGCTTCTGTGAGGTTGTATTTAGATTTCATTGCAATGTAATCAACAATTACTGATAATTGAGTTCCGCTTGTACAACCTTCCCAAAGGGGTTATATCCCGGCATCAAATAAATCATATATTTTTTGGCTCCAATATTTGGTTCTTCTTAGCATTACCATCGTCATTAGTAAATTGTGGAACATGGAACATTGAACATGCAACATCTTCAACCATATGTTCTACGAGATTCGTTGTATTATTCACTACCTCCTCAACTTATACAGAAGTAGATGCTAACTGTTCTTCATGACGATCCAAAATCAAATAGTTCGACACAAAACCATACTGACGCAAATGAACTCTAACCATTTGTGGTATCAAATGTTTTAACAATTTGCATATACTACATGGATAACGCATTTCTTCATCATTTTCGTTATTACTTAAAGCGAAATCAATGAACATGCCAACACCATTAATAAATTGTTCACTTATTGAGCCTTCAGTTTCTCTTCATTTGTACATTCAACTCCGATCAGTAAAATAATTGTCCATTTATCCTAAGTAGATAATTAAAAAGTATGAACAAATTTTCATTGACATTTTATTAAAACAAATTTATTAATGAATGTTATGTTAATTAATCATTTACACTTTGTTGTTGGTTCATCCTACCTCCCATTACAAGTATAATAACATAATTAAATCATGTAAATCTTTTCAATTTAAATGATTCAACAAAATTTAGGCAGCACTTCACTTTAGTCCCTGAAAAATACACAACTATGTGTACACAAGAAACATAAAGGAAGCGCTTTCGAAATTTTGAGAACCATTTAAAATGAAATGCTTTACGAGATTTAATTTCATTATTGTGTTCGTAACTTGTCTAATACAAGGACAAATTCAACAAATATTGTATACAATGAATATAGAAGTCTATTCGGTTAACAAAACGAATATCCGTATAATGATTATATACCGTACTTATCAAACATGGCCGATAAATACTCTAAGGATTTATGATTATAATATATTACAATTGGTGCTCGTGAAACAACAAATTTTAAACCAAATATGCCTTGAACGGCTTAATTCCAATTTATAACTATATGTATACAGAGTTTATCACATATACGCACATTTTCAGAACTCGATCAAACTAACCATACGTTATAAAATTAAATGTCATTTCGATAAATTTATAGAAAACATAAACTTAGTTATGTCTACTCCCACTAAACGTCCCTTAACAAGCCTAAAATCGCTTATATATTCAACTTATATGCACATAATTCAATTGTAATACAAACCACATAAACTTGCAATACATAGATTAATAATAGGAATTAGACATCAATAAACTAAACTATACATATAATAAAGCAATATAAACATGTAATCTAACAAATTGACCCTAAATTAGCAAATGTAATTAAAAAGTAATTATAGTTTAAACCTTGACTATAGGAGATTTTGCACTTAGAGAGGAGAGGATGCTTCCAGGCGTAAGAGAGGCTAGGGGTGGATGGTGAGGCAGTGGGGGAGAAATCTGAGAAGGGAGGAGGGTTTAGGGCAAAATTTGGAGAGAGAAATGTAACCAAGAAGAAGCGGTTTTGCCAATATCTTTAGGCTTAGCAACGGGTTCCAACGACCGCCAACGGCTTTGAAATCAACGGTTTCCAATGGCTACCAACGTATATTTTTTTATTTCTTAAAGAAAATCCTGAAAGTTACTGCCATTGAAAGTCGTTGCCCCCCTGCCATTAGCGGTTGTTGCCTCCCTCCGTTGGTATAAAATTTATGTTTACTAGTATAAAGAACGTATCGACAGAAATCAATATGAGGTATGCCATTGATATTTCCAATGTTTTTGGCCCGATCTTGATTTATCTTTTGTGTATAATCATGTTCTTCAATTGGCATATGGTCCGACATCACATTCCAAAATATCCACCATTGTAGAAAGATTATAACCGCCTCTTCATATGAATCAGGGGTGTTACAGTTATTGTTACCATCGTTATTACCATCCACCATAACCTTAACCGTTATTGATGGTTGTAAATTCTACTAACCGTCACCGCAACCATCAATGATGGTTAACCATCGTATTTCTAATTTTAAAGCATTTTATACGTATATTTCTAATTATAAGTATTATTTATGATAAATACATATAGTTGTAACTTTTTTTCAAATATATTTAGTTGTATATATAATAACCATGCACACATATATTGCATGAAACAATCATCTATGGCTGATATGGTTAACCGTGATAATCTATTTTTTCAATCGGTACCATAACTGTTATCCTTATAGATCGTAATCGCGCAGATGGTTAGTATAGTTGATGGTTCGACCATAACAACCCTACTATGAATCCAAGTCAGATTCTTTGCGTTGCATTCATTTTTTATAAGGCATAGTATCACGGTTTGGGTTTTAATGTAACCCATGTTACGATTATTTGTGAAATATGATGCATTAAGTAGATAATCATACACTAATTTTTGATGAGCATGTAGGAACTAATTAACTTGAAGTAAATCTCAGTTCAAGGTGTTTACCAGGCTAGCTTTGAGTAGTTTCTGGAATCGTGTTTGATCAATAAGTTGCGGTAGGTTCCATGCATTATCTTCTTACCATTTTCCAAATAAAATTCTTATGCAACTCATGCTTCCTAAACTCAAATCTTAGCTTACAGGTTTTTCCTGCATATTTGATATGACATGCTCCTCTATTTGGGGGTAAATATTCATATTTGTGCACTTTGCATGGGTTGTCCCCTTTTTTAGGGGTGGATTGACGTTTGACTATGAAATCGTGTCGCATATCTGTAGCATTTTTAAATTTTGTACATGGTTTTTGTATTGGTTTCGATTGTCTAATATTCGTATGGTCAGTGTTCTGCATTAACAAAATTAACAATTTTTAGATTGGTTTATACATCGTTCAATATCCTTATGTCCAATTAAGACATCATAGTGGTTTTTGACATTTATTTAAACCGTCCCATATCTCTACATTCATTATGATATGATAATTATCATAGTGATATTTTAATACTTGTTCAAGCCATCTAATATCTGTTAGTACAGTTATGATATGATATAATAACTATCTTATTGATTTTTATGGTGGTTTAGGATGTTTAATAAATCTACATCCAATTAGGCTTTGATATGAATTATTATATCGATTTTTTATACTATGGACCATCTAATATTCTTACATCTAATTATTCTAATATGTAATTGTTACATGTCTAGTGTACCAAAACAGAGAATAATCAATTATAAACTCATCGCACAACTATATAACTCGAATTTCCATTACTCCGGAATTCAATATTAGCTAATGATAGCAATAAATATGTTGTAATCAATTTACAACCACTATGTTATACTATTTTAAGAAATAGCACAACGCAAAGAATGGAAAGATTATGAAATAATGCATATAAATATATAAAAATAGAAATCTAACTGGATGATGATATGGATGGCTACACTAAGCAGCTTGGTAGACTTAGGATAAACTAAGATAACCGTAAAGACACATCTACCCACCCAAGGATAATTACTACACTGCACCACACCAGTCATTCCTACTTAAAGGTTGATCCCACTAAGTGTACTTAGTAATTTAGTAGTTTCGGGTACTCAATTTCCTTAAGAATTTTATTTCAAAATTCTCCCAAGATACAACAGACATATTCTGCATGAGATTGTAATGAGCATGTCACTCTATGATTTTATATAAGAGTATTGGAGAAGAGAGAAGGAAGATCGGATTGGAATAAGTGAGAAAAATGATCAGTTTTCCTCTTTATTCATAGTTTATCTGCATCCCTTTGAACGGTCGTGCCCATACCTCTTCATATAGCAGCATATCTTCCGAATGGTCGTGCTCGTACCTCTCCGTACAGTCGCATCTCTTTCAAACGGTCGTGCTCGTACCTCGTCGTACAGTCGCATCTCTTTTGTTGAAAGGAAGTGTCTTTTTGCGAAGTTTCTTTTCGTTGAGATATAACCGTTGGTGAAAGGAAGCGTCTTTTTGTGAAGTGTCTTTTCGTTGAGATATGACCATCGGGAAATATGACCGTTGGTGAAACAAAATGTCTTTTTGTGAAGTGTCTTTTCAGCAAAAACCACATGCTGCTAATAGTCGGGTCCTTTCATTGAACAGCCGCACATGTTCGCTTAAATTATTTATAATGTGGGACAATAGACAAAGTATATTTCATTCAATACATACGAATTCCAACAATCCCCCACATGAATGATAATATACTTTTCCCCCACACGAAGCGAAATATCACAGAGTACATATAGAATAATGCTTAAACATGGATAAGCAGACATTTCACTTTGAACTTTCCCTAGTTAATGCTTGTCGGATCAACTTGGATAATCGGTGAATTATTTGATCTTGAATCTTCAGCCGTTATTGTATATCCAGACAAGAAACTTTACGAAGCATTGACTCCCTTCTCATCCAATCTTTTGATTGTGTTCATTTTGGTCCTGAACACTTCTTGGTTTTGCCAGTGTTATAGAGAATTTAAGCCTTTAAAATTCTCATAGAGCCAACCCAGCTCACACTAACATAGGTGATCGCAACCATTAATAGTATCCTACATATATCCCACTTGTTATTTTCAAGATATGGTCATTATTAAAAAAACATAGTTTTAACCTTGTAATACTTCTGTAGGCATGCATTTATATTGTGCACCATAGGAATGGAGCAGGACTGTGTCCAAAAATGCATTACGTCTTGATTTATTCATAACTGGTTTGCCTATTGGTCCTAGTCCGTGGGATCTCCAGTCGCTAGAATAGGTTTCCGTATAAGATAACTCTTGTTGGTTTAGGCTTTTAAACCCATTCCCCTCGATGCGCGGTCAATTTTCTCTCTTGATAAACCTTTAGTAAATGGATCTGCTAGGTTATCATTTGTTCTCACATAATATATGGAAATAGTTCCATTTGAGGATAACTGCCTAACTGTGTTATAGCGTCTAGGAATATTTCATTACTTTCTATTATACACAAAGTTTTGTGCTCTGCTCAGCGCTACTTGGTTATCACAGTGTATGCATATGGCTGGCATAGGTTTGGTCCATAATGGAATATCTTCTAAAAAGTGAAAAAGCCATTCTGCTTCTTAGTCTGCTTTATCTAAAGCGATGAACTCTGATTCCATAGTGGATCAAGCTATGTATGTCTATTTAGTAGATTTTCATGACACTGCTGCTCCTGCTAGGGTAAATACATAACCACTAGTTGATTTTGATTTCTCTGAATCAGCAATCCAGTTTGCATCACTATATCCTTCTAAGGCGGCAAGATATTTCCTATAATGTAAAGAACATTTTGTGGAATTTTTCAAATATCCAAGCACTCTCATTAGTGATTTCCAGTGTTCTTCTCCTGGATTGCTTGTATATCTGCTCAATCGACTTACTGCATAAGCTATATTTGGTCTTGTGTAATTCATAAGATCCATTAGACATCCTATTACAAGAGAATATTCTAGTTGCATTACACTCTCCTTAGTGTTTTTATGCAGTACTTCTGATGGGTTAAAAGGTGTTTGTACTCCTTTAATTCCAAAATTTTGAAATCTTTCAATCACTTTATCTACATAGTGTGACTGATATAATTCAATTCCATTAGGAGTTCTTTTTATTTTGATTCCCAAAATAACGTCTCC
Source organism: Allium sativum (assembly GCA_030737875.1). Classification (NCBI taxonomy): domain Eukaryota; kingdom Viridiplantae; phylum Streptophyta; class Magnoliopsida; order Asparagales; family Amaryllidaceae; genus Allium; species Allium sativum. Next base: position 758,897,520 of record CM060922.1, on the reverse strand, counting down.
AACTCCTAAGTCTTTCATATCAAAAATTTTGATTAGCATTTTGTTTACGGTCTCTATAACTTAAATGTTAGGAACGAAGATCAGCACATCGTCTACATATAAACAAACCATTACATATGATTGTCCAACTTGTTTATAATAAACACATTTATCACATTCGTTTATATGAAAACCATTTTTCATTATGACAATATCAAATTTTGTGTGCCATTGTTTGGAGCTTGTTCTAGTCCATATAATGATTCTACTAATTTACAGACTTTGTTTTCATCTCCTTTGGAAATTAAACCTTCTGATTTCTCCATGTAGATCTCCTCTTCGAGATCTCCATTTAAGAGTGTTGTATTTACATCTATTTGATGAATTTCTAAGTTATAGATGGATCCAATTGATATCAACATTCTTATAGAGGTTATTCGTGTTACCGACGAATATGTGTCAAAGAAGTCTACTCCTTTTTGACAATAGCCTATAGTTGCTATTCTGGCTTTATACTTGTCGATAGAACCATCTGCTTTCATTTTCTTTTTGAAAATCCATTTGCAGCCAATTGGTTTTATTCCAGGTGGAATATCGACAACTTCCCAAGTTTTATTACTTAGAATTGAATCAATCTCACTTTGGATTGCTTCTTTCCACTATGTAGATTGAGAAGATATCATTGCTTCCCTGTACATTTGAGGTTCATGGTCTAACATGTATGTTAGGAATTCCGAACCAAATATCTTGGAAGTTCTAGCCCTTACACTTCTTCCAAGTTCAATTTCCTCAATCTTATGAGTTACATCTTCATGTGAATTACTTGATTCTTCTCTTATCCTTTTAGGGACATTTCTTTCATTCCTTTTGTGTGGAAACACAACTTCAAAGAATGAGGCATCTCTAGATTCAATGATTGTATTTACATTGATATCAGCTATATCAGACTTTAATACCAAAAACCTATAGGCACTACTATTTTGGGCTAGCCCTAGATAGTAACAATGTACAGTTTTTGGTCCAAGTTTGACTTTCTTGGGAGGCGGAACTGGAACCTTTGCCAAGCACCCCCACACTATGAGGTATTTAAAGCTTGGTTTATGTCCTTTCCATAACTCATATGGAATTGTTCCTGTTTTATTATGAGGAACCTTATTTAAAATATGATTAAACATAGTTAAGGCTTTCCCCCGCAAGTTCGTTGGTAAGCCAGAGGTCAATAGCATCACATTAATCATATCTTTTAAGGTTCTATTCTTTCTCTCAGCAACATCATTTTGTTGTGGTGAATATGGGGCTGTTGTTTGATGAATTGTTCCATTTTCTACATGGAATTGTTCAAACGGTGATTTATACTCTCCACCTCAATCATATCTCAATATTTTGATCTCTTTATTTCACTAATTTTCTACCTCAGCCTTGTACTTTAATAAATAATGTAATTGCTTCATCTTTGCTATTCAAAAGATATACATAGCAGTATCGCATATAATCATCAATAAAAGTAATAAATTACTTTTTCCAGCTCTTATAGGAAATGATTTAAAATCACATAAGTATGTATGAACTAAACCTAGTGGTTCAGTACTTCTATGAACAGTATGATATGGTTTATTGACCATTTTGGCTTCTACACATGTCTCACATTTGTAGTGTTTATCTTCTTGGAATTTAGGAATTAATCCCAAGTTTGCCAGCTTTTTCATTATTCGAAAATTTATATGCCCTAATCTTTCATGTCATAGTAAAATTTCGAGCTCAAGCAAATAAGAAACTTCAATTTTATTAATAGCACAATCAAAATACATAGGTTTATTGCCAACAACGGCTACATTTGGCTTAAATAGGTCATCACATAAATATCCCCTTCCAATATACATTCTAGCTTTGGACAGAACCATATTATCTGACTCGAAGACCATTTTGAATCCTTTCTTTGATAGTACTGCACCAGAGATGAGATTCTTCCGGATGTCTGGAATGTGGAGCACATCATTCAACTTGATAGTTTTTCCAGAAGTAAACTTGAGGATTACTGTGCCACTGCCTTCAATCATGGAAACTGCAGAATTATCCATGTAGAGTTTTTCTTCGTGATCAAATTACTGGTATGTAGAAAGCATTGATTTGTTAAAGCAAACATGACGAGTAGCGCCTGTCTCCACCAACCAATGATTAAGATTCTGAACCAGATTGCATTCAGATAAAACTACCAAGAAGTTAGACTCGTCTACTTCCATGTTATCCACTATGTTCGCGTCTGAGTTGCCTTGCTTCTTATGTCTGCAATCTCTAGCAGCATGTCCAACCTTTCCACAAACCCAACATTCGCTATTAAACTTCTTGGTTCCATTATTGTCTTTTGGTTTGTTGTCTGGAGATTTCCTTTTCTCCTGGAAATTCTTATTTTTATTTTTGGATTTAGCTGCTTCAGTCATAAGTGTCTCCTCGCTTGTTTTTTATGAGATCCTGTAAAGAGATTTCCTTTTTCTTATGCTTAAGATAGTTGTAGTAATCTTTCTATGAAGGTGGCAGTTTCCCCGTGATGGCTTCAACCAAAAACGATTCTCCAACCTTATGACCTTCCGCTTCGAGTTCATGAATGATAATTTGATGTTCATGTATTCGAATAGGGGATTTGTCTACAATGAATTTCTTAAGACTGATATTCTGCGTCTTGTACTTCTTGGCAAGTGCATTCCAGAGTGATTTTGCTGTCTTTAGAGGTTGATACACTTTGTATAGTAGCTTGTCGAGATAATTCAGAATATAGTTTCTGCATAGAAAATCGGAATGCTTCCACGCAGTAACTTCCGACTCCTTGCCTTCTGCAGGAATCAATTTCTCCTCCTCGAGATACCTTTGCAAACTGGGTGTGGTGAGATAAAACAACATCTGATTCTGCCATGTTGTGAAATCTTCCCCACCTCCTTTGAACGGATCAGGCCTGTTATGGATGGTAGCTTTTGTTGATAATTCAACTGTTGCCATCTCTGTTTTAGTAAGAAACCAGTAAAATTCTTAAGATGTTATATGTCTAGTATACCAAAACAGAGAATAATCAATTTTAAACTCATCGCACAAGTTTATAACTCGAATTTCCACTATTCTGGAATTCAATATTAACTAATGATAGTAATAAATATGTTGTAATCAATTTACAACAACTACGTTATACTATTTTAAGAAGTAGCACAACGTAAAAAATGGAAAGATTATGAAATAATGTATATAAATATACAAAATAGAAATTTAACTGGATGATGTCTGAGGCTTGTCGTAACAATTTCCTTAAGAATTTTATATCAAAATTATCCCAAGATACAGTAGACGTATTTTGCACGAGATTGTAATGAGTATGTCACTCTCTGATTTTATATAAGAGTACTAGAGAAGAGAGAAGGAAGATCAAATTGGAATAAGTGAGGAAAGGGGTCAGTTTTCCTCCTTATTTATAGTTTATCTGCATCTCTTTGAACGGTCGTGCCCATACCTCTTCGTATAGTCACATTTCTTCCGAACGGTCGTACTCGTACCTTTTCGTACAGCCGCATCTCTTCCGAAGGGTCATGCTTGTACCTCTTCGTACAGTCGCATCTCTTTCGGTGAAAGGAAAAGTCTTTTCGCTGAGATATGATTGTTGGTGAAAGGAAGCGTCTTTTCACGAAGTGTCTTTTCGCTGAGATATGACCGCTAGGAAATATGACCGTTGGTGAAAGGAAGTGTCTTTTCATGAAGTGTCTTCTCGTGAAGTGTCTTTTTGTCAAAAACCATGCTGCTAATTGTCGTGTTCTTTCACCAAATAGTCGCTTATGTTCGCTTAAATTATTTATGATGTGGGACAATGGACAAAGTATATTTCATTCAATACTTACGAATTTCAACGGTAATGTCAAAGGAATTAACACAAATATTTTTATATGTAATGATTACAACATTTATAACATGAGTAGGGATAGGATCTTTGGTGCAGTATTAAGCACCTACCTCTTGCAACTATTGTTAATGTTTCCACTTTAATCCCTTCGTCGGATTTTGGATCAGCCAAGCTTCTGGTTTCGGCATCTCTCCGTTATGCGAGTTTTTTTCTACTTAACTAGAGAAGCCAAAAGGTTCCAACATATTGAATTGATTTTATTCCAACTTAGGATGGCAGCAAATCTTCCAAATCGATGCGAGTCTCAATCACTTCAGCTCACTGCTTGGTCTGGATAAGGACCAACATTAAAGTGTAGGTAGATGAATCTTCCCGATTTCTAAGAAAAATGTGCAAATGTCCTCATCATCACAACCATGATAAAGGAGTTTTTTCAAATTCTTTTGTCATGGTTAAATGGATTTTCAAATTTCAATTCTATGTTTCTTGCCATCATCGAAATCACTATTCAAATAAACAAATCCGCATGCACCTTCATCCATTTTATGGTCGTTGATTGATAAGAGAGAATTTGATCAACTAACAGTAGCCCTTCAACTTGATTCCATGCAGCACAATCGATTGAATCCTTCTGTCGATTAGTATTGTGTTTCCGTGATTACACTTCTTCTTTTAACTCAATTTCCACACTTGGATCCTTCCATATATCATCCATCTATACTGCTAGATTGAGGTGCCAGACTTACCGATGTGCCTTCGAAGGGAAATAATGATATGGGGTTCCGAATCATGGCCATTGGTTGGAAGTTTGAGATTGAGGGAGGAACAACTAAAATCAAAGCGGAAAGCAAGAGGAAGTGTACTTCTAATCTGAAGCAACGAAGGATTAGCGCACTATACCTTAGGAGGATGTTGGAAGTCACTCTTTGGCCTTACGGCGCTGCCAACATATTTAGATCGAAGTTGTACTAGTTGATGTGGGACGTTTTCATCATACTGTAGTGCTTGCTTAGACACTTATGTGAAGTCGTCCTAAACTGCTTTAGGCTCCTAGATGTGTGATTTTTTTTTTGCAAGGTGCCTATGCTCTGGGTATTTATTTGGATTGCATCTGGTTGAATGATATTGCGCTGAGGATAAATAGTGTTGTGCTACTTTTCTTTAGCTAGGAGTGACCTCAATACATGTAAGAATGTGCAGTGCAGATCTTCTCTCAAAAGTGACAATAAAATATATATACAAGTTTTTGGATGATGTTGGGGTTCATAGGGCTCTTTGGTTGTAAAGTGACCCTCCTCCTTATGCTCTTCGTGCTTGTCATGTCATGATAGCAAGATACCTCTAATGGCTGCGGGTTATGTTATCCATTACTCAGGGGCGGATGCGGGGAGGGGCTAGTGGGGGCACTATACTCCACTAGATTTTTTATATTTTATTTTTTGTGGTGCTTTTTATCAAATTTGTCTGCTTTTGCCTTTAAAATTGCTTTATTAAAGAAGACACTTGACCCAGCTAAACTCAAATATTATGTTTGTGTACATTTGGCCCTCTCTACCCTCGGACCCTGGCTCTGCCACTGCCCTTACTGTTTTTGTACCAAGGAGTGAGGGGAACATACTTGTTCTCATTTAATGCAGAATTGTTAGCCTAGCCAAATTAGCCATGTGTTTTGGCCGGTAAATGAAGCATATCATTATTCCCAGTATTATATTAATACGTCATCTTTGAAGCTTCTATTGCAGCTTTTTACTACAGCACTACAATATCTATGTTTTTCTTTAATATTTTGGTTATGTTGCGGCTCTTTCAATTGGATCAAATATCACAATTGTAAAAGCATCTCCAACAACCCATGATTCACATCCTTAATAATGAATTGGTTGTTGAAATGCCCTTCCCCAACGGATGTTAGGAGGCGTAGTATCACTATTACAAAAGTGGGCATATCCGACACTAGTTTTATATGATCGTAGATCGAAAAAACGTTGCCATAGGCCATTTTATCAAATTGGTAACACCAGAGGGACGTGGCATCTGCGGCCGTTGCATTAGCCCTATAAGGCAATGCTTTTGCCCATCTACTGCCACGGAAAGAAAATATTGCATTATAACCCTATTGCAATAGTGTCAGCAAGTAATGCAACAAAACACAGCGTTGCCTTGAGCATAAGTAAGATGCCCACGTGTCACACGCCACATCAGCTCTACATGTCAACTACCCACGTGTTACACGCCACATCAGCTGTGGGGCCCACATGCCACGTGGAATTAATAATATTTTATTTAATGCAACACCATTATCTTGAAATGCAACATCAGAAGAAAAAAGTAAATGCAACAGCAGAAGACGACAAATGCTACATTAGAAGAAAGCAAATACAATTCTGCAATACCAGTTTTGTACATAGAATAAACTCATCCAAAACATTCATCACCACATTCAAATTATCTAAAATATTTTACATATCCTACCAATTCTTCAAATATACCACAAGTGTCAACACATACGATCAAGTTTATAATTTAAAATTACAATTCAATTATTCTACATACCACACACATGCCATCCAAAATATTCATTCTTCAGTTGCAGGAATACCTGTGTCAATCTTCATCACTTATTGTGGTGCCACTTTAATTGTTCAGGAACAACATGCCAGTTGATGTAGAATCACGATTACAAATGATACCCAGTTAGTTGAACTGAAGGAGTGCATTAACATGAAAATAAAGAATTCTGAAACTATTGACAAAGCACAGGTAAGAGCAAGTATACTTTACAAATGATCCAAACACAGGATAAAAAGGAAGTAATATTTGACATTGTCCTAAACTGTAGTACGTAAGCCTTATAAATATATTGTCCTAAAAAGGAAGCAACAGACTATAGTAATGAATATATTGTCCTAAACTGTACCCCTTACTGAGTAAGTAAGCCTTATAAGCTCTATAGCAATAGAACATTTGACATTGCCATGGTCATCAGTAGCTCTATATGTGTGTGTATGCATGTGTGTGTATCAATGTATATAACGTGTGTGTATGCATACATGCACGCATGTGTATGCATATGTTCATAAAGTATCCATCAGGAGAACTCGAAGAATATTTGCAAATGTTCTTTTACCCTGAATGACCTCTTACTTAACATAAAGTTTCATTTTACAGGAACTGAAATAATATAGTCATAGCTGAAGAACTTCCATCTCAATCAAAAGTCAAACCATGTCGCATATATAAACACTATGCAAATGTAACTGTGGTTATTTTTCATATCTAATCAAATGGAAGTTTGTTTTATAAATATTTTTTTTATTTTAATAACTAAAACCATTTTCCTTTGTAATGTACTATTGTTTGGGAAAGGACTAAACATATAGTCGAAATGTTAGGAATCTCAGTTGTATGGAATTTAACCATCTCCATTTAATCGTCGGTCCCTAAAAGTGAAGCTTGAATTATTTATCATTTCAAATACTAGACATAAAATAAGCATAACTGAATTCAGTATTTGATATTTTTTATATATACTGTAACTGTTGATTACGAAGAAGATAGGGATACATAGAACTTTTCCAGTTATGGCTTACCCAATGCAATATCTCTCTACAACAAATAAAAACGAACTATAGGAAGCATCATGTATTATGGTATGAAACATAAGACAACTAATTCTAAAATGAAGCCTATGATGAAAATGACAAAATTGAGAGAAATTTAGTGAAAACAACCCATAAATATTCCTTCTAATTTTTTTACTATCAACGGGAAAAAAGAGCGAACAATTTGTCAATTTAAACAGTCCATAATGTAAGAAGTCCGAATAGATAAATTTAGGATGCATGCTTAATTTGTAATAAAGTACACAAAATAATAATATAAAGATTCTGTAGTAAAACACACTTTTAGAGACTGAATAACTCATTATAATCAACGAGAAACCACCTTTTGATGGTAGAACACAAAATAAAATAACTTATCGTTGAAGAAAGCGCTGCCGATATTAGATAAAACATCCTACGGATAAATTTACAGAATTTCAAAGGTTGTATGGTGAGACAGAAAACTATAGTACATGATCCTAACATAAGTACTCCACTGAGCACATTTAGATTAAGTGTTGACGATCAATTTGCTTCTTTAGTCTCATCCAATGTTATTCTGACACCATTCCCATTTTTATATCAAAGAATGAATAAGAGCATAAATAGTAATCATCATTATTATCTAACTTATTTTTAAATCAGAAAAAAACGATTTTTTTATCCAATATAAGTCTTCAGTATAACAACTGATAGAATTACTCAATCCATCAATAACATAAGGAAATCCACAAACTAACAATACATTGAGCAAGAGGCGGAAACTGCTAGAAACTTAAATTCATAACAAAACTAGATATACCTGAAATTGAAATCCACTGGGTAAAACAAACATCTGCAGTTTTCTATGGTCGAGGATTTAACCATTTATAACAATAGCAGTCAGAGGTGAAATGTTCAAGGAGGCGGGTTTAACAGATGAAGAGGGGGGTGATCAGAAGAGCTGTCATACACGGGTAACGATTGAGATTAAAAGAGCCAGGATTAACATTCAGGCAAATGTTACGGGTACAAATCGTGAATTGGGGCAATCTCTCTCTCTTCCTCCTCAATTTTGCCAGGACAACTCTTTTAATCTCAATCATTACCCGTGCATGACATTTCTGAATTAGGAAAAAAGTCTTCCCGTAACATGAATTATCCCTCATATCTAACTGAGTACGAGCCTCCATCAAGTCATGTCTCACACCAGCAGGAGCACGCCGAAACCCGTGAGTACTTTCCCATCTATGCATGCATGGGAAAAATGTCTCGGCAACATGACTGGCTGTGGGTTGTATGCCTAGATGCATGTTGGCCGTGTACTCGTAGTACTAGCACAGCAACATGTACCAAAAACTGAACATCTGGCGAACCTCTCCAAAAGCATAGGAGTCATGAGCGACGTATAGATAACCCAATATGGCAGAGCCCTAATCAATCATATGCAGCTGCTCTAATTCGACTAGTGCTGCTAGGTATCCCAGTCTAATCGTACTTTGTTGGTTCGAAAAGAATGTTGAACCAAGAAGGTATAAAATGGTAGCCTTATATACTATGTCATGGAAATCTACCACATCGAGATGCGCTATAATATACTCAAGTAAATATGTGACAGAAATGACACCGTTAGCTATATGAGCCGCTGGAAAATACTGTAGGTAGGAATCGGGTGACTCAAAAAAGGAATCGAATGGACAAGTGACTCTATCTGGAAGGCCCATCTCAATCCCCGTAAGCATGTAAAAATCTGCTAGGGTGATACCTAGCTCAAAATCCGGAAAGTGAAAAGTGTGTGTCGTAGGCCACCATCTCTCTAATAAGGCCTCTACCAAAGGTCGATCGAAGGACTTGGGAGGTATAATACGTAAAAAGAGTCCGAACGGACTAGCTAGTATCCTCTCTCGAATATGTAATGGTAATATGTCAAGGGCATGTAAAATAAACTTCGCCCAACTCCCGCGAAGGTAGACGTACTCAGTCTATTAAAATTATAACAGTTAAATGACTATAAAACCACTATTAAAATGTATAACATACATGCAATGAACTATAACGTAAAACCAACTGGGCACACTATTTAACAGTTCAATAACTATAAATATTAAAAAAAAATCATACCAGAACGGTGGCCAGCACGGTAAAAGATCGATGAGTAAATCCCTATGGCAGCTCGTGGAGGATCCGTAAGTCCTCAATCGTCGTCCCGGCTGATGGAGGAAGGTGAGTTGGACTAGATGTGTCGTCTGGCATACGTGGAACTGTCCATCTCCCCATCTTCGTTACGCGTGGTGGCATCCTGGCATCGTAATGAATAAAAATGCATTTAAAAAGAGGATATTGAAAGGGGGATGGGGAGTTTGCCTCCCACGCCATTCCTTTATAGGCGCGGGGAGGTCACGAGACGATTTTATCTTCTCGCGAGCTTGCGAGCCGATAAAATAGTCACTCCTCTGTTGGGGAATATCAAATATATTCCCCTGAACATTACGAATCGTAATGTTACGATATGTAACGTTGTTGGAGATGCTCTTGCAGAGCGGTAAAGTATCTCGTGAAAGGGCAAACATCCCGTCAAAATTTCACGTAATGGAAGCATGCATTGGTTTAAACCATTGGATTATTCATACATCTACAGTCGTGGCTTTATTTATGCTGATAACGCGAATCGTTGAGCTGGATTGTATATATGTAAAGCTACGCTTTTAACTGGTGTTTCATGTCACAGCACTAGAGTTCCAACTACAACAATGCATTCACGTCTAATGCAACAACATATGAAAATTGTGGCAAAAGAGAAAAAAATCAGAGCTATTGACACACTTTTCTTGCAACGCATACATTCAGCAAAATATTCAAGGGTCAATCCTGAATTCGGAATTGGCCCCGCACGCCGACATAGAACATCGGTTTTTTCAATGCGCTCCGAAAAAATCGGCGTTTTACTTCCTCCATCTATTTCCTCGGTCCCCAACGTCTATAAACGATCATGTTTTCCTCCAACGACTATAAAAAGGTCATATTTTCTTCTAACGGTTTTAAAGCGATCATATTTTCTTCCAACGGCTATATTTTCAGTTATAAATTACTTCCTTTCTTACATTCTATATCACAATATAATTTCACTTTCTTTCTATCTACTAAATCCCAATAAACTTAAACTCAATAATGTTTTCACCTTTTGGAGAATTTTCACATCCGACGATGGACGAAAGCCAGTTTTCTCAAGACAACACCGACTATGGTCTAACTACTTCTCCTAGCAAATAATCAACTATTCCGTGGAAAAGTGAGGAGGACGTCGATCTATACAACATCCATTGTCATTTCTCACAAGATTCAGTTACCGGGAATAACCAATCATCTGTTAAGTTTTGGAAAAAATTAAGACTGCTTTCGTTGAGAAGCGTCCTGAAGGCTTACAGACATTGTCGGCGATTCAGGGTCGATTCAGCAAAATAAGTCGTCAAACATTGTTTTATGAATCACAAGTTTATAAAATAAAGAAATTCAATCCTAGTGGCATGTGAGGCAAGGATAATGTGGTAATTTTTCATAAAATATATGTTAGTGGTTGAATAATTTTTATTTATGAAACTTATTTCTTTTTTCGTAATAGAAATGAATGGCAAAGGAGTTCAAGAAGCTTTTCGTTAGAGAAAACAGGGCAAAAAGGCCATATTATTATCAATTTTTGCATTGTTATAATCTGCTTACCAGCCAACCAAAATGGAACTGTAACAACCCGGATTTTTGGTCGATTTATTTTAAATATTTAATATTGCTTTAAATACTGAGTTGATAATATAAATCGATTTTTATATTGAGTTATCAAATTAATAATCGAAATATGATTTATTTCGAATATATATAATTATCGTAATACGAGAATCTAAATAATTCAATTTGAAATTTAAAACGGAGTCAAATTGATTCAAATAATTAATAGAAATTCTATTTGAAGTATAAACAATAATAATAATAATAATAATTTATTATCTAAGAATTAAATGTTTTGAATTAAATTTATATCGATCTAAATTATTATCTTCTCCATGTGATCGAATTGGGCTTCAAAACATGTTCCAAAGTCTTTATAATAGTGGTTAAACCCTAGGTACATTAGTTGTTGTGTTTCGAATTGGAGTTCAGGACCTCGATATATATTATTTTAAAATTTAAAAGGATAAGTACTAAGTCAAATCAAATTAATAACCTACCCTAACCTATGATGTACCTTACATAGACTATGTTTCTTCATGCGTAAGTATTTACCATTTATAAATAAGCAATGTTTTTTCCTTCTGGCTTTCAATCAAAATAGAATCCATTAAAAAGGGAATTAAAATGTTGCCTTCCCCAATTCATCAAATCGATTTCCTCCTCCTGTATTCTATTCATGTTGGTTTATACATCAAGTATTCCCCAAATTAAAATGGATCAAAATCCTCCTTACCTCAATCAAAATTAGAAGCTCTGTATGTTAAAAAAAGAAGGAAAAAGAAACCGCGAGACCCCCAAAGCTCGATTTGTTCTGGAAAAGTGCTCGAGTAACGAGGTTGCGACTTTGGGTGTGATAAGGGGTTCGAGGTGTTCGTTGCTGGGTTTTGTTCTGGTATGCGAATGTAGGAGAAGGGCGTCGCAATTTCTGGAGGGTGATGGTTTGCATCGCGATGACGAGGCACGGGGTCAACGCCAGGGTTGAAGGCGTGATGTTGATAGAGATGATCGAGCGTATGGTGTTTCGAATTCGCAAAGCCTTTCTTGGAAGTCGCGATTTTATTCTGCCGTTGCTGGTGCTAGCATATGATGTTCGGAAGTAGATCGAACCTAAGGAGATGTTAGTGGAAATGGTGCTTTGAGTTTGGTCAGCGGATAACAATGATGGAGGACTTACGGTAACGATGAAATTGATTTGGAGTCGATGATCTGGTGATGAGGTTGATTAGAGACGATGAAGTTGGGTTTTTACTGTTCACGGAATGGGTTTAGAGAGGTCTTAATGTTTAACAAGAAGGAAGAAGGTATTAAAATAATTAAGGTAATTATTTTTAATTTAGTAATTAATTTTTTTATTTCATATAGTTTATTCGATGGATTAAATAATGTCATGTTAATTTTATATAAGATTTAATCAAACAGAGCCAATCAAGAAATCCATAGTCGTGGACTACATAAGCGGGAATTAAATTTGGAACTGAAATGGATCGAAATAAAAATCACTGTGAGTAAAATTACTTTCTGGTTTGTTTATGATTCTATTATAAACGAATTTTTATTTATTTATATACTATTTATTGGTTGTTTGGATGCATTGAAATATTACTGTGGCTAATTTAAATATATATTAATTATTTAGGCTTGGTGTTTGTGGTTATTATATATATATATATATATTGGGGTTTGGATATTTCCCGCAGTACCAATAGCAGATGCTCGCAAGATCATTAGTAGATGACCCTATGCGCACCACAATATGATAGTGGATGACCTTCTATACCGCGATATCCTGCCTTAAAGTAGAATGGGTATTATTTATGTTGGCTAACATCTGTGGATGTAGAGAACAGGTTGAAGAGATCCAACTGGATTCCTCAAAAATATTATTATTTGTTTATTTTTATATATATTATCATATATGGTGTGTTAGAAACTTGAAATTCATAATTGGGTGTTTTTGAATGTTTAAATATCACTGGGCTTAAATGTGGATGTATAAAAATATAATGAAATGAGATTTTAAGATTTATAATTGAAAAATCTATTTTTCTAAAAATAGATTTTGAATTTCAAATGGAATAGAAATAAAAACAGGTAATAAATTTATAACGGTTTTTATAAATTAAATGGAACAAATTTTAATTGGATAATGTGGGAAATTGAAAAGAATTTATAAACGATGTTTATAATTTAAATAATGCAGGAATCTGAAGTGAATTTATAAACGATGTTTATAAATGTAGGAAACTGAAATGAATTTATAAATGGTGTCTATAAATGAATGGAAATAAATTATCATCTGAAGATATGAATATTTAAATTCAAATGGTAATTTAAAAATGAGAATTTGAGAATTGTTTTAGAATAATAAACAATGAAACTTATTCTGATATCCGAAATGTAAATGAGATTAAAATAAATCCGAACGAATTTATGGTTAGAATTCGACTATATCTAATTTATAAAAATACATTATATCCAGAAAGGATATCTAAATTGTATTAGATAGAAATTGAAATTAAATATGAAAATAGATTACACAATATATATATACACGAAAGTTATAAAAAATAAAATAATCCAAATATAAGAAACGGGTTTCAAATAGATTTTGAAATGGAACTTGTTTTAATATATAAAACAAGGCAGTAAATTTATAAACGATGTTTATAAATAAAATTAGATAATTATTATGGGATAATTTAGGATTTTAAATTCAAGTATGAATTTAAAAGTGAATTAGAAATTGTATCAAAAATTTAATGACGAATGTTATTCCGGAATTTAGAGTATAAACCAATTTGAGTTAAATTCAAAGAATTTATAACTAGAATTCAATTATATCGAATTTTATAAAATAATTTATTTCTAAAGGAATTGGGATCTTAAAATAAATAGAGTTGTAAATAAATTTACAACTGAGTTATGAAAATCGATGATTTAGAAAAATCGAAATGTTTAACTTAGATTTGGAAAACTGATCTTATATATATTAAAATATATAAGAATAGAGTTGAAATTTATAAATTAAACGAACTTTAAATGTTTATATTTAAATATAGTTAAAACAAACTCGCCGCAGTGCGGTAGTTCGTAAGTTGGCGTTTCGAACTTTAATTGAGTATGTAGAACTCAATTTAAGTCGGAATTCTTTGAAACAAGAATCGTCAGGACCGATTTGATAATATTTTTCTAATGGAAGATAAAAATCTAGATTTGGTCGAATATATTTTGAGCTATGTCAAAATCAATTTTCCAGAAAAAACAGCGTCATAACCATTATAAAACCATAACGGTTTATTTAAATAAATAAAAGGATTTTAAGTAAATAAAATCCGAAAGTCTATTAGAAAAATCTAGATTTGAGTTATAAAATAAATATGAATTCAAGTGAAATAGATAAAGTGATTTTTGGAACAAAATTCAGATTTTTAATTATTAAATAGAGATATCTAATTAGTATAATAATTAATTAATGGGGTTTGGATTGAATTTGATGTTAGATAAGTGAATCGGGTTTATGAATTCATATTCGAGATCGAATATGAAACTCGAGTTGAAAACGGAATTCAATTTGGTTTTTGAATAAATTAAAATATATATATGAATGTAATATGTTCAAATAAAAGTGGAATGGGCAAAATGGCTAATTAGAGAGTAAATGAAACACCCCACCTTCGTTAAGGTCACTCACAAAGGGAATGCCTTAAGTTCGGTGGAGCATTATAGGTAAAAGATACAGATAATTTACAAGACAGACATATAAACAGCAGAAAAACTAAATTTATTTCATAAGTACGTGGTTCAGTCAAAACATTACAACAATTGTTTCAAACCAACTTCCAAATCATTACAACAAAATCTCTCTCTTGATTAAAACATAAAGAAGCATAAATAACAATAAGGCAGCATAAATCCCCAATAAGAGTGTATCCAAAGCCATAGCCCATGGAAAGAGAATCCAAGCAATACATCTACTCTCTTCAAGCTGGAAATGGTCCGAACTAAGCTGAAGTATTCCCTCCCTGCGGACCTTGAGGGGGAAACGGAAGAAAATAAGACGAAAGAAAAATGGGTCAGACATGAGTCTGGTAAGTCCAGTAATTATTTAGCATGGAAACAGGAAAAAGGATCATGACATGAATAAATTGAACCTAGGACAGCACCCTAGAAATAAGATAATAAAACTGAATATGCTACCGCACTCATTACTATTTCTCTGCACCCACTTACAAGTGTTTCAACTAGCACCATGTGTTCAAGATAAATGATCCCCTTTATCGATCGGCTCCTACTCGTATACGTTTTCTACTTGTGTCATTCGGCCCCGCTTGATTGTAGATACCTGTACTGGTCCCACCATGGGGTGTATCAAATCCTATGGTGGCAACCGACACAATTCAAGAGGCACAGTGTATAACTACTGATGCCTAGTGTCTTTTTTTTCCACTCCGGAGTACGTGCACGCCCGCACTCCGTCGGAACCTACACTGACGCACCACCCGCCATTGTTTTGACCACTTACAATCAGCCCAGTAATCGTGCCCTACCCTGCCTAGTTCAGGGTACCGTGATACATCTATGTGGGTTACTGCTGAAATGGGTCCCTGTTACTAGGGTTTCCTAATCAACATTTTAAAATGGTTAAGTGTTCTAAAATTAACCTAACCCCACCCATCAGTTTAGTTAACATGTTGTATTGGTTAAGTGTTGCCTTAATTAACTTAACCTTACCATTCCTGTCTTAGCTTTAATTCATTCATTAAAGCACCAATCACTCACATTAGATATGTATTGTTGCGGTCGCTGGATGTGCCGGTCGGTTCCGGGCAGACTTACACCGCAACTCAATCTAACCTCGGGATCTTTTGGGTTTAGTGCACTAACCTCTCACATTAGATCGATATTGTTACAGTTGTTGGATGTGCCGAGCGGTTCCGGACAGTCTTACACCGTAACTCAATCTAACCTCGGTTTAGGCATAATTCGTTTTTTACTTAATTTACATATTTGTATGTAAATTATCCACAATTACTACCATTCAATTCATGCCCCATTTACCATCTAAATCATGTTCATAATTTTTAGGTATATAAATTATACCATTTTATGCCACTAATCATTTATATGATTATGGGCCAAACTATGCCAATAATATGAAATTTAAGGTTTTCCCAACGTTACCTCCGTTATACGTTCGCATAATTCACATAGAACGTTAGGCGCTCGCAACTTAGCCTAACTTATAAACAAAAGGGAAAAGAAATGAGCATGTACCATTCCCACAGCATAAAATAATAAGGATCTAACTAAACATGTGTCATATAAATTTGGCCTAAAACAATGAACTTGCATTTTGGATCCAATTAACATGAATCTTAAGCATATGAACGGGACTTACATAGAATTACACAAATCCAATTAGGCATGTAAAATGTGAACTTGCATTTGACTTGGATCAAATTAACATAGATCTAAACATATGAGAATGTAGATCTAAACATATAGGCATATATGACTTAGCCTAAAAAATTGTATGTAACATAACATGAAAGAATCACCAAACTTATATATATAACATGATAGGTTCATCACCAATTTAGCATACAACATGATAAGTCCAATAAACCACAATAGTCTCATAGGCATATATGATAGAATCGTCACAAGAATAGACATGAATCAGCATCACCATGTTCTTACAACTAGGTATAGTTCTAGTTTCGCTTTATTACAAATCATGACTTTTAATTGTTCACATCTAAAGAATAACCGAACTTACAAACAAAAGAAAAATCTTGTTTTCTGGGATCTGTTTTCTGAAATTGAAAAGCTATCACTTGATGTAGACCATTGATTCTCAAATTTAGATTTAATTCGTAGCTTCTAACTTGCTTTCTAGTTTGCTTCCTAGTTGGAGAAGAATGGTGGCTATGCTAGGTTGACCATAGACAGCATGGCGGCTCCTTGGAATGAAATTGTGTGGTTTAGGGTTGAGGGTTGGGATTGTTTATATAGAAGGTTAGATTTATGTGAGTCGTTAGATCAACCTAAGAGCAATCAGAACCATCCAGACTAGATAGAGCTATCCAGAAATCGCCACCTATTACCTAGTGACTCAGCAACAAGTCAGAAATTGTCACTATTTGGATCTGGGCGAGGGGGTCAACACTCCAGTCGACACCCCTCTTGGGGGGTCGATACCTATGTCGATCCCCCCCTCGGGGAGAGTCGACCCCTATTGGCGGGAATTTTCCCGCCCAACTGATTCACATGATTTTGAAATTCGAACTGCTTTTGTTTATTTAATTATTAAATTTTCTGTTTAAACATAAAATCTTCTGAACTCCGTAACTTCTTCATACGGAGTCCGATTCACGCAAACTAGGACTCTATCTCAAGCAGAATTCCGAGACAAACGCAATGGCATAACCCGTTTCCCTTAGTTCTCACTTTTACAATTAAGTATTCTTTAATTCGTTACTTTAATAAACATAGAAAATACAGGGTGTTACATTCTCCCCTCCTTAAAGGATTTCGTCCCCGAAATCTTCAAGTCAAGAAGAATGTATATCCTACCATCCAATTGTCCATTTACTCAACCATCAAACACCGACATCCATTGTCCTTAAAAAAAATTCTAATGCTTTCATGATTGTATGCATAGTGTGTGTATATGTCCTTGTCTAATGCAAAATCAGGTGGTCTACTGATTCAGTTGACCTCCTTAATGCAAATTATGTCAGTGCCATGAGTCCATTATGTATGCAATTATTCCCAATCATACTTTCTACATGAGTGCATAATCATTCATACAAATGAAACGTCTATATGATAACACGCCAGGTTTCAATCCATATACAAATACATATATGCATTTGCAATATGAAAGTGACTGAACCGATCTAGTACCTAATGTGTGTGTGTATATGCATCCACGAGCAACTACTAGCAACCACTTGCAACCACTTGCAACCATCAACCATAACATGTTTCAAATACATGTTTACATCCATTGGTTTCTACCTAAGGATCCAGAATAGGACCGAGGAGATATACTTAAAAGATAGATATAAGCATGCATGAACTTATGGAAAAGAGATCAAGGATGTACCCTCAAAAAGAAAAGGGTGGGCGGCGCTTATCTTGTCCTCAGTCTCCCAAGTCTGGTCTTCTTCAGTGTTACTCCATTGAACTTTAACAAGCTTGACTTCACGGTTGCATAGCTTTTTGACTTCCGTATCCAAGATACGAGTTGGAACTCTTCTCATAGTTGCTTCTCGTTCCACTTCTACTTCCTCTAGTATGCTTGACTCTACAACTTCCGCAGACATATGTAAGCACTTTCGAAGTTGAGAAACATGAAAAACATTATGAACTCCAGCCAGTCTTTCGGGTAGCTCTACTCTGTAAGCCATTGTCCCAATCCTTTCAATGATAGGAAATGGTCCTACAAATATTGGTGCCAACTTTCCTATGGACCCAAAGCAAATGACTTTCCTTAAAGGATATACTTTAAGGAACACCCTATCTCCAACCTCAAACTTGAGATCGGACCTTCTTTTGTCTGCGTAGGAACTCTGTCTATCTTGGGAATTTTTCATTCGTCTTCGTATCGAGTCCACCTTTTTTGAAGTTTCTCTGATCATGTCTGGCCCAAGTAGGGGCTTGTCTGTAGACTCCCACCAACAAGTTGGTGAGTGGCATGGTCTTCCATATAAAGCTTCGAAAGTTGCCATCCCTATGGTGGCTTGGTAGCTATTGTTGTAAGCGAATTCCACCAAAGGAAGATGATCCTCCCATGTTCCTCCAAAGTCAAGAATGCACAATCTCAAGAGACTTCTAGTACTTTGTTCACCCTTTCTGTTTGACCATAGGTTTGAGGGTGATAGGCAGTGCTTAAGCATAGTTGTGTGCCTACAGCCTCTTGTTAACTCCTCCAAAACTCGCTCGTAAAGATAGGATCTCGATCACTCACTATGTTGGAGGGTATACCATGGAGTCGAACTATCTCTATAAGATAAATGGATGCTAAAGACGAGGCAGTCCTTCTACTCTTAACAGGTATAAAATGAGCGCTTTTGGGGAGCCTGTCCACTATTACCCAAATACTGGTATTGCCCCTTCTTGACCTAGGCAACCCATCAATAAAGTCCATCGAAATGCTATCCCATTTCCACTGTGGGACCTCTAAAGGATGAAGCAAACCACCAAGCTTCTTATGCTTTGTCTTGACTTGCTGTCATATCATGCACTTAGAAACGAATTCGGCTACATCCCTCTTCATGCCATTCCAAAAGAAAACCCTTTTCATGTCTTTATACATCTTGTCTCCACCTGGTTGTATGGTCAACTTAGAATGGTGTGCTTCTTCGATAACCATCTTTACCAAATCCCTTGCTTGTGGGATGCATAATCTTCCATCCCGCCTCAACCAACCCTTATCATCGATTGAGTATCTATTGAGGTGACTAGAAATCTCACCCCTAATTAGCTTATTCATTACATCAACTAGCTGAGGGTCTTCACGTTGCGCGGTTCCTATTGAGTCCAAAAGAGTAGGCTGCACTTCTAGCGATGCTAACAAGCCAGGTACAAATTCAGAGGAGTGTCTAAAGTCAAAGTTTGCTATGTACTCCAAGCTTTGCCTTTCTACAAAGAGAGGACTTAAGGTCAACATCTTTCTACTCAAGGCGTCCGCTACCACGTTGCCCTTGCCAGGGGTATAGGAAATCTCAAAATCATATGAGGCAAGGAACTCCATCCACCTTTGTTGTCTTAAGTTAAGATCTTTCTGTGAGAAAAGGTACTTTAATGATTTATGGTCAGTAAATAGTTCAAACTTTTCTCCTAGCAAGTAATGACGCCATGACTTAAGAGCGAAAACAATGGCAGCTAGCTCCAAATCATGAGTTGGGTAGTTCTTCTCATGTACCTTCAATTGCCTTCCCCCATAACAAACTACCTTGCCTTCTTGCATCAAGACAGCGCTTAATCCTGTACCGCATGCGTCTGTGTATACGGTAAACATTTTGCTCCCATCAGGCAATGTTAGAACTGTGGCTGTTATTAGAGCCCTTTTCAAATGTTGGAAAGCAACATCATAATCCAAATCCCAAGCGAAAATTAGGTTCTTCTTTGTCAATCTTGTGAGTGGGGCTGAGATTTTCGCAAAGTCTTTAATGAACTTTCGGTAAAAGCCCGGTAGCCCGAGAAAGCTTCGAACTTCGGTTGCATTCCGTGGAACCTTCCAATCTTGCACCGCAACTACTTTTGCAGGGTCCACAGCTATCCCCTCTTTGGACACCACATGTACAAGAAACCTTACTTCTTCTCTCCAAAAATGACATTTGGAGAATTTGGCTTTCAGCTGATGTGCACGAAGCGTATCCATGGCTTCCCTTAAATGCAGAGCATGCTCTTCTTCATTCTTCGAGAAAATCAAAATGTCGTCTACAAAGACCACCACAAACTTATTAAGGAACTCCTTGAACACCCTGCTAATCAAGTCAACGAAATAAGCGGGTGTGTTTGTCAAGACGAAAGGCATGAAAAGCCATTCGAAGAAACCATCCGGGGTTCTGAATGCGGTCTTATCAATGCTGTCTTCATCCACTCTTAGCTGATGAAACCCGGTAGCCAGATCTAGTTAGGAGAAAACCGACGCACCTACAAGCTGATCAAACAAGTCGTCTATTCTTGGAAGTGGGTGCCTATTCTTCTTGGTCAGCTTGTTTAGCTCCCTATAGTCAACTCATAGGCGAAGTGAACCATCCGCTTTGGTTAAGAATACTACTGGAGCACCCCATTCAGAAATACTCCGCCTTATAAACCCCTTTTCGAGCAGCTCTTTAACTTGCTTGCTGAGCTCTTTCCGCTCCCTTGGAGCCATGTGTCTAACGGGTAGAGAAATGGATTTTGCATTATCAACAAGATATATGCGGAAGTCTATATCCCGCTTCGGAGGTAAGCCCTTCACCTCTTCAAATACAACTGAGTATTCACGGACAACTCTAACAGACTGCAAGTTTTCAACAGACGCATCAAGAGATTCTAGGTAGCTAAGCATAACAGAATTCATAGGATTACGAGAGATTTCAAGAGTGTTACCGAGGCGAGTCATAAGTCTAACCACTCTCTTTTCACAATCGAGGATGGCACCATTACTGGATAACCAATCCATGTCTAGAATCAACCCATAGCCCGTGAAGCCCAAGACATAGGCATTATATTTAAACCCAGTGCTTAGCATAGAAATTTCAAAATCCAAACAAATCATTGACAAATAGGCCGAGCTCCCAATTGGATTTGAAACAACCAAGGGATCCTCTACTATACTGGTGTCTAGGTGCAGAGATTCAACTAAAGCAGTAGATATAAAAGAGTGCGAAGCGCCAGAATCAAAGAGTGTACGAACAGGATGATCAAGAAGATAAACTAAACTCTCAACAGAAATATTTCTACCTCGTTCTTGCGGAGGTGCTATGAGAGCGTGAACCTACCCTCCAGAAGTAAATCCAGTCCTTTGCCCTTGCTTCCTTAGGCAGTCCCTGGCCATGTGTCTTGTCTCGCCGCACTGAAAACAACCACCCATCTTCCTCTTTTTCTTTCTGCAGTCCTTAATCAGATGTCCAGGAATGCCACAAAAATTACACTTCCTCTTGTCATGGGGTTTGTTGTTCTTCCTGCCCTTCTTTGAACCTGTCTTCTTATTCTGTGATCCCTCCACTTTCTTATCTTGAGGTACTTCCACTTTTGCCTCTTTCTTGCCATCCTTGTCTTCCTCCTATAATAATGCCATGTCCACCAGTCTCTCATAAGTTGCACTCATAGGTATATGGGACATAGCTAGGCTGTGCAGTGGCTCATTCAACCCTTTAACAAAATGGAGAGCCTTCTCATGTGGAGTGTTCACTAACTCCAGTCCGAATCTAGCAAGCTGGTTGAATTAGTTGACGTATTCCTTGACCGACATACTTCCCTGTTTGAGAGCTAAGAACTTCTCCATCTGTAGGCTTCGTTCAGCTTGTGAGAGGAATTTCATTTCAAACCTCATTCTGAAATCCTCCCAAGTTTCAACTGGTCTCTGAGCATTAGTAACTTCCCACCAATAAGAGGCTTCGTCTTTAAGCAACCATACGGCCAACTGTATCTTCTGCTTGTCATCCACTTCGAAGATAACAAACAAATCCTCGGTTTCTTTGAGTCAGTTTCTTGCTTCCACGAATGATTCAGTTCCATTAAAGTTCTTTCCACCCATGGCTTAAAAATCTCTACATATCTTTGAGAAAGAATTTGCACATGGAGGAGGAGGAACGGCTGCAGCTAGGGGAGGAGGAACATCTACTGGGCCTGCATCATTAGCCCTAGCCTCTAGGTACCTTCTGAACCAGCCAGGTACCGGTACGCCCTCTGGAAGGTTAAGTTCCCCAGACATGCTGAAATGAAAAAGAAAATATTCAAAACAAAGGATAGAAAATTAGTGCATATGGCTTTGGGGATTATGCCTTTCAGAATAAAAACAACACTTTTTCTTGAAAATGCATCTTTAAAATTCTTTTTGAAAATTAGTTTCCAAAATTTTCATCTGATCTGGCAACCATCAGCTCTGATACCAAGTGAAACACCCCACCTTCATTAAGGTCACTCACAAAGGGAATGCCTTAACTTCGGTGGAGCATTATAGGTAAAAGATACAGATAATTTATAAGACAGACATATAAACAGTGGAAAAACTAAATTTATTTCATAAGTACGTGGTTCAGTCAAAACATTACAACAACTATCTAAAACCAACTTCCAAATCATTACAACAAAATCTCTGTCTTGATTAAAGCATAAAGAAGAATAAAAAAATAATAAGGTAGCATGAATCCCCAATAAGAGTGTATCCAAAGCCATAGCCCAAGGAAAAAGAATCCAAGCAATACATCTACTTTCTTCAAGCTGGAAATGGTCCGAACTAAGCTGAAGTATTCCCTCCCTGCGGACCTTGGGGGGGGGGAACGGAAGAAAAGAAGACGAAAGAAAAATGGGTTAGACATGAGCCTGGTAAGTCCAGTAATTATTTAGCATGGAAAAAGGAAAAAGGATCATGACATGAATAAACTAAACCTAGGACAGCACCCTAGAAATAAGATAATAAAACTGAATATGCTATCGCACTCATTACTATTTCTTTGCACCCACTTGCAAGTGTTTCAACTAGCACCATGTGATCAAGATAAATGATCCCCTTTATCGATCGGCTCCTACTTGTATAGTTTCCTACTTGTGTCATTCGACCCCGCTTGATTGTAGATACCTGTGTTGGACCCACCATGGGGTGTATCAAATCCTATGGTGGCAACCCGACATAATTCAAAATGCACAGTGTATAACTACTGATGCCTAGTGCCTGCTTTTTCCACTCCGGAGTACGTGCATGCCCGCACTCCGTCGGAACCTACACTAACGCACCACCCGCCGTTGTTTTGACCGCTTATAACCAGCCCAGTAATCGTGCCCACCCTGCCTGGTTCAGGGTACCGTGATACATCTATGTGGGTTACTACTGAAATGGGTCCCCTTTGCTAGGGTTTCCTAATCAACATGTTGAAATGGTTAAGTGTTCTCAAATTAACCTAACCCCACCCATCAGTTTAGTTAACATGTTGTATTGGTTAAGTGTTGCCTTAATTAACTTAACCTTACCATTCATGTCTTAGCTTTAA
The DNA here is from genome assembly GCA_030737875.1 of Allium sativum. Classification (NCBI taxonomy): domain Eukaryota; kingdom Viridiplantae; phylum Streptophyta; class Magnoliopsida; order Asparagales; family Amaryllidaceae; genus Allium; species Allium sativum. The sequence continues at coordinate 758,873,650 of CM060922.1, read as the reverse complement.
TTCATTCATTAAAGCACCAATCACTCACATTAGATATGTATTGTTGTAGTCGCTGGATGTGCCGGTCGGTTCCGGGCAGACTTACACCGCAACTCAATCTAACCTCGGGTTCTTTTGGGCTTAATGCACTAACCTCTCACATTAGATCGATATTGTTATGGTTGTTGGACGTGCCAAGCGGTTCCGGACAGTCTTACGCCGTAAATCAATCTAACCTCGGGTTAGGCATATTCGTCTTTTACTTAATTTACATATTTATATGTAAATTATCCACAATTATTGCCATTCAATTCATGCCCCATTTACCCTCTAAATCATGTTCATAATTTTTAGGTATATAAATTATACCATTTTATGCCACTAATCATTTATATGATTATGGGCCAAACTACGCCAATAATATGAAATTTAAGGTTTTTCCCAATGTTACCCCCGTTATACTTTCGCATAATTCACATAGAACGTTAGGCTCGCAACTTAGCCTAACTTATAAACAAAAGGGAAAAGAAAGGAGCATGTACCATTCCCATAACATAAAATAATAAGGATCTAGCTAAACATGTGTCATATAAATTTGGTCTAAACAATGAACTTGCATTTTGGATCCAATTAACATGAATCTTAAGCATATGAACGGGGACTTACATAGAATTACACAAATCTAATTAGGCATGTAAATGTGAACTTGCATTTGACTTGGATCAAATTAACATAGATCAAAACATATGAGAATGTAGATCTAAACGTATAGGCATATATGACTTAGCCTAAAAACTTGTATGTAACATAACATGAAAGAATCACCAAACTTATATATATAACATGATAGGTTCATCACCAGTTTAGCATACAACATGGTAAGTCCAATAAACCACAATAGTCTCATAGGCATATATGATAGAATTGTCACAACAATAGACATGAATTAGCATCACCATTATCTTACAACTAGGCACAGTTCTAGTTTCGCTTTATTACAAATCTTGACTTTTAATTGTTCACATCTAAAGAATAACTGAACTTACAAACAAAAGAAAAATCTTGTTTTTTTGGGATCTGTTTTCTGAAACTGAAAAGCTATCCCTTGATGTAGACTATCGATTATCTAATTTAGATTTGATTTGCAGCTTCTAACTTGCTTTCTAGTTTGCTTCCTAGTTGGAGAAGAATGGTGGCTATGCTAGGTTGACCATGGACAGCATGGCGGCTCCTTGGAATGAAATTGTGTGGTTTAGGGTTGGGTTGTTCATATAGAAGTTTAGATTTATGTGAGCCATTAGATCAACCTAAGAGCAATCAGAACCATCTAGACTAGATAGAGCTATCCAGAAATTGCCACCTATGCCCTAAAGACTTAGCAACAAGTCAGAAATCGTCACGGTTTCGATCTGGGCGAGGGGTCGACCCCTACAGGGGGGTCGATACCCCAGTCGACACCCCTCTTGGGGGGTCGAAACCTATGTCGACCCCCTGGGGGGAGTCGATCCCTATGGGCAGGAATTTTCCTGCCCAGCTGATTCACATGATTTTTAAATTCGAACTGCTTTTGTTTATTTAATTATTAAATTTTCTGTTTAAACATGAAATCTTCTGAACTCCATAACTTCTTCATACGAAGTCCGATTCATGCAAACTCGGACTCTATCTCAAGCAGAATTCCGAGACGAACGCAATGGCGTAACCCGTTTCCATTAATTCTCAGTTTTACAATTAAGTATTCTTTAATTTGTTACATTAGTAAACATAGAAAATACAGGGTGTTACAATAAATTATCGAATCGAGTTAAAAATGATTGGACTGGGTTGGAATAAATTGGGAATGGTCATACATGCGTTAAGCATGATTGGAATGAAGTGTATAAAGATACACATTTAAATTCCATATGAGTTTTTATGCGTCGAATCGGCAAGCCACTTGGCTTTTTGATTTTCTTTTTGAATGGAAAGGGCCTAAAGAGGAGAGTTAAGATTTGAGTTATAGACCAGTACAAAAGAGGTGTTAGCGAAATTTTTCGAAAATTTAAGGAGTTAGAATATTTTTAAGAAAATTTGATAACTAAAAATCAATATATATATATATATATATAATTCAATAAGGAAACGAACTTAAAATAGAATATTATAAACAAAAAGGAAATCTATAATTAAATCTAGTAAAAATTGAAAGAGAAACGTATACACATTTTAAAAATGAGTAATTCGTCTATGTGATGTTGATTGTTCGAGATAAGTAGTCTTGTCCGTTTTGAAGTTAACAATGTTATTCAATCAAGGTATGAGAGTTATTTATACCCCAACTCGGTCGATTTCATTATTAACCAATAAATAGCAAGATTCAGGCTCAAAGATAAAAAGTTTTGAATAAGATTTAGTTGAATGCAGTATTTTGGGTTGTTCTAACAATGTTTTATACAACATTCGTTTTAACCCAGATAAGTGGAATTTTGGAAATATAATAATAAATATTTCTTATGTATAAAAATGAATAGTTGTGAAAAGGAGAAGTGCTTGGAATGTTTTCCAGTTATTAATAGAAGATATTTTCTAAGTATAGAAAATAAAAGAAGACAATATATGGAAATGTTTTCCAAATAGCGGAAACAGCCAAGATGATTGTTGAAAATATTGAGTTAATAAATATCGATAAGAAAATGGAGAAGTGATTTAATTAATTAAATATTAATTAAGGGGCCCAGTGATTTTTTGATACTTTAGATGAATGCTTATTTTTCTTCGATAGCTAAATAACCGATTGTCGAAGTATTGGCGAATATCGTGTCGATATGGAGAGGCCGATTGGTTTATTATTCGAGAACCACTCCGCATTGTCAGTAGCGCTGCGAATCAGATTATATGAAGATAATCGAAGACGGATTAAAGTGCAAGGGCTTCCTATGTTAATCCTGGGTAGAAATTTCCTAAGATGGGTTAATGGAAATTGTGCCTTTGGTTTCATTCAGTCCCAAAACGAAGTGTACGGACGAATGCCTAACGGAGTACTTCCAATGATCGCATATGTTGGTCTGTATAAATATATATGGTGGCGGAGAATTTATTCTCTTATCATAATATCCAGAATATATTTGTGCAAAACAATTAATGATTAACGGATCTGACAATGTGGCATTCAAAGCGATTGTACGATCAATGAATGGTAAGTGATCGTAGCTTCAGGCCTCAACAACTGGGAAATGAAAAAAATCGGGCAGGAAGCATGGCTAAGTGGGTAGCTCCCAATTAGGGTGTATTATCACCTATCTAGAGAAATTCATTCCATTCTTTATTCTATTCGATGCTGTCCCATTCGGGAAAACGGTTGTCGATCCCAATCGTTGGTGATACACATTCGATACACTTAAGCGAAATGAGTGGTCAGGTTATAAGTTATTCTTGTTGAAACCAGTGTATTCCTCTCTAGAGATACACTATCGGAAGATGGTTCCATACCTTGTCATAGTTTAAAATTCGTTACCCAATAAGTGCTCGCGGTTTTGATGGTATATTATGTGTTGTTAGTAATTTAGGGAAACTGGATCTAACTGAAACCCTAAATTAATTATAACGACCCAGATTTTTGTCGAGTAATTTTAAATATTTATTTTTGTTTAAATATTGAATTTATAATATAAATGGAATTTTTCATTGAGATATCGATTCAATAATCAATTATTTAATTTCAATTGTCGTGATACGAAATTGAATTTAATTGAATTCCAAGTTAAAATATTTCAGATGATGAATATATATTCTATTAGAATATATAGATAATAATATTAATTTATTTTTTAAAAATTAATTGTTTTTAATTTAACTTAAATCAATTTAAATTAATATCTTCTACAGATGATCGAATTGGACTTCGTGACCTATCCCAGTGTGTCCGGAATAGTGGTATAACCCCAAAAACGTCTGTTGATGGGTTCAGAAAGTAGTTAGGTATCACGAAGTAATTTAAATTTAAGGATACCGGTTTAAACAATTATAAATAAAATAAAAATAGCATTAATTATTTTCTTCGTTTGTGGACATGAACAAAACAAGTAAAGTCCTCTACCTCCACACAAAGTGGCCTTGCTGTTCAAAGAAAAACCACACCCCTTTCCTATTTAAAACCGCACCTACCCTCCTCTTTAGTTCTCTCTTCTGTTAAAACTAAAATGGTCGATGTCTCTAATTCGAACCAACCCCTTCTCATTCAAAAATCGAAATCAAACGGCAGGAGACTTCCATCATCAATACACGATAGTTTTGAGAGCTCGAGGGTTCGAGCGACATTCTAGGGTTCACGATAAGTGAGGCAAGTTGAGAGTCCTTCGCATTGGTCAGAATGAGGAGCGATGGGAAGGATTCGAGCTAGGGTTGAACTCGATTTCAGGAATAAGGATTTGGGGGGGTACGCGAGTTAGTTTATGGTGGTATTTGGGGGTTCAAAATCTGTTACTTGGTTGAGCGTGAAGTGGAGATCGACATGTGAGGGTTTGAGATGTGTTACTGTGGTGTTCGAGTATAACGTGGAGTCGATAGGATGGAAGGGGATTTTGGGATACTGGTGATAGAAAAGGGGCAGTCGGTTTGGAAGGGTGGGTCTGGACAGCGAAGAAAATGGACTTTTGTTTGGATGGCGATGTACTGTCAGGGATTGGGTGTGAAGTCGTGATGGCGATGGGAGCATCATGTCGCGTGTTCAGTAATGGAGAGCTGAAGCTCGGAAAGAAGAAGCAAATAAGGGGGAGGTCTTACTGAGTTGTGTGAAAGAGGGGGTTGTTGATGTTGGATCTAGAATAACACTAGAGGGGGGATGAATAGGGTTTTTCACAATTTTTTAACTGAAATGAAAAACTGACAGGATATATAATAATAAACAGATCACAGAATATAACAGAAATAGAAATGCAGAAAGTAAATCACACACAGATATACCCAGCTTCGGCAAAAACCCTGCCTACTGCTGCATTTCTAAGGTTTCTACTAGGTGATAGAACAGATCATGCATACAAGACCATGTACACTCGCAAACCCTGCTCCTATTCTAACCCTATGCTCAAATCCCTAGACTGACCGATATCCACTCGATCAGATTTTCCCTGATTACAACCCTATAAACAGTAACCCAGATTTTACAGACTCTGTCAACTGTCAGTCAACACCTTGACTGAATTCCCCTAGTATTTTACAGACACTAGAAACTGGTTGATCGTTTAGTTTTACAACTTGAAATAAAAACAATACAAAAAATTAAACAAGAAACAACTATAAAACCCTAGTACAAAAAGATAGCCTCCCCTTTTAAATTATTGGCTTAGCCAATTTTCATGTTGGTCGGCCCGCTCCTTTTCTCATTTGCCCAATCTCCATAACCCGATGTCTCTTGTTCTCTGGAAAACAGAAAATGGCGGTTTCAAAATAGAAACTAGGGTTTCTTCTAGTTGGCTCTAAATCGAATCATGAATTCTGAAGAGATTGAAAAAAAAATGTTCTCTAAAGCTCGAGCAAATTCGTGGCTTGCTTTCTGATGCGTCGATTTGGACTTCCCTCTCTGGCACTCGATCGAAACCCTAATATGATTTTGTGAGTAATTCGATTCTCTTGGAACTCTTTTTAATTGTTTGCGTTGGATTTCAAAAAAAATTTATAAATTGCCTGTGATGATGTGGTGTAATATAGGATAAAAGAATCCTATGATAGCTCTCTGATTTCACGATTATGACTTGGCTGATTTGTCCCTGATTTGCGTTTTCCTCTTTTTAATTCTCGACTGAAATTGATTTTTTGAATTTGAAAAAAGGTATTGAAAAACTTGCGTGATTTGATGAACTGTCCCTTGTGAATTTCGATTGCTTGCTTTGTTTGATTGAATCGGCCTTGTTTAAGTTTTGCTGCATGACTTTCTTCTTTTTGCTTGGCTTGATTCTACAAATTTAATGCCATGATTGATTTGTGAACCTTGTGAATGAATTTTCTGGAGATAATTCTTGCCCAATTTTGCTTGATACTTTCTGAAAGTAATTGATTTATTTCTTACCAAGAATGGAATTGTGATTTCTCAGAAAAGCTTTGCCAAGAATGATTTGTGGAAAACAATTTAAAGACATGCCAAATATTTCTTCTATGGACTTTCAATATTCAGGAATCAAATTGAATTTGTCTTGCCATCCTTTAAGAAAATTTATTGCCCAGTATTAGTTGAACAATTTCAGTAAAACAGGACTGAATGGATTTTGTGGTCCCTTGACATTTCTGAAATCATTTTAGGCATTACTTCTTTCACAACCATGTATTTGTTTAACATTCCTGCTATGCCGTGAACCCCCATGATATAATTGCTGCATGATTGATTGCTTTGCTGCTGGCCTTGTATATTGCACCTTGCCATCAGCTTTCCCATTTTAAAATCACTTTAAAAAAATTGCCTTAAAATCACACTGTGATTTTTGTGAGACAGTCTTGCCAAATATTGTGCATATGAAATCTGAAATAATTGTTGCCAAAAATGTGTACACTGACCAAAATCAATTTTGTCACATCAGTTCTGTTTTTCTGGAAATTGTATTTCTTGCATTTGTTTCTTGCCATGATTGCTGAGGTTTTTTTTTTCTTTCATAAAAATTGTTTGCCGAATCACCAATACTTGATACTTGCCTGATTTTGATCACTGAACTTTGGATACATTAAAAGCCTTGTCGTGTTGATGATTTTAAAAAAAACTTTGGAAATGATATTCAGCAGATTTAAACATTTGCCAATTATGCTTGATGTTTATTTCATGAGTGCCTTAATCTTTTCTCGAACCATTTGAACCTGAATGAATAGCTCGTATATGAAATATGTTGCCACTGCACATCTGCCATCCCTGTCAACCTGATTTAAACGTGATCCACCATCATTTGCACACTTGCTTATGCACCTTGAAACTGCCCAGTTTGCATTACCATATATACTTGTATACTTGCTCTACCATGCTTGCTTGAAAGTCATGTACATATGCAACTTACTATTGTTCCTGGACTTGAATGTTTGCTCTTGTGAACATGTACTTTTTATACTTGACTTGCTGTCTTTGTTTCAATACTGAATCACCATGCTTAGCTTAAGTACATGAACATGCTGCTCTACCAGTTTTTCTTAAAAAAATGCTGACTGGAACTTGTTTTTGTGCTCGACCCTTTTAAGCTGTACCACTATGCATGTCCACTGTTCTTTCATGTAGAATCCTGCTCATGTGCATGCTTCATACTTGTACACCCCTGATCTTGTATGTTCATGCTGTGTTACACCGTTGTATCTTCTCCTGAGTTGATTTGCATGTAGATTTCACCATTCATGAATGATGTTGAGTAGCTCCACTATTCTGCACACATTTATGTATGCTTGATTTGTTATGTTGCATTTGTTGATCTGCCACCTTTGTTTCTCTCTTTTGAGCTGAAGTATTTGCACTGCCATTTCTCTTTTTATTTTTACCTTGTCTTTTGACTCTGAAACAAAAGAAACAAAAAAAAACAACAGTCAAACTGTACTGTGTTGAGGCTGATCAGAATCAGTCGGTTCTGATCAGCAAACCAGTATGGTTATGGCGTGGCTGTTAAAGTCTGAAAAATGATGAGAAACACACCGAGATCTGAGGCAAATAAATTTTCAAAATAAAAAATATATCTGCTTAGAATTTTAGAAATCATTTCTGTATCAGATACTGTGTGTGTGTTTCTGTGATGACAGGTAAAAAGACTGGACTGACTGATAAGCTGTGAAGACAGTGAAGACAGAAGACTGAAAGCAGAACAGTGTTAGTGTGTGTGTGTGTGTAAGTGTCTGTATAAGAGTCAATGTGTAGCTGAGGGACTAATATATATGAAAAAATGATTGTACTGATTATTTGTAATAAACAAAATCTATTTGAAATAAAGTATAATTTCATTGTTGTTAAACGGACTTGTCTATTCTATTCTGTTGATTTATAAGTACAACAATTCTGTGAAGCAATTAAATAGTGGAGTTGAAAATAATTATATTGTTTGAGTGTTTGAAATATAATATTTAATTTAAATAAAATACTGTAAGAAAATATGAATATCTATACAGTCGTATTCTATTTAAATATAAATATAATATTCCTGTTTGTGATCTAGAATAACAGTACGATTTCAAACACATTAATAATAATATTTATTTGGTTGTTATCATCAAACAAAAATCATATAACTGTGTATACAACACTGTTATATGCAACAATCTCCCCCTTTTGATGATGACAAACAAATAAAAGATTTTGAACACAATAACTGTGTTCGACAGTGAATATTGAACTCCCCCTATTTATTAGCTCCCCCTACAACAGACAACTCCCCCTATAAATGTGCATGAGTGAGATGAATAATAAATTTTCAAAATTAAAAATATTTATAAAATATTCACTCATAGATCAAAATCTAAATCCATTCTCCCCCTTTTGTTATCATCAAAAGGATACAGAGTTTAAAATACAGATGAAAATTGACTAAAAATATAATTTCAGCTTAAGAGTAAGAACGGTCATCATTAATTTCAATCAGTCAAACAAAAATCATAATAAACTAAGAACTGGTGGCATATTTCACATTGTAGAGAATGACGGATTTACGATGAATTTTATATAGAATGGAGAGAGTTTTAAAAACAATTCATTTCCAATTATTTTCAAAGGATTTTTATAAAGCACAAAAACAGTGATGGATTTGGACTAAAATCAATAATTCAACTTAAGTGAGAAAATCGAATAATCTCAAATCCCAATACCTATCAATCAACAAATCATAATACGTCGTAAAATTTCAACATATTTCATAGAATAGAAGATGGATTGATAGGATGGCTTTTATACTCAGAGGAGAATTTCAAAATTTATTTCTATTTTTAGCACTTTATTTCCTTTTTATTTAAGAGCACACTGACCACGCATAACCAGAGCTTGGATTTTTAAATGGAATCTGTCGCAGCTTAAATTATAAGACGTCTCATAACCATGCATGACCAGAGCTTGGATTTTTAAATAAGGTTAGAGACACTCTTATATATTAATTATATTTTTATCATTTTCAGCTTTATAAAAGAAAAAGAAAAACTCCTCGATATATGAAACCAATATGGATGATAGAAATGTGGTAGGCACAGAAATGGACTGTGAAATAAATTTCTAAATTAATTATATTATGAAATAAGTTCGACTGTACAGGGATTATTGAAAATTTTCAATTCTCACTAATTCTGAATAATAATATAGTCCCATTTCTATCACAAATAATTTTCACTGTTTCAAAACAAGATGATTTTTCCTTTTAAAAAAAATAAACTCTCCACATTAATATAAAATCATGATGGATGGCAGACGGGTGATAGATAAAGGAGATGGTCGTGAAATAATTGCCAGTTCAAAGATATTATAATAAATATTCAACCATCATGAAAATCCAAATAAAATCTCCTCTTGTTGTGAAATATACTGCAGTCACAATTCATCACAATTTCAAAAACTGATAATAATTTTGATGAATTATAAACACAGCACAAATTGGATATTGATTTCAATTTCTGAATGAATAAAAATAAATAATTTTTAAAATTGAAAATCAATTACAAGAAGAATTTATACAGATTTATACAAGGGAAAAAAAATGTGTATGGTGTCTATACAAGGTGAAAAATTCAAAGACAGATGGATGCAAAAGCTGATACCAATTATAGTCTCCTTTATCGAGGAATTTAATTACACCCTGATGGACTATCATGGACATCTCAGACCAAAGAAATTTAAACACAAACTTAGCCAGACAAATTTAGCACATTTATTTGTATAAGGCAAAAAAAATGTGTGGATCTATACAAGGTGAAAATTTGAATCTCAGTACAGATGGGTGAAACAAATATAAGCACTTCTGATACCACTTGGTGTCTCTATTAACAAATTTTAATCATAAAGCCCAAACAGACAAGATTACAAATTTGGCACAATTATCAGAGCATCAGTCAGATTAAAGCGGGCAGTTATTTGAAAACAGTATCAGAGCAGCACAGAGACAGTTTCCAAGCAAGCAAGTCAAGATGATGGTCGAAAAAAAAAATCATGATCCCAGATTAAAAATATACTTTATTTTAAATCATTTGAAGAAAAGTGAAAGAATTAGTATTTAACGAATCAATCACACCAGGTTATATTTCAGATTCAAAATTATGTGTGAGATTCAATAAATAAATAATTTCAAATGATTTTAAACAAATATATATTCAAATCAAATAATCATACAATAACAATGATACTTATGACCATATTTTCAAAAGAGTTTTCACAAATATTTTTGACAATCACAAGAGAGATTTCAAATCATTTACATCAAGACTGAATAATAATTCATGATCCAAAAATAATGGTTTATTCGAAATCATTTGAACAAATGTAAATCATAAGATACAATGAACCAATCACACATAATTAATAACTTCAGATTTGAGAGGTGTGTGAGATTCAAAATATCAAAAATTTCAAATGATCTCAAACAAACAAAATCTAAACCAGATGATCATGAATAACGGTGAAATTCAAGATGTAAGACATATTAAAAAATGTCTAAGCCAATCTGAAAAATTAAAGAAATTATCACGACTGATAAATAACAGAGTGTACTGTAATGAGTATAATATTTTAAGCGCTTCCAAAATTAATTGAAAGAAACTCAAAACAGCATAAGAGTGTGAAATTTCATTAATTATTCAGATCTTCGAAAATTTAGAATTCAAATTAACAGTGTTCAAGATATGGCACGAATACATCAACACAGTTATGAATTCAGAAATAAAAATATACTTCAAAATAATTGCAGATATTTACAAGATTAAGTACAATATCTGGAAAAAAAACATCAGAGTTCTATACACGCAAAACAAAATTCCAGAATATCATGAATACTGCAATTCAAGAAGCACAAAAAATTATGGCAGTGATAAATCAAATCAGAATAGACAGAAGAAAGAGATAGAAGGGAGAAGAAGAAGAAAAAAAGCCAAAAGAAAACAGAAAATATTTACAGAGGTGAGTTTAGAGATCATACCAGAAACCAGTGTATATCAGAAACTCTAACTCAACAGATTTTGGCTGAAGGAACCGTAAATGATACAGAAGTATAAATCAGCTTGATTTCAAATTTCTTTTCAGCACAGTAGTTCCTCAGCCACCCTTCTTCGGTACCTAACAGTTGAGAGGATTGAGTGGTCTAACAAAATTAGAAAAACCACTCGTAGTTTTATTAACATCTTTCGGTACCCAGACTTGCTTGTATAACAATCCATCTGAATTTACCTTTGTTCCCTTTGGAACCCATATCTGTTTGAATTTAACAATGTTTGTTTTATCTCTTCTTGGGATCCAGGATTGTTTAGATGAATTATTACAAAACAAATTCAAATTTTGCTTTTGATTCAAAAATCCTTTGGAATTAACAAAGTTCAAATTCTCAAGACGATTCTTTTCAAAGAAAGTTGAAGGATTTTTAAAATCGTTTGAGCTTCTCCTTTCAGAAAACTCAGATTTCCCAAAACCAAGTCCACTTCTATTTCCCAATGAAAATTGATTTTTCAACAACATATTTAAAGATTTCTCACCATTTGAAAATTTTGCCAGGGTTGTTTCAAGTTGTTGAATTTTAGTTTTAAGATCACCATTTTTTTTCAATAAATCTGAACAATTATTTTCAGTGATCTTACATCTTTCAAAATTAGATTTCAAAACCAAATTTTCATCTTTAAGCAGATTAATTTTGGTTTGGGACTCAGCAATCTCAGATTCAAAAAGTTTTTGTTTTTCAAACCCAAATTTCTTGGATTTTTCAATCTCTTTTTCCAGTTCTTTCAAAATCAAATCAGATTTCAACAAAATTTCTTTTTCAGCAATTTCAAATTTGGAATATATATCAGTCTTAAAACTTTCAAATTCCTTTTGCAAAAGATTATTCAAATTTGATATCTCAGTCTTGTTCTCATTTAAGATCAAAATTTCATTTTCAAACTTTTGAATATTTTTATTGAGATGAACAAGATTGGTTTTCAATTTAAAACAATTTTTGCAAACTGAATTTGAAGAATTTTTAAAATATTCTAGTTGTGATTCCAAATTATTAATTTTGCTGGTCAACTCAAAATTCTTAGATTTCAGAGACTTATTTTTTAGTTGGAGTTTATCAACAGACTTCGTTAAATCAAGACACATGTAAACCAAATCTTCATATGAGAGATTTTCTGTTTCAGCATTTGTTGATTCTCCATCATCTGATTCATCTGAGGTTTCATCTACATGACTTGTTAAGCATAGATCTGAATCAGAGTTGACAATCTGGGGTTTTGAGCTGTTGTCAGATTTTCCATACAACTTGTTGAGAGTTCTCCAAACTTCCTGTGCAGATAAACAATGACAGATAAGATTAAACTGTTCAGTGCTAAGATAGTCAAATATAATTTTCATAGCACAAGCATTGAAATTAATATCTACACTATCAAACCCATTGATAATAACATCCCAACATTTAATATTAACAGATTTTAAATAAAATTCCATTTTGGATTTCCAGTTTAAAAAAATCTGTTCCAGTGAAAATAGTAGGAGATGAACTGGACTGACTCCCTATTGGTTGACACCTAGGAATCACCATTACTCTAGAGTTAACAGAATACCTGCTCTGATACCACTTGTTGGATCTAGAATAACCCTAGAGGGGGGTGAATAGGGTTTTTCACAGTTTTTTAACTGAAATGAAAAACTGACAGGATATATAATAATAAACAGATCACAGAATATAACAGAAATAGAAATGCAGAAAGTAAATCACACACAGATATACCCAGCTTCGGCAAAAACCCTGCCTACTGCTGCATTTCTAAGGTTTCTACTAGGTGATAGAACAGATCATGCATACAAGACCATGTACACTCGCAAACCCTGCTCCTATTCTAACCCTATGCTCAAATCCCTAGACTGACCGATATCCACTCGATCAGATTTTCCCTGTTTACAACCCTGTAAACAGTAACCCCGTTTTACAGACTCTGTCAACTGTCAGTCAACACCTTGACTGAATTCCCCTAGTATTTTACAGACACTAGAAACTGGTTGATCGTTTAGTTTTACAACTTAAAATAAAAACAATACAAAAAATTAAACAAGAAACAACTATAAAACCCTAGTACAAAATGATAGCCTCCCCTTTTAAATTATTGGCTTAGCCAATTTTCATGTTGGTCGGCCCGCTCCTTTTCTCATTTGCCCAATCTCCATAACTCGATGTCTCTTGTTCTCTGGAAAAAAGAAAATGGCGGTTTCAAAATAGAAACTAGGGTTTCTTCTAGTTGGCTCTAAATCGAATCATGAATTCTGAAGAGATTGAAAAAAAAATGTTCTCTGAAGCTCGAGCAAATTCGGGGCTTGCTTTCTGATGCGTCGATTCGGACTTCCCTCTCTGGCACTCGATCGAAACCCTAATATGATTTTGTGAGTAATTCGATTCTCTTGGAACTCTTTTTAATTGTTTGCGTTGGATTTCAAAAAAAAATTATAAATTGCCTGTGATGATGTGGTGTAATATAGGATAAAAGAATCCTATGATAGCTCTCTGATTTCACGATTATGACTTGGCTGATTTGTCCCTGATTTGCGTTTTCCTCTTTTTAATTCGCGACTGAAATTGATTTTTTGAATTTGAAAAAAGGTATTGAAAAACTTGCGTGATTTGATGAACTGTCCGTTGTGAATTTCGATTGCTTGCTTTGTTTGATTGAATCGACCTTGTTTAAGTTTTGATGCATGACTTTCTTCTTTTTGCTTGGCTTGATTCTACAAATTTAATGCCATGATTGATTTGTGAACCTTGTGAATGAATTTTCTGGAGATAATTCTTGCCCAATTTTGCTTGATACTTTCTGAAAGTAATTGATTTATTTCTTACCAAGAATGGAATTGTGATTTCTAAGAAAAGCTTTGCCAAGAATGATTTGTGGAAAACAATTTAAAGACATGCCAAATATTTCTTCTATGGACTTTCAATATTCAGGAATCAAATTGAATTTGTCTTGCCATCCTTTAAGAAAATTTATTGCCCAGTATTAGTTGAACAATTTCAGTAAAACAGGACTGAATGGATTTTGTGGTCCCTTGACATTTCTGAAATCATTTTAGGCATTACTTCTTTCACAACCATGTATTTGTTTAACATTCCTGCTATGCCGTGAACCCCCATGATATAAGTGTTGCATGATTGATTGCTTTGCTGCTGGCCTTGTATATTGAACCTTGCCATCTGCTTTCCCATTTTAAAATCACTTTAAAAAAATTGCCTTAAAATCACACTGTGATTTTTGTGAGACAGTCTTGCCAAATATTGTGCATATGAAATCTGAAATAATTGTTGCCAAAAATGTGTACACTGTCCAAAATCAATTTTGTCACATCAGTTCTATTTTTCTGGAAATTGTATTTATTGCATTTGTTTCTTGCCATGATTGCTGAGGTTTTTTTTTCTTTCATAAAAATTGTTTGCCGAATCACCAATACTTGATACTTGCCTGATTTTGATCACTGAACTTTGGATACATTAAAAGCCTTGTCGTGTTGATGATTTTAAAAAAAACTTTGGAAATGATATTCAGCAGATTTAAACATTTGCCAATTATGCTTGATGTTTATTTCATGAGTGCCTTAATCTTTTCTCGAACCATTTGAACCTGAATGAATAGCTTGTATATGAAAGATGTTGCCATTGCACATCTGCCATCCCTGTCAACCTGATTTAAACGTGATCCACCATCATTTGCACACTTGCTTATGCACCTTGAAATTGCCCAGTTTGCATTACCATATATACTTGTATACTTGCTCTACCATGCTTGCTTGAAAGTCATGTACATATGCAACTTACTATTGTTCCTGGACTTGAATGTTTGCTCTTGTGAACATGTACTTTTTATACTTGACTTGCTGCCTTTGTTTCAATACTGAATCACCATGCTTAGCTTAAGTACATGAACATGCTGCTCTACCAGTTTTTCTTAAAAAAATGCTGACTGGAACTTGTTTTTGTGCTCAACCCTTTTAAGTTGTACCACTATGCATGTCCACTGTTCTTTCATGTAGAATCCTGCTCATGTGCATGCTTCATACTTGTACACCCCTGATCTTGTATGTTCATGCTGTGTTACACCATTGTATCTTCTCCTGAGTTGATTTGCATGTAGATTTCACCATTCATGAATGTTGTTGAGTAGCTCCACTATTCTGCACACACTTATGTATGCTTGATTTGTTATGTTGCATTTGTTGATCTGCCACCTTTGTTTCTCTCTTTTGAGCTGAAGTATTTGCACTGCCATTTCTCTTTTTATTTTTACCTTGTCTTTTGACTCTGAAACAAAAGAAACAAAAAAAACAGCAGTCAAACTGTACTGTGTTGAGGCTGATCAGAATCAGTCGGTTCTGATCAGCAAACCAGTATGGTTATGGCGTGGCTGTTCAAGTCTGAAAAATGATGAGAAACACACCGAGATCTGAGGCAAATAAATTTTCAAAATAAAAAATATATTTGCTTAGAATTTTAGAAATCATTTATGTATCAGATACTGTGTGTGTGTTTCTGTGATGACAGGTAAGAAGACTGGACTGATTGATAAGCTGTGAAGACAGTGAAGACAGAAGACTGAAAGCAGAACAGTGTCAGTGTGTGTGTGTAAGTGTCTGTATAAGAGTCAATGTGTAGCTGAGGGACTAATGTATATGAAAAAAATGATTGTACTGATTATTTGTAATAAACAAAATCTGTTTGAAATAAAGTATAATTTCATTGTTGTCAAACGGACTTGTCTATTCTATTCCGTTGATTTTTAAGTACAACAATTCTGTGAAGCAATTAAATAGTGGAGTTGTAAATAATTGTACTGTTCGAGTGTTTGAAATATAATATTTAATTTAAATAAAATACTGTAAGAAAATATGAATATCTATACAGTCGTATTCTATTCAAATATAAATATAATATTCCTGTTTGTGATGTAGAATAACAGTACGATTTCAAACACATTAATAATAATATTTGTTTGGTTGTTATCATCAAACAAAAATCATATAACTGTGTATACAACACTGTTATATACAACAGTTGAGTCAAACGATGGAGGGACTGGAGCTCAAATTTGGTGGTTCGGTTTGGTAATTGTTGGACTGGTATTTGGGAATTTGGCACTAGAAAGTGCGATCTGCTATGTTGGAATGGAATGATAAACAAGCATTTTAATGGACAGTTGGAGTTCACTTAAGCAAATAAGAAGGATTGGGG
Organism: Allium sativum; assembly: GCA_030737875.1. Taxonomy (NCBI): domain Eukaryota; kingdom Viridiplantae; phylum Streptophyta; class Magnoliopsida; order Asparagales; family Amaryllidaceae; genus Allium; species Allium sativum. Next base: position 758,857,310 of record CM060922.1, on the reverse strand, counting down.
TAGATATGGATGGTTTGAAGCAGCAAGTTTCGGTGGTTAGTGATGATTGGTGATGGGAAAACGAGATGGTTGGTGCTGAGTTTGACATAGGGAGGTGGTACAGTACCATGATTCGAAGCAATATTAGGGAAGGAGTGTAAACAGCGGGAATAAGGTAAATTTAGTCGTCATTTAATTTTAACAAGTAATGATTAATTAAAATGGTATTAAAATTTTAAATGCACATATATATTTATATAAATTCATATTAACTAAAGCATGTTAAATTCGTACAAGATTTAATTGAGTAGCATTAGTCGAGTAGTCCATAGCTACGAATTTCATAAGCTTGGAATGAATCTGGGATCAGAATGGATCAAAGTATGAAATAAATGTGAGTAAATCTCACTCACCTCTTTTAGAATTTTTTTTATTCGTTAAAAATAATTGTTGTTGCTTGTTTGGTTGCGTTAAAAAATTATGTGACATGTTTAAATATATATAGTTATTTAGGGTTGACTATTATATATATTGGGTTGATGATTGGATTGTTCCCGCAGTATCATTAGCGGATGCCTGCAGTTTCATAGCGGATGATTTCCCTATGCGCCCCACAAATATATATATTAGTGGATGACCTTCATACCGCGATATCCTGCCTCGAAGCAGGACAAGTATTACTATGTTGACTAACGTATGTGGATGCATAAAACTGGTTGGAGGAATCCGACTGGATTCCTCAAAAATATATTATCTGTTTGTTTATTTGTTTGCATATATACTGTCATATATGATGTGTAGGAAAACCTGAAATAAATAATTGGTTGTTTGGTGTCTAAATATCACTGGGCCTAAGGGTTGATTTATAAAATATCATGGAAAGGATATTTGAGATTTTAAAGGTAAATTCTATTTTTTTTCTAAATAGAATTTGAAATTCGAATAGAATAAAAATATTAACTTGTTTTGAATATTTAAAACAAGTAGTTCGCTTATAAACAAAGTTTATAAAGGAGGTGAAATGAATTATCATTAGATAAATTCAGAAAATATGAGTGTGAATTTGAAAAGGGAAATTTATTTTTCCAAAGTAAAATATTTATTTCAAATGAAGTTGAAGTCAAGACTTGTTTTAATACATATAAACAAGTAATACAAGGCGATGTTTACAAAGAAAGGTGAAAAACCATAAATTGGATAATATGGATATTTTAATTCAAATGGAATTTAAATAAAGGGAATTCGAATTTAGAATTTGAATATAGAAATTTAAATGGAATTTGTTTATAGAAATTGAATGGAGTTGGGATATAGAAAATTCAAATATGAATTCAAATATAGAATTTGAATATAGAATTCAAACAGAATTGAAAATGGAGGTTGAATATAGAATTCAAATAGAATTGAAAATGGAATTTAAATATATGAAATGTAAGTGAAATGGAATTCAATTAGTTTATAAGAAGGTTGAAAATATATTTGAACATGTCATGTTCAAATATACAAGTGAAGTAGGCAAAGAATTAATTAAAGAATTAATTAACAAGTTGAGTTAAAACGGGTGTAGTAAGATGAAATGAATTAGAAATGACGGATATACATGAGACAGGTTTGGAATGAATCGTTAGAAGAGTATAAATATAATGCTCGACAAAAAGGTATGTATTTAATACGTATATGAGATTTATGCGCCGTATCGGCTAGTCGCTTGGCTTTTCCTTTTTCTTTTTGATTGGAGAGGGCCTGTGTGGCAGCTTGGGGATTTTCCCGATGCTCCCCGTACAAAGGAGGTTATGGCAAATTTTTCCGAAAATTTAAGGAGTTAGAATATTTTTAAGGAGATTTGATAAACTAGAAATCGATCTATCGATATATATAAAATTCGATAATGAAACGAACTTAAAATAGAATATTATAAACGAAAAGGAATTTTATAAATAAAATCCTAGGAGATATACATTTTAAAGTGGACGATGATTTAAAAACAATGGATTTGCAGATCTAAAATGATCGTGTTAATAAGAAGTTAATCAAATGGAGTTAAAGAAATAGGGTTAAGCAGAATTAGAAACTGACTGGAAATTAGTTGAGTTGAACGACTTTTTGAGTATCAATCTAATGTTGGTTTCGGCCTTTGGGGTTTATACTTAGGAATTGTTCTCTTACTAGTTTACAGTTAGAGTCTGATAGATGTGGAAGAATAATGATATGTAAATATGCAATGGGAATGTTTTCCAGAGTTAATAACATATATTTTCTTAATATAGAAAATAAGGAAATATGAATATATATATATATGTTTGATGATGTGATTGATAATTCCATTTGGAAATAAGATCGTTGTTTGTACACAGAATTTTTTCATTTGATAGTTAAATCACCGACTATCAAAGTTTTGACCATTTTAATGTTGTTAATATGGAGAGACCGGTTGGATTCTTATCCAAAGAACCACTCCGTATTGGCATAAGCGTTGCGAATCATATATGCCAAAGAAAATTGAATACGGAGTAAAGTGCAAGGGTTGTTGTATAAGTCCTAGGTAGAGATTGCCTAGGATGGATGTACTAAATAGTGCCTTCAGTTTCGTTCAATCCCAGAACCAATGTAAGTGGACGAATGTCTGACAAAGTATTTCCAATGATCAAATGGGTTGGTATGTATAAATATATATGGTTGCAACGGATTTATTCCCTTAGCATAACATCCAGAATATTTGTGCAAATAAATTAATGATTAACGGATCTGATGATGTGGCATTCAAAGTGATCGTGTTATCAATGAATGGAAAGTAATCGTAGCCTCAGGCCTCAACAACCGATAAATGACAAAAATCGGGCAGGCAACATGACTATGTGGTTAGCTCCCATTAGGGTGTATTATCACCTATCTAGAGATTCATTTTATTCCTTATTCTATTCGATGTTGTCCCATTCGGGAAAACGGTTGCTTATCCCAACCGTTGGTGATATACATTCAATACACTCAAGCGAAATTAGTGGTCGGTCATGTGTGGCTGAGTTGCAAGATGTTCTTGTTGAACTCAGTGTATTCTCCTCTAGAGATACACCAGCGGCAGGTGGTTCCATACGTTGTCATAGTTGGAAATCCATTTCCCAATACGTGCTTGCGGTTTTGATTGTATACTATATATGTAGAACGTGAGATGAAAGCGTTTCTGCTAGATGATTATTATATTGTGGTTGATAGGCATTATTATAATATCAAAAGGTTTTTGATATAAAGATATTTTAGATTCTCATAAGGGAAAAACCCTTTCCGTTATACGGCGTGGTCTTATGAGATATCGTTTTCTTGTTCAAGCTGATTTAAATTGTTTACTCATACTAGTCCATGTTGCGTGCTTAGTGCATGTGTCACATGATAGGGGGTTCTCGCTTTTCGTTAGGTGGCGAACGGGAGACTCTTACTCCTACATGTCCCTAGTAATGGGTTGGTTATGAAGTCGAAAGGCTGGCCGTAAAACGTGGTGCTGGGGTACCAGTGTAAGTCACGGTGGGATATTAGCCCGCTATCTGGGGGGATGAAGGGATGGTTGCAAGCCTACCGACCTGGAGTTTATTTTGTTTTGTTTTACCTAAACTCTTGGGTGCCTAAATTTGCACGGGCAGTCAAGTAGTTCAGGTGTTTACATATATTTGGAGGAGCTTGGAGCAGGAGGCTTCAACGTTAGTTATCTAGTGTTATTTCCGCTGTATAGTAAGTGTTGTACCCTAATAATGATGTTTGTATATACAGTTCAAATTTTGTATTCCAAAATCTGTTATATATATTATATTTTGTTCCGCTGCGATGTGAGATTCTGTGTTGTGTTTCTGTTCTTCTTCTTATATTCTAAGTTTCTTTCTTTCTATTTCTCATTCTCTAACTTCTTTCAATAATGATTCGTATTTCTGTGCAATTTGGGTTGGACGTGTGTTGTATTTAGTCAACTTAGATAGAACGGATTTGCGGGCCATTACAGTTGGTATCAGATCTTAGGTTGAGCGAACACCTAGGCTTTGTGGAATTGTGGTCATTAGAGATAGGGTCAGTAGTACCCTAGAATGAGTTGAGTGTATATATATACGAGAGAGCTTATTTGTTATTTGATATAAAAACTGTTTTATATTGTGTTGACTAGTCTGCTGATTGAATTATGAATTCTGATCGAATCGTGGGACGCCACGATGTCGATAGGAGTTTATAAACAATTGAACAGAAGATTGGACACGATATTGTTTTAAATGGTGAGTTGATTGTTAGAATTATAATCAAATAAGATTATAAAATTGGAAATGGTTATATATAACCAAATTAATTTGTATATGAATGAAATATATACGAATGAGACGAATTAAAATTAAATTCAAACTAGAATTTGGAATATAAATCCTGGGAAGTTGAAAAAATATATTTTCTAAAGTATATTAAAAGATATAGCTTTGTTTTTGGAAGGATTTTTGAATAAAAATCATTTTTGAATGGATTAAAGAACTCATTTCAGTCACTGGGAAATAATTCTGATGATGAGTCGACCATCATCAGTGTTCATTTTCGAGTTTCTAAGTGATGGATTGCTACCTTAGAAAAGTTTTGATGGAAATTTGTTTTAAAGGAAAATAAGTGGTTTGAAAATTCAAATATTTTGAATTTGAAATGGAAGTAAATATATGTATATATTTATGTGATTTTGAAAGGGATTTGAAATAGAAACCTAGGAATTTAAATTCTGGAATTAAATTTAACTTAAACAAGTTAAATGAATCAAAAGTGAATAAATTGATTTAGAATCAATTTGAATGAAATTGAATGCCTATGAATGGAATATGAATTGGATATGAATATACTTAAAATAAATCATTCAGATTTAATTAATGGAAACCAAAGTTTATGGGAATTAAAATTTGTTGAAATATAAATTGTAGAGTTTCAACATAAGTGAAATTGAAAGAGTTAATGGGCTTGTAGCATTTTTCCTACCTTAGTAATTTCGGGTATGAAATTCTTTTAAGTGGGGAAGAATGTAACAACCCAGATTTTTGTCGAGTAATTTTAAATATTTATTTTTGTTTAAATATTGAATTTAAAATATAAATGGAATTTTTCATTGAGATATCGATTCAATAATCAATTATTTAATTTCAATTATCGTGATACGAAATTGAATTGAATTCCAAGTTAAAATATTTCAGATGATTAATACATATTCTATTAGAATATATAGATAATAATATTAATTTATTTTTGAAAAATTATTTGTTTTTAATTTAATTTAAATCAATTTAAATTAATATCTTCTACAGATGATCGAATTGGACTTCGTGACCTATCCTAGTGTGTCCGGAATAGCGGTATAACCCCAAAAACGTCTGTTGATGGGTTCAGAAAGGAGTTAGGTATCACGAAGTAATTTAAATTTAAGGATACCGGTTTAACCAATTATAAATAAAATAAAAATAGCATTAATTCTTTTCTTCGTTTGTGGACATGAACAAAACAAGCTGAGTCCTCTACCTCCACAAAGTAGCCTTGTTGTTCAAAGAAAAACCACACCCATTTCCTATTTAAAACTGCACCTACCCTCCTCTTTAATTCTCTCTTCTGTTAAAACTAAAATGGACGATGTCTCTAATTCGAACCAACCCCTTCACATTCAAAAATTGAAATCAAACGGCAGGAGACTTCCATCATCAATACACGATAGTTTTGAGAGCTCGAGGGTTCGAGCGATATTCTAGGGTTCGCGATAAGTGAGGCAAGTTGAGAGTCCTTCGCACTGGTCAGAGTGAGGTGCGATGGGAAGGATTCGAGCTAGGGTTCAACTCGATTTCAGGAATAAGGATTTGGGGGGTATGCGAGTTAGTTTATAGTGGTATTTGGGGGTTCGAAATCTGTTACTTGGTTGAGCGTGAAGTGGAGATCAACATGTGAGGGTTCGAGATGTGTTGCTGTGGTGTTCGAGTATAACGTGGAGTCGATAGGATGGAAGGGGATTTTGGGATACTGGTGACGGAAAAGGGGCTGTCAGTTTGGAAGGGTGGGTCTGGACAGTGAAGAAAATGGACTTTTATTTGGATGGCGATGTACTGTCAGGGATTGGGGTGAAGTCGTGATGACGATGGGAGCATCATGTCGCGTGTTCAGTAATGGAGAGCTGAAGCTTGGAAAGAAGAAGCAAATAAGGGGGAGGTCTTACTGAGTTGTGTGAAAGAGGGGGTTGTTGAGTCAAACGATGGAGGGACTGGAGCTCAAATTTGGTGGATCGGTTTGGTAATTGTTGGACTGGTATTTGGGAATTTGGCACTAGAAATTTGAGTGTAATCTGGTATGTTGGAATGGAATGATAAACAAGCATTTTAATGGACAGTTGGAGTTCACTTAAGCAAATAAGAAGGATTGGGATATTGGATGGTAGAAGCAGCAAGTTTCGGTGGTTAGTGATGATTGGTGATGGGAAAACGAGATGGATGGTGCTGAGTTTGACATAGGGAGGTGGTACAGTACCAGGATTCGAAGCAATATTAGGGAAGGAGTGTGAACAGCGGGCATAAGGTAAATTTAGTCGTCATTTAATTTTAACAAGTAATGATTAATTAAAATGGTATCAAAATTTTAAATGCACATATATATATATATAAATTCATATTAGCTAAAGAATGTTAAATTTGTACAAGATTTAATTGGGTAGCATCAGTCGAGTAATCCATAGCTACGGATTTTATAAGCTTGGAATGAATTTGGGATCAGAAGGGATCAGAACGGATCAGAAAATGAAATCGATGTGAGTAAATCTCACTCACCTCTTTTAGAATTATTTTTATTCGTTAAAAATAATTGTTGTTGCTTGTTTGGTTGCGTTAAAATATTATTGTGACATGTTTAAATAGATATAGTTATTTAGGGTTGATTATTATATATATATATATATATATATTGGGTTGATGAATGGATTGTTCCCACAGTATCATTAGCGGATGCCCGCAGTTTCATAGCGGATGATTTCCCTGTGCGCCCCACAAATATATATTAGCGGATGATCTTCATACCGCGATATCCTGCCTCGAAGCAGGATGGGTATTACTATGTTGACTAACATCTGTGGATGCAGGAAAACAGGTTGGAGGTATCCGACTGGATTCCTCAAAAATATATTATCTGTTTGTTTATTTGTTTGCATATATACTGTCATATATAATGTGTAGGAAAACCTGAAATAAATAATTGGTTGTTTGGTGTCTAAATATCACTGGGCCTAAGGGTTGATTTATAAAATATCATGGAAAGGATATTTGAGATTTTAAAGGGAAATTCTATTTTTTTTTCTAAATAGAATTTGAAATTCGAATAGAATAAAAATATTAACTTGTTTTGAATATTTAAAACAAGTAGTTCGTTTATAAACAAAGTTTATAAATGAGGTGAAATGAATTATCATTTGATAAATTTAGGAAATATAAATATGAGTGTGAATTTGAAAAGGGAAATTTATTTTTCCAAAGTAAAATATTTATTTCAAATGAAGTTGAAGTCAAGACTTGTGTTAATATATATAAACTAGTAATATAAGGCGATGTTTACAAAGAAAGGTGAAAACCCATAAATTGGATAATATGGATATTTTAAATTCAAATGGAATTTAAATAAAGGGAATTCAAATTTATAATTTGAATATAGAAATTTAAATGGAATTTGTTTATAGAAATTGAATGGAGTTGGGATATAGAAAATTCAAATATGAATTCAAATATAGAATTTGACTATATAATTCAAATAGAATTGAAAATGGAATTTGAATATATGAAATGTAAGTGAAATGGAATTCAATTAGTTTATAAGAAGGTTGAAAATATATTTTAACATGTCATGTTCAAATATACAAGTGAAGTAGGCAAAGAATTAATTAATGAGTTGAGTTAAAACGGGTGTAGTAAGTTGAAATGAATTAGAAATGATTGATATACATGAGACAGGTTTGGAATGAAGTGTTAGAAGAGTATAAATATAATTCCCGACAAAAAGGTATGTATTTAATTCGTATATGAGATTTATGCGCTGTATCGGCTAGCCGCTTGGCTTTTCCTTTTTCTTTTTGATTGGAGAGGGCCTGTGTGGCAGTTTGGGCATTTTCCCGACGCTCCCCGTACAAAGGAGGTTATGGCGAATTTTTCTGAAAATTTAAGGAGTTAGAATATTTTTAAGGAGATTTGATAAACTAGAAATCGATCTATCGATATATATAGAATTCGATAATGAAACGAACTTAAAATAGAATATTATAAACGAAAAGGAATTTTATAAATAAAATCCTGGGAAATATACGTTTTAAAGTGGACGATGATTTAAAAGCAAATGATTTGCAGATTTAAAATGATCGTGTTAATAAGAAGTTAATCAAATGGAGTTAAAGAAATAGGGTTAAGTAGAATTAGAAACTGACTGGAAATTAGTTGAGTTAAATGACTTTTTGAGTATCGATCTGATATTGGTTTCGGCCTTCTGGGTTTGTACTTAGGAATTGTTCTCTTACTAGTTTACAGTTAGAGTCTGATATATGTGGAGGAATTGTGATATGTAAATATGCAATGGGAATGTTTTCCAGAGTTAATAACATATATTTTCTTAATATAGAAAATAAGGAAATATGAAAATTATATATATATATGTGTGTGTTTGATGATGTGATCAATAATTCCATTTGGAAATAAGATCGTTGTGTGTACACGGACATTTTTCATTTGATAGTTAAATCACCGATTATCAAAGTTTTGACCATTTTAACGTTGTTAATATGGAGAGACCGGTTGGATTCTTATCCAAAGAACCACTCCATATTGGCATAAGCGTTGCGAATCATATATGCCAAAGAAAATTGAAGACGGAGTAAAGTGCAAGGGTTGTTGTATAAGTCATAGGTAGAGACTGCCTAGGATGGATGTACTGAATAGTGCCTTCGGTTTCGTTCAATCCCAGAACGAACGTAAATGGACGGATGCCTAACAAAGTATTTCCAATGATCAAATGTGTTGGTCTGTATAAATATATATGGTTGCAACGGATTTGTTCCCTTAGCATAACATCCAGAATATTTGTGCAAATAAATTAATGATTAACGGATCTAATGATGTGGCATTCAAAGTGATCGTGTTATCAATGAATGGAAAGTAATCATAGCCTCAGGCCTCAACAACCGGTAAATGACAAAAATCGGGCATGCAGCATGGCTATGTGGTTAGCTCCCATTAGGGTGTATTATCACCTATCTAGAGATTCATTTAATTCCTTATTCTATTCGATGTTGTCCCATTCGGGAAAACGGTTGCTGATCCCAACCGTTGGTGATATACATTCGATACACTCAAGCGAAATGAGTGGTCGGTCATGTGTGGCTGAGTTGCAAGATGTTCTTGTTGAACTCGGTGTATTATCCTCTAGAGATACACCAGCGGCAGGTGGTTCCATACCTTGTCATAGTTGGAAATCCATCTCCCAATACGTGCTTGAGGTTTTGATTATATACTATATATGTAGAACGTGAGATGAAAGCGTTCCTGCTAGATGATTATTATATTGTGGTTGATAGGCAATATTATAATATCAAAAGTTTTTTGATATAAAGATATTTTGGATTCTCATAAGGGAAAAACCCGTTCCGTTATACAGCGTGGTCTTATGAGATATTGTTTACGTGTTCAAGTTGATTTAAACTGTTTGCTCATACCAGTCCATGTTGCGTGCTTAGTGCATCTGTCGCATGATAGGGGGTTCTCGCTTTTCGTTAGGTGGTGAACGGGAGACTCTTACATGTCCCTTGTGACGACAAGGAATTTCGCTCGATCCGAATCAGTCGTTAAACCAATCTAGACCGTTCGAAACCCCTGATCGTTTTGAGAACAGGACAAATCAGAACACAAACAGAAGAACATTTCATTGTTATTACAACAATTCCATCAGAATACAAGAATATACAGAGTATAAATGAATAAATTACAATCGATAAATATCAGAGATTACAATAAATTTCATAGCAGCGGAAAATAATACAAAGCACAACTGAAGGTGATATACAGATACAGAGCTTTCCGGATATCATTCCAGCTGTAAACCAGGATCCTGTGAATATAAATCTGCAAAACCGAAACTACTAGCTGCCCGTGACAAAAATAAGGGCACCCAGAGTTTAGGTTAAAACAATAAACTCCAGGTCAGTCATGTGACTGGTGTGAGAACTAAAACAGTTATTTAAAACTTTACTTTAAAAGAGAGTAATTCAAGGGACCACGCCGTATAACACGGAACGGGTTTCCTCCCAAGAATACAAGTGCATAGAATAAACAACGCAATGCTTTTTCGAAAAATGAAGCTATTATAAGACCCAGGTCCCATCACACAATGCAACGCAAGCCGGAGGATAGGGTTTTACCTTATAACAGCCAAACATGCTTGGTACGTTTAAAAACAAATCATTTGATACTATAATAAGTGTATAGTGTCAAAACAATTTCAATCATAGACGGCATAACATCCCATGCTACTATGTCGCCATACTAGGCTCTACAAATAAAACCGAAATACACGTATTGGAAATTGGATTTCCGTCATGAGTCGAGGCAAGGGGCAAGCTCCTCTCCGCTTTCGAGACACTCTAGCAAATGTCCCAGGGCTACGCACTCTGGGCAACACTTGGATCTTCAGGGTCGGTCCTCTCTTACGTTTGAGGATTAGTTATTCCTGAACACACATTTCCCGGTCCTTACAGACCTAAAATCGAGGCGCCTCATCCAACAACCACATAGGTGAAAAGTATATAAATGTCAGGGCTGGTAAGTCACTGATACCACCAAAGCTAGAAAGAAACGTCGTGCTCTCCCCGCAGTCCTTATCCCGTTTTTGACTCATACGAAGGTGTGAGGCTCGCGAATTCACGTTATACACAAAGCTACGCCACAAAGGCCGTGCTTTCATCATCAACCACAAGACTTTGCTTTTCAACAGAAGCCTTGATCCATGCAACTCAGCGTGCCACACAGGCAATTCATGCCATGCGATTGATATCTATCGATATATAACCTCTAAGCTCGTACGTCTCAGAGAAGGGCGTTAAGCAAGAGAATAAATTCTCCGCCTCCAAACAGATATATATTTAACAGAAATCAATCAACACAGAATAAAATCCAATGTCAGACACACAATCCATTTACAAGTTCGTTCTGGGTCTGAACGAAACCGGAGGCACTTTCCTCGCATATCCATCGATCTCCAAGTACGTCTGGACGACAACCAACTGATTCCCTCATCTTAGGTGTACAGCCCAATCAAGATCATCAGTAATCACCGAAACGATGTGAAGACTTCCGGTCTTCGACCACCGTCTTCATCTTCGACATATCGTTGAATCGGTTATTCAGAATGGGTATAAACCCGGACTTTCCGAACAACCCGCGTATATTAAAAACAAATGTTACACAAACACAACATACGCCTCATTCCAATTCATTAGTCACTAACCGTAAATCAGCAAGAGAACAATTTCCCAAATATTAACCCGGAAGGCCGAAACCAACATCAGATCAATACCAAGGAAACCATTCTTCTTAACTAACCTACAGCTAGTTTCTAAATTTCATATTCTTAGGGAAAGGTTCCCATTAATTTTATCCAAGATAAATTCTTTGAATTTATTCTTTAATCTTCCTTTGGATGTCATTTCAAACCAAAATATGGTTTTCCAAACTAGTCGAGATTAGCGAACCACACCGAAGTAATTATTTATTTTATTTCCCAATCCCAACCTATTCATCCCATGAAGCAAAACTAGTAATACTCCATATCTAACACCACGGTGTTATCGATAAAATTAATTACCATTTCACGTTCAAATCTAATTAAAGATTTAACTATCGCTTTGGAGCAAAACTGGTGATACTCCATATCTAACACCACGGTGTTATCGGTAAAATTAATTACCATTTCACGTTCAAATCTAATTAAAGATTTAACTATCGCTTTGGAGAAAAACTGGTGATACTCCATTTTCGCTCATTTTCCAAATTTGATAATTTAGATTATCAATTCACATTTCAATCTAATTGCAGATTCATTAAAACTCTTTTTACTGGGTTAAAGAACTAATGTCATTTAAAACACAGTTCACGATAAACCCAAGTCACATTCTATTTATTATCGAGTTAAAGAACAAGTGTTATTTAAAACACTCTTCACGATAAACCCACAAATCAATTCTATTTACAACCCATTTCAAATCCAATTTATTTATTTAAAAATAAATGGGTTTTAATTTTAGTTCAAAACTAGTTCATTTCGATAAAAAATCTATTTTTATCTTTTCAAATATGGAGTTTTTCATCCTAATTTTTCCCAAATCATTTCTTATGATTTTACGCAAATTATTACTATTTTTAATAATTTCATCAAGGCCCGTACAGTCGATTTCCAACAATGGCCATCGAACTGCACTTACAGCGACCTTTTCCAAATTTGATTTGGACGTATCTCCAAATCCAACCGTTAGATTTCAAATTTCCAATATTCGTTAGAAAGCTCTTTTCGATACGAACCCAACGGTTCCGGTTTTAGGAGAATCCGACGGTCGAATCTCCCGTAATGTCCGTTCGAAGTCAATGGTCGAAATTCGAGAACTGCTGCGGCGCGGCGCGTTCTATTCAGGCCATTATATTATATATATAATATATATAATATATATTTCGTCGATTTCTATTCAAAATGAATTTTATAAATAGTTTTAAATTCGTTTCAAAAACATTTCAACTTCCATTTCCAATTTAAATCAAAATTAAATTTTTCCTTATAAATTCGTTTTAAAATTCATTTCAATTCAATTCAAATTTCGATTCAATTTGAATTCATTTCAAATCGATTTTTATTCTATTTCAATTCGTTTTCCATTCAATTCAAATTAAATTCGTTTTATATTCAATTCAATTCGAATTCGTTATATATTCAATTCAATTCAATAAAAACGAATATAATCGATATAAATATCGTTCGCGTCAAAATAGCGCATCTCTAATCAACACAGCTTTATATATTTCAATAATCCCGTTATTCTATTCGACAAATGAATATTTATCCTATTCAATACGTGAATCTATATTTTTGTCAACACATGACTAATCTCAACGAATGAGTACTGTCCACGTGTGACTATTTTTGTCATTCAATATATTTTATAAAAATTATGGTATCTATCGTTTGATTTAAAATCAGACTCCAACCGTAAATTAGTAAGAGAACGATTCCCTGAATATTAACCCCGAAGGCCGAAACCAACATCAGATCAACATCCAGGAGACTACTCATCTTATCTATTTTCCAGTTAGTTTCTAATTTTCTATATGATAAAGATGTAAATTTTATTGTTAAAATATTTCGTTCAACACATGACTAATCTCAACGGATGAGTACTGTCAACACATGAACCTTTATTTTATAATATAAAGATGTAAATTTTATTGTTAAAATATTTCGTTCAACACATGACTAATCTCAACGGATGAGTACTGTCAACACATGAACCTTTATTTTATAATATCCTTTATTTTCCCGATTGGAATGAGGCCTAATCAATTACCATATAAAGTTAATTATATGGATTCCATACAACACATGTATATAATAGCAACGATAAATAATCAACCATCATCCAAAGTGCACTACACTGTATAAGCATCAAATATAGATATCTAACGCTTATAACAGCCTGTCAATCCATCGATCGACATACAACTAATTATTGGGATTAGTGTATGTCGTATATTATCCCAATACCCGTGTGGGGTTTCAAATCAACAAACACAGATTTTTATTTGTGCAGTTGGGCGATGTGTAAAATTTATCGTCCCAATCAATGTCAGTCAAATCAGTTTACATAAACAAACCGTCCGGTTTGTAAATGAATATTTATTTATTCATACTCACGTTAAAAATTATATTTTTAACGATCGAATTATTTTATTCAACCTATGAATATTCTATTCGGTTCATTTATTAAATAAAATGATATCTTTATTTTTCTAACTTATTTTAGAAAATTTCGACGGCATAACGGCACGATACTAGAAACGGGACAAGGCCTAGCCTTATCCCCGGTCTAGTGATGGCCCACGCCATACACATATCAATCAAATTCGGTTTCAATTCACCAAACAACCAAATTCAAATCAAATAATGTAACTAATCTATGCAACCAAACAAACAAGTCCATGGTCTGTGGACGATTGTGTCGGGTGCTACTTAACACCGTCTGCATCCTAGTATATATATATAACTAGAAAAAAGAAATTTAGAGTGAGAAGTTCTCACCGACTAGCTAAACCAAACGCCACGACTCTTCTTATGTAGAAATCTTCGTCGTGCTCGCCTTTTTGTCAATTTCACTGCCCGTAGTCACTACATATATAAAAAATCACATTTTTATATTGTTGCTATGTATGTAAAAATCACATTTTTATACTACTACTATATAGATAAAAATTCTATTTTTATACCGCTGTTCATATAGTAAAGATCAAATCTTTACTATCTATATAACATAAAAATCGTATTTTTATTATCTCTACTATATAAAAATCATATTTTTATTCTTCCTATAATATAAAAATCATATTTTTATTCTACTTCATTCGTCAAAAACCATAGAAGCTTTAAAGAGGAGAAAACTCACTTTTTTTTTCCAACGCCCGGATTCGCTGTTCGGGTTCCAGAATTTGCAAATGAGCTTCAATCTTCACACCATCTTCTTATCTAGCTTAAACGCGTCATTCTGGACAACTTTCGCCTAAGGGTCTTTTTGCCAAAAATGCTCCAATTCGCCAGAATTCGCGAAAGTACACGAATTTTACCGCTTTTGAACAGCAGACTTCGAACGCGTTTTCCGAGCAGCTCCGAACTCCAAAACACGACTTCCATATAGCCAAATCAAAGAGAATTTCGTGCTCTACAACTTTGGTCTAGAGAGACTTTGGCCAGAAACACACCATTTGGAAGTTATTGGCGAAATACGGTCAGGGGCTTATTTGCAAAACGGGCGATTAGTGTAAAATGGGTTTTTGGTGACCGGGGGGCCCACGGCCGGAATTGAGGAGGGGGAAGGGGGCGCTGGACCTGATTGGGCGTGGGGAGCTCGCTGGTGGGTGGTGGCGGTGGTGGTGGGGCCCGTGGTGGTGGCAGTGGTTGGTGTTTGGGTGTAGGGTTTATGAAATCAAAGAGAGAGAGAAGGAGGAGGAGGAGGAGGAGGAGAGGAAGGAGGAGGGGGTGCGACGGCCTGAGGTGGTGCGGCAGCGGGCAGGAGGGCGGTGGCAGCGGGTTTGGGGAGGAGGAGGCCATTTTTGAGTTTTTGTGAAGAAAGAGGAAGAGGAAGAAAGTGAGAAATGTAAAGGAGGAAAAGTGATTATATGCTAGTTTCTCGCGTATCGCCTGAGCGTTAACGATCTCCAATCGCCGCAGATTTCGGACACTAGATAGTAGACGTGAAGACGAGTCCAACGAAACAAGTTTCGTCAAATTCTAAGTTCGTTTGACCGTCCGTTAAAATTCACGAATATGCTCAGATATTGCTCAAAAACGCGATTTTGGCGCACCTTTTCTTCTCGCACGCTCACATGCTAACTCAAAAAATCAAGCCCTCTTGGATTTAACCATTATTAGACGATACGAATCCAGAAAAAAAAACGAAATCGAATTCTGAGGTCGTATCAATAATGTTCCTTTGTAAAATGACTGCTCGTTTTACCCTGAACTGTTTCAGCTCGCACGGCCACATACTAACTCCGTTCGACGCACCATTTGGAACTCAACAATGATTTGTCATTATGAATCCATAAAAATTTATCTCGTCGAATTCCGAGCTCGTATGCAAAATTTCACTTTTTAAGGGCTATGTATTGCTAACCGAAAAGCTCCTGCCAATTGCTACTATTCCGGATTTCGGAATATATCGAAGCTTATACTTTTCGGAGTTCTAAATGGCATTTTGAACTCAATGGAAGTGGTTTCGAGTCCAAATTCATCCGTATGCAAAATATGACTTTTTGGGCCATGTATAATTTACATAGCGACTATTCTGAATTTTCAACTGGGCATAACTTTTGATTCCCGCTATGAAATTTTGATTTTTCGGATTCGTTGGAAAGATATTCTCAATTAGATCCTATTATTTTTGGTTTCACTAAAATCCGGATTGTTTTGCACCCGGTACATTCAATTGAAGTTTGAAATCGAATTATCGAACTACCGCGTCATTTTCAATTCCTTTTATAATTATATATAATTATTTATATTCTAACGACGACGCGTATAAATATATACGTTCTAAATATATTCAAAATAAATTTCTCGTCGATATTATTTAAAATAATTCATTTTAAATGTTCAAAATTTGCTAAAATTGCCAAAAATAAAAATTTTAAACTGGCTCAGAATTTCCGGGTTGTTACATCCCTAGTAATGGGTTGGTTGTGAAGTCGAAAGGTTGGCCGTAAAACGTGGTGCTGGGGTACCAATGTAAGTCACGGTGGGATATTAGCCCGCTATCTGGGGGGATGAAGGGATGGTTGCAAAGCCTACCGACCCAGAGTTTATTTTGTTTTGATTTACCTAAACTCTTGGGTGCCTAAATTTGTACGGGCAGTCAAATGGTTCAGGTGTTTACAGATATTTGGAGGAGCTTGGAGCAGGAGGCTTCAACGTTAGTTATCTAGTGTTATTTCTGCTGTATAGTAAGTGTTGTACTCTGATAATGATGTTTGTATATACAGTTCAAATTTTGTATTCCAAAATCTGTTATATATATTATATTTTGTTCCGCTGCGATGTGAGATCCTGTGTTATGTTTCTGTTCTTCTTCTTCTATTCTAAGTTTCTTTCTTTCTATTTCTCATCCTCTAACTTCTTTCAATAATGATTCGTATTTCTGTGCAATTTGGACTGGATGTGTGTTGTATTTAGTCAACTCAGATAGTACGGACTTGCGGGCCATTACATTAATTATCAATTTAACACTTAAATTCATGGATCTATGCTAAGAAATTGAAATCAAAACATAACTAGGTTAGAACTCATACCTTTCATTATGAAGAAACAAACGAATTGGCGCCACAAAGAAACTCGATCGTTCGAATCAAAAGCACGACAGAGCGTCGGCCCTCAATTGGTATCCACGAATGATGCCTCCGATTGTGTCAAACAAAATTGAAGCGGTCTGAGATTCAGTGCTAGCTGAGATTTGGAATTTTAGGGTTTTCCTTTTTGTTTTTACTCTTTTTTTTTACATACTGATAGAAAGAGGATCGTATCCTTTTAAAAATCAATATAGGGTAGTTAGGTAAGCCTTAGATCCCTTTTATTTGTTCAAAACCAAAGACCATTTCAACACTTAAATATTTTATTTTGAACTATTCTCATCCTTTCATCACTCTTAATGTGTGACCCTATAGGATATCATAACGTTGGCAACAATTTAAACAATATTTAAACTGTAAATAGTGAGCGACATCTAGTAATACATCGCTATTACCCAAGTTATAATAATATCAATGATTCAATACACCTTTCTGTGATTAGTGTCTCAATGTAATTTAATCCTTTTAACCAATATATCCAAGATTAAACTGGAGGCATGGAACGTATCATCCTCTTTATAATTTAATCCGTTTATCTTGATCGATGAGTAGACTGTTTTAAAACAAATCAATATTTGAGCACGGCCATGCTTTTGACAGTCTCACTCGATCAAGAGGCCCATGGATATCACCACAAATATATCATAGGGTTAAATTCCATCTAGATCATTTATAATTTCCATTCGACTCGAGATGTATCCAATAATCACCGTTATCGTTACTCTGTTACGAAATAACTTTAGATGATATCAAAACACAAATATCCTCGAATAGAATTATAATGATTTCGGGTCTGAGGACCATTACATCACTGTCACTTTGAGAACAAATTATGATACTGTTAATTATATTCCATGTAGTTATCTCACGTTGGGTCATCCCAATATGCTATTCTCTAATACGTATTTATATCTTGACTTTAATATCACGTATATTAATGATCAATGAGATGTGATCATCAGTCAATCAATATACTAGTCTCAATGCTTTATTGTTGTCCTATATAAACAATAAAACTTGACTAGGGACTTTAAGATTATAATACTTATCACATTATATAATCTCAAGTTCAGTCTTACTCGAACTATATAATTCCGTATTATTATTCTAAGGACTTCTATTAAATTATTATTTATATTACGCAGCAAATATAACATAACAGAATATTTTTATTCCAAATAAAACAATAACATTATTAATCACATTAAATGGATTGCCTCTAGGGCATAAACTCTAACAATCTCTTACTTGCACTAGAGTTAGTCATTCATGTATCATATACTCATGAAACTAGTGTGACTATTAAACTTCTGCTATGACAGTGTTTAATCTAGTAGGCCTGCAACATTACAGCTTTTGCAACTTTGCAGATATGTTCATATCCTCTGTGAACAATTTCGCATAAGAATTATATTTCTTAAGTATATGTTTGGATCGATAATGAGTTTAATGTTTTAGGCCTGAGCAATAGCCACATTGTTAACACAATGTAAATCATTGGATCAACAATGAATTAAGTTCAATTATGAACTTCTTAATCCAAACATTTTCTTTCTTAGAATCAGTATCTATTTCTTGTTTTAAAACTAACATTATTTTCAATAATTAAAGTGTTATCATTATATAACATTGTAATTATTGTGTCACTCCCACTCAATTTCTTGTCTATACAAGATTCAAAGGTATTTTGTGGTCTCCGAGACATTTCGGATTCTATTTTATTCTCATTGGTACATTAGAGACTGACTCTCCTTTATAAGGATACCAATTCGAGCAAAAAACATTTTATTTTCTGAGCATTTATATAATTAATATCCATTTTCTTCTTTTGGATATTCCACAAAATATTTATTTGATTTAGGTCCGATCTTATCAGAGGAATGACGTTTAACAAGCGCCATACATCCTAAATCTGTGCATTTAGACATACTAGGACATTTCCCAATCCATATCTTATATGGCGTCTTAAGACTTGTTTTAGTATGATTAATTTAATTGTTCTCAATTTAATTTATTGGAAGATCTATATGACTTATCTTGGTCGTACCATATCTTATAAGGTGCGATTTCTCCTTTAAGACATACCATTCTAATATGGTGTTCTAGATGGAGTTAGTTGTGAAACAATCTCAAACTCCTCTGGATAGTCATTAAATAGTTGGCTTAAATATTCTTTTTCGATCTGTTCGAAAAGTATTTATTTTCTATTAAAATTGGTTTATAACTTCACTTTGAATTCATTGAACCGTTCAAAGGATTCTGATACGTGTTTCATAAGATACACATATCTGTATTTACTGATATCATCAGTAAATATAATGAAGTAATAAAACCTACCTCCAGCTTATGTATTCATTGCTCCATATATATCATTGTGTACGAGACCTAATACACATTGCTTGTTCACTGGGTCAAGTGAAAGGTGATTCAGTTATTTTGCGTAATAGACAAAATTTGCGTATGATTCAAAATCAAATGGTCAGAAAATTCCATCATTATGGAGTTTTGATATACTTTCTTGTTTACTGGGCTAACTGGTGATACTAAAGGTATATTGGATTTAAATCACTAAATTTAATCCAGTTATTATTAATGTCACATACATTATAGTTAGGGTTTGCAAATATCATTAACTATTTGTGAAATTCCATAAGAAATTTCATTTAAATAAAATGAATAACAATTGTTCTTTTATTACAAATGAAATTTTAACTTGTCTGAACAAGATTTATAATAACATTTATTTTAAATGGAATTTCATAATAACAATTTGTAACAACCGGGAAATTTGGGGCCAATTTAAAATTTTTTATTTTAGAAATTTTAATGGATTTTTAATATTCAGAATAATTTATTTAAATAATAACGACTAGAAATTTATTTTAATTGAAGTTAAAACAAATAAAATTTACCATTAACTATAAAAGGAGTTTGAAATAGCGCTGCAGTTTGAAATTTTGATTTTAAAACTTTAATTTAATGTATAAGATTCATAATAAATCAAAATTGAGCGAAACCAGAAATATTTAAATATGTTTAACAATATCTTTCTAACAAATCTGAGAAACTGAAATTTCACTTTAGAAATCATAAGTTATGTCCAGTTTAAAATTTAGAAAAGTCGCTGTAGAATTTATATATATATTAATATAATATATTGGCCTTAAAAATAGCCATTTTTCAAATGACCTCTGTTTTCGACGAAATCACTATTGTTGAAACCGGAATGTCAAATTATTGTTAAGTTTAATTTTCCAGAATTTTCTGAATTAATATGTGAGCGTGGCAAAAGAAAATGTGTTTTGTCAGTTTCAGTCAAATTTAATCAACTTGAAAATAGCCATTTTTCATACAGTCTCAGAATTCGAGGAAATTAGTTTTGTTAGGACCGTATCGTCATAACAAAGCCAAAAATATATTTTTTGTAATTTTTAGAGGTCATATGTGGCCCCGGTGAATTTATATGTACAGTTAAATTAAATTAATAAATGTTTTTAATTTAAATTTAAGAAAACTGACTGAAGACAGTCGTTTGGGCTGACGGGACATGGCTCATTGGATTCGGAAAGGGGGTTATTAGTTAGGAATGTCTGTTGTTGGGCCTGAATTGGAGTTAGTATCAAAACGGGCCTTTATAGGGTTAATTAAAAATAAAATAATATTATAAATATTAGATAATCCCCAAACCCTAATTTCGAAATGTACCAGCCGCCACTAACTTAAAACAATGGCCAGAAAGCCGCTAAATTCAAATGCTAAAAACTTCACAACCACTCAATGGAATTTAGTAATTTATGAAGCGAATCGAAGAGTAAAGCAAGCATGTGGATCTTATACGGTGATGATCATGGATGGTGTCGTGTTTGGCTTGGTTTCTGTGCTCAAAGACGGACGGTTTGTGGGTTTTTTCGTGGAGGAGGGGGAGGCCGTGTAACACCCCGTGTATTCTATAACCGTGAAATTCATAAATTAAAGTATAATTAATTTCAAATCAAAGAATTAAGGGAAACGGGATACGCCATTGTGTTCGTCTCGGAAAAATACGCGAAATAGAGTCCGAGTTTTCGAAAAACGGAGTCCGTATGAAGAAGATATGGCCTCCGGAAGTTTCAGAATTCAGGTTAAAATTCAAAACAGACGAAAACAGCTCAGAAAAACAAGTTTAAAATTCAAAATCGGGCCCAATTGGCCAGGGCGGGAAAATTCCCGCCTAAAGCACCCAGGTCGACTTGGCAGTCGACCTGGGCTAGAGGTCGACAGGGCAGTCGACACCCCTGTCGACTGCCAAGTCGACACGGTGTCGACTGGGCTGTCGACCTGGCCCCAGAGCCAGGTCGAACCCAGCCCACCCTGGCTGGCCTGGTCTATGTTTGGTCGATTTTCTGAGCCTTGCCTTGTCACTAGGGCTAGGTGTCATCTCCTGGTTGGTCTCTCCTTCAAACGAACGGCTATTATTGAATCAAGCTTCATCGACGGTCTAAAACAACTTGCAAACATTATAAAAAGGACCTAAGACCTAGCCTAAATCATACTATCTCATTTTAGCCTCAGGCCGCCGCCATTAAACCTAGAGCTCTGAATTAAAAATACAAAGAATAAAATTATAGAAGATGGAGGACGATTCTTGAAGGCTACAACTAGAAGCTACAACAACTACGACGCTTTAGACAACGAATTTGGGACTAATTGATTTGGGATTTTTTTTAATTGGGTTATTTGCTTCATATTGTAAGTTCTATGTTACTTTTTAGGCAAAAACGCTAAAACAATATGGACATGCCATGAATTGAAACTGGATTGAGGAACTATTGTTAATCCATTGTTTATATTGTTTATCTTTGAATTATAATTTGGGGATATTGCTATGGCAACGTTGCAAGTTGAACTTGTCATGATTTTGATGTTGTTATGAATCACTTGGGTTTAATTGTTTGGCAAGTTGGACTAATACATGTCCATGGAATCACTATGTTTATTGAAATTTTTATGATTGATTAAACCATGCCTATGATGCTACTTAAACCATGGCTATGACTATTGATGGAATTATGCCCGTGATGTTAATATACCCATCATGATTAATGAAAAATTGGGTATTTCTAGGTTATGATGAAAAGTTGGAATCATTATGTCTATAATGTTAATTTAGAATCATTATGTTAAAAACGCTAAATTGGAATCATTATGTCTATCATGTTAGTTGAGAACCATTATGTTAAAAACGCTAAATTGGAATCATTATGTCTATAATGTTAGTTGAGAATCATTATGTTAAAAATGCTAAGTAGGAACCATTATGTTTATAATGTTAGATGAGAATCATTATGTTAAAAATGATAAATTAGAATCATTATGTCTATGAGAATCATTATGTTAAAAATGCTAAATTTGAATCCACTATGCCTATTGGGATTGCTATGCCTTTAATGTTTCATGTTTGTAATAAAATTATTATTATGCCCGCAATGATTATTATGCCTATGATGTAAAGTTGAAATCATCATGTTAAACTAAGTTGGAACCATTACTATGCCAAGTTATCATCATGTTAGTATTGAAACCATGTGTTATGTATAGCCTGTTTATTATGCAAGTGATGTTGGAATTGTCACATATGCCTACCACATGTTTGGTGTTATTCCCCTCTATCTCTTGAATTGTTTATGCTTGTGAACGAAGTACGTTTATATACGTTGGGAATACGAATGGGTAGAATAGGCAAAACTTGAATTAATTATACGCATAAACTGTGAAATTTGGCATAAGTAGAACATGAAATATGGCACAAAAACTTGACTTGAACATGCCATAACTTGACTTTAAACATGCCTTAGTTGGGCACGAAGTTGATATATGAACATGATGTGGAAATAGCAAAATCTGATAAGAACATGGGCATGACTTTAGAAAACAAGAAAATGGCCAACTCGAGGTTGGGTTGAGTTTGTAGTGTAAATCTGCCCGGAACCGCCCGACAAATCCAGTTGCTACAAACAATAGGATCCAATGTGGGTAGTTGGTCACATCGCGCTTGAAACCCGAGGTTGGGTTGAGTTCGTAGCGTAAACCTGCCCGGAACCGCCTGGCAAATCCAGTGGCTACGAACAATAGGATCCAATGTGAGTGGTTCGGTGCATTAACGAATCAATTAATGCCAATTAGGGTTAAGTCATGAACATGAAAAGACAACTTAACCAATTTGAACACGATTTGTAGGGCTAAGTCATGAACTTGAAAACGACAACACTTAGCCAACTTGACATGACACGTAAGCGGGTTAAGTCGTGAACTGAAATGACATACTTAACCATCTTGACATGACTAGACTAGAAAAGGATTAAGTCACGAATTACATGACTTAATCTGTTAGACGGGTTAGGTCACGAATTACATGACCTAATCTATTAGGCGAAACCCTAGACACGACCCCTTTCAGCAGTAACCCTCTAGAAGTATCAAGGTACCCTGGGACTAGGCCGGGTGGGGCACGATTACTGGGCTGATTGTAAGAGGTGAACGACGGCAGTGGGGTATGCCAGTGTAGGTTCGGTGGACTACGATCGTGCACGTATTCCGGGGCAGACACTGGGTATCCGTAGATTTATCTGTGCATCTTGAATCGTGTCAGGGGTTGACACCCTAGGGCTGATACACCCGAAGGTGGACCCAGCACAGGTGACTACATTCGTGATTAGCCGTATGACACGGACACTTGACGAGCTAGAACTTGTAGGGAGCCGATCGACTAGTTAATCGCTCCGTAGGACCCCATACTTGGGTCAGACCCCGTTTCAGGGTCATTTCATGATATTGGGCCATGGGATTTATTTCGTGATTAACTAGTGACATGGGCTTAGTATACTAGTACAGTCGATGCAACGAACCTCGAACATGTGATGCTTTACTTGACTTGTCTTGACTTATCCTGATCACCTTAGTCTATCTTGTTCACCTTGACACTATTCTTAAGTTTAGTTCCAGTTCATACATGACAGGTTGTTTTAACCGTTTTTACACTGAAAGTCACTAGGACTTACTCAGTCTTTATGACTGACCCTTTTTCCTTTCGCCTCTTTTTCTTTCGTTTCCCCCCCCCCCCCAGGTTCTCAGGGAGGGAATACCGCAGCTTGACCAGTTTTCACATCCAGCTTGAAGAGAGAGAATGTATTGCTTGGATCTTTTCCGTTTTGGACTATGGCTTTGGACAGCAATTAGGGGACTTTTGCAGTTTATTTATGTTTTCTTCATGCTTCTTTAAATAATGTAATCAAGACAGTTATGATTTTGGAAAAGTATTATGGCATGGTTTGTGTAACACTTATTTTGAAGAAATAAAAGTTGTTGTTTTCCGCTGTTCAAAAATATGTATTATTATATCGGTCTTGTATATCTGTGACTTATACTTATAAACCTCCACCAAAATTAGGGCATTCCCTTTGAGAGTGACCCTAATGGAGGTGGGGTGTTTCACTTGGTATCAGAGCATAGGTTTATTAGATAAGATAGAAAGTTTTGAAAATTTATTTTCAAAAGAAAATTTAAAGAAGCATTTTTAAAAGATAAAATATTATTTTATTTTAAAAAAGGCAAAGTCCCCCAAAGCCATAGGTACTATCTTTTATCCTTCGTTTTGAATCTATCCTTCTTGTTTCAGCATGTCCGAAGAACTTAACTTGCCAGAGGGTGTACCAATACCTGGTTGGTTTAGACGATTCTTAGAAGCAAGGGCCACCCATCCAGGTCCTACCGTTCCTCCTCCCCCAGCTGCAGGAAATCATCCAGCTGCAGCAGCACCTCTTCCTCCACCTCCTCCACGGGGAAACACCTTTTCTAAGATATGTAAAGATTTTAAGGCTATGGGAGGAAAGGACTTTCATGGAACTGAATCCTTCGTGGCAGCTAGGAATTGGTTAAAGGAAACCGAGGACTTATTCGTCATCTTTGAGGTAGAAGATAGGCAGAAGGTACAACTGGCAGTGTGGCTACTAAAAGGTGAGGCTTCCTACTGGTGGGAAGTCACTAATGCAGAAAGACCAGTGGAAACATGGGAGGACTTTAGGGCAAGGTTTGAGGCTAAATTTCTCTCAGAAGCTGAAAGGAGTCTTCAGTTGGAAAAATTCTTATTTCTTAAGCAAGGGAATATGACAGTCAAAGAGTATGTTAATCAATTCGATGAGCTGGCTAGGTTCGGACTGGACCTAGTCAACACCCCGCACAAGAAGGCTCTCCGCTTTGTCAAAGGGTTGAATGAGCCATTACACAGTTTGGCCATGACCCATATACCCATGGGAGCTACGTACGAAAGGTTGGTGCAGATGGCATTGCTGAACGAGGAAGATAAGGGCAAGAAGGAGACAGAGGCAGAAAACTCTCAAGGGAAGAAAGAGGTCAAGCCTAACGATTCTAAGAATAAGAAGGTAGACTCCGAGAAGGGAGGCAAGAACAACAACTCACGCGATAAAAGGAAATGCAATTACTGTGGTACGGAAGGGCACATAGCCAAGGATTGTAGAAAGAGGAAGAGAAAGCAAGGTGAATGTTTTCATTGTGGGAAGACTGGACACATCAGCAAAGACTGCCCTGAGAAGCAGACCGGACCTTCTGGCGGTACATCGTTAACCTATTCTAGATGCTTTGTTTTATCCTATTTCTCTCCTCGATCCTATCTTGAGAACCATAGGTAGAATCTTTTTGGATGTAAACATGTAATTGAAACATGTTATGATTGCGAAATGGTTGCAAGTGGTCGCAAGTGGTTGCTCGTGGATGCATGAATACACATTAGGCACTAGATCGGCTCAGACAAATTTTCATGTTGCATATGCATGAGTGTTTATTTTTTTGAAACTTGGTTGTGCTATCACTTGGTTGTTGCATATGATTGAATGTTCGAGCACTCATGTAGAAATTATGAATTATAATACGAAAAATTTGCATACATATTGGATTCATTTCACTAAACATATTTTGCATTTAGAAGATCAATCAGGCCTGATCATTAGCATTAGCTAAGGAACATATACACACACTTCGCATATGATCATAAAGCATTAGAAGTCTTTTAAGGACAATGGATACTCGTGTTTGATGGATGAGTAGATGGATGTTTGGATGTTAGGATATATATTTTTCCTAAACTTGAAGATTTCGGGGACGAAATCCTTTTAAGTGGGGGAGAATGTAACACCCCGTGTATTCTATAACCGTGAAATTCATAAATTAAAGTATAATTAATTTCAAATCAAAGAATTAAGGGAAACGGGATACGCCATTGTGTTCGTCTCGGAAAAATACGCGAAATAGAGTCCGAGTTTTCGAAAAACGGAGTCCGTATGAAGAAGATATGGCCTCCGGAAGTTTCAGAATTCAGGTTAAAATTCAAAACAGACGAAAACAGCTCAGAAAAACAAGTTTAAAATTCAAAATCGGGCCCAATTGGCCAGGGCGGGAAAATTCCCGCCTAAAGCACCCAGGTCGGCTTGGCAGTCGACCTGGGCTAGAGGTCGACAGGGCAGTCGACACCCCTGTCGACTGCCAAGTCGACACGGTGTCGACTGGGCTGTCGACCTGGCCCCAGAGCCAGGTCGAACCCAGCCCACCCTGGCTGGCCTGGTCTATGTTTGGTCGATTTTCTGAGCCTTGCCTTGTCACTAGGGCTAGGTGTCATCTCCTGGTTGGTCTCTCCTTCAAACGAACGGCTATTATTGAATCAAGCTTCATCGACGGTCTAAAACAACTTGCAAACATTATAAAAAGGACCTAAGACCTAGCCTAAATCATACTATCTCATTTTAGCCTCAGGCCGCCGCCATTAAACCTAGAGCTCTGAATTAAAAATACAAAGAATAAAATTATAGAAGATGGAGGACGATTCTTGAAGGCTACAACTAGAAGCTACAACAACTACGACGCTTTAGACAACGAATTTGGGACTAATTGATTTGGGATTTTTTTTAATTGGGTTATTTGCTTCATATTGTAAGTTCTATGTTACTTTTTAGGCAAAAACGCTAAAACAATATGGACATGCCATGAATTGAAACTGGATTGAGGAACTATTGTTAATCCATTGTTTATATTGTTTATCTTTGAATTATAATTTGGGGATATTGCTATGGCAACGTTGCAAGTTGAACTTGTCATGATTTTGATGTTGTTATGAATCACTTGGGTTTAATTGTTTGGCAAGTTGGACTAATACATGTCCATGGAATCACTATGTTTATTGAAATTTTTATGATTGATTAAACCATGCCTATGATGCTACTTAAACCATGGCTATGACTATTGATGGAATTATGCCCGTGATGTTAATATACCCATCATGATTAATGAAAAATTGGGTATTTCTAGGTTATGATGAAAAGTTGGAATCATTATGTCTATAATGTTAATTTAGAATCATTATGTTAAAAATGCTAAATTGGAATCATTATGTCTATCATGTTAGTTGAGAATCATTATGTTAAAAACGCTAAATTGGAATCATTATGTCTATAATGTTAGTTGAGAATCATTATGTTAAAAATGCTAAGTAGGAACCATTATGTTTATAATGTTAGATGAGAATCATTATGTTAAAAATGATAAATTAGAATCATTATGTCTATGAGAATCATTATGTTAAAAATGCTAAATTTGAATCCACTATGCCTATTGGGATTGCTATGCCTTTAATGTTTCATGTTTGTAATAAAATTATTATTATGCCCGCAATGATTAGTATGCCTATGATGTAAAGTTGAAATCATCATGTTAAACTAAGTTGGAACCATTACTATGCCAAGTTATCATCATGTTAGTATTGAAACCATGTGTTATGTATAGCCTGTTTATTATGCAAGTGATATTGGAATTGTCACATATGCCTACCACATGTTTGGTGTTATTCCCCTCTATCTCTTGAATTGTTTATGCTTGTGAACGAAGTACGTTTATATACGTTGGGAATACGAATGGGTAGAATAGGCAAAACTTGAATTAATTATACGCATAAACTGTGAAATTTGGCATAAGTAGAACATGAAATATGGCACAAAAACTTGACTTGAACATGCCATAACTTGACTTTAAACATGCCTTAGTTGGGCACGAAGTTGATATATGAACATGATGTGGAAATAGCAAAATCTGATAAGAACATGGGCATGACTTTAGAAAACAAGAAAATGGCCAACTCGAGGTTGGGTTGAGTTTGTAGTGTAAATCTGCCCGGAACCGCCCGGCAAATCCAGTTGCTACAAACAATAGGATCCAATGTGGGTAGTTGGTCACATCGCGCTTGAAACCCGAGGTTGGGTTGAGTTCGTAGCGTAAACCTGCCCGGAACCGCCCGGCAAATCCAGTGGCTACGAACAATAGGATCCAATGTGAGTGGTTCGGTGCATTAACGAATCAATTAATGCCAATTAGGGTTAAGTCATGAACATGAAAAGACAACTTAACCAATTTGAACACGATTTGTAGGGCTAAGTCATGAACTTGAAAACGACAACACTTAGCCAACTTGACATGACACATAGGCGGGTTAAGTCGTGAACTGAAATGACATACTTAACCATCTTGACATGACTAGACTAGAAAAGGATTAAGTCACGAATTACATGACTTAATCTGTTAGACGGGTTGGGTCACGAATTACATGACCTAATCTATTAGGCGAAACCCTAGACATGACCCCTTTCAGCAGTAACCCTCTAGAAGTATCAAGGTACCCTGGGACTAGGCCGGGTGGGGCACGATTACTGGGCTGATTGTAAGAGGTGAACGACGGCAGTGGGGTATGCCAGTGTAGGTTCGGTGGACTACGATCGTGCACGTATTCCGGGGCAGACACTGGGTATCCGTAGATTTATCTGTGCATCTTGAATCGTGTCAGGGGTTGACACCCTAGGGCTGATACACCCGAAGGTGGACCCAGCACAGGTGACTACATTCGTGATTAGCCGTATGACACGGACACTTGACGAGCTAGAACTTGTAGGGAGCCGATCGACTAGATAATCGCTCCGTAGGACCCCATACTTGGGTCAGACCCCGTTTCAGGGTCATTTCATGATATTGGGCCATGGGATTTATTTCGTGATTAACTAGTGACATGGGCTTAGTATACTAGTACAGTCGATGCAACGAACCTCGAACATGTGATGCTTTACTTGACTTGTCTTGACTTATCCTGATCACCTTAGTCTATCTTGTTCACCTTGACACTATTCTTAAGTTTAGTTCCAGTTCATACATGACAGGTTGTTTTAACCGTCTTTACACTGAAAGTCACTAGGACTTACTCAGTCTTTATGACTGACCCTTTTTCCTTTCGCCTCTTTTTCTTTCGTTCCCCCCCCCCCAGGTTCTTAGGGAGGGAATACCGCAGCTTGACCAGTTTTCACATCCATCTTGAAGAGAGAGAATGTATTGCTTGGATCTTTTCCGTTTTGGACTATGGCTTTGGACAGCAATTAGGGGACTTTTGCAGTTTATTTATGTTTTCTTCATGCTTCTTTAAATAATGTAATCAAGACAGTTATGATTTTGGGAAAGTATTATGGCATGGTTTGTGTAACACTTATTTTGAAGAAATAAAAGTTGTTGTTTTCCGCTGTTCAAAAATATGTGTTATTATATCGGTCTTGTATATCTGTGACTTATACTTATAAACCTCCACCAAAATTAGGGCATTCCCTTTGAGAGTGACCCTAATGGAGGTGGGGTGTTTCAGGCCGAGTTCACCTAAACTCTCAGCGCCGAAGGAGGACGGATGGGGCTTCATGGTGATGGCATTTGATCGGCGTCCGGCGCCATATGGAGGTGGCAATTTGGAACCCTAGCGATGGAGCTTTGGGTTTATACGGCTTCAGACATATCGAAGAAGAAGAAGAAACAAAAGAGGCGGCCACGATTTACTCTAAAGTAATTAAGGGTTTTAATTGAAATTTAATTATTCTAATTATTCAATCAACTTATAAAGACCATAACTTTTTCGTATGAAATCGAAACTCAGAAATTTCAGATGCGTTGGATTCATATTGACAAGATCTACACAACAGAATAAACTAGATCTAGAAAGGAGCTGATCAGATTTTAGACGAATTTCAGATCTGAATTATTAGGTGAGATTTCTTTTTTTTAAATGAAATTAATTATTTATTTCATGGTGAAATGTATATTTATATTATATAAAATTCATGTTGTGTTTGATTAAGATGAAATGGTTGAAACCAAATATCATTTTTGGTTAATTAGAGATTTGTTAAAAAAATAACATTACCATTTTATTTTGCTAAGTATACGTAGAAGAATATTAATATACAACATATTCTTTTATTTGATGTTAGTATATATAGAAAAATTGTTTACAAATAAATATCCATTTATTTGTCATTAATATACATAGAGAAGTTGTTTACAAATAATATTCACTTATTTGTCATTAATATACATGGTAAATTGTTTACAAATGAAACATCATTTTAAAACCATTCTTGTTAGATTAGAATTGTCACTAAAATGAAATACCAACTCTTGTACATTTTGTTGAGTTAAGAATAAGAACAGAGAATGTTCATGTTTAAGAATTAAAACATGATTTTAATAAAAAGTACATTTTTAATCTGAGAATAGAAACATAAGAAGATTCATGTTTTAGAATTAAAAACATGAGTACATTAAAAGAATACAAATTGGGTTGTAACTTTCTTTTTAGATAAAAAGAACACATAGAAAAATGGTTATAGAAGAAGGTAAACAAATAAAATATCCATTTATTTGTCAATAAGAGAACAGAGGAATGTTAGGTTAGCTAAAAATATCATTTTATTGAAATGGTCATATTTAACAAACCAAGAACAGTTAAATTATAATTGCCAGGTTTAACAAGTTAGAATTGTTAAATTGTGTTAACAAAATTTACAATTTTTATCGTTTATATAGAAAGGTTTAAAAACATGCATTTTGTCATTTAATTGGTGGTAGACAAAAAACCATTTATTTCTTTTGTCTAAATTTAGAAAGAATGAAATTTAACATTTATTTTGTCATTAAATTAGAAGTAGACAAAAACATTTATTTTTGTCTAAATTTAGAAAGAATGAAACATTAGCAAAGTGTAGACAATAAAAATTACATTTTTATTGTAATATGAAAAAAATATTTTTTTGTTTACATTTTATATGTAAGTCAAAACATGTATTAGAAAAGAAAGTTTATTTTATTTATATTTTACATGTAAATAAAGGCATGAATAAAGAAGTATATTTTATTTACATTTTACATGTAAATAAAAGACATGAACTAAAAGGGGTAGATTTTATTCACATTCTAGATGTGAATAAAGACATGAATTTATAAAGGATATTTTATTCAGATTTTAGATGTGAATAAAAGACATGAAATTTAAAAGTACATTTTTATTCGCAAATTAGTTGCAAATGAAAAGAAATAAACATTTTTGTTCGTTTAAAAGAAATAAACATTTTTGTTCATTGAAAACGTTTAGAACAAGAATGTACATTTTTGGTCACTAAAATTTACATTTTTATTTACATTTTATTTGTAACTAAAAACTTGAATTAAAAAGGATATTTATATTTATATTTTAGATATAAATAAAAACATGAAAATAAAAAGTACATTTTTATTCACATTTTAGATGTGAATAAAACTTGACTTATAAAGAATATTTTATTCACATTTTAGATGTGAGTAAAAACAAAGAATTATACTTTTTATTTGTGTTTTTAAATGCAAATAAAACATAGAAAAAGAATTATACTTTTTATTTGCACTTTTAGATGCAAATGAAACATAGGATTGGGGAGTGTTTATTTCATTTACATTTTATTGTAAATAAAACATTAAATTAAAAAGCACCATTTTATTTACATTTTTGTTGTAAACAAAACATAGAATTAAAAGGGCTTATTTTCTTTTATTTACACTTTTGATGTAAATAAAAAGAAACACATGAAATGGAGGAAAAGTATATTTTTATTTGCAAATTAGCTGTAATAAAAGACATGAATATAAAAGTACATTTTTATTTGCAAATTGGTTGCAAATAAAAGCCATGGATTAAAAAGAGAAATTTTTACTTACATTTTATTTACATTGCAAAAAGTAAATAAAACCATAGGATGAAAGGTTATATGTTTATTTACATTTTAGATGTAAATAGGATCATGAATTAGAAAAGACACATTTTTATTTACATTTTAGATGTAAATAAAAACATAGAAATCAAAGTGAACCTTGTATTTACATGTTAGTTGTAAATAAAACCATGGATTTAAAAAGTGAGACGACCCGAAATACCGTACAGACGGAGACAAGGGTTATCTTTGGAATATAACACAGAAATAGATAATAGCAGAACAGAATTAAATAAATACACCAGATAATGAACAATAGAATATACTGGATAAATGTAATCATCAGAGTTACACAGTATACAGGATCTTACTTAGTACAAATACAGTTCAGCTATACATAAATGCCTACAGCGGAAAACAAACAAAATATGTACAATAGGAGCTGAACAGCATAAAAAGAAATAAATGATAGAATCCATCTTCAGCTCCAGCTATCCAGAAAGAACCAGCTAAACCTGAATACAAGGCTGCCCGTGTAGAAAAGGGGCACCCGAGTTTGAGAGTGAAACAAACTACGAGTCAGTCATGGGACTGGTATGAGAAATCTATTCAACACATATATAGTTTGGCTAATCACAGGACCACGCCACTTTCGTGGAATGGGTTTACTCCATTGGATTGCCAGTGCTTTAAAACAAATCTTTCTTTTAAACATCGCAATGCTTTTTATAAAAATGAAGCCGTTATAAGACTCAGTTCCCATCACACAATGCAACGCAAACCGGAGGATAGAGTTTTTACCTTATAACGGCCAAAATATGCTTGATACGAATAAAACAAAGGCATTTGATATTATTGCTAGTGTCTATATGTTTTGAAAACAATTTCAAATCATAACTATCAATCATAGACGACATGAGCGTCCCATGCCACTATGTCGCCAAATATATATATACAATCGAAACCGCATCGTCACGTATTTGGAAATTGGATTTCCGTCATGAACCAAGGCAAAAGATAGTCCTTACCGAATTCGTGACTCTCTAGCCCGAGCCACAGGCAAGCGCGCAGGCAAGCCTTTAGATCGTCAGGGCCGGTCCACCGATGTGGATTATTATGCCTGAACAATAAGTTTCCCCGCCCTTTGGGGCGTAAACGAGTCAACGAATGACTCCATCGGACCCGGATCGTCCGATCAAACCGAGGCGCCTCGCAACAGCAACAACCACATAGGTGAAAAGTATATAAATGTCAGGGCTGGTAGGTCACTGACACCACCCTAGCTAGAAAGAAACGCATGCCCTCCCTGAGGTCCTTCTCCCGTTTCTGGTTCATACCGGGGTGTGAGGCTCACGAATTCACGTTATACACAAAGCTACGCCACACAGGCGGTGCTTTGATCATCACCACAAGACTTTGCTTTTCAACAGAAGCCCTGATCACTGCATCTTAGCATGCCACACAGGCAATTCATGCCATGCGACTGATGTCCATCGATATACAACATCTGAGCTCGTGCGTCTCAGAAAAGGGCGTTAAGCAAAAGAATAAATTCTCCGCCGCCAAACAGATGTATATTTAATAGAGATCAATCAACACATAATAAAATCCAATGTCAGACACACAGTCCATTTACAAGTCCGTTCTGGGTCTGAACGAAACCGGAGGCACTAAATACCTCGCAAACCCATCGATCACCACGTACGTCTGGACGATCACCACTCATTATCCATATTTCGGGATGCCTCCCAATCAGGACCTCGGTTACCATCCAAACGAGGTGAAAATCTCCGGTCTTGGACCACCGTCTTCATCTTCAAATTTCAATCGTCGGTCAATTATTTGAAATGAGAATTAACTCGGCCTTTTCAAATAATTCACGTACATTTAGAATTTCAGATCAATTTATTTCAATGGTTAAATTATTTGACAACACCCATTGTGTTCTTTAATGTAATTTTCACACCAAACACATTCAACCATCAAAAGCCACATAAATCGAGCAAATTCAGTTTATTTCCATTCCATATCGTCTATGATATTTTATAACGATTTATCGCTATTTTTATTTATTTTAAAATAGCCAATTTATTCAAAACGACGCTTCGGGCCATAAAGCGGCCGTGGCGCTGTTTTTCTTCAGATTTGATTTACACATATCTGGAAATCTAACCGTTGGATCTTCACAAAATTTACATCATTAGAAAGGTCTTTTCAAAACGAGTCCAACGGTTCCAGTTTCGGGAAAATCCGACGGTCGGATCTCCCGGTACAACCGTTTGAAGTTTTGATTTCAAATTACGAACTGCAGCGTCGTTATTCGATTAAATATAATTATATATATATATATATATATATAAATATAAATATAATCATTCCTGGCGCTGTTTTCTTCAGATTTGAATTAATCATTCCAGACAATCCAACCGTTGGATTTTTACAAGGTTGGTGCCGTTGGAAAGATATTTCCAAGGCGAACCCGACGGTTGTGGTTTCGGGAAAATTCAATGGTCGGATTTCCCGTACTAGTTGTTTGAAATCACGGTTTCAAAATACGAACTGCACGGCCACGTTTCGTTTTAATTTTATTTATATTTATATATCTATATAAATATAGTTCATTCAACAATTTCAATATCGTTTTCACTTCAAATATTTCTCTAACGCCTTAAAATTTTGGAAAATTTCGCCATAACCTCCTTTGTACGGGAGGGCTGGGAAAATTCCCAAATAGCCACACGGGCGTCTCATGTCAAAAAGAAAAAGAAAAAGAAAAAGCCAAGCGGCTAGCCAACAGGCTCATAAAATTATCACCCAAACAAAACAGTAAATGTGTACCTATTTGTCGGGCACAAAATTTTATTCCTCTTCTCTAGCCCCTTTGCTATAACCTGTTCAATAGATATGCATGTACATATATACAGTTCTTATCATTTATCCTCCTCCATTCAACTTCATATTTGATTTCCATTTGTTTTAAAAACACCATTCATTCTACTGTTACATGTATAGGCAAAAATCATATCATTAGCTAATTAATGAATATTTCAACTCATATATATATTTATTTGAACGAGTGGCTATTTTAAACACTTCACGTTTCAACAATTCGTGTATATAATAAAAATGTGATTTTTATTGTAAAACAATTCATTTCAAAACACTATTATTTTATATGGTTTATATAGGTGATAAAAATAGGATTTTTCTTATAAAACAATTTCTTTTAAGACGATATTATTTTACATAGTCCATCTGGATGATAAAAAGGTGATTTTTATTATAAAACAATTTATTTCAACATATGAATACCATTCAACACATGAATTTCTAATCAACGAATGAATATCGATTCAACACATGAAGGTTTTCTATAGTTTCTATATATAGATAAAAATGTGATTTTAATATTTAAAACGCGAATACCATTCAACACATGAATTTCTAATCAACGAATGAATATCGATTCAACACATGAAGGTTTTCTATTCAATGAATAAATATAGTTTCAGCAAATGAAAATAATTCAAACACATGAATATTATTCAAAATTTCGGCAGCATAACGGCAGGGTAGTTAAAACCGGGACCGTCCCTAGTACGACTCCTCGCTCTACCTTAAAACCTCGCGGTTTTTGACAATGGGGATCATGCATCTAGTTCGCACGCAGGCGGCATGTATATATTTATTTCATTTCCACAAACTAATCCTATGTGGTTTCAACCAAATATTTTTCAACCACAAACGGGTATTTTTCAACCACAATCAATCAATATCAACCACAAACAATCCCAAACAACCATTCGCTATCAATCAATTTTTACACCAATCACAATCAATAAATATCGTCCATGGTTTGTGGACGAGGGGCGTATATATATATTTATTTATATATAGAAATTCACTTTTATTTCAACACATATATAATTTTTACAACGCATATATAACTTATACATCGAACGTACAACGTATACAACGCTTATACAAGAGGTGTACAACGCTTATATAACTCATACATCGACTATATAATTTATACATCATCGTTTTCCATATTGTTTTTAAATTAGAAATCTCACATTGGGTTCCACTCCACCAAAAATAGCAGAAGGCTCAGAAAAATATGCGGCCTCTTCTAAAATGCAGAAGACGTCCTCACGGTCACGATGTTTCCTGTTTCATCGAATTTCGTTACCATAGCAAAAAGATATGATTTTTCAAAGTTTGCAACGCTTTAAAACTGTCGAAATCAGTTTAAATAATATAAACCGTATACCTCCTTTGAAGGTTCAAATCTAGGGTTGAAGAATTCGCGAAAACCAAGCAGCGTGGAGACGATCGGAGGGTACCACGGCCTAGAGCTACGAGAGAGCTTCCCACGCAGGTGCGCCACGTCGGGTTCGAACTCCGATCTGAGCGGCGGCGGGCCTTCAAAGGGCGCGACTTCTGAGGGGTTTTTCTCGACGATGGCGAGGCGACAGAGATCGTGGCGGGGTCGGATTTGAAGGCGGAGGAGAGGGCTTCTGAAAGTTCAACAGGCGGAGGTGCTGAAAGTGGCCGTGGCGATCGGGATTTGATCGGGAAATGGCGAAGGCTTATCGCCGTTAATCGCGATAGGAAGGGGAAGAGAGAGAAGACGGGGGGGCTGACGTGGGCTAATGGGTTTTTTTTATAAAGTTTTAAAATCCGAAAATACCCCTCGTCACTCACGAACACCAATCCAAACCCAACGACTGTCGCCCCTAGCGTTTTACCCTCATTCCGAACACAATGGGATATGTTTCGTAGGCCCATTTGACTGTTTCAGTCAGTTTCCATTCAAATCAAAATATAAAACATTCAATATTTAATTTGAACGTACATTTCAATTTGCCAGGGCCACAAACTAATTCGAAAAATTCCAGAAAAATAAAT
This sequence comes from Allium sativum, assembly GCA_030737875.1. Taxonomy (NCBI): domain Eukaryota; kingdom Viridiplantae; phylum Streptophyta; class Magnoliopsida; order Asparagales; family Amaryllidaceae; genus Allium; species Allium sativum. Next base: position 758,820,175 of record CM060922.1, on the reverse strand, counting down.
CTAGCTATGTTTTGACGATACGGTCCCAACAAAACTAGTTTCATCGAATTCTGAGACCGTTTGCAAAAAAGCCCATTTTTGGTCGATCCAATTTAACTGCAATTGACCAAAACACATTTTCCTTTGCCACGCTCACATATTAGCTTCAAAAATTATGAAATTTGAAACCTAGCTATAACTTCACATCCCGGACCCAACAAAAGTGGTTTCGTCGAATTCCGAGGTCGTATGCAAAATGGCCAATTTCACGGGCTATATAAATTCCATAGCGACCGTTCTGAAAATTCATTCGGCCATAACTTTTGTTTTCCGCTATGAAAATTCGATTTTTCAGATTCGTTAGAAAGGTATTCACTAACAGATTTAAATATTTTTGGTTTCACTAAAATCCGTTTTGTTTTGCACCTGGTACAGTCCGACAAAGTTTGAATTCAATTTTTGAAACTACAGTGCCATTTCAGGCCTTGTTTATAATTATAATTAATTATATTCGTTTTCAATTGTCGATTCATACTTACTTTTCATTGCCATTATTTAAAATATTTATTTTAAATATTTATAATCTATTATTTTAGCCAATTTAAAAATTTTAAATTGGTTCAGATTTTCTGGGTCGTTACAATCTCCCCCACTTAAAACTTTTCGTCCCCGAAAAGGAACAAAGTCGAAAGTGGTTTGATAAATCTACAATCCCACAATACAACAACCAATTTTTTTAACCTTCCAAAAATATACTAATCAAATCCTATATTCCTTTAAAAAATCATTCAGAGTATAGAATAAATAGTGTGCATCCATGGGAAGAAATATAGCAACAGAATAGAGAATTAAATGGTAATGCAAAGTATGACAAATGTACCTTGCACCGGAGTCAATCAGAGATATCTACTCGGCATCTGGGATAGGCTTTCTGAATGCTCTCCTCAGTTTCCCAAGTACAATCTCGCGGATCTCCACTCCATTGCACTTTGACTAAGTGAACCTTCTTGTTTCTCAGCTCTTTGGTTTCTTTGCCTATTATCTTTAGCGGCTCTCTTCTCACAGCTAATTCTGGGGTTATTTCAATGTCATGTTGAGCTGCTTCCTCCACGATCAAGTCTGGATCATGAACGTACTTTCGAAGTTGAGATATGTGAAATACATCATGAACTCCAGGCAGCCAATCAGGCAGTTTGACCCTATAAGCGTCCGTTCCAGAATAGGAAACGGACCTATGTATTTGGGCGCTAACTTTCTAGTTTTACCGAACCGGATAACTCCTCTCATCGGCGATACTTTCAAATATACATAGTCGCCAACAGCAAAGGATATATCTCTTCTTCTTCTATCGGCATAGCTCTTTTGTCGGCTTTGAGCGGCGAGTAATCGCTTCTTAATAAAATCGACTTTGTCGGCAGCTTCTCGAATCATATCAGGCCCTAACACAAGTCTATTTCCAGGCTCGACCCAACAAGCAGGAGATCGGCACGGTCTACCATACAATGCTTCGAATGGCGACATTGTCAGACTCGCCTGGTAGCTGTTGTTATAAGAGAATTCAGCCAAATGCAGATGGTCTTCCCATGATCCACCGAAATCTAGAACACAAGCCCGCAATAGATCTTCTAAATTGCGATTCACCCTCTCAGTCTGACCGTCTGTCTGAGGATGATAAGCGGTGCTCAAGTTTAACTTCGTTCCCAGCTCGACTTGAAATGGTTCCCAGAATTTGCTAGTGAATATTGTATCTCTATCACTGACTATACTGAGCAGCACCCCATGCAGTCTAACTATTTCCCTGAAATATATCTGCGCCAAACTCTGAGCGGTTCTGTTTGATCTGACAGGTATGAAATGGGCGGTCTTCGTGAAGCGATCTACGATCACCCAAATACTGTCATTCCCTTTTCTGGTTCTGGGCAGACCATCAATGAAGTCCATAGAAATATGTTCCCACTTCCAACCCGGAACTTCCAGTGGTTGTAATAATCCAGCCAATTTCTGTTGGTCGCTTTTGACTAGTTGGCAAGTAGGGCATCGACTAACATATATCGAGATGTCTCTTTTTAACGACTTCCACCAGAATGTGCGTTTGATATCGTTATACATTTTATTCACACCCGGATGGATACTGAGCTTAGATTTGTGGCATTCATCAAGCACATCCCTTCTGAGTTCAGGAATTTCTGGAATGCAAATTCGTCCTTCTAACCTCAGAATCCCTTCGCTGTCTAGCTGGAAATCCAAAGCATTGCCTTCACGAATTCGCTGACTCATTCCTTTGATAAATTGGTCGTCTTCTTGGAGAGCCGATATCTTATCATCAACGAAGTCGCAATGATGAAACTTGCGATCATCTCATTCTTCCAGCTTAACACATCGGCCACGACATTGGCTTTCCCTGGAGTGTATAGAATTTCAAAGTCGTATGCTGCAAGGAACTCTAGCCAACGTTGCTGCCTCAGATTCAAGTCCTTCTGAGTGAACAAATACATTAACGACTGGTGATCTGTAAACAGTTCAAATCTCTCACCCAGAAGATAGTGTCTCCAGATTTTCAAAGCGAATACTATCGCCAATAACTCAAGATCATGAGTGACATAGTTTTTCTCGTGCGGCTTCAATTGACGGCTAGCATAAGCAATCACTTGACCCCTTTGCATTAACACTGCGCCAAGGCCTTCTCTAGAAGCATCAGTCCAGACTTTTAAATCCTGGTTGCCATCGATGATGGTTAACACTGGAGCAGTTGTTAATCTCAACTTTAGCTCTTCGAAAGCCTCCTCACTTTCTGGAGTCCATTTGAATTTAGAGTGCTTCTTCGTAAGCTTTGTTAAATGACCAGATATCTTCGAAAAGTCTTTAACGAACTTCCGGTAATAGCTAGCCAATCCGAGAAAACTACGGACTTCAGTGGGGGTGCTGGGCTGTTTCCAATTCTGAATGGCTGTGATTTTGCTTGGGTCCACAGCAATTCCTTCCTTTGATACGACGTGGCCTAGAAATTTTACTTCATCTTGCTAGAAGATACATTTGGAAAATTTGGCTTTTAATACATTCTGTCTCAGAATTTCCAACACTTGTTCCAAATGTTTTTCATGTTCGGCCTTTGATTTTGAGAAGATTAGGATATCATCAATAAAAACCAGAACAAATTTATTCAATACTCCTCTGAACACTCTATTCATCAGATCGACGAAGTAAGCTAGAGCGTTACATAAGCCGAACGGCATTACTAACCACTCGTAGAATAAGTCGGGGCCTCTGAATGTTGTCATTGGAACACACTCTTCGGCAATTCTAAGTTGATGGAAGCCTGTAGCTAGGTCCATTCGTGAAAATACTTGTGCCCCATTTAATCGATCCAACAAATCATCAATCCACGGCAATGGATATTTGTTCTTTATTGTCTGCTTGTTCAGATCACGATAGTCCACGCATAGCCGTAGAGTACCGTCAGATTTTGGGACAAACACCACTGCTGCTCCCCAATCAGAGAAACTAGGTCTGATCAGACCTTTCCATACTAGTTGTCGTGTTTGGTTGTCTAATTCCTCCTTCTCTTTCAAGGACATTCTTCGAATAGCGTGAACTACCGGCCTTGCATTGGGAATTAAAGCAATCTTGAAATCTATTTCTCTCTGCGGAGGTAAGCGAACAACTTCCTCGAACACATTCGCATAGTTTTTGACGACAGGAATATCTTTCACTAGGTCGGGAATATTCTCTATGATTTCAGGGGCATTTTCCATTTGGGCTGGAGAAACATCCAAAGCTGCCCAGAAGTCTTTTCTAATAGCTTTCTGACCTTCACAAGGGATGGTTATATAATCACCTGATTTAATCCTCGCCTTAACGACTCTGTCGGTGCATTTAAGTTCAGCTTCATATTTGGTCAACCAGTCTAATCCCAAGATAAGATCAAACTCTTTAAAATTCATGACCACCGCGATGGTAGGAAACCGATAACGAGAGAAAGAAACCGACACTCCACAAACCCAACCGAGATCTATCGAACCCCCAACCGGATTCTGGACAGTCATTGGTTCTTTGAGCTTTTTCAAATTCAAATCCAGTTTCGTAGCTGCATCTTTGGAAATGAAGCTTCGTGACGCGCCTGTGTCAAACAGTACTTTGACTGGAATGTTTTTGACAGTAAGCATTCCTTCTAAAACATCGGCCCTTTCTTGACTAGTTGAGGGCCCGGAAGTTTCTGCTACTTCATTTACCTGAGCTTCTTTGGTTGTTTTTAACAGCCAGCAATCTCGCTTTATATGACCGGACTGATGACAAAGATTGCACTCTCGAGTCACTTGAAACTTATTCTTGGATTTAGATTCATCCCTTTTTGGTTTCTTTAGAGATCGGCAACTTATCGAGAGATGTCCTTGCTTATTGCAGTTAGAGCATACAGTTGTCGTTACTGGTTTCTTCTCAGATTTGGCCCTTTTTCTCTTGGCACTGGGCTTCTTACTGACTTCAGACATTGTACTTGCCTGAGGAATATCAGTTTCCGACTCTGTTTTGTCACTAGAACTGACATCTTCTTCGTCGCATAACATTCCTTTCTTATGTAGATCTTCATATTGATAAGCCATGTATATCATTTCAGAAAAGGGGAGCTTCACGTGCCCTATTACTTTATTCTAATATTTCCTTTGAAGCCCATAAATAAATCTCAAATTCTTTCTCCTTGTATTCTGAATTAGATGGGGAGCAAAGTGAGAAAGTTCGTTGAATTTCTTATGATATTCTGGGATGGTCATATCACCTTGTATCAAATAAGAAAATTCATCACATAATCTCTCGGTTGCTTCGGGAGGAGTAAATCTTTCAAGGAAAATCACTTTGAATCTATCCCAGGTGATATCACCTTCTGGATTATTCTTAACAACAGAATCCCACCAGAATAAAGCTTCGTCTTTGAGTGCCCAGGAGGCCAGTAATCTTTTCTGGTCATCCCTCAGCTTTAATGCTTCAAAGATTTTCTCAGCCGAACGAATCCAAGCTTGTGTTTTCATAATAGATTCTTCGCCCGTGAACGGCTTTCCACCCAGATTCCTATATTTCATAAATAGAGCTTCTATATCCGAGTCAGTCTTACTTCTTCTGTTTCTGGCACTCATTTTCTAGAGCGTCTGCAATTAGCAGACAAAGGGTCAGGTCAACAGAAAAGATATTTCAAAACATAGAGACAAATACTTGAATGTAAATGTGTCTATCGATGTGTTACTTCATTCTGCTACTCATACTAGGATATTACTGATCCTATCTATATGGAGTTACCCGTCCTAGAACACTACTAGTTCTATTTCTGACGAGTCCGTTCAAAGGTTATAATCCAGAACTAAGCTTAACCAAAGCTCTGATACCACGTTGAGACGACCCGAAATCCCGTACAGACGGAGACAAGGGTTATCTTTGGAATATAACACAGAAACAGATAATAACAGAACAGAATTAAATAAATACACCAGATAATGAACAATAGAATATACTGGATAAAAGTAATCATCAGAGTTACACAGTATACAGGATCTTACTTAGTACAAATACAGTTCAGCTATACATAAATGTCTACAGCGGAAAACAAACAAAATATGTACAATAGGAGCTGAACAGCATAAAAAGAAATAAATGATAGAATCCATCTTCAGCTCCAGCTATACAGAAAGAACCAGCTAAACCTGAATACAAGGCTGCCCGTGTAGAAAAAGGGGCACCCGAGTTTGAGAGTGAAACAAACTACGAGTCAGTCATGGGACTGGTATGAGAAATCTATTCAACACATATATAGTTTGGCTAATCACAGGACCACGCCACTTTCGTGGAACGGGTTTACTCCATTGGATTGCCAGTGCTTTAAAACAAATCTTTCTTTTAAACATCGCAATGCTTTTTATAAAAATGAAGCCGTTATAAGACTCAGTTCCCATCACACAATGCAACGCAAACCGGAGGATAGATTTTTTACCTTATAACGGCCAAAATATGCTTGATACGAATAAAACAAAGGCATTTGATATTATTGCTAGTGTCTATATGTTTTGAAAACAATTTCAAATCATAACTATCAATCATAGACGACATGAGCGTCCCATGCCACTATGTCGCCAAATATATATATACAATCGAAACCGCATCGTCACGTATTTGGAAATTGGATTTCCGTCATGAACCAAGGCAAAAGATAGTCCTTACCGAATTCGTGACTCTCTAGCCCGAGCCACAGGCAAGCGCGCAGGAAAGCCTTTAGATCGTCAGGGCCGGTCCACCGATGTGGATTATTATGCCTGAACAATAAGTTTCCCCGCCCTTTGGGGCGTAAACGAGTCAACGAATGACTCCATCGGACCCGGATCGTCCGATCAAACCGAGGCGCCTCGCAACAGCAACAACCACATAGGTGAAAAGTATATAAATGTCAGGGCTGGTAGGTCACTGACACCACCCTAGCTAGAAAGAAACGCATGCCCTCCCTGAGGTCCTTCTCCCGTTTCTGGTTCATACCGGGGTGTGAGGCTCGCGAATTCACGTTATACACAAAGCTACGCCACACAGGCGGTGCTTTGATCATCACCACAAGACTTTGCTTTTCAACAGAAGCCCTGATCACTGCATCTTAGCATGCCACACAGGCAATTCATGCCATGCGACTGATGTCCATCGATATACAACCTCTGAGCTCGTGCGTCTCAGCGAAGGGCGTTAAGCAAAAGAATAAATTCTCCGCCGCCAAACAGATGTATATTTAATAGAGATCAATCAACACAGAATAAAATTCAATGTCAGACACACAGTCCATTTACAAGTCCGTTCTGGGTCTGAACGAAACCGGAGGCACTAAATACCTCGCAAACCCATCGATCACCACGTACGTCTGGACGATCACCACTCATTATCCATATTTCAGGATGCCTCCCAATCAGGACCTCGGTTACCATCCAAACGAGGTGAAAATCTCCGGTCTTCGACCACCGTCTTCATCTTCGAATTTCAATCGTCGGTCAATTATTTGAAATGAGAATTAACTCGGCCTTTTCAAATAATTCACGTACATTTAGAATTTCAGATCAATTTATTTCAATGGTTAAATTATTTGACAACACCCATTGTGTTCTTTAATGTAATTTTCACACCAAACACATTCAACCATCAAAAGCCACATAAATCGAACAAATTCAGTTTATTTCCATTCCATATCGTTTATGATATTTTATAACGATTTATCGCTACTTTTATTTATTTTAAAATAGCCAATTTATTCAAAATGACGCTTCAGGCCATAAAGCGGCCGTGGCGCTGTTTTTCTTCAGATTTGATTTACACATATCTGGAAATCTAACCGTTGGATCTTCACAAAATTTACATCATTAGAAAGGTCTTTTCAAAACGAGTCCAACGGTTCCAGTTTCAGGAAAATCCGACGGTCGGATCTCCCGGTACAACCGTTTGAAGTTTCGATTTCAAATTACGAACTGCAGCGTCGTTATTCGATTAAATATAATTATATTTATATATATATAAATATAATCATTCCTGGCGCTGTTTTCTTCAGATTTGAATTAATCATTCCAGACAATACAACCGTTGGATTTTTACAAGGTTGGTGCCGTTGGAAAGATATTTCCAAGGCGAACCCGACGGTTGTGGTTTCGGGAAAATTCAATGGTCGGATTTCCCGAACTAGTTGTTTGAAATCACGGTTTCAAAATACGAACTACACGGCCACGTTTCGTTTTAATTTTATTTATATTTATATATCTATATAAATATAGTTCATTCAACAATTTCAATATCGTTTTCACTTCAAATATTTCTCTAACGCCTTAAAATTTTGGAAAATTTTGCCATAACCTCCTTTGTACGGGAGGGCTGGGAAAATTCCCAAATAGCCACACGGGCGTCTCATGTCAAAAAGAAAAAGAAAAAGCTAAGCGGCTAGCCAACAGGCTCATAAAATCATCACCCAAACAAAACAGTAAATGTGTACCTATTTGTCGGGCACAAAATTTTATTCCTCTTCTCTAGCCCCTTTGCTATAACCTGTTCAATAGATATGCATGTACATATATACAGTTCTGTAACAACCCGAAAATCTGGGCTAGTTTAAAATTTTTATTTTGGCAATTTTAGCGAATTTTGATTATTTAAAATGAATTATTTTAAATAATATCGACGAGAAATTTATTTTGAATGGGATTCGAACATATATATTATATAGTTCGTCGTTAGAATATAAATAATTATTTATAATTATAAAAGGAATTGAAAATGGCGTGGTAGTTCGATAATTTGATTTCAAACTTCAATTGAATGTACCGGGTGCAAAATAAGCCGGATTTTAGTGAAACCAAAAATAATGGGATCTAATTGTGAATATCTTTCCAACGAATCCGAATAATTGAAATTTCATAGCGGGAATCAAAAGATAGGTCCAGTTGAAAATTGTGAATAGTCGCTATGGAATTCAGACCCTTAAAAATGGACATTTTGCAAATGACCTCGGATTTCGACGAAACCACTTTTGTTGGATCCGCAGTGTCAAATTATTGCTAGATTCCAAATTTCATAATTTTTAGAATCAATATGTGAGCGTGGCAAAGGAAAACGCGTTTGACCGGTTTCAGTTGATTTTAATCGACTGGAAATTGGCCATTTTTCCAACGGTCTTAGAATACGACGAAACTAGTTTTGTTAGGACCGTATCGTCAATACGAAGCTAGAAAATATTTTTCGGGAATTTTTCGAGTTAGTATGTGACCCCAATAAATTGAAATGCGCGTTCAAATTCAATATATAGAGTTATATGTTGATTTTAACGGAAACTGATTGTAACAGCCGAATCAGCCTACGATACATATCCCATTGTGTTCGAAGTGGGGGTAATACGCTATGGGCGACAGGCGGTGGGCCTCGTTTAGAGGTCGTTTGTGAAAGTCAACTTTTTGAAATTAATTAAATAAAAAAAATTAAAAAAAAATAAATCTCTCCTCCCCCTTCAAAACCGCTGCCCCCCCCATTTCCCCAAACCAGATTCAGATAAAAAAAAAAACCCCGAACAACAGACGATCGATGGCCACCACCGATACGCTTCCCCACTCCCCCACCGTCGATTGATTCTCCTCCTCCTCAGATCGATGGTGACCATCGAACCTTTCACCGCGCAACTTCAGGTGTTGCGCACCACTTCGCGTCACCGCCCGGAGCAGCGCCCCTCCTCCATCGTAGACAACCCCATCCTCCTCTCGAGCTCGAGACCGATGTCATCGCCATCGTACGCCGCACTGTTCAGCCCCCTGAAACTGCAACAAGGCCAACCTCCACCAGTTTTCCACGCAGCGCTCCGACCGCCTGTAATGGCATCGTCACCAACTCTGTTCACCGTCGCCCTTCCCTGGCTTGAGCGGCAGCGATGAACTAGGGCTTCCTAAATCAAATTGATGCTGTGAGTTTCTCTACTTTAATTTGCTAGTCAATCCTTCATATGAAATGGTTAAACTAAAAATGGAATTCTTATTATTTGTTATAATATGTCAAGTTTAGATTTTTATCGTTTAAAAAGTTATGATTTTGTTTATACAAAGGGATGATTTGATTTTTAATTAGCAAAAGAATTGATTTTTATCATTAAAAAGATACGTTTTTAATAAGGAAAAAAATATATTCTTTTTATATCAAATAGCGTTGTAAAAATTCTATTTTTACATTATAGAAATAGCAAGGTAAAAATTCGATTTTTATATATTGAATAGCAAGGTAAAAATTCGATTTTTATATATTGAATAGCAAGGTAAAAATTCGATTTTTATATATTGAATAGCAAGGTAAAAATCCGATTTTTATATATTGAATATCAAAGTAAAAATTCGATTTTTATATATTGAATAGCAAAGTAAAAATTCGATTTTTATATATGGAATAGTAAAGTAAAAATTCGATTTTTACATATGTAGTTACAGCAACGAAAGTGACGAAGAGCGAGAATGGCGAAGATTTCTATAAATGAGGAGTCGTGGTATTGGATAGCTTTCGGTGAGAACTTCTCACTCTTCAATTTCATTTCTAGTTATATATATATACTAGGATGCAGACGGTGCTTAGTAGCACCCGACACAATCGTCCACAGACCATGGACTTGTTTATTTGATTGCAAAAATTAGTTAGATTATTTGATTGAAATTGAAGTGTTTGGTGAAATGAAATTAATTTGATTGATGTGTGAATGGCGTGGGCCTTCACTAGACCGGGGATAAGGCTAGGCCTCGTCCCATTTCTAGTATCGTGTCGTTATGCCGCCGAAATTTTCTAAAATAAGTTAGAAAATAAAAATATCATTTTATTTAAAGAATGAACTGAATAGAAATTCATATGTTAAAATAAAATGTTTTATCATTAAAAATATATAATTTTTAACGTGAATATGAATATAGTGAATGTGAATAAATAAATATTCATTTACAAACCGGACGGTTTGTTTATGTACACCTATTTAAAGGACATTGATTGAGACGATAAATTTTACACATCGCCCAACTGCACAAATAAAATATGTGTTTGATTGTTTGAAACCCCACACGGGTGTTGGGATGAAATTTGAAGTTCACTCATCCTGATTGATTAAATATGTCGATCGATTGATTGACAGGCTGTTATAAGCGTTAGATATCTATATTTGATGCTTATACAGTGTAGTGCACTTTGGTTGATAGTTGATTATTTTTCAATGCTATTATATACGTGTGATGTATGAAAATCCATATAATTAATATTATATGGTGATTGATTGGGCCTCATTCCAATTTAGAAAATAAAGAATAATATAAAATAAAGGTTCATGTGTTGACAGTACTCATCCGTTGAGATTAGTCATGTGTTGAACGAAATATTTTGATAATAACAACTATTTTGAAAAAGAAATATTTGAAATAGAATATTTGAAAATAGAAATATATGAAGCCGTGTTGATTAGATTGACGCCATTTTGACGTGAACGATATTTATATCGATTTTATTCATTTTGAAATGAATTGAATTGAAAACGATTTCGAAATGAATTGAATAGAAAACCAATTTGAATTGAATCGAATAGAAAACCAATTTGAATCGAATAGAAAACCAATTTGAATTGAATTGAATAGAAAACCAATTTGAATTGAATCGAATAGAAAACCAATTTGAATTGAATTGAATAGAAAACCAATTTGAATTGAATCGAATAGAAAACCAATTTGAATTGAATCGAATAGAAAACGACTTTGAAAATGAATTGAATTGAAAACGATTTCGAAATGAATTGAATTGAAAACGATTTCGAAATGAATTGAATTGAAAACGATTTCGAAATGAATTGAATTAAAAACGATTTCGAAATGAATTGAATTGAAAACGATTTCGAAATGAATTGAATTGAAAACGATTTCGAAATGAATTGAATTGAAAACGATTTCGAAATGAATTGAATAGAAAACCAATTTGAATTGAATCGAATAGAAAACCAATTTGAATTGAATCGAATAGAAAACGACTTTGGAATTGAATTGAACTGAAAACGAATTCAAATTGAATTGAAAACGAATTGAAATGAATTCAAATTGAATTGAAATTTGAATTGAATAGAAATGAATTTTAAAACGAATTTATAAAGAAGAATTCAATTTTGATTTGAATTGAAATGGAAGTTGAAATTGCTTTTGAAACGAATTTAAAACTATTTATATAATTCGTTTTAAATAGAAATCGACGAAATATATATTATATATATTTTATATATAATATAATGGCCTGAATAGAACGCGCCGCGCCGCGGCAGTTCGTGAATTTCGACCATTTATTTCAAACGGACATTACGGGAGATCCGACCGTTGGATTCTCCTAAAATCGGAACCGTTGGGTTCGTATCGAAAAGAGCTTTCTAATGGATATTTGAAATTTGAAATCTAATGGTTGGATTTGGGATTATGTCCAAATCAAATTTGAAAAAGGTCGTTGTAAGTGCAGTTCGATGGCCATTGATGGAAATCGACTGTACGGGCCTTGATAAAATTATTAAAAATAGTAATAATTTGTGTAAAATCATAAGAAATGATTTAGGAAGAATTGGGATGAAAAACTCCATATTTGAAAAGATAAAAATAGATTTTTATCGAAATGAACTAGTTTTGAACTAGAATTATAATTCTATTTATTTTTAAATAAATAAATTGAATTTAAAAAGGGTTTTAAAAATACCCAGAATTTCCAATGATTGCATTGGAGTGGATTTGAATCGAAATTGTCTTCGGAATATTTCGATGTTGGAATTCGTGATTATACGGATGTTGTTATGGAAATTTGAAAGATATATATTTATATCGTTATTTCCAATACGACATTTGTTAATCGTAGAATTTGATATTGAATATAAGCCGGTATATTTTCTATTCAGAGCCTTGTATTGAATATCAAATGTGATTTGGGTTTGTCGTGAATGGTGTCTTCATTAACACTGTTCTTAAGCCCAGTTGAGAAAAGATTAAATCTTTTTATTTAGATTTAATGAAGTGTACCAATTAAATAATATTTAATTGGAATTGAATTGGTATTGATTTTTGGGTTTATCGTGAGCAGTGTTTTAAATAACACTCGTTCTTTAACCCGATAATTAATGAATGTGATTTTGGGTTTATCGTGAACCGTGTTTTAAATGACACTGATTCTTTAACCCAGTTAACGATTAAAACTAAGTGGAGTTTTAATGAATCTTTAATTAGATTGAAATGATCAAGAATGGAGTATCACCAGTTTTGCTCCAGGCGATAGTTAAATCTTTAATTAGATTTGAACGTGAAATGGTAATTGAATTTACCGATAACACCGTGGTGTTAGATATGAAGTAGGACCAGTTTTACTTCATGGGATTAATAGGTTGGGATTGGGAAATAAAATAAACGATTACTTCGGTGTGGTTCGCTAATCCTGACTAGTTTGAATTGATATTCAAAGTAGATTAAAGAATAAATTCAAGGATTTATCTTTGATAAAATTAATGGGAACCTTTCCCTATGAATGTGAATTTTAGAAACTAACTGTCGGTTAGCCAAGCAGAATGGTTTTCTGGATATTGATCTGATGTTGGTTTCGGCCTTCGGGGTTAATATTTGGGGAATTATTCTCTTGATTAATTTACGATTAGTGACTGATGAATTGGAATGAGGCGTATGTTGTGTTTGTGTAACACTTATTTAAAATATACGCGAGTTATTCGGAAAGACCGGGTTTTTCCCATTCTGAATAACTGATACGACGATAAGTCGAAGATGAAGACCGGAAGTCTTCACATCGTTGGGATAATTACTGACGATCCTGATTGGGCTGTACACCCAAGAGGATGGAAATAGTTGGTGGTCGTCCAGACGTACTTGGAGATGGATGGATATGCGAGGAAAGTGCCTCCGGTTTCGTTCAGACCCAGAACGGACTTGTAAATGGATAGTGTGTCTGACGTTGTATTCCTTTATACTGTATTTGGTGATCTCTGCTAAATATATATCTGTTTGGTGGCAGAGAATTTATTCTCTTGCTATACACCCTTCTCTGAGACGTACGAGCCTAGAGGTTATATATTGGCAGAAATCAGTGGTACAGTATGGACTGACAATGTGGCATGCTGAGTTGCATGGATCAAGGCTTTTGTTGAAAAGCAAAGTCTTGTGGTTGATGATCAAAGCACGGCCTTGTGTGGCGTAGCTTTGTGTAACGCTGATTCGCGAGTATCACACCCGGTATGAACCAAAAACGGGAGACGGACATCAGGGAGGACATGCGTTTCTTTCTAGTTAGGAGTGGCGTCAGTGCTTGAACTGGCTGACGAGTTTGACTCATGTGGATGTTGCTTATTATTACTTGCTGAAAAGCGAGGCGCCTCGTGATATCGGTTTCGGCCGATGCTTCTGGTCGGCTGACGGGCCAGGCTTACGCCCCAAAGGGCGGGGAAACGCAGTGTTCAGGCATAATAATCCACATCGGTGGACCGGCCCTGACGATCCATGGGGCAGTTGCGGCTGTTCCTGAGGCTCGGACTAGACAGTCTCGAATCGGTGAGGATCTTGCCCCTAGCCTCGGTTCATACCATAAATGATAACCCAACTTCCAATACGACATTGCGGTTTTGATTGTAAACTTATATATGGCGACATAGTGGTATGGGTCATTCATGCCGCCTATGATTGATATTTATGATTGAAATTGTTTTAAACACTGTACACTTATTATAGTATCAAATGATTTGTTTTTAAACGTATCAAGCATTCTTTGGCTGTTATAAGGGAAAACCCTATCCCCTGGCTTGCGTTGCATTGTGTGATAGGACCTGGGTCTTATAACAGCTTCATTTTTCTTTATTTAGCATTGCGTTGTTTGTTTTATGCACTGGTATTCTTGGGAGGAAACCCGTTCCGTGTTATACGGCATGGTCCCTTGATTTACCTAACTTTAAAAATAAAGATTAACTGTTTTAGTTCTCACACCAGTCTCATGACTGACCTGGAGTTTATTGTTTTGACCTAAACTCTGGGTGCCCCTATTTTGACACGGGCAGCTAGTATGGTTTTGCAGATTTATATTCACAGGATCCTGGTTTACAGCTGGAACGATATCCGGAAAGCTTTGTATCCGTATATCTCTTCTAGTTGTGTATTGTATTATTTTCCGCTGCTATGTACTTAAATGTAATTTAAATCTCTGATATTTCTGTGTAATATTTATTCATTTATACTCTGTATATTCTTGTAATCTGATGCATTGTTGTAATATACAATGAAATGTTCTCCCGTGTGCGTTCTGTTGTGGCTTGTTCTCGAACTATCCGCTCTTTCCTTTACGGGGAAGTTACGGGCTTTCACATTTGGTATCAGAGCTTTGGTTTACAAAGCTTAGAGAACATGACACATTAGAACCATACGAAAGAATTCATCAGAAACTGGATTAGTAATATCCAACGGGAATGACTCGTTAGAGATGGGATCAGTAGTATCCTAGAACGAGTGTGAAGAGTATATTTTTTAAAATGAAAACGAATTTTGTTTTGAAAATTTAAATCAACTATTTGTATTTGATTATTTATTTTAAATTGATTTGGACAGTCCAGTATATAAAGATTTTGCATATACGCCTTGCAAACGTGTATTTGAAGTTTTAATATACTGGATAGATATAGAATTACACTCTAATCGCCCGGAGATGATTTTGATGATGGAGCTCCATCATTAGAATTTATGTTCGTGTGACGAAGGTGGACTTTCTATATATTTCCTATTGACTGGTGTGAGAACCAAAATTAGATAGGGCCTATTGTTGTGATTTGGCATCAAAAATCTGATTTTTTGACTATATATCAAAGTTATGAATTTCAAAAACTAATCAACTAATTGATTGATGTTTGTGTTGTTTGTTTATTTGATTGATAATTTTGAACCATTATGCCTAATTGAATCAAATATTGAATTGTATTGAAAATTGGTCGCATTTGCTTGCATATATATGTACTTACATTGAACAGGTCATAGCAAGGAGGCTAGAGCAGAGAATAAAATTTGTTTGCCCGACAAATAGGTACATGTTTACTACATAATTTACTGTTTTGTTTGGGTGATGATGATTTTATGAGCCTATTGGCTAGCCGCTTGGCTTTTTCTTTTTCTTTTTGAGATCAGAAGGCCTGTATGGCAATTTCGGGATTTTCCTGTGGCTCCCGGTGCAGGGGAGGTTATGGCGAAATTTTTCGAAAATTTAGGGTGTTAGCCAAATTTTTGAAAAATTTGAAAATTCTCAGAAACTGAAAAGTTGGAGAATGGAAGCCAGACCGAACGTAGTGTTAATTAATCAAACCACTTTCGACTTTGTTCCTTTTCGGGGACGAAAAGTTTTAAGTGGGGGAGATTGTAACAACCCGAAAATCTGGGCCAGTTTAAAATTTTTATTTTGGCAATTTTAGCGAATTTTGATTATTTAAAATGAATTATTTTAAATAATATCGACGAGAAATTTATTTTGAATGGGATTCGAACATATATATTATATAGTTCGTCGTTAGAATATAAATAATTATTTATAATTATAAAAGGAATTGAAAATGGCGCGGTAGTTCGATAATTTGATTTCAAACTTCAATTGAATGTACCGGGTGCAAAATAAGCCGGATTTTAGTGAAACAAAAAATAATGGGATCTAATTGTGAATATCTTTCCAACGAATCCGAATAATTGAAATTTCATAGCGGGAATCAAAAGATAGGTCCAGTTGAAAATTGTGAATAGTCGCTATGGAATTCAGACCCTTAAAAATGGACATTTTGCAAATGACCTCGGATTTCGACGAAACCACTTTTGTTGGATCCGTAGTGTCAAATTATTGCTAGATTCCAAATTTCATAATTTTTAGAATCAATATGTGAGCGTGGCAAAGGAAAACGCGTTTGACCGGTTTCAGTTGATTTTAATCGACTGGAAATTGGCCATTTTTCCAACGGTCTCAGAATACGACGAAACTAGTTTTGTTAGCACCGTATCGTCAATACGAAGCTAGAAAATATTTTTCGGGAATTTTTCGAGTTAGTATGTGACCCCAGTAAATTGAAATGCGCGTTCAAATTCAATATATAGAGTTATATGTTGATTTTAACGGAAACTGATTGTAACAGCCGAATCAGCCTACGATACATATCCCATTGTGTTCGAAGTGGGGGTAATACGCTATGGGCGACAGGCGGTGGGCCTCGTTTAGAGGTCGTTTGTGAAAGTCAACTTTTTGAAATTAATTAAATAAAAAAAAATAAATCTCTCCTCCCCCTTCAAAACCGCTGCCCCCCCCCCCCATTTCCCCAAACCAGATTCAGATAAAAAAAAAACCCGAACAACAGACGATCGATGGCCACCACCGATACGCTTCCCCACTCCCCCACCGTCGATTGATTCTCCTCCTCCTCAGATCGATGGTGACCATCGAACCTTTCACCACGCAACTTCAGGTGCTGCGCACCACTTCGCGTCACCGCCCGGAGCAGCGCCCCTCCTCCATCGTAGACAACCTCATCCTCCTCTCGAGCTCGAGACCGATGTCATCGCCATCGTACGCCGCACCGTTCAGCCCCCTGAAACTGCAACAAGGCCAACCTCCACCAGTTTTCCACGCAGCGCTCCGACCGCCTGTCATGGCATCGTCACCAACTCTGTTCACCGTC
Organism: Allium sativum; assembly: GCA_030737875.1. Lineage (NCBI taxonomy): Eukaryota > Viridiplantae > Streptophyta > Magnoliopsida > Asparagales > Amaryllidaceae > Allium > Allium sativum. The sequence continues at coordinate 758,802,978 of CM060922.1, read as the reverse complement.
GCCCTTCCCTGGCTTGAGCGGCAGCGATGAACTAGGGCTTCCTAAATCAAATTGATGCTGTGAGTTTCTCTACTTTAATTTGGTAGTCAATCCTTCATATGAAATGGTTAAACTAAAAATGGAATTCTTATTATTTGTTATAATATGTCAAGTTTAGATTTTTATCGTTTAAAAAGTTATGATTTTGTTTATACAAAGGGATGATTTGATTTTTAATTAGCAAAAGAATTGATTTTTATCATTAAAAAGATACGTTTTTAATAAGGAAAAAAATATATTCTTTTTATATCAAATAGCGTTGTAAAAATTCTATTTTTACATTATAGAAATAGCAAGGTAAAAATTCGATTTTTATATATTGAATAGCAAGGTAAAAATTCGATTTTTATATATTGAATAGCAAGGTAAAAATTCGATTTTTATATATTGAATAGCAAGGTAAAAATCCGATTTTTATATATTGAATAGCAAAGTAAAAATTCGATTTTTATATATTGAATAGCAAAGTAAAAATTCGATTTTTATATATGGAATAGTAAAGTAAAAATTCGATTTTTACATATGTAGTTACAGCAACGAAAGTGACGAAGAGCGAGAATGGAGAAGATTTCTATAAATGAGGAGTCGTGGTATTGGATAGCTTTCGGTGAGAACTTCTCACTCCTCAATTTCATTTCTAGTTATATATATATATACTAGGATGCAGACGGTGCTTTGTAGCACCCGACACAATCGTCCACAGACCATGGACTTGTTTGTTTGATTGCAAAAATTAGTTAGATTATTTGATTGAAATTGAAGTGTTTGGTGAAATGAAATTAATTTGATTGATGTGTGAATGGCGTGGGCCTTCACTAGACCGGGGATAAGGCTAGGCCTCGTCCCGTTTCTAGTATCGTGCCGTTATGCCGCCGAAATTTTCTAAAATAAGTTAGAAAATAAAAATATCATTTTTTTAAAGAATGAACTGAATAGAAATTCATATGTTAAAATAAAATGTTTTATCGTTAAAAATATATAATTTTTAACGTGAATATGAATATAGTGAATGTGAATAAATAAATATTCATTTACAAACCGGACGGTTTGTTTATGTACACCTATTTGAAGGACATTGATTGAGACGATAAATTTTACACATCGCCCAACTGCACAAATAAAATATGTGTTTGATTGTTTGAAACCCCACACGGGTGTTGGGATGAAATTTGAAGTTCACTCATCCTGATTGATTAAATATGTCGATCGATTGACAGGCTGTTATAAGCGTTAGATATCTATATTTGATGCTTATACAGTGTAGTGCACTTTGGTTGATAGTTGATTATTTTTCAATGCTATTATATACGTGTGATGTATGAAAATCCATATAATTAATATTATATGGTGATTGATTGGGCCTCATTCCAATTTAGAAAATAAAGAATAATATAAAATAAAGGTTCATGTGTTGACAGTACTCATCCGTTGAGATTAGTCATGTGTTGAACGAAATATTTTGATAATAACAACTATTTTGAAAAAGAAATATTTGAAATAGAATATTTGAAAATAGAAATATATGAAGCCGTGTTGATTAGATTGACGCCATTTTGACGTGAACGATATTTATATCGATTTTATTCATTTTGAAATGAATTGAATTGAAAACGATTTCGAAATGAATTGAATAGAAAACCAATTTGAATTGAATCGAATAGAAAACCAATTTGAATCGAATAGAAAACCAATTTGAATTGAATTGAATAGAAAACCAATTTGAATTGAATCGAATAGAAAACCAATTTGAATTGAATCGAATAGAAAACCAATTTGAATTGAATCGAATAGAAAACCAATTTGAATTGAATCGAATAGAAAACGACTTTGAAAATGAATTGAATTGAAAACGATTTCGAAATGAATTGAATTGAAAACGATTTCGAAATGAATTGAATTGAAAACGATTTCGAAATGAATTGAATTGAAAACAATTTCGAAATGAATTGAATTGAAAACGATTTCGAAATGAATTGAATTGAAAACGATTTCGAAATGAATTGAATTGAAAACGATTTCGAAATGAATTGAATTGAAAACGATTTCGAAATGAATTGAATAGAAAACCAATTTGAATTGAATCGAATAGAAAACCAATTTGAATTGAATCGAATAGAAATCGACTTTGGAATTGAATTGAACTGAAAACGAATTCAAATTGAATTGAAAACGAATTGAAATGAATTCAAATTGAATTGAAATTTGAATTGAATAGAAATGAATTTTAAAACGAATTTATAAAGAAGAAATCAATTTTGATTTGAATTGAAATGGAAGTTGAAATTGCTTTTGAAACGAATTTAAAACTATTTATATAATTCGTTTTAAATAGAAATCGACGAAATATATATTATATATATTATATATATAATATAATGGCCTGAATAGAACGCGCCGCGCCGCGGCAGTTCGTGAATTTCGACTATTTATTTCAAACGGACATTACGGGAGATCCGACCGTCGGATTCTCCTAAAACCGGAACCGTTGGGTTCGTATCGAAAAGAGCTTTCTAATGGATATTTGAAATTTGAAATCTAATGGTTGGATTTAGGATTATGTTCAAATCAAATTTGAAAAAGGTCGTTGTAAGTGTAGTTCGATGGCCATTGATGGAAATCGACTGTACGGGCCTTGATAAAATTATTAAAAATAGTAATAATTTGTGTAAAATCATAAGAAATGATTTAGGAAGAATTGGGATGAAAAACTCCATATTTGAAAAGATAAAAATAGATTTTTATCGAAATGAACTAGTTTTGAACTAGAATTATAATTCTATTGATTTTTAAATAAATAAATTGAATTTGAAAAGGGTTTTTAAAATACCCAGAATTTCCAATGATTGCATTGGAGTGGATTTGAATCGAAATTGTCTTCGGAATATTTCGATGTTGGAATTCGTGATTATACGGATGTTGTTATGGAAATTTGAAAGATATATATTTATATCGTTATTTCCAATACGACATTTGTTAATCGTAGAATTTGATATTGAATATAAGCCGGTATATTTTCTATTCAGAGCCTTGTATTGAATATCAAATGTGATTTGGGTTTGTCGTGAATGGTGTCTTCATTAACACTGTTCTTAAGCCCAGTTGAGAAAAGATTAAATCTTTTTATTTAGATTTAATGAAGTGTACCAATTAAATAATATTTAATTGGAATTGAATTGGTATTGATTTTTGGGTTTATCGTGAGCAGTGTTTTAAATAACACTCGTTCTTTAACCCGATAATTAATGAATGTGATTTTGGGTTTATCGTGAACCGTGTTTTAAATGACACTGATTCTTTAACCCAGTTAACGATTAAAACTAAGTGGAGTTTTAATGAATCTTTAATTAGATTGAAATGATCGAGAATGGAGTATCACCAGTTTTGCTCCAGGCGATAGTTAAATCTTTAATTAGATTTGAACGTGAAATGGTAATTGAATTTACCGATAACACCGTGGTGTTAGATATGAAGTAGGACCAGTTTTACTTCATGGGATTAATAGGTTGGGATTGGGAAATAAAATAAACGATTACTTCGGTGTGGTTCGCTAATCCCGACTAGTTTGAATTGATATTCAAAGTAGATTAAAGAATAAATTCAAGGATTTATCTTTGATAAAATTAATGGGAACCTTTCCCTATGAATGTGAATTTTAGAAACTAACTGTCGGTTAGCCAAGCAGAATGGTTTTCTGGATATTGATCTGATGTTGGTTTCGGCCTTCGGGGTTAATATTTGGGGAATTATTCTCTTGATTAATTTACGATTAGTGACTGATGAATTGGAATGAGGCGTATGTTGTGTTTGTGTAACACTTATTTAAAATATACGCGAGTTATTCGGAAAGACCGGGTTTATCCCATTCTGAATAACTGATACGACGATAAGTCGAAGATGAAGACGGTGGTTGAAGACCGGAAGTCTTCACATCGTTGGGATAATTACTGACGATCCTGATTGGGTTGTACACCCAAGAGGATGGAAATAGTTGGTGGTCGTCCAGACGTACTTGGAGATGGATGGATATGCGAGGAAAGTGCCTCCGGTTTCGTTCAGACCCAGAACGGACTTGTAAATGGATAGTGTGTCTGACGTTGTATTCCTTTATACTGTATTTGGTGATCTCTGCTAAATATATATCTGTTTGGTGGGAGAGAATTTATTCTCTTGCTATACACCCTTCTCTGAGACGTACGAGCCTAGAGGTTATATATTGGCAGAAATCAGTGGTACAGTATGGACTGACAATGTGGCATGCTGAGTTGCATGGATCAAGGCTTTTGTTGAAAAGCAAAGTCTTGTGGTTGATGATCAAAGCACGGCCTTGTGTGGCGTAGCTTTGTGTAACGCTGATTCGCGAGTATCACACCCGGTATGAACCAAAAACGGGAGACGGACATCAGGGAGGACATGCGTTTCTTTCTAGTTAGGAGTGGCGTCAGTGCTTGAACTGGCTGACGAGTTTGACTCATGTGGATGTTGCTTATTATTACTTGCTGAAAAGCGAGGCGCCTCGTGATATCGGTTTCGGCCGATGCTTCTGGTCGGCTGACGGGCCAGGCTTACGCCCCAAAGGGCGGGGAAACGCAGTGTTCAGGCATAATAATCCACATCGGTGGACCGGCCCTGACGATCCATGGGGCAGTTGCGGCTGTTCCTGAGGCTCGGACTAGACAGTCTCGAATCGGTGAGGATCTTTCCCCTAGCCTCGGTTCATACCATAAATGATAACCCAACTTCCAATACGACATTGCGGTTTTGATTGTAAACTTATATATGGCGACATAGTGGTATGGGTCATTCATGCCGCCTATGATTGATATTTATGATTGAAATTGTTTTAAACACTGTACACTTATTATAGTATCAAATGATTTGTTTTTAAACGTATCAAGCATTCTTTGGCTGTTATAAGGGAAAACCCTATCCCCTGGCTTGCGTTGCATTGTGTGATAGGACCTGGGTCTTATAACAGCTTCATTTTTCTTTATTTAGCATTGCGTTGTTTGTTTTATGCACTGGTATTCTTGGGAGGAAACCCGTTCCGTGTTATACGGCGTGGTCCCTTGATTTACCTAACTTTAAAAATAAAGATTAACTGTTTTAGTTCTCACACCAGTCCCATGACTGACCTGGAGTTTATTGTTTTGACCTAAACTCTGGGTGCCCCTATTTTGACACGGGCAGCTAGTAGTTTTGGGTTTTGCAGATTTATATTCACAGGATCCTGGTTTACAGCTGGAACGATATCCCGAAAGCTTTGTATCCGTATATCTCTTCTAGTTGTGTATTGTATTATTTTCCGCTGCTATGTACTTAAATGTAATTTAAATCTCTGATATTTCTGTGTAATATTTATTCATTTATACTCTGTATATTCTTGTAATCTGATGCATTGTTGTAATATACAATGAAATTGTAACGTCCCGCATTTTATCGGTCTGTATTTGAATATTTAAAACAGTTTATTTGAATATAACTTGACATCGGTGGCAAATCGGGACAAGGTTCTTTTGAGGCGCAGCGATAATTTGAATTTTAGAATTTTACTATAATTTTTAATTAATTAAATATGCAACTTTTTATTTGGAGTATTGTGTACCCTGTATCGGTATTTCGGGATTTCAAAATATGGGTCAATCTACCGGTATTATTATATTTTTGGGATTGTGACACCTCATTGAGCACGACCGTATTCTTATTTCTGTCCGTAATGGCTCAGACATGGATGTAATTTTTCGTGATATGATACACTTACATTACAAAACATAAATAAATTCACACGCTAATCAAAAGACTCTAGACATGCTCAACTACCTCAAATTTATCAACATGAAATGTCATACGTCCATACATGAATTAAATGAGAGGGAGCACATGCCTAAGGTAGCCTTGCAGACCAAATAAAAACATATAAAAAAAAAAAGAAATTCAAAAGCCTACCTAAATACTACAAATAGGAACGTGCACCCCTATAGTTTCAACATCACCCTACTCACATCAGGCAAACAAAAATCTAGAAACCCATACCCTATTTTCCTACTGAGATGAAAACCCCATACCCTATTCCCTATTTGCGTTAAATTGAAGCAAAACGAACCCATACCTTAATTAATTTATACGCCATTCCCTATACCCTAATGCTATGCCTCCTATTCCTTAACCACTAAGGTTTCGAACAGCTATAAATACACAGAACAAAAGCAGTTTCGTTTAATCTTCTTCCCAAAGTTTCTGTCGAACCTTTCAATGGTTCTCGATAATAAATTTAAACAAATTCAAATCCCTACAATAAAAGAATTAAAAACATATCTTTCTATAAATAAGCATGGAGTTCAGATCTGTCATGAAGTCTCCAAGGTGAACGAATGGGATATATGAAGTCGAGACTCGGGGAGGGAGTGGATCATTCGGTGGTTACTATGAGTGGGGCGCAGGCAAGATGATGGAGCGTGGATGGGTGCTGTTGCGTTGAAGTTTGTGGAAAGTGTATGATGTAGCTTTCTGTTTTTACGTGGTAGAAGGAGTGGTAAGAAGAAGACTGGGTGTGATGAGGCTTTCGAAAATGGCGGGATGTTGGAAGCTGAAACATCCGAGTTTTGTTTATAACAGGGGACCATGAGAAGTTATCACGTGAGGAATGGAGTGGTGAGTATTTTACAGAAGAAGTATGGAGATACATGCGGTCTGCGTTGAACATAGGGATGAAAACGTTGATTTGGAAACTTAAATGGTGATAGTGTTTAAACCATATTATATGAGGGAAGCTATTGGGCCGTTGATGCATGTTTAAACGTGGAGTTATGGTTGAGTGGTAGCGTACGGTGCGGATTGAATGCAAATAGAGGAAGAAGGGTACAGGTTCTTCTTTTTGGTGTGATGCCTTTGTTTAAAAATTGTGAGGCTGCTTAAATATGGGGGGCGGTGGATGGGATGACTGTCAGTGAACCAACGAGATGGGAAATCGTGAAATAGTGGAGCGGGTGATATCGTTTGAGGCGCAGGTCAGAATGGGAAATGGACCGAATATGGAAAGAATTGAACGCCATCAGTCACATTCGAATCGTATGGACGCAGACTTCACCGTGGAACTGGTTTGAAGCCACTTGGGGATCGTTCATGGCGAGATTAAACGCCTGGTTTAATCGACTGACGCAAATCGTTATTTAACGGTTAACGCACGAAGGTGAGTAAAATCACTAACTCTGATTTATTTTAAAATATTTTAATTTTATTTTAATATTGTTTGAATGATGTGTGATGGTCGATTAGGTAGATTGCAATTAATTTGGTTGAATATTATATACCGTTACATATGTACACATCATCGATTGGACACTGATTCCACCGATTTGAATATCCCCTAGTATAGAGTTAGTGTAAATTGTGTTGACTGACATCTGTGGATGCGGAAACCGGTTGGAAGAATCCGACCGGATTCCTCAATATTTGTATGTACTGTTTGTTGTATATTATTTATATATACGACATGAACCTAAATAACATTATTAGGAATTATAGTCTGATAGGCTAGTTAATATTTAGTTTTAAACCAACAAATTATAATAGGATATGTAATCAGTATTTAGTTATAAACTTGATATTGATTTAATAAGAACCTGACTTAGAAACAGAGTTTATCAAATGAAATGTGAATATAGCAGCGTATTGCAGTAGCTATAAAAGAGAATACAACAGCGTATTGCAGTAGTTATAAAAGAGAATATAGCAGCGTATTGCAGTAGCTATAAAAGAGAATACAACAGCGTATTACAGTAGTTATAAAAGAGAATATAGTAGCGTATTGCATTAGTTATAAAGGAAAAGATAGCAGCATTAGTTAAAATATAACGGTTTTAAAGTAAGTCGATAAGTTATAATGTTTTAAAAAGATATACTGAGCATGATAAGGAAGGTGATATAGTTAGAACCCGTTGTACGTTGGTTGAGTTGAGTAACTTTCGAGGCATCAATCTGATGTTGGTTTCGGCCTTCGGGGTTGATACTTAGAAATTTATTCACTTACCGATTTATAACGAGGAACTAATAGAGTAGAAATGAAGGGAAGTAAGGAAGAGTTTATAGAAATATGGGAAACTAGAAAGTTAGTATTAAATAAAAGGGCCAGTGTTTGCGAATGGATGTTTGTTTTTACTTCGATAGTTAAATAACCGACTATCGAAGTGTTTTGACCATCGTGTCAATACGGAGAGACCGGTTGGATTTATTATCCGAAAACCACTCCGTATAGTCATAAGCGCTGCGAATTATATTTAAGTCAAATGGAAGACGGAGTTAAACGCAAGGGTCGTCCAGTTCCAGAAAAGATGCTATCTGTTTGTCCAGTCCCAGGACAACTTGTATGGACGAGTGTCTGACAGAGTATTTCCAACGGTCACGCCGTTGATTTTATGAATATACCAAGTTGGTGGGGAGAAGGTGACTTCTCTTTATTTTACACCCAGAGTGCATTTGTGTAATCAATGTGTGATTACGGATTTGACGATGTGACATTCAAAGTGAATGGTGATCAGATGTTCTGAAGATAGACGTAGCCTCTAGCCTCACAACCAGGAAGTGACAGAAGTTGGGCTAGGCAGCATGGCTAGTTGGGTCATCCCCAAGCAGGGTGTATTGCCATCGATCTAGAGAAAATTCATATTTATACTTCTTTTTGATTCTGTATCTTCGAATGACGGTTGGATGGCCTACAACCGTGGTGGCAATATATTCGCGACACTCAAGCTAAATGAGTGAGCGGTCATGTGTGGCCGGGTTGCAAGACGTTCTTGTTGAACCCTGAGTGTATCCCCTCTAGAGTACACTATTCGGAAGGTGCTCCCATACCTTGTTTGTTGAAATCCAATCTCCAATAAGTGCCCTGCGGTTTATGATTTTATGCTATATATATGTGGAACGTGAGATGCAAGCGTTCTGCTACTTGGATAATTATTTGTTTAGACATTATCATAATATCATTGTTTTTGATATCAAAGTAATTTGGGTTATAGTAAGGTAAAAACCGTCCATGTTTATGTGTGGGCTGGTCTTACTATTATCTTCTTGTTTTGAAAAGGATTTTCAAAGTTAAACAGTATGGTTGGAATTTACTCACACCAGTCCCATGACTGACCCAGAGTTTATTTTGTTTGTTTTCCCTAAAATCTTGGGTGCCCAAATTTGTACGGGCAGTCAAGTGTTTCAGGCTTTGCAGATTCATTTGGAGGAGCTCAAAAGCAGGAAGCTTCACCATTAGTTATGTAGAGATATTTCCGCTGTGATATGATGTATTGTACTCTGATAATGGTATGTATATACAATACAGTTTTGTATTCAAAGTTATGTTATATAATACATTTATTTTATTCCGCTGTGAGTTTCGTGTTACTCTGATTTTGTTCAGTTGTGATCTTCTTCTTCTTCTTCTATTCTATTAGTTCTATCTTTTCTATCTCATCCTCTAAATTCTTCTATTAATGACCTGAATTTTCGTGCACTTTGAGTTGAATGTGTAGGATATTAGTCAGCTCAAATTGGTACGGATTTTCGGGCCACTACAGAAATGTTCTCCCGTATGCGTTCTGTTGTGGATTGTTCTCGAACTATCCGCTCTTTCCTTTACGGGGAAGTTACGGGTTTTCACAAGTTCTTATCATTTATCCTCCTCCATTCAACTTCATATTTGATTTCCATTTGGTTTAAAAACACCATTCATTCTACTGTTACATGTATAGGCAAAAATCATATCATTAGCTAATTAATGAATATTTCAACTCATATATATATTTATTTGAACGAGTGGCTATTTTTAACACTTCACGTTTCAACAATTCGTGTATATAATAAAAATGTGATTTTTATTGTAAAACAATTCATTTCAAAACACTATTATTTTATATGGTTTATATAGGTGATAAAAATAGGATTTTTCTTATAAAACAATTTCTTTTAAGACGAGATTATTTTACATAGTCCATCTGGATGATAAAAAGGTGATTTTTATTATAAAACAATTTATTTCAATATATGAATACCATTCAACACATGAATTTCTAATCAACGAATGAATATCGATTCAACACATGAAGGTTTTCTATAGTTTCAATATATAGATAAAAATGTGATTTTAATATTTAAAACGCGAATACCATTCAACACATGAATTTCTAATCAACGAATGAATATCGATTCAACACATGAAGGTTTTCTATTCAATGAATAAATATAGTTTCAGCAAATGAAAATAATTCAAACACATGAATATTATTCAAAATTTCGGCAGCATAACGGCAGGGTAGTTAAAACCGGGACCGTCCCTAGTACGGCTCCTCGCTCTACCTTAAAACCTCGCGGTTTTTGACAATGGGGATCATGCATCTAGTTCGCACGCAGGCGGCATGTATATATTTATTTCATTTCCACAAACTAATCCTATGTGGTTTCAACCAAATATTTTTCAACCACAAACGGGTATTTTTCAACCACAATCAATCAATATCAACCACAAACAATCCCAAACAACCATTCGCTATCAATCAATTTTTACACCAATCACAATCAATAAATATCGTCCATGGTTTGTGGACGAGGGGCGTATATATATATTTATTTATATATAGCAATTCACTTTTATTTCAACACATATATAATTTTTACAACGCATATATAACTTATACATCGAACGTACAACTTATACAACGCTTATACAAGAGGTGTACAACGCTTATATAACTCATACATCGACTATATAATTTATACATCATCGTTTTCCATATTGTTTTTAAATTAGAAATCTCACATTGGGTTCCACTCCACCAAAAATAGCAGAAGGCTCAGAAAAATATGCGACCTCTTCTAAAATGCAGAAGACGTCCTCACGGTCATGATGTTTCTTGTTTCATCGAATTTCGTTACCATAGCAAAAAGATATGATTTTTCAAAGTTTGCAACGCTTTAAAACTGTCGAAATCAGTTTAAACAATATAAACCGTATACCTCCTTTGAAGGTTCAAATCTAGGGTTGAAGAATTCGCGAAAACCGAGCAGCGTGGAGACGATCGGAGGGTACCACGGCCTAGAGCTACGAGAGAGCTTCCCACGCAGGTGCACCACGTCGGGTTCGAACTCCGATCTGAGCGGCGGCGGGCCTTCAAAGGGCACGACTTCTGAGGGGTTTTTCTCGACGATGGCGAGGCGACAGAGGGCGTGGCGGGGTCGGATTTGAAGGCGGAGGAGAGGGCTTCCGAAAGTTCAACAGGCGGAGGTGCTGAAAGTGGCCGTGGCGATCGGGATTTGATCGGGAAATGGCGAAGGCTTATCGCCGTTAATCGCGATAGGAAGGGGAAGAGAGAGAAGACGGGGGGGCTGACGTGGGCTAATGGTTTTTTTATTTATTTATTTATAAAGTTTTAAAATCCGAAAATACCCCTCGTCACTCACGAACACCAATCCAAACCCAACGACTGTCGCCCCTAGCGTTTTACCCCCATTCCGAACACAATGGGATATGTTTCGTAGGCCCATCTGACTGTTTCAGTCAGTTTCCATTCAAATCAAAATATAAAACATTCAATATTTAATTTGAACGTACATTTCAATTTGCCAGGGCCACAAACTGATTCGAAAAATTCCAGAAAAATAAATCTAGCTATGTTTTGACGATACGGTCCCAACAAAACTAGTTTCGTCGAATTCTGAGACTGTTTGCAAAAAGGCCCATTTTTGGTCGATCCAATTTAACTTCATTTAACAAAACACATTTTCCTTTGCCACGCTCACATATTAGCTTCAAAAATTATGAAATTTGAAACCTAGCTATAACTTCATATCCCGGACCCAACAAAAGTGGTTTCGTCGGATTCCGAGGTCGTATGCAAAATGGCCAATTTCACGGGCTATATAAATTCCATAGCGACCATTCTGAAAATTCATTCGGCCATAACTTTTGCTTTCCGCTATGAAAATTCGATTTTTCAGATTTGTTAGAAAGGTATTCACTAACAGATTTAAATATTTTTGGTTTCACTAAAATCCATTTTTTTTTGCACCCGGTACAGTCCGACAAAGTTTGAATTCAATTTTTGAAACTACAGTGCCATTTCAGGCCTTGTTTATAATTATAATTAATTATATTCGTTTTCAATTGTCGATTCATACTTACTTTTCATTGCCATTATTTAAAATATTTATTTTAAATATTTATAATCTATTATTTTAGCCAATTTAAAAAATTTAAATTGGTTCAGATTTTCTGGGTCGTTACAAAAAGTGACATTTTTGATGTAAATAAATAAGTTACATTTTTGGTGAAAATAAGAAGGAATAAAGTGACATCTTTATTTACATTTTAGATGTAAATAAAATGAATAAATTTAAAGTAACATCTTTATTTACAATTTAGATGTAAATAAAGAATAGAATCAAAGTTACATTTTTATTTACATTCTAGGTGTAAATAAAAAGATTAGATTAAAAGACACATTTTAAATTTACATTGTACATGTAATCAAAGGATAAAATTTAATGTTCAATTTTTATTGTCAGAATAGAGACAATAAAAAGAATAGTATAAAAAGACATATTTTTATGGTCATTCTAGGGACAATAAAAATAGTAGAAATAAAAGTGATATTTTTATCGTCATTTTAGATGCGGTAAAAAGGGTAGGAATAAAAGTGATATTCTTATCGTCATTTTTGATGCGATAAAAAGAATCAATCTTAGTAGTTGAAATCGCCAAACGATTTATATTTATATTTTTATATAAATTAAAATTAAAATTAAACGAATCGCACTGCTGCAGTTTGCGATTTGAAAAACGATTATACTTTAAGATTTGACCGTCGGATTTTCCAAAACTGGAACCGTTAGAACCGCTTTGGGAAGATTTTTCCAACGATATAAATCTTGTCAAAATTCAACGGTTAGATTTCGAGATAAGTGTAAATCAAATTTGGATAAAAACAGCGCCAGGGGCCGCCCATTGACCCGAAGCGTCATTTAATTATGATTGAGCTATTTTAAATAAATAAAAATAGCGATAAACAGTTATAAATAAATATGAACGATATGAAATGATTTAAATGATAATTATTCGAGGATTATTTGAAAAGACTGAGTTCAACTCATTTCAAATAATTACTATGACGATTTAAGTCGAAGATTTGATGACGGTGATTGAAGACCGACGATCGTCACATCGAATGAATGAGGACTACTGACGCCCATGTCCGGATGTATTTGTTGATTGTTCAGATATGCGAGGAATAAGGTGCCTTCGGTTTCGTTCAGACCCAGAGCGGATTTGTAAATGGATGGTATGTCTGACGTTGTATTCCTTTATATTGTATTCGTTGATCTCTGCTGTATATATATATATATATATATCTGTTTGGTGTTTAACACTCTTCTCTGAGACATACGAGCTTATATGTAACGACCACGGGATTTTCGGCTCCGAAAATCGACACAAAACCCAGTGTTGACTGTTCAGACATCGAAAATACCGGATCATTAATAGAAAGAAGTTAGAGGATGAGATAGAAAAGATAGAACTAATAGAATAGAAGAAGAAGAAGAACACAGCTGAACAGAATTAGAGTAAACACGAATCTCACAGCGGAACGAATAAAATATATTATATAACTTAACTTTGAAATACAAATCTGTTTGTATATTCATACCATTATCAGAGTACAGTACATCATATCACAGCGGAAATAATCTCTAAATACTAACGGTGAAGCTTTCTGCTTCCAGCTCCTCCAAGTGTATCTGTAAAAGCCTGAAACACTTGACTGCCCGTACAAATTTGGGCACCCAAGAGTTTAGGGAAAACAAACAAAATAAACTCTGGGTCAGTCATGGGACTGGTGTGAGTAAATTCCAACCATACGGATTAACTTTGAAATCCTTTAAAAGAAAAGATAATAGTAAGACCAGCCCACACATAAACATGGACGATTTTTACCTTACTATAACCCAAAACATTTTGATATCCAAATCTAGTGATATTATAATAATGTCTAATCAAGTAAATAACCAAATAGCAGAACGCTTGCATCTCACGCTCTACATACATAGTATAAAATCAAAAACCGCAGGGCGCTTATTGGAGATTGGATTCCAACTATGACAAGGTATGGGACCACCTGCCGATAGTGTATCTCTAGAGGCGAATACACTGGGTTCAATAAGAACGTCTTGCAACCCGGCCCACACATGACCGACCACTCATTTCGCTTGAGTGTATCGAATGTATATCACCAACGGTTGGACTCAAACCACCGTTCCCGAATGGGCAGAATCGATAGAGTAAGAAACAAAAGGAATTTCTCTAGATAGGTGATTATACACCCTAATGGGAGCGACCCACATAGCCATGCTGCCTGCCCGATTTTTGTCATTTCCCGGTTGTGAAGCTTGAGGCTACGTCTATCCTTTAGAACATCTGGCCACCATACACTTTGAATGTCACATCATCAAACCCATCAAATCACTAGTTGATCTTTCCAAAAATATTATGGGTATAAAAGCTAAGAGAAACGAATTTCTCCGCCACCAGACGTAATACCTTGGAAAGATCGTCTTATGTGACCGTTAGGAATACTTTGTCAAACATTCGTCCATACGAGTTGTCCTGGGACTGGACAAACAGAAACACCATTCTAGAACAGGACGACCCTTGCATTTCACTCCGTCTTTAATTGTCTTCAGCATAATTAAATTCGCAGCGCTTATGCCTATACAGAGTGGTTTCAGATAATATATCCAACCGGTCTCTCCGTATTGACAACTATGGTCAAAACACTTCGATAGTCGGTTATTTAACTATCGAAGTAAAAACAAACATCCATTCTAATGTATAACTAAACATCATACAATCACGCTTAAGTTTGGTTAACAGTGCGAATTTATCGTTATAGTTTAAAACTTATCATACGCTGTAATATTTCCTTTATACTAATCTCGATATCACAGTCACGCTTAAGCTTAGTCAACAACGTTATTTTATCGCTATAGTTCTAGGACTTGTCATACGCTGTAATATTCTCTTTATAACTAATCTTGACATCCCTTTCCGTCACAAAAATCTTGACATCTCTTTCCGTTACAAAAATCTTGACATCTCTTTCCGTTACAAAAATCTTGACATCTCTTTCCGTTATAAAAATCTTGACATCTCTTTCCGTTACAAAAATTACAAAAATCTTGACATCTCTTTCCGTTACAAAAATCTTGACATAAACCATATATTTCTTTTGTCTAAATTTAGAAAGAATGAAATTTAACATTTATTCTATCATTAAATTAGAAGTAGACAAAAACATTTATTTTTGTCTAAATTTAGAAAGAATGAAACATTAGAAAAGTGTAGACAATAAAAATTACATTTTTATTGAAATATGAAAAGAATAATTTGTTTTACATTTTATATGTAAGTCAAAACATGTATTAGAAAAGAAAGTTTATTTTATTTACATTTTACATGTAAATAAAGGCATGAATAAAGAAGTATATTTTATTTACATTTTACATGTAAATAAAAGACATAAACTAAAAGGGGTAGATTTTATTCACATTCTAGATGTGAGTAAAGACATGAATTTATAAAGGATATTTTATTCATATTTTAGATGTGAATAAAAGACATGAAATTTAAAAATACATTTTTACTTGCAAAATAGTTGCAATGAAAAGAAATAAACATTTTTGTTCGTTTAAAAGAAATAAACATTTCTGTTCATTGAAAATGTTTAGAACAAGAACGTACATTTTTGGTCATTAAAAGGTTACATTTTTATTTACATTTTAGTTGTAACTAAAAACTTGAATTAAAAAGGATATTTTTATTTATATTTTAGATATAAATAAAAACATGAAAATAAAAAGTACATTTTTATTCACATTTTAGATGTGAATAAAATTTGATTAATAAAGGATATTTTATTCACATTTTAGATGTGAATAAAAACAAAGAATTATACTTTTTATTTGCGTTTTTAAATGCAAATGAAACATAGAAAAAGAATTATACTTTTTATTTGCACTTTTAGATGCAAATGAAACATAGGATTGGGGAGTGTTTATTTTATTTACATTTTTGTTGTAAATAAAACATAGAATTAAAAAGCACCATTTTATTTACATTTTTTTGTAAATAAAACATAGAATTAAAAAGGGCTTATTTTCTTTTATTTACACTTTTGATGTAAATAAAAAGAAACACATGAAATGGAGGAAAAGTATATTTTTATTTGCAAATTAGTTGTAATAAAAGACATGAATATAAAGGTACATTTTTATTTGCAAATTGGTTGCAAATAAAAGCCATGGATTAATAAGAGAAATTTTTACTTACATTTTATTTACATTGCAAAAAGTAAATAAAACCATAGGATGAAAGGTTATATGTTTATTTACATTTTAGATGTAAATAGGATCATGAATTAGAAAAGACACATTTTTATTTACATTTTAGATGTAAATAAAAAAATAGAAATCAAAGTAAACCTTGTATTTACATGTTAGGTGAAAATAAAACCATGGATTTAAAAAGTGACATTTTTTATGTAAATAAATAAGTTACATTTTTGATGAAAATAAGAAGAAATAAAGAGACATCTTTATTTACATTTTAGATGTAAATAAAAAGAATAAATTTAAAGTAACATCTTTATTTACAATTTAGATGTAAATAAATAATAGAATCAAAGTTACATTTTTATTTATATTCTAGGTGTAAATAAAAAGATTAGATTAAAAGAGGCATTTTAAATTACATTGTAGATGTAATCAAAGGATAAAATTTAATGTTAAATTTTTATTGTCAGAATAGAGACAATAAAAAGAATAGTATAAAAAGACATATTTTTATGGTCATTCTAGGGACAATAAAAATAGTAGAAATAAAAGTGATATTTTTATCGTCATTTTAGATGCGGTAAATAGGGTAGGAATAAAAGTGATATTCTTATTGTCATTTTAGATGCGATAAAAAGAATCTATCTTAGTAGTTGAAATCGCCAAACGATTTATATTTATATTTTTATATAAATTAAAATTAAACGAATCGCGCTGCTGCAGTTCGCGATTTGAAATCGTAACTTTAAACGATTATACCGTAAGATCCAACCGTCGGATTTTCCCAAATCTGGAACCGTTAAAACCGCTTTGGGAAGATCTTTCAACGATATAAATCTCGTCAAAATCCAACGGTTAAATTTCGAGATAAGTGTGAATCAAATTTGGATAAAAACAGCGCCAGGGCCGCCCATTGACCCAAA
Organism: Allium sativum; assembly: GCA_030737875.1. Taxonomy (NCBI): domain Eukaryota; kingdom Viridiplantae; phylum Streptophyta; class Magnoliopsida; order Asparagales; family Amaryllidaceae; genus Allium; species Allium sativum. The sequence goes on along the minus strand of CM060922.1, from coordinate 758,785,654 downwards.
GCGTCATTTAATTATGATTGAGCTATTTTAAATAAATAAAAATAGCGATAAACAGTTATAAATAAATATGAACGATATGAAATGATCTAAATGATAATTATTCGAGGATTATTTGAAAAGACTGAGTTCAACTCATTTCAAATAATTACTACGACGATTTAAGTCAAAGATTTGAAGATGGTGATTGAAGACCGACGATCTTCACATCGAAGGGATGAGGACTATTGACGCCCGTGATTGGAGTAGCTACCTTGAAGGGGCTGCAGTAGTAGTTGTCCGAACGTATTTGTTGATTGTTCGGATATGCGAGGAATAAGGTGCCTCCGGTTTCATTCTGACCCAGAGCGGACTTGTAAATGGATGGTATGTCTGACGTTGTATTCCTTTATATTGTACTCGTTGATCTGTGCTATATATATAGCTGTTTGGTGTTTAACACCCTTCTCTGAGACGTACGAGCTTAGAGGTTATATATTGGTAGGAATCAATAGTATGGTATGGATTGACAATGTGGCTTGCTAAGATGCATGGATCAAATCTTTTGTTGAAAAGAAGGGCCTTGTGGTTGATGATCAAAGCATAGCCTGTTTAGGCATAGCTTTGTGTATAGCGTGACTTCACGAGCCTCACAACCCGGTAGAGTCTAAAACAGGACAAGGGAACGCAGGGAGTGCACACGTTTCTTTCTAGCTAGAGTGATGTCAGCGACCTACCAGCCCTGACATTTTACTTATGTGGATGATGGATTATGAGGTACCTCGGTTTTATAGGTTGTTAGTGGCCATATTGAGGTCCAAAGGGACCAGGAAACGTGTGTTCAGTCATAACTAATCCACTAACGTAGGTGTGGACCGGCCCTGCAGGATCCAAGGGTTGCCTATAGGTGTGATCCTGAGGCATTTGCTATGGTGTCTCGAATCGGTAAGGAGACCGCCCCTAGCCTTGACTCTTGATGGAAACCCAATTTCCAATACGACACCATGCGGTTTTGATTGTAGAACCAGTATGGCGACATAGTATATGATAGCTATGCCGTCTATGATTGATACATTATGATTGAAATTGTTTTTGAAAACTTATATACACTAATAATAATATCAAATCCGTTTTTATCGTATCAAGCATTTTTGACCATTATAAGGTAAAACTCTATCCTCCGGTTTGCGTTGCATTGTGTGATGGGACTTGAGTCTTATAATGGTTTCATTTTTCTAAAAAGCATTACGTTGTTTAAACGATTTACTTTATGTTATGCATGGGAAATCCAATGGAGTAAACCCATTCCGCGTTAGCGGCGTGGTCCTGTGATTAACCTTATTATTAGATTAGTTAAGTTAAGATTTCTCATACCAGTCTCATGACTGACATGTAGTTTGTTTCACTGGCAAACTCGAGTGCCCATATTTTCCACACGGGCAGTCGAGTAGCTTTTTGCAGATATTTATCTCTTTAGCAGGATACTGGATCGAAGCTTAAAGCTGTGTCCAAGCATTGATAGCCTTCCATTGTATCAGTTTAAGTCTTCCGCTGTGTATTGTATTAATTTATTATAATAAGTCTTCCGCTGTATTTTATGTATCAATGTACTCTGATATTCTGTACTCTGATGTAACATTATTACAATGTTTATAAAAGTTTGTTGTTATTGCTCTAATGTGTTGTATTCCCAAAGTTAACGTATATGGGTTTTGAACGATTTTGATCGATCTAGCGATCGATTAAGGTCGGGCAAAATGCGTATCATTACACAATTATTTTATTAATTTTATCAAGCCAGTATACACAACAAGAATCAACTTTCTATGGATAATCCAGCAACTTTTGTTTCATTTCCATTCGTAAGTCCACTTGTCATTTTATCAGATTTCTACTTATTTTGTAATTTCTGTAAATTAACATACATTTATGTGATTTATATCTAGTATATAATACTAGAAATGTATAAGCAGATTGTCATAACATTTATATATTATTCGGTTGAAGTCATATATCAACCTTTCATTTTAGATCCTCTATGTTTATATAACAATTACGTTTGATTTGTTTGAGGACAATCCTCAAATTTCAATGTTAGTCAAGAAATTTGATTTAATTCAATTTATATCCTTCTTAAGGATTAATTTAAATTATCGAGTTATTTATTATTTAATATCCACATTAGATAATGAAATAATAAATGATCTGTAATATTTATTTGAAACAAAATTTTGACAAACAAAATTTATATTTACATAAATATGTAATTGAAACTAAAATACGCTCCCTGTTACGACCCAAGGTTTTCGGCCCCGAAATCGACATAAATACCCTTACCGTATATTATACCGATCCTCTAAGCACCGAAAACACTGGATAGTTTAGAAAAAATTTAGAGGGTGAGATAAGAAAGAAAGAAATATTAGAATAGAAGAAAGAATAGGAACACCACATCGGAATCTCACAGCGGAACAGATAAAATATAATATCCAATATACAAAAGAATTTTGTATACATACCCATCATCAGAGTTCAACATACAACTGCACAGCGGAATTAACTTTATATAACTAGCGGTGAAGCCACCTGCTTCTAGCTCCTGAAACTCCAAGTGAACCTAACCTGTAAATATGCTTGGTCTGACCCGAGCACACTTGATTTAAAACAAAATACAACGGGTCAGTCTGGAATACTATCAGTGATAAATTCATAGAAATACACACTGGTTTAACTTTGGAAATCCTTTCTGAAAACAAAAGATAATAGTAAGACCAGTCCACACATAAACACGGACGGTTTTTACCTTACTATAACCCAAATCATTTCTTAAAATCATAACTTGTTCTGATATTATCATAATGACTAAATACAAGTAATTAGCAATATAGTGGAATGCTTGTATCTCACGCACCACGTATATAGTATACAATCAAAACCACATGCACTTATTGGATATTGGATTTCCAACCTTGACAAGGTATGGGACCACCTGCCGATAGTGTATCTCTAGAGGCGAATACACTGGGTTCAACAAGAACGTCTTGCAACCCGGCCCTCACACGACCGACCACTCATTTTGCTTGAGTGTATCGAATGTATATCACCAACGGTTAGGATCAGGAACCGCCTCCCGAATAGGGACAGCATCGAACATAGATTAAGAAGCAATAGGAATTTCTCTAGATAGGTGATCATACATCCTAATGGGAGCGACCCACATATCCATGCTGCCTGCCCGATTTTTGCCATTTCCTGGTTGATGAGGCTTGAGGTCAGAACACATCTGATCATCATACACTTTGGATGCCACATCGTCAGATCCACCAGATCACACTTGATTGACGTCCACAAACATACTCTAGCTATCAGGCTAGAGAATAACCTTTTCTCCGCCATCAACTATGGTACGTTTGGAGAAATCAACGCGTGTAATTCCTTTTGGAAATACTCTGTCAGACATCCGTCCGTACAAGTCATCCAGGAACAGGATGAACCGAAGGTACTCTCCTACTGCATCTCATACAGGAATCACCCCATGGATCAGTAGCGAGAAGTCCTTGCAATCCACAGCTTCAACCATGACAGAACCCCAGTATATCTCTACGTCGATTCAGAGATTGTTAGTGATTCTTCCACTTATGAAGATCTATGGTCTTCAATGCTCCATCACGATCCTCTTCCGATATCTTCACGTAATGTTGGTCGTAATGGTTTTCGAATAAGAATTTGATCCCGGTCTTTCCATACCAACAAGCGTATTGGTCAACTTCGATAGTCGGTGATTTAACTATCGAATAACAATAGTGTGAATACAATGGTTTTGCTGATTCAGCCTAGACACAACTCGACCTCTAAAATATATTTAACCAAATCGTTTACCAATTCTAATATTCGACTTAACTCTAACTTGACTAACTTGACCAACTTTTACTGATTTACTTTGATCGATTAACTCTACTTGACTAACTCGTCTTATTGAACTCACAGGACTAACTTGACTTGATTACTCGTATCGCTTAATTGATAATTTACTTAAATCCATTCGCTTGACTCTAGATCGCAACGATCACAATGGTTACGCCTGATTCCCTCAGGAAACATCCGACCGCCGTAGGCTATCTGCAGCCCTGCGAATTACGCTAGCAGTCGTATGCAATGGCAATTCTTTCCCTGAATAATTAAGTTTGACTAACTCTACCTCAAAACTATATTTGATCAATTCTAATTGAATAACAAAAATTTTAAAACACTATTCTTATTTCTTTTGAAACTAACGCTGCAATATTTTGTATTTCCCAAAACCCTGTATTTAAGTTTGATATTCCTTGTACAAGATAAATCCAATTTCAACACCTTCACTCACTCCAAACTAATACCATTCCTCAATAATAGTGAAGACAACCAAGTTGGGGTATTTTAGTTACCTCTCAGACCTTGATCGACCCGTTCTTATCTCAGAATAATATCAGTTTGAGCACTACATCAAAATCCCATTTCCCCTCGAATTTCAAATTCGGGTTTTAAAAACCCCGTTTCTCTTATTTGAAATCCTCGTTCAAAATTCTTTTACTTAACTCCTTGAATTAAGTAAATATTCACTAACATAACCCTTACTCAAAACATTATTCACTTATTTCAATAATTAAGAAAAACCTTCTTTAAAATTGCTACATGCACTCACTAATTCCATTTACCAAATCACTTTGAACTTAAATCATAATCTCTTTATAACACTTACCGCCCTTCGATCGAACTTTCTTTTCAATTAATCACTTGTTACTTGAATGCACGTTTATCCAATCTTGTTGGAAACTTGAATCTTTAAATCCCTTTAATGAAACTCCTATTTGGTTTTGATCGAACTTAGCGACATTTTATCCCTTCTTAATTAAATACAAATTCAAAAGTCATCACTTAAACCATTATTTGTTACAATACAATAATAGCTTACTTTAATATTTACTATATTAAAATAGTTAATCTCGCTAGAATAATCATTGCTTTTAAAAGTTACCAATCAACAGTTGATCTCATTTACACTAAACACTTAAAAACTTCCTTAATTTAAAGTTAATCGAGGACTAACTAATATTTAACCCTCAATCTTTATAGTTAATCATGGATTAACTAATACTTACCACTAAACACTCTTGCTGATCACTATGGATTTTAGTTAATCCAAGATTAACTACCAATTCACACTCTTTGTTAAATTTAACGAATATTTTGAAATTTAAATCAATTTAAATCCCATTATCCATTCAAATTACAGCGGTCGATTATATCAGTTAACTATCAACTAATATTCATTTGTCGTTTCCCTTTTACTTAATTAAATAACTTAATTTATCTAAAATCTCTATTAAAACAATTATCCCATTTTAACAACCCATAGGTAAATCCTTGGGTTTAGCTCTGCTTTCAACTGATATAATCCTTTTAAGAAAAATCCCTTTAAAAACTCGATTAAATTATATATTTATAAATTTCTATTTAAATTCCTTATAATTTAATTTAAAACTTAAATCCAATTATAAAATAATTTATAACTTTAGAACTGTGTCAATTCACCGAATGGTCAACTGACGTTAGAAACAACACCTTTGGACCATTCACTGCCAATTACCAAATCCACGCTGTCGGTTGATTTTAAACACAACACAGGTGAATATATATTCAACCATCAACATACAAACAGGGTTTGGTGTCAGTCAGGGTAAACAGTTCATATATACGCACAACAACCAAAAATACAGTTTATTTGAGGAATCCGGTCGAATCCCTCCAACTTGTCCTTCTCTGCATCACAGATATCAGTCGATAACAATATATGAATTAAATAATTGGCAGAATATAAATAACTACAACCATCAAACAATAACAAACAATTTGCATCCATCGTATCCAATCAGCCAATTTAAAATGTAACTACAAAATATATTTAACTGTGAATGTACCACATCACAGGATTCCAGAAGGTGTGAGAATTAACTCACCAGAGTTTGTTCTAGTCGACGGTTGACGTGTTTGTCGCTTTTAATTTGGGACGACCGTCCAAAATTTGCTGAATTTTCAACAATGTCAGATTGACTCCTAGTCAGTGCCATCGGATAGGTCTCGTCCCTGCTATCCCAACGGATCTTGTTTCGTCAGATTTCGTTATCGTATGAGAGAGTTACGCTTGTTTGAAGATTAAATAGATTTTACGATAATTAATAAATTAATTAATTAAATAATTTAAATTACCCTTTGTCTTTTTGTCCATGTCAGAATTTCCTATACGCCGCATCACGCGGTTTTGTTTCCCCTCCCCTCGAAAACCCGTCTTCTCCTCCAACCAAAAAACACGATCCCTCAACATCCACCTCCGACGCTAAAATCAACCACCGGAGCTCTGACAGATGGTCCCACCAGAATCGTGCCTCCGCCGTACCCCCTCGCCCAGAGCGCCACCGTCCAAACCCCTCCGATCGCCTGAAATCGCCGTTTCCCCCAAATCGATTCAAACCCTAAATTCGCCCGCCTATGATCACCAGACCCATCGCCGCCACCTTCGATGTGACCCCCTCGCCTTCCAGCATTGACCCCCCTAGGCCGCGACACCACCATCGACTGACGACGCCGGAAAATGGAGAAAAGCCCCCGCCACTTTGAAAACGAACCCAAAAAATAACACCCACGTTCATCTACCTATTTCTCTCCTCCGACCACCAGGGAACGCGAGACCACAGCCAAAACGAAGCTCTTTCCTCCCTCTACGAAAGCCCTAAGGTCCCGTCACCCCAAATCTGTCATAGCTCCTCAATTTGGCCTGAAAACGAAAGTGATTCTTCGCTGTCCATCACGAATTCCGACCACCACGGTCGACGAAACTACCCCGGATTTTTGCAGCAGCTCGGCATCGAGCCGATCTACAGCTTTCCTTTGGGCCGCCATAGCAAATTCTTCTCGGATTGGAAGATATAATTAGATTTGTGTTTGAGGACTTTATTGCAAAATGTGATGAAGGTGATGGAGGTTGGCTGGAAATTCTGGTTGGAGGGGTTATATATAGGTAGAAAATAATATAATTTAAGTCGATTTGACGAGCGACGCTGACTAACGATTTTTATTTCATACCTATCGAGATTTCTGAACGTTGTTATTCGCTGCTGTGCTCACATACGAACCCCTTTGAGACGCGACTGGACGGCATAGTATATTTTGACGATACGGTCCTAACGAAACTTGTTTCGTCGAAATCCGTGTCTGTTTGCTCAAATAGCGTTTGTACACGTCCAAATAGATCGATTTATTTTACATTTTATTTTGCCACGCTCACAGAATAACCCCGATTGACGCGCCGTCTGAAAATCTGGCAATAATTTACTGTTACGGTCCCAACAAAATTTGTTTCGTCGAAAACAGAGGTCGTTTGAAGAATGTCCCTTTTGAACTGGCCAATTTGAATTAAAATAAATCAATTTTAAAATACTTCAATATAATATAAATAAAATACCGCAGTTGGTTATACACGACCAGAATATCATATATTATCAAGGAAAAATAACCCAGGTTGAATGTCACGCCAAATCGATATTTAAAATATTTTAAAACCCTTATTTTATATAAACGCAGCGCTATATATATAAAGGGAATTCTGGCGCTGTTTTTCTAGAAATTTGATTTGGACATAAAACAAAATCTACATGACGAAAACTGGATTTTTCTCTGCCATTGGAAAGATATCGTCAAGCCGGTCCCGATATTCCTTGTTTCGAGGAAATCCGACTTATTTTGAATCCGGTACGACCCCTTGAAGTTCAAAACGCCAAAACGTGAACTGCCGCGCCGCTGCAGCTCGTAATTTAACTAAATTATAAACTATATATATATTTCGTCGTCGTTTTTGAATTGAAATCATCGATATACTTCAATATATCCAATAACGAACTATTCCAAACTGCCCGCTCACCCTATATTGCCGACACAACATTTTCTGACCGGTTTGGAATTAAATTATTATTTTATTATTTATTTAAATAATATATTCCAAATAAAATCGGTTTAATTCGATTATTTAAATTCCAACCAATATTTTAAATAAATAAAATATTTAAAATGCCCAAATAAATAGGCAGAAAATACGGGTCGTTACATTCCTTCCCCCTTAAAATAATTTCGTCCTCAAAATTGCTAAGGCAGAAAAAATGCCGTCAACTATCATCTGTTCAAAAGGAATAAATTTTAAACTCGAATTTATTTTCAAACTGGTCCAATTGGTTTTAAAACAAATTTATTTCAGATAAAAGAATTTTCCAAAAATTTCAAAAAATTTCTAACTCCTTAAATTCTGGAAAAATTTCGGCAGAGTCTCCCCTGTACGGAGGACCATCTGCAATATCGCAGGATCAAGAAATATGTATACATCGACTCTCATGGTCGGAAAATCCAAAAATCAAACTCAAAACCCAAACAAAATCCAAAATTTCATATTTGCGTAAGCGTACCTTTTGGCGAGCGTTATTATACGATAAGTTATACTTATATTCTCGAGTTTGCTTAATTACTTTGCAGCTCTACTCAACTGGATGCAAATAACTTCCAGATTTTTCTTGGTTGGATTTTAAAGCTGAACTGGCACCTTTGCACCTGTTCTTACTTAAAGGAATTCATCAGTCATCAACAAATGTTAATTATGTTCGATACATCCATATCATTTCACACCAACCAATTATATACACAGTTCAACCCACACAAGATTATAATTATTTATATCACTTCGCTTATTTCTTTAATTATCCATTCAAATCTGTTAAATTTGGATTGATTATCCACCTTATTTATTTTATCTTTGGTTTTTCAACCAAGTCTATCTATTTCAAGTTCATATTCTAGAAATCAACAACATCATCCGATCATGGCACTAAAATCATCATTAACCAATACAAATAATTTGCCCATACTATAATAACCTTTATTTTATTCTAAAATAAATAGGGCAGAAATAGTTTCAAAAACAATTTTATATCAAAATACAAATACGCTCTCTCGTATATATATACGAACTCAATCTAGGGTATTGCTAACCCCATCTCTATTGAGTCACACCATAGAGCCAAGGTTATCTCTAAACCAATAGCTCTGATACCACTGTAACGACCCAAGGTTTTCGGCCCCGAAAATCGACATAAATACCCTTACTATATATTATACCGATCCTCCAAGCACCGAAAACACTGGATAGTTTAGAAAGAATTTAGAGGGTGAGATAAGGAAGAAAGAAATATTTGAATAGAAGAAATAAGAGGAACACCACATCAGAATCTCACAGCGGAACAGATAAAATATAATATCCAATATACAAAAGAATTTTGTATATATACCCATCATCAGAGTTCAACATACAACTGCACAGCGGAATTAACTTTATATAACTAGAGGTGAAGCCACCTGCTTCTAGCTCCTGAATCTCCAAGTGAACCTAACCTGTAAATATGCTTGGTCTGACCCAAGCACATTTGATTTAAAACAAAATACACCGGGTCAGTCTGGAATACTATCAGTGATAAATTCACATAAACACACACTGGTTTAACTTTGGAAATCCTTTCTGAAAACAAAGGATAATAGTAAGACCGGTCCACACATAAACACGGACGGTTCTTACCTTACTATAACCCAAACCATTTCTTAAAATCATAACTTGTTCTGATATTATCATAATGACTAAATACAAATAATTAGCAATCTAGTGGAACGCTTGCATCTCACTCTCCACGTATATAGTATACAATCAAAACCGCGGGCAGTTATTGGATATTGGATTTCCAACCTTGTCAAGGTATGGGACCACCTGCCGATAGTGTATCTCTAGAGGCGAATACACTGGGTTCAACAAGAACGTCTTGCAACCCGGCCCTCACATGACCGACCACTCATTTCGCTTGAGTGTATCGAATGTATATCATCGACGGTTAGGATCAGCAACCGCCTCCCGAATAGGGACAGCATCGAACATAGATTAAGAAGCAATAGGAATTTCTCTAGATAGGTGATCATACATCCTAATGGGAGTGACCCACATAGCCATGATGCCTGCCCGATTTTTGCCATTTCCCGGTTGATGAGGCTTGAGGTCAGAACACATCTGATCATCATACACTTTGGATGCCACATCGTCAGATCCACCAGATCACACTTGATTGACGTCCACAAACATACTCTAGCTATCAGGCTAGAGAATAACCATTTCTCCGCCATCAACTATGGTACGTTTGGAGAAATCAACGCGTGTAATTCCTTTTGGAAATACTCTGTCATACATCCGTCCATACAAGTCATCCAGGAACAGGATGAATCGATGGTACTCTCCTACTGCATCTCATATAGGAATCGGCCCATGGATCAGTAGCGAGAAGTCCTTGCAATCCATAGCTTCAACCATGACAGAACCCCAGTATATCTCTGCGTCGACGCAGAGATTGTTAGTGATTCTTCCACTTATGAAGATCTATGGTCTTCAACGCTCCATCACGATCCTCTTCCGATATCTTCATGTATTGTTGGTCGTAATGGTTTTCGAATAAGAATTTGATCCCGGTCTTTCCATACCAACAAGCGTATTGGTCAACTTCGATAGTCGGTGATTTAACTATCGAATAACAATAATGTGAATACAATGGTTTTGCTGATTCAGCCTAGACACAACTCGACCTCTAAAATATATTTAACCAAATCGTTAACTAATTCTAATATTCGACTTAACTCTAACTTGACTAACTTGACTAACTCTGACTGATTTACTTTGATCGATTAACTCTACTTGACTAACTCATCTTATTGAACTCACAGGACTAACTTGACTTGATTACTCCTATGGCTTAATTGATATTTTACTTAAATCCATTCGCTTGACTCTAGATCGCAACAATCACAATGGTTACGCCTGATTCCCTCAGGAAACATCCGACCGCCGTAGGCTATCTGCAGCCCTGCGAATTACGCTAGCAGTCGTACGCAATGGCAATTCTTTCCCTGAATAACTAAGTTTGACTAACTCTACCTAAAAACTATATTCGATCAATTCTAATTGAATAACGAAAATTTTAAAAATACTATTCTTATTTTTTTTGAAACTAACACCGCAATATTTTGTATTTCCCAAAACCTTGTATTTGAGTTTGATATTCCTTGTACAAGATAAATCCAATTTCAACACCTTCACTCACTCCAAACTAATACCATTCCTCGATAATAGTGAAGACAACCAAGTTAGGGTATTTTAGTTACCTCTCAGACCTTGATCGACCCGTTCTTATCTCAGAATAATATCAGTTTGAGCACTACATCAAAATCCCATTTCCCCTCGAATTTCAAATTCGGGTTTTAAAAACCCCGTTTCTCTTATTTGAAATCCTCGTTCAAAATTCTTTTACTTAACTCCTTGAATTAAGTAAATATTCACTAACATAACCCTTACTCAAAACATTATTCACTTATTTCAATAATTAAGAAAAACCTTCTTTAAAATTGCTACATGCACTCACTAATTCCATTTACCAAATCACTTTGAACTTAAATCATAATCTCTTTATAACACTTACCGCCCTTCGATCGAACTTTCTTTTCAATTAATCACTTGTTACTTGAATGCACGTTTATCCAATCTTGTTGGAAACTTGAATCTTTAAATCCCTTTAATGAAACTCCTATTTGGTTTTGATCGAACTTAGCGACATTTTATCCCTTCTTAATTAAATACAAATTCAAAAGTCATCGCTTAAACCATTATTTGTTACAATACAATAATAGCTTACTTTAATATTTACTATATTAAAATAGTTAATCTCGCTAGAATAATCATTGCTTTTAAAAGTTACCAATCAACAGTTGATCTCATTTACACTAAACACTTAAAAACTTCCTTAATTTAAAGTTAATCGAGGACTAACTAATATTTAACCCTCAATCTTTATAGTTAATCATGGATTAACTAATACTTACCACTAAACACTCTTGATGATCACTATGGATTTTAGTTAATCAAAGATTAACTACCAATTCACACTCTTCGTTAAATTTAACGAATATTTTGAAATTTAAATCAATTTAAATCTCGTTATCCATTCAAATTACAGCAGTCGATTATATCAGTTAACTATCAACTAATATTCATTTGTCGTTTCCCTTTTACTTAATTAAATAACTTAATTTATCTAAAATCTCTATTCAAACAATTATCCCATTTTAACAACCCATAGGTATATCCTTGGGTTTAGCTCTGCTTTCAACTGATATAATCCTTTTAAGAAAAATCCCTTTAAAAACTCGAATAAATTATATATTTATAAATTTCTACTTAAATTCCTTATAATTTAATTTAAAACTTAAATCCAATTATAAAATAATTTAAAACTTTAGAACTGTGTCAATTCACCGAATGGTCAACTGACGTTAGAAACAACACCTTTGGACCATTCACTGCCAATTACCAAATCCACGCTGTCGGTTGATTTTAAACACAACACAGGTGAATATATATTCAACCATCAACATACAAACAGGGTTTGGTGTCAGTCAGGGTAAACAGTTCATATATATGCACAACAACCAAAAATACAGTTTATTTGAGGAATCCGGTCGGATCCCTCCAACCTGTCCTTCTCTGCATCATAGATATCAGTCGATAACAATATATGAATTAAATAATTGGCAGAATATAAATAACTACAACCATTAAACAATAACAAACAATTTGCATCCATCGCATCCAATCAGCCAATTTAAAATGTAACTGCAAAATATATTTAACTGTGAATGTACCACATCACAGGATTCCAGAAGGTGTGAGAATTAACTCACTAGAGTTTGTTCTGGTCGACGGTTGACGTGTTTGTCGCTTTTAATTTGGGACGACCGTCCAAAATTTGCTGAATTTTCAACAATGTCAGATTGACTCCTAGTCAGTTCCATCGGATAGGTCTCGTCCCTACTATCCCAACGGATCTTGTTTCGTCAGATTTCGTTATCGTATGAGAGAGTTACGCTTGTTTGAAGATTAAATAGATTTTACGATAATTAATTAAATAATTTAAATTACCCTTTGTCTTTTTGTCCATGTCAGAATTTCCTATACGCCGCATCACGCGGTTTTGTTTCCCCTCCCCTCGAAAACCCGTCTTCTCCTCCAACCAAAAGACACGATCCCTCAACATCCACCTCCAACGCCAAAATCAACCACCGAAGCTCCGACAGATGGTCCCACCAGAATCGTGCCTCTGCCGTACCCCCTCGCCCAGAGCGCCGCCGTCCAAACCCCTCCGATCGCCTGAAATCGCCATTTCCCCAAATCGATTCAAACCCTAAATTTGCCCGCCTCCGATCACCAGACCCACCGCCGCCACCTTTGATGTGACCCCCTCGCCTTCCTGCATTGGCCCCCCTAGGCCGCGACACCACCATCGACTGACGACGCCGGAAAATGGAGAAAACACCCCGCTACTTTGAAAACGAACCCAAAAAATGACACCCACGTTCATCTGCCTATTTCTCTCTCCTCCGACCACCAAGGAACGCGAGACCACAACCAAAACGAAGCTCTTTCCTCCCTCTACGAAAGCCCTAAGGTCCCGTCACCCAAATCAACCAAAGCTCCTCAATTTGGCCTGAAAACGAAAGTGATTCTTCGCTGTCCATCGCGAATTCCGGCCACCACGGTCGACGAAACTACCCCGGATTTTTACAGCAGCTCGGCATCGAGCCGATCTACAGCTTTCCTTTGGGCCGCCACAGCAAATTCTTCTCGGATTGGAAGATATAATTAGATTTGTGTTTGAGGACTTTATTGCAAAATGTGATGAAGGTGATGGAGGTTGGCTGGAAATTCTGGTTGGAGGGGTTATATATAGGTGGAAAATAATATAATTTAAGTCGATTTGACGAGCGACGCTGACTAACGATTTTTATTTCGTACCTATCGAGATTTCTGAACGTTGTTACTCGCTGATGCGCTCACATACGAACCCCGTTCGAGACGCGACTAGACGGCATAGTATATTTTGACGATACGGTCCTAACGAAACTTGTTTCGTTGAATTCTGTGTCCGTTTGCTTAAATAGCGTTGGTACACGTCCAAATAGATCGATTTATTTTACATTTTATTTTTCCATGCTCACAGAATAACCCCGATTGACGCATCGTCTGAAAATCTGGCAATAATTTACTGTTACGGTCCTAACAAAATTTGTTTCATCGAAAACAGAGGTCGTTTGAAAAATGTCCCTTTTGAACTGGCCAATTTGAATTAAAATAAATCAATTTTAAAATACTTCAATATAATATAAATAAAATACCGCAGTTGGTCATACACGACCAGAATATCATATATTATCAAGGAAAATTAACCCGGGTTGAATTTCATGCCAAATCGATATTTAAAATATTTTAAAACCCTTATTTTATATAAACGCAGCGCTATATATATAAAGGGAATTCTGGCGCTGTTTTTCTAAGAATTTGATTTGGACATAAAACAAAATCTACATGATGAAAACTGGATTTTTCTCTGCCATTGGAAAGATATCGTCAAGCCGGTCCCGATGTTTCTTGTTTCGAGGAAATCCGACTTATTTTGAACCCGGTACGACCCCTTGAAGTTCAAAACGCCAAAATGCGAACTATCGCGCCGCTGCAGCTCATAATTTAATTAAATTATAAACTATATATATCTCGTCGTCGTTTTAGAATTGAAATCATCGATATACTTCAATATATCCAATAACGAACTATTCCAAACTGCCCGCTCACCCTATATAGCCGACACAACATTTTCTGACCGGTTTGGAATTAAATTATTATTTTATTATTTATTTAAATAATATATTCCTAATAAAATCAGTTTAATTCGATTATTTAAATTCCAACCGATATTTTAAATAAATAAAATGTTTAAAATGCCCAAATAAATAGGCAGAAAATACGGTCGTTACACTCCCACTCAAATTAACGTCCCTCTGTTTATATATGTAAATCATTATATATATAATGGTGTTCCAAGATCCATATCTAGTCATGCCTTGACCCCACTTTGGCTAAACTCAAAACACAACCTTTTAGGTAGACATCTTATGTCAATTATATTTTCTATATAACTCTTGGATCGCATGTTGAACATTTTGTTCAGTATTATTCATTTGCTCAAAATGTAGAATAATTCATGCTTTTGTCTCTAAGGCCATAATCGTATTATGCAGCCTAATTAAGTCAGACCCAATAATAGGTTGGAGCACCACATTTTACTCCATCGCATATAACCAAAATAAAAGGTGCGCTTTGGCGTTAGTTACATCCAGTGATTTTGGACAGTGATGAATATATTATTGGAAGACGTCACCATGACTTAATATAACAAAATTTGCTTTTAGAAGGAAATTTATAATTCGTAGTAGGAAACAATATTAAAGTTATTTTACATATATCATAATATATGTGTATATATATATTCGTAATATAAATCGAATTTAAATATATGAAGCATATATGTTCAAATTCAATTGTATATATATAAAAGAATTATGCTTACATATTCCTTTTGAACACTTCAAAACAATAGTTTATTTTAAATTTATAATCAAAGATTATATTCAAGTCTAACATGAATTTTAATAAACTAAATCAATTTCTATGCATATGTATTTAATATCCCAGCCAAAAACAAATTTAAGGGTCTGTTTTAAGAATTTGACCCCATAATCTTACTCCTGCATAATATATAAAAGGTCCATACCTTATAAAATACATAAATTTATAACATGCACATACTAGAACATATTAAATATTAAGTGACATATATCATAGAATCAGCAATTGCATGGACATTTCGCATGACTTTATACACAGGTATATTAACAAATGCCAGAGGGCATGATACAAGAACTGTACATTTACGGTTATATATAACATAAACATAATTCATACACATCAGTCAACTATTTCATTGTCTAATAGAATATTATTTACATCGAAATGCATCCAGTGTTTTACATGTGTGTGTATATATATATATATGTGTGTGTGTGTGTGTGTATGTATACAAATATTTCGAAATACAGGACAAGTCACACTTGTTTCCTCTTATGTTTCTGTTTGCTGTATGGGTATTCTCAATCCTTGAGTATTGCTGCCACTACCTGCTGAAACAATTTCAGCATAGTTAGATTAGCTAAGTATAAATGCCATAATGAATTAAACATTCATGTATCACTTTACATATAACCAGTTCATATTACAAAGAAAAACAGATGTTAATTGCATACTTGCTACAGCAAACCAATTTTGCATTAGTATGTTTATCAGTTGCCTTTTACAAACTGATTCATTAGATCAGTTCTAATATTGCAACTGAGTTTCCATGGTGTATTACATCAAGGATATACACATGCAAGTATTACTGAAGCTATGATCAAGTCATACTTGTTTAGCTTTTAGTAATGCCTGCAGCTTTTGATAAACATTAGTAGCTCATTAAAATTGATTTTAAAACATGTACAATAAAATAACATTTATTTTATTCTACATGTGAATAAAGCAACCAGATATATACATCAAGTGTACATATAGTTAACGTGTGAAACATCATCCATATACATAAGCATACATCAGATGTATCTAGAGTATATATGTGATGTAATATCTCTATATTTATATATATATATATATACATGCTACAATAACCAGTATACATCAAATGTATACCTTTATAATACATTTGAAGTAAGCTACCAAATGTTTACACATTATTTATGCTACATTTTTTAGTAATTGTCAAAAGATTATGTTTCAAATTATTTGCATGCCTAACTGATATGTATATCAACGTGAAGTGGGGATACATATTCACTCATATGTTTAAACAGACAAGCAATATGGTTCAAACTTTTCAAAAGGAAAAAAAATATTGAGAATCATAAAACAAATTTTGTAAATCATATTTACAAAATATATCATCTATTTAAGTTCAATAAAATTTTAGATTTAGCTTTGACAAGTCTGGCATCCTTAGATGTACATTACAAATTAGTTCTGCAAGTAATGCTTGTTGTTAAGATGCAGTACGACATAGATGTATCATAATACAATATTTACTTTACACAAGTATCAATTTTTATTGATGTTCTTAAATATAACCAGAATATCAATAATTTTGCAAAATATATCCAATATATTTAAAGTAGTCTTCAGGTTATATAAAAGCATGTAAACAGAATCGATAACCATAGGTATTTCAAATCATACTTGTTTTTAATGTATATCGTTATATATATATATATATTAAAACAATACTAAAGGGTTTTATATCTTCAGATAAGAAAACATACAATGATGCATTCACAAGTCATACTTGTAAACAAGTCATTTACAAATGTTCAATCGTGTAAACAGCATATGAAAATGACCTTTATCAGACTCATCTATCTATACTTTTAGCATAAGACTGATATTTAACTGGAAATCTAATTTCCAGTAGTTCTGAAATTTGAATATATAATGTATTTATCACCATAAATATATGTATATAAACAATATATGTATCGGTCAAAAGTTGTTTTAATTGATAGGTCAGTTACAGATGCTTATAGTATATAAACTATTTACGCATATAAAACACATATATACAAGTCTTGCAAAATTAACAAATCATATTTTATATCTATTATGATTTGATGCTTTCATGTACATTATCTTTATAATGTAAAACGAATGATAGTATTTACGCAAGAATTTCAAACATAAATATTCCTCCAGCAAATACATTAGTGCTATTACAAAAATGTATAACTGTTTGTCAAGTTAAGCTCATAAGCTTAATTGACAAATATTTGATAACCTTAAATGTTTCAAAACATTCAGATTATTATTGGAATGTCAGTAATATTTGATCTGAATCAAATATATTTATAACAGAGTCATACTTTATTTACAATGCATTCGTTTCAAAACAAATCATTGTAACCGACTTAATTATATCACTTCAATGTTTATACTTGTATCTGGTTAATCAACCTATTCCAAGATTTAACTAGTAATAAATTCATTTAAGAAATCACTTTACAAAATGACTCGCCAATTTTCATCAATCAAAACTGTTTTTGATCGATGTGGAAAATTCATTTGTTAATTAACAAAGTAATAACTATTTGAAAACATGGTTGTTAATCAGATATTTTGATAATTAGCTTATCACTGTTTATCTGTACAAGCAGATCAATACATTACATCATGTAAATTCATAATTTCATTTAAAATTTGTATCAGATACAAATTTTATAAGCAGTGAAACAATTTCACTGCATACATGAATTTTCATAAAACTCTCGCAGAGTTTACAAGGATTTAATTTGCGAGAATTCATATAAGCATAAACTAATTTCAAAAATTAGAAAACTATGCTCTTAAATCAGATTTTGAAAAATCAATACAGGTTAGGTTTTTCAAAATCAACTATTGGTTTTGAAAAATGAAATTACATCATTATGTTATCAAATAACATAGATGCAATAGATTAATCAACTAAACTCAGTTTAGACGACTTAAATGAAAAAAAATTTAACATTTAAAATTACTGTTCAGTTAAAATCCAATCCCCATAATGTAATAACCCGGAAATCGGAACCAATTTAAAAAATTTATTTTGGCAATTTTGCTGAATTTTGAATATTTAAAATGAATTATTTTAAATAATGACGACGAGAAATTTATTTTGAACAGAATTTGAACTTATATATTTATTTGAATCGACGTTAGAATATAAAAGTTTATTTTTAATTATAAAAGAAATTGAAAATGGCGCGATAATTCGATTTCAAATTTCAAATGAATGTACAAGATTCAAATAAACAGATTTTAACGAAACCAAAAATATTAGAATCTATTTGAGAATATCTTTCCAACGAATCCGAAAAATTGAAATTTCATAGCGGAAATAAAAAGTTACGCCCAGTTGAAAATTCAGAATAATCGCTATGGAATTTTGGCCCTTAAAAATGGAAATTTTGCAAACGACATCTGTTTTCAACGAAACCACTTTTGTTGGATCTGGGATGTCAGGTTATTGCTAGATTCCAAAATTCGTAAATTTTGGAATCCATATGTGAGCGTGGAGAAGTAAAACGTGTTTTAAATAGTTTCAGTCAATTTCGATCGATAGAAAAAGGCCATTTTTCAAACGGTCTCAGAATTTGACGAAATTTGTTTTTTTAGAACCGAATCATTGATACGAAGCTAGAATATATTTCTCGGGAATTTTTAGAGTCCGTATGTGGCCCCAGTAAATTGAAATGTGTGTTCAAATTCAATATATATATTTATATTTTGATTTTGACGAAAACAGATCGAAACAGTCGAATCAACTTTCGGGATGGGGGTAATTAGCTAAGGACGACAGTCATTGGGTTTGATTCGGCGTTCGAATGAAAAAGTAACTTTTGGATTTAAAACTATATAAAAATAATATAAAATTTTCATTAAATCCCCCAACCTTTCTCTTCCCCGTTGACTTCATTCAAAACAAAATTTAAAAAAAAAACTGAGACCTCCCGTCGCACCCCCCCCCCCTCCCGCACCGGCTCTGGCCTCGCACGAACCCCCTCCACTTCCTCCGCCCCTCCTTTTCTTCCCCGAGGCCCAAACCCTCGAACCAACCCTCCCTGAAGCCACCGCCTCAAGTTGACCGCCGCCACCATACCCCTCTCCTCGATTTCCACGACGCGCACCCCCCCTCCTTCCTCTGTCGCTCTCTTCTCTCCTCCTCCCTCTACCAGGTCGAATCCATCCAGATCCGCCAACCAACTCGACCCGCGACGCCACCAGCGCAGGAGCAACACCCCCCTGCCACCTCCGACGTCCGCAAAGCCCTCCGGCGATCGAAAAACAGTGAGCATTTCTTTCTTTGCTTTCTTTAATAACCATGTTTTAATTTCATTTTTTATAGATAAAATTATACAGTGATTTAAAATCAGTTTTTAAAGTTAAAAAGCTACGATTTTTATTTTATAGAAAGATTCGGTTTTTATTAATATAAAGGTTCGATCTTTAAGATGATAATAGGGTTAAGATTTTTATGTTAATAAAAATATGTTTTTTTTAGAAGAGTTTATATTTTTATAAAAAGGAATTGATTTTTATAACATGAAAGACAAGATTTTTAATGTTTGAGAGTTTAGATTTTTTTCTAATAGAAAGTTAAGATTTTTAATGTAACAAAGATTTGATTTTTATTTGAACAAGGATAGTATTTTTATTTGAACAAAGATAAGATTTTTAAAAGAATGATTTTTAGTTTATAAAAATGAGATTTTTATTATCATGAAGGGAGAATAAAAATATGATTTTTATATATGTAGCGAAATAAAAATCTAATTTTTATTTATATATCTAGCGTTGAAATAAAAAAAATGCGATTTTTGCTATGAACAGCGCGAAAAGATAACGATAGTATCGACGGGAATCAAATCTGAACCGTTAAGAAATATAGAATGGAGGAGTGGAACCCAAAGGTGAGAATTCCTCACTGAATTTATTTATACAGTTATTTATTTTATAACTGCATATATGAACTGTTCCCCATCGTCCACAGACCATGGACGACTTGTTTGATTGTTTGATTGGTTGTTTGAAGTTGATTGATTTATTTGTTTGAATGTGGTTTGGAATGTGAATTAAATTGATTATTGTGTATGGCGCAAGCCAGTAAAGGAGAGGGGTAATGCTAGACATTACCCGAATTCAATATCACGCCGTTATGCTATCGAAATTTTCTGAAATATAAAGTGTTAGTTAAAAATAACAGTTTTATTGAATGTATGAACTGTTAAAAATAGTAAAGTGTTGAAATAAATATTTTAATGTTAAAAATATAATTTTTAACATGTAAATGAACGGCGTGGAATTCTCCCTAAATGAAAATGAATATTCGTTTACAAATCAGAATGATTTGTTTATGTACACCTATTTGACTGACATAGATTGGGACGATAAATTTTACACATCGCCCAACTGCATAAATAAAATATGTGTTTGATTGTGTGAAACCCCACCCGAGTGTTGGGATGATATTGACATACACTAATCCCAATTGTTTAGTTGTATGTTGATCGACCGGTTGACAGGCTGTTGTAAGCATTGATTATTTATATTCAATGCTTATTCAGTTGAGTAGTGCACTCTGGATGATGGTTGATTGCTTATCACTATTGATATATCCATGTGTTGTATGGAAATCCATAGTAATAAAATCTATGGTAATTGGTTGGGCCTCATTCCAGTTTTGAAATAGAAATATTTGAAATGAAATATTTGAATAGAAATATTTGAAATAGAAATATTCAAAATGAAATATTTGAAATGAAATATTTGAAAAGAAATATTTGAAAAGAAATATTTAAAATAGAAATATTTGAAATAGAAATATATTAAGCCGTGTCGATTAGATTGACGCCATTTTGACACGAACGATATTTATATCGATTTTATTCGTTTTTGTAACGAATATCATATAGGAAATTATTTCAGAAGATAATGTTTTGAAAATATTATCATTTATATATCGATGATATGAAATATTCAATTTTGATTTGAAATTGAATAAGAAGTTGAAATCATTTTGAAAACGAATTTAAAACGATTTATAAAATACGTTTTAAAAGGAAATCGATGAAATATATAATATATATATAATGGCATGAATAGAACGCGCCGCACTGTGGCAGTTCGTGAATTTCGACCATTGACTTCGAATGGACATTACGGGAGATCCAACCGTCGGATTCTCCTAAAACCAGAACCATTGGGTTTGTATCGAAAAGAGCTTTCTAACGAATATAAGAGATTTGAAATCTAACGGTTGGATTTGGAATTATGTCCAAATCAAATTTGGAAAAGGTCGTTGTAAGTGCAGTTCGATGGCCGTTTATGGAAATCGACTGTACGAGCCTTGATAAAATTATTAAAAATATCAATAATTAGTGTAAAATCATAAGAAATGGTTTGGAAAGAATTGGGTTGAAAAATTCCATATTTGAAAAGATAAAAATAGATTTTTATCGAAATGAAGTAGTTTTTGAACTAGAATTATAATTCATTTATTTTTAAAATAAATAAATTGGATTTGAAATGGTTTTAAAAATAACCAGAATTTCCAATAAATATATTGGAAATGGATTTGAATCGAAATTGTCTTGGGGATATTTCGATATGGGATTTTGTGATTATACAGATATTGTTATGGAAATTTGAAAGATATATTTATATCGTTACTTCCAATACAATATTAGTTGGTTGTAGAATTTGATGTTGAATATAAGCCGATATATTTTCTATTCAGAGCCTTGTATTTAATATCAAATGGGATTTGGGTTTGTCGTCTTCATTAACACTGTTCTTAAACCCAGTTGAGGAAAAGACTAAATCTTTTTATTTAGATTTAATGAAGTATAACAATTAAATGATATTTAATTGGAATTGAATTGGGATTGATTTTTGGGTTTATCGTGAACGGTGTTTTAAATAACATTTGTTCTTTAACCCAATAATTAATGGAATGTGAATTGGGTTTATCGTGAACTATGTTTTAACGACATTCGTTCTTTAACCCGATTTACAGTGAAATGGGTTTTGGAATTTATAAATCTTTTTGATAAGATTTAAAGGAGATTTTCCAAAGTAAAGTTTTCCAATTTAATAAAATAAATTGGAATGGAATGGAACTCGATTTGGTAATAATCAAAGTGAATTTATGTGGAGGAAGACTGCTAATATATATGGAATTTAAAAGGCTCTGCCATTATTCCATTTATATTATTAGTTGGATATGGAAGTTCATATCGATTATATATTCATCTGTTTTCCATGAAGATTCCATTGTTAATGGAATGAGATTTTGGGTTTATCATGAACTGTGTTTTAAATGACATTAGCTCTTTAACCTCGTTAAAGATAAGGTTTATTTCTTAACTTTGAATAATCATTAAGTAATGATTTTTGGAAATTAAAATTGAATTAGAGTTTTAATGAATCTTTAAATAGATTGAAAGATGAATTTGATAACTAAAATTATCAAATTCAGAAAATGATCGAGAATGGAGTACCACTATTTTTACTCCGGGCAGTAGTCAAATCTTTAATTAGATTTAAACGTGAAATGGTAATTGAATTTACCGATAACACTATGGTGTTGGATATGAAGTATTACCAATTTTACTTCATGGGATAAATGGGTTGGGATTGGGAGATTAAAACAAATGATTACTCCGGTAAGGTTCGCTAATCCCGGCTAGTTTGGTTAAACCATAATTTGGTTTGAATTGATATTCAAAAGAAGATTAAAGAATAAATTTTAAAGAATTTATCTTTGATAAAATTAATGGGAACCTTTCCCAAAGTATAAGAATATTTGAATAAAGGAATATTCTGGATTGGGATGAGGTGTATGTTGTGTTATATAACACTTGTTTATTATATACGCGAGTTATTCGGAAAGACCGGGTTTATACTCATTCTGAATAACTGATTCGATGATAAGTCGAAGGTAAAGATGGTGGTTGAAGACCGGAGGTCTTCACATCGTCTGCATAATTACTGATGATCCTGATTGGGTTGTACACCCAAGAGGAGGGAATCAGTTGGTGATCGTCCAGATGTACTTGGAGATCGATGGATATGCGAGGAATAAGGTTCCCCCAATTTCGTTCAGACCCAGAACGGACTTGTAAATGGATTGTGTGTCTGACATTGGATTTTGTTCTTTGTTGATTGATTTCTATTAAATATATATCTGTTTGGCGGCGGAGAATTTATTCTCTTGCTTAACGCCCTTCTCCGAGACGTACGAGCTCAGAGGTTATATATCGGTAGATATCAGTCGCATGGCATGAATTGCCAGTGTGGCATGCTGAGATGCCGTGATCAAGGCTTTTGTTGAAAAGATAAGTCTTGCGGTAGACGATCAAAGCACGGCTTTAATACAGCGTAGCTTTGTGTATAGCGTTAATTCGCGAGCCTCACACCCCGGTGTGAACTAGAAACGGGAGAGGACATCAGGGAGGGCATGTGTTTCCTTCTAGCTAGGAGTGGTGTTTTGGGTTTTACATGCCCGGACATTTAACTTATGTGGATGATGGATTGCGAGGTGCCTCGGTTAGGTCGGACGATCCCGGTCCGATGGAGTCATTTGGCTCATTTACGCCCCATTGGGCGGGGAAACGTAGTGTTCAGGCATTTTAATCCACATCGAGTGGACCGGCCCTGACGATCCAA
Source organism: Allium sativum (assembly GCA_030737875.1). Classification (NCBI taxonomy): domain Eukaryota; kingdom Viridiplantae; phylum Streptophyta; class Magnoliopsida; order Asparagales; family Amaryllidaceae; genus Allium; species Allium sativum. Next base: position 758,761,386 of record CM060922.1, on the reverse strand, counting down.
GGCTTTACTGAGTACTTGCCTAAGGCTCGGGCTAGAGAATCTCGAAGCGGTGAGGATGATCCCTTGCCTCGGTTCACAGATGGAAATCCAACTTCCAAAACGTGACATTTGCGGTTTTGATTGTAGAGCCTAGTATTGGCGACATGATATATGATACCCATGCCGTCTAGGATTGATACATTTATATTTGAAGTTGTTTTATACACTATGCACTTATAATAGTATCAAATAATTTGTTTTAACGTACCAAGCATGTTTGGCTATTATAAGGGAAAGCCCTATCCCCCGGCTTGCGTTGCATTGTGTGATAGGACCTGGGTCTTATAATAGCTTCGATTTTCCAAAAAGTATTGCGTTGTTTTGGTATATGCACTGGTATTCTTGGGAGGAAACCCGTTCCGTGTTATACGGCGTGGTCCCTTGATATATCCGATTTAAAGTAAAGTTTTAAATAACTGTTTTAGTTCTCACACCAGTCACATGACTGACCTGGAGTTTATTGTTTTAACCTAAACTTTGGGTGCCCCTATTTTCTACACGGGCAGCTAAAGTTTTGGTTTTGCAGATTTTTATTCACAGGATCCTGGTTTACAGCTGAAACGATACTCGCAAAGCTCTGTATCCGTGTATTACTTTCAGTTGTGTTTTGTATTATTTTTCCGCTGCTATGTAATGTAAATTGAATCTCTGATATTTTTCTGATGTATAATATTTATTTATACTCTGCTTTATTCATGTATTCTGATGAATTGTTGTAATAAGCAATGAAATGTTCTTCTGTTTGTGTTCTGATTCGTCTTGTCCTCAAAGCAATCCGGGGTTTCGAACGGTCTTGGTTGGTTTAGCGATCAATTCGGATCGAGCGAAATTCCCAATTGTTACGCATAATAAACACAACGTAACAGTAACATGAAATTGAATCAATATACAGTGTTAAAGAAGAATCCCCATTTGGTAATTTGTATCAAATAACAAATTTAACTGCAATAAACAATTTTATTTTAGTATTAAATACTAATTTTGATTGCAGCGGAACAATTTGGTTTTTATAAATAAATTTCCACAAATCCTATAACCAGTGGAAACAATACATAATTATTTAGAAATTCAAACAGTCTGATAGAAGGAAATTTATTTTATTCAGTAATAAAAGTTATTCTTCGATCTGACCAAATGAATACAACAAAGTCACACTCTGTTTAATTAGTACATTTGTTTCATAAACAAATCATCATGTTATTCCAGAAACAAAATCAATTTTAATAGTCCTAATTAATCAAATTAGAATCAAATTCATAAATTTCTATAAGAAATAGAATCGATTAATTAGGAATGCGAAAAATCTAAACCTAAATCAGAATTCGAAATTCAAATTATAGCAAAACTGGCTCCGATACCACTGTTAGTAATTTAGGGAAACTAGACCTAACTGAAACCCTAAATTAATTATCAATTTAACACTTAAATTCACGGATCTATGCTATAAAATTGAAATCAAAACATAACTAGGTTAGAACTCATACCTTTCATGATGAAGAAACAAATGAATTGGCGCCACGAAGAAACTCGGTCGTTCGAATCAAAAGCACGACAGAGCGTCGGCCCTCTATTGGTATCCACGAATGATGCTTCCGGTTGTGTCAAACAAAATTGAAGCAGAATGAGATTCAGTACTAGCTGAGATTTGGAATTTTAGGGTTTTCCTTTTTGTTTTTACCCTTTTTTTTTACATACTGATAGAATGAGGATCGTATCCTTTTATAAATCAGTATACGGGTAGTTAGGTAAGCCTTAGATCCTTTTTATTTGTTCAAAACCAAAGACCATTTTAACACTTGAATATTTTTTTTTGAACTATTCTCATCCTTTCATCACTCTTATGTGTGACCCTATAGGATATCATAACGTTGGCAACAATTTAAACAATATTTAAACTATAAACAGTGAGCGGCATCTAGTAATACATCGCTATTACCCAAGTTATAATAATATCAATGATTCGAAACAACCTTTATGTGATTAGTGTCTCAATGTAATTTAATCCTTTTAACCAATATATCCAAGATTAAACTGGAGGCATGGAACGTATCATCCTCTTTATAATTTAATCCGTTTATCTTGATCAATGAGTGGAATGTTTTAAAACAAATCAATATTTGAGCACGGCCATGCTTTTGAAAGTCTCACTCAATCAAGAGGCCCATGGATATCACCATAAATATATTGTGGGGTTAAATTCCATCTAGATCATTCATAATTTCCATTCAACTCGAGATGTATCCAATAATCACCGTTATCGTTACTCTGTTACGAAATAACTTTAGATGATATCAAAACACAAATATCCTCGAATAAAATTATAATGATTTCAGGTCTGAGGACCATTACATCACTGTCACTTTGAGAACAACTTATGGTACTGTTAATTATATTCTATGTAGTTATCTCACGGTGGGTCAGTCCAATACGCTATTCTCTAATATGTATTTATATCTTGACTTTAATATCACGTATATTAATTATCAATGAGATGTGATCATCAGTCAATCAATATACTAGTCTCAACGCTTTATTGTTGTCCTATATAAACAATAAAACTCGACTAGGGACATTTAAGAATTATAATACTTATCACATTATATAATCTCAAGTTCAGTCTTACTCGAACTATATAATTTCGTATTATTATTCTAAGGACTTCTATTAAATTATTATTTATATTACGCAACAAATATAAGATAACAGAATATTTTTATTCCAAATAAAACAATAACGTTATTAATCACATCAAATGGATTGCCCCTATGGCATAAACTCTAACATATGTATGGAGCGTGAGATTCAAATGTTCCCCTATATTATTATTTATTTGATTTAGACACTATTATAATACCAAAAGAGTTTTGATATAAAGATTATCGTTTCTTTCAAAAAGATTTTGAAAGTTAAATCAAGTGTTTTGGATTCTCAAAAGGGAAAAAACGTTCCGTGTTATACGGTGTGGTCTTATGAGATATCGTTTATTTTCTCAAACTGTTTTAAATTGCTTACTCATACCGGTCCCATGACTGACTTAGAGTGTATTTTGTTTTTTTTTACCTAAATCCTTGGGTGCCCAAATTTGTACAGGCAGTCATGTAGTTCAAGATTTTACAGATTTATCTGAAGGAGCTTGGAGCAGGAGGCTTCAGTGTTGATATTTAGAGTTTTATTCCGCTGTGTTGTATTTGTGATATACTTTGATAATGTATGTAAGTCCACACGCAGATGTATTTCAAAAGTGATTATTTATATATTATATTTTGTTCAGCTGCAATTGTGAGATTCTGTGTTGTTGTTTCTGTTCTTCTTCTATCTTTTTTCTTCTTATTTCATATTGATTCGTATTTCTGTACAATTTGGGTTGGACGTGTGATGTGTGTAGTCAACTCAGATATTAAGGATTTGCAGGCCATTACATTTGGTACCAGAGCTTAGGTTGAGCGAATACCTAGGCTTTGGTGGGGATGTACTCATTAGAGATAGGGTCAATAGTACCCTAGAATGAGTTGCGTGTATATATACGAAAGAACGTATTTGTTAATTTATAAAAAAAGTTGTTTTATATTGTGTTGGCTAGTTTATTGAGTGGTTTATGAATTCTGGTCGAATCGTGGGACGCCATGAAGTCGAATGCCATGAAGTTGATAGGAATTTGTAAATAGTTGAGCAGAGAATTCGACATAATATTGTTTCAAAATGGGTAAATGAAATAATTTTACCCAAAACTATATTTTGATATAAAAAGAATAATTTTCTGGAATTACTAGAATATGTGGATGTGTTGGATGTTATTATTATAATCAAATAAGATTATAAATTGAAATGGTTATATATAACCAAATAAAATTTGTATAAGAATAATATATACAAATTAGATGAATTAAAACTGGTTTCAGAAATAGAATTAAGAATTAAAAATCCTGGGTGTTTGAAAAAATATTTTTCTGAATGAATATAAAGTAATATATCATTATTACTTTGAAGAATTTGAATAAAAATCATTTTTGAAGGGATTTTAGAAGTGATAAAGCACTGAACTCACTTCAGTGGCTGGAAAATAATTATGATGATAACTGCAGCATTATCAGTGTTCATTTTTGAGTTTCTAAGTGATGGATTGCTACCTTAGAAAAGTTCTAATGGAAAATTATTTGAAAGAAAACAAGTTGATTTGGAAAATTCAAATGTTTTGAATTTGAAATAGAAATAAATATATTTATATATTTATGTGATTTCAAAAAGGATTTGAAATGAAAAACCCGGGAATTTTAATTCTGGAATTTAAAATTTAACTTAAGCAAAGTTAAATGGATCGAAGTAAATAAATTGGTTAGAATTAATTTGGATGAACTTGAATGCATATGAATGAAATGTTGAGTTTCAGCATAAGTGAATTTTTGGAAAGTAATTGGGTTTGTAGCATTTTTTCTACCTTAGTAATTTCGGAACGAAATTCATTTAAGGGGGAAAGAATGTAACGACCCGGATTTTTAATTGATTTATTTTAAATATTTAGTATTGTAATATAAATCAATTTTTATATTGAGTTATCGATTTAATAATCGAAATACGATTTATTTCGAATATATATAGTTATTGTAATACAAGAATCTGAATAATTCAATTCGAAATTTAAAATGGAGTCAAATTGATTCAAATAAATTATAGAAATTCTATATGAAATATAAACAATAATAATAGTTTATTATCTAAGAATTAAATGTTTTGAATTAAATTTATATCGATCTAAATTAATATCTTCTCCATTTGATCGAATTAGGCTTCAAAACCTGTTCCATAGTGTTTAGAATAGTGGTTACACCCTAGATACGTTAGTTGTTGTGTTTCAGTTGCAGTTCAAGACCTCGAAATATATTATTTTAAAATTTAAAAGGATAAGTACTAAGTCAAATCAAATTAATAACCTACTCCAACCTATGATGTACCTTACACAGACTATGTTTCTTCATGCCTAAGTATTTACCATTTATAAATACGCAGTGTTTTTTTTTCTTCTGGCTTTCGATCAAAATAGAATCCATTAAAAAGGGAATTAAAAATGTTACCATCCTCAATTCAGTAAATCGATCTCCTCCACCTATATTCTATTCACGTTGGTTTATACATCCAGTATTCCCTAAATTAAAAGGGAACAAAATCCTCCTTACCTCAATCAAAATCAAAAGCTCTGTATGTTAAAAAAAAGGAAAAAAAAACTGCGAGATCCCGCAAAGCTCGATTTGTTCTAAAAAAGTGATCAAGTAACGTGGTTACAACAAGGGGTTTGAGGTGTTCAGTGCTAGGTTTTTTCTGGTATACGAATGAAGGAGAAGGGTGTCGCATTTCTGGAGGGTGATTGTAATGACCCGGATTCTTATGGGTTAATTTTAAATATTTAATACAGATTTAAAATATTGGGTGGATAATATAAATGGAATTTTATATTAAGTTATCAATTTAATAATCAATTTCGATTTAAAAATCGAATATATTAAATTGACGAATAGGAAAAACAATAAATATATATATATTCGAAGTTAGAGCTGAATTGAGATAATTCAGATGATCTGTGGAAATTCTAATTCGAATATAAACGATAATAATAATGATATTATTATTGAAGAATTTATCGGTTTGAAATTTAATTTATATCAATTTAAATTAATATCTTATTCATATGATAAAATGAGACTTCGTGACCTATCCCAGTGTGTCCGAAATAGGGATATTACCCTAGATTGGCAGTTGTTGGGTTCAGAGAGGAGTTCAGAATTTTGAGGTATTTTAATTTAAAGATACCGGTTAAATTCAAAGAGAAAAATAAATAAATAAAGGTGTGCGTGTTGGCCCTTCCCTTACCACTAAGAAAAACAACATGTGTTCTCCTTTAGCTCCACAAAGTAAAACGAAACGTGGCCCTCCTTCTTCCTCTCAAACCATAAATCCCTCCTTATAAATCAAGGGCCGCTTCTCAAATCAGAAAGAAAAATCGAATCCCTCTTCTATGAAATCAAACTCATGCCCTTTCTTTTTCTCTGATTAAAATCGCACCTGCTAAAAAAAGCCATTAGTTCGATTCGAAACGAATCGAGGGCGACAAGGCATCCTGGAGCTTGCGATGCATCTGAAGCACGGAATTTCTGGATCTCGTTGATGACCTGAGGGGTGCGGAAATTTCTGGTGAAGCAATGGAGCGTGCGACAGTGTTCTAGACGGGCTCGGTCTCGAACCTGAAGCTCGATTTCAATTCTCTAGAGTTCAATAGCAACGCAACAGTGACCTCAGAGGTAGTAGATTAGGGTGCGACAGTGAGCAACTCGCGTTGGGTTTTGGGTGACAATCTGAGCTCGCGACCATGAAGATGATGTCGCGTTTTGGTTTATTGGCACTAACAGGAAAGACTCGAGCCCTACAAAATGGAGTTCGAGGGTTCGATGGTGATACCCACAGTAGGGTTCTGTGAAAGGTGATGAAGGAAATCAGTGTAGAAAGGGAAAGGATAAGAGGAAGGTAAAGAGGGCTGTTTGAATAGTTCAGAATGGAGAAGAAGGATTTTTAAAGTGAATTAAGGCGAGGGTAAATCGAATGGAATCATTCGTGAGAAGTTCGGAGCCTAGAAAATCATTGAAAGGAAATTGGAATCGATACTAGTGCAAATAAAAACCACGGTGAGTAAATCTCACCTGTTTTTTTAGAATTATTTTTTTATCGTTAAAAATAATTGTTATGCTTGTTTGAATGCTGTTTGGTTGATTTAAATATATATAGTTATTTAGGCTTAACTATTATATATATATTGGGTTGATGATTGGGTTGTTCCCGCAGTATCATTAGCGGATGCCCGCGGTACCATTAGCGGATGATTACCCTATACGCCCCACGCTATGATTAGTGGATGATCTTCTATACCGCGATATCCTACCTCGAAGCAAGATGGTATTATTTATGTGCTAACATCTGTGGATGCAGGAAAAACAGGTTGGAGGAATCCAACAGGATTCCTCAAAATTTATTACTGTTTACTTTCATATATATATTATCATACGATGTGTTATAAAACCCAGGATTTGATAGTTGTGTGTTTCTTATTGTTTAAATTACCACTGGACTAAATGTTGATTTTAAAAGTATCGTGAAACGATATTTTGAGATTTAAATAGAAAATTCTATTTTTCTAAAACTGGAATTTGGATTTCGAATGAGTTAAGAAATATTTACTTGTTTGAAAAATAAAACAAGTCTAGAAATTTATAAACGAAGTTTATAAATTGAATGATCGAGAAGTACAGAAATTTAATTGAATAATCAGAGAAGGAAAGAAATATATAAACAAAGTTTAAAAATAGGGAAATAGATTATCCTTGGATAATTTAGAAGTTTTATTTCAAATATGAAATTTGAATAAGAGATTTGAAATGGAAATTCAAATATGAAATTTGAATAAGAGATTTGAAATGGAATTCAAATATGAAATTTGAATAAGAGAATTTGAAATGGAATTCAAATATGAAATTTGAATAAGAGATTTGAAATGAAATTCAAATATGAAATTTGAATAAGAGAATTTGAAATGGAATTCAAATATGAAATTTGAATAAGAGATTTGAAATGAAATTCAAATATGAAATTTGAATAAGAGAATTTGAAATGGAATTCAAGTATAGAATTTGAATATAGAACTGAAATGGAAATTCAAGTATGGGATTTGAATATAAGGAATTGAAGTAGAATTTGAATAAAGAGAATTTAAATAGAATTTGAATATAGGATTCAAATAGAATTAAAATGGAATTTGAATATAGCATTCAAAGGGAATTTGAGGATTTATATTCGAAATTGAATATGAAGCGTAAGTTGAAAATGGAGTTCAAATTAGTTGTAAACAAGTTAAAATATATTTGAACATGTTATGTTCAAATATAAAAGTGAAATAGACTAAAGAGTTAATTAACAAATTAATTAACGAATGGAGTTAGAACGATTGGTATAGTTAAAATAGATTGGGCAGGTATAGATATACAGGAGACATGTATGGAATAAAATGTTAAAAGAGATATAGATAGAATGCCCGACAAAAGGTATGTATTTAATTCATATATGAGATTTTATGCGCCGTATCGGCTAGCCGCTTGGCTTTTCTTTTTCTTTTTGGATTAGTGAGGGCCATGGGAGGCTATTTAAAATATCCCGATGCTCCCGGTACAAAGGAGGTTATGGCGAATTTTTCCGGAAATTTAAGGAGTTAGAATATTTTTAAGATAATTTGATAGTTAGAAATCAACGTATCAATATATATAGAAGTCGATAAGGAAGCGAACTTAGAAATAGAATAGTATAATAAAAAAAGGAAGTCTAGAAATAAAAACTCGTAGGAATAGAAAGAGAAAGGGTGTACGTGTTTAAAGGTGAATAATCAGTTGTATGGTATTGATTATTCGAGTAAGTAGTCTTATCTGTTTTGACGTTATAAATGTTATTCAATCAAGGTCTGAGAGGTAATTATACCCCAACTTGATTGATTTCATTATTAACAAATAAATAGTAAGATTTCAGGCTCGAAGATCAATGTTGAATAAGAGTTAGTTGAATATAGTATTTGGGTTTTCGTAACGATGTTTTACACAACATCTGTTTGAACCCAAATAAGTGTAAGTTTGGAAATAAGATGTTAAATATTTCCTAAGTATAGAAATAAACGAGATCGAAAAAGAGATAAGTAATTGGAATATTTTCCAATTATAAATAGCATATATTTTCTAAAGTTTAGAAAATAAAGGAAGGCGACATATGCAAATGTTTTCCAAATAACGTAAAAGGCCAATATGGTTATTGAAAATATTTGGTTAACAAATATTGATAAAGAAATAAAGAAGTGATTTAATTAATGGAATACTAATTAAGGGCTAAGTGATTGCTTGATAATTGAATGAACACTTGTTTTCTTTGATAGTTAAATCATCAACTATCGAAACACTTGTTTTTATTCGATAGTTAAATCACAGACTATCGAAGTTTTTGACCATCGTTGTCAATATGGAGAGACCGGTTGGATTATTATCCGAAGAACCACTCCATATTTGCAATAGCGTTGCGAATCAGATTATATGAAGATAATCGAAGATGGAGTAGAGTGCAAGGAATTTTTCTATTTATAGAAATAGTGCCTTCGGTTCATCCTGTTCCTGGGTGACTTGTATGGATGAATGTCTGACAGAGTATTTCCAGAAAGGTCACGTACATTGATTTCTTCAACCGTACCAAGAGTGGAAACGGAGAAGGAAACTTCTTTAGCTAACACGTAATGTACTGTTGTGGACGTCAATTAGTGATTGTCGATGGATCTGACAATGTGGCATTCGAAGTGAATCTGATGTGATGATAAAGCGCAACCTCAAGCTTCATCAACCAGTAAATGACAGAAATCGGGCAGGCAGCATTGCTATGTAGATCGCGCCTATTAGGGTGTATAATCACCTGATCTAGAGTTTCGTTTACTTCTAAAAATCTATTGTCGATGCTGTCCCATTCGGGAAACGGTTGCTGATCCCAACCGTTGGTGATATACATTCGATACACTCAAGCGAAATGAGTGGTCGGTCATGTGTGGCTGAGTTGCAAGATGTTCTTGTTGAACTCGGTGTATTCTCCTCAAGAGATATACCAGCGGAAGGTAGTTCCATACCTTGTCATAGTTGGAAATCCATTACCCAATAAGTGCTTGTGGTTTTGATTGTATATATATGTGAAACGTGAGATGCAAACGTTCCACTAAATTGTATTTACTTGATTTAGACACTATTGTAATATCAAAAGAGTTTGATATAAAGATTACCGTTCCTTTCAAAGGGATTTTGAAAGTTAAATCAAGTGTTTGGATTCTCATAAGGGAAAAACCCGTTCCGTGTTATACGGCGTGGTCTTATGAGATATCATTTAGTTTTTCTGAAACTGTTTTAAACTGTTTACTCATACCAGTCCCATGACTGGCCCGGAGTTTATTTGTTTTGTTTTACCTAAACTCTTGGGTGCCTAACTTTGTACAGGCAGTCAAGTAGTTAAGGATTTTTCAGATCTATCTAAAGGAGCTTGGAGTAGGAGGCTTCAGCGTTAGTTATATAGAGTTTTGTTCCGCTGTGTTGTAAGTGTTGTACTCTGATAAGTGTATGTGTATACAGTACAAAGTTTGTATTTCAAAAGTTATGATATATTATATTTTGTTCCGGTGCGATGTGAGATTCTGTGTTGTTGTTTCTTTTCTTCTTCTACTTTTTTCTTCTACAAAAAATGTTTTGTATTTTCGTGATATTTGGGTTGGACGTATGATGTATATAGTCAACTCTGATGTTATCGATTTGCGGGTCTTTACAGTTGGTATCAGAGCTTAGGTTGAGCGAACACCTAGGCTTTGTGGAGTTGAGCTCATTAGAGATAGGGTCAGTAGTACCCTAGAATGAGTAGAGTGTATATATACAAGAGAGCGTACTTGTTATTTGATATAAAAAACTGTTTTGTATTGTGTTGACTAGTCTGTTGAGTCAATTATGAATTCTGATCGAATCGTGGGATGCCACGATGTCGATAGGAGTTTATAAACACTTGAACAGAAGATTGGACACGATATCGTTTTAAATAGTTGAGTTGATTGTTAGGATTATAATCGAATGAGATATTAAAACAGAAATAGTTATATATAACCAATGGAATTTGTATATGAAATCAAATATACAAATGAGATGAATTAAAATTGAATTCAAACCAGAATTAAGAATTTAAAATCCTGGGAGTTTGGGAAAATATTTTTTCTAAATGAATGTCAAGTGATAAAGAACTGAACTCACTTCAGTGGTTGGGAAATAATTCTGATGATGGTCGCAACATCATCAGTGTTCATTTTCGAGTTTCTAAGTGATGAATTGCTGCCTTAGAAAAGTTTTGATGGAAATTTGTTTGAAAAGAAACAAGTTGTTTGAAAATTCAAATGTTTTGAATTTGAGATAGATATAAATATATGTATATATTTATATTACTTCAAAGGAATTTTGAAATGGGAATTGGGATATAGATTTCAAATAGAAGTGAATCGGAATTGGAATATAGATTTCAAATAAAAGTGAAATAGATCGGAAATATTATGTTGAAATGGAAAAATGGATTTGATATATATTAAAAATATATCAGAATGGAGTTGAATTTATTATAAACAAAGTTAAAACGTTTATATTTATAAATATAATTAAAACGAGCTCGCCGTAGCGCGGTAGTTCGTAAATTGGCGATTCGAACTTCAATTTAGTATACAGAACTCAATTGAAGTCGGAATTCTTTGAAACAAGAATTGTCGGGACCGGTTGAACAATAGTTTTCTAATGAAAGAGAAAAATCTGGATTTCGTCGTATAGATTTTGAGTTATGTTAAAATCAAATTTTTAGAAAAGCAGCGCCAGAACCATTATAAAACCATAACGGTTTAATTAAATAAATAAAAGGATTTTTAGGAAATAAAATCCGAAGGCATTAGAAAAAAACCCAGACTGGAGATATAAAATAAATATGAACTCCAGTGAAGTAAGTGAAATGATTTTTTTAAGACAAAAATCATATTTTAAATGGTTAAATAGTATTAACTAAATTGGAGAATAATTAGTTAAAGGAAATTTGAATCGAAATTGGGTTTTTGGATAACTGAAAGAGATTGAGAATTTATATTCGAAATCGAATATATAACTCGAGTTGAAAATATAATTAGATTAGTTTACAATTAAGTTGACATATATTTGAACAAGTTATATTCAAATAAAAAGGGTGAAATAGGCAAAACGGTTAATTAGCAACTAGTTAATGGGAATTTGAATGATTGAAATTAAATTTAACTTAAGTAAGTTAAATGGATCGAAATGAATAAATTGAGTAAAATCAATGTGAATGAAATATGAATTGGGAATGAATAAAGGAAATATATTTGTAACACAAATACAAAGGAAGTTATGTGCAAACAAATAGAAGGAGAAATATTTGTGAAAAACATTTACAAATAGAATTTAAAAGGGAATATTTGTAAAACATTTACAAATAGATTAAATGGAAATATTCATTTATAGAAAATAAATAGAATGTTATAAATGAGATATTTATTTGTTAAATAAATAGAATTCAATCAAAGGAATATTTAGAAGATGAATAGAAAATGGAAATCTGTTTTTAACAGATAAATAGAAAAGATTTATTTATAAAAAAAATAGTTTATAAATTAAATTAAATATTTATCATTCGATAAATGGGATATATTAGTATGAACTTATATAGAGAAGAGATATTGGTTTTTAACACTGATAGTTTTAAATAGAGGGGGTACACAACACTTGTATAAGTGAAGTAACATCATTAAAGAGAACATTTATAAAGTGAAGAACCGTTACTAAAAGTAAATCTTTATAAATGAATAAACGTTATCAAATAAGAGTAATTCGAATAGGAGAAGTCAATTAGAGTTAGAAATAATCGATTAGAGTTAGAATAAATCGATTAGAGTAAGAATTAACCAGTTAGAGTTAATCAGTTAGGGTTAATCCGTAGAGTTAATTGAATGTTAGTTATTCAATTAGAATTTATCGAATATTTGTTATTCAAATTAAGAGTTAACCAAATAAAGTATTTGAACATAGTTAATCGAATTAGGATTTAATTGAATATTAGTTATTCAATTAAAGTTGATCGAATATAGTTATTGAATTAGAGTTAGTCAAACATAGTTACTCAGGATAAGTCGCCATTTTGTACGACTGCTAGCGTAATTCGCAGGGCTGCAGATAGCCTAGGGCAGTCGGATGTTTCCTGGGGGAATCAGGCGTAACCATTGTGATCGCTGTGATCTAGAGTCATGCAAAAGGAGTTATCGAATATTAGTTATTCGAATAGAATAAAAGGAGTAATCGAATATTAGTTATTCGAATAGAATAAAAGGAGTAATCGAATATAGTTATTTGAATAGAATTAAAGGAGTTAATCGAATATAGTTTATTCGAATAGAGTTAAAGGAGTTATCGAATATAGCTTATTCGGAAGGAGTTAAGTGAAAAAAAGCTAATCAAATAGAGTTAATTGATAAGAGTAAATCGAATATAGTTTATTCGAAGAAAGGTTTTCGAATCTAGTTATTCGAAAGAGAGATTATCGAATATAGTTATTCGAAGGGAGGAGTTATCGAATAAGGATTTATTCGAAAGAGAGTAACGTAAGGAAGTTTGAAATGTTGAGTATCAACATAAATAAGTTTTGAAAGGATAAATGGGTTTGTAGCACTTTTTCTACCTTAGCAAATTTCGAGGACAAAATTATTTTAAGTAGGGAAGATTGTAATGAACCGGATTCTTATGGGTTAAGTTTAAATATTTAATACAGATTTAAAATATTGGGTGGATAATATAAATGGAATTTTATATTAAGTTATCAATTTAATAATCAATTTCGATTTAAAAATCGAATATATTAAATTGACGAATAGGAAAAACAATAAATATATATATATATATTCGAAGTTAGAGTTGAATTAAGATAATTCAGATGATCTGTGGAAATTCTAATTCGAATATAAACGATAATAATAATGATATTATTATTGAAGAATTTATCGGTTTGAAATTTAATTTATAACAATTTAAATTAATATCTTATTCAGATGATAAAATGAGACTTCGTGACCTATCCCAGTGTGTCCGAAATAGGGATATTACCCTAGATTGGCAGTTGTTGGGTTCAGAGAGGAGTTCAGAATTTTGAGGTATTTTAATTTAAAGATACCGGTTAAATTCAAAGAGAAAAATAAATAAATAAATAAAGGTGTGCTCGTTGGCCCTTCCCTTACCACTAAGAAAAACAACCTGTGTTCTCCTTTAGCTCCACAAACTAAAACGAAACGTGGCCCTCCTTCTTCCTCTCAAACCATAAATCCCTCCTTATAAATCAAGGGTCGCTTCTCAAATCAGAAAGAAAAATTGAATCCCTCTTCTATGAAATCAAACTCATGCCCTTTCTTTTTCTCTGATTAAAATCGCACCTCCTAAAAAAAGCCATTAGTTCGATTCGAAACAAATCGAGGGCAACAAGGCATCCTAGAGCTCGCGACGCATCTAAAGCACGGAATTTTTGGATCTCGTTGATGACCTGAGGGGTGCGGAAATTTTTGGTGAAGCAATGGAGCGTGCGACAGTGTTCTGGACGGGCTCGGTCTCGAACCTGAAGCTCGATTTCGATTCTCGGGAGTTCAATATCAACGCAACAGTGACCTCGGAGGTAGGAGATTCGGGTGCAACAGTGAGCAACTCGCGTTGGGTTTTGGGTGACAATCTGAGCTCGCGACCGTGAAGATGATGTCGCGTTTTGGTTTATTGGCACTAACAGGAAGGAATCGAGCCCTACAAAATGGAGTTCGAGGGTTCGATGGTGATACCCACAGTAGGGTTCTGTGAAAGGTGATGAAGGAAATCAGTGTAGAAAGGGAAAGGATAAGACGAAGGTAAAGAGGGCAGTTTGAATAGTTCAGAATGGAGAAGAAGGATTTTTAAAGTGAATTAAGGCGAGGGTAAATCGAATGGAATCATTCGTGAGAAGTTCATAGCCTAGAAAATCATTGAAAGGAAATTGGAATCGATACTAGTGCAAATAAAAACCACGGTGAGTAAATCTCACCTGTTTGTTTAGAATTATTTTTATATCGTTAAAAATAATTGTTATGCTTGTTTGAATGCTGTTTGGTTGATTTAAATATATATAGTTATTTAGGCTTAACTATTATATATATATTGGGTTGATGATTGGGTTGTTCCCGCAGTATCATTAGCGGATTCCCGCGGTACCATTAGCGGATGATTACCCTATACGCCCCCACGCTATGATTAGTGGATGACCTTCTATACCGCGATATCCTGCCTCAAAGCCGGATGGTATTATTTATGTGCTAACATCTGTGGATGCAGGAAAAACAGGTTGGAGGAATCCAACAGGATTCCTCAAAATTTATTACTGTTTACTTTCACATATATATTATCAAACGATGTGTTATAAAACCCGGGATTTGATAATTGTGTGTTTTTTATTGTTTAAATTACCACTGGACTAAATGTTGATTTTAAAAATATCGTGAAACGATATTTAGAGATTTAAATAGAAAATTCTATTTTTCTAAAACTGGAATTTGGAATTCGAATGAGTTAAGAAATATTTACTTGTTTGAAAAATAAAACAAGTCTAGAAATTTATAAAAGAAGTTTATAAATTGAATGATCGAGAAGTACAGAAATTTAATTGAATAATCAGGGAAGTAAAGAAATATATAAACAAAGTTTAAAAATAGGGAAATAGATTATCCTTGGATAATTTAGAAGTTTTATTTCAAATATGAAATTTGAATAAGAGATTTGAAATGGAAATTCAAATATGAAATTTGAAAAAGAGAATTTGAAATGGAATTCAAATATGAAATTTGAATAAGAGATTTGAAATGAAATTCAAATATGAAATTTGAATAAGAGAATTTGAAATGGAATTCAAGTATAGAATTTGAATATAGAATTGAAATGGAAATTCAAGTATGGGATATGAATATAAGGAATTGAAGTAGAATTTGAATAAAGAGAATTTAAATAGAATTTGAATATAGGATTCAAATAGAATTCAAATGGAATTTTAATATAGAATTCAAAGGGAATTTGAGGATTTATATTCGAAATTGAATATGAATAGTAAGTTGAAAATGGAGTTCAAATTAGTTGTAAACAAAATATATTTGAACATGTTATGTTCAAATATAAAAGTGAAATAGACTAAAGAGTTGATTAACAAATTAATTAATGAATGGAGTTAGAACGATTGGTATAGTTAAAATAGATTGGGCAGGTATAGATATACAGGAGACAGGTATGGAATAAAGTGTTAAAAGAGATATAGATAGAATGCCCGACAAAAGGTATGTATTTAATTCATATATGAGATTTTATGCGCCGTATCGGCTAGCCGCTTGGCTTTTCTTTTTCTTTTTGGATTAGTGAGGGCCATGGGAGGCTATTTAAAATATCCCGATGCTCCCGGTACAAAGGAGGTTATGGCGAATTTTTCCGGAAATTTAAGGAGTTAGAATATTTTTAAGATAATTTGATAGTTAGAAATCAACGTATCAATATATATAGAAGTCAATAAGGAAGCGAACTTAGAAATAGAATAGTATAATAAAAAAAAGGAAGTCTAGGAATAAAAACTCGTAGGAATAGAAAGAGAAAGGGTGTACGTATTTAAAGGTGAATAATCAGTTGTATGGTATTGATTATTCGAGTAAGTAGTCTTATCTGTTTTGACGTTATAAATGTTATTCAATCAAGGTCTGAGAGGTAATTATACCCCAACTTGATTGATTTCATTATTAACAAATAAATAGTAAGATTTCAGGCTCGAAGATCAATGTTGAATAAGAGTTAGTTGAATATAGTATTTGGGTTGTCGTAACGATGTTTTACACAACATCTGTTTTAACCCAAATAAGTGTAAGTTTGGAAATAAGATGTTAAATATTTCCTAATTATAGAAATAAACGAGATTGGAAAAGAGATAAGTAATTGGAATATTTTCCAATTATAAATAGCATATATTTTCTAAAGTTTAGAAAATAAAGGAAGGCGATATATGGAAATGTTTTCCAAATAACGTAAAAGGCCAATATGGTTATTGAAAATATTTGGTTAACAAATATTGATAAAGAAATAAAGAAGTGATTTAATTAATGGAATATTAATTAAGGGCTACGTGATTGCTTGATAATTGAATGAACACTTGTTTTCTTCGATAGTTAAATCATCAACTATCGAAACACTTGTTTTTATTCGATAGTTAAATCACAGACTAACGAAGTTTTTGACCATCGTTGTCAATATGGAGAGACCGGTTGGATTATTATCCGAAGAACCACTCCATATTGGCAGTAGCGTTGCGAATCAGATTATATGAAGATAATCGAAGATGGAGTAGAGTGCAAGGACTTTTTCTATTTATAGAAATAGTGCCTTCGGTTCATCTTGTTCCTGGGTGACTTGTATGGATGAATGTCTGGCAGAATATTTCCAGAAAGGTCACGTACATTGATTTCTTCAACCATACCAAGAGTGGAAGCGGAGAAGGAAACTTCTTTAGCTAACACATAATGTACTGTTGTGGACGTCAATTAGTGATTGTCAATGGATCTGACAATGTGGCGTTCGAAGTGAATCTGATGTGATGATAAAGCGCAACCTCAAGCTTCATCAACCGGTAAATGACAGAAATCAGGCAGGCAGCAAGGCTATGTAGGTCTCACCTATTGTAACACCCCACACCCGCTATGGTCACTCTCTAAGGGAATGCCATAACATCGGTGGAGTATTTTGAGTGAATATAGAACAGAAAAATTACAACAAGACAGATATAAGTAATACTTGAAAATGTAAAACATCATTTCATTGCAGCGGAAAGTAAAACATGTTTGGTTACACCACAAAATCCATAACAAGAGTCAAGTACAAAATATCCATCCTGATAAATAAAAATACATAATCCCAATACATGAACTGATAGCCATAAAAGAAAAGGATAAGCTGAGCTTTACTCCTATGGTCCAAGCTCCAAAAGAGAATAAAGCAGCCTGATCAAAGCCCACTCGTACTGGGCCCACTCTGAGAACCTGAGGGTTGGGAAAAAGATAAAAACAACGGGGTCAGACATAAGTCTGAGCGAGTCCTATAACTTTAACAATACAATCATTAAAGTAACCAGAGAAGACATAAGTTGATATACGGTAACGACTGGGGATGAATGGCTACACTAAGCAGCTTGGTAGACTTAGGATAAACTAAGATAACCGTAAAGACGCATCTACCCACCCAAGGATAATTACTACACTGCACCACACCAGTCATTCCTACTTAAAGGTTGATCCCACTAAGTGTACTTAGTAATTTAGTAGTTTCGTGTACCCCTATCTGACTACATAGGTGTACCCACTACTCCCCAAGCGATCGGCTCCCTTACGTAGATACCCGTGCTGGTCCCACAATGGGGTGTATCATCCCCCAAAGTGGCAACCTGATAATATCAACGGTGCACGGCTTTATACCTACACGATGCAACAACGTCTTACCAACCAGCCCGGGCACACACACGCATATGAAACCCGTTGGTCCTGCGTTGCCACCGCTAACCCGTTTTGGCCTCTTATAGTCAAGCCCAATATGCGTGTCCCGTCCTCGACTTGAGTCGAGCCCACTAAGATACGTTTGGGATATTGGTTGAGATGGGCCCCCACAAGCTACCCACCTAAGCTTGTCATTTCTAGTGAATCCCACTTAACCCTTTAACCATGTCCACTTACATGTTATAAATTTTGGCTAAGTCATTTAATCATATTCTAATTGTCATACAAGGTACCCACTAGATTTTCACATGCCACCCATGGCACTTACTTAACCCTTTAATCATGTTTAATTACATGTTCCACTTTGGTTAAGTATTCTAATCGTATTTTCTATTGCCACCCAGGGCAACCACTACATTTCCACATGCCACCCAAGGCACCCACTTAACCCCTCATGTCCCTCTACATGCTAATTTGGTTAAGTGTTTCTTAATAAATTAAGATCGTAACCTTTGTAAAGACCTCTCACATTAGACTGTCTTTTATGGCAGCTGGATATGCCGGTTGGTTCCGGGCAGCCTTACACCATAACAGAGTCTAACCTCGTGTCTTTACACTTGTCACGTATTTAGTTTATGACTAAGACCTCTCACATTGGGCCAATCATTTGTAGCCGCTGGATTTGCCGGTCGGTTCCGGGCAGTCTTATGCTACAAAAGGGTCCAACCTCGTGTCTTAGTAGATTAATTACACCTAATTAATCACCCCCATAATTTGTATTAATTATCCCTAATTAATTACACATTTTTAAGAATATGGGTAGACCTAACTCAATAGGTAAATTCCCAATTCCATAGTATGGGTAGACCTAACTTAATAGGTAAATTCCCAATTATGTCCATTCATTTTATGTTATGCTTAAACATACCAACTTTACACATTTCTATTAACATGCATATTAACCCCATCGTTTCCCACGTAATTCGTTCTCATGACATGTCATATAAATGGGGAGTTTCATTATAAATGTAATGGGTTCAATCTTAGCACAACGTTGGCATTGACATGGGTTTAAAAGGTGTCAACTTGCATCATAACATTAATCCCAACTAGCATAATTCATTAACCCAAACTTGCATATGAACTTGCATATGAACTTGCATATGAACTTGCATATAGACTTGCATATAAACTTGCATATGAACTTGCATATGAACTTGCATATAAACTTGCACATAAACTTGCATATGAACTTGCATATCATGTCATACATAGAGGCAACCTTGCATATATTATGCATATCATAAAAAGAGACAAACTTGCATAAGTGTTCATAGGTTATACAAAGGGTGAACTTGCATGTCATAATGTATGCATAAAACCAAACACTTAGCATGCATAAAATCAAGTACTTAGCATGCATAAAACCAAACACTTAGCATGCATAAAATCAAATACTTAGCATGCATAAAGTCAAATACTTAGCATGCATAAAACCCAATGCTTAGCATGCATGAAACCCATCACTTAACTTGCATAAACCCACATACTTAACTTGCATAAACCCATATACTTAACTTGCATAAACATAGGGTTAACATTAAACGTAGATTAGCAAACTAACATCATATCATATGACTTAAAACCCACTAATCCGCATACAAAACCGCATGATCTCATCATATCTCATCTACTTAATTTAGCAATTGGTTATTAAAGTGATAGAAACTCACAAAAACCAAGATTAGCAAACTTATGAAGTAGAACTAGTTGCAAACTTTGAGGAAGATGATGATTAGAGGTTGATTAGCTTGCAACTTTCTTCATAAACAAGTGGAGGCTCCTCTTAAGTTTGATTTTGGCGGCATGATGGTATCAATTCTATTTTTAGTATGGATTAGGCTTGCATTAGGGTGTATTTATAGGATTAGGGTGTGTTTTAGACCATAGGATTAGCCCTAGGTTAGATTAGGTCCGTCAGATTTAGGAAGTTTCCAGAACACAGCCCAGCCCTAGCCAGAAAACCAGACCTGGTGCACCCAGGCCAACTGGCCCGACACCTCGTGTCGACAGGCAAGTCGACAGGGCAGTCGACTCCCCAGTCGACAGGCCTGTCGACAGCCCTGTCGACATGGCTAGGATGGGAAGTTTCCCGCCTAGCCCCCGCTGGCTTCAATATCAAAATCTGAATTTGAATTTTAAATCTGTTTTTAACTTTGAATTTTCTGAAAACTTCATTGGGCCATAACTGGGCCATACGGACCCCGATTTACAAAATTTCGGACTCTATTTCGCGTATTTTTCCGAGACGAACGCAATGACGCAGCCCGTTTCCCCCAATTCTCACATCTGAGATTATTTATTCTGCAATTAGTGAATTTTAGCATTAACTGAAATACGGGGTGTTACATTCTCCCCTCCTTAAAGGATTTCGTCCCCGAAATCTCTAAGCTAAGGAGAATGCATATCCTACCATCCAAACAACCATCTACTCAATCCATCAAACACGGGCATCCATTGTCCTTAAAACAATTTCTAATGATGTATGAGCATATGCAAAAAGTGTGTGTATATGTTCCCTATCTAATGTATGAACGTATGCAAACCATGATAGTGCCATGCATCCATTATGTATGCGAGAGAACCCTATCGACACATGCAATATCTACATGAGTGCACAATCATTCACCAAAATGCATCATCCATATGATAACACAATCATTATACATCCATAAATATAGCTTCCTACACACAATTATATGCAATATGCAATATGAAGTAACTGAGCCGATCTAGTGTCTAGAGTGTGTGTATATGCATCCACGAGCAACCACTAGCAAACACTTGCATCCACATGCATCCATCAACCATAACATGTCTCAAACACATGTTTCAACCATAGGTTTACCCTATCTAAAGGTCAAAAGTACTAACGAGAGGACATACTAAAGATAAGATAAGTACTAGACAAACGATAAAGGAGAAGTCAAAAGACATACCCTCAAAAAGGAATGGGTACAATGAACGCATCTTCGCTTCCGTCTCCCAAGTAGCGTTGCCCTCATCTTCTCCCCATTGTACTTTGACTAGTTGAACCTCTCGATTCCTCAATTTCCTAGTCTCTGACCCAAGGATGCGAGTAGGAGCTCGTCGAATAGTCGCATCACGCTCTACTTCCACTTCTCTAAGCAAGCTCGGCTCTACCACCTCGGCGGTCTCATGTAAGCATTTCCTCAAATGTGACACATGGAATACATCATGTACACCACTAAGTCTGTCGGGCAACTCCACTCTATATGCCATCCGTCCAATCCTTTCCTTAATAGGAAACGGCCCTACGAACCTTGGTGCTAACTTCCCAACAGATCCAAAGCGAACCACATTTCGTAACGGAGACACTTTGACAAAGACCATGTCCCCAACTTCAAACTCAAGATCCGTCCTCCTCTTGTCCGCATAAGATTTTTGCCTATCCTGCGCTGCTTTCATCCTTCTTCGAATCAAGTCAATCTTCTCAGAAGTCTCCCTAACCATATCTGGCCCAAGCAAGATCTTATCCGTAGATTCCCACCAACATGTAGGTGATCGACAAGGCCTTCCATAAAGAGCTTCGAAAGGAGCCATACCAATACTGGACTGAAAGCTGTTATTATATGCGAACTCCACCAACGGAAGATGCTCTTCCCATGTACCTCCAAAATCTAAGATGCAAAGCCTCAAAAGGTCTTCTAGGACACGATTCACCCTCTCAGTCTGGCCGTCCGTCTGAGGATGATATGCGGTGCTCAGACACAATTGAGTCCCCACTGCTTCTTGCAAACTTTTCCAGAACTCGCTAGTGAAGATAGGATCTCGATCACTCACTATGCTAGAGGGTACCCCATGCAATCGAACTATCTCTCGAAGATATACTGAAGCTAGCCATGGAGCAGTCCTCTTGCTTTTCACTGGTATGAAATGGGCGCTTTTAGTAAGTCTGTCTACCACAACCCAAATTCCCGTATTACCCTTTCTCGATCTGGGTAACCCGTCAATAAAATCCATCGAGACGCTATCCCACTTCCATTGCGGAACTTCCAATGGGTGAAGCAACCCACCTGGTTTCTTTTGCTCCGCTTTCACCTGTTGGCACACCAAGCATCGAGCGACATACTCGGCCACATCTTTCTTCATACCGGCCCAAAAGAAAACCCGCTTCATGTCTTGGTACATCTTGTCCCCACCGGGATGAATGGTCATCCTAGAACGGTGTGCATCATCAAGAACAGCCTTCCTCAAACCCTCGTCCTGCGGTACACAAAGTCTACCGTCTCTACGCAAGTACCCCCTATCGTCTAGGGTGTACCTACTCAAATGGCTGGACGACTCCCCCCTTATGAGCTTCTCTACCAACTCAACCAACTGTGGGTCGTCCCTCTTTGCTTCTCCAATTCGCCCCAAAAGAGTAGGTCTGACCTCCAAGGATGCTAGCAAACCGGGTATATAGTCAATGGAAGGTCTGAAATCAAACATCGAGATAAATTCCAAGCTTCGTCGTTCCACGAACAATGGACTCAAGGACAACCTTTTTCTGCTCAAGGCGTCCGCCACCACGTTCCCCTTGCCCGGGGTATATGCTATCTCGAAATCATAGGATGCTAAGAACTCCATCCACCTTTGCTGTCTCAAATTCAAATCCTTCTGAGAAAACAAGTACTTCAATGATTTGTGGTCAGTGAACAATTCGAATCTCTCACCAAGAAGATAATGGCGCCAAATCTTAAGTGCAAAAACAATAGCGGCCAACTCTAAATCATGGGTAGGGTAATTTTTCTCAAGTGCCCTCAACTGCCTTCTACCATAGGCTATTACCCTTCCCTCTTGCATTAAGACTGCGCCCAGTCCTGTCCCACAAGCATCGGTATAGACAACAAATGGCTTACTCCCATCTGGCAACACTAAAACTGGAGCAGTGGTTAAAGCTCTCTTTAACCGTCGGAACGCATCATCACAATCTACGTCCCATGTGAAAACAAGATTCTTCTTCGTTAAGCGGGTTAATGGAGCTGATATCTTTGCGAAGTCTTTGATAAACTTCCTATAGTAACCCGCCAGCCCTAAGAAACTTCTTACTTCGGTAGCATTCTTCGGAACCTTCCAATTTTGAATTGATACTACCTTCGCGGGATCCACAGCTATCCCTTCCTTGGAGACCACGTGCCCCAAGAACCGCACTTCCTTCCTCCAGAAGTGGCATTTAGAGAATTTAGCCTTAAGGCTATGTGCTCGAAGAGTCTCCAACACTTCCCCAAGATGTAGGGCATGCTCTTCTTCACTCTTAGAAAATACTAAGATATCATCCACAAAGACCACCACGAACTTATTAAGGAACTCCCTGAACACCCTACTCATCAAATCAACAAAGTATGCAGGGGCGTTTGTCAACCCAAATGGCATCACCAGCCACTCATAGAAACCATCTGGAGTCCTAAAGGCAGTCTTGTCTATGCTATCCTCAGCCACCCTCAACTGATGAAACCCCGTGGCTAAGTCCAACTGAGAAAATACTGAAGCGCCAACCAACTGATCGAAAAGATCATCAATCCTCGGCAATGGGTGTCTATTCTTCTTTGTGAGCTTGTTGAGTTCTCTATAATCTACACAAAGTCTGAGGGACCCATCCGCCTTCGTAGCAAAAACTACTGGAGCACCCCACTCCGATATACTTCGTCTTATGAACCCCTTCTCAAGCAACTCCCCTACTTGCTTATGGAGTTCCCTCCTCTCACGAGGAGCCATGTGGCGCACTGGTAAAGATACAGGTTTAGCATTATCCACCAGATATATTCGGAAGTCAATCTCCCGCTTCGGAGGTAAGCCCTTCACCTCCTCAAACACATCCGAGTATTCCCGGACCACTCTAACAGATTGCAAACTCTCGACCGAAGCGTCAAGCGATTCAAGATAACTTAGCATAACCGAATCCATGGGATTACAAGAGATCTCGAGAGTGTTACCCAAGCGGGTCATGAGCCTAACAACTCTCCTTTCGCAATCAAGAACGGCACCATTACTGGATAACCAGTCCATGCCCAAAATCAACCCATAGCCCGTGAAGCCCAAAACAAAAGCATCACATCTAAACTCAATGCTAAGTATAGAAATCTTCAAACCCAAACATATCATGGACAAATAAGTGGAGCCCCCAATTGGGTTTGAAACAACCAAGGGATCATCTACAAGACTGGTGTCTAAGTGTAGTGACTCAACTAATGATGATGAGATAAACGAATGCGATGCGCCAGAATCAAATAATGTATGGACAGGATAATCAAATAGAAAAACCAGACTTTCCACGGAAATAGTTCTACCTCTTTCTCGAATCGGTGGAGCTGCGAGAGCCTGAACTTGCCCCCTTGCCTGAGCTGGTGCCACAAGAGCTTGCACCTGTCCTCCTGAGGTAGACCCCGTCCTTTGCCCTTTCTTAGGACAGTCTTTCACTAGATGTCCTGCTTCGCCACAGTGGAAGCAGCCAGTCTTCTTCTTCTTGCGACAATCCTTCCTTATGTGGCCTGGTATCCCGCAATTGAAGCACTTCTTCTTTCCCTTGCCACCGTTGCCTTTCCCACCTTTGTTTTGCTGTTGTTGCTGAGGTCTCTTTTGATCTCCCTTCTTCTCGGGTGCCTTATTAGCATTGGGACCCTTTTCTTCTTCATGCATGAGTGCCATGTCAACTAGCTTCTCGAAGGTGGCCCCCATAGGGATATGAGTCATAGCCAACCCATGCATCGGTTCATTCAAGCCTTTCACGAACCTCAAAGCCTTCTTCTCCGGTGTATTCACCATGTCTAGGCCAAACCTAGCCAATTGATTAAACTTATTGACATATTCCTTCACTGAGAGATTTCCTTGCTTTAGAGTCAAGAATCTTTCCATATACAAGTTTTCCTCCGCCCTTGAGAGAAACTTTGCCACAAATCTTTGCCTAAAATCCGCCCAAGAGTCAACGGGGCGTTCTCCATTAGTGACCTCCCACCAGAATGAGGCCTCTCCCTTCATTAACCAAGCAGCTAACTTGACTTTCTTTCCTTCTTCCATCTCAAAGATATCCATCAACTCTTCCACCTCCTTAAGCCAATCTCTAGCCTCCACAAAAGTTTCAGATCCTTGAAAAGGTTTCCCTCCCATAGCTTTAAATTCCTTGCAAGTCTTAGCAAAAGTATCCGTGCGAGGAGGAGGGGGAGGAGGAAGATCGGGTGCTACGGTTGGTGGAGGAACATTTGCTGGACCCGCAGTGGTGGCCCTAGCCTCCATCAATCTCCTATACCATACTGGTACCGTCACACCCTCCGGAAAGTTAAGATCCTCAGCCATGCTGAAATGAAAAAGGAAAGATTCAAAACGGAGAATTCGAAAGATAAAGATATGGCTATTGGGGATTATGCTTTTCTTTCAAAAACTTTTCTCTTTAAAGACATGTTTTTGAAAATATCTCTTCCAAAAATGTTTTTAGAAAAATAGTTTTCCAAAAATTTTATCTGTTCCGGTAACCTTTGCTCTGATACCACGTGTAACACCCCACACCCGCTATGGTCACTCTCTAAGGGAATGCCATAACATCGGTGGAGTATTTTGAGTGAATATAGAACAGAAAAATTATAACAAGACAGATATAAGTAATACTTGAAAATGTAAAACATCATTTCATTGCAGCGGAAAGTAAAACATGTTTGGTTACACCACAAAAACCATAACAAAAATCAAGTACAAAATATCCATCCTGATAAATAAAAATACATAATCCCAATACATGAACTGATAGCCATAAAAGAAAAGGATAAGCTGAGCTTTACTCCTATGGTCCAAGCTCCAAAAGAGAATAAAGCAGCCTGATCAAAGCCCACTCGTACTGGGCCCACTCTGAGAACCTGAGGGTTGGGAAAAAGATAAAAACAACGGGGTCAGACATAAGTCTGAGCGAGTCCTATAACTTTAACAATACAATCATTAAAGTAACCAGAGAAGACATAAGTTGATATACGGTAACGACTGGGGATGAATGGCTACACTAAGCAGCTTGGTAGACTTAGGATAAACTAAGATAACTGTAAAGACGCATCTACCCACCCAAGGATAATTACTACACTGCACCACATCAGTCATTCCTACTTAAAGGTTGATCCCACTAAGTGTACTTAGTAATTTAGTAGTTTCGTGTACCCCTATCTGACTACATAGGTGTACCCACTACTCCCCAAGCGATCGGCTCCCTTACGTAGATACCCGTGCTGGTCCCACAATGGGGTGTATCATCCCACAAAGTGGCAACCTGATAATATCAACGGTGCACGGCTTTATACCTACACGATGCAACAACGTCTTACCAACCAGCCCGGGCACACACACGCATATGAAACCCGTTGGTCCTGCGTTGCCACCGCTAACCCGTTTTGGCCTCTTATAGTCAAGCCCAATATGTGTGTCCCGTCCTCGACTTGAGTCGAGCCCACTAAGATACGTTTGGGATATTGGTTGAGACGGGCCCCCACAAGCTACCCACCTAAGCTTGTCATTTCTAGTGAATCCCACTTAACCCTTTAACCATGTCCACTTACATGTTATAAATTTTGGCTAAGTCATTTAATCATATTCTAATTGTCATACAAGGTACCCACTAGATTTTCACATGCCACCCATGGCACTTACTTAACCCTTTAATCATGTTTAATTACATGTTCCACTTTGGTTAAGTATTCTAATCGTATTTTCTATTGCCACCCAGGGCAACCACTACATTTCCACATGCCACCCAAGGCACCCACTTAACCCCTCATGTCCCTCTACATGCTAATTTGGTTAAGTGTTTCTTAATAAATTAAGATCGTAACCTTTGTAAAGACCTCTCACATTAGACTATCTTTTATGGCAGCTGGATATGCCGGTTGGTTCCGGGCAGCCTTACACCATAACAGAGTCTAACCTCGTGTCTTTACACTTGTCACGTATTTAGTTTATGACTAAGACCTCTCACATTGGGCCAATCATTTGTAGCCGCTGGATTTGCCGGTCGGTTCCGGGCAGTCTTATGCTACAAAAGGGTCCAACCTCGTGTCTTAGTAGATTAATTACACCTAATTAATCACCCCCATAATTTGTATTAATTATCCCTAATTAATTACACATTTTTAAGAATATGGGTAGACCTAACTCAATAGGTAAATTCCCAATTCCATAGTATAGGTAGACCTAACTTAATAGGTAAATTCCCAACTCCATAATATGGGTAGACCTAACTTAATAGGTAAATTCCCAATTATGTCCATTCATTTTATGTTATGCTTAAACATACCAACTTTACACATTTCTATTAACATGCATATTAACCCCATCGTTTCCCACGTAATTCGTTCTCATGACATGTCATATAAATGGGGAGTTTCATTATAAATGTAATGGGTTCAATCTTAGCACAACGTTGGCATTGACATGGGTTTAAAAGGTGTCAACTTGCATCATAACATTAATCCCAACTAGCATAATTCATTAACCCAAACTTGCATATGAACTTGCATATAAACTTGCATATGAACTTGCATATAGACTTGCATATAAACTTGCATATGAACTTGCATATAAACTTGCACATAAACTTGCATATGAACTTGCATATCATGTCATACATAGAGGCAACCTTGCATATATTATGCATATCATAAAAAGAGACAAACTTGCATAAGTGTTCATAGGTTATACAAAGGGTGAACTTGCATGTCATAATGTATGCATAAAACCAAACACTTAGCATGCATAAAATCAAGTACTTAGCATGCATAAAACCAAACACTTAGCATGCATAAAATCAAATACTTAGCATGCATAAAGTCAAATACTTAGCATGCATAAAACCCAATGCTTAGCATGCATGAAACCCATCACTTAACTTGCATAAACCCACATACTTAACTTGCATAAACCCATATACTTAACTTGCATAAACATAGGGTTAACATTAAACGTAGATTAGCAAACTAACATCATATCATATGACTTAAAACCCACTAATCCGCATACAAAACCGCATGATCTCATCATATCTCATCTACTTAATTTAGCAATTGGTTATTAAAGTGATAGAAACTCACAAAAACCAAGATTAGCAAACTTATGAAGTAGAACTAGTTGCAAACTTTGAGGAAGATGATGATTAGAGGTTGATTAGCTTGCAACTTTCTTCATAAACTAGTGGAGGCTCCTCTTAAGTTTGATTTTGGCGGCATGATGGTATCAATTCTATTTTTAGTATGGATTAGGCTTGCATTAGGGTGTATTTATAGGATTAGGGTGTGTTTTAGACCATAGGATTAGCCCTAGGTTAGATTAGGTCCGTCAGATTTAGGAAGTTTCCAGAACACAGCCCAGCCTGTGAAGACCCGCAACTACCCCGTAAAGGAAAGCGTCGGATAGTTCGAGAACAAACCACAGCAGAACGCATACAGAAGAACATTTCATTGCTTATTACAACAATGCATCAGATTACAAGAATATACAGAGCATAAATGCATCTTACACAGAAATATCAGAGATTTAAATTACATTTAAATACATAGCAGCGGAAAATAATACCATACACAACTAGAAGAGATATACGGATACAAAGCTTTCCGGATATCGTTCCAGCTGTAAACCAGGATCCTGTGAATATAAATCTGCAAAACCAAAACTACTAGCTGCCCGTGTCGAAAATAAAGGCACCCAGAGTTTAGGTTAAAAACAATAAACTCCAGGTCAGTCATGTGACTGGTGTGAGAACTAAAACAGTTATTAATCTTTATTTTAAATCATTAGGTAAATCAAGGGACCACGCCGTATAACACGGAACGGGTTTCCTCCCAAGAATACCAGTGCATAAAACAAACAGCGCAATGCTAAATAAAGAAAAATGAAGCTGTTATAAGACCCAGGTCCTATCACACAATGCAAACGCAAGCCGGGGGATAGGGTTTTCCCTTATAACAGCCAAAGAATGCTTGATACGTTTAAAACAAATCATTTGATACTATAATAAGTGCATAGTGTATAAAACAACTTCAAATCATAAGTATCAATCATAGGCGACATGAGCGTCCCATGCCACTATGTCGCCATATATAGGTTTACAAATAAAACCGCAAATGGCACGTATTTGGAAATTGGATTTCCGTCTATGAACCGAGGCAAAAGATAGTCCTCAACCGATTCGTGACTCTCTAGCCCGAGCCACAGGACCCAGACTCAGGTGGGCCCTTGGAGCGACAGGGCCGGTCCACCGATGTGGATTAAAATGCCTGAACACTACGTTTCCCCACCCTATGGGGTGTAAGTCTGGTCCGTCAGCCGACCAGAATGCATCGGCCGAAACCGATATAACCGAGGCGCCTCGCAACAGCAACAACCACATAAGTCAAACTCGTCAGGGCGTGTAAAACCACTGACGCCACTTCTAACTAGAAAGAAACGCAAGTCCTCCCTGAGGTCCGTCTCCCGTTTTTGGTTCATACCTGGTGTGAAACACGCGAGGTAAACGTTACACAAAGCTACGCCACAAAGGCCGTGCTTTGATCATCACCACAAGACTTTGCTTTTCAACAGAAGCCTTGATCATTTGCATCTTAGCATGCCACACAGGCAAACCATCCTATGCAACCGATATCAGTCACACAGAATGAAATCCGATGTCAGACACACAGTCCATTTACAAGTCCGTCCTGGGTCTGAACGAAACCGGAGGCACCTAGTACCCCGCATATCCATCGATCTCCAAGTACGTCTGGACGATCACTAACTGTTTCCATCTTCTTGGGTGTACAGCCCAATCAAGATCATCAGTTATCACCCAAACGACGTGAAGACCTCCGGTCTTCGACCATCGTCTTCATCTTCGACTTATCGTCGTATCAGTTATTCAGAATGGGATAAACCCGGCCTTTCCGAATAACTCGCGTATATATTATAAAAGTGTTACACAAACACAACATACGCCTCATTCCAACTCATTAGTCATTAACCGTAAATTAATCAAGAGAATAATTCCCCAAATATTAACCCCGAAGGCCGAAACCAACATCAGATCAATATCCAGAAAACCATTCTACTTAGCTAACCGACAGTTAGTTTCTAAATTTCACGTTCAAATCTAATTAAAGATTTAACTATCGCCTGGAGCAAAACTGGTGATACTCCATTCTCGATCTTTTCAATCTAATTAAAGATTCATTAAAACTCCACTTAGTTTTAATCTGTGACTGGGTTAAAGAATCAGTGTCATTTAAAACACGGTCCACGATAAACCCAAAGTCACATCCCATTAATTATCGGGTTAAAGAACAAGTGTTATTTAAAACACTGTTCACGATAAACCCAAAAATCAATATCCATTCAATTCCAATTAAATATTATTTAATTGGTACACTTTATTAAATCTAAATCAAAAGATTTAATCTTTTCCCAGCTGGGTTCAAGAACAGTGTTAGTGAAGACACCATTCACGACAAACCCAAATCACATTCATTAATTATCGGGTTAAAGAACAAGTGTTATTTAAAACACTGTTCACGATAAACCCAAAAATCAATATCAATTCAATTCCAATTAAATATCATTTAATTGGTACACTTCATTAAATCTAAATAAAAAGATTTAATCTTTTCTCAACTGGGTTCAAGAACAGTGTTAGTGAAGACACCATTCACGACAAACCCAAATCACATTCGATTAATTATCGGGTTAAAGAACAAGTGTTATTTAAAACACTGTTCACGATAAACCCAAAAATCAATATCAATTCAATTCCAATTAAATATCATTTAATTGGTACACTTCATTAAATCTAAATAAAAAGATTTAATCTTTTCTCAACTGGGTTCAAGAACAGTGTTAGTGAAGACACCATTCACGACAAACCCAAATCACATTCGATATTCAATACAAGGCTCTGAATAGAAACTATATCGGCCTATATTCAATATCAAATTCTACGATTAACAAATGTCGTATTGGAAATAACGATATACATATATATCTTTCAAATTTCCATAACAACACCTGTAATATCACGAATTCCAACATCGAAATATTCCGAAGACAATTTCGATTCAAATCCACTCCAATGCAATCATTGGAAATTTTGGTTATTTTCAAAACCATTTCAAATTCAATTTATTTATTTAAAAATAAATAGAATTATAATTCTAGTTCAAAACTAGTTTATTTCGATAAAAATCTATTTTTATCTTTTCAAATATGGAGTTTTTCATCCCAAACTTTCACAAATCATTTCTTATGATTTTACACAAATTATTACTATTTTTAATAATTTTATCAAGGCCCGTACGGTCGATTTCCATTAACGGCCATCGAACTGCACTTACAGCGACCTTTTTCGAATTTGATTTGGACGTATCTCCAAATCCAACCGTTAGATTTCAAATTTCTAACATTCATTAGAAAGCTCTTTTCGATACGAACCCAACGGTTCCGGTTTTAGGAGAATCCGACGGTCGGATCTCCCGTAATGTCCGTTTTAAATAAATGGTCGAAATTCGCGAACTGCCGCGGCGCGGCGCGTTCTATTCAGGCCATTATATTATATATATAATATATATTTCATCGATTTCTATTTAAAACGAATTATATAAATAGTTTTGAATTCGTTTCAAAAACAATTTCAACTTCCTTTTCAATTCAAATCAAAATTGAATTCTTCTTTATAAATTCGTTTTAAAATTCATTTCTATTCAATTCAAATTTCAATTCAATTTGAATTCATTTCAATTTGTTTTCAATTCAATTCGAAATCGTTTTCAATTCAATTCATTTCGAAATCGTTTTCAATTCAATTCAATTCGAAATCGTTTTCAATTCAATTCAATTCGAAATCGTTTTCAATTCAATTCATTTCGAAATCGTTTTCAATTCAATTCATTTCGAAATCGTTTTCAATTCAATTCATTTCGAAATCACTTAAAATTGATATAAATATCGTTCACGTCAAAATGGCGTCAATCTAATCAACACGGCTTCATAAATTTCTATTTTCAAATATTCTATTTCAAATATTTCTTTTTCAAATATTTCTTTTTCAAAACTGGAATGAGGCCCAATCAATTACCATATAAAGTTAATTATATGGACTTTCATACAACACATGTATATAATAACATTGAAAATAATCAACCATCAACCAAAGTGCACTACACTGTATAAGCATCAAATATAGATATCTAACGCTTACAACAGCATGTCAATCAATCGATCGACATATTTAATCAATCAGGATGAGTGAACTTCAAATTTCATCCCAACACCCGTGTGGGGTTTCAAACAATCAAACACCTATTTTGTGCTGTTGGGCGATGTGTAAAATTTATCGTCCCAATCAATGTCATTCAAATAGGTGTACATAAACAAACCGTCCGGTTTATAAATGAAAATTTTATTTTATTCACTTCACGTTAAAAATTATATTTTTAACGATAAAACATTTTATTTCAATTTACGAATTTCTATTCAATTCATTTATTCTATAAAATGATATTTTTATTTTTCTAACATATTTTAGAAAATTTCGGCGGCATAACGGCACGATACTAGAAACGGGACGAGGCCTAGCCTTATCCCCGGTCTAGTGAAGGCCCACGCCATTCACACATCAATCAAATCAATTCGTTATGCAAACCACAAAATTTGGAGTAAGGGTCTAACCTAGCCTTACTCCTTCGCCTTATAACGGCGCACGTCTAATCCTAACCAATTTATCGATTTGATTTTTCACACCACAAATCACATTCAAACCAATATCGCAATCAATCACCAAACAGTCAAACAAACAAGTCCATGGTCTGTGGACGATTGTGTCGGGTGCTACTAAGCACCGTCTGCATCCTAGTATATATATATATAACTAGAAAAAGAAAGTGAAAGGTGAGAAATTCTCACATATAGCTATCCTAGCTCCACGGCTCTTCATTTGCAGAAGTCTTCGCCGTTTTCGCATCTTCGTCAGCTTCGTTGCTGCTTTCACTACATACGTAAAAATCACATTTTTACTTCGCTATTCAATATTTAAAAATCGAATTTTTAGTTCAAAGTTCAATATATAAAAATCGAATTTTTATTTCAAAGTTCAATATATAAAAATCGAATTTTTATTTCAAAGTTCAACATATATAAAAATCGAATTTTTATTATTATGTTATATAGATAAAAACTATATTTTTATCACGCTATTTTTTTTTTTATAAAGATTTCGCCATTATAAAAATTACCACTTTATCTCAACGTATATGAAATAAAAATCAGATTTTTATTTCGTTACATACACAAAGATGATATTTTTATATTCTCTATCATGTAAAAATTATATTTTTAATACTTTAAAAATATAAAAATCATATTTTTAATATTCCTATATAGTAAAGACTATATTTTTAATACTTTATTAAAAAATATAAAAACTATATTTTTAATATTCCTATATAATATAAAATCCTAACCTTACAGTTTTATAAAAATAAAATCGAAATTAGCTTTATATACTTTTCAAATTCAGTTTTTCTCACTTTTAAATTAAAAATAAAATAAAGTAAAGAAAGAAAAGAAAGAAAAAAACTTACTTCATCGAAGAAAAAAAAAAAAGGGGCATCGATGTCTGCGGAGGGGATGAACTTCAGTACCGGAGTCAGACGAGGCCAGG
The DNA here is from genome assembly GCA_030737875.1 of Allium sativum. Lineage (NCBI taxonomy): Eukaryota > Viridiplantae > Streptophyta > Magnoliopsida > Asparagales > Amaryllidaceae > Allium > Allium sativum. The sequence continues at coordinate 758,727,484 of CM060922.1, read as the reverse complement.
GTGGGGAGCAGCGTCGGCGGCTCGACCTCGGGCTGGAGGCGGCGGCGTCCTAGGGTTTCAGGGAGGCGCGATTTCGGTTCTTCGATGGGAGAAGACTTCGCGCGAGTGAAGCAGCAGAGGGGGGGGCGGAGGTTGAACGGAGGAGGCGGCGCGCGAGGGGGGGGGCGGGCGGCGCTGGCCTCGAACGGCACCTTCGATCGCCTTCTCCCTTTTTTTTTTTTTTTTATGAAATGATTTCTGTTTGAACGGGGGGGGCCAGAACCAATAAAGGGGGGAGAAAGAAATTTTTTATTAATTTAATTATTTAATTATTTTATTTTAATTCAAAAGTCTACATTTTCGATCGACCTCTAAAAGAGGTCCACCGCCTGTCGTCCCTAGCGTTTAACCCCCATTCCGAACACAATGGGATATGTATCGTCCGCTGATTCGGCCGTTACAATCAGTTTCCGTTGAATTTTCTTTTAAATCATTATATTGAATTTTAAACGCACATTTCAAATTACCGGGGTCACATACTAACTAGAAAAATTCCAGAAAAATATTTTCTAGCTTCGTATTGACGATACGGTCCTAACAAAACTAGTTTCGTCGAATTCTGAGACCGTTAGAAAAATGGCCAATTTCCAGTCGACTAAAATCAACTGAAACTGGTCAAACGCGTTTTCCTTTGCTACTCTCACATATTGATTCGAAAAATTATGAAATTTGGAATCTAGCAATAACTTGACACCACGGACCCAACAAAACTGGTTTCGTCGAAATCCGAGGTCGTTTGCAAAATGTCCATTTTTAAGGGCCTGAATTCCATAGCGACTATTCAGAATTTTCAACTGGACATATCTTATCATTTCTAAGATGAAATCTCAGTTTGTTAACTTCGTTACAAAGATATTCACTATTAGATTCCATTATTTTTGGTTTCACTAAAATCCGGATTGTTTTGCACCCGGTACATTCACTTGAAGTTTGAAATCGAATTATCGAACTACCGCGCCATTTTCAATTCTATTTATAATTATATATAAATATTTTATATTCTAACGACGACGCGTATAATATATACGTCGAATTATATTCAAAATAAATTTCTCGTCGATTATATTTAAAATAATTCATTTTAAATAATCAAAATTCGCTAAAATTGCCAAAATAAAATTTTCAAACTGGCTCGCATTTTACGGGTTGTTACAATCTCCCCCACTTAAAACTTTTCGTCCCCGAAAAGGAACAAAGTCGAAAGTGGTTTGATTATTCAACTCTACGCTCGGTCTGGCTTCCATTCTCCAACTCTTTAGTTTCTGAGAATTTTCAAAATTTCAAAAATTTGGCTAACACCCTAAATTTTTGAAAAATTTCGCCATAACCTCCCCTGCAATGGGAGCATCGGGGAATTTCAAATAGCTTCCCCGGTCCTTCAGATCTCAAAAAGAAAAAGAAAAAGCCAAGCGGCTAGCCAATAGGCTCACAAAATCATCATCACCCAAACAAAACAGGAAATTATGTAATAAACATGTACCTATTTGTCGGGCAAACAAATTTTATCCTTCGGCTCTAGCCTCTTTGCTATAACCTGTTCAATGATATATATGTATATGCAAGCAAATGCGACCAAATTTCAATACAATTCAATATTTGGTTTAATTAGGCATAATGGTTCAAAATTATCAAACAATTAAACAAACAACACAAACATCAATCAATTAGTGAATTAGAGTTTCAAATTCATAATTTTGATACATATACAAAAATCAGGTTTTTGATGCCAATTCACAACAATAGGCCCTATCTAATTTTGGTTCTCACACCAGTCTAATGGAAATATATAGAAATCTCCCTTTCGTCACTCGAACATAAATTCTGATGACGATGCATCAATCATCAGAGTTCTCTCCGGGCGACTAGAAGGTGATTCTATATCTATCCAGTATATTAAAATTTCGAATACACGCGGATCAGACGTATACGCAAAATCTATATATACTGGATTGTCCACATCAATATAAATAAATAATCAAATACGAATAGTTGACTTAGATTTTCAAAACAAAATTGTTTTCATTTGAAAAATATACTCTTCACACCCGTTCTAGGATACTACTGATCCCATCTCTAACGAGTCATTCTAATTGGATATTACTAATCCAATATCTGATGAATTCTTTCGTAAGGTTCTAATGTGCCTTGTTCTCTGAGCTTTGTAAACCAAAGCTCTGATACCAAATGTGAAGACCCGCAACTACCCCGTAAAGGAAAGCGTCGGATAGTTCGAGAACAAACCACAGCAGAACGCATACAGAAGAACATTTCATTGCTTATTACAACAATGCATCAGATTACAAGAATATACAGAGCATAAATGCATCTTACACAGAAATATCAGAGATTTAAATTACATTTAAATACATAGCAGCGGAAAATAATACCATACACAACTAGAAGAGATATACGGATACAAAGCTTTCCGGATATCGTTCCAGCTGTAAACCAGGATCCTGTGAATATAAATCTGCAAAACCAAAACTACTAGCTGCCCGTGTCGAAAATAAAGGCACCCAGAGTTTAGGTTAAAAACAATAAACTCCAGGTCAGTCATGTGACTGGTGTGAGAACTAAAACAGTTATTAATCTTTATTTTAAATCATTAGGTAAATCAAGGGACCACGCCGTATAACACGGAACGGGTTTCCTCCCAAGAATACCAGTGCATAAAACAAACAGCGCAATGCTAAATAAAGAAAAATGAAGCTGTTATAAGACCCAGGTCCTATCACACAATGCAAACGCAAGCCGGGGGATAGGGTTTTCCCTTATAACAGCCAAAGAATGCTTGATACGTTTAAAACAAATCATTTGATACTATAATAAGTGCATAGTGTATAAAACAACTTCAAATCATAAGTATCAATCATAGGCGACATGAGCGTCCCATGCCACTATGTCGCCATATATAGGTTTACAAATAAAACCGCAAATGGCACGTATTTGGAAATTGGATTTCCGTCTATGAACCGAGGCAAAAGATAGTCCTCAACCGATTCGTGACTCTCTAGCCCGAGCCACAGGACCCAGACTCAGGTGGGCCCTTGGAGCGACAGGGCCGGTCCACCGATGTGGATTAAAATGCCTGAACACTACGTTTCCCCACCCTATGGGGTGTAAGTCTGGTCCGTCAGCCGACCAGAATGCATCGGCCGAAACCGATATAACCGAGGCGCCTCGCAACAGCAACAACCACATAAGTCAAACTCGTCAGGGCGTGTAAAACCACTGACGCCACTTCTAACTAGAAAGAAACGCAAGTCCTCCCTGAGGTCCGTCTCCCGTTTTTGGTTCATACCTGGTGTGAAACACGCGAGGTAAACGTTACACAAAGCTACGCCACAAAGGCCGTGCTTTGATCATCACCACAAGACTTTGCTTTTCAACAGAAGCCTTGATCATTTGCATCTTAGCATGCCACACAGGCAAACCATCCTATGCAACCGATATCAGTCACACAGAATGAAATCCGATGTCAGACACACAGTCCATTTACAAGTCCGTCCTGGGTCTGAACGAAACCGGAGGCACCTAGTACCCCGCATATCCATCGATCTCCAAGTACGTCTGGACGATCACTAACTGTTTCCATCTTCTTGGGTGTACAGCCCAATCAAGATCATCAGTTATCACCCAAACGACGTGAAGACCTCCGGTCTTCGACCATCGTCTTCATCTTCGACTTATCGTCGTATCAGTTATTCAGAATGGGATAAACCCGGCCTTTCCGAATAACTCGCGTATATATTATAAAAGTGTTACACAAACACAACATACGCCTCATTCCAACTCATTAGTCATTAACCGTAAATTAATCAAGAGAATAATTCCCCAAATATTAACCCCGAAGGCCGAAACCAACATCAGATCAATATCCAGAAAACCATTCTACTTAGCTAACCGACAGTTAGTTTCTAAATTTCACGTTCAAATCTAATTAAAGATTTAACTATCGCCTGGAGCAAAACTGGTGATACTCCATTCTCGATCTTTTCAATCTAATTAAAGATTCATTAAAACTCCACTTAGTTTTAATCTGTGACTGGGTTAAAGAATCAGTGTCATTTAAAACACGGTCCACGATAAACCCAAAGTCACATCCCATTAATTATCGGGTTAAAGAACAAGTGTTATTTAAAACACTGTTCACGATAAACCCAAAAATCAATATCCATTCAATTCCAATTAAATATTATTTAATTGGTACACTTTATTAAATCTAAATCAAAAGATTTAATCTTTTCCCAGCTGGGTTCAAGAACAGTGTTAGTGAAGACACCATTCACGACAAACCCAAATCACATTCATTAATTATCGGGTTAAAGAACAAGTGTTATTTAAAACACTGTTCACGATAAACCCAAAAATCAATATCAATTCAATTCCAATTAAATATCATTTAATTGGTACACTTCATTAAATCTAAATAAAAAGATTTAATCTTTTCTCAACTGGGTTCAAGAACAGTGTTAGTGAAGACACCATTCACGACAAACCCAAATCACATTCGATTAATTATCGGGTTAAAGAACAAGTGTTATTTAAAACACTGTTCACGATAAACCCAAAAATCAATATCAATTCAATTCCAATTAAATATCATTTAATTGGTACACTTCATTAAATCTAAATAAAAAGATTTAATCTTTTCTCAACTGGGTTCAAGAACAGTGTTAGTGAAGACACCATTCACGACAAACCCAAATCACATTCGATATTCAATACAAGGCTCTGAATAGAAACTATATCGGCCTATATTCAATATCAAATTCTACGATTAACAAATGTCGTATTGGAAATAACGATATACATATATATCTTTCAAATTTCCATAACAACACCTGTAATATCACGAATTCCAACATCGAAATATTCCGAAGACAATTTCGATTCAAATCCACTCCAATGCAATCATTGGAAATTTTGGTTATTTTCAAAACCATTTCAAATTCAATTTATTTATTTAAAAATAAATAGAATTATAATTCTAGTTCAAAACTAGTTTATTTCGATAAAAATCTATTTTTATCTTTTCAAATATGGAGTTTTTCATCCCAAACTTTCACAAATCATTTCTTATGATTTTACACAAATTATTACTATTTTTAATAATTTTATCAAGGCCCGTACGGTCGATTTCCATTAACGGCCATCGAACTGCACTTACAGCGACCTTTTTCGAATTTGATTTGGACGTATCTCCAAATCCAACCGTTAGATTTCAAATTTCTAACATTCATTAGAAAGCTCTTTTCGATACGAACCCAACGGTTCCGGTTTTAGGAGAATCCGACGGTCGGATCTCCCGTAATGTCCGTTTTAAATAAATGGTCGAAATTCGCGAACTGCCGCGGCGCGGCGCGTTCTATTCAGGCCATTATATTATATATATAATATATATTTCATCGATTTCTATTTAAAACGAATTATATAAATAGTTTTGAATTCGTTTCAAAAACAATTTCAACTTCCTTTTCAATTCAAATCAAAATTGAATTCTTCTTTATAAATTCGTTTTAAAATTCATTTCTATTCAATTCAAATTTCAATTCAATTTGAATTCATTTCAATTTGTTTTCAATTCAATTCGAAATCGTTTTCAATTCAATTCATTTCGAAATCGTTTTCAATTCAATTCAATTCGAAATCGTTTTCAATTCAATTCAATTCGAAATCGTTTTCAATTCAATTCATTTCGAAATCGTTTTCAATTCAATTCATTTCGAAATCGTTTTCAATTCAATTCATTTCGAAATCACTTAAAATTGATATAAATATCGTTCACGTCAAAATGGCGTCAATCTAATCAACACGGCTTCATAAATTTCTATTTTCAAATATTCTATTTCAAATATTTCTTTTTCAAATATTTCTTTTTCAAAACTGGAATGAGGCCCAATCAATTACCATATAAAGTTAATTATATGGACTTTCATACAACACATGTATATAATAACATTGAAAATAATCAACCATCAACCAAAGTGCACTACACTGTATAAGCATCAAATATAGATATCTAACGCTTACAACAGCATGTCAATCAATCGATCGACATATTTAATCAATCAGGATGAGTGAACTTCAAATTTCATCCCAACACCCGTGTGGGGTTTCAAACAATCAAACACCTATTTTGTGCTGTTGGGCGATGTGTAAAATTTATCGTCCCAATCAATGTCATTCAAATAGGTGTACATAAACAAACCGTCCGGTTTATAAATGAAAATTTTATTTTATTCACTTCACGTTAAAAATTATATTTTTAACGATAAAACATTTTATTTCAATTTACGAATTTCTATTCAATTCATTTATTCTATAAAATGATATTTTTATTTTTCTAACATATTTTAGAAAATTTCGGCGGCATAACGGCACGATACTAGAAACGGGACGAGGCCTAGCCTTATCCCCGGTCTAGTGAAGGCCCACGCCATTCACACATCAATCAAATCAATTCGTTATGCAAACCACAAAATTTGGAGTAAGGGTCTAACCTAGCCTTACTCCTTCGCCTTATAACGGCGCACGTCTAATCCTAACCAATTTATCGATTTGATTTTTCACACCACAAATCACATTCAAACCAATATCGCAATCAATCACCAAACAGTCAAACAAACAAGTCCATGGTCTGTGGACGATTGTGTCGGGTGCTACTAAGCACCGTCTGCATCCTAGTATATATATATATAACTAGAAAAAGAAAGTGAAAGGTGAGAAATTCTCACATATAGCTATCCTAGCTCCACGGCTCTTCATTTGCAGAAGTCTTCGCCGTTTTCGCATCTTCGTCAGCTTCGTTGCTGCTTTCACTACATACGTAAAAATCACATTTTTACTTCGCTATTCAATATTTAAAAATCGAATTTTTAGTTCAAAGTTCAATATATAAAAATCGAATTTTTATTTCAAAGTTCAATATATAAAAATCGAATTTTTATTTCAAAGTTCAACATATATAAAAATCGAATTTTTATTATTATGTTATATAGATAAAAACTATATTTTTATCACGCTATTTTTTTTTTTATAAAGATTTCGCCATTATAAAAATTACCACTTTATCTCAACGTATATGAAATAAAAATCAGATTTTTATTTCGTTACATACACAAAGATGATATTTTTATATTCTCTATCATGTAAAAATTATATTTTTAATACTTTAAAAATATAAAAATCATATTTTTAATATTCCTATATAGTAAAGACTATATTTTTAATACTTTATTAAAAAATATAAAAACTATATTTTTAATATTCCTATATAATATAAAATCCTAACCTTACAGTTTTATAAAAATAAAATCGAAATTAGCTTTATATACTTTTCAAATTCAGTTTTTCTCACTTTTAAATTAAAAATAAAATAAAGTAAAGAAAGAAAAGAAAGAAAAAAACTTACTTCATCGAAGAAAAAAAAAAAAGGGGCATCGATGTCTGCGGAGGGGATGAACTTCAGTACCGGAGTCAGACGAGGCCAGGGTGGGGAGCAGCGTCGGCGGCTCGACCTCGGGCTGGAGGCGGCGGCGTCCTAGGGTTTCAGGGAGGCGCGATTTCGGTTCTTCGATGGGAGAAGACTTCGCGCGAGTGAAGCAGCAGAGGGGGGGGCGGAGGTTGAACGGAGGAGGCGGCGCGCGAGGGGGGGGGCGGGCGGCGCTGGCCTCGAACGGCACCTTCGATCGCCTTCTCCCTTTTTTTTTTTTTTTTATGAAATGATTTCTGTTTGAACGGGGGGGGCCAGAACCAATAAAGGGGGGAGAAAGAAATTTTTTATTAATTTAATTATTTAATTATTTTATTTTAATTCAAAAGTCTACATTTTCGATCGACCTCTAAAAGAGGTCCACCGCCTGTCGTCCCTAGCGTTTAACCCCCATTCCGAACACAATGGGATATGTATCGTCCGCTGATTCGGCCGTTACAATCAGTTTCCGTTGAATTTTCTTTTAAATCATTATATTGAATTTTAAACGCACATTTCAAATTACCGGGGTCACATACTAACTAGAAAAATTCCAGAAAAATATTTTCTAGCTTCGTATTGACGATACGGTCCTAACAAAACTAGTTTCGTCGAATTCTGAGACCGTTAGAAAAATGGCCAATTTCCAGTCGACTAAAATCAACTGAAACTGGTCAAACGCGTTTTCCTTTGCTACTCTCACATATTGATTCGAAAAATTATGAAATTTGGAATCTAGCAATAACTTGACACCACGGACCCAACAAAACTGGTTTCGTCGAAATCCGAGGTCGTTTGCAAAATGTCCATTTTTAAGGGCCTGAATTCCATAGCGACTATTCAGAATTTTCAACTGGACATATCTTATCATTTCTAAGATGAAATCTCAGTTTGTTAACTTCGTTACAAAGATATTCACTATTAGATTCCATTATTTTTGGTTTCACTAAAATCCGGATTGTTTTGCACCCGGTACATTCACTTGAAGTTTGAAATCGAATTATCGAACTACCGCGCCATTTTCAATTCTATTTATAATTATATATAAATATTTTATATTCTAACGACGACGCGTATAATATATACGTCGAATTATATTCAAAATAAATTTCTCGTCGATTATATTTAAAATAATTCATTTTAAATAATCAAAATTCGCTAAAATTGCCAAAATAAAATTTTCAAACTGGCTCGCATTTTACGGGTTGTTACAAAGCCCTAGCCAGAAAACTAGACCTGGTGCACCCAGGCCAACTGGCCCGACACCCCGTGTCGACAGGCAAGTCGACAGGGCAGTCGACTCCCCAGTCGACAGGCCTGTCGACAGCCCTGTCGACATGGCTAGGGCGGGAAGTTTCCCGCCTAGCCCCCGCTGGCTTCAATATCAAAATCTGAATTTGAATTTTAAATCTGTTTTTAACTTTGAATTTTCTGAAAACTTCATTGGGCCATAACTGGGCCATACGAACCCCGATTTACAAAATTTCGGACTCTATTTCGCGTATTTTTCCGAGACGAACGCAATGACGCAGCCCGTTTCCCCCAATTCTCACATCTGAGATTATTTATTCTGCAATTAGTGAATTTTAGCATTAACTGAAATACGGGGTGTTACACCTATTAGGGTGTATAATCCCTTGATCTAGAGTTTCATTTACTTCTAAAAATCTATTGTCGATGCTGTCCCATTCGGGAAACGGTTGTTGATCCCAACCGTTGGTGATATACATTCGATACACTCAAGCGAAATGAGTGGTCGGTCATGTGTGGCTGAGTTGTAAGATGTTCTTGTTGAACTCGGTGTATTCTCCTCTAGAGATATACCAGCGTAAGGTGGTTCCATACCTTGTCATAGTTGGAAATCCATTACCCAATAAGTGCTTGCAGTTTTGATTGTATATATATGTGAAACGTGAGATGCAAACGTTCCACTAAATTGTATTTACTTGATTTAGACACTATTGTAATATCAAAAGAGTTTGATATAAAGATTATCATTCCTTTCAAAGGGATTTTGAAAGTTAAATCGAGTGTTTGGATTCTCATAAGGGAAAAACCCGTTCCGTGTTATACGGCGTGGTCTTATGAGATATCATTTAGTTTTTCTGAAACTGTTTTAAACTGTTTACTCATACCAGTCCCATGACTGACCCGGAGTTTATTTGTTTTGTTTTACCTAAACTCTTGGGTGCCTAACTTTGTATGGGCAGTCAAGTAGTTAAGGATTTTTCAGATCTATCTAAAGGAGCTTGGAGCAGGAGGCTTCAGCGTTAGTTATATAGAGTTTTGTTCCGCTGTGTTGTAAGTGTTGTACTCTGATAAGTGTATGTGTATACAGTACAAAGTTTGTATTTCAAAAGTTATGATATATTATATTTTGTTCCGCTGCGATGTGAGATTCTGTGTTGTTGTTTCTGTTCTTCTTCTACCTTTTTCTTCTAAAAAAATAATGTTTCGTATTTTCGTGATATTTGGGTTGGACGTATGATGTATATAGTCAACTCTGATGTTATGGATTTGTGGGTCATTACAGTGATGGTTTGCGTCGCGATGACGAGGCATGGGGTCCATGCCATGGTTGAAGGCGTGATGTCGATAGAGATGATTGAGCATATGGTGTTTCGAAGTCGTGAAGCCTTTCTTGGAAGTCACGGTTTTATTCTAGGGTTGCGGGTGATAGCATATGACGTTGGGAAGTAGATCATGTAACGACTTGCATTCTACGTATTGGACGATCGTAGAATATTTATTTTATTTTCATACGAAGTCATATGGTCATGTAACTTTGGGAAACGCCTATTGGGGTCATTTCCCACATTCACGATTCTTGCCGAATTTTAAATGATCGTTTTTCCCCTGGCGAATCTTATTTTGCCTTTAACTTTTGACTACTAAGGAGTTTTGACCTGAATCCACTTCCATTGGATTTGGATGATGGTTTCCCATTCCGTAGAGTAGTCACATTAATCAAACGGACTTATCGTTTGAGAGATATGGCTAAAATAAGATTTGAAGATGGAAAAACAGCCTATAATTAAGTGATTAGCAGCTAGGCCCATAACCCATTTCGGGATTAGGGTTATGGGAGGGCTAAAAGGAGTTGGAGAATCATCTCCTTTCATTTTTTCTAGCCGCTACATACCTTTCTCTAACCCTAATCAGGCTTCCATCTTCCTAATCTCTCTCTAATCACTAATTGATCAAATCTACAACAAATAAAGCCAAATCTGCACCAAATTCAAGATAGAACTGCTGCACCACATTGGGATCTGAGCCAAATCGGTAAAAGTTTCAGATCTAACATTTATTTTTGGATAAGGGGAGTGATTTACATGTTTATACACTAATTATGGCTAATTAGGGGTGATTAGTGATAATTAGCGAAAGTATACATCTAATTTTTTTGGAAAAACATGTGAAAATTCTAAAATCATATTTTATGTCGTTGGTATGAATTTGGGTTAATTTGGATTAAGTTTGTTAATCTTATAGTTAGGCATGGTTAAGGGGAAAATCACATGGTTAAGGGGAAAATCATGGTTTTAGGTACGTTTGATCTAAATTAACATGTGAAATTGTTGTTATGATGTTTTTGGTTAGTTCTACATGTTACTACGGCTGTTTGGTATGTTTTATGATTGCATAGGGAAGTTAGAATGGTTGAAAACGCCGTCGTTTGGCGAAAATAGCTCGTTGGAAAAATTGCAACGTTTCGGTCCGGTTAGGAGGAGGAGACCCGATCCGAACCGGATAGGAGGAGGAGACCCAATCTGAACCGGATAGGAGGAAGAGACCCGAACCAAACCAGACATGAGGAAGAGACCCAAAGGGAACCGGATAGGAGGAGGAGGCCCGAACCGGATAGGACGACGAGGCCCAAACCGAACCGGATAGGAGGAAGAGATCCGAACCGACCTGGATAGGAGGAGGAGACCCAAACAGAACCAGATAGGAGGAAGAGATCCGAACCGAACCGGATAGAAGGAGGAGACCCGAACCAAACCGAATAGGGATTACGAACTGAACCGAACACCAATACGACCAAAACCCAAGATGCAAAGGAAGTCCAAATGGGAAGTTACTACTCAAGATCCAGATGGGAACCAACGAGCTAACTTCTAGAGTTGGGCTTTGCTGTGGGACATGTGCAAAGGGGTTATTGATATTTATAACTTTGGTTCACCATTGAGAAAGAGGGGCATGTACACGAACCGGAGACAGAGAAGTGTGGATTGGTTAGGGTTGTTGACTATAGACCAGAAGGGCATGGTCATAGCAATAGTTATACAGAGCCCAGTACGGTATGGACCCATCATGACCCTAACTGATTTGGTGATCAAAGCAATGGACATCATATGCTTTACGCACTGAGTGAGAGATGTGAGGATGGTTGCTATGTTTGATGTTTGCTATCACCATGACACACACACTTCCATTTTACACTCTATGTTAGTGTTACCTTAGAGTATTGCACATCTTGCTGTGATAACTCTTTGGTTGCAGGTCCAGGTAAGGTATGATTACTTATACTTGTTATTGCTTTATTTAGTTGTATAGAATTGCTATCGCTCACACCAGACTTTCGTCTGACCCGAAGTTTTATGTCTCTTCTTATTACTCTGGGTGCTCCTAAATGAGCAGACTAGAGGCAAGTTAGATGGTTATGCACGGGTAGCTATCCGGAGACGAGCAGGAGGCTTCCACGTTCTTTATACATATTCTCCATGTGTTTTTGCTAGTCACTGCTTTGGGCATTAATAGTGTACCTTTTTTATTTCCTTTTAAAAACAGTATTTTAAAGTTGTAATAATTGGATATGAAGTTGTATTTTGGATTCCGCTACTCTAACGGATAAGGTTTAGTTTTCAGCTTATATACTGTATTGCCCGTTTTATATCAAGTTATGTTATTGTTATATTTTATTCCATGCACTGTGAGATATACTATAGGTTCTTTGGTAATTCATGGTTTCAACCTTTTTAACAATAATCCTGTGCTAGTCGGTCATTGGTGCAACGCACTTTGGGAAAATGTCTGACGGTACGGGGCGGGCATCACACTTGGTATCAGAGCCTAGGTTGTGTAATTTAACCTAGGGGAAGACACCAGGGAGAGATAGTATATGTATATGAGAGCACGTATTTGTGATATTTAGGTTTTCAAAAACTATATATATATATACTATTAGTATATCTAAGGATGAAGTCGCACTGCATGGGCACCACTAAGGAGATGGTTAATCGTTTTCTGTTTACAGGTTGAACGATGAGCCAAAATACGAGGAGTACGATGAGGAACCCCGCATCGGGAGTTGAATAGGGAGCGGGCTCAGGGGCCAATAATGGGAATGTCCCTGATATGAGGATGATATTTACTGCCTTCATGCGGAGATGCTTAGCGATGCTCAGGGAGCAGTTTCTAATGCTGCTAATGGTGGTGGTGCAGTATTGCAGGCGCCTAAAGCCTATTTCGCTAATCTTAATAAAGATTATACTAGTCTTGGAGGGAAGCCGTTCCACAGAACGGAATCGACTACAGAGGTTCAAGATTGGCTTGATAGTTGTGAGCGCATCTTCGAGGATTTGGGGATCATTGATGCAATGAAGAGAAAGCTAGCATCACGTCAACTTCAAGGACGAGCAATGAATTGGTGGAATGCTATTAAAATGGCTACTCTCGAGGATCAAGTTACTTGGGATCAGTTTAAGAATCGTTTCAGTGACAAGTTTATTCTATCTTCTCAGAAATCAGAATTGTTCAGGAAGTTTGTAACAACCCGCACCTCCGTTAACACAAGATATTGTCCACAACTTAGCCACTATATAGGTGTGGGGTTTTGTTCCTCAAAAGGCCTCGACGTCAGTAAGAGATGGGCTCTACTATATAAGTTCCCACTTCACACAGGCTTCCATGATGTAGGACTTAGGGATGTTACATTCTCCCCTCCTACAGAGCTCAACGTCCTCGTTGGCTCACAAACACCTCACCCAGGCGTTGTGGTCCACACAGGAGCCACAATTCCGACTTGGTATTGGCTCCGATAGCACTGTAACAACCCGCACCTCATTCACACAAGATATTGTCCCCAACTTAGCCACCGTATAGATGTGGGGTTCTGTTCCTCAAAAGGCCTCGGCGTTAGTAAGAGATGGGCTCTACTATATAAGTGCCCACTTCACACAGGCTTCCACGATGTGGGACTTAGGGGTGTTACAAAGTTTTTGGAGCTTAATCAAAATGGTAGGGAAGTCTCGGAGTATATTGCTGAATTCGATACCTTATTGAAATATGGATTATCTCTTATCGATATTGTCGAGAAGAAGAACGAGAAGTTCTTAATTGGCCTAGATGAGTACTTGGGGAAAAGACTTATAAACCATATCGATGAGACTTTCGAATCTATTGTGGGGAAGGCATTGAGATTGGAGAGCCTTTACCCTAAGACGAAGACCGAGGTTGCTATTATATCTGTAGAGTAGCCAAAACCGCAGACAAGCAGTGAAAGCAATAAGAAGTCTCAGAATAAGAGAAAACAGAACCAAACCAAGGATGGATAGAAAAAGTAGAATAAGAAAGATATTTAGTGCTTTGGCTGCGGCAAGAAGGGCACTACGTCAGAGATTGTCAAGCAAGGCCAAGAGAGAGGTGGTGCTTCAACTGTGATCAAGTGGGACATTTTAAGAATGAATGCCCGCAACCCCCTAAGGAGAAGCAGATCGTGAAAGCATATGTTATCAACACTGTTCCTTCTTCGTCGAATGCTCCAACAGCAGCGGAGAAGGGAAAGGGAGTCGTTATCCAAGGTATGCTTCCTATTTATGATGTTCCTATTCGAGTATTGTTTGATACCGGGGCTTCCCGTTCCTTCCTATCTAGTGACCTGTGTGTGTATATATATGGTAGATAGGTTAGAATTGGAACCCGAGATTGTCGATAGACCTTTAGTTGTGACGAACCCGATCGGTGGTTCGACTAGCCTTTGTATGATTTGTTGAAATTTGGTCTTATCGAGTCATGGATGTATGTTTGCTTGTGATTGCTATGTTTTGGGTTTTACTGGGTTTGGCATTATTTTAGGAGTCGATTGGCTCCAAAGGTATGGGATGGTGGTAGACTGTGAGGGGTCTTCTGTGACCATTAAAACGGATGATGGGAGGAGGGTGGCATTGGGTTGCCTGCCTAGTGATAAAGTGATGGCTAGTTTTCTAAATTCCCTTGACATCCTGCGTGATGAGTTATCAGATGTGCCTATTGTTGGTGAGTATCCGAACATCTTTGAGAAAGTGACCGGACTTCCACCACACCGAGAGATCGAGTTTTGGATTGATTTAGTGAAAGATGCTAGACCTATAGTGATGTCACTTCGTCGTATGGCACCAAGGGAGAAGCGAGAGCTCGAAGTGCAACTAGGCGATCTTTTGAAGAAGGGATTTATCTCAAGTGTTTCCGAGTGGGGAGCACCGGTTTATTCCTAAAAGGAACGACGAGATGACGATATACACGGATGCTTATGGTACCGAACTAGGTGATGTACTGATGCAAAGAGGTAGGGTTGTATTTTATGCTAGTCGGCAACTGAAACCGCATGAGAAAAGATATCCAACCTATGATTTGGAATTGGTAGCGATCGTGTTCATATTAAAGATGTGGAGACATTATCTCTTAGGAGAAAGATTCAAGTTGTTTGCCGATCATAAGTCATTAAAGTATCTTTTCTCTCAGAAGGATTTAAATCTTCGCCAATAGAGATGGTTAAAGTTCTTGGCTTTATATGATTTCAATACCACATACACATCGGGAAGGGGAATGCGGTAGTGGATGCATTGAGTATGAGACATGCCAATTTGGGGACTATGTTTCTGGAATGGAAGCAACTGAGTATATCGCAGGATATGATTTCAGACCTAAGTGTGAATTAGATCCAGAGATGTTAGCAAGTTTGACGATCTGACCCACTTTGATTGAGCGGATCGGTTCCAGTCAGAGAGACGATCCTAACCTATTGGAAATCATCTCCAATGTAGAGATAGGTATCGACAGTGAGGAGATGAACAAGTATGGACTTGATAGAGAAGGATGGCTTCGAAAGAATGGTAGACTAGTTATACCCAATGTTAATGAATTGAGATATGAAGTGCTTAGAGGGTGTCATCACTCGAAACTGACTATACATCCCAGTGGTAACAAAATGTATCGAGACATGAAGAAGACCTACTACTGGAAAGGGATGAAGAGAGATGTTGGGAAGTTTATATCCAAGTGCACGAACTGCCAGTTAGTTAAAGCTGAGCAAAAGAAGCCTGGTGGTTTATTACAACCGTTGGAAATTGTCAAATGGAAATGGGAATAAGTCTCAATGGATTTCATTGATGGTTTACCAAGAACTAGATCGGGTCATGACAGTATTTGGGCGATTGTGGATCGGTTGACCAAAAGTGCAAGGTTTATACCGGTCAAGTCGAATAGAACGGCAGCTAAGTTAGCGGAACTGAATACGAAGTGGGTAGTGAGATTTCATGGAGTACCTAAAGGTATTGTGAGTGACCAAGAACCATTATTTACTAGCGGGTTTTGAAAGAGCTTACAAGAGGCCTTAGGGTCAGAATTACCCGTGAGTACTGCGTACCATCCTCAAACCGACGATCAAACAGAGAGGGTGAATCATGTACTAGAGGATCTCTTGAGAGCTTGTATATTGGATTTTGGAGGGTCATGGGATGACCATTTGCATCTGGTTGAGTTCGCATATAATAATAGTTATCAGTCCAGTATTGGTATGGCTCCATTTGAAGCTTTGTACGGAAGACCGTGCAACACACTATCATGTTGGTTGGAAACCAGTGAGAAATTTGTTCTTGGTCCAGATGTAATTAGAGAAACTTCAGATAAGAACAAGGTTATTCAACAGCGAATGAAGGTTGTCCAAGATAGGCAAAAGAGCTATGCTGATAAAAGACGAAGTGATTTGAAATTCTCCATTGGCCACTTGGTATTCATCAAGACTTCTCCGTTAAAGAGTGTGATTCGGTTTGGTAAGAGAGATATACTACACCAAAAAAGTCATTTTGGAACGGTTTTAGACCATTCCAAAGTAGTTTTGGAACGGTCATTGCCCGGTTTGGTATAAGGAGTGGCTGAATTTTTGGAACGGTCTAAAACAGTTCTAGAAGATAGTTGTAACTATCCTCCAAACGTTTAAGACAAACCATTTAGGAATGGTTAATAACCGTTTCATATTTTCAATTAAGAATGGTTCATAACCATTTCTAAACCGTGGTCAAGAATGGCTTAAAGCCATTTCAAAATTACAGTTACCATTTTTAATGCTTTTTTAGGCATAGTTTTAGACCGTTCCAGATTTCCTTTATGAGCATTCATTATGCAATTACCAAAATAACTACTGGAATGACTGATCATTATGTTATATAAGCTCCCAATAAGAACGAAATATAATACTTTTAAACTTAAATAAACATAAAAATTATGATCCATAAAATTACCAAGATGTGCTTTCATAGAATCTTACATATTTCATCAAATGAAGAAGATACACAAATGTTAGTGTACAAAGAAGTCACTTAGCAACTGAATTTAACCAAGAAAAAAAACTATAACTGAATATTTAAGCAAACTGAACCTCGTACATATAACTTATTCAAATGTTGTTTCCGCTAATATGTGCTGTCGGATCTCAATTCCATCTTCTTTTCTAATTCCCGTGGTATAAACATAAAAATATTTGTAAATAAGTGTATTCCATAAGTACAAATGTAAGCTTGCTCTTGTGACAAATGGATGATGCCTGAATACAAGTGCTACTGGAAACCGGTGAGACCAGACACAAAGGTGGCACTAGCATTCGGATCCGTTGTAGCAAGAAGATATGGAACGGATATGACACTTATAGAAGCACTTCATGGAAAAGGAAACACGTTCCAAACGCTTCTCAGAGAGGCAATAGTTGCGCTTCTCAACTCCTATAACAGCCTACAGTACCATATTCAAGCATTAGTGTGATTAGTCATATGAATTGGGCATTGTTAGGATCTCCCAGGCAGGTACTAAGGATAGTACTAAGTTTCAAGAGGGCTAACACATGTGCTACTGGGGATAGAGATTGCAATTTTAAGCCATGCACTTGAGATTTTGATGTAACTACAGTTGGATTATTTTATGTTATATTGCTTATGAATGAAGTGATAAATGCAAGGTTGTATTCTCATAAATAAATAAATAAAGTCGAGCATTTTAAGTCGTGGGTAATACCAATATACCAAACTCATTATATTTATGTTAAAATCATACTTTAACCATGCAATTTTTGTAAGATTTATTCACAAACAATATTAGCATACAATTTGAGTGATGATGTAGCCAAGTACACATTAAAAATAAGCAAACTGTCTACATGCAAAAAAAAAAAATGGTAAGCAAATAACATAAAAACTCAAGTTTTGATAGTATAAAAATAACAATTAGATAGGACCAAAATTGGACCGGATTTTGTAAAAAAGTATTTGACTCTAATAGTAATTGAGACATGCCTTAGTAATTAGGACAAAACACATACGACGTACCTTTGTTAACAAGGCAAGTTCTGGTCGGGTTAGGGCCGAAACACGTATCATTAACAGGCTTAGCGCAGCAGACGATGCTTAAGCGCTTTCCGCTTGTTGAGATTAAAATCTCTCAAAATTAAGTGCCAAGCAGTATATTTTTTGGTTGTGCATGCTTTTCATTGAATATTCAGAGGCTAATTATATTATTGTTAGTCATAATTCATTCCTTGTATTCAAAATCTAGAGAAATATCATTATTCCACAGGGATATCTACGTTAAAATCAAGTTTTTTTTTTAACCAAACAAGAGAATGGTGTCCATGCCCTTGATCTTTTTTTTATGCCTGTAGGTAATGTTTCAAATGAATGCTTATGGTAGACAGTTGGAAGTTCATTACATAGATAATGGGTTTCCTTGCACGGACACACAAAGCTTTATGGATTTGTTTGAAGGACTTCAATATGCCTAGACTGACGTTGCACTTATAGAAGCATTGCAAGACCAATTACAAATTTTTTTTCTTCTGCTCATTTATTAGTATAAAGAATGTGATACCATTACCATACAAAATTTATAAATTTCAGTATAAAATTTGTTATGTTATGTAACAATTAATATTCTAATATTGTAACATTACAATAATGTACGTATGTAAACATATTTAGAACCATATATACAGTTAGAACCTTGTTAATGCATATGTATTAATTATGTATTAATAATGCATATGTCGTAATGACCTAGATGAATTTTATTTAGATTATATGTGTCAAAATACTAATACAAAATTAAAATATAATCAATAGGATGTTGTAAATAAATGCTTACATTATGTTTAAGCATGTAAGCAGTTAGAAACAGGTACACATGTAAATGGATGTAAAACTTCTCTAGAAATAGTTATAATCAAATAAACAGCATTAAAGAACCAAGCTTAAATTTTCATTGTGTGTAAATTGGAGGATGCACGTTAGTGTAGTATATTGGCCGTCAATACCGCATATAACTATAACTCTTACCAAAGGCACCAGTTACATGTTGAAATAGATCGTCATACTTTACGCATAGGTTCTAATGAACATCACCTGTACTCAGTAGGATCTGTCATAACGAACAGTTAATTGATGCCTAACCGTAATTCCAAACTGTGTGAAATCTTATGTAAGATGGGAATACATACATATGCATTAATAATGTATTGTATAATCTAAATAAAATTCATTTAGGTCAGTACATACATATGCATTAATAATGTATTTTAATATTGTATGTATGTAAATATATTCAGAACCATTTATATATTTTACAGTCTATTTATTTTGGTTTCCTACTCTAATAAATCCTTTGTAAACGCCTAAACGGAATGCATCCAAAGATGTTCCATGCAAGTATAAATCAGTTCAGGTTTTAGATCCTTTCCAAACCTTGTTAATTAATATGTAGTCAATGAACAGTGGATGGATTCTCGACTAGGGACAGTTTACCCCATGACACACTATTTTATATTCTTAGATTGATAATGAAATGCTCATTCGTACTTGATTATTGGCTACATATAATGCTTGATTGAGTTGAGATATTCTAATGGAACATGGGGCTAAATTTGACAGATTAAAAGTGAATTAACAATGGCACAGCCTATTTCATTGACTTTATTAAGAACAAACTAGATTAAGGTCCGCACATTGACAGATGATGAAACAAGTCCTTGTATTAAAATTTATTGGTTGGTAAAATATTATGTTAGAATGGGAGTAATTAATATTTATAGAACGACTAAATGACTGTAATATCTTAAATAATTCCTAATTTGATTTTATGTTACATAGTATACAATTTCAGCTGATTAGTACTCAACCTGTGCTTTCCATTTTAAATTTTAAGCTAACTGTGTTCATAGTTAATACTATAGGTGCGATTTGTTTGAAGCTCCTCATCACACGTCAGAAAAACACAAGAAGAAAGTAGAAGAAACAGTAATGTATGTTATGTAACAATATCATAAACTCAAAACTATTAAACAATAATAGAAAACAAAGCAAATATAAAAGAAATAGTTAGTACCTTTTATAATCGACGGGTGGAAATAAAATCAACAATATGTGTTTGATCATGAAGGCAAAATTTAGTATCTGCATGCGACATAAGATTTCAGTCAGTAAGGACAGAAGAAAAATATTTTTTTATATACATAAGCATTCAACAACACAAGCCCATACAGCAGTAACGCCTCAAATAATGAATCAAAACAAAACCAACATCAACCAATCAAAGCCATTTTGCCTAGGCCTGGTTGTTGTACTCGGAAACATTTAAGGATATACTGAGGAGATTAAGCAAGCATCAATGTGAAATAGTAAACAGAGTTAGATAGAACAATAGTTCTCCAACAAGAGTTTAAGAGGACATTAAGCGGTAGCAAATTTTTAGGTCCAATAATATAAACGAAAAGAAAAATAGATGCCATTGCTTTCATCATTGCTTCTATGTCAGTATTCTTATGTATTGTATTAAGTGTTTATTTAAATATATTCACTCATACAAAATGAGTTCTACTGACTGAAGTATTAAACGGAAAACTAGATCTAACATTAGGCAAACAATATAAATAGGTAGCGGACCTACAAGTGAAACTGTGGAAGAAGATGTAATGCCTCGAAATAGAGGTATGTTCCTTATATTTGTTTGGGTAAATTGCATTCGGCCTTACACACATGACTTCAATATTAGGAAGTTTACCTGCTATGCAAAGAATCGTACTTCGCCAATCATTTGATTGGGAAATAACCGTAATATATCCTTCAACACTAGCTTAAATTTTCTTTAATATGTGAATTAGGCACCAAGCGCAAGAATGGATCATCCACATACATCTCCAAACAAGAAAAGGAAATTATTCGACATGTAAAGGATAAATCAGACAGTACCTTAGATTTTCAATTTCCCAGTTTTGTTCCATTTTATTTCCAAGTTCAGCAATGAGCAAGCTCCTTATTAATTGCCCAAAATCGAATCCAAACAAAAATGCTGAAGTATTTACTACTTTTCGCAATTATCTAGGTCACAAAACTTTGGACTGAGTAGTAGCAGCAGTGTGGTGTTTCTAAGGGAAAAACATGGTAAAATCAACAGAAACTTTTGTTTGGCCTTGTGTTTTCTGAAAACTTTTTGGCTGTTCTATTTTAAGTGAAGAAACTGTATATGATTGTGCAAATATAAATCTATGTTCTATGAAACCAAGAAGTATAATCATGCTAAAAAAACATGAATTGACAACCTGAATTAATAATGAATTATTGACCAATAATGAAGTTTTGACCTCTACGACGGTGGTTACTTTTCCAAATATTTACCTTCTATAGTTATGAAGACGATCTTTACCTCTAGTTATTGCTTGGATCTAAACATGGATTTTGTTCAGTCGCGAATCGATTAAAGCAGCGGCGGAGACGGCTTACTAACATTAAGTCACCAGTTGAAGCAGTTACGGTTAGGTGGAAGAAACTGCAGGATGTTCCGAGTTGAGGCGGTAGTTCCGACGATGCGGAGGTGATGATAAAAGAGGAAATTCTTTCTAATTTTGATATGGAGAAAAAAAAGTTTGGGAAAGATGAACTTTGGAAGGGGAAATAATTAAGTTATCGTGCTAAATTGTGAGGGATAGGGGGTGTGTACTAGGGAGAGTGGAAGCAGTGAACGGTTTTATGCTATTTGGAACGGCTATAGGCCATATAAATATTATAATGGTCCTTGGCCGTTCCCAAGTGCATGAAATGTTATCGTGAAAGGTTGAAACGGCTAAAAGCCATGCTAAAATTAGAATGGTCCATAACCATTCCAAATTTCCGCACAGCCATGTTCCAAAATGACAGTTATGGAGTAGTGGTAAATTAGCATCAAGGTTTGTTGGTCCATTTCCAGTTCTTGAACAAGTTGGGAATTAACGTATAAAGTTAGATTACGTGACAAGATGGCGGGAGTACACAATGTATTTCATATTTCTCAGTTAAGGAAGTTCATGCATGATTCTGATATGACTATTCACCAGATCAGTTGGATGATATCGTGGTAGAATCTGAGGCAGTTAGAAATCACAGAACGATTCGTATTGTCGGATACGATACGAAGTAACTTCGAAGGAAGACGGTGAAACTGGTTAAGGTCCAGCTGGGTGATAATGAGAATGACTGTACTTGGGAAACCGAGGAGAGCATAAGGAAGTCGTATCCCGAACTCTTTACCTCGTAAGATTTTGATTGCGATATAGTTATTCCCTTGTTAGTAAACTGCATGTTAGGACAGGCTTGTTGTGTTTATTATGTAGTTAGATTATTTGTAAATGTTTGATAAGCATGCGGGACACCATTGTTTGTTTTTCTTGGTTAAAGAATTTCGAAGGCGAAATTTCTTAAGAGGGGGAGAGTGTAACGACCCACATTCTATGTATCGAAGGATCGTAGAATATTTATTTTATTTTCGTACGAAGTCATATGGTCGTGTAACTTTGGGAAACAACCATTCGGGTCATTTCCCCACATTCATGATTTTTGCCGAATTTTAAATGACCGTTTTTACCCATGGCGAATCTGGTTTTGCCTATAGCTTTTGACTAGTAAGGAATTTTAACCTAAAACCACTTCCATGGACTTGGATGATGGTTTCCCATTCCGTAGAGTGGTCACATTAATCAAACGGACATACCGTTTGAGAGATATGGCTGAAATAAGATTTGAAGATGGAAAAAAGCCCAATTGGGCTTAATTAATTGATTAGCAACTAGGCCTCATAACCCATTTCGGGACTAGGGTTATGGGAGGGTTGAAAGGAGTTGGAGAATCACCTCCTTTCATTTTTCTAGCCGCCATAAACCTTTCTCTAACCCTAATCATGGCTTCCATCTTCCAAATCCCTCTCTAATCACTTTCTAATCACTAGTTGATCAAATCTACAATAAATCAAGCCAAATTAGCACCAAATTCAAGATAGAGCTGCTGGACCACATTGGGATCCGAGCCAAATCAGTAAAAGTTTCATATCTAGCATTCATTTTTGGCTAAGGTGAGTGATTTGCATGTTTATACACTAATTATGGCTAATTAGGGATGATTAGTGATAGTTAGCGAAATTGTACATCTAAAAATTCTGGAAAAATATGTGAAATTTCTAAAATCATATTTTATGTCGCTGGTATAATTTGGGTTAATTTGGATTAAGTTTGTTAATCCTATAGTTAGACATGGTTAAAGGGAAAATCATATGGTTAAGGGGAAAATCATGGTTTTAGGTATGTTTGATCTAAATTAACAAGTGAAATTGTTGTTTTGATGTTTTTGATTGATTCTACATGTTACTACGGCTGTTTGATATGTTTTATGATTGCATAGGGAAGTTACAATGGTTGAAAACGCCTTCATTTGGCGAAAATAGCTTGCTGGAAAAATTGCAGAGTTTCGGTCCGGTCAGGAGGAGGAGACCCGATCTGAACCGGATAGGAGAAGAGACCCGATCCAAACCGGATAGGAGGAGAGAGCCGATCTGAACCGGATAGGAGGAGGAGACCCGATCCGAACCGGATAGGAGGAGAGACCCGATCCGAACCAGATAGGAGGAGGAGACCCGATCCGAACCGAATAGGAGGAGGAGGCCCGAACTGAACCGGATAGGAGGAGGGGGCTCGAACCGAACCGGATACGAGGAGGAGGCCCGAACCGAACCGAATACGAGGTGGAGGCCTGAACCGGATGGGAGGAGGAGGCCCGAACTGAACCAGATAGGAGGAGGAGAATCAAACCAGATAGGAAGAGGAGACCCGAACCGAATTGGATAGGATGAGGAGATTCGAACCGAACCGAACAGGAAGGGGGAGACCCAAACCGAACTGGATAGGAGGAAGAGACCCGAACCTAACCGGATAGGGGATTACAAACCGAACACCAATACGACCAAAACCTGAGATGCAAAGGAAGTCCAAATGGGAAGTTACTACTCAGGATCCAGATGGGAACCAACGAGTTAACTTCTAGAGTTGGGCTTTGTTGTGCAACATGTACAAAGGGGTTATCGATATCTATAACTTTGGTTCACCATTGAGAGAGGGGGCACGTAGACGAACCAGTGCCAGGGAAGTGTGGACAGGTTAGGGTTATTGACTATAGACCAGAAGGGCATGGTCATAGCAATAGTTATACGGAATGCTGTGCGATATGGACCCGCCATGACCCCAATGGATCTGGTGATCAAAGCGGTGGATATCGTATGCTTTACGCACTGAGTGAGAGATGTGAGGATTGTTGCTATGTTTGATGTTTGCTATCACCATGACATGCACAATTCCATTTTTCACTCTATGCTAGTGTTACCTTAGAGTATTGTACATCTTGTTGTGCCAACTCTTTGGTTGCAGGTCCAGGTCAGGTATGATTACTTATACCTCTTATTGCTTTATTTAGTTGTATAGAATTGTTATCGCTCACACCAGATTTTCATCTGACCTAGAGTTTTATGTCTCTTCTTATTACTCTGGGTGCTCCTAAACGAGCAGACTAAAGGCAGGTTAGGTGGTTATGCACGGGTAGCTGTTTGGAGATGAGCAGGAGGCTTCCATGTACTTTATATATATTCTCCCTGTGTTGTTGCTGGTCACTGCTTTGGGCATTAGCAGTGTACCTCTTTTATTTCCTTTTAGAGACAGTATTTTAAAGTTGTAATAATTGGATATGAAGCTGTATTTTGGATTCCGCTTCTCTGATGGATATTGTTTAGTTTCAGCTTATATACTGTCTCGCTTGTTTTATATCAACTTATGTTATTATTATATTTTATTCCATGCGTTGTGAGATATACTACAAGTTCTTTGGTAATTCATCATTTCAACCTTTTTGATGATTGTCCCGTGCTAGTCGGGCATTGGTACAACGCACTTCAGGGAAATGTCTGATGGTACAGGGCGGGCGTCACAGATCGAGCCTAAGGAGAAGTCAGTGGAAATGGCGGCTTTGAGTTTGGTCTGCGGATGACAATGATGGAGGGTGCGTGCTTGGCTACAGTTACCAGAAAGGAGTGAGTTCGATTTGGGGGAAACTAACGAGCTCGTCAGTAAAGTTAATGAGGGAGTTCAGGGGTTGTAATGTTAGGGATAGGGAAGCTCAGGCATGTCAGAAAATGGTTGTCAGTGGGAGGGGATGTCTGGTTATAATAGAACCTGATCGATTTACGGTAGTGATGGAATTAATTTTGAGTCGATGATCTGGTGATGAGGATGATTAGAGATGGTGAAGCCGGGTTTTTACTGTTCGTGGCATGGGTTTAGAGAGGTCGTAGTGTTTAACAAGAAGGAAGAAGGTATTAAAATAATGAAGGCAATTATTTTTAATTTAGTAATTAATTTTTTTATTTCATAGACATTATTCGATAGCTTAAATAATGTCATGTTAAATTTATGCAAGATTTAATCATGAAGATTGCGTACGTACTAATACAGTACACACGGATCGTGTAATATGGTGTTTAACACACAAATATACAACAACTATGTAAGAAAATATAAGCTGATATAAATATCATCTAATCACACAGATATGTAACAGTAAATGTAGTAAAATAGAAAAATCACACCAGGGATTTTTATACTGGTTCGGAGCACCGTCCTACGTCCAGTCCCAGACTTCTATCTGGATTTTCACTAACAACCACCTCTTTTCACCTGGAGGAACAGGTTTACAACATCCGAGCAGACGAACGGGATTTCATGCCTCTAACAACAATGAGGACTTCAACACGTGCCTCTTACAACATCGAGGACTTCAACTAAGATGAATACAATTGTTGTTGACAGTATGTGTTCTCGTTAACACGAATTTGTCACTTGTAGTACAACCTTCCTATAATCTTATGCTCAAATAGAATATTTGTTTATATGAAGATTTGGAAGTGGATATCGTATTGAATCAAAAGAATATTAAATAGATTATAGGATTCAAATGATATATTATTGAATATGAGCAATTGAGCGCTTAAGAATATAGAAATGAGATCAATAAATTAGAGATAGTAATTAAGTCAAAAATTCGTTAAATTAGTTGAATGAAATGATGATCTCATGATGTTATATAGAGAATAAATAGTTGTAACCGTTTGTGAAGAGTAACAAACAATAGCCATGATTATTGGTGAAGAGAAGAAGATGCAACCCTTGATTGAAAGGAAGTGTCTTTTTGAAAGGATGTATTCTGAAAGAAAATGGTCGACAGGTCAAAAAGAACCGGTAGACAGAAATTTGAATATATATATATATATATGTTATATTCACTTGTACACGTTTATTGTGCATTCTGGGTAGAAACGGTCGACAGGTCAAAATATGGGCGATCGACCGGTTTTACTCAGGTTGCACAATCAACGTGTACATATATATATATATATATTCGTATATATATATATATCGATAATTTCGAGGTGTGAGATTATTTGAGGATATATTTTAACATAAACAACACTAAAACACACCAAATAATCAACCTCTAATCTAGAATACCATATGTAGCTCTTTGTACCTCTTCAAACCAATAAATATCTTCTTATTGTCGATCACGACTTATTTCTTTATCCAAAAGCAAAACTCCATAAATTCTGCACTCAGCATTCCCTCCTTTTTGATTGATGACAACATAGTTCTGAATCTCCTCCTGTATATAATCTCCCCCTGAGATTGTGCCTATATATGAACATGAACTATATATTCCAGCATAACACTGTTAGTACCAATCTCTCCCCTTTGTCATCGACAGAAAGGAATAAATAAATAATTAAATAAGTGAAGATATTTAAATGATACTATCAGGTTATTAAGCAACATAAATGAGTAACATAGATCATGCCAAGAGTCACAAAATAACGTTATACACACCCAAAAGTCTAGTACGACTAAAATACGACACCATTTAGATACAAGTGTCAAATCATGTCTTAAAGCAAAAGATAGACATAGGTACATAGTAAGAGAAAACTAGGTAGTGAACTAAGAAGACCCGGATTGCGACTCCGTCTCATTTTCCTCCTCTTCCTCTTAAACAAATTGTGTTTTTCCACGACTATGTCCATGGCTAGTTCCCGAGCTCATAGCCTCCTCCGATGATGTCCAAGAAAAAGTAGGAGGAGCAGGACGTTTGTCGAGGTCTTAAGCTTGCATGGATGATGATGCACCACATGACATTGCTTCCCATAGTGTTCCGAAGAAAGACCTAATCTTGTTGAATCGTTTGTCGATCTTTGTATCCATACGCTTAAGTCTTGCTTCGAGTAGAAATTGGTTGCGATCAATGGTGTCTAGCGATTCCTTTGTCGAGGAAGATGATCCTAGAAGTTTGACTTCCTCAGGTCATGGCCGGGATGATTATTTTGAAGCTTTTTGATGTCCATGTTCTTGCCATTGCTCAGAAGACATAATAGTGAAGTATGGATCGAGGAGTTTCATCCATTTAATCATTGCTTTGTTAAAGACTTTAGGCTTAAAACAGGAGACTCGGGGGGTGTGATGTTACAGTCGAGCAGTAGGCGCATGATATATCCATTATAAAAAAATGTGGCCTAGTGCAGTTTTTTACTTGCAAAATCTCATCAAAAATCATACCAATCCAATTGATATGAATATCCTTGTATATTGCATATAGCCTTGAAGTTCTCTTTATAAACAACATCAAAATTACCTAATTTTGGTAGTAAAGAGTGCATGAGAGTGTGATGAATAATCCTTGCAGAGGGTCGTAAACCTTTGGATTTTGTGCTTTCCATATCGTCTTCAATAAATTCATGGCTAATACGATCACGGGTATGGATATTGCAACTCCAAGAATCCTTGCCATTATAGAACACGAGATAAACACTTCCTTGCCACAGACTACAGACCAAAGACATTGTGCAGGATTTTCGGGCTTGTACTTCTCCAAATTCAAGTTAGCATAGAATAATTTGATCATATTGGTTTATTTCTACATTATTTTGATCAAAATCAAATAGGGATTCAATATTTGAATTCCTTGCTAAGTTAAGAACGCGATAATTAGATAAATCGGAGAACTTAATGAATGAACCCAGATGAATCGTGAAGTCTTTCATATCATTCCATCTTTTAACAGCAATCGGATCAACTAGCCATTTCTTGATTGAGAGGTCAATTGGTTGGTTGTTCAGAAGTTGAAGCTTTCTTTGATTTCTTCTGAGGAGGAGCCATTTGATTGCTATTGTTGAAATTTTAAAAAAAATTGAATTATAGGGTTTTGGAGTTTTTGGAAGAAGGAATGGTTGAAGTAAGAGTGAAGAAGTAGAGAGAAGAATTGGTTATATGTATGTATAAAAACAAGAAAACCTGACACCGGTTGACCGCTCCATTTCCACCGATCGGCCGTTTTTAATCAGAAGTTAAAATAGTCAACCAGTTGAAATTGGCATGTCGACTGGTTGGTTTCTAGGCTATTTTTCCTGGTTTTTTGCTCTATTTCAGATATTTAACAGTCCATATGACATAGAAATGACTCAGTATATATTAGTACATGAGTGATACAAGATAATATAATCACGATATAAATCTAATGTGAAGTTGATGATTTCCACGATATAAAACTAATGTGAAGTTGATGAATTGTGATCGGTGGAATCTTCTTTGACGTCGTTAATACGTGGTTTCCATGGTGACCAATTCTCTTTCGGTCCTTCGTTCCTATTATAGTTTCTTTCCCATGAATTTGGGCTCCTAGAAGATGAAGGCATGTTTGGCATAGGCTCGGGTACATCGTGTTTAGTTGAGCCACAAAAGAACATTGTCATTCTTTTTAGAAGAGATACTCGATCTGAGGTCAGCTTTTGCTCATAATATATCTTCCTTTGAAGATCAATCTGATGTTTCTGGTAATGGTGGATTTCATCGATCTTTTCTTTGGTATGAGGTGAGCAAAAAAAAACTTTCTTTGATCTCTTTGGAGTTGGCGTAGTGCTGGGGGTACAATTGCTTTGGTGATATCCTGATTTGTGTTCGGGGGTTTTTGGAGAGTAATGATCTCCTGTCTCAGAACTAGTAATAGAGACATGGGAATATTGAGTACATTTGTCGCATATGTGAGCCATTGATTATAGCAAAAAATAAAATATATGAACTATGTAGGATTTAAGATCAGCTTAGGAGAGATAAAGAAAATGGGAATTTATGCCAAGTTTATATAGGATTTTCTATATGTATATATATAGCTTAAGAATTACTTGGCCATAGGAATAATCAAAGGCTCATAATCAATTTACTCAAATTAACAATAGCTAATAATAGCTAATATATGTTTGAGTAAATATAATTCGAAAAAGAAGTGAAAAGAACTACCTAATATAAATGAGTGAAATATGACATTAGTGATAAAACTAATTGTCGAGTTTTTTTTTTGGAGATAAGACCAAGCTCTCTACGTAATTTCATGAAATTAGACTCAAGTAAAGGCTTAGTAAAAATGTCCGCTAGTTGATTATCAGTTTGGACATACTCGAGACATATATTTCCCTTTTTAATATTGTCTTTTAGAAAATGATAACGAATATCAATGTGTTTGGTTCGAGAGTGGTTCACAGGATTTTTAGATAAATTTGTAGCACTGGTGTTATCACAATATATAATAGAATTTGATAATTGAATATCAAAATCTTAAAGTGTTTGTTGCATGTATATTACTTGAGTACAAGCAAGAACCGCTGATATATATTCAGCTTCACACGTTGATAGTGAAACACAATTTTGTTTCTTACTAAACCAAGAGACAAGTGATTTTCCAATAAAATGCCATGTACCACTTGTACTCTTTCTATCCGTTCGAGGGCCTCCGAAATCAGCATCACTATAAGATACTAATTCGAATGGACATTCTTTTGGGTAGAAAAGACCGAAATCTTTGGTATTATTAAGATAACGAATTACTCATTTCACTGCTCGTAGGTGTGATTCCTTTGGATCTGCTTGCAATCATGCACATAGACAAACACTCATCATTATATCGGGACAACTAGCTGTGAGATAAAGAAGAGAACTAATCATGCTTCGATATAGTTTCTGGTCAACACTCTTACCATTTTCATCTTTTTCAAGATATGTGGTTGTACTCATGAGAGTAGGTTTACCAGAGGTTTTTTCTAATCCGAAGCATTTGATAAGATTTCCGCAGTATTTTTGTTGATTGATAAAAATACTGTTTAGAAGTTGTTTGATTTGAAGTCCGAGAAAATATGATAGTTCTCCCATATGAGACATTTCAAATTCTTTGGTTATAATATTTGCAAACTCTTTGCAGATTTTATCGTTTGTTGAACCAAAGATGATGTCGTCTACATATATCTGGATAACAAGAATATCTTTTCGAGAATGTTTGATAAACAAAGTTTGATCGACTTTGCCTATTTGAAATCCTGAATTAATAAGATAGCTACGTAGTCATTCATACTAAGCACAGGGTGCCTGTTTTAGACCATACAAAGCTTTTTTAAGTTTATACACATAGTCAGGATATTTTTCATGTACGAACAAAGGGGGTTGTTCGACATATACATTCTCTTTGATAAACCCATTGAGGAATGCACTCTTGACATCCATCTGATATAGTTTGAAATTGTGGTGACAAGCAAAAGATAATAAGATTCTAATAGCTTCTAGTCGAGCAACTAGCGCAAATGTTTCTTCATAATCGATACCTTCTTCCGGATTATATCTTGTGCTACTAACCTGGATTTATTTCTGGTGATATTACCTTTTTCATCAGCCTTATTTTTATAAACCCATTTAGTACTAATAAATGATTGATCAGTTGGTCTTGGAACAAGTTCCCAGACATCATTGCGCTCGAAATGATTTAGTTCTTCCTGCATGGCAATGATCCAGTAATCATCGGTAGCAGCCTCTTTTGGATTCTTAGGTTCGATATTTGAAAGAAACGCGGCATGACCCATTTGATGGAGTTGACTCCTTGTTCTAACCTGTGAAGTTACTTCCCCGATTATATTTTGAGCCAGATGGTCTCTTAATATTCTTGGTGGAGATCATAACTTACATGTTTGAGGAATATTTTCAACAACTATTTCAGAGTCAGAATCAATATTTGTGATGATTGGATTATCACTGACTATAGTTTCATCATCAACTAATGTATTATGAAGGTGCGGATAGAATTCATAGAATGAAACATTAAGTGATTCTTTAATAGTTTTGGTTTGTTTATTAAGTACACGATAGGCCTTGCTCCGTTCCGAATAACCGACAAATATACCTTCATCGGCCTTTGAATCGAATTTGTCGAACTGGTCTTTCGTATTTAAGATAAAGCACTTAAACCCAAAGACTTTGAGGTATGAGATATTAGGCTTTCTTTTGTTCATAAGGCGTATTCTTGGTGAGAGGTCGAATGGACATATGATTCAAAACATAACATGCAGTTTCAACAGCTTCTGCCCAGAAATGTTTTCGTAAAGTGGTTCCATTCAATAACGTTCTTGCACATTCTTATAAGGTCTTGTTTTTCCGTTCTACAACTCTATTTTGTTGTGGAGTTCTGGGAAGCGAAAAGTTATGATATATACCTTTCTTTGTACAAAAATGTTCAAATTCATTATTTTCGAACGCTCCACCATAATCACTTCTTATATTTTTAACCTTAAGCCCTTTCGATTTCTGAATTCTTTTGACGAAAGATTTGAATTGTTCGAAAGTGTCACTTTTGTTTTTCAGGAAAATAGTCCAGGTGTAACGAGAGTAATCATCAATAATTACAAACACATATCGACTATGGTTTATTAACTATACCTGAGTTGATCCAAATAAATCCATATGCAGTAACTCAAGTGGTTGTAATGTTGATATGACTTTCTTGGATTTAAAAGATGATTTAGTCAATTTTATTAATTGACATGCGTCACAAATGTTGTCAACCTTAAAGCTCAATTTGGGTAAACCTCTAACTAGATCGTTTTTGGCCAGCTTGTCGATAGTTCTGAAGTTTATATAACAGAAGCGTTTGTGCCATAGCCATGGATCATTATCGTGAGCCATAAGACACATATCTGAACTATGATTAATATTCATATTCAGAATATATATATATATATTTCTATCTCTATAGCCTTCGAAAACTAAATTATGTTCTCTATATAAAATACTACACTTATTATTTGAAAAGGAAATTGTAAATCCCTTATCACATAACTGACTAATGCTAAGTAAATTGTGTTTCAGATTCCTAACTAGCATGGCATTGGTTATAAGAGGTAAGTTAGAAGCACCGCAATTACTCACATCGCCTTTATCGATGATATAGTCTTTTGAATTATCTCCAAAAGTGACGGAGCCACCATCTGAGTATGTAATATTTGTCAATAAGCTCATGTCTCCAGTCATGTGCTTCGAGAAACCACTGTCCAATATCCACTTTCCTCTTTTCTTAAGTGGGACCTGCAAAGAATAATATTAAGTCCATGGTACCCACTTTTTCATAGGGTCCTAAGAGTTAGGTCTAAGGAGTCCAAACCCATATGGGTCCGGTATCCCCTTTATATAAATAATTAGAATTAAGATGTATAGTATTCATGAAATGCCGAATATATTTATTCCTAACCAAATTGTTATTAGTTTTAGGAACCCGTATCATGATAGTCTTGACATTTTCCTTTTGAAATTTCATAACTGGTTTTGGCTTGGAATATAATGAACTAAGATTTTTCTTAGCTTCATTTTTTTGTACTACTACATCTTTTTTCTTCCTTTTATAACCGAGATGTTTCTTGGTTTCTTATGTCCCAAACCTTGTTTATTTGAAGCAGATTGTGAACTCTCAATGATTTTTGTCAAATTTTCTCGATATTTTTTGAAGTTAGAAACATTTTGAGTAATATTATCTAATTTATTTTGTAAACTAGCTTTTTCTAGGTCCAGAATTTTGACCTTTGCCTTAAGCTCATGATTTTCAGTAGTAAGAGCATCATTTTTCTCTTTTTGAGTTTTATTTTTTTGATTCAAAAGAGATAATTGAAAGTCAATATTAGATGATGATTCTTGATGTTTTTCAAGTTCTTCTTCTAATATTTTCTTCTCGTCTTTTAACATATCTCGTTCAAACTCTGCTCTACTCAAATCAGCTTTGGCCTCTTTGAATTGTCGTTTCATTCTTTATATTTAACTACCAATTCAGCATTAATATCAAGTACTTCATCAAATGTAGGAATTTGTACCTCATATTCTACTGCCATGAAACAAACATTTGCTTGTTCATTTTCTGTATCACTTTCATTTTCCGATGAAGACAAGTCTGAATCATCCCATGTCACCGAGAATGCTCGTATCTTTGGTTCGTCCCATTTGTATTTGAATTTGTCATTTTCTGACTTCTTCTTTTGCTCCGGACAATCCTTGTGTATGTGTCCCTTTTTGTGGCAGTTGAAACATTCTATAGTGGATGATGATGGTTTAATTGATCCGGTTTTCTTTTTGTTATAATGACTGGCTTTTCGTTGTTTCGGGAATTTTTTGAAACCTTTTGCAATGAATGCCAGATCTTCTTCTTCACATTCTGATTCATCTTCATCTTCTTCAGCATGGAATGCCACATTTTTCTTTTCTTCTTTTTATTCCTTTCTAGCCTGCAAATTAGCTTCATAGGACATTAGATTCCCTATCAATTCATCTGACTTCATGACGGAAAGATCATTAGCTTCTTTAATTGCTAATACTTTTCCTTCTCATTCACTAGTCAGAGAATGTAGGACTGTTAAAACAACATCAAAATCAGAGTATTTTTGTCCTAATCCGATAAGAGCATGGTGAATAGTTTGAAACCATGAATACGTATCATTTATTGTCTCATTTGGCTTCATCATGAAATTTTGAAACTGACTTTTAAGAATGGCTATTTTGGCTTGTTTATCTTGTTAGTACCTTCATGAATGGTTTTTAGCGTTTGCCAAATTTGATATGCGGTGGTACAGATACTAACACAGTTATATTCGTTTTGGTCTAATGCACAAAACAACATGTTTATTGCTTTTGCATTTATAGCTGCTGCCGTTTTCTCAGCCGGTGTCCATTTTGAATAATTAGTTATTGGATTCACTATTTCTTTTCAGGTAGCATTCAAGGCATCATAGCTATTTGACTGCATAAAGAATGACATACGTGTTGCCCAATAGCTACAGTTAAGACCATTGAAGAATGGAGGTCTTTGTGCCAATTGACCTTCCGTGTAAGTGGTGTTTTGAGTGATAGTGCTGGTACTTGCGTTACTTTCCATATTACTAGAATATATCAAATAATTGTGTTACGGTTATATGATGTACACAGGGATCGTGTTATATGGTGTATAACACACAAATATACAACAGCTATGAAAGAAAATATAAGATGATATAAATATCAGCTAATCACATATATGTAACAGTAAATGCAGTAAAATAGAAAAATCACACCAGGGATTTTTATACTGGTTCGGAGTACCGTCCTATGTCCAGTCCCAGACTTCTATCTGTATTTTCATTAACAACCACCTTGCTTCACCCGGAGGAACATGTTTACAATACCCGAGCAAATGAATGGGATTTCAGCCTCTAACAACAACGGGGACTTCAACACGTGCCTCTTATAACACCGAGGACTTCAACTAAGATGAATACAATTGTTGACAGTATGTGTTCTTGACAACACGAGTTTGTCACTTGTAGTACAACCTTCCTATAATCTTATCCTCAAATAGAATCTTATGTATATGAAGATTTGGAAGTGGATATCGTATTGAATCAAAAGAATATTAAATAGATTCTAGGATTCAAACGATATATTATTGAATATAAGCAATTGAGCACTTGAGAATATAGAAATGAGATCAAGAAATTAGAGATAGTAATCAAGTCAAAAATTCATTAAATTAGTTGAATGAAATGATGATCTCATGATGTTTATATAGAGAATAAATAGTTGTAACCCTTTGTGTAGAGTAAAAAACAATAGACATGATTATTGGTGAAGAGAAGAAGATGCAACCCTTGATTGAAAGGAAGTTTCTTTTTGAAAGGTTGTTTTCTGAAAGAAAACGGTCGACAGGTCAAAAAGAATTGGCGGACAAAATTTTGAATATATATACGTTATATTCACATGTACACGTTTATTGTGCTTTCTGGGTAGAAACGGTCGACAGGTCAAAATATGGGCGGTCAACCGGTTTTACCCAGGTTGCATAATCAATGTGTGTGTATATATATATATGTATGTATATTCGTATATATATATCGATAATTTCAAGGTGTGAGATTATTTGAGGATAGATTTTAACATAAACAACAATAAAACATGTTAAATAATCAACCTCTAATCTAGAATACTATATGTAGCTCTTTATACCTCTTCAAACCAATAAATATCTTCTTTTTGTCGATCACGGCTTATTTCTTTGTCAGAAAGCAAAACTCCATAAATTCTTGGCTCAACAAATCGAACGGGGTCAATCAAGAGATCCATAGCCACGAACAACATAAGCGGGAATTAAATTTGGAATCGAAATGGATCGAAATAAAAATCACGGTGAGTAAACTCACTTTTTGGTTCGTTTATAATTTTATTATAGACGAATTTTTATTTTTTTTATATATTATTTATTGGTTGTTTGGATGCACTGAAATATTACTGTGGCTATTTTAAATATATATTAGTTATTTAGGCATGGTGTTTGTGGTTGTTATATATATTGGGGTTTGGATATTTCACGTAGTACCATTAGCTGATGACTGCAGTATCATTAGCAGATGACCCTATGCTCCCCACATAATGATAGTGGATGACCTTCTATACCGTGATATCCTTCCTCGAAGCAGGATGGGTATTATTTATGTTGGCTAACATGTGTGGATGCAGAGATCAGGTTGGAGGGATCCAACTGGATTCCTCAAAAATATTATTATTTGTTTGTTTTTATATATATTATCATATATGATGTGTTAGAAACCTGAAATTGATAACTGGGTGTTTTTGAATGTTTAAATATCACCGGGCTTAAATGTGGATATATAAATATATCATGAAATGAGATTTTGAGATCTAAAGTTGAAAAATCTATTTTTCTAAAATAGATTCTGAATTTCGAATAGACTAGAATTAAAAACACGTAATAAATTTATAAACGGTGTTTATAAATTAAATGGAATAAATTTTAAATGGATAATGTGGGAAATTGAAAAGAATTTATAAACGATGTTTATAAATTAAATAATGCGGGAATTTGAAGTGAATTTATAAACGATGTTTATAAATGCGGGAAATTGAAATGAATTTACAAACTGTGTTTGCAAATGAATGGAAATAAATTATCATACGAAGATATGAATATTTAAATTCAAATGGGAATTTAAAAATGAGAATTTGAGAATCGTTTTAAAATAATAAACGATGAAACTTATTCCGATATCCGGAATATAAATGAAATTAAAATAAATCTAAACGAATTTATGGTTAGAATTCGACTATGTCGAATTTATAAAAATAAATTATATCCAGAAAGGATATTTAAATTGTATTAAATAGAAATTGAAATTAAATATGAAAATATATTATACAATATATATGAAAGTTATAAAAAATAAAATATTCCAAATATAAGAATCCGATTTCAAACAGATTTTGAAATGGAACTTGTTTTTATATCTAAAACAGGGCGGTAAATTTATAAATGATGTCTATAAATAAAATTGGATAATTATTATGGAATAATTTGGGATTTTAAATTCAAGTATGAATTTAAAAGTGAAATAGAAATCACTTCTAAAATGGAACGACGAATGTTATTCCGGAATTCGGAGTATAAACCAATTTGAGATAAATCCAAAAGATTTACAACCATAATTCGATTATATCGAATCTTATAAAATAATTTATTTCTAAAGGAATTGGGATCTTAAAATAAATAGAGTTATAAATAAATTTACAACTGAGTTACGAAAATCGACGATTTAGAAAAATCGAAATGTTTAACTTAGATTTGGAAATCCGTTCTTATATATATTAAAATAAATAAGAATAGAGTTGAAATTTATAAATTAAACGAAGTTTAAACGTTTATATTTAAATATAATTAAAATGAACTCGCCGCAGTGCTACAGTTCGTAAATTGGCGTTTCGAACTTCAATTGAGTATATAGAACTCAATTTGAGTCTGAATTCTTTGAAACAAGAATCTCAGGACCGATTTGATAATAGTTTTCTGGATTTCATCGAATATATATTGAGTTATATCAAAATCAATTTTCCAGAAAAACAGCGCCATAACCATTATAAAACCACAATGGTTTATTTAAATAAATAAAAGGATTTTAAGTGAATAAAATCCAAAAGTCTATTAGAAAAATTCAGATTTGAGTTATAAAATAAATATGAACTCAAGTGAAATAGATAAAGTGATTTCTGAAACAAAAACATATTTTTAATTATTAAATAGAGATAACTAATTAGTAGAATAATTAGTTAATGGGGTTTGGATCGAATTTGAAGTTGGATAAGTAAATGGGGGTTTATGAATTTATATTCGAGATCTAATATGAAACTCGAATTGAAAATGGAATTCAATTTGGTTTTTAAGTAAATTAAAAATATATGTACGAACGCGATATGTTCAAATAAAAGTGGAATGGGCAAAATGGCTAATTAGAGTATAAATTAGCGAGTCATGTTAAAAATGGTTGGGTTGGGTTGGAATAAAATAGGAATGGACGTACATGCGTTAAGCAGGATTAGAATGAAGTGTATGAAGATTATAATTCGTGTGCCGGACAAAAAGGTACACGTTTAAATTCCATATGAGTTTTTATGCGCCGAATCGACAAGCCACTTGGCTTTTTGATTTTCTTTTTGAATGGAAAGAGCCTAGAGAGGCGAGTTGAGGTTTAAGCTATTAACCAATACAAAGGAGGTGCTAACGAAATTTTCTAGAAGTTAAGGAGTTAGAATATATTTAAGAAAATTTGATAATTAGAAATTGATATATCGATATATATATATATATATATATATATAGAATTCGATAAGGAAATGAACTTAAAATAGAATATTATAAACAAAAAGCGAAATCTATAATTAAATCTGTTAAAAATAGAAAGAGAAACGTATACACGTTTTACAAATGAGTAATTGGTTTATGTGATGTTGATTATTCGAGATAAGTAGTCTTGTCCGTTTTGAAGTTAACAATCTTATTCAATCAAGGTCTGAGAGGTATTTATACCCCAACTTGATTGATTTCATTATTAACCAATAAATAGCAAGACTCAGGCTCGAAGATAAAATGTTTTGAATAAGATTTAGTTGAATGCAGTATTTTGGGTTGTTGTAACAATGTTTTATACAACATTCATTTGAACCCAAATAAGTTGAATTTTGGAAATATAATAATAAACATTTCCTAAGTATAGGAATGAATAGTCATGAAAGGGAGAAGTACTTGGAATGTTTTCCAGTTATTAATAGAAGATATTTTCTAAGTATAGAAAATAAAAGAAGGTGATATATGGAAATGTTTTCCTAATAGCGAAAAAGGCCAAGATGATTGTTGAAAATATTGAGTTAACAAGTATCGATAAGAAAATGGAGAAGTGATTTAATTAATTAAATATTAATTAAGGGCCCAGTGATTGTTTGATGCTTAGGATGAATGTTTATTTTTCTTCGATAGTTAAATAACCGATTATCGAAATATTGGCCAATATCATGTCGATATGGAGAGACCGGTTGGATTATTATCTGAGAGCCACTCAGTATTGGCAGTAGCGTTGAGAATCAGATTATACGAAGATAATCGAAGACGGAGTAAAGTGCAAGGGCTTTTTCTGTAATCCTAGGTATAAATTGCCTAAGATGGATTAATGGAAATTGTGCTTTTGGTTTTGTTCAGTCCCAGAACGAAGTGTATGGACGAATGTCTAACGGAGTATTTCCAATGATCGCATATGTCGGTCTGTATAAATATATGTGGTGGCGGAGAATTTATTCTCCTAGCATAATATCCAGAATATATTTGTGCAAATCAATTAATGATTAACGGATCTGACAATGTGGCATTCAAAGTGATTGTGCTATCAATGAATGGTAAGTGATCATAGCCTTAGGCCTCAACAACTGGGAAATGAAAAAAATCGGGCAGGAAATATGGCTAAGTGGGTAGCTCCCAATTAGGGTGTATTACCACCTATCTATAGAAATTCATTTCATTATTTATTCTATTCGATGCTGTCACATTCGGGAAAACGGTTGCTGATCCCAACCGTTGGTGATATACATTCGATACACTCAAGCGAAATGAGTGGTCGGTCATGTGTGGCCGGGTTACAAGATGTTCTTGTTGAATCCAGTGTATTCCTCTCTAGAGATACACTATCAGAAGGTGGTTCCATACCTTATCATAGTTGGAAATTCATTACACAATAAGTGCTCGCGGTTTTGATTGTATATTATATGTGTAGTGCGTGAGATACAAACGTTCCACTAGATTGTTATTTATTTGATTTAGACACTATATAATATCAAAAGAGTTTTGATATAGAAATTATCGTTTCTTTCAAAAATATTTTGAAAGTTAAATCAAGTGTTTTGGATTCTCATAAGGGAAAAACCGTTCTGTTTAATACTGTGTGGTCTTATGAGATATCGTTTATTTTCTCAAACTATTTTAAATTGTTTACTCATATTAGTCCCATAAATGACCCAGAGTTTATTTTGTTTTGTTTTACCTAAACTCTTGGGTGCCCAAATTTGTATGGGAAGTCAAGTAGTGCAGGATTTTATAGATTTATCTGAAGGAGCTTGGAGCAGGAGGCTTCAGTGTTGATATTTAGAGTTTTATTCCGTTGTGTTGTGTTTGTGATATACTCTGATAATGTATGTGAGTCCAAATACAGATGTATTTCAAAAGTGATTATTTATATATTATATTTTATTCCGCTGCTATTGTGAGATTCTGTGTTGTTGTTTCTGTTCTTCTTCTATCTTTTTCTTCTTATTTCATAATGATTCGTATTTCTGTACAATTTGGGTTGGACATGTGATGTATGTAGTCAACCCATATATTACGGAATTTGCGGGCCACTACAGGAACTCTGAACTTGCTAAGAGCCTACGTGATGTTCAAACTTCTTCAAAGGAAAATAACAAAGCTTCAAAAGCTACCTATTCATCTAGTCCTGGAGACTCATTGGCAAAAAATTCTCCATGTGAAGGTGAAAACTTACTTGATGAGTTCAATAACACAATTGGTAAAGATTGTAGGCTGCAGGAGTCAAAGCTGCGAAAAGAAAGGGGAAAGCTAATGTTGTTGTTGAAGGAAAAAATCAATGCGCACTACGAAGTACACGATCATAGACATGTGGAAGAAATGAAAATGCGAAGAAAAAAACAGAGGTTTTGACCAGGTTTGATGATCTTGAGGAGAAGAGGTTGCAAATTCCAGTGGATGAGTTAGCAATAAACAACAAAAAAAGAGAATGAAATCATGGCCAAAGATTTGACTGGAGTGGATGACTGTGAGAAGGAATATTGGATGGGAATGAAACAACGTATTCTAATGTCAAAGTTTCCTCAATTGTAGATCAATTGTTCATCAATGTCCTTATTAATAGCTGCTTGTATTATGTTAATGTAGTAACTTTATATTTCCCACTGTAGTAACTATTTACTTATCAATGCAATGCGTGTTTTATTAATTATTCTACTTTTCCCTTTAGCTGATTTCTTTAAACGTTTTAATAAAGTATAAAATCATAATTATCCCATAATTTTCATACAATAATAAAATAAAACATAAGTTCAAACAATCAAATAAAATAGACAAGTACCATAAGCTTATTCAGTCCCATATCGGGTTAGCCAACTATAGCGAATTTTATATGCTTTCTGACCAACAAATTTCGTACTGTACTCTAAAAGGTAACGAGAATCAAAAGTTGATTTAGTTGTTTTAATTATGTCCTCATCTTCAACTGTCTCGATAATCTTACGGTATCGATCACAAGTTTTTGCAAAACGACGATAAGTCATATGGATTTCAACTGACGATCGTCTAGTAGGGGAGGTACAATGGTTGTTATGTAATATTGTTACCATCACCCAATACTCTTCATAGGTTAGACCCCCTCCTCTTTGCAATAATAACTCATCTCTTCGATCAACTTCAATATAGGCTTTCACGAGGATAAGTAAATCCTAGGGAGAAAATTCAGTGGTTGAAGTACTGGAGCTTGTAGTACTTTGGTTTTGACGAGCAAGGTTACCCATTTACCTCACTTGGTTTGATCGTGGAGGTGGAGGTGGTTGTGGATTATGTACTTCGACAATTTCTTGCGTTGCACAAATAATTTCATTTTGAACATGTTCATCCACCTCTTCTATTTGTGTATCTGGAACGAATCCACCCTCTTCCTCGTCCCCTTTATTTTGTTCGTACTCATCAAACATTTTACCCATAGTTTCATCGCTGATTTCCCAGTCGCGCATTTAAACTACACGAAATCAATACTACAAAACATGTTGGAAGAATGCAATTCCTTTATAACAAGAAAAGTAACCTTGAAACAAAGAAGTTTAATGATTTCTCACCTTAAAGTCTTGGATGATGGAGTACGCACAGATTATAGTTTATGGTTGGACAACGAAGTATAAACCATTTAAAAGAATGGAATTGTATGTTGAGGTCGTCCTCAACCACATGCCTACAGTTAAAGGTTGTGTGTACAGGGCTTGGCTGATTGTGACATCTCAGCACACTACCCCATACCACATGGGTTAGGAGTTAAAAATTTATAAAAGATTAGGGTCATCCCCGTTTAAAGTAAAGATTTATAAACGTAAAGGAGTTATAAATTTGGTATGTTCGGATAGAAGTAGTGTATGTTTAATGCTGCCAGAAATCAGAGTATGAAATATACAGACCTACTTTATTAAAGAGCAGCCAGCCTCTCTTCCTCTCTTTATAATTTTTTGCCTCAAACAAGATCTGAAAAGCTGATTTTTTGTAGAATAGTTCACCAAGTCTAGTGCAGGTAAGAAATTTGTTCACTTTTTTGCTCTTCTCTTCCCTATATTATTATATACTATACAAATCATCAATATTACTCATTTATTTCAAGTTTGCGCTTTTCATCTAGGTCAAAATAGCTAATTGGGAATTCGATGATGAAACCATGGTTCAAATGTACGATGAATATGAATGGAATAAGCAACCAGCAGAAGATATCGAATTTGTGCCCAAACACAATTGGAAGTCTAAGTGGAAGCTGCAGAAATAGAGTCTGAACTCTTTTGTGTCACGCAACGCAACCAAAAGTTGCAGTCCCGCATATTGGACCGGTTCAAAAAACCATGTATAGGTCGTCGCTTTTATGGTTGCAAAGCGTACGTTGATGCACAGAACCGCCAAGGATTGCAAAATTGAAAAAAAAAATCATGGATCGATCCACCATTGACGGAGAGGGGTGTCCAGTACGCACTTGAGATGCAAGTTGAGGTTAGTCGTTTAAGAAGGAATGTTGTAGTAAAGAATGAAATACTTTATGGGTGTTACGGTTTACCCCAAAACTATGAGTTGTGTTATGTTGGCATGGGTCATAATTATATGTTTGTATTCAAAGTTATGTCGTAGTTATATGTTGTGTTGAACAATGCTTGCATCCTTTATCCTATAATTTTTTGTATCGAACGATGTTTGTACACAAGTTATATCCTTTCTTCTACCACGTCTTGCTTGTTTGTAAATGGGTACACGAATTTGATGGAAACTATTTGTAATGAATTAGGGTCGTAAAGGAGTTAAAAATTAGGGTCGTACTCAACCACATGGATATAATGCTTTGACTTCTCTGCACGATATCCAAAGTGGATGCAGCAGACAGTGTCGAATCTCAATCGTAGAGTCCAGCCACGTTGCACAAACTTTAAAACAGTTGCCAGGTTTGACTCATTTTACCCATAGTTTTATCATGGACCGTTGGTAATAATACCTTTTGTATTACATTCAACAAACCAAAGGACTTAAAATATTTTTCGGATTACATACAAAGATTGGGTCGTCCTCTACCGCTTAGCTATAATGCTTGTGACTTCTCAGCATGATATCCAAAATGCCTACAGTTTAAAGTATATAGTATGCAATATACAGTATCCATTGCCAGTACCATCATAGTATCCACGTTGCACAAATTTCAAAGCGCTTGCCTCTGGTAAATCATTTTCTTCCTTTTCCTTTGTAGTCTTCACTCATAAATACCAGAGACGGACCGAGTAGCAAAATTACCTCAACTCAAAAATGCTAATTTCTTATCCATCATCTTACAATTACACTGATATTTTGGTTGGACCATCAAATCCTAATCCGTCTTCACCTAGAGAACCGACTGAGTGATATATCGAAATGGAAGAGCGACTCCATGACGATTTGCGACAAATGGGACTAGAAGAAGGGATGCATCAAATGTAAATAGGACATCAACAGCAGTAACAAACTAAACAAAGTGCCCGAAGGTCACACATTGTAATTCCTCATGTCAGAGCTACGGTTGAAGTCGATGAGGTACAATCTGCAAATATTGCATGCTTTTATGGTTTTGAAGCACCATAACTAGTTGTTCGACATGGAAATGATGTCGGACGTCAATATTACTGTTGTCCGG
This sequence comes from Allium sativum, assembly GCA_030737875.1. Classification (NCBI taxonomy): domain Eukaryota; kingdom Viridiplantae; phylum Streptophyta; class Magnoliopsida; order Asparagales; family Amaryllidaceae; genus Allium; species Allium sativum. The sequence goes on along the minus strand of CM060922.1, from coordinate 758,683,710 downwards.
TACGTACGAACAGATGTGACTACGAACAGTGGGTGGACGATCATTTTCCTTCTAGAGCAATTATGTACGCTTTGGAATTGGAAGAAGAAATAAGAAATTTATGAAATCAAGTCAACGACCTTAGCCATGCAAATAACCGACTACGACATGGTTTAAATTAGAGGTTTAATATTTTATATTATGCCAGTCAAAAATGTTTATGACCTGTTGTATCTTTATGCTTAGTATTAGTTGTATCGTTATGTTTAATATCAGTTGTATCGTTATGCTTAATACCAGTTGTACCGTTATGTTTATCAGCAGTTGTAGCTGTATGCTTATTATAAGTTGTATCGTTATGAATTGGAGTTTTATATGTACATTTAGACATTTATTTTGATTTCGATGGTGTATTGGAAATATAAAACGATTTTTTATAAGTAAATTATTAATTAATCGGCGTTTGAGCATATATTAAAAAATAAGAAATCTGCGTATAATTTTAATCGATATTCGAACATGTAAATTATAATTTTTAAATTATTAACTAATCGATGCAGAAGAAATAAATTTAGAAGGTTAATCCGAGGTAGAGCGCTGAATTTATCGGCGTCTTATGTTAAGGCGCTGATAAACTCGACGCTCTAATTAAATCGACACACGCTGATAAATTCGGCGCGCGCTTATTAGGCAAATCAACTGATTCTTCCCTTAATATTACACCTCGTAATATTACGAGACGTAATATTGTTTGAGATGCTCTAAGTTATTCATCATATTTTGTAGTCAATCTCGGTGGAAATATACCTAGTGCAGTCTGATGTGATTGTTGCAATCCCTAAATTTCAGGTTCAATACTAACTTTTTCCTTTTTTTTATCTTAATTTTAACTATAAGATCAGTTCTCATGGCTTTGCACCTTGTTTTCATTTTTACCGTGGATTGATAAATAGGAATATAACATATACATATTTATATTTCAAATTTAAAACTGATTTTCAAATAAATATATGTTTGCAAATTTTAAATATAGATAAAGATATATCTTTATATTTATTTAAAAAAAATTGAAACAAAACAGGTACTAATATTGCAACAAAACAAATTACAAAGAGAAGTTAGAGCTGGATACAAATTACAACAACCACTGAAACAAATCCTGTACAAGCCAACATCCAGCTCTAACTAAAATAACAACACAGCAAGTCAAAAAACAAAATATACAAGCAAAACACTTTCCATACATACTGAACGAGAAAACAAAAACATGAAACAAGCCAAAGTCCAAAAGACAAATGGCAAGATAACCCAAAATACCACAGCAAAATCCAAGGACCATCCAAAAGCAAATCCAGCAGTAACGAACAGGCAACAACGACGACTTACAACCAAAACTTGCGCAACACAATGGATGAAGCGGCCACCAAATCACTCCATAGCAATCACATAAAACACTACCAAGAAGGCCCAAGCACAACTCTCAGGCATCCACACAAACTATACACCAACAGACAGCATCCACACAAACTATACACCAAACTGATACAAAACCAGCAACCACCATATCTTCAAACCCAAAGAGACAAAGGAATTACTTTTTAGATATCCCTCCATTCATTACACCCCCGGCATCCCACTTTCCTCTTTAGCCTTCTTGGATTTTGATCTAGTCTTAAATTGGGACATTAACTTAATCCATTCTGAGTTATCTTCCATAAGAGGTTCATTGCAAATCTCTAACCTATTTTGATTTGAAATTGATTTTGAATTTTAAATTAATATAAGAATTTTAAGATAAAAAATCAAAATATTTTGAATTGGCTACGCCATTTAGATTAAAATACACATTTTCTTTACCTATGTCCATGCTCATGAGACCCTGACGAACTATTGAAAACTTCTAAGGAGAAATAAATTGTGTCTGATTTAGCTCATGACACCTATAATTCATGGATTCTACTTTTTGGGAGAATGTGCTCAAAACATGATTCAAACTTGAACTGGTTACCAGACTCAAACATCATTTTTCATTATATCACACCTACGCCTCTTTCATTATATCACACTTATAGATGTTACTATTAATATTATTATATATAATTTTAAAATCAAAATCATGGACAATAATAGCATATATAAATGGACAAATATGTTTGTCGCAGTTTAAATCTCAACACCTATAAATGCACACACTAAACATGTGCACCATTTATAATGTTGCACGTGTATTATAAACATGGTGTATTTCATTTACATGTTGCATGTGTAGGGACGGATCTATGTTACTTGTACCCTGGGCTACAGCCCGAGTCATTGTAACATGATTATATATTACTAAAGGTCAAGTTCCTTTGACTAAAAAAAATCTAAATGAGTTAAACAAATTATATATAGCTTTGATTTTTTGACAAAAAAATCTACAACATAATATGTTGATTGAAGTGAATAAGAATCGAGCAAATGCTTAAATCACAGCACAATATTTATCTAATATTTTGTACTTATTTTACCACTTTTTGTTCATCTTTTGTTTGATGTTTGTTCATACATTTAATTCTATTATTTTCATATTTATATTTCGTTCTAAGACATTCCAATTTTCTTTTCCTTCCGCTGTTAAGAAATTAGATATTTTTTAATTTAGCAATTGCTTCTTATTCAATTACATATTTAGACGAAGTAGAATTGTAATAATAGTCCAACGTGATCCCAATGCCTACCTCTGTCCCTGTGCATGTGTATTATAAAAATGGTGTATTTAGGTCTACTCTAATTCAATACAAATAGAGTCCACTATTTAATTTAATTAATTTAAATAAAATAATGTTCCATTTAAATAACAATTGCACTGTCGAAAACAAAATCAGACTTCACAAGTCCACAAGCATAAGAAAATGTGGTAGGTAATTTATTTTAACCATCAGTGGCATCTAAATCGTAACATGTGATGACATGGTACGAAAAATAGTTTTAATCCTCCATAATGGCTCAGAGCTGCAATTGAAAACTAGCATGCTACATTCTGAATTTGGACTTCACCTAGGCAAAAAGTGCTTCTTTCTTGTGCAAACCAGCAATTTCTTCGTACACCGCTTAACAGATAAACTAACACAGATTGCGAACACCATGGAACACTCAACACTACATCTTATGAATATACCTTGAAGCCCTCGTACTTCGAACGCAACAGCTATATTCCGATATTCAAAGTCCGCCTAGACGGAAGTTCCTCCCCCCCCCCCCCCCCAGATTATAATTAGGGGTGTCAAATGGGTTGGGTTGGGTCTAAATGGGTTGGGTCGAGTTTTGACCCAACCCATTTATGACCCATTCTCTTTGACCCATTTATTACCCAATCCGTTTGTAACCCAACCCACTAATAAGTGGGTTACCCATTTAACCCAGGTATCTAAAGTTGATTTAGCAAATAAAAACAAATGCTAAATTTTTAAAGTTAAAAAGGTCAAAATTACCCTTCATTTTGAAAAAAAGTGAAAAAAATAAATAAATTTCAAAAAATCCAGAAAATTACGAAATGAAAAGTAAAAAAAAAAATATTCGAAAATTACGATTTTTAAAGCAAAATATGTCAAAATTACGAAAATGCCCTTCATGTTGAAAAAATTGAAAAAAATAAATAAAAATTAAAAAATCCTGAAAATTACGAAATGAAAAGTAAAAAAGGAATTATTCGAAAATTACGATTTTTAAAGCTAAATATGCCAAAATTACGAAAATGCCCTTCATGTTGAAAAAAGTGAAAAAAACAAATAAATTTTAGAAAATCCAGAAAATTACGAAATGAAAAGTAAAAAAAGAATTATTCGAAAATTACGATTTTTAAAGCTAAATATGTCAAAATTATGAAAATGCCCTTCATGTTGAAAAAAGTGAAAAAAACAAATAAATTTTAAAAAATCCGGAAAATTACGAAATGAAAAATAAAAAAAGAATTATTCGAAAATTACGATTTTTAAAGCTAAATATGTCAAAATTACGAAAATGCCCTTCATGTTGAAAAAAGTGAAAAAAATAAATTTTAAAAAATCCAGAAAATTACGAAATGAAAAGTAATAAAAGAATTATTCGAAAATTACGATTTTTAAAGCTAAATATGTCAAAATTACGAAAATACACTTCATGTTGAAAAAAGTAAAAAAAAACAAATAGATTTTAAAAAATCCAGAAAATTACGAAATGAAAAGTAAAAAAAGAATTACTTGAAAATTATGATTTTTAAAGCTAAATATGTCAAAATTACGAAAATGCCCTTCATGTTGAAAAAAGTGAAAAAAAAATTCAAAAAATCCAAAAAAAATTTTATTTTAAAATATCTTTTTTTACTTTTCATTTTGTGATTTTCTGAAATTTTTTCATTTTTTTCACTTTTTCTAAAATGAAGGGAATTTTCGAAATTTTAGCATTTTTAGCTTTAAAAATCGTTATTTTAAAATATTTTTTTTTCTTTTCATTTCGTAATTTTTTGGATTTTCTGAATTTTTTTCATTTTTTTCACTTTTTCCAATATGAAGGGCATTTTCGTAATTTTGGTTCTTTTAGCTTTAAAAATCGTTATTTTGAATTAATTCTTTTTTAACTTTTCATTTTGTAATTTTCTGGATTTTCTGAAATTTTTTCACTTTTTCAAAAATGAAGGGTATTTTCGTAATTTTAGCATTTTTAGCTTTAAAAATCGTTATTTTAAAATAATTTTTTTTACTTTTCATTTCGTAATTTTTTGGATTTTCTGAAATTTTTTCATTTTTTTCACTTTTTCCAATATGAAGGGCATTTTCGTAATTTTGGTTCTTTTAGCTTTAAAAATCGTTATTTTGAATTAATTCTTTTTTAACTTTTCATTTTGTAATTTTCTGGATTTTCTGAAATTTTTTCATTTTTTTTCACTTTTTCCAAAATGAAGGGTATTTTCGTAATTTTAGCATTTTTAGCTTTAAAAAATGTTATTTTAAAATAATTCTTTTTTTACTTTTCATTTCGTAATTTTTTGGATTTTCTGAAATTTTTTCACTTTTTCCAATATTAAGGGCATTTTCGTAATTTTGGTCCTTTTATCTTTAAAAATCGTTATTTTAAATTAATTCTTTTTTAACTTTTCATTTCGTAATTTTCTGGATTTTCTGAAATTTTTTCATTTTTTTCAATATGAAGGGCATTTTCGTAATTTTGGTCCTTCTATTTTTAAAAATCGTTATTTTAAAATAATTCTTTTTTAACCTTTCATTTTGTAATTTTCTTGAATTTTTTAAAATTTTCCATTTTTTTCACTTTTTCCAAAATAAAGGGTAGTTTTGTAATTTTGACATTTTTAAATTTTAAGTTTTTATAAATGTGTGATTTTAATTTTAGATTTTTAGTTTTTAATAAATGGATATAATGGGTTACCCATTTATGACCCTTTTAAAATTGGGTCAACCCAACCCATTACCCATTTAATAAAATTCATAAATGGGTTAACCCAACCCATTTGTGGATAGGGTACATGGGTTGAGTAAACGGGTTGGGTCATATTTTGACACCCCTAATTATAATACCTTTTCATATTACATCGGGATGAAAACTAACGATATAAAATACTAACACTTTTTGAGAGCATAAGCTATAGTCATTCGTAATGACTACCAGTTGTAATTAGACTAACAGTTGTAATTAAAAACTAACGTGCAACTAACGTGCTACATCACCATATTTGAACTCCACCTAGCTAAAAGCCACTAAAACTCGATTTGGCCAAAAGTAAATTTAAACATACAAAAAGCAAAAACAAGAGAGTAATTTCATAGATTTCGTATTATTAGCCATTCCCAAACCACAAACTTGCATATATGTTCATACAGCATGCAACGCACATGACATATCCAATCCAAACCCAACCAGTCAATGAATCATTTACATTTTCTCCCAATCTGGAGAAAATTATTACAATTTTAGGGGTTTGAAAGTCGACAAAACGATAGCTATCTAGTAATGTTTTGTAACAAACCCCATCATAGTAAAAAATCTTCTATCTTCCTCCAAAACCACGCCATCTCCACTAAAACAACCTTTATGAACTGACATGTTGAGGGAAAAATAATCATGCTTGTCCCAACAACAAATGAAACTGATGATCCAGCGATCACCAGGTTATACCAAAAGAATGCACGTACCATATAATATGCTAAGACGAGATTTGCCCATCTGATTGTTACTTCACACGAAATTCGGCTTTAAAGACCGACAGGTTTTGGGTGAATTTTTCTCTATTCTTTTGATCCAAACTCCTTGTCACATCAGTCATTAACTTATCGAAAGAAAGTGACAAACGTTGCTGATGATCCTGAGGCTGCACAATTAAATAATAATAGTAAAGTAGATAAGCTAGCAACTACGTGTTACAGCTTGATGGAAAGCATAACCTGGAACGAGAAAGCAAAAGAGGGGGGGGGGGGGGGGGAGGGGGGGTGTTTGGGGGGGGGGATCAAAAGGTGGAACAAAAGTATAGTTAGAAAGCAATCGGTGGCGACATGGTTAACCTTAGCAATGACCGTATATCACAAATTAATAAAAATGCCTGATCGCGACATGTCTAGTTACACACAGCCTAGCATTTGTCACTTGTGATTAATCTCTAGCAACTCTTATCAAGAACCAGAATCACCTACTTGTTTAACAAGTTCAGACTCTCAAACCCTTGCCACTACAAATTGATCCTGCTGAACTGAATACTACAAGTAACGTGCAAGAACAGGTTTACACGTACTATGCTCAGCACTTACTGTATCAGTGACCTAAATATTGATCTTAAATTTCTCTTACACATTGGTATAATGTGTTGGTTCATAAAGCTAGTTACACAAATAAACTAAAAGGATGAAGTTAATTTAAATGCTAATCAAACTACCTGAGAAGCCAAAATTTGAGCCTTTAAATCACTGAATGTCTGCAGGAAAACGCAGAGGATATGTGTTATGGTAATACAGCGGGACAAAAATAGAACAATTTTACATAAAATGACTAACACTGAAATTCAGGACAACGATCAAACTTTCAGGATACTTAGCTGTAATGTTTAATTTCTTCTTTACCAAATTTTACACATCTAAGAACAATTGTAATGTGTATGATAGAGTTTATGAGGAAACTAATAGGTCCTCTTTCAAGCATCCGTATCATATTTGATTAAATAAAAAATGGAAGGAAAGAAAAGAACATTACCTGCTCACTTATAAGAATCAGGCTAAGCATTGGCCTGCTGATACTCCATTGATTACCACAATCCTCAAATAGCACCATCTCAAACATACTTCTAAGAATCTGATTTGATGGAGAAATTACTGGTTATCATCAATGAGAAAATTATGGAAAACAAAATTTGGTTTGGCTAATATTTTGCGAGAATTAATAATTTTGCAACAATAAACAAAATTGAAGCTGACAAACCAGTGTTTGTTGCTACAAAGAGAATTCGGCATTTTGATATTTAACATCCATATACACAACAAAGACATATTATCATATCATTTGTATAAGCGAGGAGAATTATCATATGTATTTCATACTACGAATTCGGTGAACTGTAATGTGTACAAATATATAAGGAAAGAATGTTATAGCTGGTTTATATTCAAAATTCAAAGTTTATTGCCCTTTCCTAAGATTTTAGCCATCTAAAATATAATTTATGGTGTAATTGTGCCACCGTCACCTATACATTTTAATATCAAGTAGACCAGTGTTCTAAGCTTTAAGAGAGTATAAGATTTTTTTGGTAAATACGCTAATTTACCTGTACAATGTTTGGCTACATGATATCATCGTATTAAAGTGTCTAGAATGAATGCATTCAGTGTTTTGTCATCCATGCTAAAACATGGTCACCACACCATGCTATAAGATGTTTCTATCTAGTACGCTAAATTATATACAACAAGCAAATTCACTATATGACGCTTTTTTAAGATTACACTAAAATATACCACTCAGAAAATGCTGTGATTTTTAAAACAAAATAACATGGTACATATTTTAAGAAAACGCAAGATTTGAGACCAAGTATGTGTATGGGCAGTGATTGATGGATGTTCGCCGATTCAACTGTCGACAATATTATAAATATACCTTTTTGTATATTATATTGTGTCTGTACATCATGTACATGCGTCCACGTGTATATTATAGCAAAACGTACATGTCGTATATGACACAGGAAATTGCCTGTCCCATGAAAAGTCAATTTTACCCCCATACCCTTAGTTCCAGTTTTTTGTGTGTGCATGTGTTGGGGGTGGTTTGAAAAAGGGGGGGGGGGGGGGCGCTGACAGTTTCAGTGTGCAACAAAGGAAATTTCCTGCAATATACAGCGTTAAAAGATCCCATGTTATTGAAAGAAAGAAAAAGGCTTACTCCAGGAAATAAATTCGGGCATTCGGAAACATGCCGAGCGAGATTAACTGCAGAAGTCGAAGGGGATGAGTCTGCAACAATGATGTTGTTGTAGTAGAATGTAGCCAGATTATCAATAGCATTAGCACACTGTGGATAAGCATAAAATAACCTCAGAATATATAAATGTAGTATTATTTATTTATTTTGCATAACAAATGTATTATCATATGTATTATTCACAATGCATGCATAGAATGCATGCATAGAACTGCGACGAACATACACAACCCAAGTTCACAATATTGGCGAGTGCTTAACCACAGTAAACAAAGCAACAAGCTTAGCAAATGTATCATGTCCATAGTTACTAATGGCGCAAGGCACAAATGCATCATGTCCATGTTTAACCATATATCATAGCTAATTAAACAAGACTAATATAACTCCACTTGATACAAATAGGTCTCCAAATAAACATTTTAAATTATTTCCCAAGAATGTCATTAAACATGATGTCATAAGCATAGAATATCATTTAATCATATAAATCATCCAGTGTTTGATCACTAATTTAGAATTCAAATTTTGAGTTAAAAGCTTGCAATTGTTGTTAGCGCCAAAATTTCATAGATAACTCATTTTGTATCTTTAAATTCATAAAAAAATGAAGAGACATGTGACACTTCATTATACTTCTTATGTGGTGTTAAACTGGTAAACTAATTCTGATTTGTATTACTTTTATTTGGTTATTTATATTTATATTACACCTCTTTGCTGTATACATCCATGACCATTATTGGGCACATTTCAATTATACTGAAGTACGAAGTTCATAACTCAAACCTTGTGTCTATTTATCCAAATATAAACTGAAGAGAACTAGAAAAGGTTATTGTATGAATAATTATAACTCTGACCTCCAAAAAAATTGCCATAATTTTCTGTGAAATAATTTTGATTGTGGGATTCAGTGTTATCACGTCGACGACTAGTCGAGAAGTCGCCCGGAGAGATTCCACGACTCTCGACTTTTGAATGTCCACGATGGTGGGCCAAATCGAGCCCAGAACCCTAATTCGAGCCCAGAAACCCTAGTTGAACTGAGTCGACATCGATTTTCCTCTTCGTATAATTCAGAAAGCAGTAAATCGAGCATCGATAAAAAAAAAAACCTAATTACATCTCGCTGCCTCGCCGCTGCTCCTCCTTCTTGCTCGTCCGCCACCAGTCCAGTATGTTAATCGATTTTTTTTTTCCATCGAAAAAGTTATTTCAGTAGCAGCTTTTGTTTATAATTAACTGAGCAGTTTTTAATTAGCTGATTTGTTCATAAGAATTAGCCCTGAATTGTTTTTAGTTAACTGATAAGTTTTTTTTTTTTTTTGACTGAGGAATTGTTTTTAATTAATGGCTCATCAGGATTTTTTTTTTTTTTTGGGACTGGATTGTTTTTAATTAAGGCTGATCAGTTTTTAATTAACTGATAATTAACGGCTGATCACTTTTTTGAATTTGAACTTGAACCTATTATTATGTTATCTTTGTTGAATTTGAACTTATTATAAATTTATAATTATATCTAATTATATTATATATTTAAGTCTAATAAATATATGTATATAAAAGACTTGTCGACTAGTCACGACTAGTCAGACGACTTGTCGACTAATCTTCTAGACGGTAGTGGCTCGACTGGCGTCGTGATAACCTTGGTGGGATTACTTGGATCTAACGCTTTTTAAATTAATTAGATTGAATAATGAATTTGAATGCATACAAACAGAGAACTAGTTTTTACATATCAATTACTAAATGTGTTTATTGTCAAGCAAATTTAGGGAATAACCGGCCCTTCAGTACTTCAAAAAACGAATTTATTTGTAAATCCAACTGTATGATGAATGCTATTGTTAATGCATTTTGGATCATGAGAACAGAATAAAAGCAGAGTTATAAAATACACCCCCCCCCCCCCCCCCCCCCTTTCCTTCCCTCTTTCCCCAAACCAAAAACAAAAAAAGCAGCTAAAGAGATGCATCTTTTGTGTCCTTCAGCGAGTCCTCTTATGTACGCCACATCATGGGATCAAAATGTGCAACCACCAAACCATGATGCACCCTGCACCTGATGTGTCTTTCATAGTTATGATTAGGCCTAAACTTGAGCAGTAAAAACTTTCCACTCAGTATAGGAATTAACAGCACTACAATTTATGCTACATCGACAAGGAAATAAAAATTTGAAGGGGCACTCAACAGGACAAAGAATAAGATGTGTACCTGTGAGGAGATACCAGTATCAAGTCCCTTCAAACCAGATTCAACAGACCCAACAATATGCGCGAAGGTGTTTGTATCCATATTTAGAATAAAGGATATATGGTTGCTGAATAAAACTTCCATAAACCCAAAGTAAGCCTTTGAAAGCTGAAGATCAGTAGTAATACAACATTGTTAAGAGTACTCAGAATACATAAACCAATTATAAGCAGCTACATGTAACAAAACATTTTTGAATTAATTTGAATGCAAGATCGAACCTTTCTGTACGACATTATATGATTCAACGGAACAGAGAGGGTCATCTTTAGAGCAATATCAAGGGCATCGGCAAGTGCTCTGTCACCATACAACTCGAACACACCAAAGTTAACATAATTTCCACCCATTGCTGCAAGAAGTGACAGACAGTTAGCAAACATAATAGATACCTCATAAAAAGGATCCTAATGATGAGTAGAAATTATACGGCAGAAGGATTTTAGTGCCAATTCTTATAAGTGAATTCCGCCCACGTACCCAAGCAGAGTTTAGTATCTCACTCAACACTCGTCTCTTTTGAGATATCAAGTTCTCAACCAAAATCTCTGCTCTATTGTGATGTTTGAAATCGTGCATTTCCTTCACTATAATTTTTTACTTACGCAAAAAAAATATCCGCCCATTAATTATTTAATAAACCCATTATTCCTATTTGTTATTTTTTTATCCAGGTAGGACAATGAATGATTTCGTATCATTTTCCTCTTATTTAAAACGAGAAGAAAATTAGTATGCAACCAATTATCAATATACTAACAAAAAATAATCTTCTTCTGGTGCAACAACTCCCTTTTTAAGCAATTAAAAAACATTCTTTTTCTTTCAATTTTTCTAGACAATACAAGTTTTGAAAAATTCTTTAAAAATATCAACTTCAGACTACACCGAGATGTACATCCAATATACACATATCTTGATCACAATTCACTCGACATGAGGTACCGTGTACGAAATCTCAAAACAAGACATTATCCAAACCCAAGTATACATCTTAATTCCTAAGTATTCATGTACATATGTATGTATTATATATAGGATATGCTACATCTCATTTTTGATACACCCAAACTATTTTTTATATCCACATAAAAAAAAAAAAAAAAAAAAACGCTTTTGCAAACTAAGGGTGGCAATTAGACCTAACCCGATGGACCCAGACCCGACCGACGGGTCGGGTTTTGTCGGATCTGAACTATATACATTTCAAAAATCTGGACCCGATCCGGGCTCCGGGTCGGGTCGGTTTGGTTGAATAATAACACTAAAAATACATATATTTTAATGCTTTTTGGTTGGGTCTTTCGGGTCGGGTCAATGCGGGTCGGATTTGATCGGGTCTTAATTGTATTTCTCATCATGTAGAGTTGTAGACCCGACCCCAGACCCGTCGGTTCGGTTAGGGTTTTTTCGGGTCAGTTTGGGTTGTTGGTTTTCGATTCTTATTGTCAGCCCTATTGCAAACATGCTCTTGGAATATACTCAAGATCTCCTTCTGAAACATTTGGTTGTTTTACTTATTCTTCAATATTTAATATATTATATCAATCGACGGGTAAAATCAATGTTTCAAACGATTGATGTTGGCATAACATTTTGAACTTATAAAACTCAAAATGACAGAAAATTTTAAGGAGCTGATGTTGGAAATCAGTAAAATTCATCGAAGTATAGGTTGATTTCTAATTGTATTGCTTTACAAAATATAGGGTGCAGAAAGAGTTTTACTGAAGAACCAATGTCCTGAAAGATAAAGGTGTATATAAAGTATTTTTACGCTACCAAACGAAAAAATTAAACAATTGAATTAATAAATGTTCAAAAAGTAAAATCAAACATTCAACTTAACTATACACCAGAATATATATAATTTTTTAAAAAAAAATCCAAACAATGAACGAACGAAATATTTCAATACAACTCATGCAGCAAACGAAAAATTCCAAACTATAATTTAGTTTCTACCTCTTTCCCTTTTTAATGGGAAAATCGGTTTCAAAAATATCCAGAAATCAGTTTCTGAAACCAAATCATCAATCAATTTTGAAAACCAAATTGGATATGAACCAATTCTAAAATGAGTTTTGAAACGAGTCGATTTCAAAACCGTTTCTAGATCGGTTTAAAATTATTCGAGCATTAAGATATATGAATAAATTCAAAGAGGCAAATCTTTTTTTATGTTTGGAATTGGCACAATATCGCGAAGTGGCTGCCTTAGCTCAATTTGGCTCAGACCTTGATGCAGCGACTCAGGCATTACCCAACAGAGGTGTGGCTTACAGAAGTGGCTAAACAACCACAATATTCACCATTTCCAATTGAAAAACAAATTGTAGTGACTTATGCAACTGTCAAGGGCTTTTGTGAGTCTTACGCATAACATCAGCCTTAATAGTAAAACGCCTTTGCAATTGTGCATCCACCCATTTCTGCACACCTAGCACTGAGCTACGACTCACACGCATTTTTCAAAACAATGTCAGAGATGAGATGAGTTGTAATCGATCCAAATATATATATATATATATATATATATATATATATATATATATATATATATATATAGATTCAGCTAAGTGTTAAGGCAACAATGAAATTGTCTTCCATAACCAAGCATAAACTACACTTAATACTAAACGACTTTATTCTATTCAGATTTCGCAAGGTATGCGGCTTCTATTCTGAACTTTGACCAGTAAGTATGGTCATTGGGAATCAATCATGGCAATGTTTTTGCCATGCGAGTTCACCCTTTGAACTCCAATGTTTTAAAGGCGGCTAAAAGTTCAATACTTGCACTTCAATTGCCAAAAACAATGAGAACATTAATATTCATACTCGATTTTTCTGTGATAAACTTGAAAAACAACTTCACCAAATTTTACAATTTATTTACACATGATGTTGAAAAAACGTGAAATTTTGCCACTAGATTAAATCGTTTTTTATTTATGAATTTCCAAACTCATAATACTATTTTTTTCAAAATATTTTTTGAATTGTATAATTTTTTTACTTCTAAATTTTGAATTTGAAATTTTTGGATCTTGAATTCAAGATTTCGAATTCAATAAAAAATTGATTTTGTAACATTTCAAGTTTATTGAATTTCATCTTGTAAAATTTTTACATGTACATTTTAACTTAATGAATTTACAACTCTAATGCATATGTCCACGGACACATGATAATCAAAATTAACATTTCCTCTTTTTCTAACCCTCGCAACTTATAAACCTCTATATCACTAGAGCCATTAATTAATACCAGAAAAACCCAAAATCCATCGACATATGTTTCCCAAAATCAGATAAATGTCTGATATCGGGAACAAATGAATAAGGATGCAAAGGCATCCGCATGTGAAAATTATATGTCCAATTTTTGTCAAGATTATTGTTTATATTATGTGCGTTTTAGTACAATGAAAGATACGTTTTTATTGTTTTATCAAGTTAATGGTTTATGCCATAGGAATTTAATGCATACAAACTACTCAAAACCATCTATTATCATTATACCTATTTAATTTTCACACTTTTTACAACCAACCGGATTGAGAAAAAAGTTGCTAAAACCAAAACTATTTATGTTCTTTGATTTATCGATCGTTAGCGGATAGTATAATTATCTAATATTTGTATGTATCTGCAGCTGCATGCATCGTACAACTGAAAATGACTTCCAATACGAAGGTGAATGCGACACTATCTGCATCCAAAAATATTCACTGATAGGCCTATATATAACCCTAACCTCAAAGATACGGAAAACTATATGCTGAAACCCAATTTCCTGCATCCTCCTACAGTACCTATCATGGTTAGGCACTCAATTTGAATGTATTGGATATTTATTAATCACCCAGTTCACCATGAATTGAAGCTACAACTTCTAAGGTTTACGATAAGAAGAATAACACATAAAAGGTCAAAACAGCAAATGTTCTTTCGACTGAACTAATAGAAGTTAAATGCAAGGAACAACACAACATAAATAACATTATCAAAATTTAAATGGTTAACAGAAAATTACCCCTTTGTAAAATAGTTAGAGATATCCAAATACCCTTATATTTGTTGGCGTAAATATCAGATGTATTAGGAAGAGAGAGAACCCTTGAACCATATGCTACAATTAACTTGCTAACTTCTCGAAATAAGAGAATTCCATTTACTGAAGATGGATCAAAAGTCAAACGTTGTGACTTATTCAAGACGAACTCGGCAATGAACTTCAACAATGGAGTCGTAACCTGTAAAAGTAATAATTTTGAATTCTTTTGCAAACTTTACACGTGAATACAACAGATCAATTAGAAACTATGTATGCTGCCCAAACAATGAAAAATGATGAAACAATACATTAATTTGTTCATCTTGGAAACATATAAAATGAGATATAAGCTAACTCAATTGATCAAGACACGTGATAAATGCAAAAGAAAGGAAATTTACCTCAGGTATGTCTGCCCAATGTGAAATTGCTTTTAAAAGAAGTGGCATATGAGCAGGATACAGCCAATCAAAAAGTAGCCCATATGTTCTGCGACTGCAGAGGAAATGGCAACAAATAAATCAGTCATAATATTTGTTTTATAATGGCACACTTCAAATATGTCACTTCACATGCCTATTGGTGGCCATTGCTATTCCTCTCAAATCCCTCATTAAACCAATAAATGCATATTTTGCTTTATCTGTATGAAACGCTGCATCCGGATTTGACTCCAGCAACAACAAAGCCTACAACCACATATCAAATATAACAAATCAATTCACTTCCCAGGCTAATAAATATTTATGTCACGCCGCATTGTTCACTAAGCATAAAACAGAGCACGGTAAATTTGTTTATGTGTAACCATGCAAAATTGCATTGGCATGATGAAAAGGAAGAAAATTGATTTCAACATAAACTTGATAAATTAAATTTGGAATGTGTGCCTGTATGCATCGATTCGTAGATGCCCGTTCCCATACCTGTAAAAGTGGATCCATAGATGATCTGAATTTGATGGGGCTGTCATCCATAAAAATTAAATAGCCAAGAGAATAGTAAAAGGTTGTCCTGCAGCGGGAACACCTAAACTCTTCGAGAAATGGAAAATTTTCCCTCTGATTTGCAGAATTTACTCTAGTCAGTTGGCAACTATTTTTCAAAATAAAGTTGGTTTTTTAAAATTCTTTTGATCAAAAGTTACCGTGTGGTTTGCAATAATGAATTTAACAGTATCCAACTTAAGCATCAGTTTGCCAGTCATGTAACTACAAACAACTCAAAAATGTCAGTAAAGTAATGAAGAAAAGGCTAGTTATTAGTTTTTACAGAACAGCGAACTAACCCAGATGCTAACTCCTGGAATAGGGACAGGGTGTGCATGATAACCTCCTCACACTCCAAAAATTAAATAATTGAGGATGATCAGTAAAATATATATTAAGAACAACACAAGGGGAACTACACGTAATGGAATTGAACAGTCACCTCTGTATAGTATTTCAGGTTTGTAGCAACTTTTCCAACAATGATATTGAGGAGGACTAAATGATCATGGATGCCAAGAAGTTCAGACAACCTTGAATATAATTGCTGCAGGAAAACTGTGTCATAAAAGATTGTAAATGGTAGAATGAATTATACTACGCTTGACAGAACTTTTTACCTTTGATGAATGTACTGCTTGATCACCAACGTATGTCTTTCTAAAATTTTGAAAAAAAGTAATAATGGCTCGATCAAGCCTCTGCTTGCTTACTTGACGGTATCTCTGTTAGGAAACTACAGTTAGGTACACTGAAATATTTTAAAATATAAATGTATGTGCATGATACAAAATAAACCACTAAGTGATAAACATGCAGATGAAAGTTGAGATACACTGGTTAAAGTTTAAACGGGAAAAAGAAGGCCAAAATAGCAAGAGCATTTGAAAATTTCCACTAATAGCTCTCACTGTTATCCAAAATAAACCTCAGCAACTCTATTTGAGAGGTGGGTTCAATGGTTAAAAATATATATGAAGAACATAACAGGAGATACCATAATAAAAATACATAAATCTGATTTATCCATGCTTATTCCTAACTTGTTTGCATCCCTAACTGCTAAGCATTTTGTAACACTCGTGGAAGTGAATAAAAAAGTTCATGCAACAGTACATGAAACATGCATGTATGTATGTATGTATGTATGTACATATGTACATACATATGTGTGTGTGTGTAAACATATGTATATGTGTGTGTGTGTGTGTGTGTGTGTGTGTGTGTGTGTGTGTGTGGAAATTACACTGCCAAAAAGCAATGGGACGTCATATACAGTCCATTTTTGTTTCTTTTAAGTATTTGTTTAAAATAAAGGAAATAAAAATCATAAACTTTGTGTTTGAGCACATCAAGTGTGTCATGCACTAGTTATACTAGTATGATCAATGTAAACTTATCATGAAGGAAGGTTGAACCTGCTGCTTATGTACACTAATTAATATATATTTAAATTGGCAGTAATTACAAACATCATGTTTTGAATATGGACTGTCAAAAGGATTTTACAACGGGATTCAAATAGCAAATCGCAAATTTTAAACTTTAAATCTAATTGGGATCCAAATCGTTGATTCAAAAGATCCATATTTAAGGTTTGTGCATATTTATTTTTGATGTTTGAACTTCTACACTTGAACTTAAAACTGAGTTTTCTCTTGTTACATTTTTATTATTGTTCAGAAAACATTAAAATTGGAACTGATCCAAACAAGTATATTAAATATACCAGTATTGATCGGGTGATTATTCATGTAGTTTTAAGTGGATATGAAGTGGAATGTAAATCGAATCGTAAAGGGAAGGATTTGATCCAAAACACAATGTAAATCGTAGGATTCTAAGATTTTGGATAAAGCTCAAACATGCACACAATGCAGAAATACAACAACATGGAAATTTAAAAGGATATTCATGTGACTTTAAGAAATGGCAAAAATGGTAAACATACGTAAATCCTACACAAACAAATCTATTCATTAATAGTATATGTAGGAAAATAATAAGAACAATCGCTGTTCTAATAGCACGGTTGTGCATGTGTGTGAGAGCCACGAAAGACACATGCTTCCCTTAAAATAATATGGTCAATTACAGCAAGGTGGCACTATATTATTATCATAAACATTACAGGATGATCAAAGAAACTGGAATATTAATATGACTATTATGTCTGTCCATATTTCCATAAACACTTCAATATAAGGACAAACTGAAACAGTTGGCCACTTATCACCATATTTCACCATGACTGAGTGATTGTTTAAGAAATAAAATGTGGTCATGTATAATCCTAATAATGTGTTGGAAGGAAAAACAATGATCTAATCAACAAAAGTGTAGACAAACACGATACAGATATTATAATGCCAGTATAACAACCCACTTTGAAAACTATAAAACGCATACTGTGTTAGCAAAAAAAAAAAAAAAAAAAAAGGTCAAACACTGCGGTAGATGCTATGGGTAACCAATGATTGGAACATAATCATTGATTGTAGATTGTGAATGTAGCCTCTTGATTGTCGTTAATTATGAGTCCAACCTACAAAATCTCAGAACTAAATTCAGCAAAATATGGAAAAATAAAATAAAAGAGGAAATCATGTAAATGACACATGGCATTTTATTATATTCCGGTGTTGCCTACGTTTCATTTTAATTTGATTTTATTATGCACTTTCGCTAATTTCTAGAGAGAACAACAATTAATAACTCGAAATCTACTACAAATCCGAGTTAAAAAACAGAAAACTCTCCCCTTGGTGTGAAAAAGTTGGATCTCCTTTTCTGATCATGTTCCTGCACTAATAGGTGTACAGGAACGAGCTACAGCTTTAGATTCAACCTCCTTCATTCGGAAAGTCGGAGTGCTATTTTGTAAAATATCTCCACTGACAAAATTAAGTAGAAGAATAGGACCAAGTTGCTCAGCTCACAGAAAATATCATACCAACCAGCGTAGTCAATAGCGAATAGCGTAAAACAGCAGCGCAAGGCTTGCGCTATGCGCTATTTTGCGCTAGGCGCTATAACGCGCTATAATGTTTTTTTTACACAACTAATCGAATTATCATATGTAACTGAAATTTAATGCTTTTGTAGCAAATTTTGTGCCATATCCAAGATGTTCAAGGCTCTAAATGCAATGCTAGCATACTTTATGCATGTGTTATCATTATTTAATGTTAAATGTAATTATGTTAGAGAAAAATTAGTAATTTCATATTGTACATTCAAAATTATTGATGGATAAAATATACTTATGATGAAATTTACTCTTGTTTGTGAGTTATGATGAGATTCTACCAAAAAAAGCATGAAAAGTACAATTCACATAAAATATAAAAGATCTTAGAAAAAAGTTAACACAGGAAAAATGCATGAAAAGTACAATTCATATAAAATATGAAAGCATGTATGTTCATCTAGAAAGTAGAAAATAGTTTTTTTTTTTCTTTGAAAAAAATCTCAGCAAAAGGTTAACATAAGAAAAAAGCACAAAATAAAACCTATATCCGCAAAATATCTCAGAAAAAAAAAAGCCCTGAAACCGTATGTCCATCTAGAAAGTAGATAAAAGGGGGAAAAAAGACATGGATAGTTTAAAATTCAGATTTAGAGAAGGAGAAAACAAAAGTAAAGCCAATCACAAAATCAAATGAATAAAGCATTTAACAAACTAATTGAAGTCAGCGTCAGTTTTTCTAGCAGCAAAAATTGATTTGAAGAAGAAAATAATTTTGCATTAGTTTAGAAGTTGATTCACTTGTTGCGTAATTGTCTAAATAGGAAACAAAATGGACTTCTTAGGTTATTATTCAAATTAAATGGGCCAGACAGGGCTTCTTTACACACTCACCAAACCTTTAAAAGAAAAAAGAAAAAATAGCGTGCTATTTATCGCTATACGCTATTGATAAAATAGCGCTCTATTTCTGCGCTATAAGGGACCCTTGAACTATAAGAAGTAGAATGACGCAGCCTATGCGCTATTTGGCGCTATAGCGCGCTATAGTGCTCGCTTCGATAATACAGATATCAACCATTACTGACCAATGGACTCAAGAAAATTTTCATTCTCGCTTCAATGTGTAGTGTCCTGTCCGTCAATCCACCATTGCTTCATACCTAAACTTCTAGTGGTAATCCAAGACCAAAATCCATTAACTACTCATTAAGGATTGATAAACTCGCCGATTGGTATCGATCAATGCCATCGATCGGTAACGACCAATGTCATCGATCGTTCACGATCGATAGTACTTGGCCATTTTCCCAACTCCCTCTATATAATGCATACATTTTTTTTATCATTCTAAAGTCCATAATTTGAATCATCGTGAGTGAAAAGCCACGAATGACATATTGGATTCAACTTTATTCAAATCTACCATATAAACTAACCGGATGTGCATATTTTGTTTCTTAAAATACTCCAATGTTGTTTCAAATTAGATGCCCATATATACATATATATATATAGATAGACACACACACACACACACACACACACACACATATATATATATATATATTGATCATATCATAGAACTTGTCTAATCAACTTTATTCGGCGGATGCGTGTGTGATATATACATACGAGGAGCGTTCAACTGTATCCCAAAAACGGAGCATCACAATAGCCACCTTATTTCCACCACTCATAGTAAAATAAATTAGTGGGATAGAGAGTTAGTGGGATGTGTGGTGGAAAGGGGCTAAATGGAAGATGCACCATTTGGGGTGCTCATGATCCTCTCTCTCTCTTTCTATATATATATATATATATATATATATATATATATATATATATATATGTATGTATATGTATATGTATATGTATGTATATGTGTGTGTATATGTATGTATATGTGTGTGTGGGGGGGCGCATACGATGTTACACAATGCAAAATGTTGGCCTACTAAAAGGTAACGCATCCAAAAGATAAGTGTAGCAGAGATGCATATGTGATGTTATATGATGCAGAATACTACCCTACTAAAAGACAACACAATCAAAAGATAAGTGGAGCAAATATATGTATGTTGCAATGGAGCTCTGAGCATACAAGACGAGACCAAATTAGAAATGATGATACAAGCGATAAACTTTAAGTTGCACCAATTGAAAAGAAGCCGATCCACCACCATTTTAGATGGCTTGGACATCTCTAAGGAGGTCTCAAAGGCGCCTATGCGCGCTCGAATTATAGACTGTACCGAATGCTCAAAGAAAGATAGGTCGACCAACATGACATGAGTGAAAGTAATAAAAGGGGACTTGAGAAATTAGAATATGTTCAAAGAGCTGGTGCTGGACAGCAGCACGTAGAAGCTAGCGATCCATGTACGAAAACCATGAGCTTAGGGTTATCTTAGGGAGAGTATCATAAGTTTTAGATGAGGATCAACTAAAAGTTACTTTTTATGAGTATCATACTTTTTATGAGTCATATCTTAAATTTCTTCATTTAATCCTATTTAAAAATCTCTTAATAAGCAATTCAACACACAATACAGATCAACTAAAAGTTTACTAATCCTTAATAAAGAAAGGATAGATGACGATGATCTAATATCACATCTATCCTTGGTAGTTGCAGTTTGTGGCCATGTGGTTGTAGCTGTGATGTTGGGAAAAGATCTGATTCTATTTTACTGATGGATAATATTTACTCTAACCTACACACACACACACACACATATATATATATATATATATATTCATAAGTTGCACAAATTTATCCAAAAAATATTCTTTTGTTATTGATGTTAGCCAGATATCTAACCAAGTTGCTTTTTACGAGTCATATCTTGGATATTCTTTGATTTTTCTCTATCACTCGAAATTATAAGTACATTGGTTAGCAAAAGATCTTATTTGATTATGTTAGGTAACATTAATTATTTGTGATGTTTCTTGTTTTATTCTTATCATTATTTAACCGGCATTTTTGAAACTTCACATCTACACCGATAAAGGCAAACACCAAAGATATTATTAAAGATTCGTACATGCATGTATGTATACTTTTTTATGTTCTAGAATTTAATATTTTAAAATCAATTCTAACCACGCATTTTTATCCCAAAAACAACCTATATTACATCGAGGTTGCGATTATTTTAACTAAGTATTTTGTTTGAAGAATTTCTTCGCAAATTACATGTTCCAAAGCACCCACAATATAATATAAAATATTGACATGCATTTCAATCTCATTCATAAACAGTTCACAACTAAGTTAGTTTTTGCTTCAACGATGACAAATTATGAAACTAAGTCTAATAAAATGAATAATAGTCATGGACTTTGATGGTCTAGATAGCATTCTTAGTCATGCAAAAATATTCATCAAAAATATTTTCAGCTCTACCATATATAATCTTTTTTTTTTTATATTGGCACTCTTAAGACCTATAATAGGGAAACAAATATGCTAAAAACATTGTTGTCAAAAATTATGGAAATCCTACGATTTGAATCCCGTTTCAAGTCGGATCTCTCTCTTTACGATTCAAACCCAGTTAATACCGCACTTTAAGAAAATCACTTGGTCCAAATTAATATATTCAATATACTTATTTGCGTTTACAATTCTAATTCTACCCATTTTCAAAACAAAATTGGAACAAAAAAAAATGATGTTTTAGGTTCAGATGTAGAAGTTCAAACATCAAAATTAATTCCAAAGTGTGTGCAAATTTTAAAATAAAGATTATCTGGATTCACGATTTGAGATTTAAATCCCGTTTCGACATAAAATTTGAATTGTACTGTTTACAATTTGCATCTCATTTTGAAAACCTTGCTAAACTTCATATGGGTTTACACATACTGAACTAATGTTACCGACACAATGACATTTTTTTTTAGACACTAAGGACATTAGTCATTTGTATTATTAATTTTATTTTTCACATGTTGAATGCTTATCATTTGCAAAAAACATGTTACCTTGCACATACAAAATGTATACCATTGTACTAATTAATCTACCTTGAATACATGGAGGGTTCATGCCAATGCACCTCGTTTAAAATTAATGAAATGAATATATTGTCGCACATATACTCCTAAACGATCGGAGAGTAGTTGAACTTTCCTCATTTTCAAAAATATAAAACACGACCATCGTAGACCGTATAGCATTATATGTGCAACAAGTACAATCTCATATACATATATATATGTGTGTGTGTGTGTGTGTGTGTGTGTGTGTGTGTTGTGTGTGCGTGCTTTTCAAGTAGCTAATTGGATAAGGAAATTGATTAAACTTGTATTATCCCATTAAATGTCGACTATCATGATTAATTTCAGATTATGATGTGATGTCTGTAAAACATTCGATTGTTATTGTTTGATATTAAGAATGAAAACAACTAAATATAAAAGGCATCTATCATGAATAAAAATAAGGACAAATTTTTAAACTAGACTCGTGGAAATAATTTGTAATAAAAATAGGTCTGTTTCAGAACTTACAAGTAAGTTTGTGCATTTCACAAACGTGCATGAACAGGCGCATTTTTGGAATGCGCAGGTTTAAAAAAAATGCACATTTCAAAAACGTGCATGAACATTTGTGTTCATGCACATTCCAAAACGTGTATGAACAATTTTGTTCATGCGCGTTCATGGACCACGCATAGACGATTTCGGGTTATATCTAGACAGCCCCTCCTCTTCTTTCCATTCAACTCTCTGCTTCAATTTCTCTCAAAATCCCTAACTCCAAAACCCAAATCTCACTCGCAGATTCATTCAAAACATCAAATTATATATTTTCCATCCTCAAAATCTTAGAAAATGGAAGAAGCTTCAACATTTTCTCAAAGAAAAGGTAAAAATTATAAAGATTTTGTATATGTTTTCTAATCATTAATTTAATGGGTTTTAGAGATTTTGCATATGTTTTCTAATCATTTCACTAATAGATGTTATAAGTATGATTTAAATATCGATATTGGATTTAGTTATGTTTAGGGTTTGCAATGGTTGTGATATAACATTGTATGAAAAATTTGAAGTAGAATTAGAGTCTGAAACGATTGATCCAAGTGTTCTCTACTGGCGAGAGGAGCATCGTAGCAACAATCAAAAACTTATGGAGGTATATTTGTATACTTGTGTAAGGTCATTATTGCATTAATAATGTCATTAAGCTTTTAAGTAATTTTGTGTCATATATTAACATTTAATTGAATGGAGCTTCAAAAGTTCAACCTCTTGATCATTCGAGCAAATTAAAACTCATACAATGCAAAGATCCTCGAATAGAAGGATATCTTCGAACGACTGCATTTGGAGTGTACTGCGGATAGATTATAATATTATATTAGGTTAGATCACGGACTTACCACCGCATTGTGTGACAGATGGAGACCGAAAACTAATATGTTTTAGAGTTAGAGAAATGACTATTACTTTCTTTGATGTTGAGAAATTACTGGCATTGGCGTCGGTGGCAATCCTGTTATTTTTTTATGATTCTCAGTCCAACTAAAGAATTTATGAAATGAGAGGTGTAGTCTTCTAAAAATCAATTTTAACAAGGATTGAAATTAGAATGAGATGGTTCAGGGACGTTTTTAGGGGGCCCCTTCATGCTGAGACAACAGATGTCGGGTTACAGCAACGAGCTCGTCCTGTAATTTTATACATCTTAAATCTTGACTTTTTGCAAGTCATTCAGAAAGACAATATTATTTTGAAGTATTTGCCATTTTTAAAAGACTTTCAACAATTTCGTTATCATGCTTAAGGTAGTGCAGTGCTCTCAAACTTGTACAACGAATTGTCAGCTGTTGAATTGCGAAAGTCTAATTTTGTAAGTGACTGAATGTGTTTATTGCATGTATATATATCATTGTCATTTTATTATCAATTTCACATTACTAGCGCTTGTTATTCCCTATTTAATTCAATTTATTTTAATTATGGTCGTGGGTCTATCTGACAATTGATCAATCTAATGTACAAGTCCCAGACAATTTAGATCATTATCTTTCGTATGGTTGCCAGTAAGTATGAATAATTATCAGTATGGTAATTCTAAAAATTAGTTATATTTCGCATTGTTAATTTTCTTATTGATGGAACGTGGCAAAATATTGGACGCTAAAAATGTCCAATTTTATCGCAATGAATTGCACTTACTTCCATTTGAGGATGTTACTTCAGATCAATATGGCTTAGCTCTTGACACAACGAATTATCTAATGGATCGATATAAATATTTGATGAATAAGACTCGAATGGTTTGTTTTTTTGACTCTGAGGATCATTGTTTGGATCAGATAATAAGACAATTTAGTTATATTTTTCAACATATCCCCAATTTGGTTGTTCCAATTACTGAAAACCTTGAAGATTGAGGGGAGTACATCAATGAAACCATCTATCTGTGGAATGATAAACTTTAGAACATGATTGTTGAGCAAACGCCTCCTATTATGTTGGCCGAATACAAATATTGATATTGGAAAATAACTCATCGTTTCATATTGAAATAATCTTGAACACCACTGAAACATGATGTAGTTAGCAAAATTTACATTGTTATCGATATGATCGAGAATATTGAGAAAAGCCGCTTTGTGCCTGAACAAGTGGAAGTGAAATACGTCAGACTGGAAAATTTAATACATGCAATTTTAGGTCGAAACAAATTGCGTAGACCTCACCGCCTCCTCCGCCACACCTGCCTCAACCTCAAGAAACTCCTCTTGTTTGACAATGGGAACCCAATGTTGAACCAGTGTAGTCAATAGCGAATAGCGCAAGGCTTGCGCTATAGCGCGCGCTATTTGGTCCACTTTTTTTTATAGCATTTTTTAATAACTTATCAAGTATATTATATCTAATTGAAATTTAATTCTATGTTTTTGCATGTTTCATGCCATATCCAAACCTTCCAATACTCCAAGCACAAAAACTATCATACTTTATTCATGTACTAAATATTTGTTGATGTAAAATGCAATTATATTAGAGAAAATTTAATAATTTTATATTATACATTAAAAATAATTAATGGCTCATAATATATTTGTCTTATAAAATTTAAAATCTAGTCTTATATGTGTGAATTATGATAAAATTTATTCTTGTTTTGTGAGTAATGATGATAAAATTATACAAACAAAATGCATGAAAAATACAATTTTGTATAAACTGTAAAATATTTACTAGTGACAGGAATTAAGTAAGAATATAAACAACAAAAAGCAACGAAGTAAAAATAAAAAAAGTCAAAAACTATAATTATAAGTAAGTTATCTTGTGTTTAGAGATCTCACTTAGAAGAGAAGGAAATATTTTGATACTTTAAGGGTAGCAAAAAAAATTGTTGTCTAGCATACTAGACATATTGGAACTGCTTTTAGATATTGCATGCATCTTTTTTCTGATGATGCTCAAACAAACAGAAGAGTCTTTATTGTTTCTAGATATTGGATCTAATAGCCTAAACCAAAGAACATAGATATAGAATGGTGTATCTGGACAACGGTCCAACCAAGTCAAGTTCTCAGTAAAAAAATATTTGTGAAATGCGTTGATAAAACATGATGGAACGCTAGCTAAAACAATATGCAAACCGTAGAAGGAAAAAAGAATGCATACAAAATCAAAAAACATTGTAGATATGGTTACATCTCAATGGGTCTGGGCTTTAATTACTATACAAAATTAAAAAATCAAATAGCGTTATTCTGCGCTATGCACTATTTTGCGCTTCGATAAAATAGTGCGCTATTTATGCGTTATAGGGAACCCGTACGTTAATTTAGGTTCCATAGCGCAGAGCTTGCACTATGCGCTATTTGGCGCTATAGCGTGCGCTTTGATAACACAGTGTTGAACAAGTTGAAGAAGACACTATCTAGGAAGGCAATGTTGAACAATGTCAAGTATTGGGACAATGGCTGCATTGGTGAATAGAGATTAGGACTGAAACTTGAGATTTTTGGTTTGCTTTGAGAATGGGAGATGGAAGCAGCCTGTGCTGAGATAGTGCAAAATGCGTTTGAGCATTCAAAAAATGCTCATGAACAAATTCCTCCATGTGCACTTTTGGAATGTTCAAACGTTTTTCTGCACTATTTCAGCATAGCATGCTTCCATCTTCCCCCTTTCTCATCCATCCTCTAAACAAACCCGAAATCTCAAGTTCCAACCCTATTCCATATTCACCAACTACTTCATGCCAAAACCTTTTTTGATTTTTAATCTATCAGTAACTCACAACTACTTCAATCTTCTAATCAATTGCAGATTAGGAAAGTTATATATTTTTTTCATTTTTTTCTTTCATTTGCAATGTCATTGATTGTTCATCTTATGGGTTTTTACATTTGTTTTATTTAACAAAACTTTTTTAAAACATGAAAAATTGAGAAATTGACTATGAAACTTTAATGACACATTATGACGACTTTAAATGAAGTGATGTATCGGTGTTGACAGTCACAAAGACACGGCGGATTATGTTCCGAGACACAATTCGATCCAATACCGCATGCAATACAATCTGAAGCAACAACACTAAATGCTCATTTACGTGCAGTTGTAGCAAAACAAAGACCGGGTCAACAAATCTTCTAAGATGAGATTATGCTTGAGCATCTACATCATGTTCCTACTGATATGCCAACCGACACATATCCAAAATATCGTTGTGGAGATGAATGTGTGGCCATTTACAATACTGAACTAATGCAGGACGAAAATTTTATGGTTGAGGTTCATACAACGAACATAAGATGAACCCCGAAGAAGTTCAATGTTGTAATTATTTTAAATGGTCATCCTCCACTGTGTGTAAGGAAATTTCAATATGCCCTTGAAATGCAGGCTGAAGTGAGACGTTTGGGAAGGCATGTGCAAGATTTGAAAGGAAGCGGTTCGAGTTAAAGCACTTGTTGGACATGATTATGTCTACCGAGTTGTTTTATTTCGTGTAATATCTAAATTTCCATATTTTTGTTCAAACATGCTCTTTGATAATAGCTCTACTTCATTGTATCATATTTAATGATGTACTACGACTAGCCTGATTTGTAATGTATTTGATTTCATGACGACGCTGAATGTCGGGAAATGTTATATTTGTCATATATGTGTGATTTGGATATATACATTGCAATGCACAAAATTGATGCTAGTTGTTGTCCTGGAGGTCAAAACATAAGTTATGCATTCCATAAACGCACATGAACAATTTAGTTTATGCGCGTTAAGGGAATGCGCAAACTTACCACTCAACGGACCAAAACATACCTAGTCTCATAATAAGTTCTGAAACAAACCCATTTTTATTATAAGCTATTTCCACGAGTCTAATTAAAAAAATTGTCTTGAAAATAATAGTTTGAAATAGTCCAATCATTAAAATAGCATCATGTTTACATCCAAGGATGGATGTATAACATCAACGTGTCAACCTTTCAATAAGTATTGATTAAATATACTCTGTAAAATGTTTTATTTTTACTTGAAAATTCAAGCAGCATATCTTTATATGTTAATTTTGCGGCACATCAATGCATTTCAGATTATATATTTACGATTCCCATACATTTTGAAGCTATTTTAGGCTTTGGTAAAACCAGAACCACGTATACTTCGCTCAATATGAACAAGTTGTTCAAATTCATCGACATGAATGTTTCTCCCATCTGTACTAAGGTCAGATCAACCTCAAACGAGCTTTTTCTCTTTTTCAAGAATACAACTATATAGGAGTGTATAAAACTGTGCCAGCTGTATAAGTATTATATGTTATGATTTGTGATATTTATCACATGGATATTGAAGATCAAGATATTTTAGGATTTTTTATTTTATGCAAATTTTAAGGAGAGAAAAATATATTTTGTGCAAGTTTCAAGGAGAAAGATTTATTTTGTGCTAGTTTTTGAGGAAAATATTTTCAGATCTGGAGGATATTTAGGATTTAGAGAAAATTTCGGGAATTTCCATATGCTTTCTATTTGCCTATATAAGCATGTCATCAGGGATAGATTTATTTGCACTTTTTGAGGGAGAAAAACTTGTTTTTGTTTTTAGGGATTGAGATATCTTCTCAATTTTAGGTCTTTCTTTGTAATAAATTGGTGGAATAATAAAGGCTTGTTTGGAGGAATTTGTTTGTTAATGTTATCTTCTTCTCTCTTTCAAAATCTAATCGTGTAGTGATCTTGTGGAAACCCTAACAATTGGTATCAGAACCTTCTACACAAATTTTTTAAAAAGGGTTTGAATGTGGATAAAATAATTATTGAAAAGCTTAATGGAAGAAATTGGGGATTATGGAGGGCAAAGATGAAAGATTTCATTTATCTTAATGATCTTCATCAACCACTGGAGAATAATGGGGAAAACCTAGCAATATATCTGAAGCAAAATGGGAGACTTTGGATAGGAAGGTTGTTGCGTCTATTCGATGTTTTTTGGATAATTCGGTATTTCATATTGTTGCTAATGAAACATCAGCTTATGCAATATGAAAGAAATTGGAAGGGGCTTATACGAAGAACTCCGCAACAAACAAGGCTCTTCTTATGAGAAGATTAGTAAATCTGAAGCTTAAGGAATGTGGATCAATTGGGGAGCATTTAATAATTTTCAGGAAATTGTGAATCAATTGGCTGCCGTGAATTTCAAGGTGGATGACGAAACACAAGCTTTAATGATGATGAGTTCATTGCCACAAAGTCGGGAAACACTTGTGGTTGCGTTGAATAACTCAAATTCGTATGGCGTTGTTTCAATGGGGTCCGCGGTTAGTAGTTTGCTTAATGAAGAGATGCGGAATATGAGCCTTAAGGAAGGAAAAGATCAGGAGGAAACGGAAACTGAAACTCCAATTGAAAAAGCCTTTATTGCAAGGAGGGATAATCAACGAAATATGGAAAGACAATCGAATAGATCAGACATGAGAAAAGAATATGTTTGTTTTTACTGTGACAAACCCGGTCATCAACTGAGATTTTGTCACAAGCTTAAAAGGGATAAGGAGAAGATGAAGGCATTAGAAAAAAAGATTGATGAACAAAATAACAACGGTAATGGGGTGAATTTTGGCAAGGAGATTGAAGGAAATGTTTTATGTGTTAATAAAAGCGAAAGCAAAGATTGGATACTTGATTTGGGGGCTTGTTTTCACGTATGTCATCAAAAGGAAGCATTTGTTGATTATGAAGAACAAACTAGTACAGTGGAATCTGCCGACGGTCAAGATTTGCATGTTAAAGGTATATGTTCAGTTCGAGGAAGGTTGGTGAAGCTAACGGGAGTTGGGTACGTTCCAGAAATTAAGAAGAATCTAGCTTCAATTGGACAGTTGGAACAAAAAGGTTGCAATTTCTCGACTAGAGGTGGAATCACAAGAGTTGGAGGGGTAACAAGGAGCTTCTGCGCGCAAAACGGAAAAATAATAACATATATAAATTGCTTGGAAAAACGGTGGAGAATGTTATGAGTTCTCAAATTGGATTAGGAGAGGCGAGTTCATCTGAATCAAGGTGGAGCCATCACCGTAAAACCACAAAGTTTACATGGAAGCCATTGTGATATTACAAGCAATGTTGAGACCTTTTATGTGGTGTATCTCATTAGGGAAATGCATAGTTTGGGGGTGGTTTTTAGATTTGTTGAGTGTTAGAATGATTTCATATCAAGGTGGAGTGTTATGATTTGTGATATTTATCACATGGATATTGAAGATCAAGATATTTTAGGATTTTTTATTTTGTGCAAATTTTAAGGAGAGAAAGATATATTTTGTGCAAGTTTCAAGGAAAGAGATTTATTTTGTGCAAGTTTTAGAGGAGAATATTTCAGGATATTTTCAGATCTGGAGGATATTTAGGTTCTAGAGGAAATTTCGGGAATTTCCATATACTTTCTATTTGTCTATACAAGCATATCATTAGGGATAGATTTATTTGCACTTTTGAGGGAGAAAAACTTGTTTTTGTTTTTAGGGATTGAGATATCTTCTCAATTTTAGGTCTTTCTTTGTAATAAATTGGTGAAATAATAAAGGTTTGTTTGGAGGAATTTGTTTGTTATTGTTATCTTCTTCTCTCTTTCAAAATCTAATTGTGTAGTGATCTTGTGGAAACTCTAACATTATATATGCGCTTTCAGAATTTTAAGCTACCAAAATTTGATAAGAAAAGCGACCAAAGTAACATGAACGTATGGCTATGAATTCAAATAGACAATTAAAGAGAATATAGTTATGATAATATTAAAAATCAATTATACATCCGTTATATTTCTCGTAGAAAACAAGACGAGACTGCAAACAACTGAAAGGATGTTAGATGAATTACGTATGATGCAACTAATCACATCATTCAGAAAAATGTGTTGTGCTACTATAAAAAGGAACATAAGAGCAGATGATCATGAAACGAAAGAACTAGGCAGGTCAGGAAATTACAGCCAAAAGTAGAGGTGAGCATATGTTGGTTAAACCAAGTAAATCAATCAAACCAATTAAGTTTGGTTGGTTTGGTTTGGTTCTATTAATTAATTGGTTGGGTTTTGTTTCTGTATTTGTATTTCTTGGGTTTATTGGATGAGTCTGGTTTTGAATATTTGAAAATTGAAAGTTGAACGAACTAACTAAACCCAATTTACAAACTAAATTAGTTTAAAATAAAAAAGGTTACTACTGGCAGTCCTAATATTTACAAAATTTTAATGACACTATTTTCCATCAATTCATGTTTTTTTTGGGAAAAGGAGTTTGTTTTTCAAAATGTTTGCATGATATGGACTCAAGTAATTATTTCAATCGTATATTATATCAACCACCAAAATATCAAATTAATTTCAAAATAAACCAAATAAATCAATAAAATAAAATATTATCGGATCAGTTGGTTTTGGTATGGTTTATGTTTCTTGAATGGTTATGTTGGTTTCAACATTATTGAATGATTTCAAACCGAACCAACCATCTGCTCAAGCATAGCCAAAAGTTAATAGACAGCTTCAGTAAAAAAAAAAAAATATCCTAGCTTAAGAAAAAATGGAAATGAATAGATTGTGATATATGATTTACTCCCTGTGATTCATAATGTAAGATGTTTTTGCACAAGAATTAAGGAAAAAATCAAATGATAATTTATCCCATACTTAATTAGTTTTGTCTTACACATTAATTTCTCTTTTTATACCTGCCAGCTACTATTCTTATTCCCATCAACCACTTTTTACCTTTCATTTATAAAAAATACTTATGAAGTAACCTTTGGGTTTCTATCATTTATCATGGGAGGGATAAAGTTGGAATAACATGCTTAAACATCCTATATTTTGAAACAAAACAAACTTCTTAAAACTTCTTACAATGTGAACCGGAGGGAGTACTAATTTTGAGCAGTTACATTGTTAATTTTTATGGATGGATGCATAACTTAACTTCAACATGTCAATCATCGAAAAAGTATTGAATAGAATATTCTGTAAAATGATGTATTTTTACTTGAAATTTAAGCAACTTGTCCTTAAATGTTAATTTTGCTACATTGATATTTTCCATGCATTTTACATGATATTCTTATGATTTCCACACATTTTACATTGATATGAATATTCCCCCCATCTGCGCTTTGAAAGGTGAACCGGAGGGAGTACTAATTTTGAGCAGTTACATTGTTAATTTTTATGGATGGATGCATAACTTAACTTCAACATGTCAATCATCGAAAAAGTATTGAATAGAATATTCTGTAAAATGATGTATTTTTACTTGAAATTTAAGCAACTTGTCCTTAAATGTTAATTTTGCTACATTGATATTTTCCATGCATTTTACATGATATTCTTATGATTTCCACACATTTTACATTGATATGAATATTCCCCCCATCTGCGCTTTGAAAGGTCAAATAAACCTCCACTGAACTTTTATCTGTTTAAGAAATACAACTGTCTCCAAGTGTAGAAAACTATACATGTATAATAAGTTAAGTATCATCTGCATGTTTATAGAATCTTGAGCTACTAACCTTTAATAAGGAAAGCGGTTATAATAACATGAACCTATATGTATGAATTTGAATAACTACAAAAAGAGAATATAATTATCATGCTAAACAATCAATTGACGATCATGAAAGAACTAACAAGTCAAGAAATTACAGCAAAAAATTAATAGATTAAGTTTGGTTAAAATAAATTTTAGCTTAAGAAAAAAATGGAAATGAAAAGATTGTGAAATGTAATTTACTAATTTTGAGTAGTTATCTCCATTGATTTTAAGAATAGAAGTATAACTTTATTTCAA
Organism: Allium sativum; assembly: GCA_030737875.1. Lineage (NCBI taxonomy): Eukaryota > Viridiplantae > Streptophyta > Magnoliopsida > Asparagales > Amaryllidaceae > Allium > Allium sativum. The sequence goes on along the minus strand of CM060922.1, from coordinate 758,650,665 downwards.
CATGTCAATCATTCAAAGAGTACTGATTAAGTATATTCTGGTGCAAACCATGTTATTTTTACTCAAAAAATTAAGCAATTTTTCTTTAAATGTTAATTTTGCTATTATTTTCCATTCATTTAGACGCTATTTTAGGTTTTGGTAAAACCAGGAACAGATATGCTTCATTCAATATGAACAGACTGTTCGATTTCATCGACATGAATATTTCTTCCATCTGTACTTTAAAAGATCAAATCAAGCTCAACTGAACTTCTATTCTTGAGAAATACAACTACCTTGGAAGGTATAAAACTATCTGTGTCATGAGTCAAGTACCATCTATCTGTTTATAAAATTTAAGTTACTACAATTTAACAAGGAAAGTGGTCAAGGTAACATGAACGCATAGGTACGAATTCGAATAACTAGTGAAGGGAATTCAGTTATGACAATAAACAATCAATTGTTTATCCACTGTATTTCTCATAGAATAGAACACAACCCCAAACAACTGAATGGATGTTTGAAGGATTTTGTAATGATGCATTTAACAGCATCATTCTGGAATTGTGCCGTACAACTAAAAAAAGAGCATACATGAAAACATACGAACGGATGATCATGAAAGAACTAGCAAGTCAAGAAAATTACAGCCAAAAAATAATATATAGTTTCATTTAAAAAATAAATAAATAAATCCCAGCTTAAGAAAAAAAGGAAATGAACAGACCATGATATATGATTTACTAATTTTGAGAAGTTACTCTAAAATTTAGCTGTCCTAATTTTCAAAATTATTCTATGATACCATCTAAGCAATCAAGGTGGAACAAAATGGTTTTAAAATGTCAAGGACAAAGATAACAAATACTGCAAATATACCATTTTAAACCATATTAACAAAGAACATAAACTGTCGAAAATATATCGTCACATCTGGTACAAATTACTTCTTACTTTTTTAAACATCATTGAAACTGTCAAAATTATTCAACTACATCTTATTTCTTAGGCATTGTCAAGAATGTGTTATATCCCAACGATGCTATTGAACGTACTAATACTTGTTTTTTACGTGAACATGAATTTATATGTTCAAGCGTTTCCTTTATTTTGTTGCACACGGTTATATTCAATCACTGTAGAACATGTGATATCCACAGTACTTAAAATTGATACATAATGCATGTAAACGCTCGATAATTAGTATATAAATAGTCCATATTTCTATTAGTTAAATACTGTATTCTTAATAGTTATTGATACAAACTGCCATTAATATCTACCTTTAAGAAGAAATTGTGGAAATTTGTGTGGTGTCCATCTAAACTTAAGGGTGGTTAGCTCTAATTAGCTTTGAACAACATAGTTATAATTAAAACATGATTATAAGGAAAATTCATGTATCCAAGAATGTACTATTTTAAATACTTGTGCATTACATTTGAAAGAGTGGTTTGGTGAAAAAGACACTAGCCAATTAAGAAAAGCGTGGTCGGGGTTTCCAATAATATATCTAGGAATACATCCATGTCACTTAAATGGACATCAAAAATTGGCATGTCAATTTTAACCACCACCTCCTTTTGTTATTATTATTGATAATTTTTGTAAACATCATCAAGAAACTTTATTTTAAAAAAAAAACATCAATCCAAACCATGTAGCATCCACAACAGCCTAGCTGTTCAAAGTTGCAAAACCTACTTATCTATTCAACAGATCTGATACAGTAAAATTAGCAACTGGGAGCTCATGATACTAAATCACTTGTGCATCAATGAGAAGAAAAGGAGCAACATCACTCTTCCGTTTACTTTAGCAATACTACACGGTGAAGATTGCAACTGCATAGTGATACCTGAGAGTGCAATCCACTGTCTGTGACATTTATCAATTGCAAAACTCGAGCAGCAAGTTCTGCATCAAGCAATTCTTGGGGTGGCTCATTACTGAGTGGGAAATTGAACAATCGTATTTAAGTACTGGCCATATGATAATCAAATGAACATTAGACAACAGATTATACATTCATACCTAACACCAGTAGTTTGCCTAATCTTAAGAATTGAAGCGATAATATGAACCATCCATGCTAGTTGTCCTTCAATCACAGAAAGGGCATCAACTTCTGCTGGAGCTATTGAGCTTGCTCTTTCCTGATTAGGATATTTATTATTATGCAAACACACATGCACATGAAATCATAAATTTCTCTTTATCCATGCATAAGATGACATACTATGTATATCTGCAGAATAGGCTCCATGATGTTTATGATGCATAGACTGCTGCTCTCATACTGAAAATTAAAGTAAACAATGATTACACTCAGAAAGTTTTTTTTTTTTTTAAAACGAAAAACCCCTTCTTGAAGCAAAACAGTCTATCAGAATACATGTTTTGTATTGACAACCATATCAAGTCTCAACTCTGCATCATATCTTCAGCACATCCACTACTTTCCCCACATCTAGTTTGTTTAGATTTATTCTTAAAGCCTAAATACGATCCCTTTATTTCATACAGATAAAAGCAATGTTGTCTGGAAGTTTGTGTAAGAGAAAATATGTGGTTGTTAACCTGAAATCTACAAAGGTAAGGAAAACACTCCAGTTGATCCTGAAGAACTTCAACGTTGTCCAATGGATTCTCAGAATCATCAGTGAAACCAGCCTGCCATTCACACTTATTTCTGAGTTAGCATTAATCAATTTACCTGAAAATCTAGAGATCAGCATACCTGAACAGAATTAAACCTAGAGGTAACGAAACCATCGGTGATCTTAGGAACAGTTTGATCGAGAAGGCTCGGTGAATCACCCTTCAAGTATGGCACGGACATGACCAATCTAGACCAAAGTCCTAGTAGATAATAAACACTACTGCTGGCCCACTGAAAAAGAAAGTACTATCAGTGCAGTCCAATAAACCAGCAAAAAGAAACCCCATTATCAAAGAAAATTAAACCTGCCAGGATTGTAAAGATTTTGTTGTGAACTCGGCTACCAAACGTATCCACTCAGCATAAATTTCTACTCCCAGTAATTCAGACAACTAAAGAGAATCAAGACTTGTATGTTAGGATCCGGCAAAGTAAATAAATTCAGATAAAACGTGCTTGACGTTGCCAACTCATTAAAGATTAAACAAAATAGGAAGTTGAAATTAAAGTGCAATTTTTCTGTCATGGTCCATTTTGTGATACCATTAAGAACAATTATCCCCGGAAATAAACTTTCAGAATCGACCATTATCAGATAATAAAACACACACATAGGCCATGGGATCCTAATCTCAAAACTGATCTTGATTAGTGAACAAATGCAAAAGTTACGATAACTCAAATTATCATCTAAGTTGAGGCCAAAAAGGAAGAAAACAAACATGCATGAGTACATGCATGCACATACACATCCTCTCTTTCTAGCAACAATCTTCGAAATAAAAATTCGTAGGTTTGTGTTTTCCTACGGGTGTTCATGTTACATTTTGACGCACTCGAGCAGAATCACATCGACCCATAGTATAACATTCTAAATGAAAATATATGTTACCTGATAGTTCACTTTGAACCTCCCTAAAAGACGACAGAACTCATGGTAATTATCATGATCCGCCAAACCTGGCATATATAGGTAAGAAATGCTGTGTCAACCAGATATACCAAAATAACAGAAACAAAAAACCATTGAAAAAAAACATAAAAAAGGGGCCACTGCACGACAGAAAATGTCTTGTAGCCTTTGAAATTTCCATAATGGGACTACAATATGATTTATAAGGTTATAAATTTGGGTTCCACTAATAGTAAGCTCTATTGTGGGTTCTCCAAAGTTTATAGCCAATGGTATCAGAGAATGAATCTACCTTCCGGCAGTGCAGGTAGTGATATCGGCGTTATCATATTTGCGCTGGACTAGGAAAAGGGAAGTGAAAAGATAACCTACATAGCACTAGGACTAGTCAAAGCTTTTAGCTAGCCATGTGGGTGCTGAGACAGCAGAGAATGGAGAATTGTTGAGTCCCTATCGGAATGTTCCACATGGGTACAGTTTGGAAACGCTTGTTTATTATTATTCTTATTATTTAGCGTGAGCTCTGTGCTAATGAAACAAATTCAAGATGGATAAAATATGGATAACAGGTGACATGGAGGCTATCATATTAACTTTTACAGACTTATAATTAATCAAACTAATCTTTCTGTTTCAGTTCATAATGTGCGACAACGACTGCTATATTATAGACTAATAAATTAGAAGAGTGTCAAATCCACGCGACGACAATAACAGAAAAGGAAAAAGAATGGTATATTGATCAGACTTCAAACAGCAAACTGATTTAAGCAGTTAGAATAAAAGGAAATGAAACCAGTTAAGAATGGTCGATATGTTTGTTAGTAAATAGTCATGACTACGCCTTTCTATAAACTTATGATGTGTAAGCAACAAAATTGTCCGTATGAAGAATATAAGCTCGAGATGTACTAGCAAACACGTTTCTAAATCATATGCGATGAAAGTAATTGTATTCATCATAAAGGATTCATGCACTTGAGGAACAAAAAAATAAGTAGAGAAAAGGTTATGAAGTAGAAGTTATTATGCTACCACTGGGTCACAGACATATAAGGAAGCTGCATAAAAAGGTGTCAGATATGCAGTAAAAAATTACCACATTACTCGAGAAATTAAAATAAAAATTAGTGGATTTGTCTTTTTATCCAATACCACCCTAGTGCATATAGTTTTAGTAGCAAGTGGCATTCATTAGACAAGTGTAACAGCAATTTACAAAACGGATGAAATTTTATAGAAGCAACATAATTTTATAACCCACATGCTGAAATTTCTCAACATGGTTTTTGATGAAATTAACTTTCAGAATAAAATAATACCAGACATGAAATATACTTAGTACATAACCTAATTAATGAGTTAGAGTATTAATCAACGAAATAAACTGAGATAATTAAAAACGAAGATGTAAGGTGCAGAATTTTTCTAGATAGGTGGCATTCATTAAACAAGTGAATTGGCTATTTACAAAATCGGCGAAAATTCACAAGTATGAATCTATAAGCCAAGTGGTGAAAATTTCAACATGCAGATGAAATTAACTTACATAAGAAAAGAAAAAAAAAATCAAACAGGCATGTCCAACAACTTTGATGTTTTCGTATAATCACAGTAATTAACTGAGATAATAAAAAATGAAGATACAAGGTGTTTAACAATTGAACCTTTGCCAGTTTGAAGAATTTCTTTGGTTCCCGACATTAAATGAGCTAAAAACTTGGACCGTCCAACATCATCAGCAAATAAAGATCGCCTTACAGAAGCAAGTCTCACCAAGCACTCTAAAGCCTGATAACATTTTAATGATACTTTGTCAAATACACAATGATTATTAATCCATGACATCAAATAACAAGACTGAAATACAAAACAGGAGTCCGGAAAACGACCAGACTTGAAAAAGGCAACAGAAAATAAAGCAAAACGAAGAAGGGAGGAGAATTGTTCACTTCTTAAGCCAACAAACTGCCAAAACCTCAGCAACCAAAAATAAATAAAAAATGAAGCTACCATAGAAATTGTCTACAAAACACCACGAGCTGCAGTGAATTCTATAAATAAATTAAATAAATAAACGAAGCTATCATAAGCCGACGAATCAAAGAATGTGTCGTATAATTCAGTGCTCGCCTTATAAAGCCAAATGTGCATGTATTAACCAACCATCATTGCATTTTTTTACGATCAATTAAAAATATCATGCATTAAGGACCACTAGGCAGTGGTATGACGCTGTAGACCTACATTCGAGAGGTCATGGGATTGAAACCCTGAGACGCCAAAATGAGTGCTCTACTTGGAACGAAGTAACTCTTTTATTATCAGAAAATAAAAACAAAAAATGCTTTATTTCAATGACAGTCATAAGCCATTTCAGAATAAATAACTTATTATGCCTAGCAAGAATATGCAGACTTTATACTAGATTACATTAATGTTTTGCACTGTATTTGATATAACGGAAAATGTTAACTGTGTTCAACAAGAATTTTGTTTCTTATGAACACTCAAAATGTTTCACTTACGTAAATCAAAACCAGATTAGTCATAAAAAAGGATAAATGTCAAACAGTGGATACAATGTTGCCAAAAAACCCAACGGCCTGATATTTGCAATTAAAAAAAAATGCAATGCAATTTTCGATGTTATAAAATTTTGGCAAAAAAATGGAACCCAAAATTTTAGAATGTTAGATGATGAAACGAAATACGTGACCTGTGCAGTGTGTCATCTTAAACTCATATTGTATGCCTTTAACGCACCTTTGCATGTGCATTATGCCATGAATGAAAATGACATGACTTGCATATCGCAAAATCTTGCGCAGTGGCACCTCTTTTAAAAGTCGAAAGTTGAGGATTGGAAATGTGCAACAATATCTTATGTCTAAAAGACTTCAGTAACAATTTATAGAACTAAAAAAAATCAAGAATAACTCTACCAAGATGAATGTGAATACAGCGTTAGAAGGAAAGGTCGTGGCTAATTTATATGGCGTAAGCACTAAGCAATCAACATATATTTGGATAAAAAGTCAATTCATGAAGCCAACTCAATATGTTTGCAAAAGAATTAGCTTGATATCTTCAACATATAAAGTGTTATGTTCATAAACAACAATTAGAATAAAGAAGTCAAAGATGACTGTACATTAAGGTTCTGAATTTAGGGGAAGACTCGTGTCAATTCTAGAAAGTCACATGTGGCACCCCATACATTAAGAAATGGGTGTAAATCAAGTGTGCATTTTGAATTAAATCTTGAATTTTAACTTTCATCTTAGACATACCTCGGGAGAAACTTATCGTAGCAAACTAGAACGATCATTGACGAAATATTGTTGAACTATTCTTGTCTCATATTTGATATTTCACAGATACAAAGTACAAAATAAAAAGATTAACTAGGCTTTTCAACTGTTGTTTAGCACTTTTGATATGAGATATTTAAAACAATAATCATCGACAGTTGACCTAGACGATATACCTAAATTAAACACGCTTATCTAGAAAGAAAAAATCAAACTAATTTTTTTTTTTTTTTTAAAGTACGGTTACTTTGGCTTAAGTGCATAGTGTGCCTCCTCAAACAAAGACCAATTCAACAAAAATGAAAAGATAAGCAATCAATCTTAGGAGAGTGGTAAATAGGCATCTTCTTTCTCTCATGATCCCCATTTGTGTGTGTGTACAAGTAAAGAAAAACATCACTTCCTAATTTTGTTGAATATAATAAATGAACAAAATTTAGCACTATATCCTTGATATAAAATATCTAAAATTGCTGGAAAAATGTGCACAAATATACATCCTTGAGAAAAAAATCCACCTAGTACGAATTCATGATGGAGTCCAAATGAAAAAGAAATCATACAAGATATAATCACAAAATCATATAAAAAACATGGAGCCATGACCATTAACCAATTCGCAACAAACATGTATATTCTGTGGTAAATGCCAGTGACAACAGTGAAACAGTCGCTAAACAATACCTCTTTTGATACAGGAGGCTCTGATGCCCCATAGTATTCAAAAAATATCTCAAGAGTAGAAGGTTCCTCTAGAAGTGACCTCCAAGAACCAGGAATCTGTAAAAAGAAAATAATGAAAAAAATGTGCTCTTACGATCATTCCGGACGGATTTTGCATTGCTAAACTTGTATAACATAAACGACAATATATGAAGTCACTTGCGTAGTTTTTGACTGTAGGAGCAAAAGGAAATTAAGGCTGTTATGGACCCATGGTATTTGGTACAATACGGAACTGGCAACAGGCGAAAAAAGGATATAGATTATTGTAAATGATAAACAGTATATTTGTTGTTATTGATACTAAATCAATATCAGCACACAGATTTATAGCCAAATGTTGTAAATTAATTTTTATTACTTAGATCGTCATAAACTGTTTACAGAATCATAGAAGAACTTTGTTCATCCCAAGAATTGAAGTGGAAGAACCAATCATCATAGATATAAATGAAAAAAGTGGGCCCTGTATGGCATAGTAGTTTATACTGAATCATAAAACAGGGAGGCTGTGTGATGCATTTGAGAGTTGCTGATTCTTTTTTTCTTTTTTTTGGAGTTAGCGGGATTGGGATTGGGGGGGGGGGGGGGGTAGTTTAGTGCTAAGGCCCATAAGAGCAATTAGACTAGAAACATCTAATAATACATACCTGCACTGTGCCAAACTCTTCAGAACATTCATCCACGGAGGTCCCAACAAAATCAAAAGATAAACATTTCAGAGAAAGTGAAATAGCAAGCTGTTTCAATGAGCTCATAGCTGTGCACATGAAAATTTAGCAGAGTACCATTAAGAACGGAAATCATACACACTAAATGCAAGAAGAAATGCAAGAGACCCAAGCAAATAGAATCAATAAGAACCTGGATCGTTTTTTAGTTGTTGTAAAGACGTAAGAGATGTCTGAAAGATTTGAAGAAGTGCTGGATCCTTGAAATTAGAGGCGACCCTACGATGGTGGGTCACAGGCAATCCTGGGTGAGGCTGCAATGTATTAATATCAAAATTAGATGATTGGCCAAATAGATATAAGTATTTGAAAAGGAAGACAGTGAAAACCATCAAAGACGGAAGCGGGAAAGAACTGCTAATTTAGCATTGAAATTAATTCCACAGAAATAACAACAAAAAATTTCTTAATTGAGCTGTGACAGTCTACCTGATTCATCTCAGCAACAAGCTGATTTAACATCCTAAGACCAATAGAATAATGATTAGATGTTGCCTGGAGAAAGAAGTAGCGATAGATGTTAGGAAATAAATACTCAATTGCTTAAGAATTACATAGTCACAACATAAAATTGATAGCTCTGCAATATTCTAAAAATATCATAATGCATGTGAGTATTCAAAGAAAATTTAGGATGTATTTGCGACAATAATTCTTGAAGATGTTAAACTGTGGATGAAATATTCGAACAGGACAATAATTGAAACAATCGGATTTTATTCAAACCAACTTCTTTGGCAAATAAATATGCTGGATATATTGCTCCAATAATCCAACTAATAAATTGAATAAATAATAAAATTTATTGAATATATCTATCACAAAATCGTATTCTTAAATCCAAACACCAATTGTTCCCCTTGTTCTGATAATCGTTCCAACCCCTGGAAATTGGTATTCTTAAATCCAACCACCAGTTGTACCAGAAAAACAAAAACTTAAGATTAACTTTCCCAAACAATGCATTGAAACTGAGTCTAGGAAACGGAAAGGAAACTGGTCAGCTTTGGCATGAAATAACGAACTTAAACTCAAGCAAAATGAGGATATATGTGAAATGCATCTAGCATATGTGGTTTTAGGCAAGCTTAAGAGAGACAAGTGGTGAAGATCACTAGGATATAATAATTTTAAACTAAAGTTGGCTAGATGCTTATGCCAGTAAGTATATCAGAAATTGTGATAAATGTTGTGCACTGAATGAAAGAATGCATCGTCTCCAAGTACCAGCAGATACAAAAACTGTAGATTTTTAAGTTATTTTATTGTTCTATATGCATTATGCATACTAAGAAGAGCAAACATTCACCTGTGTCAGAAAGCTTGTCATTTCATTAACAATATCTCTGAATCTGTCGTCATCGAACCACCCAAATTTGGTTAACCGGCATAACAGTTGAATTAGAGATCCAGTAACAAAAATCTGCAATTCAGGCCCTCGAGAAGCCAGGTAACTTATCACATAATTTCCTTCATAAAAACAAGTTAATGATCAACTCAGAAATCCCTTTAAGACAGTTATTTATCTTTTGTTCGGGTATAACAATAATATGTAGCAACTAGCCTCATAGACAAAACATTCTTATGTGTGACTAAGTTTTCAAGCTGCCTGTGAAAAAGAAATTTTAAATTTAATTTTAATTAAATAAACACTAGATTGAAGCTAAAAGGTCATAAAAGGAAGGCTCCTCTTAAATCAACAGTGCATATATAGAAGAAAAAGAATATTACGAATATCGAGCCGCAGCTGCAAGGAAAGACTGTGATCTGTAACTTGCTTCAATAAACTTGAGCTGGCTAACATCAGAGCATAAGGAGTTAAAGCATTGTCCAATATATATTGGCATTGTGGAATGTACTCAGTGTTCATAGAAAAGCATTTTAAAGTGCTCTCTGCACAAGCTCTTTCAGCAGAATCCTGGGAGTTGTAAAGACGTTCGCACATAGCTTCTAACTGTGCTAACTCCATTTATTGAAAATGTTTCCAAATATTCAGATATAGAATCCAAGATTTATGATAACTAGTTGGTACTCCCGCCACGTAAATGGATATGTATACGTTACTCCTGAAAATAGTGCCACGCTTTCAGCAAGAAAATAATTTGATCTAAAAAAACCTTTGTTTATTCACAAACATACTATGTTAGCTACACTGTTCAGGAGAAATACACAACATTATCAAAATCTGTTGCATTACACAGATGAGTACAGCATGGTACATTTAAATGAAAAGAAAAGAAAATTGTTCCAAGAGATACAGCAAAAATAAGTTAATATCCGAACTCAAGAAAAAGAAGTATTAGTTGGTGAAGTAGAACGTTGAATTTGGCCAAAATAATCAATCAAACAAAAGCATCACCGTCTGCATAGAAAGAAAAAAGTTAGGGTGAGATGAATGGTGCATGAAATAGAGCTTCTAGAATGTTGACACTTTATGCAAAGGTGGCAATTAATACCATTTTTCACAAAATATACAGGTGTAAGACTGTGAAAGATAATATTTCAGCTAATAAACACAAAGAAAGAACCGTGCTTATGGAAGGTTAAAAACATGAGTATAAATAACAAGTAGAAACAATACCATCTTGTTACACAATATTTGATTTTTTGAATAGTGACGTAGGAAGAAAAATCAGGGTACGTTCTTCGCTGATAAAGTGAAACTTTCTATTAATAGGGAAGAGGAAAAAAGAATATAAAGGCTTCACGATAGTTCGTATAACTGTGCTGACGTGATATCTGTCAGGTGGAAATAAGTTAAAGTTCATGGTATTGCACCAACAACAAAATCCAGAATTACCATATGGGTAAAGAACATCATTCCACAAATGGTATATTACAAACTGATATATATGAAGAAAAGAAGGCATTCTTGAAATGAACTAATGTGTATATTATTAATAAATGACATTCAACGGAATCAAAACTAATCAAATTACAGAACACGATTCTTTTATTTAAACTTTTTCAAGCCAACCACTTATTCTCGGCCTGAAGTCATCAAACCAAGGAAATCAAATTCTATTCACTGCCTCCATTCCTACTTTCCAGTTTTCCAATATTGTTCTCACAAAGCATATTAATGTTCATGTGATCATTCTCCCTGACTACTCGCTTGGTCGCGTAAGTTTATTACAGCCATTTCCATGATTCTTTCAATGCAGCAATAACCAGTGATTGCAAAAATCACGAGATCGTACGTCCCGAACGCGATTTGGTAGGGATCTCATCCTTCCCTATCCAAGCGTTGAAGCGTAGCGCAACCCATGTAAAATATGCGATTCTATTTCAGAACGAAAACATTCGAGTGCAATACTGGATCGCGATTACATTTTAACATAGAAGTGAAACAAAATCAAAAGAGATTTAGCTCGGCAGCGATCTCGATTTTTTATAAAAGGGGTTAGAGGGAGGCATAGGAAGAAGCAGCAGCAGGACAAACCTGAATCGTTTGGAAACCCTAAGCTTCAGGGAGGAAGATGATTGAATGTCCTGACTTGGGGGCCGTTATCTCCTCAGACCAAATTATTTTCCATCTAAATTGTCACTCTTCCATTTTAAGCCACAATCAATGCACATTGCACAATTTACTTTTATTCTTATTCTCACAAGAGTTTTTCATTTTTCCAATTAAAATAGTATACTGCATTTAAACGTCACTTTATCAATTATTCTTTATTGATTCAAGATAGTTGATACTAATTTTAAATACAAAATCTTTTCAAATCAAATTTTTTTTTTTTCTCATCATTCAAATTTGTCCATCAATTTCTATGTAGTGTGGTGCTAAGGGCATCATAATATGTTCTTTCTAATACCACAACTAAGAAGGCTAATTCTATTTCCACCCCGTTTTCCTCCTTTCTCACCCCGTTCGTCTTTATAAAATCATCACACCCTAGTTTTTCCTCTTCACCCCGCGATTTATAACTAAAATACCATCATGTTTTTTAAACCACATATAAATATAACGTGATTGATTCACAAACACCGTTTACTCCAAACTAGGTTATCATACAAACCTCGTTCGGCCCTAACTAGGTTATAATACAAACATAGTTTGATGGAAGCGAGGTTAATATACAAACCTCACTCGGACCGAGAAATGATTTTACATGAACCTAGTTACATGCGAGTTTATTTCCACAATTGTATTTTAAACGTGATATATTGTGATTTGAAGGCAGGGCAATTTCGGAATATTAGAAAATTATAAATTAGCGGGGTGTGAAAGGAAATAAAAGGGGTGAAAATAGAATCATCCAACTAAAAAATACTACAAGATAATTTATTCTCCTCTTCCTAATACCAAACAATAAAAGTAAGGGCTACCACCGCATTTCTCCTATTTCCAGCGAATTCAATCATCTTTGTTTTCACAAAAATTCAATGAGACTAAAAGAATGCGTAAATGAATATACAAAAGCCGTGAATAAGGTTTGAATTAAGCAAACTATAAGAGAAAGTGAGAGATTAGGGTTTTCAGATTATCAAACAATTGATGCGCAAGAGAGATTACGGTGTATGAATTTGAATTTTCCCGCGGGAAAGGTGAAGAAGACAACAATTCAATTGTTAAGAGAGATTAGGGTTTTCAAATTAGGGCTGAGTACGCGATTAGTTCGAAAAATAATGGTTGAGCGAGTGATTAGAATGAAGAGGTAATGTGGTATTAGTAAACACACAAAATTAGTTTTATTTTTTTAATTGCGGTATTAGAAAGAATATATTGGGGTGCCCTTAGCACCACATTCTATATATTACTACTAACTTCAGAATTGGATAAATACCCAAAAATAGGTTATGCAAACTTGTACGGCCTAAATCTAGCAAATAGTAATAAAAAAATCAACAACAAAGAGATATAAGTTTTTTACAGTTGTTCAGTAAACTCTATCGTACATCCACTTTATCATTTTATTCATTATGGATATGAAAGAATTTAAACAAAATTAAAAACCACAAATACAAAAAAGTTGACAAGTTATTAGGTCTATAGCTACCAAGAGTAGTGCCTTGGTGACTATTGTAAGGGTGGAAGATAGTGAAGAGCAACAAAGTCTTATATCAAAAGTGAAGGAACAAAATCATCGTTTAGTTGTAGTTAAGGTGGTATTTGTAGGGAAGCAGATGTACAAGTTCACGAGTCCGCTTGCACTGAAGTCCAGCAAATAGCTTGATGTTGTACAAGTAAGTACGAAGGTCCACGAAATGAGAAAACAACTTGATATTATGAATTATCGCTTTGTATCGATCTGTTTTACTTGGTACAAATTGAACTCATTTGCTCGTTGTACCCTTATATCTTCCATTCGACATGTTCTAAGCTATTTTTTGTAATACTCATTTCGAAAGTTAACATTAAAAAAATTAGCACAGTGATTAGTGTGTGGTGTTGCTTTCCAAAACGGTGAGGTTACAGTCTCACATTCATCGCATTAGGTATTAGAGCCTATACTCAACCGGAATTGTGTGGTAATGTTACGGATGTTAGCAAGTGTGATACTGATATTGGTTACATGCACAACGCTTGGCTGGTGAGTGATAATCAACCAACAAGGACGTTGGGCTCTTTAAGGGAGAGTCTGTAATACCCCTTTTTAAATGTCATCACACGATTATTTTAGCACGGTGGTTAATGCGTGTTGTTGTTTTCTAAGGCAGCAGAATTCGAGTCCCACACTGGTCACATTTTCCATTAACTTTTAGTTGATCTTAGCAATCTTCCTAATAATTTGAATTTCTTCGCTTTCTTCTCATCAGTCCTTGGAATTATTCGCCAAATTGAGAAAAACATTTGATCACGAGTGGTTAGAGTAGTACATGAGGTACATGGAGCTTGAGAAGCAAAACGAAGAGAGAATTACTCCTTACCAGCAAACATGGATCAGTATTGAGTTATCTCCTTAGTCCATTTACACTAAAAAAATTGTTGGATGTTTCTCTACCCTTTTTGAGTGTACTTACGAGTTTTCAAGTTATTTCGTTCTTGACTTGATGTTCAAATTCTTGTTGAATCCGCTGGACTAAAAGTAGGTTGACCCTTGCCCTACAAAGTATGTCTTTGGAATATAAAGTGAGTTTTGCCCAAGAACAAACTTTCCAACAGAGTCAGATTTTGATAATTCAGCTCTTTGACCATTTATTGATCTTGATCTTAGTAAATCACTTGGCTCCTTCAGATTCTCCTACAAACAAAGGTCGTTACAAACCTACTATAACTAAGGACTCTAATCCATGCTTAAGCGTCAACCATGAATCAAGATAAGTATGTCTTTATTCAAAGGTATCATGTTGCATATCAAAATTATTAGGTGTTCACATAGGCATTGTCCATTTTACTCAAATTACAAAGCATTTAAATCCTTGTACCAGATCCACTTCCATTTTAGGGCTTGATCTCGTTGGATCACCCATCATGCAATCAAAGGTTTATCACTCTAGATTGTCTATCTTCAAATCTAGAGTTCAATTTGGATCATTTATCATCCAATCTACGGTTCGGTCTCTATGGGTCGTTTATCATCACATTTAAGTTTTCGATCTCTCAGACTACTTATTATTCAGTCGATGGTTTTGATCTCCCCGAATTCTCACCAAGCTTAATATGCTTGCTCTCTAACAAAGGGATGCAACGATAAGCAAGCATGTATGCTCTCTACTATGTGAAAGGACATACTCCATCTCCCTAAGCCAATTGCAAGCCTCCGCGTAACTCTTCGTACCACGAAACGACTTGCCTCTCATTGTGTAGAAATCTATATAAAGCTTAGAGAAGTTGACTACATGATTGGGTGGAACTACTGCGGGTGTAGCTCGGGGTAGGACATTTCTTTGCACTTCGGCAGGTGTCGTAGCCTCTACATATCTACGAAACCATGTTGGATTGGGAATTCCCTTGGGGAAATTAGAAGCCCGAGACATGTTGAAAAGAGAAGAACAAGGATTCAAAAAGACATCGAAGGAATATTGTGAATGACTTGAGGGAATATATTTTTCGAGAATAGGTTTTAATTGAAAATATTTATTTTGAAAACACTTTTTTAATAATTTTTTCCTTGATCTTGTAACTTGGGCTCTGATACCAAATGTGACACCCCACATCCCTTAATGTCACTAATATGAGGATGCATTAAGTTCTGTGAAGCGCAATAGGTATAAAGTACTAATACAAAGGCTAAAATTGACAGGATAGAATATAAAATTGTAGTGTTCAAACTTTTGTTATCAAACCAAATACAACATTACAGTTTCAAGTACCATAAAAACATCTGTCTCTTGGAAACATAAACCATTAGAGTACAAGTACAAAACCTTAAAATCATATTTCTCATGAGTCATAATAACTATCATAGAATAGAAATGAAATAATACATCTAGTAAGAAATAGTCCAAGTCCGAGCTGAATTAAAGAATCACAATCACTGCTGTGATCCACTACCCTGAAAACCTAGGGGGAAAGGAAGAGAGAGAAGGAAAATCAAAATAGATCAGACATAAACTCTTGCAAGTTCCAGTGATTTTTAGCATAAGCATAAGATAAAGAAGTATCAAGACAGATCAGTAATACTGGATATGAAAATACAGTAAAGTATACAAGTACGAAATAAATGAGATAAGGTAAGATTGGATAAGCTTCTCATTCATACCCCAGAACAAAATTTATGCACCAACTATCAGTTAGGATTAGGTTTTACCTTAATTACTACCCAGTGATCGGCTCCCTAATAGATGCGAATAACTTGTGCCAATCATGGCAGTCGGAGATATCAGTCTCGAACCCATCGATTTTAAAAGACATAGCCCTATACGTTGGTGTTACAACATCTTATCTTCCCTCATCATACCCATGCACGTTTATGACTCCATGGGAACGCGCCCGTATCCACCTCCAGAATTTGAACCTCTTACAATCATCCATCGGTAAAGCGTGCCCTAGTTTTTACCTAATGCGGGACTTGTTTGATGACAAGAGGGTAATGATTGATTTAGATTCCAAGCAAACAACAAATTGACACAAGCCACCCTAAGCTTGACCCACAAATTAGGATTTTAAGAGTCCACAAAAAGAATATTAACAGGAGACATGGACCTATTATGCTTATTAATCAGACAGGTTTAAGTTCATTAATAAGCTTAATATAATCCTATGTTATATTCCACGGTTGTAAATGACATTTCTATTAAATGTAATAACCCTTCCCCAAATCATACAGGCACCTACTCAGATATTCACATATTACATTAACATGTTTTACTTGATTTACATCTAATTCATATATCCTTCCATAACATGTTCTACTTATATAAAATTAAGTCCGACCTCTTCAGATTAACATGTTTACGTATTATCCCTTTATAATTATCCCAGTTATATAGTAAATGGTTCTCATATTCCAATATGCATAAATCTCCTTTTACTTTTATTACATATTATTCCAATTTATCCCAATTTCACGCAATTCTAACGGAAAAGGCCTAGGCTCTCGTTGGCCTAAGCTCAGCACAAAATAAAAGCAAAAGGGGAAATATAACCAAACACAGATATGAACAAACGGATAAAATAGACATAATAAGACCGTAAATAAAACTGTGATAGAAAGGGGATAAGGAAGAAAGATGCACATATAAACATATAATAATTGGAAATGAATAGGTAATTGACACTAATTAAAATAACAAATAAGAATGAACTTATAAACACTGATACTTTTCAGATCCAGTATATATTTACTATCAAAATTCTTTTTAAATTGCAAATCTAAAAATAAGGTGAAACTCACAATGATTTGTATTAGATTCAGAAAAGGTATTTAAAATAGTTGTACAAGAAGAATTATCCTTTCAATCTATATCTTGACAGCACCCTAACCTTTTTCTTATTTTATTTCAGAACATAGCTTTATGGAGGAAGAAGATGAAGAAATGTTTATGTAGTAAAATAGTAAGGGCTGCTAGTCTATATATAGATGTGCTAGGATAATATAAACTATAGGATTTTTGGTTTTAAAATTAAGTCGTAGGATACACATCATCGCTGAGTCAGCATGAATAAAACCAGAAAATCAGTCCAGGTTCATTCACGTTGTCAGGTCGAAGGTGGGTTGACCCACCTACTACCTGGGTCAACTTAGGGGTCGACCCATGTAAGGTCGAGTTACCCTATTACCATTGCATTTCTGAGTTAATTAATTATTTAATTGTTTAATTTAGTTCAAACTTCTTTTGATCATAACTTCTTCGTACTTAGTCTGATTTACGAAAACCAAAAGTCTATTTGAATTAGAGTTCCATAACGAACGCAATGGTAAATCTACTTTACCTAATTATGAATATTTTATTAATTAGTATTAATTTTATTATCTTCTTTATATAATTATAGTGTATTAAATTATGGGTGTTGCATTATCCCCTCCTTAAAGGATTTCGTCCCCAAAGTCTCCAAGTTAAGAAGAATGTTGTTAATGTTATCAATCATTACCTACACTCATCTACGCATCCATCAAAAATTGGCATCCACTGTCCTTAAAATTTCTAATGCTTTGTATGAACATATGAAAAGGTGTTATGTATATGTCCCTAAACTAATGCGAAAATCGAGCGGTCTACTGATTCAGTTCACCTCCTTAATGCAATTTATATATGTGCCATGTATTGAATATGTATGCAAAATAATCCTAATAATACATATAAATTCTATATGTGGGCAACAACCATTTGCCAAAATGCAACGTCCATGTAATGATTCAACCATTTCCATCCATTGAAAATTTAAATGCGCACACATGCATATGCAAGTGCTTTTGTTTAGTTGATCCCTTATTTAGTGCATAATGTATGTGTATATGCATTCATAGCTAATACTTGCATCCACTTGCAACCATTAAACATAACATGTCTCAAGCATATGTTTTTAGCCATAGGCTTCTGCTTAAGAACATATTCAAACGATAGGAAAAAAATAGATTTGAATTCAAAAGCTTAGAAAGGAGTCAAGAACATACTCTTAAAGAGAAAAGGGAAAGAAGCGTGAATCTTGTCTTCGGGTTCCCATGTCGCATCGTCACGATCTTCTTCCCATTGTACCTTCACTAACTTGAAATTTTTGTGCGTAGCTTCTTAACTTATGATCCAAGTATAAGGGTAGGAACTTTTCTAACTGATGTCTCCTTTTCAACTTCAACATCCTCAAGGGTACTTGGCTCTACTACCTTTATGGAATCATGTAGACACTTCCTCAAGTGGGAAACATGAAACACGTCGTGAACTCCCTCCGGTCTCATTGGTAGTCTAACTCTGTAGGCTATCTGACTTATCATCTCAACTATGGGGAATGGTCCTATAAACCTTGGCGCCAACTTCCCTACCGAGCCAAACAAACAACATTCCTCAAAGGTGACACCTTGATAAAGACCATATCTCTTACCTAAAACTCTAAGTCGATCCTCCTCTGATCAGCGTATGACTTCTGTCTATTCTGAGTTGCCTTCATCCGTCTGCGAATAAGATCTATCTTCTCAGAAGTCTCCTTAGCCATCTCAGGCCCTAGTAGAAGTCTGTCTGTAGACTTCCACCAACATATAGTTCATGGTCGCCCATAAAGTGCCTCGAAGGAAGCCATACCCATGCTCGTCTAATAACTATTGTTGTAAGCAAACTCTACCAATGGGAGGTGCTCCTCCCAAGTCCCTTCGAAGTCTAGGATACACTATTTCAATAAATTCTCGAGAACCCTATTGACCCTCTTAGTCTGTGTAACAACCTACCTTTTTGACCGCTTCAAGTCGGTAATTAAACCAACTTGAAATGCTCAAACCGATAGTTGTTATTTAGCTTACATGGTTTAAACAGAAAATACACAAAGAATCACAGAACAGAAATGACAATAATGTCTCACACGAAATTTTATTACAAAATCAAAGTTTACAACATTTATTATACAGCGGAACTATTATATACATACATAAGATTTGATAAAAAAAACAGAAGAACGAACCAAAGCGAGCGCGTCTTCACGTGCCTCTCTTCTTTGCGAGTTGAAAATCTTTAAATAATTACCACTTGGGTCCGAATGAACATTCGTATTTTAAAGTTAGATCCATACAAATTCTAACAACGTTTTTAATTTTTATAATTAATTCAATATTAAGAATCAACGTTAAATAGAATTATGATTTCACATTTAATTTTCGATTATACAAATTCTAAATTAATCTATAGTTTATTTTAGATTTTCAAATAAACATAAGTACGTTGGGTTTTCACTACAACCAAATTCAAATAAATATTAGTTCTCAAATTCTTAGGTTCAAATTCCAAATTTAAATTTTGAAATCAAATTCAAATATTCAAACAATATAGTTTCCAGTTAACACTTAAGTTTCGATTAAACAATTTAGACTTGAATATCAAAATTTTAATTCATATTATTATCCTTTTATAAAGATTTTATTAAACTAAGTTCGAATAAACTGAATTTAAATTTCAAGTAAAATCTCTAATATCATCATGGATTTCGACGTTAGATTTAACTTTAAGAGCCCCTACACATAATAAAATTAGATCTTTCTTCCGTTAGACTATTTATGTATCCAAGTAAATCAGCATCAAATAAACACTAAAATATAATAGTTAATCCTAACTCGAATGTTTTGTGTTTTGCATCGAACGTTCGAGTAAGATACGAGTGTACTGATCTAAAGATTCCAACTATCGAAGCTAGAAGTATGTGAAGACGCGCTCGCTTTGGTTCGTCCTTTTGTAATCTTATTTTATTTATTTAAACTGTATGTATCTAATGTATGTATGTTAAAGTTCCGCTTTATAATAAATTTTGTAAACTCCGATTTTGTAATAAAACATTCCATTGTGAGAAATTGTTGTTTATTTTCTGTATTGTGATTCTGTGTATATTCTGTTTAAACCCTATAAGCTAAATAACTATCGTTTTGAATGTTTCGTGTTGGTTTAATTACTTACTTGAAGCGGACAAAAAGGCAGATGGATTTGATATAGAATAATTAATCAAGATAGATAAATTTAATACTTTAGTTCAAATAAAACAATGGTAAAACATATAATAGTTGTAAAATAAATAATAGAAATTTCAAGAAATATTCCAATCCGAATCAATTTTCCAGACTATTTTGTATCAAAACATATTTAATTTATTCAAACCTATTTTATAAAACCAATCTAGTTTATTTAAACTATTTTAGACAAAAACCTATATATTCTATTCAAACCTATTTATATCATGCTTATTATCCTTTGATCTATTTATACTAAATCCTATCTATTTTATTACAAACCTATTTTATCAAATCCATCTAATATATTTTAGAACTATTTTCATCAAAACCTATCTAATTTATTCAAACTTATTTTCCAAACCTATCTTATTTCAAGCTTCTATCTCCACTAGCCTCTTGCTTTCACCACAATTGAAAGGTGGGTTCCAGCTCTCGATTTACTTGATTTCAAGGATTTTAATTTCATCTCTAAACCAAATAAACAGTTAAACCTAGATGTTGAGTTGTATGTTGACTTATCGTGATTTATTCGTACCCTAGCAAATCTATATGTATGTGTATATTGATACCCTGTATGTATATACATGTAATTTTGCTTGTACGCCATTATCATCATTTTTTCCATGAACTTGGTTACTGGCCTTATATGCCTAGTCGTTGATGTGTTGGACGGGTTGCGGTTAACTTGTTGTGATTAATTAATGTTGTTTGATGCATTACTTTCAGCCATTTATCCCTACCTTGGCTTTGTTGCAAAATCTAAATGGATATCTGGACGTATATATCTGTTAACATGAATTTCAGGCACGAGTGTTGCATGTTTAAAGATTCCAATCGTCGAAGCTAGAAGCATGTGAAAGGCGCACTCGCTTTGGTTCATCCTTCTGTATATTTATTTTATTTTAAATGTACATGTATTGTAAAGTCTTCCGCTATAAAATATAATTTTTTATAACTCTGATATCTTTATAAATAAAAATTCCATTGTGAGATACTGTTGTCTATTCTATCTGTGATTCTGTGTGGTATTCTGTTTAAATCCTGTAAGCTAAATAACAATATATCGTTTTAAATGTTTCGAGTTGGTTTAATTACCAACTTGTAGAGGTCAAAAGGTAGGTCATTACAGTCTGTCCATCCGTTTGAGGGTGATAGACGGTGTTAAGTCGTAACTGTGTCCCTAGTGCCTCCTGCAAGCTCCTCCAAAACTCACTTGCAAAGATGGGGTTACAGTCACTAACAATACTGGAAGGTACTGCATGAAGTCGAACGATCTCTCTTAGGTATACCAATGCTAGCCAAGCTGCCGTCCTCTTACTCTTTACTGGGATAAAGTGAGTGCTCCTAGTTAACCTATCAACTATAACCTATATACTGGCGTTGCCCTTCCTCGATCTAGAAAAACCATCAATAAAGTCCATAGATATGCTCTCCCACTTCTACTATGGAATATTTAGATGCTGAAGCAATCCTCTATGTTTCTTCTGTTCAGCCTTAACTTGTTGACAAGTCAAACAATGGGCCACAAACTCTGCTACGTCCTTCTTCATACCAGACCAATGAAAAACTCTCTTCATGTCTTAGTACATCTTGTCACCGCCCAGTTGGATAATCATCCTAGAGTGGTAAGCCTTCTTTCACCTCTAGGATGCGTCCTTGCAGTCAATACTTCAAGCGAAAACCAGGTTCTTCTTCGTCAGATGGGTGAGCGTAGCTGAGATCCGTGCAATGTCCTTAATGAACTTCCTGTTGTAACCGTCAACCCCAAGAAACTCCTAATCTCTGTTGCATTCTTAGGGGCTTTCCAATCTTGAATTGCGACAACTTTAGTAGGATCCACCGCTATTCCATCCTTGGAGACAACATGCCCTAGGAACCTTCCTTCTGCCAGAAATGACACTAAGAAAACTTAGACTTAAGCTGATGCACTTTGAGAGTGTGGAGAACCTCTCCTAAGTGTATGACATGGTCTTCCTTGATCCCCAAGAAAACTATAATATCGCCCACGAAAACTACAACAAACTTGTTTATGTACTTCTTAAACACCCGACTCATCAAATCCACAGAGTACGTGGGTGCGTTGGTCAGCCCAAAAGCATGACTAGCCATTCAAAGAATCCGTCTGGAGTCCTAAAAGCAGTTTTGTATATACTGTCATCTGCTACGCTTAGCTGATGAAACCGATGGCTATATCCACTGCAAGAAAACCGAAGCACCCATTAACTGATCAAAAAAGTCATATATCCTTGGGAGTGGGTACCTATTTTTCTTGGTGAGCTTATTCAATTTCCCTATAGTCCACGCATAGACGGAGAGAGACGTCTACCTTGGTTACAAAGATGACCGGAGCTCCCCACTCAGAAATGCTCTGTCTAATTAATCCCTTCTCAAATAACTCACCCGCTTGTTTGCTAAGCTCCCTCCTCTCTCTAGGAGCCATTTGGTGCACTGGTAAAGCCAGCTTTGCATTCTCCACTAAGTATATCTGTAAATCTGTCTCTCTTTTGGGAGGTAATCCTTTCACCACATCGAACACATCCGGAAAATCTTTGACTATGGGTACTAATCTAAGATTGTCAACAGAAGCATCAACGGAATCTGAGAAACTGAGCATAATTGACCCCAGTAGGTCACAAGAAATCTCGATAGTTCTACCATGATACGTCAGAAGCCTAACAACTCTCCTCTTACAATCAAGGATGGCACCGTACATGGCTAGCCAATCTATTCTTAGAATAAGCCTGTAACCCATAAAGGCAAGAACATAGGTTGTCACATTCAAACCTGACGCCCAAAAAAGAAATTCTCAAACCCCTACATATCATAGACAGGTGAGTCATACCCCTACAGGGTTTGAGACCACAACAGGATCAGTAACTATATAAGTATCTAGGTGCAGACTATCTACCACAGAATTGGATATGAACGAATGAGAAGCACCAGAATCAAACAGAGTCCTAGTAGGAGAGTCAAAAAGAGAAATCAAATCTTCTATGGTGACTTTCCTATCTCGATTCGTTCCGCTAGCCTGAGTTGTTTATTGCGCATGAACTTTCCCTCCAGCTGATCCTGTCTTCTGACCTTGCTTGTTAGAGCACTGCTTGGTGTAATTTCCAACTTGTCCGCATTTGAAACAAGCATTCTTAGTCTTTATACAGTCTCTAATAAAGTGCCACATACTTCCACAACCATGAACCTTAACCTATGTCTTAATTTGCGCCTTATGAAGTTTTCTTCCCTTCTTTTCTGCACCTTTCTTAGGCCACTACTTCCTCTTCCCAATCTTTGGCTTGTCCTCTTCAGTCTTAATTTCTTTCATGTCTTCTTCACCATCCACATGCATCAAAGTCATGTCCACTAGCCTCTCAAAAGTAGTTTCCATTGGGATATGTGTCAACGATAGTCCTTAGAGAGGTTGATTTAACCCTTTCACTAATCTTAAAGCCTTCTTATAAGGAGTGTTTACTAGATCCAAGCCAACTCTTGCCAATTGATTAAAGTTATTGACATATTCCTTCACCGTCACACTTCCTTGCTCTAGATTTAAGAATTTCTCCATTTGCATTCTTTCCTCGTCTTGCGATAAGAACTTCATATCAAATCTATTCTTAAACTCATCCCAAGTGGCCACCACTTGCCCTGCCTAAGTCACCTTCCACCAACACGATTCTTCGTCTTTCAGTTGTCAACCAGCCAACTAAATCTTCCTCATATCGTCTAGCTCCAACAATCTAAACACATTGTCCGTCTCCCTAAGCCAATTGCGAGCCTCCATGTAACTCTCCATACCACGAAATGGCTTGCCTCCCATCACGTAGAAATATGTAAAAAGCTTAGAGAAGTTGACTACAGGATTGGGTGGAACTATAACAACTACAACTGAGGGTGAGACATTTCCTTGTACTTCGGTAGGTGTCGTTGCCTCTACATATATACGGAACCATGTCGGAATGGGAATGCCCTCGGAGATATTAAGAACCCTAGACATGTTGAAAAGAGAAGAAACAAGGATTCAAAAAGAAATCGAAGGAATATTGTGAATGAGTTGAGGGGATATATTTTTTGAAAATAGGTTTTACTTGAAAA
The DNA here is from genome assembly GCA_030737875.1 of Allium sativum. Taxonomy (NCBI): domain Eukaryota; kingdom Viridiplantae; phylum Streptophyta; class Magnoliopsida; order Asparagales; family Amaryllidaceae; genus Allium; species Allium sativum. The sequence continues at coordinate 758,626,219 of CM060922.1, read as the reverse complement.
TCTTGACTTTGAAAACACTTTTTCAAAAAAAAAAACTCTAATCTTGTAACCTTAGACTCTGATACCAAAAATGACACCCCACATCCCTTAATATCACCCATATGAAGATGCATTAAGTTTTATGAAGCGCAATAGGTATAAAGTACTAATTCAGAGGCTAAAATTGACAAGACAGAATATAAAATTGCAGCGGAAAACTTTTCAAACTATTATTATCAAACCAAATACAATATTATAGTTTCAAGTACCATAAATACATCTGTCTTAAGGAAACATAAACCATTAAAGTACAAGTACAAAACCATACAAATCATATCCCTCATGATTCATAATAATAATAATAGAAAATAAATCGAAACAATACATCGAGTAAGAAATAGTCCAAGTCCGAACTGAGTCAAAGAATCACGGTCACTGCTACAATCCACCACCCTGAGAACCTGAGGGAAAGGAAGAGAGAGAAGGAAAATCAAAATAGGTCATACATAAATTCTGGCCAGTTCCAGTGATTTTTAGCATAAGCACAAGATAAAGAAGTATCAAGACAAATCAATAATACTGGACATAAAAATACAGTGAAGTATACAAGTACCCAATGATCAACTCCCTAACAGATGCGTATAACCTATACCAGCCATGGTAGTCGAGGATATCAGTCCCGAACCCATCAACTTAAAAAGACATAGCCCTATCCGCTGGTGTTAAAGTGTCTTATCTTCCCTTATCGGACCCATGCACGCTCATGACTCCGTGGGAATGCTCCCGTACCCACCTCCAGAATTTGAACCTCTTGTAATCATCTATTAGTAATGCATGCCCTAGTCCATACCTAGTGTGGGACTCGTTTGATAACAGGAGGGTACTAATTGATATGGATTCCAAGCAAATAGCAGATTGACACAAGTCACCCCTAGGCTTGGCCCCCAAACTAGGATTTTAAGAGTCCCCCAAAAAGAATATTAACAGCGGATATGGGCCTCTTATGCTTATTAATCAAACAGGTTTAACTTACTAGGTTTAAGTTCATTAATAAGCTTAATATAACCCTTTGTTATGTTCCATGGTTGTATATGACATTTCTATTAAATGTAAGAACCCTTCCCCAATTCATACAAGCACCTACTCAAATGTTTACAGATTATAGTATCATGTTTTACTTTATTTACATTTAATTCATATATCCTTCATAACATGTTCTACTTAATATCAAATTAAGTTCGACCAATTCAAATTAACATGTTTACATATTTTTTTCCTTTATATTTATCCCAATTATACAGTAAATGGTTCTTATATTCCAATATGCCTAAATCTCCTTTTTACTGTTATTACATATTATTCTAATTTATCCCAATTTCACGCAATTCTAACAGAAAAGGCCTAGGCTCTCGCTGGCCTAGGCTCATCGCAAAATAAACGCAAAAGGAGAAATATAACCCAACTCAGATATGAACAAACTGATAAAATAGGCACAATAAGGCTGTTAATAAAATAGTGATAGAAAGAGGATAAGGAAGAAAGACACACATACAAACAAATAATAAATGGAAATGAACAGGTAATTGGCAGCAATTAAAATAACATATAAGAATGAACTTGTAAACACTGATACTTTTCAAATCGAATATACATTTACTGTCAAAATTATTTTTAAATTGCAAACCTAAAATAACGTGAAACTCATAGTGATTTGTATTAGATCCAGAAAAGGTCTTTAAAATAGTTATAGAAGAAGAATTATCCTTTCAATCTATATCTTGATAGCACCCTAACCCTTTTCTTATTTTATTTCAGAACATAGCTTTGTGGAGGAAGAAGATGAAGAAATGTTTGTGTAGGAAAATAATGAGGGTTGCTAGTCTGTATATAGATGTGCTAGGATAATATAAACCATAGGATTTTAGGTATTAAAATCAAGCCGTAGAATACACATCACTGCCGAGTCAGCATAAGAATAAAACCAGAAAATTAGTCCAGGTTCATTCACGTTGCCAAGTCGAAGGTGGGTCGAGCCACCTGCTACTTGGGTTGACACAGGTAGGGTCAGGTTGCCCTGTTACTGTTGCATTACTGAGTCAACTAATTATTTACTTGTTTAATTTGGCATCTATTAAATATAGTGGAGGAGAATTGAGAATTTCATTTGTTTTAATTCTCAGAATTGTAATATTACGGGTAGAAATTCAATACTTTGTAATCAAAACAGAGAACTATTTATTTCAATATGTATCCTTTTACCCATAATAGGAATTGGTATTTATCTCAATTTCACAATTTTGGGGATCTTCTTTCTTGGGGACCGAGACTTTTGGAAATTGACAGATACTATTTATGTGTCCGAAACTACGAAAATTTATGGGAAAACGTCAACGGCTGTTGGATTATTTGTCAAAGAAAAATGGTCCGAGGCTATCGACAAACAAGATTTGTCTAAGTCACTTCGTTTCTTTTGTGAAATAACTCTGATGGGAAGAAAAAAAGAAGGCGTTATGAGACCTCCTGGCCCAACCCTAGACAATCTAAGATCCTTTTTCAAACATGCTCCCATTTCAAGCCAAGAGATAAATAAATAGACACATCCCATTGCACTGATTGGGATTGCTTTGTTTTTCTCTCCTTTTATATCAGCAAGTTCCAATCCTTTTGTTCGAAATTTCTTCGTTCATACAGAACCGCTTGCAGAATCAAATCCTGTTCTAAGAAGAGCACTTTCTTTCAACTCGAATTCGCAGTAGATCAAGTCTTCTTTAGTGAAAATTATTTTCTTTGGACTGTTGAAAATCATCCAAAAATAAGTTTGTAAATCTCACTAGCGTAGAACACGTTATGAGACATGTCGAAGGGGGTTGGTTGCTCCAAATTTTTAATCAATTGGAATGAGTGATTGCACAGTTTTGAATGAGAGGTCGATTGGGAAGACACTGATTGACAGTTCGGATAGAAGCCCAACATTAGAAGTCCTATTGATTTGGACAAAACTATTTTAGTAAAATTCAACTTTCTCAATTCCTGAGCAATCGCGCCAAAAACTCGTCCCCAACGGGTTTCCAAATTATTCCCGTAGGGACATGTAGAATTCCCCGGAGAATGGACTCCTGGAAGATGGAATAAAAATGAATTTAAGAAATTAAAAGATAATTTTTTGTTGAGCCGAGTTTAATTGCAATAAATTAGGAAAACAAACAACAATTGTTGAATTATGTGCTCTTTGTTCTTATATTTTCTGTTTGTTTTTTCAATTGCGGCTTGAACTTTTCAAAAATCATTGATCAGGTAATCAAATCAGCCCCAATATATTATCATTAAAGAGTGTTTTTAATCCTTTTCTGCTCTCTTAGGGTTGATGGCAAATCCTGACAAAAACGAATTTCTCGGTGCTAGGCCTAAGCACAATGTTGAGAACCGGCTTGACCTAATTTTAATTAATTACTTATTTTCTAAAATTAACGCGTCCCGTCAATTCTGCCGGACCCAGATAACTCAATTTTTTCCCATGAACAATTTGTGTCAATGGATTAGTTCGATCCAAAACTTGGGTGGATGCTTGCTTAAGTTAGGAATAAGAAAGATTCAACGGAAAGAGTTCTTATCCCGTACATAGATACTTCATCGTTGCCCCGTCTAGTTTCCTTTCTTTTGTTAGGAATCGATCCAGTTGCTGGATTAAAGGAAAAATGGACATTCTTAATTGTTGGAAGCTTCTCGTCCGATTAATCATGTTTTGTTATAGAATAATTTGAATAGGAAATTCATGATTTTTCCTGTCAATTTGACACGAAAAAGAAGAATGTTTTCATCCTTTTCTTATAGATATAGTAAAGAATTATTGTACAACACTAAGAACATTTAGTTCCCAGGATTCCATTTTATCATCAATCCAATCACCGTTCACATTTTTTCTTTGAACCTTGTTCCTACACGACCTGATCAATTCAATCAAGCACTCGCCATCTATTTTCATTGTTTAATTGTTGTTGCTACCGGTTCAACCCGAACTAGTTACATGGCTTTTCTCCCTGGCAGCCAGGGTTTCATTGGCATCGGGCAGGTGAACCCGGGAATTTTGTGATTCATCAGTCAGATCTCATGTGCTCCATACCAATTGCAAATAAATGGACACTCAAAAAAGTACATGTTCAAACATCATTGACTAACTCCTGATCAACCCCGATTCGTTCCAAAATGAACAAAAATTCAACTAACTTGATTGAATAGAATCGAGGCATGCAAAGGTTTCCTCGGGCCGAACGGAGATTGGCCCTCGAGTGCAAAGGCATAAGGGAGCTTCACAAAAAAACATAAATTAAATAACAAAAATAAACAAAAATAGGAAAGAGAAGATTCAAGAGGCCTGGAATGCATCTAGTCGTTTCCAAAGAAGGAGAAAAGCGGATCTTTTGATCATAACTTCTTCATACTTAGTTCGATTTAAAAAAACCAAAAGTCTATCTGAGTTGGAATTTTGTAGCGAACGCAAGGTAAATTCTGTTTTACCCAATTCTGAATATTTTATCAATTACTATTCATTTTACTATCTTCTTTATATAATTATGGTCTATTAAATTATGGGTGTTACACTCCCCCTCCTTAAAGGATTTCGTCCCCGAAATCTCCAAGTTAAGAAGAATGTTGTTAATGTTACCAATCGTTACCTACACTCATCTACTCATCCATCAACCATTGGCATCCGTTGTCCTTAAAATTTCTAATGCTTTATATGAACATATGCAAAGGTGTTGTGTATATGTCCCTAAACTAATGCGAAAATCAGGCGGTCTACTGATTCAGTTGGCCTCCTTAATGCAATTCATGTATGTTCCATGTATCCAATATGTATGCAAAAGAATCCTAATAATACATATGAATTCTATATGTGGGCAACAACCATTCACCAAAATGCAACGTCCATGTGATCATTCAACCACTTCCATCCATTGAAAATTTAAATGCGCACACATCCATATGCAATATGTAAGTACACTTGTTTAATTGATCCCTAATGTAGTGCCTAATGTGTGTGTGTATGCATCTACTAGCAAACACTTGCAACCATCAAACATAAATGTCTCAAACACATGTTTTCAACCATAGGCTTCTACATAAGAATAGATTCAAATGATAGGAAAACAGATTTCAATTCAAAAGCTTAGAAAGGAGTTTAGAATATAATCTCAAAGAGAAAATGGTAAGAAGCGCGAATCTTGTCTTTGGTTCCCATGTCGCATCGTTACGATCTTCTCTGTACTCTCGCTAGCTTGATCATCTTGTTGCTTAGCTTTTCAACTTCCGATCCAAGTATACAGGTAGGAAATTTTCTAACTGATGCCTCATTTTCAAATTCAACATCCTTAAGGGTACTTAGCTCTACTACCCTGTAGATTCATGTAGACACTTCCTCAAGTGGAAAACATGGAACACGTCGTGAACTCCCCTTAGTCTCTTTAGTAGTCTAACTCTTTAGGCCATTTGACTTATCCTCTCAAATATGAGGAATGACCCTACAAATCTTGGCGAATACTTCCTAACCGAGCCAAAGCAAACAAAGTTCCTCAAAGGTGACACCTAGACAAAGACTCCCACCTCAAACTCTAAGTCAATCCTCCTCTGATCAGCTTATGACTTCTGCCTATCATGAGCTACCTTTTTCCGTCTGCAAATAAGGCCTATCTTCTCAGAAGTCTCTCTAACCATATCAGGCCCAAGTAGAAGTCTGTTCGTAGACCCCCACCAACATGTAGTGATCTGCAGGGTTGTAACGACTCACATTTTACGTATCGTAGGTTCATAAAATATTTTTATTTAATTCCCTGAGGGTCGAATCATTCTCATATTTAGATATGTTGGTTATGGGTATGTGAGACATGTCCATAATTTTTATTAAGTTTATTTGTGACCATTTTCCCCCTGTCAGTTTTGTACGGGGTTTAACTTTTGACTGGGATCGAATCAGGTGCTTAGATTAATTTCATTGGAAAGTAAATGGTGTTGTCAATTCCATATAGTGGTCACATTAAAAGATTTGGTTTGGCGATTTGGGAGAAATCGTTGTTTTAGTGCTACACAATTTATGGACAGGCTAACTAGTCATTAGTGGGATGATTTGGGGTGGACCATTCGTGGGTTGGTTAGATGGCTAAAAATAGGGGGTATAAGCAAGGAGAATTGTTCGGTTTCTTCATTTCTCTATTTGGTTGGGGTTCAGGATTCTCCCTACTCCAATCAAATACCTCTCCACTTCATTAATTTCATAGATCAAGATTAGACGATTGAAGATCAACATCTTAGAAAGGTAGATCGCATCAAAGTAATTGATTTGAAGGTTTTTCTTCATTGTTCTTCGTTGTCGGGATTAGTGATTAGTTGTTTTCGAGCTATTTTGAAGATTTGGTGAGTGATAAGCATCTCTCACATGGATTCAATTGAGTATATGGATTGTTTGATTTTATTTTCATCGTTTCAAGTTGTTTTCACCTAGATCTACATCATGGTAAGTATGTTTTCATTTTGGACCACCATAGGATCTAATCTAGCAACTTAAATCGATAAATTTCTAAGTTAATTCATGTGTAATTTGTTTATCATGAATTTGGTGAATTTCTTATTTTGAATGATGAATAATCATTATGTTAATGCTTGTTGATGGTTTGGTTTGATTGGCTGGTGAAACTGAATGTTTTGCGCGAGTTTTCGATTGAATTGGAGTTAGATCGGGTGAGTTTTTGTAATGGAACGACTGGCCTGTTCCCCAAGTAATGGAGTCGATCGGGTATAAAAATGGTGATGGATCGGGCAAACACTACAAGAAAATGTTCTATTGATAGCAAGCAAGGATTGCACTAGAAGTTAAGTTGTTATAGTTAAGTATTTTAGTCATTATTTAGGGTAAAACATAGCTTTGAGTAGGTTAAACACAGATAAGAGCATATCCAACAACGTTACGGATCGTAACATTACGATCCGTAACGTTCAGGGGAATATCTTCGATATTCCCCAGCCGTGGCGAGCCGATTTTACCGGCTTGCCGATTGCGAGCCGGTTTTATCAGCTCGCAAGCTCGCGAGCCGATAAAATCGGATCGCGACCTTCCGCGTCTATAAAGGAATGGCGCGGGAGGCAAACTCCCCATCCACCTTTCAATATCCTCTTTTTTTTAAAAAAAATATTCGTTACGACGTCGGGGTTCCGCCACGCGTAACGAAGATGGGGAGACGGATAGTTCCACGTATGCCAGACGATGCATCTGGTCCAGCTCACCTTCCTCCACCAGCGGGGACGACGATTGAGGACTTACGGATCCTCCACGAGCTGTTAGGGATGGCAATGGGGCGGGGCGGGCGCGGGTAGTACCAACCCGTCACCCGCCCCGTTGGGTGATTTTTTGCTCCGTGCCCACTCCATACCCGCACGAGTATCCATTAAACGGGTTTTAAACAGGTTGCGGGTAATGGCGGGTATTCATGGGTATCCATTATATTTATTCAATTTATTTTTTAGCCATTTATTGAAATTATTCAAAAGTACATTTAGTTAAAAAAAGAAATTAGACTAATGATTATATGCTAACCTCAAAATACCAATACATATTTAAACCAACATCCAAAAAAGAATAGATAACAACAGAAGTATTCATTAAAATATCAACAGCCAGTTATAAATTGTTGAGTAAAAGCATGCACACAAATACCAAACAACCAATAACAATATTTTTTGTATTAACTATTGAAAATAAATCACATTCAATATGGACACGGGTACCCGCGGATATGGATATCTTACCATCCGTACCCGCCCCATTAATTAACGGATATTAAAAATACCCGTTTATTTTACCCATGGATACCCATTTAACTATCTGTTTCATATCCATGACGGATTTTACCCGCGAATAACCGCGGGTACGGATTTTTTTGCCATCCCTAGCCACAGGGATTCACTCATCGATCTTTTACTGCGCTGGCCACCGTTCCAGTATGAATTTTAATTTTTTTAATATTTATATTTATTTAACTATTAAATAGTATGCCCAGTTGGTTTTACGTTATAGTTTAGTGCATGTACGTTATACGTTTTAATAGTAGTTTTATAGTCATTTAACTGTTATATTTTTAACAGACTGAGTACGTCTACCTTCACGGGAGTTAGGCGAAGTTTATTTCACATGCCCTTGACATATTACCATTACATATTCGAGAGAGGATACTAGCTAGTCCGTTCGGACTCTTTTTACATATTATATCTCCCCAGTCCTTCAATCGACCTTTGGTAGAGGCCTTATTAGAGAGATGGTGGCCTACGACACACACTTTTCACTTTCCGGATTTTGAGCTAGATATCACCCTAGTAGATTTTTACATGCTTATAGGGATTGAGATTGGCCTTCCAGATAGAGTCACTTGTCCATTTGATTCCTCTTTTGAGTCATCTGATTCCTACCTGCAGTATTTGCCAGATTTGTCAGTGACTCGTATAGCTAATGGTGTCGTTTCCGTCACATATTTACCTAAGTATATTATAGCGCATCTCGATGTGGTAGATTTCCATGACATAGTATACAGGGCTACCATTTTATACCTCCTTGGTTCGACATTGTTTTCGAACCAATGGAGTACGATTAGACCGGGCTACCTAGCAGCACTAGTCGAGTTAGAGCAGCTGCATATGATTGATTGGGGCTCTGCCATATTGGGTTATCTATACGTCGCTCTTGACTCCTATGCTTTTGGAGAGGTTCGCCAGATGTTTGGTTTTGGGTACATGTTGTCGTGCTGGTACTACGAGTACACGGCCAACATGCATCCACGCATACAGCCCACCGCCACTCGTGCTACCGAGACCTTTTCCCCATGCATGCATAGATGGGAGAGTACTTACAGGGTTTGGCATGCTCCTACTGGTGTGAGACATGACTTGATGGATATGAGGGAGAGGGGGAACATATTACGAGCTCCTTGGACTTCTTATTGGATGTTACTTTCAGCAGATGGCCCACTACCTGATGCCCATCCATTAGCCATTGCATGTCGCTTATCTCTTCGACGTGTCCTCTTGTTCCCACCGGCCCACCTTCCTATTTGGTACTGGGGAGATTGATGTTATTACCAGGGTCCCGGTCAGTTGCGCGTACCTGGAGATCCACCTCTGCCATTTGATATGTTCGGTCCGCAGCGTTTTATAGGGAGACAATACGTGGATGGTCTGAGACAGGCAAGATGGGTTGATACGACCAATTTTTACTTACCCGATGCAGAGTTTGGTCCTTATTGGGTTCGGATAGCTCCTAAATGGTACTTGCTGCCGGATTATATGCGGGGTTTGAACTCCGATCACATTGGTCCTCGATTGGTTAGTGGTAGAGTTCATCCACCACCGTTTACTTTTGACCCGACCCATTCACAGATCTCCGACCCGCCTATAGATTTCGCTCTGGCTGATACATTTCAGACATTTGATCTTAGCGGTACATAGATATTCCTGCCTATTATTTACCCACTGCACACATGGTACACAGTGTCCCTACTGCTGGATTATATCCGCCACATGAGGTAAAATTTCTACTTGTGAATTTACGTTGTATGTTGTACACTGTGGAAACTGATCTTATATGTTCTATATATGCAGTATACACCCCGGTTAGACCAGCATAGGATACATATTGTGGCTATTCAGGAGATGGCCCTGCTACATTCTCAGTCCTTATATCAGGAGCACCAGGCGATAGTTCAGGGATTGCAGGAGCAGATCGCTGACTTATAGGCTAGATTAGTGGCAGTATAGGGTGGTGATACAGCAACATCAGGTAACGCTGTAGGGTCATGTACTAGTGGAGGATCAAGAGGAGGATTAGGTGGTGATGGCGGACTAGGAGGGGTGATTGATTAGGTGGTGATGGCAGACTAGGAGGAGGTGACAGATTAGGTGGTGATGGCGGACTAGGAGGGGTGACGGATTAGGTGGTGATGGCGGTTCAGGAGGTGGGTGTAGAGGATTAGGTAGGGTGGCAGATTAGGCGGTGATGGCGGATCGGGAGGCGGTAGTGATGAGGACGATATTCCATATTATGACCCTACTAATAGCGGGGATGACATGGATTTGGATGATGCTGATGATGATGCTGCAGATTTATCATGATGTATATATGTGTATGTAGCGACGTGTGTGTGTATATATATATATATATGGCTCGATGTATATATGTGTATGTCTCATTGTTTTGGACTTTATGTTATTTTTTAATGTGTTCTATGTAATGTTTGCTCGTTTCTTATGTTATGTGTAATGTTTGCTCGTTTCATATGTTCTGTGTAACGTTATTTTTTCATATGTTATATGTAATGTTTGCTCGTTTCATATGGCTCGACCCTAGTTTTTTAACTCTTTTTAAACGATGTTTGTAATATTTAATATTAAAACGATGTTAGAAACAAGCTTGGTTTATAATTTAATTATAAAATGAACTATAATGGCGGTGCAGTTCGTTTTATAACATTCTGAACTTCAATTGGTTGTATGAGATCCAATCTAAGTCGTATTTCCTCATAACAAGGCACGTTCGCATCTAATCAACAATATTTTTCTAGTGGTAGAGAAAAAATGGGTTTTCATGTTGCAGATTTTGTTTTACGTCCGAACCAAAATTTCAAAAAGTCGACGTGGAAACGATTTATAAAATATACTGTTTACATATATAAATTAAAGGATTTTTGGACGACCCTTGTTTTTTAACTCTGTTTAAACGATGTTTGTAATATTTAATATTAAAACGATGTTAGAAACAAGCCTGGTTTATAACATAATTATAAAACGAACTGCAGCGATGCTGCAGTTCGTTTTATAACGTTCTGAATTCAATTGGTTGTACGAGTTCCAGTCTAAGCCGGATTTCCTCACAACAAGACACGTTCGCATCTAATCGACAATATTTTTCTAGTGGTAGAGAAAAAATGGGTTTTCATGTTGTAGATTTTAATTTACGCCCAAACCAAAATTTCAAAAAGTCGTTGTGGAAATGGTTTATAAAATATATTGTTTACATACATATATTAAAGGATTTTTATAAAATAAAATGGGGACGACCCTCCTTTTTAACTCCTTCATGTGCTGAAATGTTTAAATTATATGGGTAAGTGGACGACCCTAGTTAAAAAAACTCCGTTTAAACGATGTTTGTAATATTTAATATTAAAACGATGTTAGAAACAAGCCTGGTTTATAATTTAATTATAAAACGAACTGCAGCGGCGCCGTAGTTCGTTTTATAACGTTCTGAACTTCAATTGGTTCTACAAGATCCGATCTAAGTCGGATCTCATCACAACAAGACACGTTCGCATCTGATCGATAATATTTTTCTAGTGGTAGAGAAAAAATGGGTTTTCATGTTGCAGATTTTGTTTTACATCCAAACCAAAATTTCAAAAAGTTGCCGTGGAAATGGTTTATAAAATATATTGTTTACGTATATAAATTAAAGGATTTCTATAAAACAAAATGGGGACGAACCTCCTTTTTAACTCCTTCGTGTGCTGAAATGTTTAAATTATACGGGTAAGTGGACAACCCTAGTTTTTTAACTTTGTTTAAATGATGTTTGTAATATTTAATATTAAAACGATGTTAGAAAATAGTGGACGACTCCGGACCCACACTCTAGTTTTCCCTATATATAGCGGTTTCTCTAAAACCCTTAATCACAATTTATTTTCTTCCAGCCGCCACCTCCTTCCTCTTTCCCCAAAGCATCCAAGTTGATAAGAAAATAGTATAGTTTCCTTTTTGGAGTATGTCGGAACAGGGAAAAGAAAGTGTAGCCTCCAACATGGACAAATGGGAAAATTATGATGAGGGGTAGCAAATCAAAGACCTGGAAAAGAAATGGTTGTTGAAGGACGCATTCTCAAGCCACTACTTCTGGGTGGATCCAACCCTGTGTGCCATTGTGGAGAAGAATCAGTCATCGTTGTTTCGAAGACCAAAAAAAATGTTGGACGCCAATTTTTTGGTTGTGCAGCCTACCTGGACCACAACGTTTTTCCTGACGAAATTGATTGTTGTTACTTTAAGCGATGGATTGACCCTCCGATGTGCGAACGTGGAGTTCAATATACATAGGAAGTGCAAGCCGAAATTCAACGTTTGAACAAGAATGTTGCGGAGGCAGCTAGATCTGGATTTTACCCACGTTTGTGGTAGATGTGGGTGGAAACTATCATATTGTACGTTTATTATTGTACTTTAAATTTGATGTTTATGTGTTCAGTTGTTGTAGTTCCTTCAATTGTACTTTGGCATTTATTCATGTTGTAATTGTCGTTGTTGGAAGCTTCTAAGTTATGTAATGCAAAATATTTATGTAATGCAAAGTACAACGCTCTAAATCTCTGTGATGGAGAAACTCCACTATGACCTAGTCACTGTTCACTGGAGTCATGATAGAGAATCTACACTGTGCACTATTTACTATCTAATTAAAGACCATTCATACCAATAAAGGAGCGCTATGTCTAATAAAGGTGCACTTCGCCCAATAAAGGTGCACTCTATCTAATAAAGGAGCACTTTGTCCAATAAAGGAACACTCTAACCAATAAAGGAGCACCATGTCGATAAAGGAACACTCTGTCCAATAAAGGAGCACTCTGTCCAATAAAGGAGCACTTTATCCAATAAAGGAGCACACTTCACTCAATAAGGCTACCTACTTACCAATACCTTATATATAACAGCAACATTGCAATTCATATCTCAAATCAAAACTTATTCACAAACATAAATGGATTGCAGTTTTATGAAATGTGTGTTGGCTTTTGATAGCGATTCGGAGGAAGATGAAATCCTTCAAGAGGAAGCGGAAGAAATACAAGAAATACGGGACCTATACCGTGAAGCGTATGGTTCATCATCCACAACTAGAGGGGGATCAGTTGTTGGAAGGAGGTTTATACACCGAAATCATGCTAAATACCATAATTCTTTGATGCAAGATTACTTCAATGACGATTGCACTTACGGGCCTGATATGTTTCGTAGAAGATACAAGATGTGGAGAAATCTATTTCTTCGGATATTGGCTGGTATTCAGGGTAACAATGCTTACTTTAACTACAAACAAAATGCATTGAAGACACAGGGGTTGTCCGGTGAATAGAAAATGACGACCGCTATGAGAATGTTAGCTTATGCCACTCCAGCCGATGCTTTGGACAATGCATACCACATAACAGAGAGCGCGACACTTGAGACTTTCTATCAAGCAGTGATGGACGTCTACGGAGAAGAATGCTTACGGTCTCCGAACGAAGCAGATGTAGTGCGAATCAGGGAGATGCACGAAAGTAGGGGTTGGCCAGGAATGTTAGGAAGTCTAGACTGTATGCATTGGGAATGGAAGAACTGTCCTAAGGATTACAAGGTGCATACAACGGCAAGGAAATGCGACCAACCATCATTTTGGAAGCTGTGGCATCGTACGATCTGTGGATATGGCCTGCTTTCTTTGGAAAACTCGGCTCGAATAACGACTTAAATGTTATAGAAAGATCCCATCTGTTTAATGATCTTGCTCAAGGCCAGGTACCTCCGTTAACATTTACCCTATGTCAAAATACTTACGAGCATGGCTATTACCTGGGTGACGGCATTTACCCAAAATGGAGCACCATTGTTAAAACATGTCCAAATCCATTGACTCCTAAACAAGTCAAATTCGTAGCGATGCAGGAGGCATAAAGGAAAGATGTAACGGTGTATTACAATCTAGATTTGTAATGATAAGTAATCCATGTCGGTTTTGGTCTAGGAAAAAGATGTCTGCAATCATGTTTGATTGCATTGTTCTTCACAAGATGACTATAGGAGATGAAAGAGATATGAATGAAGAGCAATGTCACTGCGATTATGAGGGTGCTTTGCAACCACCTCAAGTATTCCGACAAAACCGACCACTAACAGAGGAAGACTTCAACATTCATTTGACCCATCAGGTTACGTTTAGAGATGCAAAACTCCATAACTGGCTGCAGAAGGATCTTATGAATCATTTATGGAATCACTATGGCGATACCTAGTAATGAAGCACCCTTATCTGAACTCGTGTTTTATTTTATGCTTATCCGAACTTATCGATCATGTATGCAGTAATGATGTTGTTCCTTTCTATTATACCATCGCGTTCTCTTGTAATCGTAAGGGTTATTAGTCATCTATTATTAAGTTCTAAATTAGTTTATTCTACGAAAATAATAACGATTTTATTTTGTCATATTAGAAAATAAGGTAGGATAGGGAAGAAAAAAAATTAAAATCTAAACTAGTCACGCGCCGACTTTATCGACTTATGAAGTCGCGAGCCGATTTTTTTAGTGCACGCCGAAAAAATCGGCTCGCGACTTCACGAGCCGATAAAGTCGGCGCGCGAGCCCAATTCAAAAATCTGAATTGAACCCGTAACATTTTCCTGAATGTTACACAACGTAACATCCATTAGGGACCATTTTTGCCCCAATTCACAATTCGTAACATGTATTCTCCCTTTGTTGGAGATGCTCTAAGGGCCATGCAATCTTTAAGATGCCCTAAAATTTTGGCGGTCAAAAATTCACGTTCCCTCTAATTCGCTTCCGCTAAAATTTGGCTGCTAAAATTTCATTTCGCTTTTCACTTCTTCCCTCACCAATTCAGTGGCATTAAATCATAGGTCCGCTCCCTCCCCAAAATCGCTGCAAATCACAAATCCATTTCCTATTCGAACGTAATCCTCCTCTGCAAGTCGCCGTCTTTGCCAGTCGCATCTCTGCTCACAAATATATCTACTTCGAAGAGGTGGTGTGAGGAAGTACTACCTGTGAATTTGCCTTCAGGTAAACACTTTTCCGTGCGTCATAGTAATTGCGTTAAATTTTAGGCATCTAATTACAAACTTTGATTACATTTTTGTTTTTGATAACCCTATTCGATATTGTTTAATGTTGTAACTTTTTGATAATCCCGTTCGTCAATAGTAATTGATTGCAGCAAAGTTCGTCAATAGCAATCGATTTCTTTTTATTATTATTTATGGTTGCAAATGTTGTAGGCTTGCAGTGTTACATTATAGCTGGTGGTGTTTGTTTAGTGGGTTGGTTCCTTACTGCATGTCATTTGTTGTGACAATTCAAAGTTTTGATTCCCTTGTTGATGTGACAATTCAAAGTTTTGGGCTTCGATTTACTTAGATTAAGGTATTTTTGACTCTGCTTTCTATGTAAAAAAAACTCATAGGTTCGTTCACAATGGTCATTGCTTACTGATTCTACAAATAAATTTAATGTTAGATACAATATCGGTATAGGATAATGCTGCAGATTGGAAAAGCAGCATGGTTAATAAAATGATGACACTACTCATTTTTCTATATTATTTGATTATAGCAGTGTTAGTTAGAAGTCGGGTTTTTGTTTATTTGTAACAACCCGCTCATTTCACGATAATATATTTAAATATTTTATTAAAATATATCATCGTATCCGATGTGTCACTCAAAATGTCGTTTTTCACAAATGATAAAATTAGGACTCGGGACCACTTCCATTGAGTCAGGATCATCGTTTACGACCTTTTTGACTATAAACATCGATACCTTTTGAGTTAAGCAATTTTGGTCTTTTTTCATTGGATATAAGACCAAAATATCACTTTTTGCATATGCACAAATTTGGATTCGAAACCACTACCATCGAGTTCAAAACGTCGTTTAGATGTTCGAAAACTATAAGCTTCGATGTGTTTTGAGTTTGTGAAAAATGGGGCTTTGGTTGGGCTTGGTTTGGCTAACCTAGCCTACCTTATAACCCCCACCTAGCTCTCTCTTCCTCCCATTCATTCCAAGCCTTCAAAAGAAATAAAAATGGGGAAGGGAATGAGAAATAGAAATTCCCTAAGCTAGGGCTTTCAATCTAGAGCCCGATTCATGTGACAATTTGATTTCAAGACATGGGTAAGCTCTTTACCCTCCCTCTCTACCTTATACTCCTCTCAATTTCGGATTTTTCCCTCAACCCTAACACATATATATTTGTATGTGAATGTATGAGGTGATTTTGGAGGAGCTAATGAAGAAAGGTGGGTTCTTGCTCGAATTGGAGCTTGTTCTTCATCGTTTGAAACCAAGGTGAGTTCTTTATGAACTCACATCTATGCCACAAGCCATTGGCTTATACCAGTGTAATTTAGTGTTCATACGAGTTTGCATAGGCTTGTGAATTGGTTTGGTTAGCGTAGCTTAGCCGATTTCATGAGTTATGTTTCGTTGTATTGAAAATTATGATTGGGATTGTTCATACGATCTTATGCATATGCTACGAGTGATTTGGTGATATTGTGAAGCATCATTGCCCCCCAGCATAGTTCTAAGCCTTCACAAGTCGCTTGAATCATATTTGATTGGCTTGGTTAGAAAATTTCCCTGTTTTGGAATTTATAATCAAAACCATTGCTAATCTCTTGTATGAGTGTTTGTGCGTGTGTATTTGGGTGTTATAAGTTGTTTCGGCAAGTCTTTGAACCCTCATATACATGTATATAACATCATAGGCCTTCATGCATTCGTCGATATCGTTTTGAACATATTTTAAAGGCAAATTGTGCTCTGGAACAGGTTTGAGACGTCTGAATTTTATAAGTCAGACGTTTGACCTGCTTTAAATAATTATGGAGTCAAGTAAGCAAATTCAGAAGTCTGAAAATTTTAGCTTAGAAGTCTGAATTGTAATTCAGACATCTGGCTGGAATAATTCAGACGTCTGAAATGGCACCAAAATGAACTAAATCCTTGTTGGTTTCTGAAAATCCTAGTTCAGACGTCTGACCTAAATGATTAAGACGTCTGAATCTGTTTTTCTGCTGTGGACCAGAGGGACCTCGGTCCACAGTCTAATCCCATCCAGGCTCTTTCCCGGCCAAAGCTCAGGCCATTCAGACTTCATTTGTGAACTTTAGCTTCACGAATACACAGATTCCAGCAGCTCGATTCATCGACTTTGATTCTTATTTGATTCTTCCAATGTTGATTCTTTTTGGCCTATTCACATTGTTTAAGATGTGAATTGAATAAGTGATCATTCTAAAGGTCGTGCGCTCTATTTCATATATCGAAGATATTTTATACTCTTGTTAATATGATTCGTGCGAATAAAATGTGAATTATCGACTCGATGTCCTTCAAGCCTATTCCGATATAGTTTAAAAACCTTCGGGTGATAGTTCGGGATTTTGATTTGTTCGTTGATCGAAATTACAACCGTTATCCCTTGATTTCCTGTATGTTGTTGTAATGTGAGTTTATGTTTTATGATTTTGGTGTTCCCTTCGCTACGGCGAAGGTTTTTATGAATAATTGTACTCCAATGGATAACGGGGTTTTATACTGTCAATAGGCATCGAACCAATGTTTAATCAGTTTTTAAATTCAAATCCCTTTTAAAATCAATTCGATTTCTAAACCCGGTTCTGATTCCATTGATTTATATGATTCCTTATCCTATCGATCGGACGAGAAATTTAGTTTATTCACCTTAATAAAAATGAGGACTATGACCCCTTATATGTTTATTGTGGTGAATAATTACCGGACTCGTTCGTTTGAACATATGTGGTAATTTTCTCTGTTTTGAATAGAAACCAATTACAATTGAGTAAATATTCGAGAAAATCATATGGTTATGGGACATGTCGCTATTTTCTTATATTAACTTGCTCGGAGTAATTTCTATTCACCTGGATCGATGTGATCCGTTTTATGATTATTCTTGGTGTTTTGAGAATGAACTAACAACAGGTTCGTAAATATTCGAGAATAGCGAGTGGCTATGGGACATTCAACTATTTTCTTATATTCACTATCCTGGTGTAATTTATGCTCACCCGGATCGTTGGTATCCGCTTCCCGACATATTTGTTTGGTTCGCAATCTCCCAAGTGGGACTTTACGATTTGGGACCTTCATCTATGGGACTTCGGCCCAACTTTCTATGATTTTCTATGATTTATGCGTTTTCAACCTACCGGGGTCACGACCCGGCTCTGTGGGGAGCTTCGGCTCAAACAAATGGGTTATCTACCTAGAGATCATATCTTATCTTCTATGAACATGCCTCTTTTTATGATGTTTTCTGGATTTCTAAATGATTTCCGATTTATGATTACTTTGATGCGATGCGCGTCAATTTGATTTATGTTTACTATGATACGATACGCGTCAATTTGATTTATGTTTACTTTGATGCGATGCACGTCAATTTGGTTTATGTTTGGCATTTATTTGTCAATTCTTACTGTTATATGCTCTTTTCTTGTCATGAGATTTATTTCCTCTATCATTTCTCGTTGTGTGCTATTATTCGAATGTTGCATTCTACATTAGCTAGGAGGTTATTTAGAGATATTTTGTGCTGACATTCCATTGTCATTTCCTGATTTTGTTGACATGCCATGTTTCATATTTATTTATGATTAGATATTATTACTAGAATCATGTCATCCTTTGTTATATCCCTATATTCTCTCAGTTTATTTGATAAGTACAGTTAGACTGATCCGTTTATTGTTTATTCTTATAAATAATACTCGGTTCAGACCGCGGAGTCATTTTAGGTATACTTCTTTGGGTCTCGTCGCAGGATTGGTCTTCCGCCTTCAGCTTGCTACTATGTCTCTACAGCTTTATGTACCTTTGTACTAATGACATTATCTTTCGTTGCGTACACATTCTTTTATTTAGATCATGGTACATGTTTTAGTGGATCTTTTTTGACCACTAGCTTGTTGTATACGTTCTTGGTTTATTCATATCTATTCCGCCTTTGTGATATGTTTATTCTGTGTCTGGCTGTGATATATATTGTTGTTGTCGTCTATTTTATACTGCTTTCCGGATTATTTATAGCCGTTGTGTAATTGCCTTATGTGCTGAATGTTCATGTCGAAATTTTAATCGGTATCAGAATTCGATGTGCATTCCTCACATGGAGTAATCATACAATCGGTCGCTCTTCACAAACCTCATCCTCCGTTATGGTCTACGACATTTTTCTGAAATGAATTGGACGATAGTGGGTATTGAGGCGGGGCGCTGGTATCAGAGCCACTTTCCGGAACAATGTAAGATAGTATGACGATGGTATTGACTTAAGCCTCTCTCGGGAATCGTGCTTTAGGGTCTTAGATAGAATCTTAAGACCCGTCATAGCTCATCTTCCTATATGATTCCATTTTGATTGAATTCGCATCATTTGGATTCAACTTAAGACTAACTTTTTCCTCCTTCTTTTTCCCTAAAGAAGAGAAATAGTTGGTCGTAGCCGTGCAAGTGCCGGTTCACCCAGTGTACCTCCTACAAGAGGGGTGATTATGTCTCAAGTGGCCTATTTTTAGTCTTTTAAAATACTTCGGGTTGATTTCTATAGTCCATCTAGGGCCCGTGTGCTCTAGTGGTGCTTCTGTTTCATTCTTTGACTCGAGTTGCTAATCGATGTCTGTTTGGCCTTTTGTGTATCACATTTATCTTGTTGATCATTTATGATCCTTGAAGTTGATTGATCATTGGATATCTTTCCCGTGCATCGTTACGCACGTCGCCTTTGATCCTGATATTTCTTGATTTCTAGTCAAGATTGTTTCGTAAGTCGTTACATACCTAGCATGGTCTATTGATTACTTGTCGGTCGGTATGGAGATACCATGTCTTTGTGACTAAACCTACTCCCTTGTTGTCAGCCATATAGTTCTAGTTCAGTGTGAGATCACCAAGCCTTCGGGCTAAAACAACTCATTTGTTACCTGGTTGTGCCGGTGTGAGTCACCAAGCATTTGTGCTAAATTAACTCAACAAATGTATCGTTGCATTCCAAAATCAAGAACGAGGGAAAGCATCCCTCTTCTTGTGATCCCTCTTCTTGAGTCAAGGTACGTGTCATTAATTCCCTAATGTCATTTACCTTGTTCAAATATTATTTTATTTATGTTCTTCTGATATACGTCTATCATGTTCTTCGTTATCAAATGATATCATTTGTGTTTTATTCGTAAGTTGATAAAGGAATTTTATTTCCTTTATGTTATCCTGAATGATTTATTGAATTTTTATATTTTCGCGATATTTGCATAGTCGTTAGAAATTGTGAGGACTTTCTTATGTTAACTTGTCCATCGGGTGCGTTAAGGATCTCAAACGAGATATGGGACGCCATGTTGTAGTTCGGAATCCCTAAACACCATTATGTGACAATCTGACATTCAGAATAATTCCTAAAATTAAAATTCACTCCTAATAAGTTAATCAAAATAATAATATTTTGTATTTTTGCAATTTTTCGTAATCGTTTGTTATTTTTCTAGTTAATTTATTTCTAGATTTCCTTGGAGCAATTCCAAGAATTTGAGTGGTTCAAGATTTTTAATTAGAAATTATCTCGGATCTTTTCTTTGAGTAAATAAAGAACCAATGTCTCTTGTTCCTAGTGTTATTTATTTATGTCTCTTGTTTCTGGATTTCAGATCGTTGATTTTCGATAATTCTTAGTGATTGGGAATCTTGCCAAATTCTTAATCCTCGTTTCGATTTTCTAAAGAGAATTTAGTATTCTTGTGATTCTATGGGTCTCCTTATTTTCTCTAGTGAACGATCACTCGAGAGAATGGGAATCCCGTGGGGAGGGGAGATTTCGGTTTTGCGGTCCATGGTAAACTTAATAGTTCCTTTCTTCGAATCTATGATCCAGTCGATCATCCGTAAGTGTTATAGTCAATTCACTTATGGATTTAGCCTTGCGTTGTTCTTAGAAATGAATATCGAAAGGATGAGCTCTTTTGGTATTCTTCCTTTGTTTGTTTGAATCATTTGGATTGACAATTGTCTCTGCACGTTTGTTAACCCTTGTGAATCTAAATTTTTTGGGGATTATGGCCTCTTTGGTTTAACCTCATCTTGTTATAGAAATAGTCTATTGCTTCTTTGATTAATTGCTAATATTTTTGCGATTTGAGATTTTTGGCGGAGAATTATCTTAAATCATGTTGTTCCGAAGTGGTAACTTGTGCACTACTTATCCATCATCTTCTCGATGTTTCTGATTTTCTAAAATTGATACTCGAGTTCCTGAATATTGGGAATTTTGTATAATTCCTAATGATTCATCCTTATGGTTACCAAATGGATTTAGTACTCGGTTAGAAATCGATTTCCCCGAATAGTTCATTAGTATTTTGTTACCAACCTTGAATCATTGATATTAAAATTGATTATTCCTTCGAGAATTGCTCTCCTTAGCTAACTTCGTTGGAATCCCTGAGTGTTCTTTTGTGGGCGTCAGCCACCTTGTCGCAAGACAAAAGTGCTGAAGATCGGTGTTCGCTACGTCGTCGTGATTGAGTTTGCGAATGGAAGAGTCAACCACCGTAATTTCCCATCTCATATCCTAAGAGAATATCTACTATGATATCTCGCGTCTGTAGGATGCAGTCCCGTTGCTTCTTGAAATTCCAAATTAGATTCGCATGGTTTTTGTGCATTCTATCGATTCTCATTCTCTTGAGAACTATACTAAGAAAGGCGAGTCTATTTGAATTCTTAGCACTTATGAATCTTTCTGGAATTATTTTACCCGTTTGGGATGACTACCTTCATGGGTAATGAAGTTCGAGATTGAACTTTAGTTTTTATGATATTGCGAGACGAAATTGGGATCTCACATAGCCGTTGGTGTGACCTTTTTATTTCGTGTCAGTTCTTATGGCACCACTCCGTGGTATTATTTTTTGTTGTTACTTATTACTTCAATCTTAAGGAATTGCGGGGATGCAATTTTTTTAAGGGGGGAAGTCTGTAACAACCCGCTCATTTCACGATAATAGATTTAAATATTTTATTTAAATATATTGTCATGTCCGATGTATCACTCAAAATGTCGTTTTTCACAAATGATAAAATTAGGACCCAGGACCACTTCCATTGAGTCTGGATCATCGTTTACGACCTTTTTGATTATAAACATCGATACCTTTTGAGTTGAGCAATTTTGGTCTTTTTTCATTGGATATATGACCAAAATATCACTTTTTGCATATGGACAAATTTGGACTCGAAACCACTTCCATCGAGTTCAAAACATCGTTTAAGTGTTCGAAAACTATAAGCTTCGATGTGTTTCGAGTTTGTGAAAATTGGGGCTTTGGTTGGGCTTGATTTGGCTAACCTAGCCTACCTTATAACCCCCACCTACCTTATAACCCCCACCTACCTCTCGCTTCCTCCAATTCATTCCAAGCCTTCAAAAGAAATAAAAATGGGGAAGGGAATGGGAAATAGAAATTCCCTAAGCTAGGGCTTTCAATCTAGAGCACGATTCATGTGCTAATTTGATTTCAAGACATGGGTAAGCTCTCTACTCTCCCTCTCTACGTTATACTCCTCTCAATTTCGGATTTTTCCCTCAACCCTAACACATATATGTTTGTATGTGAATGTATGAGGTTATTTTGGAGGAGCTAATGAAGAAAGGTGGGTTCTTGCTCGAATTAGAGCTTGTTCTTCATCCTTTGAAACCAAGGTGAGTTCTTTATGAACTCACATCTATGTCACAAGCCATTGGCTTGTACAAGTGTAATTTAGTATTCATACGAGTTTGCATGTGCTTGTGAATTAGTTTGGTTAGCGTAGCTTAGCCGATTTCATGAGTTATGTTTCGTTGCGTTGAAAATTATGATTGGGATTGTTCATACGATCTTATGCATATGCTATGAGTGATTTGGGTATATTGTGAAGCACCATTGCCCCCGGCATACTTCTAAGTCTTCACAAGTCGCTTGAATCATATTTGATTGGTTTGGTTAGAAAATTTCCCTGTTTTGGAACTTATAATCAAAACCATTGCTAATCTCTTGTATGAGTGTTTGTGCATGTGTATCTGGGTGTTAAAAGTTGTTTCTGCAAGCCTTTGAACCCTCATATACATGTATATAACATCACAGGCCTTCAGACATTCGTCGATATCGTTTTGAACATGTTTTAAAGGCAAATTGTGCTCTGGAACAGGTTTCAGAAGTCTGAATATTATAAGTCAGATGGCTGACCTGCTTCAAATAATTATGGAGTCAAGTAAGCAAATTCAGAAGTCTGAAAATTTTAGTTCAGAAGTCTGAATTGTAATTCAGTCGTCTGGCCGGAATAATTCAGATGTCTGAAATGGCATCAAATGAACTAAATCCTTGCTGGTTTATGAAAATCCCAGTTCAGACATCTGACCTAAATGATTCAGAAGTTTGGATCTGTTTTTCTGCTGTGGACCAGAGGGACCTCTGTCCACAGTCTACCCCCATCCAGGCTCTTTCCCGGCTGGAGCTCGGGCCGTTCGGACTTCGTTCGTGAACTTCAGCTTCACGAATTCACAGATTCCAGCAGCTCGATTCATCGACTTTGATTCTTATTTGATTCTTCCAATGTTGATTCTTTTTGGCCTATTCACATTGTTTAAGATGTGAATTGAATAAGTGATCATTCTAAAGCTTGTGCGCTCTATTACGTATATCGAAGTTATTCGATACTCTTGTTAATATGATTCGTTCCACTAAAATGTGAATTATCGACTTGATGTCCTTCGAGCCTATTCCGATATAGTTTAAAAACCTTCGGGTGCAAGTTTGGGATTTCGATTCGTTCGTTGATCGAAATTACAACCGTTATCCCTTGATTTCCTGTATGTTGTTGTAATGTGAGTTTATGTTTTATGATTGTGGTGTTCCCTTCGATATGGCGACGTTTTTTATGAATGATTGAACCCCAATGGATAATGGGGTTTTATATTGTCAATACGCATCGAACCAACGTTTAACTAGTTTTTAAATTCAAATCCCTTTTAAAATCAATTCGATTTCTAAACCCGGTTTTGATTCCATTGATTTATATATGATTCCTTATCCTATCGATCGGACGAGAAATTTAGTTTATTCACCTTAATAAAAATGAGGACTATGACCCCTTATACGTTTATTGTGGCGAATAATTACCGGACTCGTTCGTTTGAACATATGTGGCGATTTTCTCTGTTTTGAATATAAACCAATTACGAGTGAGTGAATATTCGAGAATAGCATGTGGTTATGGGACATGTCGCTATTTTCTTATATTAACTAGCTTGTAGTAATTTCTATTCACCCAGATCGATGTGATCCGTTTTATAATTATTCTTGGTATTTTGAGAATGAACTAACAACGGGTTCGTAAATATTCGAGAATAACGAGTGGTTATGGGACATTCAACTATTTTCTTATATTCACTATCCCGATGTAGTTTATACTCACCTGGATCGTTGATATCTGCTTCACGACATATTTGTTTGGTTCACAATCGCCTGAGTGGGACTTTACGATTTGGGACCTTCATCTATGGGACTTCGGCCCAACTTTCTATGATTTATGCGTTTTCAACCTACCGGGGTCACGACCCGGCTCTGTGGGGAGCTTCGGCTCAAACAAATGGGTTATCTACCTAGAGATCATATCTTATCTTCTATTAATAGGCCTATTTTTATGATGTTTTCTGGATTTCGAAATGATTTCTGATTTATGATTACTTTGATGCGATGCGCGTCAATTTGATTTATGTTTACTTTGATGCGATACGCGTCAATTTGATTTATGTTTACTTTAATGTGATGCACGTCAATTTGATTTATGTTTGGCATTTATTTGTCAATTCTTACTGTTATATGCTCTTTTCTTGTCATGAGATTTATTTCCTCTATCATTTCCTGTTGTGTGCTATTATTTGAATGTTGCATTCTACATTAGCTAGGAGATTATCTAGTGATATTTGTGTGCTGACATTCCATTGTCATTTCCTGATTTTGTTGACATGCCATGTTTCATATTTATTTATGATTAGATATTATTACTAGAATCATGTCATCCTTTGTTATCCCTTATTATCTCAGTTTGTTTGATAAGTACAGCTAAACTAATCTGTTTATTGTTTATTCTTATAAATAATACTCGGGTCAGACCGCCGAGTCATTTTAGGTACTCCTCTGGGTCTCACTGTAGGATTGATCTTCTGCCTTCAGCTTGCTACTCTGTCTCTGCAGCTTTATGTACCTTTGTACCTATGACATTATCTTTCGTTGTGTAAACATTCTTTTATTTAGATCATGGTACATGTTTTAGTGGATCTTTACTGACTACTAGCTTGTTGTACACATTCTTGGTTTATTCATATCTATTCCGCCTTTGTGATATGATTATTCTGTGTCTGGCTGTGATATATACTGTTGTTTTCGTCTATTTTATACTGCTTTCCGGATTATTTATAGCCGTTGTGTAGTTGCCCTATGTGCCGAATGTTCATGTTGAAATTTTAACCGGTATCAAAATTCAATGTGCATTCCTCATATGGAGTAATCATACAATCAGTCGCTCTTCACAAACCTCATTCTCCGTTATGGTCTACGACATTTCTCTGAAATGAACTGGACGATAGTGGGTATAGAGGCGGGGTGCTACATTATTGATGTGATAATTTTAGTATTGTCTGTTGGAGAGTTTCTTCTATGTTCTCTCCTTTCTTGACATTGAATATGAGTTTCGGTGTACGCTTTTGAGAAAGGTTAAGACAAACATTTCTCAAGATTCTCGCAGGTTTTATAAGTTTCAGGTATGAATTATATATGTTTTTAGACATTATATATATTTAGATATTATATATGTTTTTAGACATTATATAAGTTTTGTTTTGGGACCTCATTTTCGATTTTCAGTTTTAAATTGTTTTTTCAAAACAGTAGAACCAAGTGCATTTTCTAAAATATTAAAAACATTAAAAATGTAAAACTGAAAATGATGTTCAAAAAAATGAAAACTAAGGTGGCATTTGGTTTATTTTGTATTTTGAGTTTTTAGTTTTCAATGTTAATTATGAAATTATGAAGATTTGAAGTGTAGCGGAGGTGATGGATCAAAGACGGGGGAAGTGACGGAGGGGACCGCAGGATTGTGGATGCATAAATTTGTTATTGTCTTTCCATTGTTTCTAAAAATATGAAAAACAATAAAAAGTTGTTTTTTGTTTTGTGTGTTTACTTCGTTCTGTAAAATGATCGTTTTCCACAAAATGTGCGTGTCCTTAGTACTTTTGTATGTGGGAAAAATCAAAATTGAAAATTGTAAACCAAAAGCAAAAATGAAAACAAATAGGGCCTTAGATTTTTTTAGTTATCAACACTTATTTGCGTTGTGCGTTAACCGCAATATTAAGGCAATTTCTTCAGCTATGATACTTGATTTCTTCAGCTGGCAGGAGAAATCAAAAACTTCTAAGGCGATTTCGACCTTTGTCTTCTTCAAGCGAACCAATTGATTTCAGCCTCCCTTTTTCTGGAGAATCGACCTCTGATTTAGGCGAGCGATTTGAATTTAGCCTTCCTCTTTTTGCTGAATTGACCTCTTCTTCGGACGAGAAATCAACATCCACTTCACTCGACTGGATTTCGGCAATGAATTAATTCGATTAGATTCGACTTCAGGCGATTAGAGTTCAACTTTAGGAAATAACTACTTCAGGTAAATCCTGGTTATTGATAAATATTGACCTTAGCCATTATCGTTTTATTATTTTTAATATGTGTTTTACTAAGTACTTTGCTGCTTGGCATCGTTATACTCTGATTTGCTGTTTATGTTAAATACTATGATTTTGTAATTTTTCCTAAATGTTATGTATGTTATTGCCCTGTGCTAAAGAACATTGCTTAATGTAACATTTTATCATGTTTGATCACTGAATTATGTTTCATAACCGAATATTTCATGTACCATTTTATTCAAATCACTTGTATAAATGGACTTGTTTACTGAGTGGTTTGAATCTTTGCCCGAAATATGTCGAATTGTAAGGGTAGCCGTATGAAATTTTAGAAGCATAAAAGAGGGCAATTAAAACAATATTTACGAGTTTTATGCAAATTGAAATATTATTTTTTGGTGGAAGAAATAGGAAGTGGAAGTTATGTTTCGACTTGCGGTTGCATTTTAATTTTGGGTCAAGATAGGTTAAGTTAATTGGGAATAATTAGTTCGTTGCTCATATAAACTACGTTGAGCTATTATGCACATGCTTCTAAAAATAAATCAGACTATTAATTTTGAAAAACATGTTCAGTCTGTTCCTTAGTAATTTACAGTAATATCGTTTTATGCAAAGTTACATGGAGCACGTGTTAGATTCATTTTTCCTATTAATTACTGCAAAACGTACATATAATTTATATATTAGACTTGGGTAAGCAAATTATTCATATGAATTAGAAGAAAGAATATATTAGGCTTGGGTACGCAAGTCATTTGTATACACATAATTCCTTTATAATTTTCAAAAATGATATTGAGAAAAAATTTCATCCCCTTTTTAGGATTTGTTTTGTCTTGGATAAACAAAAGATGTATGTAGACGCATTTCTCGTAGATGATTATTTTTATTACCATTTGAGTCTAAAGAAGTTGAGTTTGACTTTTTGCCTTTTCCTTTTTTTTAAGTTAATGTTGGGTTCTTTGGTTGACTACGTTTATTGGGTCCGAAATTGGCCTCGCTGTGCCATGTGGACTAACAAAATAATTGTGGGCATTCATTATTTTCTTTTCTTTAAGGTTTTGTACATATGACATTTTATATGGTTGCATTGTTGTATTCCGTAATTTATGCAATAGTGGACTGGTTCTTTTAGTTGCCTAATTCCCGTTTGTTTCATGCGCAGGGAGGAATTATAGAACCATTATCAAATATTAACGATCTTACTAGCACTTTCGACAAGGTTTATGTCTTATGTTAGTTTTCCTTTTGTTACCATCGTTTAGACTCCTCTCTGTTTCCACTTATTCTAATATTTAGTAGTAGGGTTTATGTTGTGGAAATACATTTTCATTTCAATGATATACAGTGGTAATGAGATGAACTCATTTTCTTGTTTTGTTAGCATTTCGAATTCAGTGAATTTTAACACTAGGCGACTCAAATAGAGAAAATCATTTTCACTGCATATTCAGGTGATCACAATTAACAAAGATGGTTATATATTCAAACATATTTAGGTTAACCAATATTTGGCTTGTGTAAAAAGTTTGTGTATGTATTATGCTATACCTTGTAATTTTAATAATAGCAAAGTCTCCATCAGAAATCAGAAATAATACCATGTTTTAATCTCATCTATCTTCTTCATGTCTGTTATACATGATCACATAGATGCCATGAATAGTGTAGCTGGGAAGTAAGTAAGATTTTGAGGAACTAATGGTTATCTTAAAATATTATTTACATGTATCTTAAACAGAATTTGGTTTCGGCTAGCGATGATTTTCCGAACTGTTGTGGTTTTTTATTTTCGAATATTGGCATTGTTTCCTAAATGCTTTAATTGATGATGCGTATTTATTTTTTGAAATCAGAATATGTAATGTGCATTGAATTGTCGATTTTGTTTTTGATCTATAGTGTCCCTTTACATTTCTTTATGCTGAATTGGGTTGGAATCCACGAAAGTTTGACATCTCCCTTACTTTTCAGGGACTTCTGTTCAATTTTTTTGTTATAGTTGTTACTTTTTGGTTATTTAGAGTTTTGCTGCGAATTTTTTAATATGTTTACGTCTTGAACCAAGATATAATGTTTTTAAACAATATTTGTTTTCAAGTCTATCATTTGATGAATTCATCCATATTGGGAACAGAGGAAATGTGTCAAACAATCATCATGATATAATAATATTAGCTGATCCATGACCCTAAACTAGGTATGCAACTTGACTCTACACCCATTCATTTTTTTCTTAGCATTTTGTGTGTATGATTTCAGTTATTAATCATCATCTCGATATTGATATATATGAAGTTAGCCTGTCAATGGTAACAAATGGTTTAATATTCAAATGGCTGCAATGATTCAATCGTTGTATGCTATATTAAATGTTATATGACATATTCTAGTTTGAAATAGTACCACTAGTTCAATAAACAATGCATATATGATATTTAACATTTTCTAATTATCATTTACCATAACTACTCACAACTCCAAGGTTTACAAGCAAAGCTAAAATTATGTGGGTATGGGGTATAAGAAAGACTTATACACACATTCAAAATATTTATTTATCTATCATTTGTAGAAAGTGCAGGTCCCAATCAGAAAATAATGGTTAAATATAGGTCATGGCTGATGAACATAAACAGGTTGAATCTTGTTGGCTAGCTTTTGGACCAGGCCACTGAGACTTATACACAAGTCCAATACGAAGTCTCACTCCTAGAACCATCTAAACCCGTTCGTGGTCACCATGTTGCCTTCGACTCGTGGTGCTACTACCACGACCCCCGCTGGTGATTCCCTATCATGATCCGATCCGTCTCCACGACCCGACCTCATTGCCAAAGAAAGAAGGGCGCAACCGAGTCTTCCACGATCCGAGATTGAAGGGTCTTTCAACACTTGTCCATAACCGCCATTTTGACTACTTCTCCCTCAAGCCACGAACCAACCCGAGATCCTCGGGATTTGTGCCATGTGTGACCACGAACCGCCTGCAGATCACCTATAAATAAACCTACGCTTGGCATTTTTAAGGATCTTTTTGGCAATTTTGAGTGTTGTGATCACCATTGTTGCTTCTCCATTATTTCTGATCAATGTTATTACAAAATTATTGAGTGAATTATCATTGTAATTGTGAGATTGAGAGAAACCATTGATTGTACTTGCATTCTACGTGTAATCAAAAAGATATAAAGTGGACGTAGGCTCGTTAACGCCGAACCACTATAAATCTCGTGTGTTCTCTACTTTTTCTTTGTTTTTTGATGTAATTCCCGGCAAATCTGAACTATTTGGGTGTTAGAGTCAAATTTGGATCTCACATTTTGGTGCTTTCACTGAGAACCGAAGTCTCAGCGTATTGGATTATTACTTTACTGTTTGGATATTCAAGTCCGAAGAGAATAGTCCGAATCTCCACAGTTTTAGTTTCTGAAGATTTTTGTAAAGTCAAGGCGTTATCGCTGGAAAGAAATCCAAAGATGCACGAGCTTCGCAAGCAAATGAAACCGCAAACGAAGCTGCTGAAGGAAGCATTCAAGAGCAGGTCGAGATGGAGTCCCCGGTTCGTAAGGGAGAAGGAGCGACCTGACCCATCTTGTCACGATCCGACCTGCGGACGGCGTCACGACCCGTTCTCAAGACATCACCACGAATCGACTTCAAGGGGCTGCTACGAGCCATCAACAGAGGCGGACCACGACCCGAAATGACAATCAGACCACAACTTGACCTGGAAAGGAGATTATGGCTCATTCTGCTCGTGTTAGTGCTTCTGCTCGACCTGGCTCGAGTTCTTTACACATAAGAGATAATGTTGATGATCAATTCAATCCTTCTGCTCCAGCTACTGAAGGAGATCTTTCCCGTATCCTTGATATGTTGGGGAGAATGAACGATGAGTTAGCAGCCCAAAGACAAGAGAGCTCCCTGTTACGACAGAACCTCACTGCATTGGATATGTGCATTGATGATCTCCAAAGGTAGAGGACACCTCCACCGGCCCATCTTTTGACGCCGAAGTACTTGCCTTTGTCTGGGGAATCTCCGAGACCCCCACAGCGACCATTGGAAAGAGTTGAAAATATAGAACAACTTCGGTTTGGATGGCTTCCCTCCGAGAAGAGGAAGCACTTCATCTAGGACCTGCTGACCATAATCTGAATAGTCCTGCAGCGCTTTCTAAAGCACAAGTCGTTAATGATCCTGTTAAGAATCGATCATCGCAACCCCCTCGCCGCGTGACTGACCGTGGCAACAGGGGCAAGGAAGTTCTGCTCGGGCTCCAGACTTCGCAGCAGCCCGTCGAAGGAACGATGGAGGGCCCCGCAAGGCAAGGAGCGCTGATCCTGAATTTACAGTGACTCATGCTGATGTTGAAGCAATGATCAGATAAATCATGGTGAATAGCCGTGGGCAGAGAAATGAAGATTGGGGTATAGAACACAGTCATACGCCCTTCACCAATGATATATTGGAAGTTACATTCCCCAGGCATTTCAATATGCCAACTATGAATCGTTATGCCGGCAGGACAAACCCAGTTCAACACCTGATGAGGTACTCATGGTCCATGAATGCCGCTGCAGCCTCCGACGCCGTAAAGTGTAAAGCATTCCCGATATTCTTGGAAGATGTGGCATTACTGTGGTTTACCCGCTTGCCAGCACGATCGATATCCAGTTTCAGGGAACTAAGCGAAAGATTCGTGAACCAATTTCGGCTTCACGCTCAGAGATCTAAAAATGTCATGGAGTTATCCCTTATTAAACAACGTCCTGACGAGACTCTGAGGTCGTACCTGGATCATTTCAACCTAGCTGTCACAGAGGTCAGAGACCCTCACGAACAGACTATCTTGATGGCCTTAATTGATGGGGTGGACAAAGATACCGAATTCGGAAGGTACCTAGCTGACAAGCCACCACTGACTAGGGAGATATTCTATGAAAAAGCTAATATTCGCCCGTGTCAGGAAGAAATATATGCCAACCGGAAAAGGAAGGCTGCCGACAAAGAAGATATACAAAGAAATGTGGCCATTAAGCAGATAGGAGACAACCCAGGGAAAGTCGAGGTGAATGTCGGAAATAAAATGGCCACCAGTTGGGAAATAACAGTCGGAAGAGGAACCGGGGGAATGATTCCCAGAGAAGGCCTCGATCCAGGCTATTTGAGAACTTCACACCGTTAAATGATACACTAGAAAACATCTTTATGGATACTTATAATGTTCTCCAGTACAAGAGGCCTCCCCCTAGGGATTCAACGGAGAAAGAACGCGAAAGTGGAAAGTTCTGCCTCTTTCACCAAGTTCATGGTCACTCCACTAACGAGTGTCACCATTTGAGAGATGTGGTTGAAAGACTGCTCTGAGAAGGAAAACTAGACGAATATAAGGTAGCTCCAAGAGATAGGGGGCAAGCTGGACAGGCCCCGAACCAAAACCAACCCGCTGCTAGACCTGTCCCTCAGCAGAAAGGGAAGAATATTGTAATCAACATCATAGTCGGAGGACTCCATCTGGCAGGATACAGCTTCAGGGCAATGGAGCAGTATGTCAGCGCGGCCAAACAACATCTTGAAGTTGGAGAATGCAATAGCCCTGACGATTCTGCTCCAATCAAACAATAAAAGACAATGTCCGGCGATGTTACATTCCGCAGCAGAGAGAGTATTGGAATCCATTCCCCAACAGAAGATCTATTAGTGATTACTGTCACCATTGGTCCGGCCATAGTCCATAAAGTTTTAGTAGATAACGGAAGTTCAGTTAACATTCTGTTTAAGAAGTCGTTTGATCAGATGAAACTTGAGACAAAGGATTTAAAGCCTTACGACGGATGGGTACGCGGCTTCAATGGAGCCTCAACTTCTCCGATGGGATACGTAGAACTGTCAGTCACCCTTGGGGAAAGAGAGCGCCGGAGGGTGAGAATCCTCCCTTTTGTGATTTTGGATATTGAGTCGCCATACAATGCCTTTTTGGGCCGACCGTCCCTAGCAGAGTTCAGGGCTTGCATTGCACTCTGGTGTTTGTTGTTGAAGTTCCTGACGGACGCTGGTGTAGGAATAATCAGAGGAGATCAAGTTGTTGCACGAGCCTGCTACATAGCGGAGCTAAAGTTGTTGCATAAAGGAAGATATGTAGAAACAAAAGGCGCCCCCTCCCCTCCAAGGGAGGAAACGTCATAGCAACTAAAGAAGATAACTCTGGGAGAGTCGCCCAGAGAACTGCCCGAGGACATAGATCCCAGAGAGGACAAAGAGCCTGGGGGCAGAATGGCGACTCCCAATAAAACGACTGTGGATGTACCGATCGATGATAGGGACCCAGAGATGATCCTGAAAATCGGATCCCCCTCGAGCAAGAGATCTGACGAATTTCTTGAAGACTAATTTGGATGTGTTTGCCTGGACCCACGCTGACATGTGCGGAATATCCCCCTCCCCGATTATAAGCATTCATTAAGCATCAATCCGAAGCATCCACCCGTCAAACAGAAAAGGCGAATGCTTGGCTCGGAAAGGTCCGTTGCCTTGAAGGAAGAAGCAGAGAAGCTGAGAAGTAATGGGTTTATCAGAGACTCAACATACCCAGAATGGATCTCAAATCCGGTCTTGGTGAAAAAAAGCTAACGGGAAGTGGCACACTTGTATTGACTTCTCAGGTTTGAACAAAGCCTACCCAAAGGATAGTTTTCTGCTACCAAGAATTGATCAGTTGGTGGATTCAACGGCAGGTCACAAACTCCTCTCCTTCAGGGATGCCTACTCGGGATATAACCAAATTCCTATGCACGTTCCGGATCAAGAGAATACTAGCTTTATCACGGACTTAGGGTTATATTGCTGTGTAGTGATGCCATTCGGCTTAAAGAACGCTGACGCTACCTATCAGCGGTTGGTGAATAGAATGTCCTACAACAAAATCGGGAAGACAATGGAGGTATATGTTGACGACATGTTAGTAAAGTCCAGACAATCGTCCAACCACACAGCCGACTTAGCAGAAATGTTTGATATCCTCTGAAGATACGGGATGAAACTCAACCCTATGAAATTTTCATTTGGGGTTGCCTCTGGGAAGTTCTTAGGATTTATTGTCAATTCGCGTGGAATTGAAATCAACCCCGACCAAATTACAGCAATCAGAAACATTCAGAAACCCAGGCAAATCAAGGATGTGCAAAACCTCGCAGGAAAAGTAGCTGCGTTGAGTAGATTTTTGTCCAAAGCAATGGATAAGTGTATTCCATTCTTCTAAGTGATAGAGCGAGGAAAGCGCAATTTCGAATGGACTCCTGATTCTGAAGAAGCATTTCAAAACCTTCTAGATCATCTTGAGAGACCCCTGATACTGTCAAAACCAATCGATCACGAGGACTTGTTTGTATATTTGGTAGTACCATCCCACACGATAAGCTCAGCTTTAGAAAGGGAAGAAGATAAGATTCAGAGGCCAGTGTACTATGCGAGTAAGAAGTTGGCGGCAGCCGAGCGAAACTACCCAAGAATAGAAAAGCTCGCATACAGTTTACTGAACGCTTCTAGGAAGCTTCGCCACTATTTTCAGGTTCATCCCATTACCGTGTACACTGACCACCCGTTCAGACAAGTTTTGCAGAGACCAGAGGCCTCAGGAAGACTACTCAAATGGAACATTGAGTTGAGTCAGTTTGATTTGAATTTCTAGCCCCGATGATCAATAAGGGGGCAAGTTCCGGCAGACTTTATAGCAGAGTTCACTGTCCCAGAGGATGATGTAGTGAGTGAAGAAGCTGATACTCCGAAACAACTTCTTGACCCCAGCGCCTAGAAATTATATATTGATGGTGCCAAGAATGACAGACGATCTAGCACTGGAGTTGTGCTTGTAACTCTCGAAGACCGATCGATATATTACTCCCTTAAATTGGAGTTTCATGCCACGAATAATGATTCTGAGTATGAAGCCCTCATTGCGGGGCTGAAGCTTGCAAAGAAGCTGGAGGTAATGAAGCTAGATATCTTTTGCAACTCTAAGTTAGTTGTGAACCAAGTTTATGAGAAATTTCAGGCCAAGAGTCCATATGTCATATTTGAAAGAAGAGAGGAAATTGTTGGATAACAGAGAGGAAATTGTTGGATAACCTTGATCATTACAGCATATCCCATATCCCTTGAGAAGAGAATCAAAAAGCAGATAAGTTGGCAAGGATGGTTAGTTCCGACTGTCCTGAACACACCGAGCTAGTCCCAATCGAAGTGTTGCGCACTCCAAGCATTGATCAGATGGAAATTGATCCCGTATTGGAAATCGAACCAGAAAGGGAGTCGTGGATGACACCCTTGAAGAACTTTCTAATGAATGGAACGCTTCCGACCAAGAAGAGCGAGAGGCGTGCTGTTATCCGAAAAGCCTCTAGATATATCATGAAAGGCGAAACCCTATATAGGCACGGATTCTCGATGCCTCTCCTCTGGTGCATAGCCCATGACGACATCAAGCGTGTATTGAAAGAAGAGCACAAAGGTGAATGCGGTGACCATACTGGAGGACAAATGCTGGCAAAGAAGATACTGTGGTATGGCTATTTCTGGCCTACAATAAATAAAGACGCAACTAAATATGCACGACGATGTGATGCATGTCAAAGATTTTCCAAGATCCCTAGGGAACCCCCTAGCCAGTTGAAGACGATGATGAGTCTGTGGCCTTTCTCTATGTGGGGAATTGACATTATTGGAAATCTCCCCATAGCGAAAGGTGGAGCAAAGTTCGCCATTGTGGCCGTGGATCACTTTACGAAATGGGTTGAAGCGGAACCATTGACTACGATCACGCCTAAGAGAGTAATTAACTTCGTCATCAGAAACATCATATGCCAATTCGGGATTTCGAAGGTCATCATAACAGATAACGGAACCCAATTTGATAGCACAGAATTCAGAGATTTTTGTCAGAATTACCACATTGAGAAAAGGTACACCTCTATGGCATCCGCAATCGAACGGACAGATCGAAGCGGCAAATAAAGGGATCAAATCCATTTTGAAGAAAAGACTAAAGCAGGCCAATGCCATGTGTGTTGAAGAGCTACCCTTGGTTCTATGGGCCTACAGGACGACATACAAGTCGA
This sequence comes from Allium sativum, assembly GCA_030737875.1. Lineage (NCBI taxonomy): Eukaryota > Viridiplantae > Streptophyta > Magnoliopsida > Asparagales > Amaryllidaceae > Allium > Allium sativum. The sequence goes on along the minus strand of CM060922.1, from coordinate 758,590,494 downwards.
CGACGGGTCATACACCTTTCTCCCTCGCTTTCGGAGCAGAAGCGGTTATCCCGGTCGAGTTAGAAGTACCCTCTCACAGAACCACTTATTATGACTCGATGACCAATAACAAGCTACTCCTTGAATCCCTGGACGCAGTTGAAGAAAAGAGGGACAAAGCCGACCTCTGTGCCTTGAAGCATAAGCAACAAGTCGCCTGATACTATTACAAAAAGGTTCGAGCCCGAACCTTTGAGGCCGTAGACTTGGTCCTGAAATGTGTTTTTCCACCCCCAGTATATCTGGGCCCAAAGTGGGAAGGACCATACGCCATCCTCTGGAGGCTTGATAATGGAACTTTCAAGCTAGCGATCATGGATGGAGATGAAATCCCTAGAGTGTGGAATGCCCAGCATCTGCGACATTACTTGACATAAAATTGTCAATTTTTTCTTTTGTTTTTAGGACCATGTAAAAAGGCACGACTTGCCTAGAATAGTCTGGTTATTTAAATAAGAGATTATGATGTGGACGTAGGTCATGATTCGACTGAACCACTATAAAAATATCGTGTGTCATTTACTTTTACCGCACTATATATGTATTTTGCTACTTTTTATTCATGTGAGCTGTCACCATCATGGAATATTGTGGAATCTTGCGACGAACTTGAAACAGGTAACTCAAGGAATTCAAGGCTCAAATGATCTGAGTCCAAGTGTACAGTGAAATAAATGACACTACTGCCAATGCTGCAGTTCTCATGATTTGAGAAGGAGTACGAAGGACAAAGAATTGTCCGCGAGACGTGAGGGTGCACCTTGATTAAAAGACCGTCTCGATAACACTCTATCTACCCTTGACATTTGACGGGAGAGTATAAAGGCGCTAGAGACTTAACGCCACCAAAGAATTCTCACCCCGCTGAAGGATCGGGGAGCAGATTGAAATCTGAATCCAAACCCCTCGTCTCTGAAATTGGGGGTGGGGGACATACATATGAATCTAATCAATCTTCAATAGGCCTTGGCCAGGCACCATGTTGGCGATTGATTGGGGGCATATTATTACACATTTAAGTGTTTAAGTGTATTACAAGGAATTTTTAATGTTAACCACATATGACTTTAATTTAATTGCGATTATATCTAATGTCTGTGACTTAGGATGATAAATTTGAAGATATGATAAGCTTGTAAATGATAAACTCGCAGGTACACGAGATGCAAAAGAAATAGGTTTTTCAGTCACTCGGTTCAGATTTACAAAATAAAGCTAAGCAAAGGGCGAGGGCCATACTCACACCTACATCATAAGGCCAGTGGAAATACTAAAAAGAAAGACGTAATTAAACTAGCACTACTTGGGCTTTGGGGACGACCTCAACTTCCTTTCCTTCTTTTTCTTCTCCGTCTCCTCCTTATCGGCATCAGTTTTATCATGTTTCCTCTTCTTCTTGTCAGAAGGAGGATCCACTAGAAGATTGCCAGACAGGGCTGCAAGCTGCGTGGTTATCGATTTGCCGGACAACTTTATGATTATCCCGGAGCTGGGAGCAACTACAGAGATCGGTGAAACATCTAGAGGTTGTTGTTCCTCTATTTTCAGGGCCAACTGCTTATCCCTCTTTGCCTTGATTTCAGCCAAAGTCTCGGTGTCATCACGTTTGGTCTCCCTTATGATGTCCACATCCTCCTCTTCGTCTTCGTGGCCGTCGTTGGAATCATCAAGAGCTCCAATAATTTCAGCATCTTTTGGAGCATATGTGCTGGATACCCCAGTATCCTCCGTAGTTGTCTTATCCTCGGTTTGCTTAGGATTTTCGGGGATAATCTCAGTAACTGGGGGCACGCTGACCTTTTCGACCTCAGTCCGCATTTCTGTAATCTCCTCGATGGACTTGACACCTATATTTTGAGAAGCAACAGTTATTAGTTTGGGTGCAAGTGTGACCTCTTCAATTGATTGCTCCACAATACGACGACAAGTTATAATAGCTTTGACAAATTGTGGAGAAAATGTGGAAATACCTTCTGTTGATTCTATGGCCGACGTTGTAGTAGAAGCCCCAACAGCTAGGGGAATTGGGGCTTTGGAGATCAAGGAATCATCTAGACTGTATTCCTCAACTTCAGAAATTTTGAGTTCCGATGCTGAGCTGGAACCCTCATCGATTTTGGATTTACCCTTGAGATCGGATTTCTCTTTCTCCATGGCCTCCTAGATCATACGTCTGCCCTCTGCTAAAGACTCAGCCTCTCCGCCCTTGAGGAAAGTATCCATAAGTTGGTCTTCGTCAATCTCCTCAACTTTCAATCGTTGTTTTTCTCCCTCGACTATCATATCCCAGGCATTAACTAAAGTGATGTTATAATCCTGGATCCAAGAGAAGTCTCGGGTTCGAATAACTTGAGCGAAGAAGTCCATGAGCAGCTCCTTAAATCCTTCTATCTCCTTCTTGGTTGCGGCAAGATTAGCAGTGGCGGTGGAGGCCGACTCAAGGGCTATGTTGAGTAGATGGTTGTTTGGATGGTAGGATACGTTCTTCTTGACTTAGAGATTTCGAGGACGAAATCCTTTAAGTAGGGGAGAATGTAACACCCTGAATTTTTGAATAATCGAATCAACTAAATTAAAGAATAATTAATCTCAGATGTGAGAATTAAGGGAAACGGGTTGCGCCATTGTGTTCGTCTCGGAATTCTGGTTGAGATAGAGTCCGAGTTTGCATAAATTGGATTCTGTAAAAGATATCTTTAAATTAAATATTGCAGCAAAACATGAAGAAAAAAAAAGAGAATGAGAAAAGAATAAATGTTTAGCATTGTTCTAAGGTTTGTAAGCAAAAGATTTAGTAGCTCATTTGGTTGGAACACGTGACTTGCACACAAGGGGTATAGAGTTTGACCCCTGCCAGCGCCATATTTTTTATTTAGGGGAATGGCTTAAAATGGCTTAGTATGAACGCGGTTCAAAAAGTGGTTTAGTGTGAAAATGGTTAATTGGGAAGATAGATAAAAAGAATATATATATATATATATATATGACGTGTACGCATCATGTGGCGCACGTGGCGCATTTTTGGTTGTCAATGATTGTTTTTTTTATATGGCCTTCTTTGATTGGCTTTTATGACAAATTAAAGGTAAGAAAGATTTATGCATGTATAAATGGATATTTGTATATGGGTAATTAATGTATACGGTAAAAGGGAGAATATGTAATTAACAATAATAGATTTATAATTTACATATAAATATGAAGGATAAACATGAAAATTACATGGCATAGATTGGTTCATGAAATGGTATATTTAGTATACCATTAATTGTGAGCATAATTAAAAATATAGTTATGGCATAATTAAAATGGGAATAATTTACATATGGAATTTGTCATAAATAAGAAATATGTAAATTATAGAAAAAAATGAACATTTAATACACTGTGCTGAGTCATTAGGGCTGAGGTGTCACCCTATCTTGTTTGGATGGTTCAGGTTGCTTCTAGGTTGATCGGATGGCCTAAATTAATCCTAAACTCTATAAAAACACCTCTAGACTCAAACCCTAAAATCAAAACAAAATTAGATTCATGGCCTCCATGCCGTCACCTGGCAACTCAGCATAGCCGCTGTAACACCCCACGCCCGCTAGGGTCACTCACTAAGGGAATGCCATAGCATCGGTGGAGCATTTTAGTGAATATAGAACAGAAAAATTACAACAAGACAGATATAAATAGTACTTGTTATTCTAAAACATCATCTCATAACAGCGGAAATAAACATGTCTGGTTACATCATAAAACCATGATAAAAGTCAAGTACAACATCTGTCAAAATAAAGAAGTACATAATCCCACTCTCATATACAATAGCCATAAGAAAAGAAAAGATAACTGGATAACTGGAGCTTTACATCCACCCAAGCTCCTCAAGACTGGAAACAGAAATCCGATCAAGCTCTACTACCGCTAGGATCCACCGTAGGACCTGAGGGTTGGGAAAAAGATAAAAACAACGGGGTCAGACATAAGTCTGAGTGAGTCCTATAACTTTAACAATACAATCATTAAAGTAATCAGAGAAGACATAAACTTGACCTACGGTAATATCTGGGGATGAATGGCTACACTAAGCAGCTTGGTAGACTTAGAATAAACTAAGATAACCGTCAGGACGCATCTACCCACCCAAGGATAATTACTAACTGCACCACACCAGTCATTCCTACTTAAGGTTGATCCCTTCTAAGGACTTAGAAAATTTCCCCCGTAATCTCATGTACTCCTAGCCCACTACATAGGTGTCGTCTGCCCCTATCTCCACTAGGTGTACCCAGTAATTTTACCCAGTAGTTTCGTGTACTCCTACATAGGTGCCGTCTGCCCCTATCTTTACTAGGTGTACCCACTACTCCCCATCGATCGGCTCCCTACCGTAGATACCCGTGCTGGTCCCACAGTGGGGTGTATCACTCCCCTAAAGTGGCTACCCAATACTATCAACGGTGCACGGCTTTATATCTACACGATGCAACAACGACTTATCTACCAGCCCGGGCCCACACACGCATATGAAACCCGTTGGACTTGCGTTGCCACCGCTAACCCGTTTTGGCCTCTTATAATCAAGCCCAATATGCGTGTCCCGTCACTCGACATGGGTCGAGCCCACAAAGATACGTTTGGGATATTGGTTGAAATGGGCCCCCAACAAGCTACCCACCTAAGCTTGTCATATATCTAGTGTATCCCACTTAACCCTTTAATCATGTTTAATTACATGTTTCTCTTGGTTAAGTATTCTAATCGTATTTTCTATTGCCACCCAAGGCAACCCACTAGATTCCACATGCCACCCAAGGCAACCACTAAATTTCCTCATGCCACCCAAGGCACCCACTTAACCCCTCATGTCCCACTACATGCTATTATGGTTAAGTGTTTCTTAATTAATTAAGACCGTGATCTCCCGTAAAGACCTCCCACATTAGACTAGCTGTTATGACCGCCTGGTTAAGCCGGTAGAATCCGGGCAGTCTTACGTCATAACAGAGTCTAACCTCGTGTCTTTACCTTAATCACGTATTTAATTTATGGCTAAGACCTCTCACATTGGGCTGACATTTGTAGCAACTGGTTAAGCCGGTCGGGTCCGGGCAGTTTTACACTACAAATGAGTCCAACCTCGTGTCTTAGTCGATTAATTACACCTAATTAATCACCCCCATATTAATTATCCCTAATTAATATCAAGTTTTCCATAACATGGGTAGACCTAACTCAATAGGTAAATTCCCATGGGGTAGACCTAACTCAATAGGTAAATTCCCACTTATGGTAATTTATTTTTATGGTATGCTTAATCATACCCAATCATTCATTTATTAACATATTTACCACCCCATCGTTCCCCACGTAAATCGTTCTCGTTTCATGACATAACAAAGGGGAAGATCATCACAAACATCATGGGTTTAACATACAACTTTGTCATGGGTTAAGAGGATGTCAACTTGCATATATGAGCATATTAACCCAACTACATATAACCCAAACTTGCATATTATCATACACATGATTTGCATAACATGTTGCATATGAGCTTGCATATTATCATACACATATCTTGCATAACATGTTAAAACTTGCATATAGGCATTCACATACTTGCATAACTTTCATATCATGTTATTTAAGCATATACATATCTTGCATAAGTATTCATATACTCGCATAAGCATGCATAACTTGCATATCACATAAATCTTGCATTTAACCATATACATGACTTGCATAAGTATCCATACACTTGCATAAGCATGCATAACTTGCATATCACTTTCAACTTGCATTTAAACATACACTTAACTTGCATATCACTTTCAACTTGCATTTAAACATACACTTAACTTGCATATCACTTTCAACTTGCATTTAAACATACACTTAACTTGCATATCACTTTCAACTTGCATTTAAACATACACTTAACTTGCATATCTCACTTTGCTAAACATGCATAATTCTACTTATTAAACATGCATATATCAACTTGTTAAACATGCATAAATCAACTTATTAAGCATGCATAAACCAACTTATCACATATATGCATAAACATAGAACAACATAGAGTAACATATCATTATACATGTTTTAAACTCACTAATCCGCATTTAAGACCATAAGTCTCATTACACCCAATCCACTTACTTTAACAATTAATGTTAAAGTGATAGAAACTCACCAAAACACAATTAGCAAGCTAATGAAGAAGATTAAGATACTTGAAATGGACTAGAGAATGATTTGAGAGGGATTTGCTTTCAACTCCTTCATGAACTAGTGGAGGCCATGCTCAAATTTCATTTTGCCATAGTTTAGTTACAAGACTTAATTATGAATGAATTAGGGTAGGGTTGGGGTCTTATTTATAGGATTAGGTGAGTGTTTTAGGCCCTTAGATTAACCCTAGATTAGATTAGGACCCTTAGATTTAGGAAATCTCTAGAACCAGCCCTCCTAGCCAGCCTGAAACCCAACCTGGTGCAACCTGGTGCACCCAGGTTCACTGGGCGCCTGGACCCTGTCGACAGGCAAGTCGACAGGCATGTCGACACCCCTGTCGACAGGCCTGTCGACAGCCCTGTCGACATGGGCTGGGCGGGAAGCTTCCCGCCTGACCCCGCCTGGCCCATTCCAAATCTGAATATTTTAAATTTTTAAACCTGTTTTAGTTTTGAATTTTCTGCAAACTTCATCGGGCCATAACTGGGCCATACGGACACCGATTTTCGAAAACTCGGACTCTATTTCGCGTATTTTTCCGAGACGAACGCAATAACGTAGCCCGTTACCCCCAATTCCCACATCTGAGATTATTTATCCTGTAATTAGTGAATTTTAGTATTAACAAAAATTCGGGGTGTTACATTCTCCCCTCCTTAAAGGATTTCGTCCCCGAAATCTCTAAGCTAAGGAGAATGCATATCCTACCATCCAAACAACCATCTACTCAAACCATCAACCACTGGCATCCATTGTCCTTAAAACAACTTCTAATGATGTATGAGCATATGCAAAAAGTGTGTGTATATGTTCCCTATCTAATGTATGAACATATGCAAACCATGATAGTGCCATGCATCCATTATGTATGCGAGAAAAACCCTATCGACACATACAATATCTACATGAGTGCACAATCATCCACCAAAATGCATCATCCATGTGATAACACAACCATTATACATCCATAAATATATTTTCCTACACACAATTTTATGCAATATGCAATATGAAGTGATTGAGCCGATCTAGTGCCTAGAGTGTGTGTATATGCATCCACGAGCAACCACTAGCAAACACTTGCATCCACTTGCATCCATCAACCATAACATGTCTCAAACACATGTTTCAACCATAGGTTTATCCTATCTAAAGGCCAAAGGTACTAACGAGAGGACATACCAAAGATAAGATAAGTACTAGACAAGCGATAAAGGAGAAAGTAAAGACATACCCTCAAAAAGAAATGGGTACAATGAACGCATCTTCGCTTCCGTCTCCCAAGTCGCGTTGCTCTCATCTTCTCCCCATTGCACTTTGACTAGCTGAACCTCTCGATTCCTCAATTTCCTAGTCTCTGACCCAAGGATGCGAGTAGGAGCTCGTCGAATCGTCGCCTCACGCTCAACCTCTACATCTCTAAGCAAGCTTGGCTCTACCACCTCTGCGGTCTCATGTAAGCACTTCCTCAGATGTGACACATGGAATACATCATGAACACCACTAAGTCTGTCGGGCAACTCCACCCTATATGCCATCCGCCCAATCCTTTCCTTAATAGGAAATGGCCCAACAAACCTCGGTGCTAACTTCCCAACGGATCCGAAGCGAACAACATTTCTCAACGGAGATACCTTGACAAAAACCATATCCCCAACCTCAAATTCAAGATCCGTCCTTCTCTTGTCCGCATAAGATTTTTGCCTATCCTGCGCTGCTTTCATCCTTCTTCGAATCAAGTCGATCTTCTCAGAAGTCTCCCTAACCATATCAGGCCCAAGCAAGATCTTATCCGTAGACTCCCACCAACATGTAGGTGATCGACAAGGCCTTCCATAGAGAGCTTCGAAAGGAGCCATACCAATACTGGACTGAAAGCTGTTATTATATGCGAACTCCACTAGTGGAAGATGCTCTTCCCATGTACCTCCAAAATCTAAGATACAAAGCCTCAAAAGGTCTTCTAGAACACGATTCACCCTCTCAGTCTGGCCGTCTGTCTGAGGATGATATGCGGTGCTCAGACACAATTGAGTCCCCACTGCTTCTTGCAAACTTCTCCAGAACTCGCTAGTGAAGATAGGATCTCGATCACTAACTATGCTAGAGGGTACCCCATGTAATCGAACTATCTCTCGAAGATATACTGAAGCTAGCCATGGAGCAGTCCTCTTGCTCTTCACAGGTATGAAATGGGCGCTCTTAGTAAGTCTATCTACCACTACCCAAATTCCTGTATTACCCTTCCTCGACCTGGGTAACCCGTCAATAAAATCCATCGAGACGCTATCCCACTTCCATTGCGGAACCTCCAATGGGTGAAGCAACCCACTTGGTTTCCTTTGCTCCGCCTTCACTTGCTGGCACACCAAACATCGAGCGACATACTCGGCCACATCTTTCTTCATACCGGCCCAGAAGAAAACCCTCTTCATATCTTGGTACATCTTGTCCCCACCGGGATGAATGGTCATCCTAGAACGGTGTGCATCATCAAGAATAACCTTCCTCAACCCTTCATCTTGCGGTACACAAAGTCTACCGTCTCTACGCAAGCACCCTCTATCGTCTAGGGTGTACCTACTCAAATGGCTGGACGACTCCCCCCTTATGAGCTTCTCTATCAACTCAACCAACTGTGGGTCGTCCCTCTGTGCTTCTCCAATCCGCACCAAAAGAGTAGGTCTAACTTCTAAAGAAGCTAGCAAACCGGGTACATAGTCAATAGAAGGTCTAAAATCAAACATCGAGATAAACTCCAGGCTTCGTCGTTCCACAAATAATGGACTCAAGGACAACCTCTTCCTACTCAAGGCGTCCGCCACCACGTTACCCTTGCCAGGGGTATACAATATCTCGAAGTCATAGGATGCTAAGAACTCCATCCACCTTTGCTGTCTCAGATTCAAATCCTTCTGAGAAAACAAGTACTTCAATGATTTATGGTCAGTGAACAACTCGAATCTCTCACCAAGAAGATAATGGCGCCAAATCTTAAGCGCAAAAACAATAGCGGCCAGCTCTAGATCATGGGTAGGGTAATTTTTCTCATGTGGCCTTAACTGCCTTCCGCCATAGGCTATCACCCTTCCCTCTTGCATTAAGACTGCGCCAAGGCCTGTCCCACAGGCATCGGTATAGACAACAAATGGCTTGCTCCCATCTGGCAACACTAAAACTGGAGCCGTGGTTAAAGCTCTCTTTAACCGTCGGAACGCATCATCACAATCTACGTCCCATGTGAAAACAAGATTCTTCTTTGTCAAGCGGGTTAATGGGGCTGATATCTTCGCGAAGTCTTTGATGAACTTTCTATAATAACCCGCCAACCCCAAGAAACTTCTTACTTCGGTAGCATTCTTCGGAACCTTCCAATCCTGAATTGATACTACCTTCGCGGGATCCACAGCTATCCCTTCCTTGGAGACCACATGCCCCAAGAACCGCACTTCCCTCCTCCAGAAGTGACATTTAGAGAATTTAGCCTTAAGGCTATGTGCTCGAAGAGTCTTCAATACTTCCCCAAGATGTAGGGCATGCTCTTCTTCACTCTTAGAAAATACTAAGATATCATCCACAAAGACCACCACAAATTTATTAAGGAACTCCCTGAACACCCTACTCATCAAATCAACAAAGTATGCAGGGGCGTTCGTCAACCCAAATGGCATCACCAGCCACTCATAGAAACCATCCGGAGTTCTAAAGGCAGTCTTGTCTATGCTATCCTCAGCCACCCTCAACTGATGAAACCCCGTGGCCAAGTCCAACTGGGAAAATACTGAAGCGCCAACCAACTGATCGAAAAGATCATCTATTCTCGGCAATGGGTGTCTATTCTTCTTTGTGAGCTTGTTGAGTTCTCTATAGTCTACACAAAGTCTGAGGGACCCATCCGCCTTCGTAGCGAATACTACTGGAGCACCCCACTCCGATATGCTCCGTCTTATGAACCCCTTCTCAAGCAACTCCCCTACTTGCTTATGGAGTTCCCTCCTCTCACGAGGAGCCATGTGGCGCACTGGTAAAGATACCGGTTTAGCATTATCCACCAAATATATTCGGAAGTCAATCTCCCGCTTCGGAGGTAAGCCCTTCACCTCCTCAAACACATCCGGATATTCCCGGACCACTCTAACAGATTGCAAGTTCTCGGCCGAAGCGTCAAGCGATTCAAGATAACTTAGCATAACAGAGTCCCTGGGGTTACAAGAAATCTCGAGAGTGTTACCCAAGCGGGTCATGAGCCTAACAACTCTCCTTTCGCAATCAAGAATGGCACCATTACTGGATAACCAGTCCATGCCCAAAATTAACCCATAGCCCGTGAAGCCCAACACAAAAGCATCACATCTAAACTCAATGCTAAGTATAGAAATCTTCAAACCCAAACATATCATGGATAAATAAGTGGAGCCCCCAATTGGGTTTGAAACAACCAAGGGATCATCTACCAGACTGGTGTCTAGGTGCAGTGACTCAACTAATGATGATGAAATAAACGAATGCGATGCGCCTGAATCAAACAATGTACGGACAGGATGGTCAAATAGAAAAACCAGACTTTCAACGGAAATAGTTCTACCTCTCTCCTGAATCGGTGGAACCGCGAGAGCCTGTACTTGCCCCCTAGCCTGACTCGGTGCCATAAGAGCTTGCACCTGTCCTCCTGAGGTAGATCCTGTCCTTTGCCCCTTCTTAGGGCAATCCTTCACTAAGTGCCCTGCTTCGCCACAGTTGAAGCAGCCAGTCTTCTTTTTCTTGCGACAATCTTTGCTTAGGTGGCCAGGTGTCCCACAATTGAAACACTTCTTCTTCTTGCTCTTGCCACCGTTGCCTTTCCCACCTTTGCTTTGCTGTTGTTGAGGTCTCTTTTGATCTCCCTTCTTCTCGGGTGCCTTACTAGCATTAGGACCCTTCTCTTCCTCATACATGAGTGCCATATCAACTAGCTTCTCAAAGGTGGCCCCCATAGGGATATGCGTCATAGCCAACCCATGCATCGGTTCATTCAAGCCTTTCACGAACCTCAAAGCCTTCTTCTCCGGTGTATTCACCATGTCTAGGCCAAACCTTGCCAATTGATTAAACTTGTTAACATATTCCTTCACCGAAAGATTTCCTTGCTTTAGAGTCAAGAATCTTTCCATATACAAGTTTTCCTCCGCCCTTGAGAGAAACTTTGCCACAAATCTTTGCTTAAAATCCGCCCAAGAGTCAACGGGGCGTTCTCCATTAGTAACCTCCCACCAGAATGAGGCCTCTCCCTTCATTAGCCAAGCAGCCAACTTGACTTTCTTCCCTTCTTCCATCTCAAAGATATCTATCAACTCTTCCACCTCCTTAAGCCAATCTCTAGCCTCCACAAAGGTTTCAGATCCTTGAAAAGGTTTCCCTCCCATAGCTTTAAATTCCTTGCAAGTCTTAGCAAAAGTATCCGTGCGAGGAGGAGGGGGAGGAGGAAGATCGGGTGCTACGGTTGGTGGAGGAACATTGGCTGGGCCCGCAGTGGTGGCCCTGGCCTCCATCAATCTCCTATACCAAACTGGTACCGTCACACCCTCCGGAAAGTTAAGATCCTCAGCCATGCTGAAACGAAAAAGGAAAGATTCAAAACGGAGAATTCGAAGGATATAGATATGGCTATTGGGGATTATGCTTTTCTTTCAAAAACTTTTCTCTTAAAAGACATGTCTTTGAAAATATTTCTTCCAAAAATGTTTTAGAAAAATAGTTTTCTAAAAATTTTATCTGTTCCGGTAACCTCGCTCTGATACCACGTGTAACACCCCACGCCCGCTAGGGTCACTCACTAAGGGAATGCCATAGCATCGGTGGAGCATTTTAGTGAATATAGAACAGAAAAATTACAACAAGACAGATATAAATAGTACTTGTTATTCTAAAACATCATCTCATAACAGCGGAAATAAACATGTCTGGTTACATCATAAAACCATGATAAAAGTCAAGTGCAACATCTGTCAAAATAAAGAAGTACATAATCCCACTCTCATATACAATAGCCATAAGAAAAGAAAAGATAACTGGATAACTGGAGCTTTACATCCACCCAAGCTCCTCAAGACTGGAAACAGAAATCCGATCAAGCTCTACTACCGCTAGGATCCACCGTAGGACCTGAGGGTTGGGAAAAAGATAAAAACAACGGGGTCAGACATAAGTCTGAGTGAGTCCTATAACTTTAACAATACAATCATTAAAGTAATCAGAGAAGACATAAACTTGACCTACGGTAATATCTGGGGATGAATGGCTACACTAAGCAGCTTGGTAGACTTAGAATAAACTAAGATAACCGTCAGGACGCATCTACCCACCCAAGGATAATTACTAACTGCACCACACCAGTCATTCCTACTTAAGGTTGATCCCTTCTAAGGACTTAGAAAATTTCCCCCGTAATCTCATGTACTCCTAGCCCACTACATAGGTGCCGTCTGCCCCTATCTCCACTAGGTGTACCCAGTAATTTTACCCAGTAGTTTCGTGTACTCCTACATAGGTGCCGTCTGCCCCTATCTTTACTAGGTGTACCCACTACTCCCCATCGATCGGCTCCCTACCGTAGATACCCGTGCTGGTCCCACAGTGGGGTGTATCACTCCCCTAAAGTGGCTACCCAATACTATCAACGGTGCACGGCTTTATATCTACACGATGCAACAACGACTTATCTACCAGCCCGGGCCCACACACGCATATGAAACCCGTTGGACTTGCGTTGCCACCGCTAACCCGTTTTGGCCTCTTATAATCAAGCCCAATATGCGTGTCCCGTCACTCGACATGGGTCGAGCCCACAAAGATACGTTTGGGATATTGGTTGAAATGGGCCCCCAACAAGCTACCCACCTAAGCTTGTCATATATCTAGTGTATCCCACTTAACCCTTTAATCATGTTTAATTACATGTTTCTCTTGGTTAAGTATTCTAATCGTATTTTCTATTGCCACCCAAGGCAACCCACTAGATTCCACATGCCACCCAAGGCAACCACTAAATTTCCTCATGCCACCCAAGGCACCCACTTAACCCCTCATGTCCCACTACATGCTATTATGGTTAAGTGTTTCTTAATTAATTAAGACCGTGATCTCCCGTAAAGACCTCCCACATTAGACTAGCTGTTATGACCGCCTGGTTAAGCCGGTAGAATCCGGGCAGTCTTACGTCATAACAGAGTCTAACCTCGTGTCTTTACCTTAATCACGTATTTAATTTATGGCTAAGACCTCTCACATTGGGCTGACATTTGTAGCAACTGGTTAAGCCGGTCGGGTCCGGGCAGTTTTACACTACAAATGAGTCCAACCTCGTGTCTTAGTCGATTAATTACACCTAATTAATCACCCCCATATTAATTATCCCTAATTAATATCAAGTTTTCCATAACATGGGTAGACCTAACTCAATAGGTAAATTCCCATGGGGTAGACCTAACTCAATAGGTAAATTCCCACTTATGGTAATTTATTTTTATGGTATGCTTAATCATACCCAATCATTCATTTATTAACATATTTACCACCCCATCGTTCCCCACGTAAATCGTTCTCGTTTCATGACATAACAAAGGGGAAGATCATCACAAACATCATGGGTTTAACATACAACTTTGTCATGGGTTAAGAGGATGTCAACTTGCATATATGAGCATATTAACCCAACTACATATAACCCAAACTTGCATATTATCATACACATGATTTGCATAACATGTTGCATATGAGCTTGCATATTATCATACACATATCTTGCATAACATGTTAAAACTTGCATATAGGCATTCACATACTTGCATAACTTTCATATCATGTTATTTAAGCATATACATATCTTGCATAAGTATTCATATACTCGCATAAGCATGCATAACTTGCATATCACATAAATCTTGCATTTAACCATATACATGACTTGCATAAGTATCCATACACTTGCATAAGCATGCATAACTTGCATATCACTTTCAACTTGCATTTAAACATACACTTAACTTGCATATCACTTTCAACTTGCATTTAAACATACACTTAACTTGCATATCACTTTCAACTTGCATTTAAACATACACTTAACTTGCATATCACTTTCAACTTGCATTTAAACATACACTTAACTTGCATATCTCACTTTGCTAAACATGCATAATTCTACTTATTAAACATGCATATATCAACTTGTTAAACATGCATAAATCAACTTATTAAGCATGCATAAACCAACTTATCACATATATGCATAAACATAGAACAACATAGAGTAACATATCATTATACATGTTTTAAACTCACTAATCCGCATTTAAGACCATAAGTCTCATTACACCCAATCCACTTACTTTAACAATTAATGTTAAAGTGATAGAAACTCACCAAAACACAATTAGCAAGCTAATGAAGAAGATTAAGATACTTGAAATGGACTAGAGAATGATTTGAGAGGGATTTGCTTTCAACTCCTTCATGAACTAGTGGAGGCCATGCTCAAATTTCATTTTGCCATAGTTTAGTTACAAGACTTAATTATGAATGAATTAGGGTAGGGTTGGGGTCTTATTTATAGGATTAGGTGAGTGTTTTAGGCCCTTAGATTAACCCTAGATTAGATTAGGACCCTTAGATTTAGGAAATCTCTAGAACCAGCCCTCCTAGCCAGCCTGAAACCCAACCTGGTGCAACCTGGTGCACCCAGGTTCACTGGGCGCCTGGACCCTGTCGACAGGCAAGTCGACAGGCATGTCGACACCCCTGTCGACAGGCCTGTCGACAGCCCTGTCGACATGGGCTGGGCGGGAAGCTTCCCGCCTGACCCCGCCTGGCCCATTCCAAATCTGAATATTTTAAATTTTTAAACCTGTTTTAGTTTTGAATTTTCTGCAAACTTCATCGGGCCATAACTGGGCCATACGGACACCGATTTTCGAAAACTCGGACTCTATTTCGCGTATTTTTCCGAGACGAACGCAATAACGTAGCCCGTTACCCCCAATTCCCACATCTGAGATTATTTATCCTGTAATTAGTGAATTTTAGTATTAACAAAAATTCGGGGTGTTACAGCCGCCACCAATTAGAGAGGAAGAAAGCTAGTCTAAATCAATCCTTTTCAACTTTAACAACGAATCTTCTTCAAGGGAAAGCTATTACAACTTCATAACTCAGAATTCAGAATTCAAGACCTTCTCTGGATTGTGAGTTCGATAATTTTAATAAAATAATTAGCAAATTAATTGGATTGAGTTATGATGTGAAAATTGTGATGTTTATGTTGTAAATTCTATGATGCTATCTTGCAAAGTTGTGATCATCTATGTTGTAATTTTATGATTGGCTTATGTATAATCGAATCACCATGTAATTCATATGCTAGTTTGGGTATGTTGATTCATATGATAAATCATAAGTATGTATGCAAGTTTAGATTTTTATTAAGACCTGAATCATATGCAAGTCGGGGAAAATTATATGTATAACCTTATATGCTTCATGGCATCTATTTTAGATCTAAAGTTAGGCTATGACATGTGTGAGTTATATGCCAAATTCTACATGCTAGTTTACATGTTTAGATGTAAGTTTATACCAATGTTATGTTGCATAAATCACATATGCAAGTTTATATGAATACATGTGTTTGAAAATGAATCATGTTATGCAAGTTTGTGGTTACTGCCTATGCAAGTTTACGCCTTTAGATGTAGATCTATGACATACATGATTTATGCAAGTTTGTGACCATTATCTAAATAAGTTCACACCTTTAGATTTGGATTTATGACATATGTAATTTTATGCAAGTTGTAACTTTGGCCTATGCAAGTTTTAGATGTAGAACATCATTCACACATGCAAGTTCACCCCTTATGTTTATATCTAGTTTTAATTATATTTATGTTGTGATGTTTTCTCTTTATTCCATGAGTTAGACTATTCGAGTCTCTCGTATATTTTACGTTAAACGAACGAACGTACAACATGGGGTAAAGGGGATAATATTAAAAGATTTAATTGGCATAAACGCCTTAAAAGACATAAAATAAATTTGTGATGAAAATTGGTATGATTTTACATACCATAAATGGATGGACATAATTGAGTCAATTATGGACATCGTTAAATTTGGAATTGATTGATAATTTGAATAGGGAAAGTAATTCAAATTGGGGAATGATTAATTAGGAGTAATTAATCGTCTAAGACACGAGGTTAGGCTCTTTTGCGGTGTAAGACTGCCCGGACCCGCCCGGCAAATCCAGCTGCCACAAATGCCAGTCTAACATGGGAGGTCTTAGGCATAAATTAAATACGTAACAATTGTAAAGACACAAGGTTAGGCTCTTTTGTGGTGTAAGACTGCCCGGACCCGCCCGGCAAATCCAGTTGCCACAAAAGCCAGTCTAATGTGAGAGGTCTTTATGAGGTTACGGTCTTAATGAATTAAGAAACACTTAACCAGATAAACATGTAGTGGGACATGAGGGGGTTAAATGGGTGCCTTGGGTGGCATGTGGAATCTGGTGGGTGCCTTGGGTGGCATTTGAAATATGATTAGAAATACTTAACCAAAATTGAAACATGTAATTGAAACATGAATAAGAAGTGGGTTAAGTGGGAAATACTAGAGGGGACCAAGCTTAGGTGGATAGCTTGTGTCAAGTCATGGGGGCCCATTTCAACCAGTAACCCATACGTATCTTTGTGGGCTCGACCCAAGTCGAGGACGGGACATGCATACTGGGCTTGACTGTAAGAGGCCAAACCGGGTTAGCGGTGGCAACGCAAGTCCAACGGGTTCATATGCGTGTGTGGACCCGGCTTGGTAGGTAAGATGTTGTTGCATCGTGTAGGTATAAGCCGTGCATGTCTGATATTATTGGGTTGCCACTTTGGGGAGTGATACACCCCACTGTAGGACCATCACGGGTATCTACAAGTTAGGGAGCCGATCGAATGGGGAAGGTAGTGGGTACAATTAGTGGAGATAGGAGCAGGCGGCTCCTATGACAACAGCTAGGAGTACAACTACCATATTATGAATATTGTAATTAGAATGGGGAGGGTAGTGGGTACCACTAGTGGAGATAGGAGCAGGCGACACCTATGACAGCAGCTAGGGGTACACGAAACTACCATTATTATTGTCACTTATGTTCAGTAGGCAGGATCAACCTTAGGGTGACTAGTGGTGGTGCAGTATACTAGTAGTGGTGGTGCATTATAGCAATTATCTCATAGTGTTGGTGTAGTTTAGTAATTATCTTACAGTGGGTTAGGTGCACTTTAACGATATCGTTGTTCATCCCGTTTCCTTGTTTACTCTGCCATACTCAATGGTTCATGGTCATTTCCTGATTTTCCAACTTATGCCTTAGCCTAGTTACTTTGGTGATTATATTGTTAAAGTTATCGCACTCGCCAGACTTTATGTCTGACCCCCTTTGTTTCCTCCTCTTTTCTTCCTTCCCGCCCCCCCAGGTGCTCAGGTTGGAACTAGCACCAGTGGAGCTTGATTTTGGACAGCTGTGCTTCTTGCTTTTAGAAGATTGCTTGGATCGCTGAAGTAAAGTTCAGCCTCTCTTTTATTTATGGCTATTTTGTATTGGGGATTATGTCTTTCAATTTATGTACTTTTATTTAGTCAAGATGGATATTATGTACTTGGCTCTGGTTTTGACGATGTAATCAAACATATGTATTTTCCGCTGCAATGAAATAAAGTTTTTAATTTTTCAAGTACTGTTGATATCTGTCTTGTTGCTAAGTTTCTGTTCTATACTCACTTCAAAACGCTCCATATAAATTAATGCATTCCCTTTGTGAGTGGCATTAATGGACATGGGGTGTTACACGTGGTATCAGAGTTGAAGGTTACCAGAACAGATATGAGATTTTGAAAAACTATTTTTCAAAAGCATTTTATAAAGAAATACTTTCAAAAATATGTTTTAAGGAGGGTATTTTCAAAAGAAAGGTTTATTTTAAAAACATAATCCCCAAGAGCCATATATCTTTCCTTCGATTCTCCATTTTGAATCTCTTCCTCTTTCCCTTTTGAATCTCTTCCTTCGCGTATAGATGCTTTTTCCTAAGATATATGAGGACTTCCGTACGATGGGTGGAAAACCGCTTCATGGGACTTAGACGTTTGTCGAGGCTAGAAGTTGGCTCAAGAAAGCGGAGGACTTGTCGGTATCTTTGAGATAGACGAGGGGAGGAAGGTTCGACTAGCTGCTTGGTTTCATAAGAATCATTTGATGATCTGATCTGTACCAGTAGTCTGTAAGTATCTGAATATTTGTGATAAGGTTAAGGGTTTTTACTCGAAGCGGGAAGTAGATTTCCAGTTGGGCATTTGTTTAATGGAAGCGATTCTCTGAGTATCAATCTGATGTTGATTTCGGTCTTTGGGGTTGATACTTAGGGGGTTATTCTTTTAAACCGATGTCTGATAGGAACAAAGCTTTTGTTTTAATCGTACTTGCCTCTGTCACTCAGTTGTATCATATCGATCGAGTCTTCGACCTTTAGGTAGAAACTATGGTTGAAACATGTGTTTGAGACATGTTATGTATGATGGATGCATGTGGATGCAAGTGTTTGCTCATGGATGCATATATACACACACTTTAGGCACTAGATCGGCTCAATCATTTCATATTGCATATTGCATATAAATGTGTGTACGTATTTAAGTAATGGATGTATAATGGTTATACTATCATATGGATGTTGCATTTTGGTGAATGGTTGTGCACGCATGTAGACATAATATGTATCGATAGGATTCTTTTGCATGCATAATGGACGCATGGCACTATCATGGTTTGCATTAAGGAGGTCAACTGAATCAGTAGACCGCCTGATTTTGCATTAGATAAGGAACATATACACACACTTCTTGCATATGTTCATACATCATTAGAAAATTTTAAGGACAATGAATGCCTGTGTTTGATGGTTGAGTAGATGGTTGTTTGGATGGTAGGATACGTTCTTCTTGACTTAGAGATTTCGAGGACGAAATCCTTTAAGTGGGGGAGAATGTAACACCCTGAATTTTTGAATAATCGAATCAACTAAATTAAAGAATAATTAATCTCAGATGTGAGAATTAAGGGAAACGGGTTGCGCCATTGTGTTCATCTCGGAATTCTGGTTGAGATAGAGTCCGAGTTTTCGTAAATTGGATTCCGTATGAAAAAAATATCTTTAAATTAAATATTGCAGCAAAACATGAAAAAAAAAAGAATGAGAAAAGAATAAATGTTTAGCATTGTTCTAAGATTTGTAATCAAAAGACTTAATAGCTCATTTGGTTGGAACATGTGACTTGCATACAAGGAGTACAGAGTTCGATCCCCGCCAGCGCCATATTTTTGTTTTTGGGGAATGGCTTAAAATGGCTTAGTGTGAACGCGGTTCAAAAAGTGGTTTAGTGTGAAAATGGTTAATTGGGAAGATTGATAAAAAGAATATATATATATATATATATATATATATAGAAAACGTATATATATATATACACACACACATATATATATGACGTGTACGCATCATGTGGCGTACGTGGCGCATTTTTGGTTGTCAATGATTGTTTTTTTTTATGTGGTCTTCTTTGATTGGCTTTTATGACAAATTAAAGGTAAGAAAGATTTATGCATGTATAAATGGATATTTGTATATGGGTAATTAATGTATACGGTAAAAGGGAGAATATGTAATTAACAATAATATATTTATAATTTACATATAAATATGAAGGATAAACATGAAAATTACATGGCATAGATTGGTTCATGAAATGGTATATTTAGTATACCATTAATTGTGAGAATAATTAAAAATATAGTTATGGCATAATTAAAATGGGAATAATTTACATATGGAATTTGTCATAAATAAGAAATATGTAAATTATAGAAAAAAATGAACATTTAATACACTGTGCTGAGTCATTAGGGCTGAGGTGTCACCCTATCTTGTTTGGATGGTTTAGGTTGCTTCTAGGTTGATCGGATGGCCTAAATTAATCCTAAACTCTATAAAAACACCTCTAGACTCAAACCCTAAAATCAAAACAAAATTAGATTCATGGCCTCCATGCCATCACCTAGCAACTCAGCATAGCCGCCACCAATTAGAGAGGAAGAAAGCTAGTCTAAATCAATCCTTTTCAACTTTAATAACGAATCTTCTTCAAGGGAAAGCTATTACAACTTCAGAACTCAGAATTCAAGACCTTCTCTGAATTGTGAGTTCGATAATTTTAATAAAATAATTAGAAAATTAATTGGATTGAGTTATGATGTGGACTATTTGGATATGATTTGAATTATTGACCGCATGTTATTATTCATGTAGTAAAATTGTGATGTTTATGTTGTAAATTCTATGATGCTATCTTGCAAAGTTGTGATCATCTATGTTGTAATTTTATGAATGGCTTATGTATAATCGAATCACCAGGTAGTTCATATGCTAGTTTGGGTATGTTGATTCATATGATAAATCATAAGTATGTATGCAAGTTTAGATTTTTATTAGGACATGAATCATATGCAAGTGGGTGAAAATTATATGCATAACCTTATATGCTTCATGGCATCTATTTTAGATCTAAAGTTAGGCTATGACATGTGTGAGTTATATGCCAAATTCTACATGCTAGTTTACATGTTTAGATGTAAGTTTATACCATTGTTATGTTGCATAAATCACATATGCAAGTTTACATGAATACATGTGTTTGAAAACGAATCATCTTATGCAAGTTTGTGGTTACTGCCTATGCAAGTTTACACCTTTAGATGTAGATCTATGACATACATGATTTATGCAAGTTTATGACCATTATCTAAACAAGTTCACACCTTTAGATTTGGATTTATGACATATGTAATTTTATGCAAGTTGTAACTTTGGCCTATGCAAGTTTTAGATGTAGAACATCATTCACACATGCAAGTTCACCCCTTATGTTTAGATCTAGTTTTAATTATATGTATGTTGTGATGTTTTCTCTTTATTCCATGAGTTAGACTATTCGAGTCTAACGTATATTTTACGTTAAACGAACGAACGTACAACATGGGGTAAAGGGGATAATATTAAAAGATTTAATTGGCATAAACGCCTTAAAAGACATAAAATAAATTTGTGATGAAAATTGGTATGATTTTACATACCATAAATGGATGGACATAATTGAGTCAATTATGGACATCGTTAAATTTGGAATTGATTGATAATTTGAATAGGGAAAGTAATTCAAATTGGGGAATGATTAATTAGGAGTAATTAATCGTCTAAGACACGAGGTTAGGCTCTTTTGTGGTGTAAGACTGCCCGGACCCGCCCGGCAAATCCAGCTGCCATAAATGCCAGTCTAACGTGGGAGGTCTTAGGCATAAATTAAATACGTAACAATTGTAAAGTCATGAGGTTAGGCTCTTTTGTGGTGTAAGACTGCCCGGACCTGCCCGACAAATCCAGCTGCCACAAATGTCAGTCTAATGTGAGAGGTCTTTATGAGGTTACGGTCTTAATGAATTAAGAAACATTTAACTAGATAAACATGTAGTGGAACATAAGGGGGTTAAGTGGGTGCCTTGGTTGGCATGTGGAATCTAGTGGGTGCCTTGGGTGGCATGTGGAATCTAGTGGGTGCCTTAGGTGGCATGTGGAATCTAGTGGGTACCTTGGGTGACATTTGAAATACGATTAGAAATACTTAACCAAAATTGAAATATGTAATTGAAACATGAATAAGAAGTGTGTTAAGTGGGAAATACTAGAGGGGACCAAGCTTAGGTGGATAGCTTGTGTCAAGTCATGGGGGCCCATTTCAACCAGTAACCCATACGTATCTTTGTGGGCTCGACCCACGTCGAGGACGGGACATGCATACTGGGCTTGACTGTAAGAGGCCAAACCGGGTTAGCGGTGGCAACGCAAGTCCAACGGGTTCATATGCGTGTGTGGACCCGGCTTGGTAGGTAAGATGTTGTTGCATCGTGTAGGTATAAGCCGTGCATGTCTGATATTATTGGGTTGCCACTTTGGGGAGTGATACACCCCACTGTAGGACCATCACGGGTATCTACAAGTTAGGGAGCCGATCGAATGGGGAAGGTAGTGGGTACAATTAGTGGAGATAGGAGCAGGCGGCTCCTATGACAACAGCTAGGAGTACACCTACCATATTATGAATATTGTAATTAGAATGGGGAGGGTAGTGGGTACCACTAGTGGAGATAGGAGCAGGCGACACCTATGACAGCAGCTAGGGGTACACGAAACTACCATTATTATTGTCACTTATGTTCAGTAGGCAGGATCAACCTTAGGGTGACTAGTGGTGGTGCAGTATACTAGTAGTGGTGGTGCATTATAGCAATTATCTCATAGTGTTGGTGTAGTTTAGTAATTATCTTACAGTGGGTTAGGTGCACTTTAACGATATCGTTGTTCATCCCGTTTCCTTGTTTACTCTGCCATACTCAATGGTTCATGGTCATTTCCTGATTTTCCAACTTATGCCTTAGCCTAGTTACTTTGGTGATTATATTGTTAAAGTTATCGCACTCGCCAGACTTTATGTCTGACCCCCTTTGTTTCCTCCTCTTTTCTTCCTTCCCGCCCCCCCAGGTGCTCAGGTTGGAACTAGCACCAGTGGAGCTTGATTTTGGACAGCTGTGCTTCTTGCTTTTAGAAGATTGCTTGGATCGCTGAAGTAAAGTTCAGCCTCTCTTTTATTTATGGCTATTTTGTATTGGGGATTATGTCTTTCAATTTATGTACTTTTATTTAGTCAAGATGGATATTATGTACTTGGCTCTGGTTTTGACGATGTAATCAAACATATGTATTTTCCGCTGCAATGAAATAAAGTCTTTAATTTTTCAAGTACTGTTGATATCTGTCTTGTTGCTAAGTTTCTGTTCTATACTCACTTAAAACGCTCCATAGAATTTAATGCATTCCCTTTGTGAGTGACATTAATGGACATGGGGTGTTACAATGTTGGTCGTCTTGACATCTTCAATTTCCTTTTTTAAAGCCACATGCTCTTGGCTATAAGAGTCGAGCTCAAAATGGAATCGTTTCTTGGCATCCTCCATCTCAGTCTTGTAGTTTCCTGCATCTCGCTGGGCTAAAGCAAGTTGAGCTTGCGCATCCTCGAGCTCCTTTTCTATTTTACCCCTTGCCCTAGCATCATTATCTGTTTTCACTCTGGCCCTGGCTGCCTCTGTCTCTAGAGTATGGATGACATCGAAAAGATTCTTGGCATGTTTCTTCAATACCTTATATTGCTTGGCTACATGGGCGATATGCCCCCACAACTTCGACATCCCAGACCTCAGGAACCAGTTTTAAGCCTGGGACGAAAACCATTCTCTCAAAATAAATCTCTGGAAATTGTTTCCGCAAGCGCTCCGATTTTGCCTTATTGTCAGGAGCCAAGGCCACCTCTTGTGTAGTAGAGGATTTTAAACATCGCTGACCCAAAGAAACAAGAGCCGTTTTCTCTTGCTCTTTTCCTTTGCTTGGTTCCTTCTGTTTGTCCTTGGGTTCGTGATGCTTTTTATAAGATTTACTGTGGGGAGGTAAGCCTTTCAGAGGAGTTGGAGCCTTGGGAATCTCTTTACCCCTAGTTTGTGGCATTTGGCGACTATGGGACTTCCCGGGATCCTGCTTTGAAGGAGAGCGAGAGTGTGAGGAGTGAGGTTGATAGGAATTGTGGCGTCTTTGACTATTCCTCCCACGACTGTCGTTGCGATCGTGCTCGGGTATGGAAGAAAGCCTAGGAGTATTCTTGCGAAGAGCGCGGAAAGAGTAAGAGTAACGACGGGGTATGTTTCCTGTAGAAATTAACAAGTGGGAATAAGGATTATGAATATGATTAGTGTATCATTATCGTGACAAGTGGTGCATGTAGTGTATGTGTGCTCGTGTAATCCCCCCTCACAGACCAGGGCCCGAAGCTTGGCTCGTTTGCGCAGTTTCTTTCTCTATAGCAGGGGAGGTTTCTCCCTCGGAAGTAGGGAAGAATGGTTCCCCTCCAAAATCCCTGGAGGTATAGAGGTCATCTGGCAAGGGGATCTTTTCTAAACCCTCACGGATCTGCTCATCTGTTAACGAAGGTTCAACTGGTGGTGGATTCTTCGCGGGAGACTGTCCTTTAGCGGAAGGGATGTCTTCCGGCTCGCTAACCCGAGTTTCGTCTTCTCTATACACATTTAGATCCTTGTCATCCTGATTGATCATTGGTGAAGGACTTTTAGGAATCTCAGTAGCCTTCATGGCTTCTGTGTTCCCTTCTCCCCCGGCCGGGTGCACTCTACTAGACTCCCTAAGAGCAGGGGCACATATTTGTAAGGCCTGCCACCCGTACCAAGCCCGAATCTCATGTCCAGAAGACGGTGTTTGTGGAGATTCTCGTTTGGTAATACACTTCTTGATTCTTAAGAAATCTGATTTACTTTTGAGGAGGCGGGACGGTCGGTCTTCATATATCGAACCTTCTGTTTTTGGAAATTGTGATCTACACAGAAAAAGGAACACGTTAGCACTTTGACTATGCAATTAGGACATGTATCGACAGACTTAAAGCCTACTTGATTGTATCCACTTCCTCGCGCATCCTCCTTGATGCTTTATGTAAAACCAATCAGATTTGGCATCCCCTATGATGCTATGACCATCCGATAAAACCTTTCTGTTGGCCACCGATTCAAAGAAAGTGAAGTTTGGAGTCCCTGGGGAACAGTTTTTAAAATGTAATAGAATTTTAAGTCCTTGAAAGTGAGCTCAGTCTGTAGAATCTCTGCATATGCAACACATATAGTGTACAAAGCCGCGTAAGCATTAGGATGGAGTTGCATGGGGGCAATATGCAGTCGTCTTAAGGTTTCAACGACGATTTTGGGAAATGGAGGAATAGCGCCTACCTAGCACATGAGGCTACTGATAGTCATGTACCCTTATGGGGTAGAATGAGGTCTATCTCCATCTTCTGGAACTTTCACATCGTCCCAAGGAATCCCATGTCTTAAGCATATCTTCTTAAGTCTTATATCATCCAATTTGGAAGCTAGAGAATCAGTGAGCTTCTCTTTCTCTACTTCCTTAACACCTGGGATCTCGTTAAGAGCCTGATCATCCTCTTCTTCTTTTTCAAGCGATGTGCTCTCAGAAGAAACCGATTCTGTATCTGTCTCATACTCGGAACCATAATTACTCCAGTTTGAACCTGACGGGAGTACATCGGGATTGTGATATTTGGAGGACTCTGGATCTGCTCTCATTTCGAATACTCTTGAGGAGCGTCTATCTGACATGGCTGTTTTGGCGAGTAAACATGAAGGAATAGGATGTAATTACCTGTGAACCCTGTGCATGTGCAAGTGTTGGTGTGCATAATAACGAAAAAATAGAAACGCGAAGTAAAGTTGGATAGGCGTAATAATGGCCATTGTATGCTGCTGAATTACGCTGTCGTCCAGTCCAAAAAGTTTGTATCAAAGGTTCAAACCTAACTGTCCATTGATATATCAGAGGTGCATAACATTTTTAGTCAACATATATATCGGATTGTTAATGAAGATGGTTCGTTAGAACCCGGGGATTCAGCTCGTGGTATAGCTGTTGGATCGTGGAACAGAGGCTGGCCTGTGGATAAAGGTTCGTGAACAGGCTAGGCTGATAGAAGAACATCGAATCGTGAAACTAGTTTTGGTTCATGGTGAGGTCTTCAGATCCTGGGATAGCTCAGCTCGCAACCCATTTTGTTTTACCCAAACGGATCGTGAAGGATCCCCATGATCCGCACCATTGCCCATTCCCACGACCACTCCACGAACCGGCGCTCTCCCCTTCTCGCAACCCGATCCACTGACCATTTTCATCGCCAATGTTCAGATTTCATCTCTAACCCCTTCATCTCACTACAACCGCGATCCAGACCATAACCTGATCCATGAACCAGCCCCGTGAAGCTCGTCTTCCTCCTCTCCATCACCTTTCTTCCTCTACAAACCCATCAACACCGTCGCCATATCCAAACTCTCATCACCACCATCGCTATATTGATGAAAATTCAAGGGGAACAGAGAGAAATGGAAAAGAAACAATGTAAAGTTGGAAGTAATCCTAGAGCCATTACCTTTATTGTGGGGTAATGTTGATTTTTAGTAAAAGCTTAATTAGGGTTTGTTTCAGTTGAAGAACTGGGTGGCGGCTGCAAAGGCAAGAAAAAGAAATAAGGAAAGGAAAGGAGAGGGAGGGGGTCAACTTATATAGTTAATTCGAAGACCGTTCGTCTTCTCGTTTTTGTCCTACTCGGGTCCGTGGAGGCCTACGGGCCGCGAGTGAAAGCCCACAGCATCTCATAGAACAACCTGTTCCGCCTATGGTTCGTGACCATGGCCAAAGCCCATCGTAGTTCAAAAAGGAGCTCACTCGATTGGCGGACTGTGATGAGCACTATGCTCACGAATCACAATGTGTTCCATGCCCAAACTCAAAATAATAATAATAAAATAATAATAATGATGATGAATAAAAAGGGAAAACTTACTGACAGGTTGATCATAATGTCTTCCGGAATTCAAGAGTTGAAAATTGGCCGATGAATAAAGGAATGATCGATGATATAATCTGGTATTTATACCCATCGAAGAACGTGGCCCTTTGAAGAAGTACAACATTACAAACAGACGCGACCATTGATTTGTATCATTTCATGAAAGGATGGCTCAGCAATTTCGAAGCATGTTCCATCCTTGATAAAATATACTTCGAGGGGGCAAAATGTTGGCTAGCTTTTGGACTAGGCCACCAAAACTCATACACAAGTCCAATACGAAGTCTCACTCCTAGAACCATCTAAACTCGTTCATGGTCACCATGTTGCCTTCGACCTGTGGTACTACTACCACGACCCCTGCTTGTGATGCCCTATCATGATCCGATCATTCTCCACGACCCGACCTCATTGCCAAAGAAAGAAGGGCACGACCGAGTCTTCAACGATCCGAGATTGAAGGGTCTTGCAACACCTGTCCATAACCGTCATTTTGATTGCTTCTCCCTTAAGCCACGAACCAGTCTGAGATCCTCGATATTTGTGCCACGTGTGACCACGAACCGCCTGCAGATATCACTTATAAATAGACCTACACTTGGCATTTTTGAGGATCTTTATGGCAATTCTGAGTGTTGTGATCACCATTGTTGCTTCTCCATTATTTCTGATCAGTGTTATTACAAAATTATTGAGTGAATTATCATTGTAGTTGTGAGATTGAGAGAAACCATTGATTCTACGTGTAATTAAAAAGATATAAAGTGGACGTAGGCTCGTTAACGCCGAACCACTATAAATCTCGTGTGTTCTCTTCTTTTTCTTCATTTTTTGATATAATTCTCAGCAAATCTGAACTATTTGGGTGTTAGAGTCAAACTTAGATCTAACAAATCTCAAGAGTAAATTGATCTTGAAGGAGAAAATGACATGGATGAAGAAGAAGCAATGTATGATGAAGAAAATGCAGAAGATGAAAGCTATGAACCAACAACAAACGACTATAGAGAAGAAAACTCTTCAGGTGATGTTCGTTATAAGAGAGTAAGAGCTGAATATGATGAAAATCAACATTCAGGATAATAGCTATAAAAGAGGTAGAGAGGAATACAAAGCGTCTGACGATGATGAGAATGATAAAGATTTTGAACATGTAGAACCAAAAAAACGCATAGAAAAAAAAGTTGAGACAAGAGATGAAGCTGATATTTCTGAATTTCATAATCATTTCTGTGCTGAGTATGCAAGGGCGAAAATGACAAGCGGTAAATTTAGGCTTGATGGGAGCACACACACGATCACTTGGGCGGACCCCAAAAATGTGACTGAGGCATCTGCAGCCTCTCAGGTATGAAATGATTCTGGAAGGAACAAATATATTTCCGAATACTGTTTACGTGAATGACGAATCATTAATTGGTCAACTAAACTCCAAACTCTTCAATCTCATTTGTGTACTTATTTTTTCTCTACCTGACAAACCATGTATGTCGGAAACCTCCAAACTCTCTCATACTTCATGATATTCATTTGTGGATTACCTTACTTTTGGCTCCAACTTTTCCGAGTACATGTATGTATAGGTAGGACTTCCTGAAACGGACCCAAAATGACAAATTTTTAGATGTAATATGATTCTAAAAGGTTTTATGCTATTGTTGGTTAAACATAAAGAACCAAAATAATAGATCGTGTGAAGTTCTTAAATGCTAACAAGTATCTTTAAAAATTCAGAGTATCCTCGTGTAGTATCAAAATTGAAATCCTATAGATGCTTCCCTGTTTCCTCCAATATTATTTTGTAATAATTACCCCACCAATGTTTGCGATTATTTGATGATTTGAAAAGAAAATAGTTTGTATGCAGATATCATAATTATCGGTTGGTATGTTGTTATTAATAGTTTAATGGATGCTAATATTATCATTATATCTTCATTTGCATGATGATATAAACAAATTGATACTGACAGGTGAAGGCACTCTATCTTAAAAATTTACCAGATGGTCTCACCTCAGAAAAGCTGAAAGCTGTCTTTGAGCCACATGGAGAAGTCACAAAAGTGTTCTCCCTCCATCTAAGCCTAGGCAAAGCAAACGCGACTTTGGGTTTGTTTATTATGCAGAGATATCTAGTGCTTTAAAAGCAGTAAAAGAAGATGAAAAATATGAAATTGACGGTAACACTTGTTCTCTTATGTGAATATTAATAAACCAAATAAATACACATCCGATGGTTACGAAATTTATACAAGAAACTCATAATTTGAACTGCATGGTGCATCTACTATTTTCTCTTTATTAACTCCTGCAACATTTGAATTGTAGGTCCTGCATTATTGTTCGTCAAGTCTTAACTATTTTCCATTAGAGACTATTGTTGGAAATCCTGAAATTGATAGCTTCTGACCATAAGGCTTATAAAATCTTGATTATTTTTCCTAAAATTTTGTGCCAAAATTTTATGATTTCAAAGATTATACCTCAAGTTGGCCATGTTTTCATTTAAAGTAAATTTAGATTAAAATTTACGACTGTGAAGTTCTCCCAACTTCTCCCTACAACTTTCTGATGTATTGCTAAGACTATGATATGCTTTTGATAACGATGTAACAAAATACTGCATTTTGCTAAATATAATTACATGTTTTAATACAGGGCAAACAAATGAGGCAGTAATCGCTAAGCCTCAGAACGATAAAAAAACATCAGATCACACAAAACCTTATTACAAATCTGCCCCCTGCAAGTTATCCACAATACCCTTCATATGGTGGCTATAATGCTGGTTCTAGATATGGGGCAGACGCTAGTCAGGTTTGTTCATGTCTAATAAAACATATCAGTTTTATTGACTATTGCGGTATTCATATGAAACTGCAAATTAACATTATAGCTTTACACTGTGATATATGGTAGAGGTCTGTTTCATTACTTCATTGTTATGTTATCTGACATTTCTAAGTCCTTGTAGTTTTGGAAAGACAACATTTACAATTATACTGAAATAAAAATGCGTCAATTGTCATTGACTAATTGTTACCACAACTTTAGTAATGCATGGTCATCAATTTTCACAAGGTTGAGCGTGGCTCATATAAATCAACTGTGGTTCATATTAGCTAAATGAAACATCAACACATTCACATGCTATTTCTTTCATTTTAGAAATAGTAATACTGTTACTAATTTTTTTATATTTATATTTTCGCATTTGCGTACAAATGCATATACGTGAAACTTAATTAAATTATATGTTATTCTTTCCGCGTTTCCTTGTGATAACACCAGTTTTACTTTGATCTTTGAAAATATATTTCTATCAAACCTAATTAGTTTTTTTGTGCTGATGTTTATTATATGGATGGACATGATTTATGTGGAACCACGCATAACCAACTGTTGTCTTTTACATGGCCTTGAGATCTTGATGAAACAAATGTCAAATGTGCTGAATAGACTTTTGATGCTTAGCACGATAACTAGTGCATTTAAGGATAAAAATTTCATCATGGCATAGATTGTGCTTATTTTTACCATGTGCAGGCAGAACCCACCTAATGGATTTGTTGAAAGAAGGTTCATTAGGCATAGATCGTGCTCTTGGTACTACGATAGCTCGGCCTGCTGCGAACTTCATAATGGAATCAGTTTCTAGTAAGTATAATTCAAACTTTCTTTAGATATACTACAAGAATAGACATGCATGCACATACTCCCATGTACACTTAAATCTCATGCATGTACACATACATTATACACACACCCCCTATATTCATAAAACTCAGTTGCAAATAACCTGAAATTCCCCACACACCCGCTCAATTCCTAGAATACCCACTTACAAAAATATCTTATATTAATTTTAGTGCAACCCGCACAATTCAAATGTTCGGGTTCTGGGTTGTTGAATAGTATAATGTGGTTGTTCTAGTAGTTTAGGTAGGGTGAAATTGGAGTTCTGTTTTCTGGGTTCTGGGTGTGTATGGTAGTTGTATTGGAGTTTAGCAGTTGAAATGATAGAGTGGTTGTAGGTCGAAATTAGGCAGTGGGTTGATTTAGGCGGTGGGTTAATTTCTCAGAACTCAGAATAGTTCATATGGTTAGAGTTAATATTTGCAATGAAGATCTATGGTTCAGTTTATAAATGATAACAATTATGTAAACTCAAATAGCAACAAAATTTCTCCACGAAATTCAAAGCAAACGCAAAAAAAAGGGAAAAAAGAAGAAGACGGACACAGAAGGGAGACAAAGTGGATTTTCAGCTCAAATCTAAAGAGCTTGATTAACATCAATAAAATTATAAAAAATAAAAAAGGTCAGATTATATTTAACTTTAATGCATCAAAACAAATTTGAACGAAAAGGAATAATGTTCACAATATATTTCAAACAACTAGACTGGCGCAGAAGTGCAACAATGGTTGTTTGAATGTGAAGGAGTGCTGCACCGTTTAATTGGCAATGCGATGGAGGTAGTATGTAGGGTCAAGGTGTGTTACCCCGGTTATTTGCTAATTGAAGGTTGAACACAGGCAATGTGATGAAATTTACCGTTGTTTGGTTCTGGTTCTGATTCAAGGAGTTATAACAGCAATAAGCTCGAAGTTGAAGAAGTTGGCATGGTTCTGATATTTGAGGGTGGAATGATGACAATGATGCCTGTTGAGTGGTCTGAATGAAAATTTGCAGCAAGTTATTCTTGAACAATAGAGGTTGGTGTCTTTGGTTTAAATGTTTTTATCCTATTGAGCTGGGGAGGTTAGTGGTTGTATGGAGGTAACAGGCTGTGTTGAGATGGCCTTGAGTTGGAAGGAAACAGTGGAGCAGGCTGTGTAATTGATGGTCTACGGTGGTTTGTTTGTGGTAATGATTGTTTTAAGGCTATGTAATTAATGGTCTACGGTGGGTTTTATCCCTTCTTCTCATATGCCCTTGTCACATTAATATACCCATACGTTTTGCAAACTTGTCAGTTTGGAAACGCAAATATTAGATTACAATACACCGAAGAAACATACATCCAGATATATGAACTCATTTGCATGTGCACCACTTCGCCACACTTTACTGGATCATAAAAAACGTATATGCGCAAACCCACCAAAATATGCAAAGCAAAGTGTCATCACAAAATCATAGTTATTTTATCCACCGCTGATTGGACAAATTAGGCACTCCGAGCTGGACCTAGAACAGCCTACCTGTTTACTGAAGGATACGAAAAACCACGTCTACTATTACAAAATAACAATAATAATAATAATAATAAAAAAAAAATTAGTTGGCAACTTTAAACCTCATTTATAAATTGTTTTTAGTTCAAGAAAAAATAATTTGAGGTAAAACAGTCTACTCAATGTTTTTTTGAAATTTCTTTGCTTTTATAATTGTTTTGCAGATGTTTTAATCAACAGAGATTCGAGAACCTCCAGTTTCTAAGACTGGGGATGCTTAATATTTACTTTGGTCTGTCCATGTCCATGTTTGAGCCCTGATATTCACAATGTTGATTGGCGTTCTGCAAGGCTTACATTCTTATTTCTATATTGGATGAATTACACGATAACACCGCACATTGTAGAGGACTGAATTCATTTCAAGAAGCCTTCCAGGGGTAACTTTTTTATGCTTATTCATTTTTGCATAGCCATTAATGTAAAGAAGGGCTTCATACAAAAAGAAAAAAATAGTCCAAGGATCGCTTTTCTAATCTGTGAAATAATTTTATTTATTTGTAAAAAATGTTATTTTATTGATAGGGTTTTTGATTCATAGCATTATATAGATAAATTTTCTTGGTTTATTATTTTATAATTATATGTAGGTTCTGATCTAGTTTTTTATATGGATATTAATTGCATCAATTCAATGTAGTTTAAGTATTGGAAAGAAAACATATGCATACTATTGGGATCTAAACTTGCAACCACTACTACATGTAAAAATTGAGTAAGTAACATGCAAAATTTATATATGCAGACTCATAGTTACTCAAAGCTAACAGCAGTTCAAGTTATTACTTTTTTTTAGCAAGTTGAGAATTAGTATATCGTTTTAAGGTTGTAGTTAATCTCAAGTCATTATATTCAACAAAAGAAACAGAAAATCATGTCTTTGGCCAATGCATCTTTTATAATTATACATACTTGTATATACTCACAAATATATGTATGTTTATGCTTCTTCTTGACAGGTGTTGTATGATGCTTTCGAGGCTAATATATGATGTCACATGCTTTCTTCTTTAAATCGGTTATGCTTGTCGACGTTCATGAATATTTATAGTATGTATCGTTTTATTTTGCAACAGTCGTATAATTGTTAATATTTATGTTTCAATTCTTCATGTATGAAAATATTTTGGATATATATACATTGTGACTTGACTCATGACTCCATTTTGTACTTATATTAATGAGACAAATGTGGTTTTTTAAATTATTATAATATATTATGAGAATTGGAAATTGTAAGCTTTGAATGTTATGGCAACAAAATGGTGCAATAATTTTTTTGTCTAGAGTACTAACTATGAAATGGAAAGAAAAATTATTATAGCTTTGTTATATTATAGCATTAGTTTGTGCTATACAAAATATTTTTTAGGGATTAAACCGTTTTTATAGCAATGAAATGATGTTGCAGTAAATAGTAATTAATTTTCTATAGTGTTTTGATGCATCATAAAAGCTTGATATAATAATTCCATAGCATGTTTAGATGCATCATAAAAACTTTCCACAGCGTGCTTCACACGCTATAGAAAAGCAGCTGCACCAATGTGGCCTGTTTAAGATGGAAACAAAACTGCATTTTCCATTGCATGTATAAAACGCTATGGTATCTATCAGACTTTTCACAACATGTTGATCTATGACGATTACAGAATCGCTATAGAAAGTTTTTAATAGCAGTTTTTAAATGCTATAAAAAGTCTTTTTTCTTGTAATGAAAGTTCTGGAGCATGGATCAGGCAAAGATCTGGCATGGATCAACAAATTTTGGCATGGATCGGGCACAAAATCTCGTATAGATCGGGAACAAATGCTCCAGTGGATCGGGCAGGTTTTCGAAGTACGGACCGAACATGTTTTTTTGGATGGACCGAACATGTTTTTCTGGATGGATCGGACATGTTTTCTAGATGAATTGGACATGATCTGAACATTGGCTCGGGTAAGTATAATTGGTGGATAGAATATCGACTAAACGATGTATGTTTTTGTGTCGACGATGGTCATGGTTTCGACATGAATTCAAGGAGGAATATTCGAAGTGTTTTGAAGTGTTCGTTGATTGTCGTAATGCAACGAATGTGAAGACGACTCCTCAAGGGTGTTGAGTTCGTAGATAATGGTTGATCGAGAAGGGGTTTGAGCTTGTGGATAGTCGCCGGTGATGATGACTAGAGTTATGAAGGCTGGGAGATTATCGTTGTCATATGTTCTAGAAGGTTTAAAGCAGGGGTATAACAAGGACGCCTAAAAGACTAGTGGGACTAGTCGAGTACCCTAGGCACATGGGATGGGCCTAATTGTCTCGGGGAGGCAAATGTACGTGGGACATACAAA
Organism: Allium sativum; assembly: GCA_030737875.1. NCBI lineage: Eukaryota > Viridiplantae > Streptophyta > Magnoliopsida > Asparagales > Amaryllidaceae > Allium > Allium sativum. The sequence goes on along the minus strand of CM060922.1, from coordinate 758,556,033 downwards.
AGTCTGACTAAAACTGGGGTTACCATTAGCCCTTGATGGACGACATGATGTTGAGCCGATCATACGATAAAAGATGGTTTCACAGCAGGATTGGCAGTAATATCCAGAGTCATGGATGTTTGTTTCTTTGCTTGTATCATCTTATGTAGATTGTTCGACATCGAAGGAGGCATCTCTTGGGAGCTTGTCTGATGTTGATTTAGGCCTTCGGGGCTCGTACTTAGGGGATGATGATCTCAATTAGGAGGGTCTACGCTAGATATCTGGTTGTTAAGTCTGCTATGTTTTCTCTTTGGTTGTTTGTAAAGGCTATCACTACCAGATGTGGGGAAGATGAGTTTTAGTTTCTTCTCTGTGAATGTTGGTAGATTAGATGATTGATCTACTAATTTCTCATATACTTTATTGATGATGTTAGATAGCTGTTTTATCGCTCATTAAGATTGTTGTCTGACTCAAGGTTTTATGTCTCCCTCTTATTACCTTAGGCTATTTATTCATGTGATGAATGGGCAGACTGAGTAGCAGGTGACAAATAGTAGATCTTGATGAGGACGATGCTGCTGAGCGACGATGAGAAAGAGGCTGTCGTATTATTTCCTACTATCTACAATTTGTTATTTTCCGTTGTTTGATATATTCTCCGGGTGACCAGTAGTGAGGCATTTTGTACAGACTTTTATGATGTTTTTCGAGTGTTGTATGGATAATTCATGATGATATGAAAAGTTTAAGATTCTTCTCAATTCCGCTTCACTATTATTGCCTATTGTATAAGTTCTATTATATTTTATCCTTGCGTTGTGAGTTATACGATAGGCTCTGCGTGTGTTATCCTACCTTGATGGTCGTCCATAGCTGCCTGCCACATCTTTCCTCATATTATTTCCCTTGTTAAGTGCAAGAGTTACAGACGGTCGTCACATTTGGTATTAGAGCTCTGGTTAATCGATTTAGGCAAAGTTCAAGGACATAATGACATAATAGAGACGTATTTGTAGATTTCTGATGGATGTATACTATATATTAGTGTATAGTATAATAGCGCTTGAACTCCATTGCAGTTTTTATTGGAAATGGGCTAATCATTCTATTTTTCAGATTTAAAATGAGTCGTTGATCGTCGAGACACACTACTAGGAAGGAGACTGTTCTTGGAGGTGGTGATGGCGGTATATCAGATTACCTTGCTATGTTCAAGGCTATGATGGTAGCGAACATGAGGAGGGTACCTGCTCTTGGAGCAGCCGTGGTAGATGTTGGCGTTCAGGTGCAGGTACCAAGGGTAGTTGACTTTGCAAAGCTACGTAAGGACTTCACCGCTCTTGGTGGGAAATTGTTTAAGGGGACAAAGCCGACTATAGAGATTCAAGGGTAGCTTGACACTTGTACATGAATATTTGGAGACTTGGGTATTGAGGATGCGACTAAGAGGAAGCTTACATCGAGACAACTATAGGGAAGAGCTATGGATTATTGGAATTTTGTCACTCTAGAGACCCCAAAGGATGAGATCACTTGAGATCAGTTCCACGTCAAGTTTGAGATGAAGTTTATCTCTACCGCCCAAAAGTCGGTTCTGTTTAAGAAGGTTGTTGAGATAAAACAGAATGGTCGACCAACGTTGGATTATGTTTCTGATTTTGAAGCTTTGTCCAAGTATTATCGTTCTATATTGATACCCCTTACCAGAAAACGAGAAGTTCATTATGAGCTTGTGTGCTGCTTTGGTTTGGATCCCGAGATTTGTGATGGACCTTTGGTTGTGACTAATCCAATAGGGGGAGGGGGAGTTCGTCCAGCTTGTGTATGGGTTGTCATGGTCTAGTGTTGTCGAGTCATGGTTGCTCCTTTGTGTGTGATTACTTTGTTTTGAACTTTGCTAGGTTTGAGATTATTTTGGGTACAGACTGGCTCAAGTGGTATGTGGCAAAAGTGGATTGCGAAAAGGTCGAGGTGATTGTTGGGAATGTAGAAGGGTGAGTGGTGGTGATTCGATGTAAGCCCGAAGACGGGGTCTTCGTAAGCATCTTGTATTCGCTTGTGATTCCACGGGAAGACTTATCATCTGTGTTGATTGGTAGTGAGTTTAATTATGTCTTTGACGATGTCAAAGCGTTGTCGCTGCGTCGTGAGATTAAGTTCAGAATCGATTTAGTCGAAGGTGCTAGACCTATCGTCATTCCTCTTAGGCGAATGGCGCCTAAGGAACAGCGATAGTTAGAGATGCAAGCACATGACCTTTTGGGAAAAAGATTCATTAAGAGGAGTATGTCCAAATGGGGTGCACCAGTTGTGTTTGCAACCAAGGCCGATGGATCTTTGAGACTGTGTGTGGATTATCGTGAGCTGAACAAGGTGGCCAAGAAGAACAAGTATCCATTGCCAAGAATAGATGACTTGTTCAATCAGCTTCACGAGACCAAGGTTTTTTCTCAGATGGATTTGGCAACGAGATTCCACCAATTGAGGGTGGCAAAGGATAGTGTGTCGAAGACTGCTTTTTGGACACCATCCGGTTTCTTCGAATGGTTGGTAATGCCATTTGGGTTGACTAACGCGCCAGCGTATTTTATGGATCTTATGAATTGGGTATCCATAGATTAGTTGAACAAGTTTGTGCTTGTGTTCATGGACAATATTCTAGTTTATTCCCATAATAAGGAAGAGCACAAGATGCACTTGCGATTTGTTTTGGAAATCTTGCGAAAGCATCAGCTGGGAGCTAAGTTTTTGAAGTGTCACTTCTGGAAGAGCGAAGTGAGATTCTTAGGCCATGTTGTTTCTGGAAATGAATAGCGGTTGACCCCACTAAGGTGGCAGCAATTGAGGACTGGGATAGACTTAAGAATGCAATGGACGTGAGGATTTTCTTAGGTTAGCATAACTATCAAGCATTTCTTTAAGATAGCAGCACCATTAAAAGGATCGACGAAGAAGAACCATATTTTCAAATGGGATGCGAAGTGTGAGCAAGCTTTTGGAATCCTGAAGGAGAGAATGACGACTGCTCCCATTTTGACCATTTCGAGTGGGATTGAAGATATGGTGGTATATACTAATGAATGTGGTACTAGACTTGGAGCAGTGCTGATGCAGAAGCACAAAGTTGTGGCATATGCGAGGCGACAACTGAAGTTGCATGAAAGGAATTATTCGACTCATGATTTAGAGTTTATAGCGATCGTTTTTGCTCTAAAGATGTGGAGATATTATCTGTTGGGAGTTCGATTCGAGTAATTTACGGATCATAAATCGTTGAAATATCTTTTCTCCCAAAAGGATTTGAATCTTCGGCAGCAACGATGGTTAGAGCTTTTGGCATCTTGCGATTTTGGTATTACCTATACTCCTGGTAAAGTTAATGCAGTTGCAGATCCGTTAATCAAATACATGTAGGATGGGAGCTATGTTTTCGGAATGGAAGCACCTCGAGTACTTGGCAGGATTTGATTTCAGGCCTTGCTGTGAGTTAGAACCTGAAATGTTGGCAAGCTTATCGATAAGACCTACTCTCATCGAAAGTATTGGCAAAAGCCAAAAGTGTAACACCCCGTATTTCAACTACACTAAATAGGATAAATTAAAGAATAATTAATTTAATATCCAGAAAACGGAATACGTCATTGCGTCCATCTCGAAATTCTGGTCAAGACAGACACCTGCTTTGCATAAAACGGATAATGTATGAAGAAGTTATGGACAGTAGAAGTTTGGAAAAAAGAGTAGGAAAAACCGGCACACTTGACAAGTACGCCAAGGTATTTTTGTACTGGCGCACCTATGAAGTGCGCCCATGTTAATTTCGGCATCCGGACCCAAGTAGGTGTCGACCCATTGCCCAATTCCCCTTAGGACTGATGTACCAGTCGAATTCTGGAGGCTGGCAGTTATAAATATACCCTAATTTCTCATACTGAAAACAATGGAGGCCAAATGCTATCAATGCCTGAACTGAATCTAATCCTTTCTTTTTCTACAAATCAAGTTCAAAGATTCAAGTGTTTCAAGTGTAGATCTGAGATTCGAACTTCACTTTTCTCCTTCTATTCTTATAGATTCGATCATTGTGAGTTCAAATTACCTTTAGAATTGAATAATTAAAAGTAAGATATGATATGACTGTAATTTGGGTATATGCTTAGGATTGAATCATATTAGATCTATTACAATATGTGAATCTATGAAATTCTGAATTAACTATGATTTGGATCTTAACCGTTATCATTTTAGATCTACTCTTGATTATAGATCTAATTCTATTTAGATCATTTTGTACCTATCATGTTGCAGTTGATTTGGATCTTAACCGTTATCATGTTAGATCTACTTTTGATTATAGATCTAGTTCTATTTAGATCATTTTGTACCTATCATGTTATAGTTGATTTGGATCTTAACCATTATCATGTCAAATCTATTTTGATTATGGATCTAATTCTTTTTAGATCATTTTGTACCTATCATGTAGTGGTTATTTTGGATCTTAACCTTATTTATGTTAGATCTAGTTTTGATTATAGATCTAATTCGCTTTTTAGATCATTTAGTACTTATCATGTTGTGGTTATTTTGGATCTGTCACTAGTAGGACATGTTTTAGATTTAGATCTAAGCTTTCACCTAATTGTCATGACAAGTCTACCTTGTTTTCACTGTTTAGATTATCTTATTCCTATCATATTGCGATTAAATAGGATATGTTATTAGTTTGACATCTAAATTATTATTTAGATCTTATCATGCCAGTTATGACATTCCTATTATGTTAAGATTGATTCTAATATCACATGTTCACTAGATCCGCTCGTATATGTCCATCTTATCATTATGTGTTATATGATTATGCCACCACATGTTTATGTCAATCTTGTTAGAATAATCATTTCTGTCACTTTGTCCCTCTTATTTTAGCCTGGCTACTTTCTAGCCTGGGCATGACGTTAAATAATGCGAATACGTTAAAATGGGAACGAGGGGAAAAATGGTATAAATTGGGCATAATTTGTAAATGGAAAGTTTGGCATAACTTAATGTTTATAAACATGAATTTGGGCATATAATTAATTATGAACATAATTGGAGAAAAAGAGGCATGGACACCTATAAAGACATAGGTATAATTAATTGATAATTGAAATGCCAAGGATTACAGTAATAAGAAACTATAATGGCACTTATGACACGAGGTTAGATTGCACTTGCGGTGGAAGTCTGCCCGGAACCGACCGGCATATCCAGCGACCACAAGTGGTGAATCTAAAGTGAGAGGTCTAAGTGCACAGATACGAGACGTGTTATGACACGAGATTAAGCCCAACTTATGGAAGAAGTCTGCCCGGAACCGACCGTTATATCCAACGTCCTTAAGTTGTAGGCCTAATGTGGGAGGCCTAGCACATTTTAACCATAGTTAAATATGGTAATAAAGATGAAAACTTAACCTAGTTGAATCCATAAGGATTGTATGAGCCTGCTGAATCTGTGGGGTTAAGTAAACCTATTAAGTATGTTGGGTTAAGTAAGCCTATTAAATATGTGGGGTTAAGTAAACCTATTAAATCTGTGGGGTTGAGTAAACCTGTTAAATCTGTAAGGGTTATACGAACCTGTTAATTTAGAAAACTTAACCTGTTGAATATGTTGGGGTTATATTGACCCATTAACTTGTAAACTTTAACCCGTAAATCTGTAGGGAGTTATGTGAATATGTTAAATCTGTTAGGAAAAACCTGTCAAAATCCTAGTTAGTTGGGATACAAGATCAGTAAGGGTTGGCTTGTGTCATCTGTTGTATGGGACCCATATTAGTCAGTAACCCATTCTGGAATTAAAGGGGGACCCGCACTAGGTAGGGGTCAGGGCACGCTTACTGAACTGATTATAAGAGGTTGATCTGAGAGGAGGTGTGTACTGGCGCGTTCCAGCGGACTCATGTGCGTGCATGAGTATGTCCTGCATCTAGGAAAATAAGCCGCTGTAGCACCAGTAAATAGGTCTGTGTCCTTCTGTAGGTTGCCACTTTAGGAAGTAATACACCCTACTGTGGGGCCGACACAGGGTATTTACGAAATAGGGAGCCGATCTATTGGGGGGTAGTAAATAGGGTACATCTAGTCTTATCTGTTTCTGTGGGGTACCTATGTTTCTATTTGGGCTAACACTCGTTATTTCTGTTTAGGTACCGCATAATTCTGTTTGGGTTAAAACCCGTTACTATAGTACACCCAAAACTACCATTATATTTCTGTTGGGATCATCCTGTTTCCGTTAAGCAATTAGGGAGTATGTAATCCTGTTACGTATCTATTATACTAGTATTGGTGCAGAGAAATCTCTAGAAGCGCAATATACTCTATCATGTTTACCTCGTCATACTTGATTTATCTTTCTTGTCCATCTTATATGCCTGTCATGATACTTTTACTTATTTACTTTCTAAAAGTAACCGGACTCGCCAGACTTTATGTCTGACCCTTTTTTTCCCTCTTCTTTCTTCCGTTTCCCCCCAGGTTCTCAGGGTGGTAATTCTTAGGCTTAATCAGGATTCTGCTATCGTCTTGCTTGGAGCTGCTAGGTGTATTTCTCAAGCTTCTATCTTTGCTAATATGGGTTTGTCTCTTTTGGGGAATTACGCTTTTTATGTATTTTCTATACGCTGATGGTACAAGACAGAAGTTTTATATTATTGTAATGGGTTTTATGTAGTTTCAGAGTTATGGTATTTTGGACCACGATGTAATGATTTATGTTTGAAATAAAATTTTAAATTCCGCTATAGCTTTTATATCTATCTTGTAATATTTTGGTTTCTGTTTACGTATAACGCTTCACGAAACTTAATGTATTCCCTTTGTGAGTGACATTAACTGATGTGGGGTGTCACACTTGGTATAAGAGCTGAAGGTTACCAGATTGGATAAAAGGTTTTGAAAATTATTTTCAATTTTTTTTAAAAGAAAGCATTTTCAAAAGAAAAGTCTGTTTTGAAAAACATATTCCCCAAAGCTATATGTAATATCTTTCGATTCTCTTTTTGAATCCCTTTTTCCTTTTCTTTTCAGCATGTCTGGGGAACCCAATATTCCTAAGGGTGTTACGATACCAGGCTGGTTCCGTAGGTATCTAGAGGCTGCGATGCCTGCCGGTGGTCAAGTTGACGTTCCTCACCCAACTACACCTGTCGTTCCCCCTCCCCCTCAGCGAGCAGATAACTTCTCTAAGATCTGCAAAAAAATTCGTGCTATGGGAGGAAGGCCATTCCATGGAACCGAGACGTTCGTAGAGGCAAGGAATTGGCTCAAGGAGATAGAGGACTTATTTGGAATTTTTGATGTGGACGATCGTAGGAAGATTCAGCTAGCCGACCTGGCTACTGAAGGATGAAACTTCGTTTTAGTGGGAAGTAACCCAAGCGGGGCTTACGGTGGAAACTTGGGATGACTTTAGACAGAGGTTTGAAACGAAGTTTCTTTCTCAAGCTGAGAAAAGCATGCAAATGGAGAGGTTCTTGGCGCTCAAACAAGAGACATGACTATTAAAGAATATGTGAACAAATTCAACCAGCTAGCTAGATTCGGTTTGGAACTAGTAAACATTCCGCATAAGAAGGCCTTGCAGTTTGTTAAAGGACTAAATGAACCCCTTCATGGGTTAGCTATGTCCCATATTCCAATGGGAGCAAATTTTCAGAGGCTCGTTGATATGGCCTTAATGCATGAGGAAGATAAAGCTGAAAAGAAGGAAGTTGAGGTTGAGGAAACACAAAACAAGAAAGTGTGGCCCAAGAAAGAACAACAACAAGGGGGCGGAAAGCACGACAAGGCTCAAGGAAAAAAGAAATTCCATGGTTGCGGGAATGTGAGTCATTTGGTCAGAGACTGCAGAAAAAGGAAGAATTCTTGCTTTAACCCGTGGTGAAGTCGGACACTATACTAGGGAGTGCCTGAAGAAGCAAGGACATGATCTTCTAGAGGGCAGGTGCATGCTCTCGTGGCTGGTGCACCGGATAGAGGTAGGAAAGTTTCTATTGAAGGTTTGATTTTCTCTTTCCAATCATCCTATTAGATCTTTTTATTTCGGGCGCTTCACATTCTTTTATATCTGATTTTGTGATTAAGTCTCTGCACCTTAGTACTAGTATGGTTTTGGATCCCGTTGTCGTCTCAAACCCCATTGGGGGTACGGCTCATCTGTCTATGATTTGTCGGGGTTTGAGAACATATGTGTTAGGCATCGAATTTGAATACGACGCATATGTACTTGGTTTTATAGGATACTGTCTGATTCTAGGGATGGATTGGCTAACCATGTATGGTGCCATTCTAGATTATTAGAGGAGGGTCATTAAATTTCTGACTTGTCATAGGAAGACCCTCGATATTTCTTGTGACCCTAAAGGGGTCCATCATGCTTAGTTTCCTAGAATCTCTTGATGCAAATATTGATGATCTACAATATATACCAGTAGTTCGTGAGTATTCAAATGTTTTGAGGGGGTTCGGGGCTTACCTCCAAGGCGCGTGATCGACTTTTGTATATATCTGGTGGACAATGCAAAGCTAGTTGCATTACCTGTGCGCCATATGGATCCAAGGGAAAGGAGGGAGCTCAGCAAACAAGTAGGGGAGCTACTTGAAAAGGTGTTGGTTAGGCGAAGCATATTAGTACAGGGTTCTTCGGTTGTCTTTGCAACCAAGGCGTACAATTCTCTTCACTTATGTGTGGATATTCATGATGTTTTTTCCACATTTCTTATTTACGGAAGTGTCTGCACAATATAACAGAGGTAGTTGAGCCGAGCATGCTTGAAGAAGTTGAGGTAGAACGGGAGGCGACAATTAGACGAGTTCCTTTCCGTATTCTTGGATCAGAAGTTAAGAAGTTACGTAACCAAGAGGATGCAACTTAGGAGATCGAAGACAAGATTTTGTGCTTCGTACCCTTTTCTTTTCAAGGGAATGTTCTTAAGCTCTCTTCCAAAAACTTTTATTCGTGCTTGCTTCTATCATTTAAGTATATTCTATCGATCGAATCTTCAACCTTTAAGTAGGAGTCCTATGATTGTAAACATGTGTTTGAATCATGTTATGTTTGATGGAAGCAAGTGAATGCAAATGTTTGCTAGTGGTTGCTCGTGGATGCATATACACACACATTAGGCACTAGATCAGATCAATCACTCTCATATTGCATATGGATGTATGTGTATTTTTTTTCTTTTAATAGATGAAATTGAATGTATCATCATATGGATCTTGCATTTGGACGGATGTTTGTGCACCCATATAGAACTTACATGTTATACTAGGATTGTTGCATACATTTTGGACTCATGACACAGACATACATTGCATTAAGGAGGTCAATTGAATTAGTGGACCGCCAAATCTTTCACATTAGTGTTGGGACATATAAACACACCTTTGCATATGCTTATATAAGCATTATAAAATTATAAGGACAATGGATGTCTGTGATTGGTGGATGAGTAGATGGATGATGGATGGTAGGATACATTCTTCTTAACTTGGAGATTTCAGGGACGAAATCCATTAAGTAAGGGAGAATGTAACACCCCGTATTTCAACTACACTAAAGAGGATAAATTAAAGAATAATTTATTTAATATCTAGAATTAAGGGAAACGTATTACATCATTGCGTCCGTCTCAAAATTCTGGTTAAGATAGACACATCTAGTTTGTGTAAAACAGATAGCGTCTGAAGAACTTATGGATGGTAGAAGTTTGGTGAAAAAAGCAGGAAAAACCGGTGCACTTGACAAGTGCGCCAAGTTATTTTTGCACTGGCGCACTTGTGAAGTGCGCCCACGTTAATTTTCGGCATCCGGACCCAAGTGGGTGTCGACCCATGACCCGATTCCCCCTAGGGCTGATGTGGCAGTCGAATTCTGGAAGCTTGCAGCTATAAATATACTCTCATTTCTCTTGTTTTCTTATACTGAATACAATGGAGGCCAAATGCTATCAGTGCCTGAACTGAATCTAATCCTTTCTTCTTCTACAAATCAAGTTTAAAGATTCAAGTGTTGATCTGAGATTCGAACTTCACTTTTCTCCTTCTATTCTTATAGATTCGATCATTGTGAGTTCAAATTACCTTTAGAATCGAATAATTGAAAGTAAGACATGATATGATTGTAATTTGGGTGTATGTTTAGGATTGAATCATATCAAATCTATTGTAATCTATGAATCTATGAAATTCTGAATTAACTATGATTTGGATCTTAATCGCTATCATTTTAGATCTACTCTTGTTTATAGATCTAATTTTATTTAGATCATTTTATACCTATCATGTTGCAGTTGATTTGGATCTTAACCGTTATCATGTTAGATCTACTTTTGATTATAGATCTAATTATATTTAGATCATTTTGTACCTATCATATTGTAGTTGATTTGGATCTTAACCGTTATCATGTCAAATCTACTTTTGATTATGGATCTAATTCTTTTTAGATCATTTTGTACCTATCATGTTGTGGTTATTTTGGATCTTAACCTTATTTATGTCAGATCTAGTTTTGCTTATAGACCTAATTCACTTTTTAGATCATTTGGTACTTATCATGTTGTGGTTATTTTGGATCTGTCATTAGTTGGACATGTTTTAGATTTAGATCTAAACTTTCACCTAATTGTCATGGCAAGTCTATCTTGGTTTTACTGTTTAGATTACCTTGTTCCTATCATACTGCGGTTAAATAGGATCTATTATTAGTTTGACACCTAAATTATTATTTAGATCTTATCATGCCAGTTATGACATCCCTATTATGTTAAGATTGATTCTAATATCACATGTTCACTAGATCCGTTTGTATATGTCCATCTTATCATTATGTCGTCATATGGTTATGCCACGACATGTTTATGTCAATCTTGTTAGAATAATCATTTCTGTCACCCTATCCCCCTTATTTTAGCTTGGCTACTTTCTATCTTAGGCATGACATTAAATTATGCGAATACGTTAAAATGGAAACGAGGGGAAAAAGGGTATAAATTGGGTATAATTTATAAATTGAAAGTTTGGCATAACTTAATGTTTATAAACATGAATTTGGGCATATAATTAATTATGAACATAATTGGGGGAAAAAAGGCATGGACACCTATAAAGACATAGGTATAATTAATTGATAATTGAAATGCCTAGGATTACAGTAATTAGAAACTATAATGGCACTTATGACACGAGGTTAGATTGCACTTGTGGTGGAAGTCTGCCCAGAACCGACCGGCATATACAGCGACCGCAAGTGGTGAATCTAATGTGAGAGGTCTAAGTGCACAAATACGAGTCGTGCTATGACACGAGATTAAGCCCGACTTATGGAAGAAGTCTTCCCGGAACCTACCGGCATATCCAGCGTCCATAAGTTGTAGGCCTAATGTGGGAGGTCTAGCACATTTTAGCCATAGTTGAATATGGTAATAAAGATGTAAACTTAACCTAGTTGAATCCATAAGGATTATATGAGCCTGTTGAATTTGTGGGATTAAGTAAACCTATTAAGTATGTGAGGTTAAGTAAGCTTGTTAAATCTGTGGGGTTGAGTAAACCTGTTAAATCTGTGGGGTTGAGTAAACCTGTTAAATGTGTAAGGTTATACGAACCTGTTAATTTAGAAAACTTAACCTGTTGAATATGTTGGGGTTATATTGACCCGTTAACCTGTAAAGTTTAACCCGTAAATTTGTAGGGGGTTATGTAAATATGTTAAATCTGTTAGGCAAAACCTGTCAAAATCCTAGTTAGTTGGGATACAAGATCTGTAAGGGTTGGCTTGTGTCATATGTTGTGTGGGACCTATATTAGTCAGTAACTCATTTTGGTATTAAAGGGGGACCTCGCACTAGGTAGGGGTCAGGGCACGCTTACTGAACTGATTATAAGAGGTTGATCTGAGAGGAGGTCCGTACTGGCGCGTTCCAACAGACTCATGTGCATGCATGAGTACGGCCTGCATCTAGGAAAATAAGCCGATGTAGCACCAATAAATAGGTCTATGTCCTTCTATAGTTTGCCACTTTAGGAAATGATACACCCTACTACGGGGCCGACATGGGGTATTTACAGAATAGGGAGCCGATCGATTAGGGGTTAGTAAATATGGTACATCTAGTCCTGTCTGTTTCGGTGGGTTCATGTGTTTCTATCTGGGCTAACATCCATTATTTCTGTTTAGGTACCGAATAATTCTGTTTGGGTTAAAACCACCATTATATTTCTATTGGGATCATCCTGTTTTTGTTAAGCAATTAGGGAGTATGTAATCCTGTTACATATCTGTTATACTAGTATTGGTGTAGGGAAATCTCTAGAAGCGCAATACTCTTTCATGTTTACCTCGTCATACTTGATGTTATCTTTCTTGTCCATCTTATATGCCTGTCATGATACTTTTACTTATTTACTTGCTAAAAGTAACTGGACTCGCCAGAATTTATGTCTTACCCCTTTTGTTTCCTTTTCTTTCTTTCGTTTGCCCCCCAGGTTCTCAGGGAGGGAATTCTTAGGCTTATTTAGGATTCTGCTATCGTCTTGCTTGGAGCTGCTAGATGTATTGCTCAAGCTTCTATCTTTGCTACTATGGCTTTATCTCTTTGGGGAATTATGCTTTTTATGTATTTTGTGTACTCTGATGGTACAATATAGAAGATTTATATTATTGTAATGGGTTTTATGTAGTTTCTGACTTATGGTATTTTGGACCATGATGTTATGATTTATGAAAATTTTAAATTCCGCTCTTGCTTTTATATTTGTCTTGTAATATTTTGGTATTTGTTTACCTATAACGCTTCATGAAACTTAATGCATTCCCTTTGTAAGTGACATTAACGGACGTGGGGTGTCACAAAAAGCGTGATGGAAAGCTTGTCGAGATTATCCAGAAGTTGGAACCATAGGATAAGGAGTTCGAGGTCGATCGGGAGGGCTGGCTTGTAAAGCAAGGAAGATTGGTCATTCCTGATATTAATGGATTGAGAGATAAGGTTCTGAATGAATGCCATCACTCAAAATTCATGATTCATCCTGGTGGTAACAAGATGTATCAGGACACGAATCGAGCTTACTACTGGGAAGGGATGAAGAGGGATGTTGGAAAATTTATTTCCAAGAACATGAACTGTCAGTTGGTGAAAGCTGAACAGAAGAAGCTGAGTGGATTGCTTCAGCCTTTGGAAGTTCCTATGTGGAAGTGGGAACAAATATCGACATATTTTATCGATGGACCACCTAGAAGCAGGGGAGGAAATGAAGGGATTTGGGTCATAGTAGATCGGTTGACCAAGAATGCGAGGTTTATTACTGTCAAATCGACTCAGACAACATCAAAATTGGCTGAGCTACATATTAAATGGATAGTTCGATTCCATGGTATCCCAAAAAGTATAGTAAGTGATCGAGATCCTTTGTTCATGAGTAGATTTTGGAAGAGTTTGCAAAAGACTTCGGGAGTCGAGTTGTGTTTGAGTACAACTTATCATCCCAGACTGATGGTTAGACTGAGAGGGTTAACCGAGTTTTAGAAGACTCCCTTAGAGCTTGTGTATTGGATATTGGGGGACCATGGGAAGACCATTTACATTTGACTGAGTTCGCATACAATAGTAACAACCTGTCAAGCACTAGATGGCACCATACGAGGCGTTGTATGGTAGACCATGTAATTCTCCAGCATGTTGGTTAAAAACTGGATATAAGTTGGTACCTGGGACAGAGATGATAAGAGAAACATCAGATTATATCGAGATCGTTCGGAAATGATTGAAGGCAGCGCAAGACTGTCAGAAGTGTTACGCCGATAAGCGTTGTAAGGATTTGGAATTCGACGTTGGCGATGTGGTTTTCATGAATATTTATCCTTTGAAGAATGTTGTTTGTTTTGGAAATAAAGGAAAATTAGCCCAAGGTTCGTTGGACCGTTTCCAATAGTCAAGCGGATTGGAAAGCTCGCATATAGATTGGATTTACCTAAGAAGATGTTGAGTGTGCACAATGTTTTTCATATGTCTTTTCTACGGAAGTATGTGCATGTTGCGAATGTGGTGGTATCCCCAGACCAGTACGAAGACCTAGAAGTTGAGTCCGTAGTATTGAAGCCTCGTAAGCCGCTTTGCATTGTCGGGAATGACACGAAACAACTTAGGAGGAAGACAATTAAGCTAGTCAAGGTACAATGGAGTGAGGATGATGTCGATTGTACCTGGGAAATGGAAGAGAGAATGGAGACAATCCATCTAGAACTCTTTGTTGGTATGACCCGTTAATGTCATGTCACCTTACACCATTGTAACTTGTGCAATTATTCATTAGAATTATGCATGTTAGGTTAAGGCTATGGATGCATGGCTTGATGGATGCTAGTTTGGACGATAGATTGGCTGCTCCTGGAAGATAGGCATGCGAAATGGTTTTGGTTGCTTGTGTTTGCTTGGAATTTCGAGGGAGAAATTCCTAAGGGGGGAGAATGTAACGACCCGCATTTTACATACCGAAGGATCGTAAAATATTTTTATTTAATTCCCCGAGGGTCGGATCATTCTCATATTTTGATATGTTGGTTTATGGGGATGTGAGACATGTCCATAATTTTTATTAAGTTCATTTATGACCATTTTGCTCCTGTCAGTTTTGTACAGGGCATAACTTTTGACTGGGATCGAATCAGGTGCTTAGATTGATTTCATGGGAAAGGAAATGGTGTTGCCAATTCCTTAAAGTGATCACATTAAAGATTTGGTTCAGTGGTTTGGGAGAAATCGCTATTTTAGTGCTACACAAATTTCTGGACAGGCTAACTAGTCATTAGTGGGCCGATTTGGTGTGGCCCATTAGTGGGATGATTAGATTGCTATAAACGGGGGTAGAGGCAAGGAGAATTGTTTGGTTTCTTCATTTCTCTACTAGGTTGGGGTTTGAGATTCTCCGAACTCCAATCAAATACCTCTCCACTTCATTAATTTCATAGATCTAGATTAGAAGATTGAAGGTCAACATAGAAGAAAGGTAGATCGCATCACAATGATTGATTCGAAGGCTGTTCTTCATTGTTCTTCACTGTCTGGATTAGAGATTAGTTGTTTTCGAGCTATTTTAAAGATTTGGCGATTGGTAAGCATCTCTCACACGGATTCAATTGAGTATATGGGTTGTTTGATCTTATTTTCATAATTTCAAGTTGTTTTCACCTAGATCTACATCATGGTAAGTATGTTTTCATTTGGATCACCATAGGATCTAATCTAGCACTTAAATCGGTAAATTTCTAAGTTAATTCATGTATTATTACAAGTTAGATCCATTTGTTTAATTCGTTTATTATTTATCATGAATTTGGATCGGGGGAGTTTTGGCATGGATATGGCACAAATTCTCTAGTGGATTGGGGAGGTTTTCAAAGTATGGACCAGACATGTTTTTATGGATGGAACGGACATGCTTTTCTGGATAGACCAGATATTTTTTCGTGGATGGACCAGACATAATTTTCTGGATGGACCGGACATGTTTTTCACCATGGATCGGGGTGTTTTTCACCATGGATCAGGTGTGTTTTTTCACCATGGATCGAGCTTGATCTCGATATGTATCGGGTAAGTATATTTGATGGATTGAATATCGACCAAACGATATATGTTTCTGGGTCAACGATGGTCATGGCTTCGACGTGAATTCAAGGAGGAATGTTCGAAGTGTTTTTAAGTGTTCGTTGATCGTTGTAATGCAACGAATGTGAATATGACTCAAGGTTGCTGAGTTTGTAAATAATGGTTGCTCGAGACGGTGTCTGAGCTTATGGATAGATGCCGGTGATGACAACTAGAGTTATGAAGGCTGAGAGATTATCGTTGTCGTAAGTTCTAGAGGGCTAAAAGTGAGGGTATAATAGGGACACCTAAAAGACTAGTGGGACTAGTCGAGTACCCTGGGCTTATAGGATAGGCCTAGTTGTCTCAGGGAGGCAAATGTACATGGGACGTACAGAAGTCTGACCAGAACTGGGGTTACCATTTTCTTTTGACGGACGACATGATGTTGAGTCGGTCATACGATTAACGATGGTTTCACAGGAGGATTGGCGGTGATAGCTAGAGTCAATGATGTTTGTTGCTTTGCTTGTATCGTCTTGTGTAGATTATTCGACATCGAAGGAGACATCTCTTGGGTGCTTGTCTGATGTTGGTTTAGGCCTTCGAGGCTTGTACTTGGGGGCTGTTTATCTCGATTAGGATGGTCTACACTAGATAAATGGTTTCCATGTCTGCTATGTTTTCTCCTTGGTTGTTTGTAAAGGCTATCACTGTCAGATGTGAGGAAGACAGATTTTAGTTTCTTCTCTATGGATGGTGGTAGATTATATGGTTGATCTACCTATTTCTCATATACTTTATTTATGATGTTAGATAGCTGTTTTATCACTCATTAAGACTGTTGTTTGACTCAAGATTTTATGTCTCCCTCTTAATACCTTGGTTTGTCCAGTCATGTGATGAATAGGCAGTCTGAGTAGCAGGTGACATGCAGTAGATCTTGATGAGGACGATGCTGCTAAGCGACGACGAGAAAGAGGTTGGTGTATTATTTCCTACTACCTACTATTTTTTGTTTTCCGTTGTTTGATATATTCTCTGGGTGACCTGTAGTGAGGCATTTTGTACAGACTTTTATGATGTTTTTTGAGTATTGTATGGATAATTCATGATGATATGAAAAGTTTAAGATTCTGCTCAATTCTCTTCACTATTATTTCCTGTTGTATAAGTTCTATTATATTTTATCCTTGCTCCGTGAGTTATACGACAAGTTCTATGTGTGTTATCCTACCTTGATTATCGTCCATAGCTGCCTGACACGTCTTTCATCGCATTATTTCTCTTGCTAAGTGTAGGAGTTATGGGCGATTGTCACAAGGATCGTTCATAAAGTGCCTCGAAGACAACCATACCAGTACTCCTCTGATACCTATTATTGTAGGAAATATCTACCAACTGGAGGTGCTCCTCCCAAGTCCTTCGGAAGTATAGGCTACACAATCTCAATAAATCCTCGAGAACCTTATTGACCCTCTAAGTCTTTCCATCAGCTTGAGGATGATATATGGTGCTAAGTCGTAACTGTGTCCCTAGTACCTCCTGTAAGCTCCTCCAAAACTCACTCATAAAGATTGGGTCACGGTCACTAACAATACTGGAAGGTACCCAGGAAGTCGAACAATCTCTCTAAGGTATATCGATGTTAACCAAGATACCGTCCTTTTGCTCTTGACTGGGATAAAATGAGCGCTCTTAGTCAACCTGTCAACTATAACTTATATATTAGTGTTGCCCTTCCTCGATCTAGGCAAACCATTAATAAAATCCATAGAGACGCTCTCACACTTCCATTGTGGAATATCTAGAGGCTAAAGCAATCTGCTAGGTTTATTCTGTTTAGCCTTTACTTGTTGGCTAGTCAAACATTGGGCCACAAGCTTTGTCACGTCATCTTCATACCAGTCCAATGAAAAACTCTTCATGTTTTGGTATATCTTGTCACTGCCCTAACGGATAGTCATCCGAGAGTGATGAGACTTCTTTAACCTCTGGAATGCGTCATTGCAATCAATACTCCAAGCGAAAACCAGGTTCTTCTTCGTCAGACCGGTGAGTGGAGTTGAGATTCATGCAAAGTACTTAATGAACTTCCTGTAGTAACCCGCCAACCCTAAGAAACTTCTAACCTCGTTCGCATTCTTAAGGGCTTTTCAATCTTGAACTGCGATAACTTTATTGGGATCCAGCACTATTCCTTCCTTAGAGACATGCCCAAGGAACCTTACTTCCTTCTGCCAGAAATGACACTTAGAAAATTTAGCCTTAAGCTGATGCAATCTGAGAGTGTGGAGACCTCTCATAAGTGTACGACATGCTCTTCCTCGTCCCTCGAGAAAACTATAATGTCGCCCACGAAAACTAGGTACCCCCTAAATACTCGACTCATCAAATCCACAAAGTACGTGGGTGCATTGGTCAGCCCAAAAGGCATGGCCAACCACTTAACGAATCGGAATTTTGTAACGAATGCATTGGTAAAGTCTGTTTTACCCAATTCTGAATATTTTATTAACTAGTATTCATTTTATGATCTTCTTTATATAATTATGGTGTATTAAATTATGGGGTGTTACGGACTACGACGATCAAGATGACTTATTATGTTCAAGTGGGATTTTCAACAACCAAATATCAATACCAAAGAAAACAAGAAAAAATCATCATTATCCTCCCAAGCATCTAATTAGGGCTTGTCTAGAGACCAATCTAGGTTTAACATGTTAGCAATCTGAGGTTACTATTGTCCTACTAGTCATCTTAAACATCCAACCTAGAGTGAAACACTTCACACCCCTTAATGTTGCCATATGAGGATATGTTAAGGTTTATGATGTGCTTAGGTATAAAGTAACAACATAGAGACTAAAATTCACAAGATAGAAATATAAAACGATTGGAAACTTTAAAACATCATTTAATAGAGCAAGTGAAATCGCAGTTTTATTACATTTCATAAACACTAACAATCAACAACATAAAACCAAATATACTGTCCCGTGGAAAAGCCAAAATATCAGAGTACATAAGTAAAACTATCCTTCTCAAATGTCAATACAATAACCGAAAAACAAGAAGTGAACCAATATATGAGTCTGAATCCAAGCTGAACAGAAAGTCAAGAATCATTATTGAGACCTTCCACCCTGCAAACGGGGGGGGGGGGGGGGGGAGGGGGGAGGAAGAGAGAAGGGGAAAACAAGCTAGGTCAAATATACATCTGGTGAGTTCTAATAATTACTAGCATTAGCATAAGTTAAGGAAGCATTAGACAAATGAACAGCTTTAAGGACATAAGGCATAAAGGTATAAAACAGTAAACAACATTAAGCAAAAATAGAGATTGGCTTCTCATTCATATCTAAGATTGGTGCATCAACTCCCAAGATGTTATAATTAGGCTTTTACCTAATTTCTACCCATCGATCGGCTCCTACAACCACAATGTGATAACCTGTACCAGCTATGGAATTTTGAGTTATCAATCCCGAATCCATCAACTAAAAGGACATAACCATTAATCACAGGCAATATCATGGCTTATCTTCCCCAATCGGCATGATGCACACTCATCATCTCGATGGAACATGCATGTGCCCACCTCGTTTGGATTCCTTACTATCCAGCGTAGTAAAGCATGCCCTCGCCTCTACCTAGTGTGGGACCTCCATAGATGATAAAAGGGATACTTCCTAATACGATTCCCCAACCAAATATGCAGTTGAGACAAGTTACCCCCTATGCTTGGTCCTCATTTACTCTATTAGGCTACTTAGTTTCCCCAATCAGCTCCACGCTGTCGGAACGAATCTAAACTATGATTTCATCGTTTTATTAGGCCTCTTATTTTCCCCAATCATCCCCACGCTGCCGGAACGGACCTACGAGCCATTCATTTCCCCCAATCATCCCCCGTCTGCTAGAAGGACTCCCACTACAATTGCATTATTTTATTAGGTCTCTTATTTTCCCTAATCAACCCCCGTGCTGCCAGAACAGACCTATAAACCACTTATTCCCCCCAGTCAGTTCCTGTGCTGCCGGAACGAACTCCACTATCTTAGCTTATTAATTTCATCTTTAATTTAACACAATTTAAGTTTATTAGTAAGCCCCAAATGTAACCTCATACTACAATCCTAGGTTGTACTAGCATTTCTAATCCATGTTAATCTTTTTATACAACACAACTCTTTTTTAAGGGAATTTTTTTAATCATTAACACGAATAAAAATTACAACAAACAGGCGGATTGCCAAACAACACCAACACTACCAAAACCAAGCTAAAACAACAAAATACAAAATACAAACTGACACGATAGTAGAGCACCACTCCACAAAGAAGCAATAGTAAAGCAACAAAGCCCATCGAGAACATGCCAACATAAGATCAACCACCCGTAGAAAGCAACAAATCGGCATGACAGAAACAGACAAAGCAAGATCTCCAACCCAGCAAAAATCCACGAATAGAAATGTGACGACCATCCATAATCCTTGCACTCAACAAGAGGAATAATGAGCTGAAAGTCGTGTCAGGCAGCTGTGGACGATCATCATAGGTAAAAAACAACATTAGAACCTATCGTAGAACTCACAGTGTAAGGATAAAATATAATAGAATGTATATAACAGGCAGAAATAGTGGACCACCAAATAACAAACTTTTGAAACTATCACAACTTCCCGAAAGATCATCCATGCATCATAGGAAATATCAAAGTCTGTACATGAAGCCTCACTACAATCACTCATAGAGCAACATAAACAGTGGAAACATAAGTACTAGATATTAATAAAATTGGTACATAATCCCCCGGCTCTCCTCCGAACTGCAACATCATCCTCACCAAGTCATCACCTGTCATTGCCACCTAATCTTCCCATCCACAACCGGATGAACAACCCAAGGTAATAAGAGGAAAACATAAAACCATGAGTCAGACAAAGTATTAGTGAGTGATAAAATAGCTAACAAACATCAACAATAAAGTATATGAGTGTAGGTGGATTAACAAACCAATCTACCAAACACCAGAGAAGATCCCAAACCAGCCTTCCCTACATCCGACAGTGATAGCCTGTACAATCCACCAAACCAGAGGAATAACAATTCATCCATGACATTCAGGACAACCATTCAATCAGGGTAATAAAAAACAATCCAACCATAGCACTCATGACATCCAAATTATATATCTTATGTAAACCATCCTAATCGAACTCGACATCCCTCAGGCACAAGCCTCAGAGGCCTAAACCAATATCAGACAAGCACCCAAGAAACATCTCCCTCGACATTGGACAATCTACATGAGACGGTACAAACAGAACCAATCATCCATGACTGACTCTGGCTATCACCGCCAATCCTGCTTCGAAGCTATCGTTAATCATATGACGTCCAACCTTGCCATATGTCAAGGGAAAATGGTAACCCCAGTTTTAGTAGAATCTCCATACGCCTTTCAACGATACGTACCTAGGCCTTTCAACGATACCCAGGGTACTCGACTAGCAACCTTCCGGTTTTTTAGGTACCCCTGCTTTAAGCCCACTAGAACCTATGACAACAATAACTTCTCGACCTTCGCATCTCTAGTCATCCAACACACGACTTTTCATAGCTCAAGCAACCTTCTCGAGCCACCATTATCCATCAACTCACAACCTTTGAGTTGTAGCCCAAGCAACCTTCTCGAGAAATTTCATCCACAAACTCACCCCCTTGAGTCACCTTTACATTCGTTGCATTACAACGAAAAACGAACACATCACAACACTTCGACATTCACACTTGAACTCCCGTCGGGGCCAAATTCATCTCTCAAAAGAACCGATAGACCCATCAAAGTCCGACCAATCCATTTGAGTTGGACCGATCCATGCTTACAACCGACAGATCCATATGCTTGGGTCCTGACTTGACCCATCATCACGAGCCCGACCCGACTAATCTCCACGAGCCCGACTGACCACCACGAGCCCGACCCGACCGACCACCACTTCCTGCTCGACTCGACCACCACAAGCCCGACCGACGACCACCACGAGCTCGACCCAACCGACCACCACGAGCCCGACCCGACCGACCACCACGATCCCGACCCACCGACCACCACTTTCTTCTCGACCCCTTCTTGCATGACTGATCCAATCCCCCTGGGTGCAAGACCGATCACGAGCCCGACCCGACCAACCATGATTCCGACCCGACCAACCCCCTCGTGCCCGACCCTTCTTGCACGACCGACCGAGCACCTGTACTACCACTTGTACTACACTTTGTACTACATGCTCGACTCGTGGCCTGTGAAGCCCCAATTCAAGTCCAATTTTGACCAATACTTCACCGATCGACAATATCGATGAAATCTACTCATCCAATTCCTCCAATACAATCACAAGCATGTTATGAAATCACTAAGATGAAAATGATGATTTTCAGCAAAATTATGCAATTTTCACTAAAATCTTGATAAATGAGCATATGAACTAAATTATGGATCTAACTTGCATAAACATATGAAAATATATGGAAATTACTGGTTTTAAGTTGCTAAATTAGATCCTATAATGATTCATATGAAAATAGACTTACCATGGTGTAGATCTAGGAGAAATCGATTCAAAATGATGAAAATATGTGCATATAACTCATATACTTGATTGAATACGCGTGAGAGATGCGTATCACTCACCAATTCTACAAAACAACCCCAAAACACTTAAATCTAGATCCGGGCAGCAAAGAATTTGATCCAAACTCTTCAACTCGATGCTTGGAATGGGGTAGATCTAGCTTCAAACGATGTAGATCTTCGATTCTTTAAGCTTTAATGTGGAAAAGTGAAGAGAATGGAGAAATGGAGGAACTTTAACTCTTCCAAATGAGAGAATGGAGAAAGTAAACTATTCTCCATACCTCCTATCCCCTATTTATAGCCTCCACCAGCCCAATAATGGGCCTCCCCAAATCAACCCATTATGGCTTACAAAACCTGAACAACCAACTGTAAAACCTTAAAACAGCGAATCCTCCCAAATCGCTGAGCCAAATCTTTAATGTGGCCACTCTATGGAAAGGGAATCATCATTTCCTTTTTAATGGAATAGGTTTCAACACCTGATTCGATCCCAGTCAAAAGTTATGCCATGTACAAGACTGATAGGGGAAACATAGTCACTAACAAAAATGGTAAGAATTATGGATATGTCTCACATCCGCATAAAGCACATATTAAATATGAGAATGATCCAACCCTCAGGGAATAAAATAAAAATATTTTACGAACCATCGATACGTAAAATGCGGGCTGTTACATTCTCCCCCCTCCCTTTAGGAATTTCGCCCCCAAAATCCCATCAAAATTAAGCAACCAAAACAATTTTGCATGCCTATCATCCATTAGTAGCCAATTTTACCACCCAAACTAGCATCCATCAAGCCATACATCTATAGCCTTATCCTAGCATACAGAATTCTAATAACAGAATACAAGTTACAACGATGCAAGGTGACAAGACATCAATAAGTCATACCGACGAAGAGTTCTGGATGGGTCGCCTTCATGCTCTCTTCCGTATCACACGTACAATCGTTGCCATCCTCACTCCATTGTACCTTGACTAGCTTAACCATCTTCCTCCTGAGCTATTTCGTGTCATTCCCCACAATACGAAGCGGCTTATGAGGTCTCACAACTACTGCCTCTATTTCTAGGTCTTCGTACTACTATGGAGATACCACCACATTCGAATCATGCACAAACTTCCGTAGGAACGACACATGGAAAACATTATGCACATTCGACATCTTCTCGGGTTACTCCAACCTATAAGCGAGCTTTCCAATTTGCTCGACTATTGAAAATGGCCCAACGAACCTTGGAGCTAACTTTCCTTTGTTTTCAAACCGAACCACATGCTTCAACGGCAAAATATTCACGAAAACCATATCACCTACGTCGAATTCCAAATATTTTCAATGCTTATCAGCATAACTCTTCTGACAATCTTCGGCCGCCTTCATTCGTTGCCGAACGATCTTGATACAATCCGATGTCTCTTGAATTATCTCTGGCCCAAGTATCAATTTATCTTTAGTTTCTAACCAACATGCCGGAGAAATACATGGTCTACCATACAACGCCTCGTATGGTGCTATCCCAATGCTCGAATGGTAGCTATTATTATACACAAAATCAAATTGTAGATGGTTTTCCGATGATCCTACGAAGTCTAATACACAAGCCCTCCGGAGATGTTCCAAAACTCGGTTGACCCTCTCGGTTTGACCATCAGTTTGGGATGATAAGCCGTACTTAAACACAACTCGGTTCCCCAAGTATCTTGCAAACTCTTCCAAAATTCACTCATGAACAATGGATCTCGATCACTCACTATACTCTTCGGGGTACCATGGAATCGAACTATCCATTTTATATAAAGCTCATTCAACTTCGATGCTGTCCTAGTTGATCTAACAGGAATAAACCTTGCACTTTTGGTCAAGAGATCCATGATGACCTAAATTCCTTCATTTCATGTCCTGGTTCTAGGTAGTCCATCGATAAAATCCATCGATATCTGCTCCCACTTCCACGTAGGAACTTCTAATGGCTTAAGCAACCCATTCGGCTTCTTCTGTTCAGCTTTCACCAACTGACAGTTCATACACTTGGAAATGAACTTTCAAATATCTCGCTTCATCCCCTCCCAATAGTAGACTTGCTTTATGTCCTAATACATCTTATTACCACTGGGATGAATTGTCAACTTCGAGTGTCGACATTCTCTCAAAACTTCATCTCTCAATCCGTCAATATTAGGATCAACCAGTCGTCCTTGCTATCGAAGCCAACCTTCTCGATCGACCTTGAACTCTTTATTCTCTTGTTCCAACTTCTGGATAAACTCGACAAGATTTACATCATGGTTTTGGCCCTCACCAATCCTTTCGATAAGAGTAGGTCTTATCGATAAGCTTGCCAACATTTCAGGTTCCAACTCACATTGTGGCCTGAAATCATACCTTGTCAAATACTCGAGGCTCCTCCATTTCGAAAACATCGCTCACAAACTTGCGTGTCTTTGACTCAAACATCTGCAACCGCGTTACATTTACCAAGAGCATAGGCTATATCAAAATCATATGATGCTAGAAACTCTAATCGTCTTTGCTTCCAAAGATTCAAATCCTTTTGGGAGAAAATATACTTTAACAACTTGCGATCCATAAATAACTTGAATCAAATCCCCAACAGGTAATGTATCCACATCTTCAGAGAAAACACGATCATTGCCAACTCCAAATCATGGATTAGGTAATTCCTTTCATGCGGCTTTAGTTGTAGACTCGCGTAGGCCACAACCTTATCCTTCTGCATCAGTATTGCTTTAAGCCCAGTACCACATGCATTGGTCTATACCACCATCTCTTTATTCCCACTTGGAATGATCAACACAGGAGCACTCATTAGTCTCTCCTTTAGGATTCCAAAAGCTTGCTCACACTTTTCATCCCATGTGAACACTTGGTTCTTCTTCGTTAGTCCTATCAACGGTGTAGCTGTCTTGTAGAAATCCTTGATGAACCGTCGGTAATAACCAGCCAACCCAAGGAAACTTCTCACATCTATCGCATTCTTAGGTCTATCCTAGTCTTGAATTGCCGCCACTTTAGCAAGGTCAACCGCTATCCCATTTCGAGAAACAACCTGGCCTAAGAACCTCACTTCACTCTTCTAGAAGTAACACTTTGAAAACTTAGCTCTCAGCTGATGCTTTCGCAAGATTCCTAACACAACTCGCAAGTGCGTCTTGTGCTCTTCCTTATTCTGGGAGTAAACCAGAATATCATCCACGAACACAAGAACTAACTTGTTCAACTAATCTCTGAAAACCCTATTAATAAGATCCACAAAATATGCTGGCGCGTTAGTCAACCCGAATGGCATCACAAACCATTCGAATAAATCAGATGGTGTCCTAAAAGCTGTCTTTGGAACACTATCCTTTACCACCCTCAACTAGTGAAATCTCATTGCCAAATACATCTGATAAAACACTTTAGCTTCGTGAAGCTGATCGAACAAGTCATCTATCCTTGGCAATGGATACTTGTTCTTCTCGGTCACCTTGTTTAACTCATGATAGCCCACACACAATCTTAACGAGCCATATGCCTTGGTTGCAAACACCACTGGTGTACCCCATTGGGAAACACTTCTTCGAATGTATCCCTTTCCAAAAGGGTCACGAACTTGCACCTATAATTCTCATTGTTCCTTAGGCGCCATCCGCCTAAGAGGCATAACGATTGGTCTAGCACCCTCGACCAAATTGATTCTAAACTCTATCTCACGATGAGACGACAAACCTTTGACCTCGTCAAAGACATCTTAGAACTCATTCACGATTTGCACAGATGACAAGTCTTCCTGTGGAATCACAAGCGAATACAGTTAGCTTACGAAGACTCCGTCTTCACGCTTACATCTAATCACCACCTTTCACCCTTCCACATCCCCGACCCTCACCTTTAGCTTCTCTCAATTCAATTTTGCCGCATACCTCTTGAGCCAATCCATGCCCAAGATGATCCCAAACTCAGCAAAGTTCAACACAAAGCAATCACACACACAAAAGAGCAACCATGTCTCGACAACACTAGACCACGACACAACATGCAAAAACTGGACGAACTCCCAACTGGATTAGTCACGATAAATGGTCTATCAAAAATCTTGGTTCCAAACCCAAGCGGCGCACAAGCTCATTACAGATGAATGAATGCGACGCTCCAGTATCAAACATCACACGAACTAAAACAACATTAACTGAAAGAATTCCTTGAATAGGACACCCTTTTCCTTCTCCTCTACAGTATGAGCTCTTGAAGAAGATGGCACGACTTCCAAAGCATGTGCCTTCACAACTTACTTGCCCTTAGCTGATTCTGGACAATATTTCTTCTCATTCCCAGTCTTTCCGCACTTGAAGCACTTCTTTTGGCCATCCTTTCCTTTCGTTGTTGCTGCTTCCTCTTCTTATTATTACCACCTTGTTGTGGTTTCTGAACTTCCTTGGTTGCAGCGACAACATTTACTTCCTTAGGAAACAAGCTCTCACGATGAACAACTTTTTCCACATTCTTCTCGAATGGATCGCCAAGATGGTTGACCAACGACCTTCCAATATAAGTATCCAAACCCATAACAAACTTCTCGTTCTTCTGATATGGTGTGTCAATGTATGAATGAGCATATCTGGATAAGGCCTCAAAATCAGGAACATAATCAAGAACAGAATGACCATTCTGTTTCAGCTCTACGAAATTCTTAAACGAAGCAGACTTCTGAGCAATGGAGATAAACTTCATCTCGAATTTAACTTGGAACTACTCCCATGAAATTTCTTCCTTTGGAGTCTCGTGTGTAATAGAATTCCACAACTCCATGGCCCCGCCTTGCAGCTGCCTTGACGCAAGCTTTCTCTTAATTGTATCATCCAACCTTAAGTCTCCAAAAATACGAACACAAGAATCCATCCACCTCTTCACCTCTTCATATGGTTTCATTCCATTGAACGACTTTCTTCCTAGAGATGCGAAGTCCTTACGCACCCTCGCAAAATCCACAAACCTAGGTACTTGCACACCTACATCTACCATGGCTGCCACTGGAGCTGGCACCCTTTGCATGAACGCTTCCGTCATGGCCTCAAATATGGTTGGGTAGTCTGGTATACCGCCATTTCCCCGTTCAGGCACAACCCCCTTCCTAGCAGTATGTCTTGAAGCATGGTGACTCATTTCAAATCTGCAAATTAGAATGATTAGCCACTTGCAAGAAAAGCTGCTAAAGAAGTACAAATGCCACTATACTACATAATATCGTATAGTATACATCCAACTGAAATCTACAAATATGTCTCTCATATGTGATTACATCTTTGAACTTTGGATGAAATCGTTAACCAGAGCTCTGATACCAAATGTGACGACGACCCACAACCCCTGCACTAAATAAGAGGAATAATGCGCTGAAAGTCGCACCAGGCAGTTGTGGACGATCATCATAGGTAAGCAACAACATCGGAACCTGTCGTAGAATTCACAATGCAAGGATAAAATATAATAGAACATATACAACATGCAGAAATAGTGGAGCATCATATAACAAACTTTTGAAACTTTCACAACATCCCATAAGATCATCCATACATCATAAGAAATATCAAAGTCCGTACATGAAGCCTCACTATTATCACTCATAGAGCAACACAAATAGCGGAAACAGAAATACTAGATAGTAATAAAACTGGTACATAAGCCTCCATCTCGCCTCCGAACTGCAACATCGTCCTTACTAAGCCATCACGTATAACCTGCCACCTAGTCTGCCCATCCACAACCGGATGAAAAACCCAAGGTAATAAGAGGGAAACATAAAGCCTTGAGTCAGACAACAGTCATAGTGAGCGATAAAACAACTAACAAACATCAACAATAAAGTATATGAGAGTAGGTAGATTAACAAACCAATCTACCAAACACCAGAGAAGAACCCAACCTAGCCTTCCCCACATTCGACAGTGATAGCCTTTACAATCCATCAAACCAAAGGAACAACAACTCATCCATAGAATTCAAAACAACCATTCAATCAGGGTAATCAAAAGCAATCCAACCATAACACTCGTGACATCCAAATTATATATCTCACGTGACCGATCATAGTCAAACTCGACATCCCTCAGGCACAAGCCCTAGAGGCCTAAACCAATATCAGAAAAGAACCCAAGAAACATCTCCCTCGATGTTGGACAATCTACATGAGATGGTACAAGCAGAACAACCAATCATCCATAACTGACTCTAGTTATCACCGCCAATCCTGCTTCGATACTATCGTTAATCGTATGACGACCGACCTTGCCATATGTCAAAGGCTAATGGTAACCCCGGTTCTAGCAGAATCTCCATACACCTTTCAACGATACGTACCTAGGCCTTTCAACGATACCCAGGGTACTCGACCAGCAACCTTCCGGTATTTTAGATTCCCCTATTTTACCCCTGCTTTGAGCCCGCTAGAACCTATGACAACAATAACTTCTCGATTCTCGCATCTCTAGTCATCCAACCCGACGACTTTTCATAGCTCAAGCAAGGTTCTCGAGCCACCATTATCCATCAACTCACAACCTTTGAGTTATAGCCCAAGCAACCTTCTCGAGCAACTTCACCCACGAACTCACCCCCTTGAGTCGTGTTCACATTCGTTGCATTACGACGAACAACGAACTCACCACAACACTTCGACATTCTCAGTTGAACTCCTGTCGAGGACACATTCAACTCTTAAAAGAACCGACCGACCCATTGGAGTCCGACCAATCTGTTTGATCCCAACCGATCCATGCTTGCGGCCGACCGATCCATATCCATGGGTCCTGACCCGACCTATCATCACGAGCCCAGCCCGACCGACCTCCACGAGCCCGACAGACCACCACGAGCCTGACCCAACTGACCACCACTTCCTGCTCAACCCAACCACGATGAGCCCGACCCGACCGACCACCACGAGCCCGATTGACCACCACGATCCCGACCTGACCACCACAAGCTCGATTCGACCGACTACCACTTCCTGCTCGACCCCTCCTTGCACGACCGACCCGATCCCCCTAGGTGCACGACCGATCTCGAGCCCGACCCGACCAACCACGAGCCTGACCACCTTGTGCTCGACCCTCCTTGCATGACTGACCCGAGCACCTGTACTACCATTTGTATTACACTTTGTACTGCATGCTCGACCTGTGGCCTGTACAACCCCAATTCAATTCCAATTTTGACCAAAACAATATCGATGAAATATACTCATCCAAATCCTCCAAAACAACCATAAGCATGTTACGAAATCACTAACAACATGAAAATGACGATTTTCACCAAAATTATGCATTTTTCACTAAAATCGTGATAAATGAACATATGAACTAAATTATTGATCTAACTTGCATAAACAAATGAAAATATATGGAAATTACTGGTTTTAAGTTGCTAAATTAGATCATATGGCGATTCATATGAAAATAGACTTACCATGGTGTAGATTTAGGAGAAATCGATTCAAAATGATGAAAATATGTGTATACAACTCATTTACTTGAATGAATACACATAAGAGATGCATATCACTCACCAATTCTCCAAAACAACCCAAAAACACTTAGATCTAGATCTGGATAGAGAAGAATTTGATCCAGACTCTTCAATTCAGTGAACTCTCCCTTGGAATGACGTAGACCTAGCTTCAAACGATGTAGACTTCGATTCTCTAAGCATTAATGGTGGAAAGGTGAAGAGAATGGAGAAATGGAGGAGCTCTAGCTCTTCCAAATGAGGAATGGAGAACGTAAATTATTCTTCATACCTCATATCCCCTATTTATAGCCTCCACCAACCCACTAATGGGCCTCCCCAAATCAGCGCATTATGGCTCACAAAACCTGAACAGCTGTGATGACCCCAAACTCCCGTAGTACGAAAGCAAGGATAATCATTGGAATATAACACATAAACAATAACAGCAAAACAGAAATATAGAATTACAGCAGGAAAAGTACAACAAATTACACTAGGAATAATATATCATCAGAGTTACACAACATAATAGGATCATATTTAGTACATAATATAGTTTTCAACTTAATATAAAATGTCTGCAGCGGAAACAAACATAATATACAAAATGAAGTCTGAACAGCATATAGAAATGATAGGATCCATCTTCATCTCCATAGCTCTCCAGAATGAATTTGCTAAAACCTGTATACAAGGCTGCTCGTGTAGGAAAGAGGGCACCCGAGTTTGCAAAGTGAAACAAACTACGAGTTAGTCATGGAACCGGTATGAGAAATCTTCTATAACCTATTTAATATAAGGCTAATCACAGGACCACACCGCTAACATGGAACGGGTTTACTCCATTGGATTGCCAGTGCATATATAAAGTAAATCGTTAAATAACGCAATGCTTTTTTAGAGAAATGAAACCATTATAAGACTCAAGTCCCATCACACAATGCAACGCAAACCGGAGGATAGAGTTTTACCCTATAATGGTCAAAAATGCTTGATACGATAGAATGGATTGATATTATTAGTGTATATATGTTTTCAAAAACATTTCAATCATAATATATCAATCATAGACGGCATAGCTACCATATACTATGTCGCTAAATATAGGTTTACAATCAAAACCGTATGGGTCGTATTGGAAGTCGGATTTCCATCATGAACCAAGGTAAGGGATCGTCCTTACCGAATTCGAGAAAATCCAGCCCATGTCTCAGGTCAGAGCTCGAATGACCTTTAGGAGCCACAGGGCCGGTACACAACTAATGTTAGTGGATTATATATAATTCTTGAACAATACGTCTCCCCGCCCTATGGGGCGTAAATAGAGCCACTAAGGACTTAATATCCGAGGCACCTCACTTTCCATCATCCACATAAGTAAAAATATATGGGCTTGTAAAAACCAGACACCACTTCTAGCTAGAAAGAAACGATGTTCTCCTTGGATCCTTCTCCCGTTTCTGGTTCATACCTGGGTGTGAGGCTCGCAAAGTAACACCATACACAAAGTGATGCAACAATAAACCTGTGCTTTGATCATCAACCACAAGGCTTTGATTTTCAACAATAAGCCTTGATCATTTGCATCTTGGCATGCCACACTGACAATTCATGCCATGCGATCGATAACTATCAATATAACCTCTGAGCTCGTGCGTCTTAGAGAAGGATGTTAAGTAAGAAAATAAATTCTCCGCCACCAAACAGATATATATTAAATAGAAATCAATTTACATGGAGTGAAATCCAAAGTCAGACACACATCCATTTACAAGTCCGTTCTGGGTCTGAATGAAACCGGAGACACCTTATTCCTTGTCCCATATGTCCAATACGGAAGAGGTGCTCGCTAATCCGGACAACCAACAAGTACGTTCAGACAACTACCACTGTAACCCTTTCCTAGGAGCAAGTCAGTCCAGGGCATCTGTAGTCATCCATTCGATGTGAAGATCACCGGTCTCCAATCACCGTCTTCAAATCTTCGACTTCCAATCATTCTATAATTATTTGAAATGAGAGTTAACTCGGACTTTTCAAATAATTCTCGAATATATATAATTTAAATCAATTCTTTTCATTCCATATCGTTTATAATATTTTATAACGATTTATAGCTATTTTTATTTATTTAAAAATAGCCATTTTTAATTAAACGTTGCTTCGGGTCATTACATGGCCCTAGCGATGTTTTCACCAAAATTTGATTTACACATTTCTCAAAATCTAACCGTTGCGAATTTTATATCGTTGGAAAAATCTATCCAAAACGAACCCAAGGGTTCCAGTTTTGGAAAAATCCGACGGTCGGATCTTCCAGTATAATCATTTGAAGTTACGATTTCAAAACGCGAACTGCAGCAACGCGATTCGTTTTATTTTAATTTATATTTATATATAAATATAAATCTTTCGACGATTTCTATGCCACTTTCAATTAAACATTGATTTCTTTTATATATGAAATCATATATACATTAAAATGTAGTTTTTACTTATCCCTTTATTACCTTGAAAATTGTAGTCCTTTATTTAAATATATTGTTACATTGGAAAATGTAAACTTTATTTCAATATATAATTACATTGAAAAATGTGATCTTTATTTCAATATACAATTACATTGAAAAATGTAATCTTTATTTCAATATACAATTACATTGAAAAATGTAATCTTTATTTCAATATACGATCACATTGAAAAATGTGATCTTTATTATTTTATTCTTTGTTTCCATTGAAAAATGTAAATTCCTATTCCATTCTTTATTTACATTGAAAAAATGTAAATTCCTATATTCATTCTTTATTTACATTGAAAAATGTAAATTTCTAATCATATTTTATTTACATTGAAAAATGTAAATTCCTAATCATATTTTATTTACATTGAAAAATGTAAATTTCTATTCTTTGCTTTGATTACATATAAAAATGTAATATTTATTCATTCCTTTTCTAACATATGTTTATAATCATGTTAGAAATAGTGTTTTAACATTTTTATTCAAATAGTGAATATTTTTTAATGAATCAACTTTTTACATTAAAAATGTGATTTTAATGTTTCAACCCTTTTATTCTACATGAACAATTTTCCTATGAATCATTCTTTTCATTAAAAATAAGATTTATGATGTTTCATGTTTTTATATTAAACATGAACATTTTTCTCTCTCTCTCTCTCTCTATATATATATATATTCTATATTAGATTTAAAATGTGATCTTTAACGTAACCATGTTTTTATTTCCAAAAACATGTACATTTTCTATTTTCTCACATTACATTAAAATTGGGATTTTTAAATGTTAACATGTTTTATTTTATACAATGTAAATTTTCCCTATTTTATCTTATTACATTTAAAATGAGATTTTTAATGTAAACATGTTTTCATTTTTTTAAAACATGAACATTTTTATATTTTCTTTCTTTACATTAAAATTGAGATTTTTAATGTAAACATGTTTTAATTTTAAAACACGAACATTTTCATAATTTCTATGAATACAATAAAAATGTACTTTTTATTGTTCAAATTTTTTGTATATCATAATGAATATTTTCCATAATGTATAAATAAAAATATGATTTTTATTGCTTACACATTTTCCTTTCAAACGTGAACATTTTTCTTACACAATAAAAATGTGATTTTTATTGTTAACATATTTCTATTTTTAGGAGATGATCATTTTTATAATTTATACATTCACAATAAAAATGTGAATTTTTAATATTCAAACAATTTTCATTTCATATATGAGTATTTTATAACACATGAATATTTAATTTAATTTTGGCAGGATAACGGTAGGGTAATTAAAACCGGCACTGTCCCGATGTACGGCTCCTCGCACTACCTTAGGCCTCACGGCTTCACATGAAGTTTAATTTCCTAATACATTTTTCTCGGTAGTCTAATGCCACAATATCAATCAATTTCATTTTTTTCAACGACAATCAAACACCCAAAAATCATTCAAATACATACCACAAAACAATCAAGTCGTCTATGGTCTGTGGACGACGGGTGTCGGGAGTTTCTAAACTCCTTCTACATCCTAATATAATTTTATTTAATTTATTCGGATTCAGAAATCTCAAATCGCTGTTTTAATTCTTCTAAATTTGTTGAATGCTCCAAAAATTCTGCGGTCTCTTCTGAAATGTAGATCTCGATTCAAGGATTCCAATGCTTCCTGTTTCATCGAATTTCGTTATCGTATGACAAAGACATGGTTTTATGAAGGTTGTAAACAATTTAAATAAAATAAATAAATTAAGTAATTAAAATATTACACCTTCTTCTATATTCAGTTTGGAGCCGTCGAGCTTTTCAGAAGCTTCAAAAATAAGGTTAACCTTCGCGTGCAACCTCTTCAGCTTGGCGACGATCCAACTGCACCACGTCGGAGAGCTCTGAGGCACGCGCAGAATGGCGGTGGTGGGCCCCGCTGCGATGGTGGATCGACTGAGAGGCGGCGGTGGAAAGTCGGGGACTTCGAGGTCGCGGTTCCCAGTGGATACCCAATGAAAAATTCCGAATCTTATATGGGTTTTGAAGAGTACGGAGAGATCTTCAATAACTTCCAAAGGACCCTAGGGTTTTATTGAGTGATTTGGGCGGAATCAGAGGAGGAACGATGGAGGCTTCTAGCCATTAAAAATCGATGGTGGCGCCGCATACCAAAGAAACAAGGGTATATGTTATACACTGTATTTATATGGTATTTCCATTTTATTTTTATTTAATTTAATTCTATTTAATTTCAATTTAATTCCTATATCGATCTTAACTCCAAATCAAACCTAACGAGTGACGCCACCAGCTAAATACCCCCATTTCGGACACAATGGGATATGTCTCGTAGGCCCGTTCAATTGTTTCAGTTTGTTATTCTTCAAATTAAATAATAAAATATTTAGTTATTTAATTTGACCGAACATTTTAATTTACCTGGGCCACAGAATGACTCTTGAAATTCCCAAAAAATAAATCTAGCTATGTTTTGACGATACAGTCCTAACAAAATTAATTTTGCTGAATTTGAAGACCGTTTGAAAAATGGCCATTTTATGGTCGATCGAAATTGACCGAAGTTGTCAAAACACATTTTCTTTTGCCACGCTCATATATTGATTCCAAAAATTATGAAAATTGGAATCCTGCAATAATTTGACATTCCGGATCCAATCAGGTGGTTTCATCGAAAACGGAGGTCGTTTGCAAAATGGCTATTTATACGGGCTATATATTATAACGAATTCCATAGCGACTGTTCTGAATATTCAACTGGTTGTAACTTTTGATTCCCGCTATGAAATTTCAATTTTTCGGATTCGTTGGAAAATATTCTTAAACAGATTCTAATATTTTTGGTTTCACCAAAATCCGATTTATTTTGCATCCTGTACAATCAGTCAAAGTTTGAATTCAAATTTTCAAACTACTGCGCTAATTATAACTCCTTTTAAAATTTAAAAAATATATTCGTTCTAACTTCAATTTAAATAAATTTTTATTTGTTATTATTTAAAATTTAAAATAAATTATTTTAACTATTCAATTTTCAATAAAATAGCCAAAATAAAAATTTTAAATTGGTTCTGATTTTCCGGGTTGTTACAATCTCCTCTACTTAAAATCTTTTCGTCCCGAAAAGGAAACAACAGTAAAGTAGGAAACAAAACAGAAAATGTAAAATAAGGTAAATGTACCTTGCACTAGAGCTAGTCAGAGATATCCACTCTGCACTGAGGATAAGCCTATTTGATGCTATCCTCGGTCTCCCATGTATAGTCTCTAGGATCTTCGCTCCACTGCACCTTAACTAAATGAATTCTTTTGTTCCTCAGAACTCGGGTTTCTTTTCCAATGATCTTTACAGGCTCTCTTCTTACTGCTAAGCTCGGGGTAATCTCCAAATCTTGCTGTGCAGCTTCCTCCATAATCAAGTCTGGATCATGTACATGCTTCCGAAGTTGAGACACATGGAATACATCATGTACCCGTGGCAACCAGTCAGGCAACTGAACCCTGTAAGCGAGAGTTCAAATTCTATCTAGAATAGGGAATGGACCAATGAATCTAGGAGCCAACTTCCCAGTCTTCCCAAAACGAATTACTCCTCTTAATGGAGAAACTCTCACGTACACATAATCGCCAATAGAAAATTCCAAATCCCTTCTTCTTGAATCTGTATTACTTTTCAATCGGCTATGAGCTGCTAGTAATCGTTTCTTAATAAAGTCAACTTTATTTGAAGCTTCTCGAATCATGTCGGGGTCCAATACTAGTCTATTGCCTGGTTCAACCCAACATGTGGGAGATCTATAAGGCTTGCCATATAATGCTTCGAATGGTGACATTTGCAAGCTTGCTTGGTAACTGTTGTTATAGGAGAATTCAACCAAGTGCAAGTGATCTTCCCATGATCCGCCAAAGTCAAGAATACATGCCCGCAACAAGTCTTCAAGTATATGATTCACCCTCTCAGTCTGGCCATCTGTTTGAGGATGATAAGCGGTGCTCGGATTTAATGTTGTCCCCAACTCCTCTTGAAATGCTTCCTAGAATTTACTAGCAAATATAGGGTCACGGTCACTAACAATGCTATTGGGAACTCCATGCAGTCAAACAATTTCTTTGAAATAAATTTTCGCCAAGCTTTGAGCTGTTCTAGTTGATTTGACAGGAATACAGTGGGAAGACTTCGTGAAACGATTAACGATCACACAAATACTGTCATTACCTTTTCTAGTTCGGGGAAAGCCAACAATAAAATCCATGGAGATTTGATCCCACTTCCAACTTGGAACTTCTAGTGATTGTAACAATCCGACAGGTTTTTGCTGATCACTCTTGACTTACTGGCAAGTAGAACACATGCTGACATAAATGGAGATGTCTCTTTTAATAGATTTCCACCAGAACGTGCGATTGAGATCATGATACATCTTACTCACCCCTGGATGAATACAAAGATTGGATTTATGACATTCATCCATTAATTCTCTTCTAAGCTCAGGAATATTCAGGACACAAATTCAGCCTTTTAACCTCAGAACTCCTTTGTTATCAATTTGGAAACTGGAGGGTTCGCCTTCCCGAACTCTTTTACTAATTCTCTGTATAAATTCACCATCCTTCTAAAGAGCAGAGATTTATCAATCAATGTAGGTGTAATGATGAGATTGGCGACACCCGCATTCTTTCTGCTAAGCGCATCCGCCACAACATTGGCTTTTCCTGGAGTATACAAGATGTCCAGGTCATAGGCCGCAAGAAATTCTACCCAACGTTGCTTCCTCAAATTCAAGTCCCTTTGGGTGAACAGATACTTCAAGGATTTATGGTCCGTATACAACTCGAACTTCTCATCCAAAAGATAGTGTCTCCATATTTTCAAAGAGAACATGATGGCCATCAACTCAAGATCATGAATGGGGTATTTCTTCTCATGTGGTTTCAACTGACGACTAGCGTAAGCAACTACTTTCTCTTTGCATTAATACCACACCAATACCTTCAATAGAAGCATCGGTCCAGATTTTCAAATCTTGATTGCCATCAATAATAGTCAATACAGGAGCAGTGGTCAACCTCAATTTCAGCTCTTGGAAAGCTACCTCACATTCAGGTGTCCAATTAAACTTTGTGTGCTTCTTTGTGAGCTTCATTAATGGACAAGACAGTTTCGAGAACTCCTTAACGAATTTCCGATAATAGCCAGCCAATCCTAGGAAACTTTTGACTTCGGTAGGAGTGCTAGGCTGCTTCCAATCTTGAATGGTTGTGATCTTGCTAGGATCCACCGAAATTCCTTCCTTCGATACTACATGACCGAGGAACTTCACTTCTTGCCGGAATACACATTTAGAAAATTTGACTTTTAATACATTCTTTCTCGGAATTTCCAAATGTTTTTCATGCTTGGTAGTTGATTTTGAGAAGATTAAAATGTCGTCGATGAAAACCAGCACGAATTTATTCAGGACATCGCGTAATACTCGATTCATTAAATCGACAAAATAAGCTGGAGCGTTGCATAAGCCGAACGGCATTACTAACCATTCATAAAATATGTCTGGACCTCTGAAAGCTATCAAAGGAACACACTCTTCGGCAATACACAGTTGATGGAAACCTATAGCTAGGTCGATTTTAGAAAATATTTTAGCTCCATTTAACCGATCCAACAAATCATCTATACAGGGCAATGGATATTTATTCTTGAATGTCTGCTCATTTAAATCTCGGTAATCCACACACAGTTTGAGAGTACCATCTGACTTTGGGACAAACATTACTGCAGCAGGCCAATTTGAAAAGCTAGGCTTGATCAGACCTTTCCACAAAAGCTGTTTAGTTTGATTGCCCAATTCTTCTTTCTCTTTCCATGTTATTCTCCGAATAGGATGCACGACTGACCTTGCATTTGGAACTAGATCAGTCTTGAAGTCAATTTCTCTTCGCGGAGGTAAGCTATCAACTTCTTGAAATACATCCGCATAGTTTTTAACAACAGGAATATCTTCAATAGCAGTGGGAGAAACCTCAAGAGCAGCCCAAAATTCCTTTCAGTCTGAATCTAAGCCAACACAGAGTATAACAACATTGGCAAGCTTCGTTTTAATTCTGACAACTCTTTCTGCACATTTGACTTCGGCCTCATATTTGGTTAACCAGTCTAGCCCAAGAATGATATCAAATTCAGTAAAATCCATGACAATCAAGGTGCAAGGAAACCGATAATGGAAAAAAGAAACGGGCACTTTACAAACACACCGAGAATAAGAGATCCTCCTATCGGATTATGAACTCTAACCGATTCCTTAAGGTTCCTTAGTTTTAACTTCAACTTCTTAAACATATGGCAAGAGATAAAGCTTTGTGACGCACCTGTATCAAACAATACTTTAACTGGAATATCGTTGACAGTGAGAGTGTCTTCTAAAACATCAGGCCATTACTGACTAGACGAGGGTGCTGGAGTTTCTGCTACTTCAATTACATGAGCTATTACAGACTCCTTTGATATTTGGAAACTCTTTGCAAGATGACCAGTCTGATGGCATTTATTGCATTTTCTATCCTCTTGGAACTTCCTCTTGAATTTAGATCCATCATTCTTTCGCTTCTTCGAAGATTTGCAATTCCTTAACAAATGCCCTGGCTTATTACAGTTATTGCATATGGTAGTCGTTAACGGTTCTTCTTTAGATTCAACCTTTTTCTTATCAGGTATAGGCTTTTTACTGACCTCGAGCTTTGTGCTTGCCTCTAGGCTATCAGTTTCCAACTTCCTTTTGCTGCTAGAACTGCCTTCCTCTTTATCTTCCCAACCATGTTGTTTATCATTATACTCATAGCGATAAGCCATTTGAATCATTTCAGAGAATGGGAGATTCACATGAGCAAGTACTCTACCTTCGTATTTCTTTTGAAATCCTTTGATAAATCTCAGATTGTACCTTACAGGATCTTGAATTAGTTCTGGGGCAAAGTGAGAAAGTTCATTGAATTTATTCTAATATTCTTGGATGGTCGTATCTCCTTGTTTCAGATTGTAAAACTCATCATATAGTCGCTTAGTTGCTTCTGGAGGAATAAATCTATCTTTGAAAATTTCTTTGAATCTATCCCAGGTAATATTACCTTCTGGATTTTCCTCAGTAACAGTTTCCCACCAGATTAGAGCTTCGTGTTTGAGTGCTGAAGGAGCAAGTAATCTTTTCTGATCATCTCTCAGCTTTAAGCCTTGAAAGATTCTCTCAGCAGAACGCATCCACGCTTGTGTTTCAATCACAGATTCTTTGCCCGAAAACTGTACTCCACCCAGATTTTGATATTTCATTACTATAGCTTCCAGGTCGGGCTCTGGTTGTGGGAGCACGATTGGCTCATTAGATTGTCAAACCATAGAATTACTTCTTCTGTTTCTGCCACTCATTTTCTCCTATGTCTGCAAATAGCAGACAAAAAGTCAGGCCAACATAATAGATATTGTAAAGCATAGAGACATATATTTAAATGTAAATGATTCTATGGGGGTGTGTTTTATTCTGCTATACTCATTCTAGGACATAACTAGTCCTATCTATGATGAGTCATTCATTTTAAAATATTGCTGATTCTATTTCTGTCCGGTTCATTTATATGTTATATTCCGAGCTAAGTTTAACCAAAGCTCTGATACCAACTGTGATGACCCCAAACTCCCGTAGTACGAAAGCAAGGATAATCATTGGAATATAACACATAAACAATATCAACAGAAAAGAAATATAGAACTAAAGCAGATAAAGTACAACAAATTACACTGGGAATAATATATCATCGGAGTTACATAGCATAATAGGATCATACTTAGTACATAATACAATTTCCAACTTAATATAAAATGTCTGCAGCGGAATCAAACATAATATACTAAATGAAGTGAGAATAGCATAATAGAAATGATAGGATCCATCTTCAGCTCCATAGCTATCTAGAATGAATCTGCTAAAACCTATATACAAGGCTGCCCATGTAGGAAAGAGGGCACCCGAGTTTGCAAAGTGAAACAAACTACGAGTCAGTCATGGGACTGGTATGAGAAATCTTCTATAATCTATTTAATAATAAGGCTAATCACAGGACCACGCCGCTAAAGCGGAATGGGTTTACTCCATTGGATTGCCAGTGCATACATAAAGTAAATCATCAAACAACGCAATGCTTTTTTAAAAAAATGAAACCATTATAAGACTCAAGTCCCATCACACAATGCAACGCAAACTGGATGATAGAGTTTTACCTTTGATACGATAAAACGGATTAATATTATTAGTGTATATATGTTTTCAAAAACAGTTCAATCATAATAAATCAATCATAGATGGCATAACTACCATATACTATGTCGACAAATATAGGTTTACAATTAAAACCGTATGGGTTGTATTGGAAGTTGGATTTCCATAATGAACCAAGGCAAGGGATCATCCTTACCGAATTCGAGACAATCTAGCCCATGTCTCAGGTCAGAGCTCGAGTGACCTTTAAGAGCCACAGGGCCAGTCCACAACTAATGTTAGTGGATTATATACAATTCCTGAACAATATGTATCCCCGCCCCATGGGGCGTAAATAGAGCCACTAAGGACTCAATATCTGAGGTACCTCGCTTTCCATCATCCACATAAGTAAAAATATCTGGGCTTGTAAAACCCATACACCACTTCTAGCTAGAAAGAAACGCATGTTCTCCCTGGATCCTTCTCCCATTTTAATTCATACCGGGGTGTGAGGCTCGCGAAGTAATGCTATACACAAAGCTATGCAACAATAAAGCTGTGCTTTGATCATCAACCACAAGGCTCTGCTTTTCAACAATAAGCCTTGATCATTTGCATCTTGGCATGCCACACTGACAATTCACGCCATGCGATCGATAACTATCAATATATAACCTCTGAGCTTGTGCGTCTCAGAGAAGGGTGTTAAGCAAGAGAATAAATTCTCCGCCACCATATAGATATATATTAAATAGAAATCAATTTACATGGAGTGAAATCCAATGTCAGACATACATCCATTTACAAGTCCATTCTGGGTCTGAACGAAACCGGGGACACCTTATTCGTCGTCCCATATGTCCAATACGGTAGAGAGGTGCTCACTAATATGGACAATCAACAAGTACGTCCGGACAACTACCACTGTAACCCTTTCCTGGGAGCAAGTCAGTCCAGGGCATCAGTAGTCGTCCATTCGATGTGAAGATCGCTGGTCTTCAATCACCGTCTTCGAATCTTCGACTTCCAATCGTCGTATAATTATTTGAAATGAGAGTTAGCTCGAACTTTTCAAATCATTCTCAAATATATATAATTTAAATCAATTCTTTTCATTCCATATCGTTTATAATATTTTATAACAATTTATTGCTATTTTTATTTGTTTAAAAATAGCCATTTTTAATTAAACGACGCTTCGGGTCATTACATGGCCCTAGCGCTGTTTTCACCAAAATTTGATTTACACATTTCTCAAAATCTAACCATTGGATCTTAGCGAATTTTATATGATTGGAAAGATCTTTCCAAAACGAACCCAACGGTTCCAATTTTTGGAAAATCCGTTGGTCGGATCTTTCAGTATAATCATTTGAAGTTACGATTTCGAAACACGAACTACAGCAGCGCGGTTCGTTTTATTTTAATTTATATTTATATATAACTATATAAATTTAAATCATTCGATGGTTTCAACACCATTTTCAATTCAACATTGATTTCCTTTATATATGAAATCATATATACATTAAAATGTAATTTTTATTTATCCCTTTTTTACCTTGAAAATTGTAGTCCTTTATTTCAATATATTATTACACTAGAAAATGTAAACTTTATTTCAATATATATAATTACATTGAAAAATGTGATCTTTATTTCAATATACAATTACATTGAAAAATGTAATCTTTATTTCAATATACAATTACATTGAAAAATGTAATCTTTATTTCAATATATGATCACATTGAAAAATGTGATCCTTATTATTTCATTCTTTGTTTCCATTGAAAAATGTAAATTCCTATTCCATTCTTTATTTACATTGAAAAATGTAAATTCCTATATTCATTCTTTATTTACATTGAAAAATGTAAATTTCTAATCATATTTTATTTACATTGAAAAATGTAAATTCATAATCATATTTTATTTACATTGAAAAATGTAAATTCCTAATCATATTTTATTTACATTGAAAAATGTAAATTTCTATTCTTTGCTTTGATTACATATAAAAATGTAATCTTTATTCATTCCTTTTCTAACATATGTTTATAATCATGTTAAAAATATTGTTTTAACATTTATATTCAAACAGTGAATATTTTCTAATGAATCTACTTTTTATATTAAAAATGTGATTTTAATGTTTCAACCCTTTTATCCTACATGAACAATTTTCCTATGAACCATTCTTTTATTAAAAATAAGATTTTTGATGTTTCATGTTTTTATATTAAACATGAACATTTTTCTTTATATATTATATATTAGATTTAAAAATGTGATCTTTAATGTAACCATGTTTTTATTTTCAAAACATGTACATTTTCTATTTTCTCACATTACATTAAAATTGGGATTTTTAAATGTTAACATGTTTTATTTTATACAATGTACATTTTCCCTATTTTATCTTATTACATTTAAAATGAGATTTTTAATGTAAACATGTTTTCATTTTAAAAAAACATGAACATTTTTTATATTTTCTTTCTTTACATTAAAATTGAGATTTTTAATGTAAACATGTTTTTATTTTTAAAACTTGAACATTTTCATACTTTCTATGAATACAATAAAAATGTACTTTTTATTGTTCAAATTACTTTTTTTATGTCATAATGAATATTTTCCATAATGCATAAATAAAAAATATGATTTTTATTGCTTACACATTTTCCTTTCAAACGTGAACATTTTTCTTACACAATAAAAATGTGATTTTTATTGTTAACATATTTCTATTTTCGGGCGATGATCATTTTTATAATTTATACATTCACAATAAAAATGTGAATTTTTAATATTCAGAAGATTTTCATTTCATATATGAGTATTTTATAACACATGAATATTTCAGAAAATTTCGGCAGCATAACGGTAGGGTAATTAAAACCGACACTGTCCCGATGTACGGCTCCTCGCACTACCTTAGGCCTCACGGCTTCACATGAAGTTTAATTTCCTAATACATTTTTCTAGCAGTCTAATGCCACAATATTAATCAATTTCATTTTTTCAACCATAATCAAGCACCCAAAAATCAATCAATTACATACCACAAAACAATCAAGTCGTCTATGGTCTGTGGACGACGGGTGTTGGGAGTTTCTAAACTCCGTCTGCATGCTGATATAATTTTATTTAATATATTTGGATTCAGAAATCTCACATCGCTGTTTTAATTCTTCTTAATTTGTCAAATGCTCCAAAAAATTTGCGGTCTCTTCTGAAATGTAGATCTCGATTCAAGAATTCCAACGCTTCCTGTTTCATCGAATTTCGTTATCGTATGACGAAGATATGGTTTTACGAAGGTTGTAAACAATTTAAATAAAATTAATTAATTAATTAAAATATTACACCTTCTTCTATATTCAGATTGGAGCCGTCGAATTTTTCAGAAGCTTCAAAACTAGGGTTAACCTTCGCGCGCAACCTCTTTAGCTTGGCGACGATCCAATCGCACCACGTCGGAGAGCTCTGAGGCGCGCGCAAAACGACGATGGTAGCCTCCCCGCGATGACGGGTCGACTGAGCGGCGGCGGCGGAAAGTCGAGGACTTCGGGGTCGCGGTTCTCAATGGATACCGAATGAAAAATTCCGAATCTTATATGGATTTGAAGAGTACGGAGAGGTCTTCAGAAACTTCCAATGGACCCTAGGGTTTTATTGAGTGATCTGGGTGGAATCAGAGGAGGGACGATGGAGGTTTGTGGCCATTAAAAACCGATGGTGGCGACGCATACCAAAGAAACAGGGGTATACGCTATACACCGTATTTATACGGTATTTCCATTTTATTTTTATTTAATTCTATTTAATTTCAGTTTAATTCCTATATTGTTCTTAATTCCAAATCAAACCCAACGAGTGACGCCCCCAGCTAAATACCCCTATTTCGGACACAATGGAATATGCCTCGTAGGCCCATTCGACTGTTTTAGTCAGTTATTCATTAAATTATATATAAAACATTTAATTATTTAATTTGATCGAACATTTTAATTTATTTGCCCACAGTCTAACTCTAAAAATTCCCGAAAAATAAATCTAGCTATGTTTTGACGATACGGTCCTAACAAAATTAATTTTATGGAATTTGGAGACCGTTCGAAAAACGGCCATTTTCTGGTCGACTGAAATTGACAGAAGTTGTCAAAACACATTTTCTTTTGCCACGCTCACATATTGATTCCAAAAATTATGAAAATTGGAATCCTGCAATAATTTGTCATTCCGGATCCAATCAGATGGTTTCATCGAAAACGGAGGTCGTTTGCAAAATGGCTATTTATACGGGCTATATATTATAACGAATTCCATAG
Organism: Allium sativum; assembly: GCA_030737875.1. Taxonomy (NCBI): domain Eukaryota; kingdom Viridiplantae; phylum Streptophyta; class Magnoliopsida; order Asparagales; family Amaryllidaceae; genus Allium; species Allium sativum. The sequence goes on along the minus strand of CM060922.1, from coordinate 758,511,116 downwards.
CGACTGTTCCGAATATTCAACTGGTCATAACTTTTGAATCCTGCTATGAAATTTCAATTTTTTAGATTCGTTGGAAAGATATTCTTAAATAGATTCTATATTTTTGGTTTCACCAAAATCCGATTTATTTTGCATCCTATACAGTCAGCCAAAGTTTGAATTCAAAATTTTAAACTACCGTGCTATTTATAACTCCTTTTAAAATTAAAATAAATATATTCGTTCTAACTTCGATTTAAATAAGTTTTTAATCATTATTATTTAAAATAAATTATTTTAACTATTCAAAATTCAATAAAATAGCAAAATAAAAATTTTAAATTGATTCTGATTTTCCGGGTAGTTACAACAGCCAACTGTAAAACCTTAAAACAGCGATTCCTCCTACCGCTGTGCCAAGTATTTAATGTGACCATTCTATAGAAAGGGAATCATCATTTCCTTTCCAATGGCATAGGTCTCAACACCGGATTATATCCCAATCAAAAGTTATTCCCTGTACAAGACTGACAAGGGCAAAATGATCACAAACAAAATTGGTAAAAATTATGGACATGTATCACATCCCTATAAACCACATATTAAAATATGAGAACGATCTAACCCTTAGGGAATAAAATAAAAATATTTTACGATCCTCCGATACGTAAAATGTGGGTTGTTACAAGAAACTAAGGCCCAGTGCAAATGGAAAGATTAGAACAACAAAAGCATGAACCAACGCCAAAACATAGGGATCCAATCTACCAGGAAGGCAACCTAGAACTCAGCAAGCACAAAACCATCAATAGAACAGAACAGACCCCAAGTTGCATTGAAATAGACAATCTTCAAGCGTACATTAAACACCTCCTCTCCACAATAAGGCCAAAATCGTCCGCCCATAGGCTGTTGAAGTCGGGACCACAAGCAATAGTCCACCGAAAGGTGTTGAACACAACGCTCAATGAAGGAGACCTACTTACTAGACATGAAGGATGATATACGAACCTAATCATGATGGTTGGCATTATTGCGCGCCAAGAACTCCCCACAGTCAACACGCCACCTTCCAGACCAAAAGCATGACAAACCAAAAAGCACAGCTGAGTGGTTGTAAGTAAGAACAACAAGATTGGATCACGAACTTCAAATAAACTCCAAGAAAAGGCTTAGCACTGGGCTCGAAGAGCACAAAGAAGTTGCAACAGTGTATAAACAATAGAGACTAGAAGAAAGGAGATCGATACTAGGTATAGCTGAAGGCACTGTGAAGTCCCATCCAATGGCCAATGCAAGTAGACCATCTAAAAATATAATATCAACAACATGGGTATCTTAGCAATGAACAACAAAAATAAACAACCACTATCGCTACAAACAACATAACTATGCTCGAAAGTGATGACCCATACGAGCGGCGTCCAACACCAAGATACATGTTAATTATTGATCGAGATCTAAGCCTCAAATACCAGTGATAATAAACAAGCACCCCAACAACGCGTCAAAATGCTTCAAAACACAATCTGATATCATGAACTACCATCTAGACAAGTGCAGATTCACGTTGAATACCAAAAAAGAAGTTATTGATCTTCCAAAAGTTCCACGATCGTGATAGAACCCTATACTATACAGTGGCCAGCAGTTGAAGTAGCCTAGAAGGCAAGTTGCCTGAAATGGCCACATGCACCGGAGGGGGGCGGTTACAGAATGGATTCATTTGTGAAGAGTAAAATTGAGATGAGTTTGAAGATAATAGTGGTAAAGGAGAACAAAATCGATACCAATGATAGATCTGCTGCGAGCACAAAAAACTAGAAAAGGCAAAACATGTCGAAGCATATCAAGATACATGGGAAGCCAAAAACCAGAACAATAGAAAGGATCAACACCAAAGTCAAAGGTGAACTTACAACATCAAAAAATCTATCGATCCAGTTCCAAAACAACCAAGTGATAGAAAGATACCCACTTGAAGGTACAAACCAGCATGAATCGGGCTAAATCAAGCCATTCACTAAGAGGTAGGGTTAGATCTGCCTTCGGAGGACCACGAGTGAACTCGAATCTTGGTGTTAGTTGCGAATTGAGATCAAAAGCATCAAAAAGTCACGATATTTTCCAGCGAAGCGATAACCAGAGATTAGGGTTGAACTGGAGATTGGAAGCTCGACCCAGGCGACATAGGAGAAAGCTAGGTAACACTGCAGATGAGGGGAAGTGCTGGAGAAGAAATAAAGAGGCGATTACGACAAGATGTCGAAGAAAGAGGAGGCAGCTACTGTGTTACCCAGTCCCCATGACGACCACGAGTACGAGATATTATTACATTGTCTATACAACACAACTCCACGTTACTTAGCATCCAACTAAGTTAATATTATTCCAATTTGCATGTTTACATGTTCTCGAATTACGTGTTAAGTTTTATCCCTAATTTATAGTCCAATTCAGATTATAATACTTAATCAATCCTAACATGCTCAAAAATCCCTTTTTATGTAATTCCAACATTATTCCAATTTAATGCAAAAATAATGATAAAAGCCTAGGCTCTTTCCAGGCCTAGGCTTAGCGCTAAAATAAAAGGGAAATGGTTTAGGCTGCTCGCAGGGCCTAGAGTCAAAAATAAACAAACAAATAAAATAGGGCGTAAGCATAACTGTAAATAAAACTACAACAAATAAGGGGATAGAAGAAGGAGAATTACTTATAAACAGTAAATAACTGAAAATGAATAGTCATATACAATATATAAATTATAGTAACTTTACAGAAAAACTAAAACATATAAATACTGTAAGTAACCGTAAACTTTAAACTTAAGAACTTAAAATTATTTAACTGTCTAACATTCCATATACATAAAAACTCACATATTTAATGAAAAGACCTTCCCCTATGGCCTTTTTCTAATCTACCAGAACCTCAGCCTCAAGAAGTATATGTAAAAGTAAATTTTTAAAAGTATAAAACTTCTTTGTCCCCGTAAAAAGTTTAATTATTTGGTCCTTCCTAGTTTTGAGGATTGGCCTTGAGAAGTTCTTTTGACTACCGGGCAAATGAATGGAGAACCTAACTAATCTCTCCAGCCATTTATTTATACTACCATCCCTTAACCCTAATGGGCATGCCTAATCAACCCATTAGTCTGCCTAGCAGTCTACTCAGTAGACTGGAAAACTTAAAACCGTTGTATCTCCCTAACCCCTTCATTGAATTGTTAATGTAACCACTCTACGATATGACCACTAATCAAATCTTTCTAATGGCACAGGTTTGAGCATCCAATTCCGGACCAATCAAAAGATACGGCTTGAACAAGATACTCAAGGATAAAATGGTCACAAAACAATCTGGTAAAAATCATAATGTCCAAAACATCCTAACTAACCATACATCAAAATATGAGAATGATACGACCTCGTGTAAATAAAATAGAATTATTTTACGATCCTCCAATATGTAAAATACAGGTCGTTATAGAAATATTTAGGATTGCTTGTAGTAAACCGTATTTATTGACATGTATATTATGCACATATGACACACATTTATGACTAATCGATATATGGCACGAATTGTGCACAAGTGACATATGCTTGTTATATGTATATGTTTTGACATGCTATGATTATTTACGTTGCTCTCATACTGCAAGTTCCCGTAGATTTAGGAATCACTATGGTTTGAAATGATACATACACGAACGATCATTTAGATTATCAAATTGGGATAAGGGTTGAAATGATATATATCCGGAATTTGAATTAACACGAACTAAAATGATATATATGTATCACTAAATTATAGGCATAAAACTATATACGGATACCATGGTCGGTTTTTAAATGCTTTGATAAATAATTTGATTTTAAGGAATCAAGTTTAAATATATTTTGTAAAGGTTTTGAATGTAATTTTAATGTGTGTGTGTGTGTATATATATATATATATATATGGATTTTTTTTAGCAAAGCGGACCAATTTTTATAGTGACCGCAAACACTTATTATTATAACCAATAATAATTACAAGTATTTCAGGAGGTTGGTGGTAACCAACCTACTATTTCAGTTTTTAAGGTGGACCGCCTACCACATATGGTTTTATAGTGGACTATTTACTTTGACCAAACTGGCTTACAACATTGGAGCTAGACCTAAGTATTCTAAACTACAAACTCATTTCACACTCCACACAGGGAGTATTTACATATGTCTTACACATTAATATAAAACAACAAATTAAATATTCCAAGGAGCAAGGACACACGTCATTAAAAGGGACACCATTATAGTCTTCACAGCGGCGCCTTACTTCCTTGATGACATCAGGTCAGTACATACTCCCTGCCAACCTAGACACGAAAAACAGACCAACCAAGAACATTACCTTCTAGAAAAACTGGTTACTTCGAGCCACAAAACTGCAATTAGTTCCATGAAAATGACATGACAATACAGTATATTACATTTTGAAGCTTCCATAACATCTTAAAACCGGACACTGAAAGTGTACCCATAGGCAAAGGGAGATGAGACATGACATAGTACCGTACCATATATAGCAGCATACACAGAGTATGTCCATCAAGCATGTTGAAATTGATCGGAGCTAGCTCAGACAGGCAAAAACTCCACTGAACACGATGGTTAAGGTCAGAGCCGAAGCCTCTCGTGGATAGCCCATGGTCGATAGAGAAACCCAACCAAGCATAAACCCAACAATGAACAAAATGCAAATCCTAGGTACCAAACAGCTTAACTTCGCACGTCGTTCACCGTGCTCCCCAGAAAGAACTCCACCAAACACCCACCAAGCAACCAAACACCTAAAACCACACAGTCAACACCAGAACTGACAAGACAACACTCAAACAGACAAAACAACTGAGATGCCCAAAAATTCTAACTAATAAACCTAAGCAGCCGTAAATCCTCTTTACCTCATCAAGTAAGAGACCAAGCCCAAGTTTATTGCATACTCGATATATTAAGGAAAGCATATCAGGGTGTGGTAGGAGTGTCGCGAAACATTTTAGTGAGATTATCCAGATCGAGCTTCCACGTTAAGTTCCAATATAATTGTCTCAAAGCAGGTCAAGTCGAACCCAAATCAGTTGAATACCTCCATTGCGACGTCCGCTTGAGCACCAGCAGAACCCAAGAAGTGTTCTCGACACAAGAACTGAGGATATCACAACAGACGAGTTGCAAATTCAGGAAGAGGCACCACACGCTGGAACAATTGCAATGACTGGAGATAAAGAGGATTGGTTGAAGGTGAAGCGTAGGAGTAGTAATAGAAGGGGAGACAGGGAAATTCGGGTTAGATTAAAGCTTAGATTTTGGGGATTTGGGTATCCTTCATGCAGACGAAATAAAAGGATGGAAAGAGAGTAGATTAGGAGGAAGAGAGGTGAGACGGGAAATGGAGGAGAGTTGAAAACGAAAGTGAAGAGAAGAAGGAATTTTCCTGTGTCGCCATTAGCGAAAGATACCCAAAGCCGAACCCCAAAGTGGAAGATATGATATATTAGGATTTTAAATTTACAAGTAATATAAAATTTAAAATTTTAGTTTTAAGTTTAACTTAAGAGTATTTAGCTTTAAAATTATTTTTAATAATTTAATATAATACAATTATTTTGTAAACAATAATTTAATACTTAATAAATAAAATTATTTAATTTTAAAATGGTTTCAAATTTATATAAATTAATTTTAAACTTTAATTTATATAAAATTTAAATTTATACCTTTAAAATAAATAATTTAAAAGATAAAGGTTTAAGTTTTATTAATAAATTTATTTTTATGATATGATATATTGAAATATAATAATTTGATTTTAGTAATAAAATTTAATGATTGGAATCTGGTTAATATAAAAGAATTGATTATTTTAAGTCAAATAATTTCAAAATATATTGAAGTTAATACTTTGAAATTGATTTAAATGATAATTTCAGATTTTATATTAAATATGTTTTATAAAATGACCACGATGTAAAATAAGCGATTGGTTGTTAAAGAGACCAGAGTCGATATTAACTTACTTTCTGTCAGTACCGATACCACTTTAATAACTGTGTACAATGGTGGAGAATCTAAAACGAAGTATGATGGATTTGGAAAACGCTAGTAGAATGAAGTAAGAGAAGGTTGATAGATAGCCTTGACTTTTGAGTCATAATCGAAATGACTAAAATAGGAGCTATGGCCGGGATAAGCGAGGTCGCTCCGCTGATTTGACATACTTTGTAACACCCCATATTTCAACTACACTAAAGAGGATAAATTATAGAATAATTAATTTAATATCCATAATTAAGGGAAACGGATTATGTCATTGCATCCATCTCGAAATTCTGGTCAAGATAGACAACTGGTTTGCATAAAACGGATAACGTATGAAGAAGTTATGGATGGTAGAAGTTTGGAGAAAAGAGCACGAAAAACCGGCGCACTTGACAAGTGCGCCAAGGTATTTTTGCACTGGCGCACCTGTAAAGTGTGCCTATGTTAATTTTTGGCACCCGGACCCAAGTGGGTGTCGACCAATGGCCCGATTCCCCCTAGGGCTGATGTGGAAGTCGAATTCCGGAGGTTGGCAGCAATAAATATACCCTCATTTCTCTTGTTTTTTCATACTGAAAACAATGGAGGCCAAATGCTGTCAGTGCCTGAACTAAATCTAATCCTTTCTTCTTCTACAAATCAAGTTTAAAGATTCAAGTGTTTCAAGTGTAGATCTAAGATTCAAACTCCACTTTTCTCCTTCTATTCTTATAGATCCGATCATTGTGAGTTCAAGTTACCTTTAGAATTGAATATTTAAAAGTAAGACATGATATGACTATTATTTGGGTATATGCTTAGGATTGAATCATGTTAGATCTACTTTCTTTTTATTATAGATCTAATTCTATATAGATCATTTTGTACTTACCATGTTGTAGTTGATTTGGATCTTAACCGTTATCATGTTAGATCTACTTTTTAATTATAGATCTAATTCTATTTAGATCATTTTGTACCTATCATGTTGTAGTTGATTTGGATCTTAACCGTTATCATATTAGATCTACTTTTTGATTATAGATCTAATCTATTTAGATCATTTTGTACCTATCATGTTGTAGTTGATTTGGATCTTAACCGTTATCATGTTAGATCTACTTTTTGATTATAGATTTAATTCTATTTAGATCATTTTGTACCTATCATGTTGTAGTTGATTTGGACTTTAACTGTTATCATGTCAAATCTACTTTTGATTATGGATCTAATTCTTTTTAGATCATTTTGCACATATCATGTTGTGGTTATTTTGGATCTTAACCTTATTTATGTCAGATCTAGTTTTGATTATGGACCAAATTTACTTTTTAGATCATTTGGTACTTATCATGCTGTGGTTATTTTGGATCGGTCATTAGTTGGACATGTTTTAGATTTAGATTTAAACTTCCACCTAATTGTCATGACAAATCTACTTTGGTTTCACCGCTTAGATTACCTTGTTCCTATCATATTGCGGTTAAATAGGATCTATTATTAGTTTGACATCTAAATTATTATTTAGATCTTTTCATGCCAGTTATGACATCCCTATTATGTTAAGATTGATTCCAATATCACATGTTCGGTAGATCCGTTCATATATGTCCAACTTATCATTATGTCGTTACATGATTATGCCACCACATGTTTATGTCAATCTTGTTAGAATAATCATTTCTGTCACCCTGTCCCTTTTATTTTAGCCTGGCTACTTTCTAGCCTAGGCATGACGTTAAATTATGCGAATATGTAAAAATGGGAACGAGGGGAAAAAGGTATAAATTGGATATAATGGAAAGTTTGGCATAACTTAATGCTTATAAACATGAATTTGGGCATATAATTAATTATGAACATAATTGTGGGAAAAGAGGCAAGGAAACCATAAAGACATAAGTATAGTTAATTAATAATTGAAATGCCTAGGATTACAGTAATTAGAAAATATAATGGCACTTATGACACGAGGTTAGATTGCATTTGCGGTGGAAGTCTGCCCGGAACCGATCGGCATATCCAGCGACCGCAAGTGGTAAATCTAATGTGAGAGGTCTAAGTGCACAAATACGAGACGTGCTATGACACGAGGTTAAGCCCGACTTATGGAAGAAGTCTGCCCGGAACCGACCAACATATCCAGCGTCCACAAGTTGTAGGCCTAATATGGGAGGTCTAACGCATTTTAACCATAATTGAATATGGTAACAAAGATGAAAACTTAACCTAGTTGAATCCAAAAGGATTGTATGAGCCTGTTGAATATGTGGGGTTAAGTAAACCTATTAAGTATGTGGGGTTAAGTTAGCCTGTTAAATTTGTGGGGTTAAGTAAACTTGTTAAATCGGTGGGGTTAAGCAGACCTGTTAAATCTATGGGCTTAAGTAAACATGTTAAATCAGTGGGGTTAAGCAAACCTATTAAATTTGTGGGGTTGAGTAAACATGTTAAATCTGTAAGGGTTATACAAACCTGTTACTTTAGAAACCTTAACCTGTTGAATATGTTGGGGTTATATGGACCCGTTAACTTGTAAAGTTTAACCTGTAAATCTGTAGGGGATTATGTGAATATGTTAAATTTGTTAGGCATAACCTGTCAAAATCCTAGTTAGTTGGGGACACAAGATCTGTGAGGGTTGTCTTGTGTCGTCTGTTGTGTGGGACCCATATTAGTCAGTAACCCATTCTGGTATTAAAAGGGGACCCCACACTAGGTAGGGGTCAGGGCACGCTTACTGAACTGATTGTAAGAGGTTCATCTGATAGGAGGTGTGTACTGGCGCGTTCCAATGGACTCATGTGCGTGCATGAGTACGACCTGCATCTGGGAAAATAAGCTGATGTAGAACCAGTAAATAGGTCTGTGTCCTTCTGTAGGTTGCCACTTTAGGAAGTAATACACCCTACTGTGGAGCCGACTCAGGGTATTTACGGAATAGGGAGCCGATCGATTGAGGGGGTAGTAAATAGGGTACATCTAGTCCTGTCTATTTCTGTGGGGTACCTGTGTTTCTGTCTGGGCTAACACTCATTATTTTTTATTAGGTACCGGTTAATTTCGTTTGGCTTAAAACCGTTTACTAAAGTACACCTAAAACTACCATTGTATTTCTGTTGGGATCATCCTGTTTCTGTTAAGCAATTAGGGAGTATGTAATCCTGTTACATATCTGTTATACTAGTATTGGTGCAGAGGAATCTCCAGATGTGCAATATACTCTATCTTGTTTACCTTGTCACACTTACCTATTATGATGATAGCTCCCTTATCCACTTTGGATGTCTGTCATGATACTTTTACTTATTTACTTGCTAAAAGTAACTGCACTCGCCAGACTTTATGTTTGATCCTTTTTGTTTCCTCTTCTTTCTTTCGTTTCCCCCTCAGGTTCTCAGGGAGGGAATTCTCAGGCTTAGTCAGGAATCTGCTATCGTCTTGCTTGGAGCTGCTGGATGTATTGATCAAGCTTCTATCTTTGCTACCATGGCTTTGTCTCTTTTGGGGATTTTTTTTATGTATTTTCTAAACTCTGATGGTACAAGACAGAAGTTTTATATTATTGTAATGGGTTTTATGTAGCTTCAGACTTACAGTATTTTGGACCACGATGTTATGATTTATGTTTAAAATAAAAAATTTAATTTTCGCTATTGCTTTTATATCTATCTTGTAATATTTCTGTTTCTGTTTACCTATAACGCTTTACGAAACTTAATGCATTCCCTTAGTGAGTGACATTAATGGACGTGGGGTGCCACATACTTCTTCAAACCGTATCTATTACTTTGTGATTTTGTTAGTATTTCCACCCTTGATTATAGGGTTTTGTTCAAGGCGGAAGTTAGTAGCTGCTATGCTTTACCACCAGTTCAATCTCGCAATCTGGTAAAATGCTACCATGTGTATTACCTCATGTTCCTTGTCCTATTATCCTGATCGAGCCACCTATGATTTTGTTTTGAAGTTGTATAAATGGAGTTCTCTCTGATGTCACTAGTTTATGGTGGGTTTACAATACTGTATAGACTACAATGTTTATAAACAGTGTAAGGGTAAAAATGTAATCCTGCTTACGCTATTTCTAAATAGTATATTTACTGTAGACAATATTATAATAGCGTATTATATTATATGGTATATAGTTTAATGGATTCATAAAGGATGGGGATCCTAAAATCATTTAGGTTGTTTATGCATTTCATTTGAAGTTTTCACTTGAGTTGATTTACTTTCATGAGAATGTTAGCCCTGACTCGAGTATTTTGTTATTGCTTTATGCTTTGTTCAGCCTGAGTGTCATAGCATTGAAAATTATCTTTGAACTAGATATTTATTGGAGCTTTAGCTGTCTATCTGCTATTCTACATTGGTTATTTCTGTTTCTAGTTATTTGATCTTATCATTTGCCTATGTACCAGTGGTCCATCTATGCATTTGGGATTTCTGATGTATTTCTTTATGACTCAGGTACTTATGTATTTACTTTGAGACTATGTATTATGTAGTAGCTTCATGAACTATTATGGTTTTTATTTATTTGGCTGCGAGTTATTCTGTTATTTCGTGTCTGTGATATGTATTTTGATTCTATGATTGATTTTATTTTATGCCTTTTTTTATTAATAAACTAATTTTTTGAATGATTCAAGTCTGACATGTGTTGTTTATTGTCTATTTGAATTGTTTGAAATAGTTGCTCATTACAGATAACACACATTTAATCACTTTCTTATTCCGCTTATCTATTGCTTGTTGAACACTACAAGTGGGAATGTCTTCTACAACATATACCTCCTATTAAGCACTTTGGATTTTACAAAGAATAATCCTAAATATGATATTTGCCCCCGCATCTATAAAAACCCAACTCCTTCTTTTGGATCTTTCCTTTTGGTCGAGGTCCACCATTCTTCTTTCCTTTTCGAAAATTCTTTCCATTGGAATTTGGAGTATCTTCTACCTTCTTTGCAACATAATTCAGCAATGTCATCTCAACTTTATTCTCATAAGTAGCTCCCATAGGTATGTGGTTCACAGCCATCTTCTGTAGAGATAATTTAAGAACTTATGAAATTTGAGCACTATCTTATACTGGGTATCAAACAACTTCATCCCAAACCTCACAAGTTTATTAAATGAATTAACATATTCCTTAATTGATAGATCTTCTTGCTTCAGAGTTATGACCGTCTTAAGAATAACTCCCTCCTCATCCTATAATAAGAACTTGAGCTAAAACCTCCATCTAAACTCTTCCCAGTTGCTACAACTCCACCAGTCTTAGCCTCAATAATCTCTCACCACCACCACTGGTCACAACACTACCAACTTGATAAGAATTTGAGTAAATTTTCTTTTTAGAAATCAAGGTACGAAAGAGGAAAAAATATGTAAGACAGCAGTTAGTTAAAATTTATTACGAGAACCCGTGTTTATAGAAAACCAATAGTGATGAAAATTCGCGAAAGTACTTCTATTTAAATTTAAAATTTGAAATTTCCAACCTATACTCTGATACATCTCCTTATATTTTAAGAAATTTTTTACATTATGTGAAACTATAAGCTTTATAAATAATTTTGTTAATTTATAAAATCATATAATCAAATTTTATACATATTTTAATCATGATAAAACTTAAGAAAACTTTATAAAATAATTTTAAATAATGCAATATATATAAAGATTAAATATATACTTTTTATGAAAAATAATAATATACAAAGTGTTAATTATTATATATATATATATAATATTCAGATTCAAACTATATATTTGAGTATTATACACACTTAAAATCAATAAATCTCAAAATTGAATATATAACAAAATAAAAGTACAGTAAATAATAAAAAACTTAATTAATCAAAATATAATAATGTTGTATATAATTTAAGAAACTATTTTAAACTATTTGAAACGATGTTCAAAAAATCATTTTGAAAATAGAGTTCTCAAAAAGTATTTTTGAAAATAAAGGTATCAAAAAATCACTTTAAAAAAGGAGAATGAATAAAAAAAACTTTCTAAAAAGGAGGAGAAGAGATCAATGAAGTGCTATTAGGGACTTAAAATATACTCTATGACTATAATCTCCATTTCTTGATACCTTAAGTCTTAACCTCACGATTCTTCATCTTTAACTCTAGAATTGATCCTTTGAGTCTTATCTTAAGTATTTATATTATACAGTCTTTGTTAACCCGCCTTTTGGAAAGGCGTTTACATGATGGATTTACGGTTTTCTAAGTGCTCGAACTCGAGTGCAAACTTAGGAAAACTCACAACGACTTGGTCAAAGCCGCGAAGTGCTCAGAATAAGGTTGGAAGTATGGACAAACTCCTGGGTCAATATTCATCAATTCAAATCCCTAGATCAACACTTTCGGTTCGATGTTCTTTGGATCGGCATCTCGGGTTCGACTACTTAGGATTAGAGAAACTCTAGAAATATGAAATCAACATTTTGTATTTGGGCTCATCATAGGATTTTCGCATCCCACTCATGGTTTGGGCTTTTTAAAGTAAATTTCATACCCAAAAAGTCATGGTGCAAAAGGCTAAGGCATGTGATATGAATACATTTTTCATATCACAGGTTACTTCTTTGGGAACTCATATTCCACTCAAGGATATTAAATTTGGCTTAGGCATTCACAATTTGGTTAAGTCATGTGATACAAAATGATCACTTCGTATCTAGTTTGGATATTTCGTATTCTGCATTAAGATACGAAGACGAAGTGGTATTCCTAGACGATTCTTTTAAATTTAGGAGTATGAAATGCTGATTTCGTATCTAGCGTTAGGGATATGAGATCTCTTTCCTATTTGGAAACTTCAAAGGAAATGTTTCGGGTTCCATGAACTTTCAAGGTACGAAAAGATACTTCGTATCATGCAGTACGAAAGTGAATTGGCTTGGATTGGAAGTGCTTTGGCATGAAGCAGTGATGGCTAAGTACCCTTCCCTGTAAATACCCATGTGTTGGCTATTTTTAGGATCTATTAGCTGTTTAGTTCTACATGCCAGAAGTTGATCTTAGAGCATTTTAACGACTTGCTATTTGGTTTCTATGACTTTGGAAGGTTTCCTGAACTTATAAACTTCACATAGAAGTTTTCTCACAATAGTTTGGCATTTGGACCAACTCTTGGATTGCTTCTTGAACATAGGAAGATGCTTAGAACTTTTTGAACTTAAGAGGATTTTAATGGTTGTTTGGGCCTTGTAGGGAACTGGCAAGGACTGTTCCATTCTCCATTCATAACTTTGTAAAACCCAAAAGCATTGAATTTGGATTACTCTTGTAACTGTACATACAAAGATGAATAGTTACAACAAAGTGGACCTAGGCATAAGTGTCGAACCATTATAAATTTGGTTTTATTTACTTTTCTACGTCTATGTGACTGGATTTAATATTTAACCCATCTCATTGGGTATTGGCGTGCGTTGAACAATTCCCCACGTCAACGTTTTGGCATGCCAGGACGAGGAGTTAGATTGCCTTCGGATTTGTATTGGTTAAGGAAACAGATTTCTTTCGGATTTCGCTATGATTAAGAGGAAACATATCAGTTTGGCTCGTTCAAAAGGAGCAAGAATATGGAGAAATCAAAAAATTTCCTCCACTGGACATCTGTCGAATTATGTTACTCATGAGGATATCGATGGATTGGTTAACGATTTGATGGAAGAATTGACTTCGTGCATGGAACAACAAGAAGAGAATTTCTATAGGTAGGAAGCCACTATGAATACTCTTATGGCTAGGATTGAAGGTTTCAGAAGACCGTTGGGACTAAGAAATATTGCAAGAACAAGTGCTAGTGTTCCTCAAGGTTTTGCTCAAGACTTGGGGGAATTCCCGAAGATCAACCCCATGTCAATACCAATCCACAGATAGGTACCGGATCGGCAAAAATCGAGGGCAATATCCCCAATCCCATTAATGGTTTGGCTCAGGTTTTGGTTGGTCAGGTTTTAGGCTTTGGTGTTGATAATGTCACTCAAGCGTCGGTGCCCGCAGCTTTAGATGCAGGAACTCTTGTAGTTCCAAAAGTTAGGTTTGTGCTAGTGGTGGCACCTCAAGTCAGGGTTGAGCCGATTCGTGCTAAGCCTCAACAAATTGCTAATTCTGGACTTGACACCAAGAGCACTGATGTTAGATTGAACGATTAGAATAGTTTGCTTGGTAATGGTAGTGGTAATTATATCGTCGGTATGATTCAATGTTATAATCGAGGTGGAGCGTCTCTATCGGACATGGATTTCGTTACTGTAGTTCATTCACTCAAGATATTTGGAGTTCTCGCAACCCACCGGATTTCAAATTGCCAGTGCTGAAGGCTTTTAATGATAGGAAGGATCTTACGGTTCACTTGATTTGTTATTTGCGCTACATGGAAGTGCTTTCAGCTTCAGAGAATGCCACGGCGAAGTGCTTCCCACTCTATCTTAGGACATGCTGCCATGTGGTTTCAGTTGTTGGAAAATGAATCGGTGAATAGCTGGAGTGTCTTGGTTGGAAAATTCTTCAAACAATTTAGGGTTTACATTGCTCGACCCAAGAACGTAATGACTCTTATGGCGATTAAGAAAACGAATGGCGAGACATTGTGCAAGTTTTTGGTGTGTTTTAATGCTACTGTGGCTTTAGTCGATTGACCAAATCCTTCTATGGTTTTGATGGTTGTTGTTTCGGGTGTCCTCGGTAAGACATATTTCAAGATCTTGCTTCAGCAGGATCTACTGAGGGACCTTGGTGAATCATACTTTGAGGTGGATCGATCTTTAAGGGATGAAGATGCGAGAATTGATAAGAAAGTTCTCGAGGATAATTCGTTTCAAAGGAAAGGATCGCCGAACTCTAGCAAAGGGAAAGGAAATGAAACTTCTCGGGATGATCAGAATGTGTATCAGTGGAATCAACCCAAACTCACTTCATACGTGGAGCTGACTTGTCCTCGTTAAGAGATGTATTTGGCTTTTCATCCTACCACGCTTTAAATTTCAGCTTTGTAGATTCTAATCTTTTGGCATTCCATCTGTTGGATTCTGAGGATTATGTTTTTAGTTTTATGGTATTTTGGTCTTTTGGATTGTGGACATGATTATTTGGTCTCCGACTTGCGGGTATGACCCTAGGTTTGTCAGGGTCTCTAACTTATGTATTTTGGCTATTTATTGATTAAAAATCTAGATTTTCATCTACAAACTTTGGTTATATTAGCTCCGGGCTTTTGGATATTGTGCTTCTAGACATTGTACATCTGATTTTCTGGTTATGGATGATTTTAAGATGTATCACATACGTATGAGATCAGGTCCTAATGCTTAGACATGCTATGTACACTATTATAAACCATCCACCTCAAAATTAACTGATCTCCTTAGTTTTCATGATTGTAGAATTTCGAAAGGCATAAGTCTGCCTACACATGTACGAGATTATGTCTCAATCCCTAGGAATGCTCTTTGTAGATGAGAAACCATCTAACTTCCTGCTTTCATATCCGTTTATCTGGTTTGGGATTTTCGAGGGATAAGTCTGCATACCCATATATGGGATTATGTCTTGATCCCTAGGCATGCTCTTTGCAGGCAATAAAACCTCCGACTTCCTTTGTTCATTTCCGATTATCTAGATCGTTAGTTTGGAGGGCTAAGCCAGTCTACTTATGTACATGATCATGTCTTAATCCCTATCCATGCTCTTTGCGAATGATAAACCATCCAGTCTCCTTCATTTATTTTTCATTCTCTGGCTTAAGAGAGCTATATCCGCCTACCTATGTACAGGGACCGGTGTGACTCCTTGGCATGCTCTATACCCAATGATAGACCATCTCCTCCAAATTTGACACAACTCAGTAAACTTGAATTTGGAAATGGCTAATCGACTTACCCACGTACGAGATTAAGCCTTAACCCCTAGGTGTGCTCTCTGCTCAACGATAAACCATTAGGTTTTCCTATGGCATTATTAAAAACTTCAACCCTTGAAAACTTCAATAAAATTGCCTCACTCGTTAGGACGTTGCTTATGAGGTATGAAATCCAGAATTGGAATTTCGAACTTTAAGGACTTAGCGCAGTAAGGACTTTGCTCGCTAAGTATAAAAATTTGGTCCCTAAGTAAGGATGTTTCTTGGGAAGGGACATGTGTCTTGTCAAGACTAGGCAAGGTACTCAGTCAAGTGGTGAGTAAGATCTTACTTATTTTGCTTTCCTGGGCTGTCTCGTCAAGTCTTGGCAAGGCCGCCTTGGACTTATCTGGCTTACCTTCATCGTTACATCAAGTCATGGCACGACCACCTTGGACTCACTGGCTTTCCTTGGTCGTATTGTTAGGTCTTGGAAAGGACACCTTGGACTCATTTGGCTTTCCTTGGTTATTTTTTCAGGTCTTGGTAAGATCGCCTTGGACTCATTTGGCCTTCCTCGTTCGTCTGGCCAGGTCTTGGCAAGGCCGCCCGGACTTGTGGTGAGTGTGGACTATACTGCATTTGGTTATTCCGGCCTACAGATTTATCCGATCATCTGGTCATCTAGTTACCCTGGTTTTCAGGATTTCGTAATCCTTTGGTTTCCCGACTCTTTGTTATTCTGGTTATCTCTCATAATACAATCCAGAGTGTCATTGGATTTCTAGATTTATGGTTTTCTATTAATACAATCGGGTGCGATCATGGCTTTTGGTTTTCTAGTTCTCGGCGATTGGATTTCTATGCAGATTTCTCTTGGTTTGGGACTTCTTGATTATTGTATTTTTAGATTCTTCACATGTCCTCCTTTCACAAGAAAGACATGTTTCGAGAGGCAAGTGTTGACCCTCCATTTCGCAAGGCAGCCATATGATGGATTTACAATTTTCTAAGTGCTTGAAATTCGAGTATGAACTCAGGAAAACTCGTAATGATTTGGTCGAAGTTGCAAAGTACTCAGAATAAAGTTGGAAATGTAACGACCCGGATATTTCGGTCATTTGAATTTGAGTATTTAATCTTGTTTAAATATTTTAATTGGAATATTAATGGATTTTCAATGTTAAATTTGTTTATTAAACGATAGTTGAATGGTTAAATTTATATTTAATATAAAACGAGCTCGTAACGTCGCGGTAGTTTGTAATTTACTATTCCAACTTCAATTAAAAATACATAATCCGTTTAAAATCGGAATTCTGTGAAACAAGAAACGTTAGAATCTATTAGATAATAATTTCCTAGTGAAAGAGAAAATTTTAGATTTCTCATTGTAGATTATAAGTAATAGCTAAATCAAAAGTTTAAATAGTCGCTATGGAAATCGTTATAAAATATAACGTTTATTTTATAAATATAAAAAAGCAATTTTTATATAATTCAAATATCGTTTAACCCAAATTTGTAGATGTTGAGTTGTAATTTCATATTGGTCAAATTGGAAGTGATATATTTTTCCATTCGAATATATGTATATATTAATAATAATTTATTATTATTAAATTTAATGGTTTCATAATTTATTTATATTTTATCAAATAATCATAGAAGCCATAGGAATAATCGGTTTTCAAAAAACCTCCATTTCCAACGAAACAAATTTTATTGGAGTACGTGTAACTAGTTATTGCTAGATTTCCAGTTTGGGGCCAATTGGAGTTATTTTGTCAGTACGCGATATTTTAAACATGAACCATGAATATACTGAAATTTAAATAACACCACAGTGCAAATGAAATCAGAATTAAATGAAATTAATTTCTTTGGGATCGGAATGACTAAACATAGAAATGTGTCTATTTTCATTGTGTTTGGAGTTGATGTATGATGGTACGTATATTTAATGTACAACGTTAAATAGCGGTGAAAAATTAAACAAATCATACCAAAATAAAAATATCTACCCTAAATAAATCCACCTGCTACTGCTCTAAATCAAGTACAGCCTACCCCAAGTATTTCATTTCAGCCAATCTAAAATGTAAATGCCGCCACCCTATATTGTATACACACACACGTAGCAGCCTATAACTGAAAATGACAATACATTAGACTCATGAAATGAAATCGTGCAGGCTACGTATCCTATTTTTTTTCTCTCCTATTGACTTAAACAAGGTACCATCTTAACTATTCTTCACATCTAAGCAACCCACGCGGGTACCAACGTAAACCACCCTATTTTCTTTCCAACAGACTATATTGTGGGAAAAAACATCTACCATGTACTACATACCTTGATGCCCGTGTATTCAATCTATATAAATACAAGCTTTGGTGACTGCTTCTCATTCCTTTTCTGGAGTTTTAAAACCACAAGCTTCCCTCTTTGATAATATAAACTCACATCTCCACTAATAAATTTAAACAAATTCTTGCCTCGGCTAAAAGGAAGAAACACACAAGCCTTTATTTTCTCTTAAACCGAAAACTCCATGTATAGATAAATATATAACTCCTCAACGTTGAAGCTTTTGATGGTGTGTAATAAGTGGAGTGACGATGGCGGTTCCCTGGTGATGGATGTGGCAAAGCATGGCCGGAGCAGAGAACGAGCAAGGTGGTACTATATGCGGTTTCAGATCGAACGGTAGGAGGAGGATTGGGAAGCAGTGCGTTTTTAGGAAGTCTCGACAAGGGGCTGCAAGGACGGTGCAGGGCTGAGGAGAGGAGGTCGGGCATGATGCTTAAGTCATCGGAAATGATGGGTTGCGTGGTAGGTCGGTGCAGGCAATAGGGAAATGCAGTCGATAGAATCTCAGCATAAATGGGTTTGTTAATAACAGCCGTGGTGCGAAACTAATATATGTGATGGTGATGCTCTGACGTCAAGAGGTGATGTCATATGGGTGTGGTGGCGCAATGGTGCCAGGGCGGGGTCAGTAGGTGCTCTGGTGGGTGAGGAAACAGGCAGCGGTGCAGAGTGATGTCAGGGTGAAGAGTGGATGAAGCTTGCGACATGAAAACATGTGAGAGTGGGAGATGTACAGTAACGAGATATAAGCCTAATCATATGTTAAATATCCTAATTAAGTGGTTAACGTGCCTGTGAGGATTTTAAATTTGCTTAATCCTATTACATGTCAAAATTATATTTTAAATGTGCCGAACTATTTGAAAATTAGCCTATTTTTGAATCGCACCTAATCCGTTTTTATTAACATGCCTAATTAAGCTTTATACAGCCTAAACAATTTTATAACTTCGCCTAAACCAATTTTAGAAGCATGCCAGCCCATTTTTATGTACCTGGTCACATTCGAAATGGCTAACTGTGTTTAGTGTGCTTAAACTAATTCTTACGTGGCTTAAATAAATGATTAATATACATGTATAATACATTGTGCCCAGTTGTATAAAATAACACGTGGTCGGGATGTTTTTATATATGCCATATATACATTTAGTTACTAGTATATAAAGTGCCTAGGTAATACAACATATCGTTTCCATGTTTGTTTTTATGACATTTAACTAAACCTGATTGACTTACCAATTAAATTTTATAAATTAGTTTTCGTTAATAGAAGATATATACTAATACTAAGTATACACCTTCTATTTTTCCAACAACATATTGAATGAAATTTTAATTACATAAATGGTTTATCAAATATCTAATCTATTAATGTGAGTTAAATTTACACTTAAATTATAGTTAATAGAATATTCAAATGAAATGTAAGGTTTGAATTCATATAAATTCTAATTTTTTGATAAACCATCTTTAGATTAGGTGTTAGCAAAAATATATAGATTTTTATCTTAATAATATTCACATAATTAAATTATCCTAAAGAATATTGCAATTTACTGCAATAGACGATTAGGCACTTGGCCACGTAAATTTTGGATTTGTAATTAACACGAGTGATATAAAATGTGATGTAATTAGTTAACGTTAACTATATTAATTAAGTGACAATTTATTTTAATTCAAAAAAATACTTATAAAAAGTATAACATTCTCATACATGTACATAATTGAACAAAACTAAGAGCATTGGAACCGTGTTAACGAACTAACATTTTGGCGCTGTTTTGGACATAGTTGAAAGCAATTGAATCGAACCGTTTTAATGATGAATGGACATTCAAGGTGAGTTCAACTCACTCAGTTCTCCCACTTATATTTTATATAAGTTGGGTTTATTTTTTATGTGCTATGGTTGCTAATTGTTGGTTGATTTGTTGAATGTTTGAATATATGCTGAATAGTTTTATATAACAGATTCAATTAAACATTCGTTTAATTTAATCAAAACCAATCGATATTTTTAACGATTATTTCCAATCGAGGTAACTTACCTTGTTGGTTACATTTATAATAATATAAACATATTAAATTTAATTGGATGCTTGAATTGTTGTTATTAGTTGACCATTATCAGTTGAATTAATATTCATGTTATTATTTCAAATAATATATTTTCACATCGAAAGTGACCTATATGTATACAGGGAAGAACAGGTTGGAGGGATCCAACTGGATTCCTCAAATTTATTGTTTTTTCCATATGACCATCATATGAACTGTTTAACCAATATTGTTGAATGATTGATTTATTGTTGATTTCTGAATCGTAATTCAACGATTTGTTTTGTTACTTACTAATGAGAAATATTGGTTGAGTAACTAGCAGCATATGTCCTATAAATCAATTATTTCATATATGTGGATTACCGTTAGGTGGATTGACGAAGATGAAGTTATAAATTTATTTTATAACTGAAGATAGATTTTGAAATACATTAATTTGAATAAAAGTTTATAAACAAGGAAATAAATAATTATTATTTATTATTTAAGTGTATAAGTAATTATTGAAAGTTTTTATAAAGAAAATTCTGATGTTAATATGATGGTAAAAAGAAATTTAATATTTATTCCAGTTAGCGATTGAAGTAAATTATTATTTTAATAAATAATAATTTAAGAGAATACTTTTGAATTGGATATATCATTTAAAAAGTAATCGAAGTTGAAATGAAATCTATTTGAATTGTGAAAGGAGTTTATGAACGTATTTTCTATTGAAACCCGAACTTCTATAACAAAGTTATAAAAGAGATTTTAAGCGAACACAATAGCTTAAATCAAATGGTTATTTAATATTTGAATTAAGTAAAAGAAACTTTAGATAAAAAGGTTTTATATTAAACCATAAATTATATAAAACGAGGTTTATAAAAAGAGAGGAGGTGTTAAAGCATTAATTTTAAATAACGTTACTTGATTAGTGAATTAAGAGAAATGAATGGAATGAAATAAGATTTTCAAAGCGGGAAATGGTTGAATGAATTTGAAAAATGGATTGTTAAAAGTGAATTTGGCATAGAAGTAAATGATAGGATTTTGGAACAAAAATCTGACTTATAAAAACAAACTGTTTAAGGAAGTAGAAGTTAAACGGATGATATTAGTTTGTAATGATAAAAAGGTTAGTGATAATTTATTATTTCCATTTAAGAAGTAATAATGTATTATTGGTGAAAATTTGAAGAATATATTGATGTTTCCAAAGTAAAGGAAACTAAAAGGGGATTGCATGGAAATATAATAATATTTTCGAGTTAAAGGGAAGTGTAAATTTAAGTTTTTAAATCGGTTTATTCTATAAGAATAAACATTGGTTATTGTTTTCAGGGATTGAAACAAAAGGGATTTCGTAACCTTGTTTTATAAGTAATAAGTTGAATTGATTTTCCAATTATAGATAATGAAGAACAATGTAGCAAATGTTTTGAAAAGAGGATTAAACGGAAATTAAATATGGTTATTGTAACACCCTGTATTTTCTATGTTTATTAAAGTAACAAATTAAAGAATACTAAATTGTAAAAGCAAGAATTAAGGGAAATGGGTTACGCCATTGCGTTCATCTCGGAATTCTGCTTGAGACAGAGTCCGAGTTTGCATGAATCAGACTATATATGAAGAAGTTATGGAGTTCAGAAGATTTCATGCTTAAAAAAAAATTTAGTAATTAAATAAACAAAACAGTTCGAATTTCAAAATCATGTGAATCAGCCGGGCGGGAAAATTCCCGCCCATAGGGGTCAACTCCCCCCGGGGGGTTGACATAGGTGTCGACCCCCCTGTAGGGGTCGACCCCCTCGCCCAGATCCAAACAGTGATGATTTTTGACTTGTTGCTGAGTCACTAGGGCATATGTGGCGATTTCTGGATAGCTCTATCTAGTCTGGACGGTTCTGATTGCTCCTAGGTTGATCTAACGGCTCACATAAATCTAAACTTCTACATAAGCAACCCCAACCCTCAACCCTAAACCACACAATTTCATTCCAAGGAGCCACCATGCTGTCCATGGTCAACCTGGCATAGCCACCATTCTTCTCCAACTAGGACGCAAACTAGAAATCAAGTTAGAAGCTACAAATCAAATCTAAATTAGAGAATCGATTGTCTACGTCAAGGGATAGCTTTTCAGTTTTAGAAAACAGATCCCAGAAAACAAGATTTTTCTTTTGTTTGTAAGTCCTGTTATTCTTTAGATGTGGACAATTAAAAGTCATGATTTGTAATAAAGCGAAAACTAGAATTGTGCCTAGTTGTAAGATAATGGTGATGCTGATTCATGTCTATTCTTGTGATGATTCTATCATATATGCCTATGAGACTATTGTGGTTTATTGGACTTACCATGTTGTATGCAAAATTGGCGATGAACCTATCATGTTATATATATAAGTTTGGTGATTCTTTCATGTTATGTTACATACAAGTTTTTAGGCTAAGTCATAAATGCCTATAAGTTTAGATCTACATCCTTATATGTTTAGATCTATGTTAATTTGATCCAATTCAAATACAAGTTCACACTTACATGCCTAATTGGATTTGTGTAATTCTATGTAAGTTCCTGTTCATATGCTTAAGATTCATGTTAATTGGATCTATAATGCAAGTTCGTTATTCTATGCCAAATTTATATGACACATGTTTAGTTAGATCCATATTATTTTATGTTGTTGGAATGGTGCATACTCCTTTCTTTTCCCTTTTGTTTATGAGTTAGGCTAAGTTGCGATCCTAACATTCTATGTGAATTATGCGAACGTATAACAGGGGTAACGTTGGGAAAAACCTTAAAAATTCATATTAATGGCATAGTTTGGCCCATAATCGTATAAATGATTAGTGGTATAAAATGACATAATTTATATACCTAAAAAATTATGAAGATGATTTAGAGGATAAATGGGGCAGGACTTGAATGGCAATAATTGTGGATAATGTATATATAAATATGAAGGGTAAATTTGTAAATTAAGTAAAAGACGAATATGCCTAACCCGAGGTTAGATTGAGTTACGGTGTAAGACTATCCGGAACCGCCCGGCACATCCAGCAACCCTAACAATATAGATCCAATGTGAGAGGTTAGTGCATTAGGCCCAAAAGAACCCAAAGTTAGATTGAGTTGCGGTGTAAGACTGCCCAGAACCGACCGGCACATCCAGCGACCACAACAATACATATATAATGTGAGTGGTTGGTGTTTTAATGAATGAATTAAAGCTAAGACAAGAATGGTAGGGTTAAGTTAGTTAAGGAAACACTTAACCAATACAACATGTTAACTAAATTGATGGGTAGGGTTAGGTTAATTTGAGAACACTTAACCATTTTAACATGTTAATTAGGAAGCCCTAGTAACGGGGACCCATTTCAGCAGTAACCCACATAGATGTATCATGGTACCCTGAACTCGGTAGGGTGGGGCACGATTAATGGGCTGATTATAAGCAGTCAAAACAACGGCGGGTGGTGCGTCAGTGTAGGTTCCGACGGAGTGCGGGCATGCACGTACTCTGGAGTGGAAAAAGCAAACACTGGGCATTAGTAGTTATACCCTGTGCATCTTGAATTGTGTTGGGTTGCCACCATAGGATTTAATACACCCCATGGTGGGACCAACACAGGTATCTACAATCAAGCATGGTCGAATGACACAAGTAGTGAATATATATGAGTAGGAGCCGATCGATAAAGGGGATCATTTATCTTGAACACATGGTGCTAGTTGGAAGACTTGTAAGTGGGTGCAGAGAAATAGTAATGAGTGCGATAGCATATTCAGTTTTATTATCTTATTTCCAGGGTGCTGTCCTAGGTTCAGTTTATTCATGTCATGATCCTTTTTCCTATTTACATGCTAAATTATCACTGGACTTACCAAACTCATGTCTGACCCCTTTTCTTTTGTCTTCTTTTCTTCCGTTTCCCCTCCCCCCAGGTCCATAGGGAGGGAATACTTCAGCTTAGTTCGGACCATTTCCAGCTTGAAGAGAGTAGATGTATTGCTTGGATTCTCTTTCCTTTGGCTATGGCTTTGGATACACTCTTATTGGGGATTTACGCTGCCTTATTGTTATTTTATGTTTCTTTATGTTTTAATCAAGACAGAAATTTTGTTGTAATGATTTGGAAGTTGGTTTGAGACAGTTGTTGTAATGTTTTGACTAAACCACGTACTTATGAAATAAATTTAGTTTTTCCGCTGTTTATATGTCTGTCTTGTAAATTATTTGTATCTTTTACCTACAATGCTCCACCGAAGTTAAGGCATTCCCTTTTGTGAGTGACTTTAACGGAGATGGAGTGTTTCACTTGGTATCAGAGCTGATGGTTGCCAGATCAGATAAAAATTTTGGAAACTAATTTTCAAAAAGAAATTTAATGAAGCATTTTCCAGAAAAAGTGTTGTTTTTATTTTAAAAGGCATAATCCCAAAAGCCATATGCACTATCTTTCTATCATTTGTTTTGAATATTTTCTTTTTTTTTTCGTTTCAGCATGTATGAGGATCTTAACCTTCTAGAGGGCATACCGGTACCTGGCTGGTTCAGAAGGTACCTGGAGGCTAGGGCTAATGACGCAGGCCCAGCAGACGTTCCTCCTCCCGCAGTTGCAGCTGCTCCTCCTCCTCGTGCAAATGCTTTCTCAAAGATATGTAGAGATTTTCGAGCCATGGGTGGAAAGAGCTTTAATGGAACTGAATCATTCGTGGAAGCAAGAAACTGGCTGAAAGAAACTAAGGATTTGTTTGTTATCTTTGAAGTGGACGACAGGCAGAAGATACAGTTGGCCGTATGGTATCTTAAAGACGAAGCCTCTTATTGGTAGGAAGTTACTAATGCTGAGAGACCCGTTGAAACTTGGGTGGATTTCAGAATGAGGTTTGAAATGAAATTCCCTCACAGGCTGAACGAAGCCTACAGATGGAGAAGTTCTTAGCTCTCAAACAGGGAAGTATGTCGGTCAAGGAATACGTCAACCAATTCAACCAGCTGGCTAGATTCAGACTGGAGTTAGTGAACACTCCACACAAGAAGGCTCTCCGTTTTGTTAAAGGGTTGAATGAACCACTGCACAGCCTAGCTAAGTCCCATATACCTATGGGTGTGACTTATGAGAGACTGGTGGACATGGCATTGTTACAGAAGGAAGACAAGGATGGCAAGAAAGAGGCAAAGGTGGAAGTACCTCAAGATAAGAAGGTGGAGGGGTCGTAGAATAAGAAGACAAATTCAAAGAAGGGAGGGAAGAACTACAAACCCCGTGACAAGAGGAAGTGTAATTTTTGTGGCATTCCTGGACATCTGATTAAGGACTGTAGAAAGAAGAAAAGGAAGTTGGGTGGTTGTTTTCAGTGCGGCGAGACATGACACATAGCTAAGGACTGCCCAAGAAAGCAAGAGCAAGGGCAGAGGACTGGATCTACTTCTGAAGGGCAGGTTCACGCTCTCATAGCACCTCCGCAACAATGAGATAGAAATATTTCTGTTGAGAGTTTAGTTTATCTTTTTGATCATCCTATTCGTACACTCTTTGATTTTGGCACATCGCACTCTTTTTTATCTACTGCTTTAGTTGAATCTCTGCACTTAGACACCAGTATAGTAGAGGATCCCTTGGTTGTTTGAAATCCAATTGGGGGCTTGGCTTATTTGTCAATGATTTGTTTAGATTTGTAAATTTCTATACTAAGCATTGGGTTTAGATGTAATGCCTATTTTTTGGGTTTCACGGGCTATGGGTTGATTCTTGGCATGGATTGGTTATCCAGTAATGGTGCCATCCTCGATTGTGAAAAGAGAATGGTTAGACTTATGACTCGCCTCGGTAACACTCTCGAAATCTCTTGTAATCCCATGAATTCTGTTATGCTTAGCTACCTAGAATCTCTTGATGCGTCTGTTGAAAACTTGCAGCCTGTTAGAGTAGTCCGTGAATACTCAGATGTATTTGAAGAGGTGAAGGGCTTACCTCCAAAGCGTGAGATAGACTTCTGCATATACCTTGTTGATAATGCAAAACCCGTAGCTCTACCCGTTAGACACATGGCTCCAAGGGAGAGGAAAGAGCTCAGCAAGCAAGTCAAAGAGCTGCTCGAAAATGGGTGCACAAGGCGGAGTATTTCTGAATGGGGTGCTCCAGTAGTATTTGCAACCAAACGCGGATGGTTCCTTTCGCCTATGCATTGACTATAGGGAGCTAAACAAGCTGACCAAGAAGAATAGGCACCCACTTCCAAGAAAAGATGACTTGTTTAATCAGCTTGTAGGTGCATCGGTTTTCTCCCAACTAGATCTGGCTACCGGGTTTCATCAACTAAGAGTAGCTGAAGATAACATTGATAAAACCGCGTTCAGAACCCCAGATAGTTTCTTTGAATGGCTTGTCATGCCTTTCGGCTTGACAAACGTACCCGCTTATTTCGTTGACTTGATGAGCAGGGTGTTCAGGAGTTCCTTAATAAGTTTGTGGTGGTCTTCGTAGACGACATTTTGATTTTCTCGAAGAATGAAGAAGAGCATGCTCTGCATTTAAGGGAAGTCATGGACACTCTTCGTGCACATCAGCGAAAGCCAAATTCTCCAAATGCCATTTCTGGAGAGAAGAAGTAAGGTTTCTTGGACATGTGGTGTCCAAAGAGGGGATAGCTATGGATCCCGCAAAAGTAGTTGCAGTGCAAGATTGGAAGGTTCCACGGAATGCAACCGAAGTCCAAAGCTTTCTCGGACTAGCGGGCTTTTACCGTAAGTTCATTAAAGACTTTGCATAAATCTCAGCCCCACTCACAAGATTGACAGATAAGAACCTAACTTTTGCTTAGGATTTGGATTGCGATGTTGCTTTCCAACATTTGAAAAGGGGCTCTTACAACAGCCCCAGTTCTTGCCTGATGGGAGAAAAATGTTTATAGTATACACGGACGCATGTGGTACAGGATTAGGCGCTGTCTTGATGCAAGAAGGCAAGGTAGTTTGTTATAGGGGGAGGCAGCTGAAGGTACATGAGAAGAACTACCCAACTCATGATTTGGAGCTAGCTGCCATTGTTTTCACTCTTAAGTCATGGCATCACTATCTACTAGGAGAAAGGTTTGAATTATTTACTGACCATAAATCAATAAAGTACCTTTTCTCACAGAAAGATCTTAACTTAAGACAACAAAGGTGGATGGAGTTCCTTGCCTCATATGTATTTGAGATTTCCTATACCCCTGGCAAGGGCAACGTGGTAGTAGACGCCATGAGTAGAAAAAAGCTGACCTTAAGTCCTCTTTTTGTAGAAAGGATAAGCTTGGAGTACATAGCAAACTTTGACTTTAGACCCTCCTTTGAATTTGTACCTGGTTTGTTAGCATCGCTAGAGGTGCGACCTACTCTTTTGGACTCAATAGGAACCGCGCAATGTGAAGACCCTCAGCTAGTTGATATGATGGATAAGCTAATTAGGGGTGAGACTTCTAGTCCCCTCAGTAGGTACTCTATCGATGATAAGGGTTGGTTGAGATGGGATGGAAGGCTATGCATCCCATAAGAAAGGGATTTGGTGAAGATAGTTCTCGAAGAAGCACACCATTCTAAGCTGACCATACACCAGGTGGAGACAAGATGTATAAAGACATAAAAAGGGTTTTCTTTTGGAATGACATGAAGAGGGATGTAGATGAGTTCGTCGCTAAGTGATTGATATGCCAGCAAGTCAAAGCAGAGCAGAAGAAGCCTGGTGGTATGCTTCATCCTCTAGAGGTCCCACAGTGGAAATGGGATAGCATTTCGATGGACTTTATTGACGGGTTTCCTAGGTCAAGAAGGGGCAATACCAGTTTTTGGGTAATAGTGGACAGGCTCACTAAAAGCGCTCACTTTATACCTGTTAAGAGTAGAAGGACCGCCTCGTCCTTAGCATCCATTTCTCTTAAATAGATAGTTCGACTCCGTGGGATACCCTCCAGCATAGTAAGCGATCGAGATCCTATCTTTACAAGCGAGTTTTGGAGGAGTTTGCAAGAGGTTGTAGGCACACAACTATGCTTAAGCACGACCTATCACCCACAAACCGATGGTCAGACGGAAAGGGTGAACAGAGTAGTAGAAGACCTCTTGAGATTGTGCATTCTTGACTTTGGAGGAACATGGGAGGATCATCTTCCTTTGGTGGAATTCGCTTACAACAATAGCTACCAAGCCACTATAGGCATGGCACCCTTCGAGGCTTTATATGGAAGACCATGCCGATCACCAACTTGTTGGTGGGAGTCTACAGACAAGCTCGTACATGGGCCGGACATAATTAGAGAAACTTCAGAGAAGGTGAAGTTGATAAGAAGACGAATGAAGCCTGCACAAGATAGACATAAGTCCTACGCAGATAAAAGAAGGACCGGCCTTGAGTTTGAGGTTGGAGATAGGGTGTTCCTTAAAGTATCTCCTTTGAGGAATGTCATTCGCTTTGGGTCCGTAGGAAAGTTGGTGCCAAGATTTGTAGGACCATTTCCTATCATTGAAAGGATTGGGATGATGGCTTACAGAGTAGAGCTACCCGAAAGACTGGCTGGAGTTCATAATGTTTTTCATGTTTCTCAACTTCGAAAGTGTTTACAAATGTCTGCGGAAGTTGTGGAGCCAAGCATACTAGAGGAAGTAGAAGTGGAATGAGAAGCAACGGTGAGGAGAGGAGAGTTCCAACTCGTATCTTAGGGACATAAGTCAAAAAGCTACGCAACCATGAAGTCAAGCTTGTTAAAGTTCAATGGAGTAACACTGAAGAAGACGCGACTTGGGAGACTGAGGACAAGATACGCGCCGCCTACCCTTTTCTTTTTTAGGGTACATCCTTGATCTCTTTTCCATAAGTTTATGCATTCTTATATCTATCTTTTAAGTATATCTCCTCGGTCCTATTCTTGATCCTTAGGTAGAAACCAATGGATGTAAACATGTATTTGAAATATGTTATGGTTGATGGTTGCAAGTGGTTGCTAGTGGTTGCTCGTGGATGCACACACACACACACATTAGGTACTAGATCGGCTCAGTCACTTTCATATTACATATGCATATATGTATTTGTATATGGATTGAAACCTGGTGTGTTATCATATGGACATTGCATTTGTATGAATGATTGTGCACTCATGTAGAAAGTATGATTAGGAATAATTGCATACATAATGGACTCATGGCACTGACAAAATTTTCATTAAGGAGATCAACTGAATCAGTAGACCGCCTGATTTTACATTAGATAAGGACATATACACATCCTATGCATACAATCATGAAAGCATTAGAAATCTTTTAAGGATAATGGATGTCGGTGTTTGATGGTTGAGTAGATGGACGATTGGATGGTAGGATATACATTCTTCTTGGCTTGAAGATTTCGGGGACAAACTCCTTTAAGGAGGGGAGAATGTAACACCCTGTATTTTCTATGTTTATTAAAGTAACAAATTAAAGAATACTAAATTGTAAAAGTGAGAATTAAGGGAAACGAGTTACGCCATTGCATTCGTCTCGGAATTCTGCTTGAGATAGAGTCCGAGTTTGCGTGAATCAGACTCTGTATGAAGAAGTTATGGAGTTCAGAAGATTTCATGTTTAAACAGAAAATTTAATAATTAAATAAACAAAACAGTTCGAATTTCAAAATCACGTGAATTAGCTGGGCGGGAAAATTCCCACCCATAGGGGTCGACTCCCCCCAGGGGGTGTCGAAATAGGTGTCGACCCCCTAAGAGGGGTGTCGACCACCCCTGTAGGGGTCGACCCCTCGCCCAGATCCAAACAGTGACGATTTCTGACTTGTTGCTGAGTCACTAGGGCATAGGTGGCGATTTCTGGATAGCTCTATCTAGTCTGGACAGTTCTGATTGCTCCTAGGTTGATCTAACGGCTCACATAAATCTAAACTTTTATATAAGCAACCCCAACCCTCAACCACACAATTTCATTCCAAGGAGCCACCATGTTGTCCATGGTCAACCTAGCATAGCCACCATTCTTCTCCAACTAGGAAGCAAACTAGAAAGCAAGTTAGAAGCTACAAATCAAATCTAAATTAGAGAATCGATAGTCTACGTCAAGGGATAGCTTTTCAGTTTCAGAAAATAGATCCCAGAAAACAAGATTTTTCTTTTGTTTGTAAGTCCTGTTATTCTTTAGATGTGAACAATTAAAAGTCATGATTTGTAATAAAGCGAAAACTAAAATTGTGCCTAGTTGTAAGATAAAGGTGATGCTGATTCATGTCTATTCTTGTGATGATTCTATCATATATGCCTATGAGACTATTGTGGTTATTGGACTTATCATGTTGTATGTTAAATTGGCTATGAACCTATCATGTTATATATATAAGTTTGGTTATTCTTTCATGTTATGTTACATACAAGTTTTTAGGCTAAGTCATATATGCCTATATATTTAGATCTACATTCTCATATGTTTAGATCTATGTTAATTTGATCCAACTCAAATGCAAGTTCACATTTACATGCCTAATATGATTTGTGTAATTCTATGTAAGTTCTCGTTCATATGCTTAAGATTCATGTTAATTGGATCTAAAATGCAAGTTCGTTGTTCTATGCCAAATTTATATGACACATGTTTAGTTAGATCCATATTATTTTATGTTGTTGGAATGGTGCATACTCCTTTCTTTTCCCTTTTTTTTATGAGTTAGGCTAAGTTACGAGCCTAACGTTCTATGTGAATTATGCGAACGTATAACGGGGGTAACGTTGGGAAAAACCTTAAAAATTCATATTATTGGCATAGTTTGGCCCATAATCAAATAACTGATTAGTGGCATAAAATGGTATAATTTATATACCTAAAAAATTATGAACATGATTTAGAGGGTAAATGGGGCATGACTTGAACGACAATAATTGTGGATAATTTACATATAAATATGAAGGGTAAATATGTAAATTAAGTAAAAGACGAATATGCCTAACCCGAGGTTATATTGAGTTACGGTGTAAGACTGCCCAGAACCACCCGGCACATCTAGCAACTGTAACAATATAGATCTAATGTGAGAGGTTAGCGCATTAGGCCTAAAAGAACCCAGGTTAGATTGAGTTGCGGTGTAAGACTGCCCAGAACCGATCGGCACATCCAGCGACCGCAACAATACATATCTAATGTGAGTGGTTGGTGCTTTAATGGATGAATTAAAGCTAAGACATGAATGGTAGGGTTAAGTTAATTAAGGCAACACTTAACCAACATAACATGTTAACTAAACTGATGGGTGGGGTTAGGTTAATTTGAGAACACTTAACCATTTTTACATGTTGATTATGAAACCCTAGTAAGGGGACCCATTTCAGCAGTAACCCATATAGATGTATCATGGTACCCTACACTAGGAAGGATGGGGCACGATTACTGGGCTGATTATAAGCGGTCAAAACAATGGCGGGTGGTGCGTTAGTGTAGGTTCCAACGGAGTGTAGACGTGCACGCACTCCGGAGTGGAAAAAACAGGCACTGGGCATCAGTAGTTATACCCTATGCATCTTGAATTGTGTCGGGTTGCCACCATAGGATTTGATACACCCCATGATGGGACAACACAGGTATCTACAATCAAGCGGGGCCGAATGGCACAAGTAGTGAATATATACGGGTAGGAGTCGATCGATAAAGGGGATCATTTATCTTGAACACATGGCGCTAGTTGAAATACCTGTAAGTGGGAGTAGAGAAATAGTAATGAGTGCGATAGCATATTCAGTTTTATTATCTTATTTACAGGGTGCTGTTCTAGGTTCAGTTTATTCATGTCATGATCCTTTTTCCTGTTTACATGCTAAATAATCACTGGACTTACCAGACTCATGCCTGACTCATTTTTCTTTCGTCTTCTTTTCTTCCGTTCCCCCTTCCCCCCAGGTCCGTAGGGAGGGAATACTTCAGCTTAGTTTGGACCATTTCCAGCTTGAAGAGAGTAGATGTATTGCTTGGATTCTCTTTCCTTGGGCTATGGCTTTGGATACACTCTTATTGGGGATTTATGCTGCCTTATTGTTATTTTATGCTTCTTTATGTTCTAATCAAGACAAGAATTTTGTTGTAATGATTTGGAAGTTGGTTTGAGACAGTTGTTGTAATGTTTTGACTAAACCATGTACTTATGAAATAAATTTAGTTTTTCCGCTGTTTATATGTCTGTCTTGTAAATTATCTGTATCTTTTGCCTATAATGCTCTACCGAAGTTAAGGCATTCCCTTTTTAGAGTGCTTTAATGGAGGTGGGGTGTTTCTGGATATTTTCTAAGGATTATAATGAAATGATTTTGAGAACATTACTATATTTAAATAAGAAGTAAATACCGTATTTTAAAATATCGAAAGAATTAGAAGTTTTAATTAACCATTCGTTAACTATTTTTAACTAAAGAGGCCAAGTGATGCTGAAAAATGAATCCATGAACTTATTTTATTTTCGTTGTTTATTTTGATAGTTAAATAATTGATTATCAAATCTGGCCAATATGACTGTTGGTACGGAAAGACCGGTATCGAATTTATATTCAAAAACCATTCCGACCAGCAAATGCGTGAAGATGAAGATTGAAGATGGAGCATTGGAGACCGTGGATCTTCATAAAGCGGGAGGATTGCTTTAAAATCTCTGGTTTAGCGGTCAGAGATACACTGTGATTCTGTCGTGGTTGAGATCTACGGATTGCAAGGACTACTCGCTACTGATCTATATGGTGATTCCTAGGATGTGGTATGAGGGTGCCTTCGGCTCATCCTGTTCCTGGATGATTTGTATGGATGAATTCCCAACAGAGTATTTCTTAAGAATCACGTACGTTGATTTTTACAAACGTATTTCTGTTAGTGGTGGAGAAGGGCACTTCTCTTAGCTTAATGACAAGAGTACTTTTGTGGACGTCAATTAGTGATTTGGTGGATTTGGCGATGAGGCATTCAAAGTGAATGGTGGCCAAATGTTCTAGAAGAATTAGAGTAAAAATAAATAATTTATGACCTCAGGCCTCATCAACCGGGAAATGGTAAAAAATCGGGTAGGTCGCATGGCTATGTGGGTCGCACTCATCAAAAGGGTATATTATTACCTGATCAGGAGAAATCAAATGCCTTCGATTGTCCCTTTTTACTTTTATATGTATGCTATCGGTTCGGTTAGCTAGCCCCCAACCGTGGTAAAGATATATTCAGTACTCTCAAGCGAAGTGAGGAGGTGGTCATGTTTAGCCTGAGTTGCAAGATGTTCTTGTTGAACCCCAATGTATTCATCTCCAGATGACATTGGCGGAAGGTGGACCTTACCATGGAAATCCATTCTCCAATAAGCACTATCGGTTTTGATTGTATACTATGTTTGTGGAGCATGAGATGCAAGCGTTCCCCTAGATTGATATGTATTTGTGTCTAGACACTATTATAATATCAGAATAAGGCATTGTTTTCAAAAATGTTTTGGGTTATCATAAGGTAAAATCCATTCGTGTTTATGTGTGGATTTGGTCTTGCGATTATCCTTTCTTTCGAAAAGATTTTGAGTTTACAATCAAATTAGATGATACCTTTAAACTTAGTGTGTTTTTCTCACTATGGTTCACCTGACTGATCCGACATTTGTAATGCTCGGGTTAGACCGGGTTTTACAGGTTTAGATTTGGATACTACGAACTTCAGAAGACGTGTTGGAGGAGTTCTGATGTATGATATATATTTGGTGTGTATTCCACTATGTGTTGTATATGAGGACAAATTATTATAACTATCTGTAACACCCCGTATTTCTGTTAACACTATAATAACAAATTAAAGAATAACTAATCTCAGATGTGAGAATTAAGGGAAACGGGTTGCGCCATTGTGTTCGTCTTGGAATTCTGGTTGAGATAGAGTCCGAGTTTACATGAATTGGACTTCGTATGAAGAAGTTATGGCCATCGGAAGTTTCAGAAAATTCAAAATAGATTTCAGAAAATTCAAATTTCAGAGTCAAACAGGCTAGGCGGGAAAATTCCCGCCAGGGCCAGGTCGACTGTAGGGTCGACCTGCCCTGACCAGGTCGACCATAGGGTCGATCTGGGGGTCGACCTGCCCCCGGGCAGATTTGATTAGTGACCTGTTAATGACTGTGTGCTGACTCATTAGGGTTTCTGATCTGCTCTG
The DNA here is from genome assembly GCA_030737875.1 of Allium sativum. NCBI lineage: Eukaryota > Viridiplantae > Streptophyta > Magnoliopsida > Asparagales > Amaryllidaceae > Allium > Allium sativum. The sequence goes on along the minus strand of CM060922.1, from coordinate 758,476,581 downwards.
ATTGGCTGGGATTAATTCTTGGTTGATCAGACGGCTTAAACTAATCCTAAACTCTATAAAACCACCTATAGACTCAAACCCTAAAATAAAAATAAAATTAGATTCATGGCCTCCATGCCGTCACCTAGCAACTCAGAATAGCCGCCACCAATTAGACAGGAAGAGAGCAAATCAAATTCAATTATATTCAACTCTAACAACGAATCTTCTTCAAAGGAAAGCTAATACAACTTCAGAACTCAGAATTCAGAACTCAAGACCTTCTTTGAGTTGTGAGTTCGATTTCTTTAATAAAATAATTAGCAATTTAATTGGATTAAGTTATGATGTGGATTATATGGATATGATGTGAATTATTGACCGCATGTTATAATTATGTTGTAATATTGTGATGTTATCATACATGTTGTAAATTCTATGATGTTATGTTGTGATCATCTTTATTGTAAAGTTACGATGTTATCATCTATGTTGTAATTCTATGATTGGCTTATGATCAAATCATCATGTTGTTCATATGCTAGTTTGGATATGTTGATTCATATGATAAATCATATGTATGTATGCAAGTTTAGATATTGATTTAGACATGAATCATATGCAAGTTAGTGAAAACTATGTATAACCTTACATGTTTCATGACATCTAGCTTATGTGAAAATTTGATCTAAAGTTAGGCTATGACATGTGTGAGTTCTATGATAAATTCTACATGCTAGCTTACATGTTTAGATGTATGTTTACACCATTGTTATGTTGCATAAATCACATATGCAAGTTTATATATGAGTATGGAATATGAATCATGTTATGTAAGTTTGTGGTTATTGCCTATGCAAGTTTACACCTTTAGATGTAGATTTATGACATACATGATTTATGCAAGTTTGTGACTATTACCTAAACAAGTTCACACCTTTAGATTTGGATTTATGACATATGTAGTTTTATGCAAGTTGTAACTTGGCCTATGCAAGTCACACATGCAAGTTCACCCCTTATGTTTAGATCTAGTGTTATTTCTATGTATGTTTTGATGTTTTCTCTTTATTTCATGAGTTAGGCTATTCGAGTCTAACGTATATTTTACGTTAAACGAACGAACGTACAACGTGGGGTAAAGGGGACAATGTTAAAAATATTTAATATTAAGAATAGGCATAAATGCCTTAAATGTCATAAAATTAATTTGTGATGAAAATTGGTATGATTTTACATACCATGAATAGATGGACATAATTGAGTCAATTATGGCCATAGTTAAATTTAGAATTTGAATAGGGAAATTAATTCAAATTGGGGAATGATTAATTAGGTGTAATTAATCGTCTAAGACACGAGGTTAGGCTCTTTTGTGGTGTAAGACTGTCGGACCCGCCCGGCAAATCCAGCTGCCACAAATGCCAATCTAATGGGGAGGTCTTAGGCATAAACTAAATGCGTAACAGTTGTAAAGACACGATGTTAGGCTCTTTTGTGGTGTAAGACTGCCCGGACCCGCCCGGCAAATCCAGCTGCCACAAATGCCAGTCTAATGTGATAGGTCTTTATAAGGTTACGATCGTAATGAATTAAGAAACACTTAACCAGATAAACATGTAGTGGGACATGAGGGGGTTAAGTGGATGCCTTGGGTGGCATGTGGAATCTAGTGGGTGCCTTGGGTGGCATTTGAAATACGATTAGAAACACTTAACCAAAATTGAAACATGTAAGTAAACATGAATAAGAAGAGGGTTAAGTGGGATGTACTAGAGGGGACCAAGCTTAGGTGGATAGCTTGTGTCAAGTAATGTGGGCCCATTTCAACCAGTAACCCATAAGTATCTTTGTGGGATCAACCCAAGTCGAGGACGGGACAAGCGTACTGGGCTTGACTGTAAGAGGCCAAAACGGGTTAGCGGTGGCAACGCAAGTCCAATGGGTTCATGTGTGCGTGTGGGCCTGGGCTGGTAGGTAAGACGTTGTTGCATCGTGTAGGTATAAGCCGTGCATTGTTGGTGGTATCGGTTGCCACTTTGGGGAGTGATACACCCCACTGTGGGGCCAGCACAGGTATCTACGAGTCAGGGAGCCAATCACATGGGGGTAGTGGGTACACCTAGTGGAGATAGGGGCAGGCGACACCTATGAAGGCAACTAGGGGTGCACGAAACAACCATTATCATTATTAAGTTTTGTAGGCGGGATCAACCTTAGGGTGACTAGTGGTGGTGCAGTATAGCAATTACCTTATAGTGGTTGTGCAGTATAGTAATTATCTTATAGTGGTTTAGGTGCGCCTTTAACGATATCGTTGTTCATCTTGTTTCCTTGTTTACTCTGTCATACCCAATTGTTCACAGTCATTTCCTTATTTTCCAACTTATGCCTTAGCCTAGTTATTTTGCTAATTATATTGTTAAAGTTATCGCACTCGCCAGACTTTATGTCTGACCCCCTTTGTTTCCTCCTCTTTTCTTCCTTCCCCCCTTCCCCCCGGTGCTCAGGGTGGAACTAGCACCAGTGGAGCTTGATTTTGGACAGTTGTATCTCTGCTTTTAGAAGTTGCTTGGATCGCTGAAGTAAAAGTTCAGCTTATCTTATTTATGGCTATTTTGTATTGGGGTTATGTCTTTCAATTTATGTACTCTGATTTATTCAAGATGGATATTATGTACTTAGACTCTGCTTTTTGATGATGTAATCAAACCTATGTGTTTACCGCTGCAATGAATAAAATTTTAAAGTTTTAGTACTGTTTATATCTGTCTTGTTGTTAAGTTTCTGTTCTATACACACTTAAAATGCTCCATGAAAATTAATGCATTCCCTTTGTGAGTGACATTAATGGACATGGGGTGTTACACGTGGTATCAGAGTTGAAGGTTACCAGAACAGATATGAATTTTGAAAAACTGTTTTTGAAAAACAACTTTTATAAAGAAGTACCTTCAAAAGTATGTGTTAAGGAAAGTATTTTCAGAGAAAAGCTTATTTTAGAAAGCATAACCCCAAGAGCCATATATATTTCCTTCGGTTCTTTTGTATTGAATCTTTCCTTTTTCGTTTCAGCATGTCTGGAATTCCCGAGATACCCGAGGGGATACCGATACCAGGATGGTTTAGGAGGTATTTGGAGACTAGGGCCACCACTGTAGGTCCAGCAAATGCTCCTCCTCCTCCTCCTAGTGTCGATACTTTTGCAAAGATATGTAAGGACTTTAGGGCAATGGGTGGAAAACCTTTTCATGGGATGGAAACATTTGTTGAAGCTCGAAATTGGCTAAAGGAGGTGGAAGAATTGTTTGGAATCTTTGAAGTGGATGATGGAAGAAAGGTCCAGTTAGTTGCCTGGCTAATGAAGGATGATGCCTCGTTTTGGTGGGAGGTCACTAACGGAGAGCGTCCAGTTGACACATGGCCAGATTTCAGACGGAGGTTTGAGGCGAAATTTCTCTCACGGGCTGAAGAGAATCTATATATGGAAAGGCTTCTAGCATTGAAGCAGGGGAATCTACCGGTGAAAGAATACGTCAACAAATTAAATCAGTTGGCAGGATTTGGCTTGGACTTGGTCAATACTCCAGAAAAGAAGGCCCTGAGATTTGTTAAGGGTTTGAACGAGCCGCTTCATGGGTTAGCTATGACCTACATCCCTATGGGGGCTACCTTCGAGAGACTAGTTGACATGGCGCTTATGTATGAAGAAGAGAAGGGCGCCAATGCTAATAAGGCAACCGAGAAGAAAGGGGATCAAAAGAAACCGCAACAACAAAAACAGAACAAGAAAGGTGGTAAAGGCAACAATGCTAAGGGAAAAAAAGATGCATTAACTGTGGGACACCCGGCCATCTAAGCAAAGATTGTAGGAAGAAAAAGAAGATTGGTTGTTTCCACTGTGGAGAAGCGGGACATCTGATTAAGGACTGCCCAAAGAAAGGGCAGGGTCTACCTCGGGAGGACAGGTACAGGCTCTTATGGCACCAGGGCAGGCAAGAGGGCAAGTTCAGGCTCTCGTGGTCCGACCGCTGCAAGAACGAGGTAGAGCAATTTCCGTTGAAAGCTTATTTTTTCTGTTTGATCATCCTGTCCATACTTTATTCGATTCTGGCACATCACATTCGTTTATCTCTACATCATTAATTGAAACACTGCACCTAGATACTAGTCTAGTTACCGATCCCTTAGTAGTCTCAAATCCTATTGGTGATTCAGCTCATCTTTCTATGATCTGTCGGGGTTTGAGAGTGTGTATCTTGGGCGTTGAGTTTGAATGCAACGCCTTTGTTCTTGGCTTCATGGGCTACGGCTTGATTCTAGGTATGGATTGGCTAATTAGATACGGGGCCATCCTAGATTGTGAAAGAAGGGTAGTTAGATTGTTGATTCGTTATGGAAATACCCTTGATATTTCTTGTGACCCTAGAGGTCCAGTAGTGCTTAGCTACCTAGAATCCCTTGACGCATCCGATGATGATTTACATTCTGTTCGTATAGTCCATGAATATGTTGATGTCTTCGATGAGGTGAGGGGTTTACCCCCAAAACGTGAGATAGACTTTCGAATATATCTAGTAGATAATGCAAAGCCAGTTGCATTGCCAGTGCGCTACATGGCTCCAAGAGAGAGAAGAGAACTCAGTAAGCAGGTGAAAGAATTGCTTGAGAAGGGGTTCATCAGACGTAGTATATCGGAGTGGGGTGCTCCAGTAGTATTTTCCACGAAGGCAGATGGGTCCTTTAGACTTTGTGTGGACTATAGAGAACTCAATAAGCTTACTAAGAAGAATAGATACCCACTGTCGAGGATTGACGATCTCTTCGATCAGTTAGTTGGCGCCTCAGTGTTTTCGCAGTTGGACTTAGCCACGGGTTTCCATCAGTTGAGAGTGGCTGAGGATAGCATATACAAGACTGCCTTTAGGACTCCAGACGGTTTCTTCGAGTGGCTTGTGATGCCCTTCGGTTTGAAAAACGCCCCCGCATACTTTGTTGACTTGATGAGTAGGGTGTTTAGGGAGTACCTTAATAAATTCGTGGTAGTCTTTGTGGACGACATCTTGATCTTTTCTAAGAGCGAGGAAGAGCATGCCCTACATCTTAGGAAAGCGTTGGAGACCCTTCGAGCGCATAGCCTTAAAGCTAAATTTTCTAAATGTCACTTTTGGAGGAAGGAAGTGTGATTCTTAGGGCACGTGGTTTCCAAAGAAGGGATAGCTGTGGATCCCGCGAAGGTAGTGGCCATCCAAGATTGGAAGATTCCTAAAAATGCAACCGAGGTGAGGAGTCTCTTAGGGTTGGCTAGCTACTATAGGAAGTTTATCAAAGACTTCGCAAAGATATCAGCCCCATTAACACGCTTGACGAAGAAGAACCTAGTTTTCACATGGGACGTAGATTGTGATGATGGTTCCAACGTTTAAAGAGAGCTTTGACCACAACCCCCGTCTTAGTGTTGCCAGATGCGAGTAAACCATTTACCGTTTATACCGATGCTTGTGGGACAGGACTAGGCGCAGTTTTAATGCAGGAGGGAAGGGTAATAGCCTATAGTGGAAGGCAGTTGAGAGTGCATGAGAGAAATTACCCTACAAGTGACCTAGAGTTGGCCGCTATTGTTTTCGCGCTTAAGTCTTGGCGCCATTATCTTCTTGCAAAAAATTCTAATTATTCACTGACCACAAATCGCTAAAATACTTGTTCTCTTAGAAGGACTTGAACTTAAGGCAGCAAAGGTGGATGAAATTCTTAGCATCCTACGATTTCGAGATAGCATATACCCCTGGCAAGGGTAACGTGGTAGCAGACGCCTTAAGTAGGAAAAGGTTGTCCTTGAGTCCGTTGTTTGTTGAGCGGCGAAGCTTAGAGTTCATCTCTACGTTTGACTTTAGACCTTCCATTGACTTTGTACCCGGTATGGTAGCATCCTTAGAGGTCAGACCTACGCTTTTGGGATGAATTAGTGAGGCACAGCGAGATGACCCACAGTTGGTTGAGTTGGTAGAGAAGCTCAAAAGAGGGGAGTCATCGAGCCATCTCAGTAGGTATACCCTAGATGATAAGGGTTGGTTACGTAGGGACGGTAGACTTTGTGTACCACGGGACGAGAATTTGAGGAAGACCATTCTTGATGATGACATCGTTCGAAGATGACCATCCATCCCGGCGGGGACAAGATGTATATGGACATGAGACGAGTTTACTTTTGGGCCGGCATGAAGAGGGATGTGGCTGAGTTTGTCGCTAGATGCTTGGTGTGTCAACAAGTAAAAGCAGAGCAAAAGAAGCCCGGTGGGTTGCTTCACCCATTGGAGGTCCCACAATGGAAGTGGGAAAGTGTCTCGATGGACTTTGTTGATGGGTTACCGAGATAGAGAAAGGGTAATATGGGAATTTGGGTCGTGGTAGACAGACTTACTAAGAGCACCCATTTCATTCCCGTGAAGAGTAAGAGGACTGCTCCATGGTTAGCCTCCGTATACATTCGAGAGATAGTTAGTTTGCACGGTGTTCCTTCTAGCATAGTGAGCGACTGCGATCCTATCTTCACTAGCGAGTTTTGGAAGAGCTTGGAAGAGGCGGTAGGGACTCAGTTATGTTTGAGCACTGCATATCATCCTCAGACGGACGGCCAGACCGAGAGGGTGAATCGTATTCTAGAGGATCTATTGAGGTAGCGTGTCTTAGACTTCGGAGGTACATGGGAGGAACATCTTCCGTTGGTAGAGTTCGCATTTAATAATGGCTTTCAGTCTAGCATTGGCATGGCACCTTTCGAGGCTCTTTATGAACAACCGTGTCTTTCGCCTACATGTTGGTGGGAGTGTATAGATAAGATCTTGCTTGGGCCCGATATGATTAGAGAGACTTCGGAAAAGATCAATCTGATTCGAAGGAGGATGAAGACAGCGCAAGATAGGCATAAATCTTATGCGGACAAGAGGAGGTCAGATCTTGAGTTTGATATTAGGGGCATGGTCTTTGTCAAGGTGTCTCCATTACGGAATGTCGTTCGCTTTGGGTCCGTTAGGAAGTTAGCACCAAGGTTCATAGGGCCATTTCCTATTAAGGAGAGGATTGGACAGATGGCGTATAGAGTGGAGTTGCCCGAGAGACTTAGTGGTGTGCACGATGTATTCCATATATCACATTTGAGGAAGTGCTTGCATGAGACCGCGGAAGTGGTGGAGCCGAGCTTGCTTAGAGAGGTGGAGATCGAGCGTGATGCGACGATTCGACAAGCTCCTACGTGCATTCTTGGGTCGGAGATTAAGAAGTTGAGAAATCGAGAGGTCAGACTAGTCAAAGTGCAATGGGGAGATGACGAGAGCAACGCTACTAGGGATACGAAAGAGAAGATGCGTTCATTGTACCCTTTTCTTTTCGAGAGTATGTCTTTTAATTTCTCCTTTATCGCTTAGCTTGTGCTTGTCTTATCTTTAGTATGTCCTCTCGCTTGTATCTTTGACCTTTAGATAGGGTAATCCTATGGTTGAAACATGTGTTTGAGACATGTTATATGTGATGGATGCATGTGGATGCAAGTGTTTGCTAGTGGTTGCTCGCGGATGCATATACACACACTTTAGGCACTAGATCGGCTCAGTCACTTCATATTGCATATTGCATAAAAATGTGTGTGCATATTTAAGTTAATGGATGTATAATGGCTGTACTATCATATGGATGCTGCATTTTGGTGAATGGTTGTGCACACATGTAGAAATAATATGTATCGATAGGATTCTTTCGCATACATAATGGACGCATGACACTATCATGGTTTGCATTAAGGAGGTCAGCTGAATCAGTAGACCGCCTGATTTTGCATTAGATAGAGAACATATACACACGCTTCTTGCATATGTTCATATAGCATTAGGAATTTTATAAGGACAATGGATGCCTATGTTTGATGGTTGAGTAGATGGTTGTTTGGATGTTAGGATATGCATTCTACCTAACTTGGAGATTTCGGGGGCGAAATCCTTTAAGGAGGGGAGAATGTAACACCCCATATTTCTGTTAACACTATAATAACAAATTAAAGAATAACTAATCTCAGATGTGAGAATTAAGCGAAAACGGGTTACGCCATTGTGTTCGTCTCAGAATTCTGGTTGAGATAGAGTCCGAGTTTGCGTGAATTGGACTTCGTATGAAGAAGTTATGGCCATCAGAAGTTTCAGAAAATTCAAAATAGATTTTAGAAAATTCAAATTTCAGAGTCAAACAGGCTAGGCGGGAAAATTCCCGCCAAGGCTAGGTCGACCTGCCCTAGCCAGGTCGACCATAGGGTCGACCTGCCCCCCCAGGCAGATTTGATTAGTGACCTGTTAATGACCGTATGCTGATTCATTAGGGTTTCTGATCTGCTCTGATTGGCTGGGATTAATTCTGGGTTGATCGGACGGCTTAAACTGATCCTAAACTCTATAAAACACCTATAGACTCAAACCCTAAAATCAAAATAAAATTAGATTCATGGCCTCCATGCCGTCACCTAGCAACTCAGAATAGCCGCCACCAATTAGAGAGGAAGTAAGCAAATCAAATTCATTTCTATTCAATTCTAACAACGAATCTTCTTTAAAGGAAAGCTAATACAACTTCAGAACTCAGAATTCAGAACTCAAGACCTTCTTTGAGTTGTGAGTTCGATTTCTTTAATAAAATAATTAGCAATTTAATTGGATTAAGTTATGATGTGGATTATATGGATATGATGTGAATTATTGACCGCATGTTATAATTATGTTGTAAAATTGTGATGTTATCATACATATTGTAAATTCTATGATGTTATGTTGTGATCATCTATGTTGTAAAGTTACGATGCTATCATCTATGTTGTAATTCTATGATTGGCTTATGTATAATCAAATCATCATGTTGTTCATATGCTAGTTTGGTTATGTTGATTCATACGATAAATCATATGTATGTATGCAAGTTTAGATATTGATTTAGACATGAATCATATGCACGTTAACGAAAATTATGTATAACCTTACATGTTTCATGACATCTAGTTTATGTGAAAATTTGATCTAAAGTTAGGCTATGACATGTGTGAGTTCTATGATAAATTCTACATGCTAGCTTACATGTTTAGATGTAAGTTTACACCATTGTTATGTTGCATAAATCACATATGCAAGTTTATACATGAGTTTGGAACATGAATCATGTTATGTAAGTTTGTGGTTATTGCCTATGCAAGTTTACACCTTTAGATGTAGATCTATGACATACATGATTTATGCAAGTTTGTGACTATTACCTAAACAAGTTCACACCTTTAGATTTGGATTTATGACATAAGTAGTTTTATGCAAGTTGTAACTTTGGCTTATGCAAGTTTTAGATGTAGAACATCATTCACACATGCAAGTTCACCACTTATGTTTAGATCTAGTTTTATTTCTATGTATGCTGTGATGTTTTCTCTTTATTTCATGAGTTAGACTATTCGAGTCTAACGTATATTTTATGTTAAATGAACGAATGTACAACATGGGGTAAACGGGATAATATTAAAAAGATTTAATATTAAGAATAGGCATAAATGCCTTAAATGGCATAAAATTAATTTTTGATGAAAATTGGTATGATTTTACATACCATAAATAGATGGACATAATTGAGTCAATTATGGCCATAGTTAAATTTGGAATTTGAATAGAGAAATTAATTCAAATTGGGGAATGATTAATTAGGTGTAATTAATCGTCTAAGACACGAGGTTAGGTTCTTTTGTGGTGTAAGACTGCCCGGACTCGCCCGGCAAATCCAGCTTCCACAGATGCCAGTCTAATGTGGGAGGTCTTAGGCATAAACTAAATGCGTAACAGTTGTAAAGACACGAGGTTAGGCTCTTTTGTGGTGTAAGACTGCCCGGACCCGCACGAAAAATCCAGCTGCCCCAAATGCCAGTCTAACGTGAGAGGTCTTTATAAGGTTACGGTCTTAATGAATTAAGAAACACTTAACCAGATAAACATGTAGTGGGGCATGAGGGGGTTAAGTGGGTGCCTTGGGTGGCATGTGGAATCTAGCGGGTGCCTTGGGTGGCATTTGAAATACGATTAGAAACACTTAACCAAAATTGAAACATGTAAGTAAACATGAATAAGAAGAGGGTTAAATGGGATGTACTAGAGGGGACCAAGCTTAGGTGGATAGCTTGTGTCAAGTAATGGGGGCCCATTTCAACCAGTAACCCATAAGTATCTTTGTGGGCTCGACCCAAGTAGAGGACGGGACACACGTACTGGGCTTGACTGTAAGAGGCAAAATGGGTTAGCTGTGACAACGCAAGTCCAACGGGTTCATGTGCGTGTGTGGGCTCGGGCTGGTAGGTAAGACGTTGTTGCATCGTGTAGGTATAAGCCGTGCATTGTTGGTGGTATCGGGTTGCCACTTTGGGTAGTGATACACCCCACTGTGGGGCCAACACGGGTATCTACGAGTTAGGGAGCCGATCGCATGGGGGTAGTGGTTACACCTAGTGGAGATAGGGGCAGGCGACACCTATCAAGGCAACTAGGGGTGCACGAAACTACCATTATCATTATTAAGTTTTGTAGGCGGGATCAACCTTAGGGTGACTAGTGGTGGTGCAGTATAGCAATTACCTTATAGTGGTGGTGCAGTATAGTAATTATCTTATAGTGGTTTAGGTGCGCCTTTAACGATATCATTGTTCATCTTGTTTCCTTGTTTACTCTGTCATACCCAATTGTTCACGGTCATTTCCTTATTTTCCAACTTATGCCTTAGCCTAGTTATTTTGGTAATTATATTGTTAAAGTTATCGCACTCGCCAGACTTTATGTATGACCCCCTTTGTTTCCTCCTCTTTTCTTCCTTCCCCCCCAGGTGCTCAGGGTGGAACTAGCACCAGTGGAGCTTGATTTTGGATAGCTGTATCTCTGCTTTTAGAAGTTGCTTGGATCGCTGAAGTAAAAGTTCAGCCTATCTTATTTATGGCTATTTTGTATTGGGGTTATGTCTTTCAATTTATGTACTCTGATTTATTCAAGATGGATATTATGTACTTTGACTCTGGTTTTTGATGATGTAATCAAACCTATGTGTTTACCGCTGCAATGAATAAAATTTTAAAGTTTTAGTACTATTTATATCTATCTTGTTGTTAAGTTTCTGTTCTATACACACTTAAAATGCTCCCTGAAAGTTAATGCATTCCCTTTGTGAGTGACATTAATGGACGTGGGGTGTTACACTATCCAGATGTATTGATGTACTCTGATGAATGTAAGTATTTTTAAAACTCTTAGTAAATATTTATTTCCATATTATATTTTGTTCCGCTGTGATGTGAGACTCTGTGTTGTGTAGTTTCTTCTTCTCATTCTTTTATTCTTAACTTACTTTCTTATCTCTCCCTCTAACATCTTTCTATTAACATTCTAGTGTTTTCAGTGCTTAAAAGGTCGGCATGTTGTACGTTAGGTGTATTTATGTCAATTTTCGGGGTCGGAAATCTCCTGGGCCATTACAATGGTATCAGAGAGTAAGGTTTGGTAATAACCTTGGTTCTGTCATGTAACTAAATAGAGATTGGGTTAATATTACCCTAAATTGAGTTTGAATGTATATATGAGAGAGCGTATTTGTAGATTTTATACAAATATTTTGTATTGTGTTCAAGTTGAACTGGTAATTGACACAATATTGTTTTGTAAAGAGGGTAAATGAAATAATTTTACCTAAATTATATTATGTATAAAAAAGGAATAATTTTTTAGGTCATTGTGATATTGACTTGTTCGTTTGATTAATTTGGATGGAATTCGAATTTGAAATGGTTTAACATAACATAAGATTTCATATATTAAACTGGTAAATGAGACTTCATTATGGAATTGAATGTACTAGAATATAACTAATGAAAGTTAAATATAAATAAGTAAATCAAAGTTTAACTTGGAACTAAGTTAAAAAAAACAAAATGAATTAGATAAATAATTTTTGAATTAAAATCAGAATCGGGATTATTAAATGGAAGAAAACTAATTAAAAGATCAATTTGTTGATCGAATGTAAATTGAGACTTAATTTGGTTAAGTAAATTAATGAGTGAATTAAATTTGTTTTTTTTAAACTAGATTGATTGGATAATAAAATTCATCAACAGTAAAAGAAGTTGAATGAATTAAAAGCTAAAGGAAATGAATTCTAATAAAATGAATTTGAATAGAATCAAATATGAAATGAAATTAAATGATTTAATCTTGTATTTGTTATTACATTAGAAATGGAATAATTAGTGCAGGTTGGAAGAAGAAAGAGCTGATAGTTATTTTGCTTGGTTATTGGAGTTGGATTGCTCGACAAATAGGTAAACCTTAATATTTATGTTTGGTTGTTGATTTTATACCCTGAGTTAGGTAGCCGCTTAGCTTTTATTTTCTTTGGATTGATATGAGGCTCGGAGTGGCATTTGTAGTTGTACCGAGTGAACCGAGCAGAGGAGATGCTGGCGAATTTTTCATAAATTATTTTAAAACTTAGAATATTTTTTATAATAATTTTAAAAGTTATTTTGAAATTAATTGGGCTTGGAGCATTCTTCTTATTTAGTAATTTTGGGGACGAAATTCTCTTAAGGAGGGAAGAATGTAATGACCCGTATTTTTCAGTCATTTGAATTTGAATATTTAATCTTGTTTAAATATTTTAATTGAAATATTAATCGCTTTTCAAAATTAAATTTGTTTATTAAACGACAATTGAACTGTTAAATTTATATTTAATATAAAACGAGCTCATAACGTCGCAGTAGTTCATAATTTATGATTTGAACTTCAATTGAAAATACAGAATCCATTTAAAGTCAGAATTTTGTGAAACAAAAAACGTTAGAATCGATTTGATAATAATTTCCTAATGAAAGAGAAAATTTTAGATTTCATATTATAGATTGTAAGTTATGGGTAAATCAAAGTTTTAAACAGTCGCTATGGAAATCGTTTTTATTTTATAAATTTAAAGAAGCAATTTTTATATAATTCGAATATCGTTTAACCCGAAATTGTAGATGTTGAGTTGTAATTTCATATTGGTCAAATTGGAAGTGATATATTTTTACATTCGAATATATATATTAATAATGATTTATTATTATTAAATTTAATGGTTTTCGAATTTATTTATATTTTATCGAATAATCATAGAAGTCGTAGGAATAACCGTTTTTCAAACAACCTCCGTTTCCGACGAAACAAATTTTATTGGAGTACGTGTAATTAGTTATTGCTAGATTTCCAATTTGGGGCCAATTGGAGTTGTTTTGTCAATATGCGATATTTTAAACATGAACCGATGAATATATTGAAATTTAAATAACACCGCTGTTCAAACGAAATCGGAATTAAACGAAATTAATTTCTTTAGGACCAGAATGACTAAACATAGCAGTGTGTCTGTTTTCATTATGTTTGGAGTTGATGTATGGCACTGTGTATATTTGTACAACATTAAATAGCTGTGAAAATTTAAACTAATCATACTGAAATAAAAATATCTACTCTAAATAAACCCACATGCTACTAATCTAAATCAAGTGCAGCCTACCCCAAGTATTTCATTTCAATCGATCTAAAATGTAAATGCTGCCACCCTATATTATACACACACATGTAGCATCCTATAGTTGAAAAAGACAATACAGTGGACTTATGAAATGAAATCGTGCAGCATTTTTTCTTATTTCACTCCTATTAACTTAAATAAGGTACCATCCTACCTAATCTTCACATTTAAGCAACCCACGCAAGTACCAACGTAAACCCACCCTATTTTCTTTCCAGCAGACTATATTGTGGAAAACAACACCTACCATGTACTACATACCTTGATGCCCACGTATTCCATCTGTATAAATACAAGCTTTGACGACTACTTCTCATTCCTTTTCTAGAGTTTTAAAACAAAAAACTTCCCACTCTGATAATACAAACTCACAGCTCCACTAATAAATTTAAACAAATTCTTGCCTCACCTAAAAGGAAGAAACACACAAGCCTTTATTTCCTCTTAAGCCGAAAAATCCATGAACAGATAAATCTATAACTCCTCAACATTGAAGCTTTTGATGATGCGTAGTAGGTGGGGTGGCGATGGCGGTTCCCTGGTGATGGATGTGGCGAAGCGTGGCCGAAGCAGAGAACGAGCGAGTTGGTACTGTGTGCGGTTTCAGATCGAACAGTAGGAGGAGTAGGAAGCAGTGCATTTTCAGGACGTCTCGACGAGGGGATCCAAGGACGATGCAGGGTTGCAGAGAAGAAGTCAGGAACGATGCTTAGGTCATCAGAAACTATGGGTTGCGTGGCAGGTCGGTGCATGCAACGGGGAAATGTGGTCACCGGAATCTCGGCACAAATGGGTTCGTTTATAACAGCTGTGGCGTCAAAACTAATATATGCGGTGGTGATGCTATGACATCAAGAGGTAATGGCATATGGGTGAGGTGGCACGATGGTGCCTAGGCGGGGCCAGTAGGTGCTCCGGTGGGTGAGGAAACAGGCGGCGGTGTAGAGTGATGTCACAGTGAAGAGTGGATGAAGCTTGCGACATGAAAACAAGTGAGAGTAGGAGATGTACAGTAACAAGAAATAAGCCTAATCATATGTTAAATAGCCTAATTAAGTGGTTAATATGCCTGGGAGGATTTTGAATTTGCTTAATCCTATTACGTGTCAAAATTTTATTTTAAATGTGCCCAACTATTTGAACAATAGCCTATTTCTGAATCATACCTAATCCATTTCTACTAACATGCCTAATTAAGCTTTATACAGCCTAAACAAGTTTATTACTTTGCCTAATCCGATTTTAGAAGCATGCCAGCCCATTTTTACATACCTGGTCACATTCGAAACGGCTAATTGTGTTTAGTGTGCCTAAACTAATTCTTACATGGCTTAAATAAGTGATTAACCTATCTGTATAATACATTGTGCCCACTTGTATAAAATAACACATGGCCTGGGATGTTTTTATATATGCCATATGTACATTTAGTTACTAGTATATAAAGTGCCTAGGTAATACAACATATCGTTTCCATGTTTGTTTTTATGACATTTAACTAAACCTCATTGACTTAAAAACTAAATTTTATAAATTAGTTTTTGTTAATAGAAGATATGTACTAACACTAAGTATATACCCCCTATTTTTCCTACAACATATTGAACGTAATTTTAATTATGAATGGTTTATCAAATATTTAATTTATTAATGTGAGTTAAATTTACACTTAAATTATATTTGACGGAATGTTCAAATGAAATGTAAGGTTCGAATTCATATAAATTCCAATTTTTTGATAAACCATCTTCATATTAGGTGTTAGCAAAAATATATAGATTTTTATCTTAATAATATTCATATAATTAATTTATCCTAAAGAATATGATAATTTACTGCAATAGACGATTAGGCACTTGGCCACGTAAATTCTGGATTTGTAATTATCACAAGTGATATAAAATATGATGTAATAGTTAATGTTAACCATAATAATCAGGTGATAATTTATTTTAATTCAAAACCAATACTTATAAAAAGTATAACATTCTCATATATGTACATAATTGAATAAAACCAGGAGCATTGGAACCGTGTTAACGAACGTAACATTTTGGAGCTGTTTTGGACAGAGTTGAAAGCAACTGAATCAAACCGTTTTAACGATGAATGGACACTCAAGGTGAGTTCAACTCACTTAGCTCTCCCATTTATATTTTATATAAGTTGAGTTTATTATTTGTGTGCTATGTTTATTAATTGTTGGTTGATTTGTTGAATGTTTGAATATATGCTGAATATTTTTATATAACTGATTCAATTAATGTTCATTTAATTTAATCAAAACCAATTGTTATTTTTAACAATTATTTCCAATCGAGGTAACTTACCTTGTTGGTTACGTTTATAATAATATAAACGTATTAAATTTAATTGGATGCTTGAATTGTTGTTATTAGTTGACCATTATCAGTTGAATTTATTATTCATGTTATTATTTCAAATAATATATTATCACATCGAAATTGACCTATATGTATACAGGGAAGAACAAGTTGTAGGGATCAAATTGAATTCCTCAAATTTATTGTTTATTTCCATATGACCATCATATGAACTGTTTATCCAATATGATTGAATGATTGATTTATTGTTGATTTCTGAATTGTAATTCAATGATTTGTTTTGTTATTAACCAATGGGCAATATTGGCTGTGTAATTGGCAGCATATGACCTATAAATCAATTATTTCATAAATGTGGCTTACCATTAGGTGGATCGACAGAGATGAAGTTATAAAATTTATTTTATAACTGAAGATAGATTTTGAAATCTATTAATTTGAAATCTATTAATTTGAATAAAAGTTTATAAAAAAGGAAATAAGCAATTATTATTTATTAATTTAAGTCTATTAGTAATTATTGAAAGGTTTTATAAAGAAAATTCCAATGTTAATAAGATGGTATAAAGAAATTTGATATTTATTCCAATTAACCACTGAAATTAATTATTATTTTAATAAATAATATTTTAAGAGATTACTTTTGAATTGGAAATATCACTTAAAAAGTAATCGAAGTTGAAATGAAATCTAATTGAATAGTGAAAGGAGTTTATGAATAGATTTTATATTAAAACCCAAACTTTTTTAACAAAGTTATAAAAGAGATTTTTAAGTGAGTACGATAGCTTAAATCAAATGGTTACTTAATATTTGAATTAAGTAAATGGAAATTGAGATAAAAAGGGTTTCTATTAAAGCATAATTATATAAAACGAGGTTTATAAAAAGAGAGGAGGTGTTAAACATTAATTTTAAATTAACATTACTTGATAATGGAATTAAAAGAAATGAATGGAATTGAAATAATATTTTCAAAGTGGGAAATGGTTGAATGAAATAGAAAAATGGGTTGTTTAAAGTGAATTTGGTAAAGAAGTAAATAATAGGATTTTGGAACAAAAATCTGAGTTATAAAACAAATTGTTTAAGGAAGTAGAAGTTAAAAGGATGATATTAGTTTGTAATGATAAAAAGTTTAGTGATAATTTATTATTTCCATTTGAGAAGTAATTATGTATTATTGGTGAAAATTTGAAGAATATATTGATGTTTCCAAAGTAAAGGAAATTAAAAAGGGATTGCACGGAAATATAACGATATTTTTGGGTTAAAGGGAAATGTAAAGTTGAGTTTTTAAATCGGTTTATTCTTTAAGAATAAGAATTGGTTATTGTTTTCAGGGATTGAAACAAAAGGGATTTCGTAACATTGTTTTATGAGTAATAAGTTGAACTGATTTTCCAATTATAGATAATGAAGAATGATGTAGAAAATGTTTCGAAAAGAGGGTTAAACGGAAATTGAATATGGTTATAAGATATTTTTCTAAGGATCATAATGAAATGGTTTTGAGAACATTAGTATATTAAAATAAGAAGTAAATACCGTACTTTAAAATATTGAAAGAATTAGAAGTATTATTTAATCATTTGTTAATTATTTTTGATTAAAGAGGCCAAGTGATGCTTAATACTGAATCAATGAACTCATTTTATTTTCACTGTTTATTTTGACAGTTAAATAACTGATTATCAAACATGGCCAATACGATTGTGGTATGGAAAGACCAGGATCGAATTTATATTCGAAAACCATTTCGACCAGCAAATACATGAAGATGAAGATTGCAAATGGAGCATTAAAGACCATGGATCTTCATAAAGCAGGAGGATTGCTTAGAATCTCTAGTTAAGCGGTCAGAGATACACTGTGATTCTGTCGTGGTTGAGATCTACGGATTGCAAAGAATACTCGCTACTGATCTATATGGTGATTCCTAGGATGTGATAGGAGGGTGCCTTCGGCTCATCTTGTTCCTGGATGACTTGTATGGATGAATTCCTGACAGAGTATTCCTTAAGAATCACGTACGTTTATTTTTACAAACGTATTTCTGTTAGTGGCGGAGAAGGGCACTTCTCTTAGCTTAACGACCAGAGTATTTTTGTGGACGTCAACTAGCGATTTGGTAATCTGACGATTTGGCATTCAAAGTGAATGGTGGCCAGATGTTCTAGAAGAATAAGAATAAAAATAAATAAATAATTTATGACCTCAAGCCTCATCAACCGAGAAATGGTAAAATAATCGGGTAGGTCGCATGGCTATGTGGATCACACCCATCAAAAGGGTATATTATTACCTGATCTGAAGAAATCAAATGCCTTCGGTGGTCCCTTTCTATTTTTATATGTATGCTATCGGTTCGGTTGGTTGGCCCCCAACCGTGGTAATGATATATTCGGTACTCTCAAGCGAAACGAGGGGCCAGTCATGTTTAGCCTAGGTTGCAAGATGTTCTTATTGAACCCCAATGTATTCATCTCCAGAGGTACATTGTCGAAAGGTGGTTGCATATACCTTACCATGAAAATCCATTCTGTAATAAGCTTTCGCGGTTTTGGTTGTATACTATTTATGTGGAGCGGGAGATGCAAGCGTTTCGCTAGATGATATTTATTTGTGTTTAAACACTATAATAATATCATAATAAGATATTATTTTCAAAAATGTTTTGGGTTATCGTAAGTTAAAAACCGTCCGTGTTTATGTGTGGATTTAGTCTTACGATTATCCTTTCTTTTGAAAAGATTTTGACTTTAAAATCAAATTGGATGATACCTTTAAACTTAGTATGTTTTTCTCACTCTAGTTCACCAGACTGATCCGGTATTTGTAATGCTCGGGTTAGACCAGGTTTTACAGCTTTAGATTTGGATGCTGCGAACTTCAGAAGACGTGCTGAAGGAGTTCAGACATATGATATATATTTGGTTTGTATTATGTTGTAAATGAGGACAGGTTATTATAACTGTCCAGATGTATTGATGTACTCTGACAATTGTAGGTATTTTAAAAACTCTTAGTAAAGATTTATTTCCATATTATATTTTGTTCCTTGTGATGTGAGACTCCGTGTTGTGTTGTTTCTTCTCCTCATTCTTCTATTCTTAACTTTCTTTCTTATCTCATCTTCTAACATCTTTCTATTAACGTTCCGGTGTTTTTGGTGCTTGAAAGGTCGACATGTTATATGTTAGGTGTATTTATGTCGATTTTCAGGGTCGGAAACTCCTAGGTCGTTATAGGAAGTATGGCCAAACTCCTGGCTCAGTATTCATCGACTTGAATCCCTGAATTGCCACTTTCAGTTCGATGTTCTTCGTATCAACATCTTGGGTTCGACTAACTCGGGTTAGAGCAACTCTGGCATTTCATATTTGGGATCATCATGGGATTTTCGTATCCCACACATGGTTCTAGATTTCTGAAGTAGATTTCATATCCATGGAATCATGGTGAGAAAAGGCTAAGGTATGGGATGCGAATACTTTTTCGTATCCCGGGATTCTTCTTTGAGAATTCGTATCCCATTCAAGGATAAGAAATACGGCTTTGGCATTTGCAACTTGGTTAAGTCATGTGGTACAAAATGATCATTTCCTTTCTGATATGGATATGTGTATTCAACAATAGGATACAAAGACGAAGTGGTATTTTTGGTTGATTCTTCTAACTCTAGGAGTACAAAATGCTGATTTTGTTCGGGATGGAAAAAAATTCCGTACCTGCGGTTATCCGCGGGTAAAATCCATCATGGACATGAAACTGATAGTCAAATGGGTATCTATGAATAAAATAAACGGGTATTTTTAATATCCGTTAATTAATGGGGCGGGTACAGATAGTAAGATATCCATGTCCATGGGTACTCTTGCCTGTATTGAATGTGATTTATTATCAATAGTCAATACAAAAAAACATTGTTGTTGGCTGTTCAGTATTTGTGTGCATGCCTTTATTCAACAATTTATAACTGGCTGTTGATATTTTGATGGATACTTCTGTTGTTGTCTTTTCTTCTCTGGATGTTGGTTTAAATATATATTGGTATTTTGAGGTTAGCATTTGAGTATTGGTCTAATTTGTTTTTTTTTTACCAAATGTACTTTTGAATAATTTCAATAAACGACTAAAAAATAAATTGAATAAATATAACGGATACCCACGAATACCCGCCATTACCCGCAACTTGTTTAAAACCCGTTTAATGGGTACCCGTGTGGGTATAAGGCGGGCACGGGGCAAAAAATCACCCAACGGGACGGGTGATGGGGTGGTACTTCCCGCGCCTGCCCCGCCCCATTGCCATCCCTAGATTTTGTTTCTAGCATTGGGGATATGAGATCTCTTTCGTATCTGGAAACTTCGGAGGAAATGTTCCGGGTTTCACTAACTTTTAAGATACAAAAAGATACTTCATATCATGCAATATGAAGATGAATTGGTTTGGATTGGAAGTGCTTCGGCATGAAGCAGTGGAAATTGGCTAAGTACTCAGGATTCAGACCGATCCTCGTATATGTACTAGTCTCAGGTATATAGTATTAGGGATACAAATTTTCGTATCTATCCCCTTCCCTATAAATACCCCATATATTGGTTATTTTTAGGATCTTTTGGCTGTTTAGTTATGCACGTGAGAAGTTTGATTTTGGAGCATTTTAATGGCTACCTACATGAAGGTCTCTTGGACTTATAAACTCCACATAGAAATTTTCTCACAACACTTTTGCATTTGGACTAACTCTTGGTTTCGTTCTTGGACATTGGGGCGTGCTTAGAACTTTTTGGACTTAGGAGGATATTAATGGCTGTTTGAGCCTTGTAGGGAATTTGAAAATACTTTGTCATTCTCTGTTCATAACTTTGTAAAACCCAAAAGCATCAGATTTGGATTACGTCTTGTAACTATAATGACAATGGTCAATAGTTACAACAAAGTGGACATAGGAGTTAGTGTCGAACCACTATAAATTCAGTGTTATTTACTTTTCTGCATCTCTGTGACTAGATTTAATATTAAACCAGCCCATCTCATTGAGTGTTGGCGTATGTTGAACAATTTTTCACGTAAACAGTCTTAATGATCAATACATGTCTAATATCATACTTTATATACCATATATCTTGACAAAACATTAGCGTCTATCTTTTTTGTGATCACGTATTTTCTTGTTGTCAAAATAAATACCTAGGAGACTAACAACTACCATGACCACCCTTGGCCGCTAAAAATTCTAAAATAACCGATAAAAATCACCATTTCATACTCGTCGAGATCACACTAATATTCGACTCACTATTGTTATAGGACAGTATGTAATGTCCCAATTTCCCGGCCATCGAAAGTCGACACTAAATACAACCACAATAATTTAATGTCAAATATCCAATCATTGAAAATGTAGATTGTTAGGGTAAAAAGAAAAGTAAAGAAAGAAAAGAAAAGAAGAAGCATAGAATCTCACAGCAGAAACGATAACATATAATAATAATAATAATAATAATAATAACAACAACGACAAATCAACTGTCACTCCAAGATACAACGTATATCAGAGTTAAATACAAGTCCCGTTAGCTTGATAGTTATAATATTTTGACCTTACAAATGCTGATAAGTAAAATATAAAACAAGAAAAATAAAATAATGCGATAGGAAAACTTACAACTCTACTCTATGAGCTCCATATCCAATAGAAGACAACCTAGAAACAAGCTTGGTTTGACCCAAGCATTATAATAAAATAATACATAAATCAGTTTAGAATACTAACATGTGAAAACTCAAATAATAGGAAACATGCAATAATTATATGAGACCACGCCGCTGATCGCGGAACGAGTTTTTACCTCATAAGAATAACATATATGAATAAACGTCAACACAAAACAAAATACTCGAAATAATAAGGAATGGGTGTCATATGCAAAAAAAATTCCAATAAAAAAAGTAATAATAGTACACACCCTATTGAGAAGAGTGCACGACACTTCTCAATGAAAACAAAGAAACTGATCCAAAAATTCGGATTGAACATGGAAAAAGTTATTTTTTCCAAAATAATTGGACCACATGCTTACTACGGACTAGGCTACTCACAACAACATCCAATCTCACGAATAATTGAACATCGTGAAGGTTTTGTCCTCCAGGCGTAATTAAAATAGGGAAAAATCATAAATTCAAAGGAATAAAATGAGATTTTTTCGCAACAAATGACTAGGACGGTGTAACACCCCGTATTTTCTGCGAACTTAAGAATTACAAATCTGAGTATAATTAAAATATAAAATCAGAATCAAGGGAAACGGGCTGTGCCATTGCGTTCGTCTCGGAAAAATACGCGAAATAGAGTCCGAAATTTCGTAAATCGGAGTCCATATGACCAAGTTATGGCCTTCCAAAGTTCAGAAAAAAATTAAACAGCACAGACCAGGTCGACTGGGGAGTCGACCCTAGAGTCGACCTGCCCACAGGGGGTCGACCCTAGAGTCGACCTGCCCCCAGGGGGTCGACCCTAGAGTCGACCCTAGTGTCGACCTGGGGGTCGACCTGCCTCCCGAATCTGCTTTTCTGCCTGGGTGCGTTCTGATGTATCTGGTCTCGTTTTCTGTCTAGATTCGTCTGCCTAAACCTATTTAAACAGCCCCAAACCCAGCCTTCTCTGCACATAATTCTATTCTGCTTCTTCTCTGCCTCTGATCTAAATAAAAATAAAAATGGCGTCGCTACTCTGCTGGAATCAAAACTAGATGCTAATCAACATCAACCTAAGCAACTCAATTCAAATTAGAGATTAAAGCTTCTGCAACAATTCTGCAACAACTAAAGTTCTTTCTTTAATCCAACCAAGGCAAGTACAGTTTTTTTCCGCTATAAACGTTAATTCTGATTTTGACATGAATTGTGAATCTGAATCTGAGATTATATCTGTTCTGTTCTGATTTGATTTATCTCATTCTGTACCTCTTTCCTCTTTCTGTTCTATAGCCAGGCTACTACGAGCCTGAGCCAATCTCATAAGAGATTAACATGCGCTAAAATGTTTGGGACAGTAAAATGAATGATGCATAAATTGGGCATGACCAATAGGTGACTAATTTGAGGAAAGAACATGGACTGTAGCTAGAACATGAATCTGAGACATATGATTGGACATGTTATATTTATAACATAAAAAGGTATTGAACATATGATTTGTGGACATGACATAAAAAGGTATATAATTGAACATAAATATAGACTGTATCGAACACATGATTTGGGATAAAGAGAATATGGCCTAGGTATAAAGATTTACATGAAAGTAGGATATCTATTAATGTAAATAAACACCTAAGTAAGGGACCTTTGGGATATATGACATGCATAGTAATCTATGGCTATATTTGGTATAAATTATATGGATCTTCTGTACTATGCAAGTTTAATAAAAATTTGGAACATATGATATATGGTAAATTTATGACCATAATCTGTGCTATGTAAATTTAATACAAACATAAGGTATATGATAATATTGTGAATCAAGACTATTATTTATGCACGTGAACTTAGGCAAGGTTTATAATTAGGCAAGGTATGAAACTTTAAGAAATAAGTAAATTTGTTATATTTGCCTAATTTGCTAGTTGTGTTACATTGCCTAATCTGCAAGTTCTGTTATATTGCTTAATCTGCTAGTTCTGCCCTACTGCCTAGTCTGCTAGATCTGTTCATCTACCAAATCTGTCATTTGCTAATTCTGTTAAGAATGCCAACCTAAATCTGTTGAGATGCCTAATCTGTTATCTGCTAAATCTGCTAGTTGCTTAATCTGCTGAATCCGTTAAGTCGCCTAAACCTGTTATCTATTATGTCTGTTAAGTTGATATATTCAGTCTGTTATTGACATTATCTGAATTAGCTATGAATAATTGACATGTATATTAGGCGTGGGTATAAATGGTAAATCATTAATTAATTGGCCGCAAAGATAAACATGGCTAACTCGAGGTTAGAATGAGTTTGTGGCGTAATTCTGCCCGGAACCGCCCGACATATTCCAGTGGCCGCAAACAATAGGTTCTAATGTGAGAAGTTAGTCATAACGTGCTTGAAACCCGAGGTTAGACTCAGTTTGCGATAGAAATCTGCCCGGAACCAACCGGCCTAACCAGTAGCTGCAAACTGTCAGTTTAATGTGAGAGGTCTGGGCATTAATAATTAATTAATGAAAATCTGAGATAAACATGATGTCTAAAACATGTTGGGCGGATAGGATTAAACCCACTAGACTGATGAATTTAATAAATCTGTTCCGTGAATCTGTAGGCCCAATTACAAAGTTAGACAAATCTGTAAGTCTGTTAATCTGTAACTGGTTAATTGGTAAGTCTGTTAAATCTGTATATCTGATCCGTTAGTCTGAAAACTTGTCTGTGAACTGGTTGATCTGAATTCTGTATGTCTGAACTTGTAAACAAGTTAATCTGAAATCTGTTAGTCTGGGGACACAAGGTTAGGAGGGGAATTACTTGTGTCATCTGTTGTTTGGGACCCATATTAGTCAGTAACCCTTTCTGGTATCAAAACTTTGACCCAACAGTAGGTAGGGTCCGGGCACGTTTACTGAACTAATTATAAGCGGTTCATTCTGATAATGGCGAGGGGTGTTGATGGTGCGTTCCAACCGGGTCATGTGCGTGCATGGATCCCGGTCTGCCTCTGAGGATGTAAGACGCCGTGACATCTGTAAATAGGTCTGTGCCAATTGGTTGTCACTTTAGGGAGTGATACACCCTACTGTGGGCCCGACACAGGATATTTATGTATTAGGGAGCCGATCGCTTGGGGTAGGGTTTTAGGGTACACTTAGTTCTGTCTGTTTCTGTTGGTACCGTCTGTTTCTGTTGGGTGGTAACACCTGTCCGTTTCTGCGTGGTACCGTCTGTTCGGGTGGTAAAGGCCCATTACTAGTGTACACCTAATTCTACATTCTGTTTCCGTAGGGATTAATCTGTTTCTGCTTCTGTCTGTTTCTGATCGGGTAGTAAAGGCCCATTATTAGCATCCTGTTTCTGTTAAATTATTCTGTACCCGTTTCTGTTTCAGTTTAGACATTAGGGTAACACCTAATTCGGTTATACTAGTATTAGTGCAGAGAAGTGTAAAGCAATAGTTTATGTCATTCTGTTCTTCTGTTATATCTGCTACACCTGTTACAGTTATCTCTCATCCAGTTTTATGTTCATGTCATAATATTATTATCTGTTCATATACTCAAAGTCACTGGACTTGCCAGACTTTATGTCTGACCCTTGTTGTTTCTCCTCTTCTCTTCCGTTTCCCCCCCGGGTTTTCTAAGGAGGGAATACTCTAGCTAGATCCGGATTTCTTCTGCTTGAAGTGCTTAAAGTATGGCTTGTCTTCTTCTGTGGGGATTATGATTTTAAACTATGCATTCTGAAGGCTTTTGTACAAGACTGGTATTTTGTACTTGAATTCTGAGATTTGAAGGGATGTAACCATACTGATTTCTGTTTCCGCTGTAATAAAGTTAAAAATTTTCAAGTACTGTTTTTATCTGTCTTGTAAGTTTCTGTTCTGTTTACTAAAATGCTCCACCAAAGTTAAGGCATTCCCTTTGTGAGTGTCCTTAACGGAGGTGGGGTGTTACAGACGGCGCACCCATCTTACCAAATAGCTTACCTCAAGAGTATACTTGAAAACTACACTGTTCATGGAAATGTACTAGCCGACCCTACCAACTTTATGTTGTATCCGAGTATTTCACATCTTGCGCACAAATTTCCAAACCAACCCAAGAGTAGATGTGAAATGACCCTAATGAGAGCAACTCCACATAGCTAGACGTCCATTCGCTTTCTGTATTTAGTCATTTACAATAAAGGATAACAACACTCAAAGTGCAACAAATTGTTTTGATTTAATGATACAACTCAAGAAAGGTGAAACGATAGTTGTTAAATTGACTATGAGGAATATTAAAAATGATCGTATATGGCAATTAAATCACGTTCTCTTACCATTATTGATTGATACCAAACTTATACTAGCTCTTGGTTAAAGTCTGACAAGTTGATGTAGTATTAGCTCTAGCATCGTCTAGACAATGTTTTCAAACTTTGAGATAAGTTTCTATACATCAATGTCCAATGATAAGGGCATAACTATATATTTTCCATATAAGCGATATTGTTTATGGAGATTTCTTCCCATATTCGTATTAAAAACACTAACTTGAACTTATGCTTGGTTTTCACATTTCAAATATTTGAAGGGATACATTTTTTACAATACTCATTAAAATATTAGTTTTATCTAAGTGTATTTCGAGAAAAAATCGAAACCAATGTTAATGTACATATCGATTTCGATAAAAAACAACACACTTTACATTTAGATTTAAATTTCAAACCATTTCTATTTTAAAATGGACTTTCTCATTAAAACTATCATTTATGAGATTTAAATTATATTGTTTATCCCTAAAGGATAATACATTATATTTGGATGCTTATTTATACTTAAAACAAATTATTAATCATCTTGAAAGATAATTTATAAAATTCATTTTATAACTTTAAAACCCATTTTTATTATTCTCAAAGGTAAATAAACCGAATAGAAAATTGTTTAAAACTTTAAAACCAACACTAATTATTCCGTAAATTAATCAATCACTTTTACGGTCTTTTGTATCATTAAATTGATTGTTTGCAAATACTTTATTAAATAAGTTCAAAATCTTATAATAATCAATTAATTATTCTTAAACCATTTATATTTGATCAATTAAAGTGGTTTTATTCATTTCATTAAACTAGTTTAATTTCAATTCAGTTTCCTTTTAAAGTAAATAAAACTGACCAACATCAAGTTATGAAAAAGTGGTCTCCAGCTTTGTTAGTACGAGTTAATGGCAACAAGAAACGCCTTCTTTCTTCCATTTCATTTCTCCATTTATCATTCTCCATTACCTATATTCAAACCCCTGCATCCGCTCCTTATCTTGTTTTCACCTGCGTTTGTACTCATGAAGGCCTAATTTTTATTTTCCCTTGATCTGAAACCTTGATCCAGATTTTCCCTCAAACCGACCCTCATTACTTTTTCCTATCATCCATCTTCTGTCTTCCGGCTTCTTCAAGTCATGGCGGCCTATTTAGGTCTAATTGCGTTCTATTGTTCTTTCTCTGTGGTGTCTTCTCTTCACATTTTCGTATGATTTTTGTAATGCGCAATATTAGGTACCTCGGTGAGTCCGTTCTTTTCATTGTTGAGTGATTTTTTGTCCAAATTTTATATGGCTTTGCTAGTAGGAACGGGGATGGAAGTGTATGAGATCCTCAGTTCAAGATGCAGTTGTATTTGGTTTGAAATGGATTTGGTTTCAGCTTGGCTTTTGGAAATTTGCTTGGTCTAATGTAGAGTATTTGCGTGCACAAGTTCTTCTATTAACTCTTATTGATCTCGCAACTTGCTGCCTTCAGTTTTATATGTTTAACTAATCTATCGTGTCGGCTCGTCGGAAGCACTGCTATCTCTAGCACGATGAGTGATTTCTAGTTATGTTCTAGTCTGTTGTTTAGTTGGTTTGGTATCCTTGGTGGTTTTAGAATTTCTTGAGTGTGTCAATTTCGGCTTGTTAGATCTTATTGTTGGCAGTTGAAGGCTCAGGTATGGTTTTTGCTTGTGTTTTGGTTGTATTTGGGGCTTCTGGTGATCGTATGTTAAATTAAGCCACCTGGTGATGTTCTTGTTTGTCATTTTCTGTAGTCATCAGTTTGGGTACGTTTGGTTGGGTTATCTGCTCTTCTGATTTCTTTGGCACGCCATGAGATGCTACGACAATAAAATGTGCTGAATTAGTCGAATGAGTCTGCCTGACTGTGCCTTCTCCAAGCTTTGATCATATGCATTGCTTTATATTTGGTTCCGGGCCTTAATGTCACACTATTCATGTTAACTACATATGTAATGCCTATCAATGGCGATTGCTTTGGACAAGTCCTCAGTAACAATTTGGTGTCATTTTTCTATGTCAACTCGACATTGATTGGTCGACTTCTGCACTTCTGGTGGTGAAGCTATTCCAGCTTGGCATAATTTGCTTCATGCTAATTTGTGGAGCTCAAGAAATCTGTCTGCAGCTGTTCATCTACAGTTACTTTGACATGTCATTTCGATGGAGATGGATACAACTTGTTGTACTCTACACTTTCATTCAATGCTATACTTCTCCATTAAGCTACTTGGTCCTTGTTATACCATAAGTACTAGCTTTTGTACAAGGTCATTATTTGGTAGCTTGTAATGAAATATGGTATCTATACATTGTTTAATGTTTAGCATCTAAATTTGTGACTCCCTGCACGGAGCTATTATTGTAGTCTAGTTAGTTTAGGCTAGCTTCAGTATTGTAAGCCTATAAGGTAGAGTAGACGGAACATGGTAGGCAGTCACCAAACATGGGAAAGAGTACCTGTTAGGTGTACAGTCGGCCCTAGGATTTAAGAAAAGGATGCCTTTTGACTCGCTAAGGCTCTTACTCAACAAAAGGAATCATGGAATTAATTAAGATACTGATGCCTTCCATCCATCATATATAATGATGCTCCTAGACCGGAATTGATACAAGGAAGCGCTGTATGAGCTACTATAAACTCCGTTAGCGGTGGACGGTCCACCTTAAAAATTGAAGTACTTGATTGTCTATTAATAATCACCCGTACAATACTATATTTTTTATTATTAATTATCATAAAAGGTGTTTGCGGTCACCTTAAAAACCGATCGGTTTTGCCAAAAAAACTGACCAATCAAATCTCATTAGTTAAAATAAGTTATTGGAATTAAAGTATTATCCAGTAAAACGATTATTAAATTTCAATTAACTATTAATTAAAATAATTAATTAAAATAAAGTTTCAATAACTATAATAATTAATTCAATCTAATATCATTGATTAGAATGAATAATCAATTCTCAGTTCGTTACTTATATGCAAAAATCATGTTCAATTATCATTTGTTCAAGTAGATAAGTGAATTTCATTACTATTAACTAGAATAATAAGTAAAATTAAAAATATCATTAATAAAAATGATAATTTTATTAAAACATCGATTCTGCGAAATCTCAAGCTTAAATTAAATAGAACATTTAATTTACTTCGGTCATCGACAATAAAAATATATATGAGAATACTCGTAAATAAATGAAAGCGATATAGAGTATAAACAAATAATATAATATAGAATGAATACTGTAATATAATTCATTGAAGATGAATCTTCTGCTTAAAAGTAGATAACGTCAAAAGTCGTTTGTTTAGACGAGAATAAATATATCAACAACCACCAATAAAGCAACAAATAAACCAATCAATCAATCAAACAAACAAATATATCAGACAAAAAAATATTGATTCAACAATAGATATTTGTTTTATGCGATATGATAATCTAGTACTCTAGAAAGCATAAGAGTTAACTCACGAACCATTCCAATTCGATAATTTCACGTATTTATATAATTCCAAATGAGCGTTTAAAATTACACAAAAATCCAAGTAGCTCCAAATCACTCCAATCCAACTCATATGCGTAGGTTCGCGAATACGAAGCCAACGCAATTTGTTTTGCGCGAATCCAACCTCATATGAAAAGATACACACGTTACAATCTTATAACTTGAATTCTAAAAATTTATTTTCAATAATCATGTCATTGACTATTTAATTACCTTGATTAATATATTAATATAATGGTCTAACCAACTTTAAAACACTTCAGGCATCAACCAATACTCATGCCTCCTTCTCCAGTCCCTACCGTAACACACACCACCATCCATCGGAGTTCGAACCCCCACCACCTAACGACGTGTATGCCACCCCTTTACCATCGCCTGGAGTGGCGTCCCCAGCTCAGCCGCAAATCACCAAAATTGGTGAAAACCCGAATTCCGTTCATCTAAGAAATTTGGGTGCCTTTGGCCACCATTTGCCACCGGACCACCACCATTAATACAAGTACCTCACCCTCTTCCTCCATCCTTCAGACCCCTCAGCCTCAAAGTCGACAACGATGACGTGGTGGCCAAAAAAACAAAAACAACCCCTATTCGGTTCAGGCGAAATTTCGACCACCCATGACCTCCGATCGTTAAGTGCCTTACATGGACGAACTCTAATCGTCAATACGAACAACTTTCTTGTTAGGAGTTTTTGCTAAATGTGGACAGATTGAAAGATTAAATTATGTCCATTGGGTTGAAGAAAAAGAAAGTGGAAGCCAGGTTTTTAGAATGAAGAAGGGTTGAGATGTTTATAAAGCCCCTCCAAAACACTATTCATCAAGTCTGAAAAGTTTGGAACTCGAAATGAGACGTTCTAACTAACGTTCATAGGTAATAAACCACATTACGAAAATAAGGGAATTTGTTTTGGAAGCTAATTCAATCATATTCAACAATTATTAGTAAAATCAAAATATAAATTCAAATTGATTATAGCTACGCGTTTATATCGTGTACACCACAAAACAACTCCAGTGAATATTAAAATTGAAACCTAACAATCATTTACCGTTCTGGATCTAACGAAACAGGTTTCATCGAATTTCGAGATCGTTTGATAACTTTGCTATTTTCATATTAAAATATTATTTTAAGTTACAATATAAATATCGATTTATATCTAAACTATTTATTATTATCAATTAATTTACTAAATGAATTTGTAATCAATATCGATTAACTAGACAATGATAAATGAAATTGTCGAATTCATTTAATTAATATCCAATTCCCCATTTCAACTATTTAAATAACTGCTAAATTGGAATTCAACTTATTAAATTCCAAAAATCCAACCATTTAAAATATAATAACTAAAATTTTAGGTTACTACATTCACCCCCTTAAAGAATTTCATTTTTGAAATTCCTAAAGGAAAGGAATGACAATAGATCCCTAAGATTAAACTACAAATTATTTAACTTCAAAACATTTCTTACTAAAATTACGTTAAATTTTCTAACACCTGAAAATTTAAAAAAATTTCAGCAATGCCTCCTTTGAACGACTCGATCTGAAAATTTTCACAACAACAAAGTATGACACTATACATCTCGTCTCAATGATGAGGAATCCCAAACCATGGAAAAACAATATATAAGACCCACATGCGGTATATAATCCGAAATATGTACTATTTTTCCGGGAAAACATATCTTTACTATGAAACTAAAAGTTATAAGCAAGCAAGCTTTTGCTTTCAAACCTGTATATACTTACATAACCCAAAAAAGAGTAAAGCAAGTAAACAAGTAATAGGAACAACTAACATAGGTAAAAAACATTACAACAATGTCAATGAGAACGAAACATGATGCAACTGGTAATAATGGTCCAACAAATAACAAACAAGTATATACAACCAACTCATATAGAGCTATCTTATGACAAAACAATATGCATCCTGTTAACCGGCCTTTTGATATGGTTCCCAAAAGCATACCAGACCCACACGATTCGGTCCATCGCATGGTACAGAATCCCGAAGTGCTGCCAAACACTTAGGATCTAGACCCGGGAGGAGTCGTGCGATCATAGGCCTCATAATCCCACAAACTCTCCATTTCCCATATCTCCATTGCGCACCCCCTCCATTTCGCATCCCTCCAATTCGTATCCTCCAAGCCATTTTATATCCCTTAGACAGGTATACACTCGGGAATTAGCATCCCCCGGTGCAAGAGCCCTCTCACGTTTCATATCCCTTGGGATACAAATTTCAGTATCTCATGGGGATGCGAGATTTCGTATCGGGATACGAGCCATCGTATCTCCACGGGATGCGAAATTCGTATCCCCCAGGGAGAATACGAAATTTCCAACTAAGCCTCATGGGGATGCGAAATTCTCCAGGCCACTATCTTGGGATGCGAAATATATGCCGTGGTCCCCAAATCTCACTTACTCCTACCTAATCCACTACCTATAAATACCCCTTTACCTCATACTTCAAAAGGGTTGGCATTTGCATGATTTGATAGCTCTAAAAGGAAGTTTAATGCCATTAATGGTATCCTAAGCCTTGAGGAAGAAGAAAAACTAATTTTTCCAAAGACTTCTTACATGCAAAATAATGATTGTTGAATCCTTAACCAAATTTTGCATACAATTGTAATGATGATGTCCAGCACTTGTAACCTTCAATTGTGAATAAAATTTGCAGACACTTCAAAGTGGAAGTAGGTTTAATACGAACTGAATCACGGTTATTTCTTGTGTTTTTGCTTATTGAACTTACTTTTCCGTATGTGAAACTTTATTCTCATGTAATTGAGAATCATTGGGTGTGACGCCAATTTTACACGTCAATGTTTTGTTGCTTTCACTGAAAAATACTCGAAACCTTGAGAGTCACTTCTTTCGGTCCGGCTTCTGTCTCAACTTGGAAGCGCTACTTAAGTTTTATCAACCTACCTTCTGAGTTTGTTTATGATGGCTAAGAATGGAAATAACCAACTGATTGGAACTTCCATACCACCTAGCACTACAACTTCTCCTCAGCCTCATCCTTCAGAACTTCTGACTGACATAAATGTCTCTACCTCCTATTATCTTGATGCGTCGACAACCCAAGACTAACTCTTCGAGCTCAAAAAGAAGTTGGAAGACAAGACTCAAGACTTAACGACCAATCGAGGACAAATATCAAGCTGATGCAGCGCCTTCAAGAAAGTCAACGCAATGTCGCTCGCCTTGAATTGAACCAGAAAACTCGTCCTTTACCTAATGTCTTAGAAAGTTCACACCCGTCTGTTGAGACACGAGAATTTCGATTGATAACAACAAAATAAAGATCAATGGAAATCATGACATGGAGCTAAGATTATGGATATATAGATGTTTAAAGGGAGACAAAACTTATATACAGGGGGAGATAGCAATAAAGATTAAAATATCAAGCTATATTGTCATCAATCAAAAAGGGGGAGAATGTTGAGTCAACGGTTTCAATGCTTATTTTGATTAATGACGAGAAGAAGCTTCATGATCGACAAAAAGAAGATTCAATGGTTTCATAGGTTAGAAGTTGGTTATTTAGAGTATTTTATGTTAAAATCTATCCTCAAATAATCATACTTCTCATTGATTTCAAAATTATGCATGAAAACTCGTTTTTACTGTATATTGACAAAAACAGGTCAACCTGTTAAAAATAACAGGTCAACCTATTTTTAAATATAACAGGTCAACCTGTTAAAATTAACAGGTCAATAGCTTTTTGAAATAACGGTCAAAAACCTGTCAACCTATTAATTTTTCCTGTCGACCTATTTTTGAATTTCATGAAGAGTCATCTTCTTTCTTGAAAAGTTGCATCCATTTCTCTTCATTAAAAATCACTCCTTTTGATTGCAACTTTTCACAAATAATTACAACTTCTCATTTGCTATAAATACATCAAGATTCAATCATTCAAATCACCGATTAACCAATTCTTGCTCTAATTT
The DNA here is from genome assembly GCA_030737875.1 of Allium sativum. Classification (NCBI taxonomy): domain Eukaryota; kingdom Viridiplantae; phylum Streptophyta; class Magnoliopsida; order Asparagales; family Amaryllidaceae; genus Allium; species Allium sativum. Next base: position 758,443,092 of record CM060922.1, on the reverse strand, counting down.
CTGATCTTACTTTCTAAATACTCTTGCATTCTAAAAGCTCCCAAATTCAAGTTACTTATTGAATCCTTGATAATATTTCTCATATTTTGATTCAACAAGCAACTAACTTCCTTCAAATCTTTGCATTCAATTCATATACTTGAGGATAAGATTATAGGAAGGTTGTACTCAATCATTGACTAATCAGTGTTGAAGAAAGAACACATTCAAGGTCAAACTCTTGTAATCGTCTTGTGGGTAAGCTTGTAGCCCGCGAAATCAAGTGGGTAAGCTTGTAGCCCGTGAAATCAAGTGGGTAAGCTTGTAGCCCGTGAAATCAAGTGGGTAAGCTTGTAGCCCGTGAAATCAAGTGGGTAAACTTGTAGCCCGTAAATCAAGTAGTTGTGAACCTGTTCCTCCGGGTGAAGCGAGGGTGTTGTTTAGTGAAAAGCCGAAGAGGAGCTTCGGGACTGGACGTAGGACTGGAGGTCCGAACCAGTATAATAATCCTGGTGTCGTTACTCTACTTTACTTTACTTTACTGCATTTATAGTTATTTGTGATATATATATTGTTTGCGAATATTTATTCGCATAACTATTGAATAGCTTAAGTTATCACATACATTCCGCATAGCCATATTATAGATCCTGCACAAGTCGTACACGCTCGGACTTTTCAATTGGTATCAGAGCGAGGTCATCATATAACCTTTACATAGTTATTTGATATATTCTAAGTAATATGGCAAATAACGCAAGTACAAGTAACACCACTTACACAGAAGGTCAATCGACACAAAGACCTCCTTTCTTTAATGGCCTAAACTATAGTTATTGGGCAACACGTATGACTTTTTATATGCAATCAACTAGCTATGATGCTTGGAATGCTACTCAGAAAGAGATAATAAATCCAACTACTGAGTATGCAGAATGGACTCCTGCTGAGAAAACAGCAGCTACTGTAAATGCAAAAGCAATGAATATGTTGTTTTGTGCATTAGACCAAAATGAGTATAACCGTGTTAGTATCTGTACTACTGCCTATCAAATTTGGCAAACACTAAAGACCACTCATGAAGGTACTAACAAGGTTAAACAAGCAAAAATAGCTTTGTTAAAAAGTCAATTTCAAAATTTCAAATTGGAGCCAAATGAAACAATCAATGAGATGTATTCAAGGTTTCAAACTATTCATCATGCTCTTATCGGGTTAGGACAAAAATATTCTGACTTCGATGTAGTTTCAACAGTCCTACATTCACTGACTAATGAATGGGAAGGAAAAGTATTAGCCATAGAAGAAGCTAATGATCTTTCCACCATGAAGCCAGATGAATTGATAGGAAATCTTATGTCCTATGAAGCTAACTTGCAGGCTCGAAAAGAACAAAAAGAAGAAAAGAAAAATGTAGCTTTTCATGCTGATGAAGACATCTCAGATTCTGAAAATGAGGATCTAACATTCATTGCAAAAGGATTCAAAAAATTATTAAAGCAACGAAAAGCTAGTCGATACAACAGAAAGAAGTTCGGATCAAACAGACCATCATCATCGAATGTAGAATGCTTTAACTGTCATAAGAAGGGACATATGCAAAATGATTGTCCAGAACAAAAGAAGAAGACAGAAAATGACAAGTTCAAACACAAAAAGGACAAGTCAAAGAAACGGGCATTCTCAGTAACTTGGGATGATTCAGATTTATCTTCATCCGAAAGTGAAAGCGACTCAGATAATGAACAAGCAAATATATGCTTTATGGCTAAAGAAGATGAGGTACAAATTCCTTCTTTTGAAGAAGTTCTTGATATAAATGCTGAGTTGATATATAAATTTAAAGATATGAAACGACAATGCAAACAAGCTCAAGCTGATTTAAGTAGAGTAGAATTTGAACGAGATATGTTAAAAGATGAAAAGAAAATATTAGAAGAGGAACTTGAAAAGGCTCAAGAATCATCATCTAATATTGACTCTCAACTATCTCTTTTGACTCAAGAAATTGAAGTTCAAAAAGAGAAGAATGATACTCTTACTACTGAGAATCATAAGCTTAAAGCAAAAGTTAAAACTCTAGAACTAGAAAAAGTTAGTTTACAAAATAAGTTAGAAAATATTACTCAAAATGTTTCTAACTTTAACAAAGGTCGAGAAAATTTGACAAAGATCATTGAGAATTCACAATCTACTTCAAATAAGCAAGGTTTGGGATATAAAAACCAAGAAATTAAGAAGCATCTTGGTTATGGAAAGAAGAAAATAGTGCAAAAGAACAAAGCTAAGAAAAATCTTAGTTTATCTTTCAAACCAAAATCGGTTGTGAAATCTCAAAAGAAAAATGTCAATAGCAACTTTGGAAATAAATTTAATAATACTAATCTTAGAAATAGTACTAGATATGCTTTCATGTACAAAAAGAATATCACTGCTAGTACTAATACACATCCAAGACCCAATTATTATAGAAATTCGAATACTTCTATGACTAGCAAATTTTATAATAAATCTAGAAGTACAAAAAGGAATATCAATAGAGATTGCATAAGTATTTGGGTTCCTGTAAGTTGGAAAAACAGAGAAAAATATATTGATGATTATTTTGATACAGTAGTTAATAATGAAAATTATATTTTTAAAGGTTCCATTAGACCCTCTTGGGTATGGTTACCTTTCATCTAACCTCTGGACCCTAATGAAGTAAGTGGGTACCAAAAGTATACATGTCATTTTTGCAGGTACACCACAACAAAAAAAGGTTATTCGGTATCTCTAAATATCTTTGAAAATTTAGCTTATCAAAAAGCACATGTTTCAATATTTCATCGTCATCGAGGATACAAAATTCATGGGATAAGAATTACAACAAAAATGAAGGTGGAAACGGAAAATATTCTCCATGGGAACCAAGGAAATAATGATTATAATGGGTCTAAGGAGATTTCTTTATATTCCGTTTAATAATGTTTTAGTTCCTTTTTCATGTGTTTACTTTGTTTTATTATAATAAAAATTATTTACGTATTGATTTCATTCAAAATATAGCCGAAAAAAACAGTTTTATACATATCCTGTCGACCTAAAATAAAAAGCTGTCGACCAAAATAGATGAATTTCAAACCAGAGAGTTTTTAGGTCGACTGGTCCAAAAATATAGGTCGACCGGTTTTGTTTTTTCACAATCCAGAGAGTTTTTAGGTCGACCGGTCCAAATATATAGGTCGACCGGTTTTGTTTTTTTTCACAATCCAGAGAGTTTTTAGGTCGACCGGTCCATGAATATAGGTCGACCGGTTTTGTTTCAGGAAGAAAATCGGTTGACCGGTTGAACATTTAGGTCGACCGGTTTGTACTATTTCTGTTTTTTTTCTCCTACCCGGAACTTTTTAGGTCGACCGCCTTGATTTTATAGGTCGACCGGTCTCTCTGAATTTTTTTTATATAAAGACATGCCGTTTCAAATTCCAAACTCAAACACCATTTCTTATACTATTTTAAAATTATACTACTCTCGATTATTGAGGTTATTATGATATTTTTTTTTAATCGATGACAAAGGGGGAGAAATATTCTACATATACTATTTAAAATATATGTGCTTAATATGGTAAAAGTATATGTGTGCTAACATTTGTTAATGCAGGAATCAAAAGGTAAGATTATTTACTAACAAATGTTGCAGAAATTCAGGGGGAGCTTTATATTCAAAGGGAGAAAATCCAAGGTGTTGTCATCAATCTAAAAGGGGGAGAATGTTGAGACACGAGAATTTCGATTGATAACAACAAAATAAAGATCAATGGAAATCATGACATGGAGCTAAGATTATGGATATATAGATGTTTAAAGGGAGACAGAACTTATATACAGGGGGAGATAGCAATAAAGATTAAAATATCAAGCTATATTGTCATCAATCAAAAAGGGGGAGAATGTTGAGTCAACGGTTTCAATGCTTATTTTGATTAATGACGAGAAGAAGCTTCATGATCGACAAAAAGAAGATTCAATGGTTTCATAGGTTAGAGTTGGTTATTTAGAGTATTTTATGTTAAAATCTATCCTCAAATAATCATACTTCTCATTGATTTCAAAATTATGCATGAAAACTCGTTTTTACTGTATATTGACAAAAACAGGTCAACCTGTTAAAAATAACAGGTCAACCTATTTTTAAATATAACAGGTCAACCTGTTAAAATTAACAGGTCAACAGCTTTTTGAAATAACGGTCAAAAACCTGTCAACCTATTAATTTTTCCTGTCGACCTATTTTTGAATTTCATGAAGAGTCATCTTCTTTCTTGAAAAGTTGCATCCATTTCTCTTCATTAAAAATCACTCCTTTTGATTGCAACTTTTCATAAATAATTACAACTTCTCATTTGCTATAAATACATCAAGATTCAATCATTCAAATCACCGATTAACCAATTCTTGCTCTAATTTCTGATCTTACTTTCTAAATACTCTTGCATTCTAAAAGCTCCCAAATTCAAGTTACTTATTGAATCCTTGATAATATTTCTCATATTTTGATTCAACAAGCAACTAACTTCCTTCAAATCTTCACATTCAATTCATATACTTGAGGATAAGATTATAGGAAGGTTGTACTCAATCATTGACTAATCAGTGTTGAAGAAAGAACACATTCAAGGTCAAACTCTTGTAATCGTCTTGTGGGTAAGCTTGTAGCCCGTGAAATCAAGTGGGTAAGCTTGTAGCCCGTGAAATCAAGTGGGTAAGCTTGTAGCCCGTGAAATCAAGTGGGTAAGCTTGTAGCCCGTGAAATCAAGTGGGTAAACTTGTAGCCCGTAAATCAAGTAGTTGTGAACCTGTTCCTCTGGGTGAAGCGAGGGTGTTGTTTAGTGAAAAGCCGAAGAGGAGCTTCGGGACTGGACGTAGGACTGGAGGTCCGAACCAGTATAAAAATCCTGGTGTCGTTACTCTACTTTACTTTACTTTACTGCATTTATAGTTATTTGTGATATATATTGTTTGCGAATATTTATTCGCATAACTATTGAATAGCTTAAGCTATCACATACATTCCGCAAAGCCATATTATAGATCCTGCACAAGTCGTACACAACCGACTTTTACACCATCATGGGAGCGAAGCCAAAGGAGAAGGACTAACACCAATGCCATCGCCATTGCTAATGTCAACGATGACATCAACGACAACGGTAATGAAACTACTGTGACTTTCAGTGAGGGAATGCGTCAACGCGATCTCTCTGGTTGGTTATCAATAATGGAGCAGGACCAAGTAACCAACCCCCTACATGACAGAACCCAACTATCATCACTTTGAAATTGAAGCCTATGCGTCTAGCGACTCAACAGTCCCAAGTTCCACCTAATCGACCTCATCAAAACGGAGAAGCCGAGGTTGATGACATGAATGAAGATGACGCTGAAGGTCATCCAAGAAGACGTCCATGGTCCGAAACTCCCAAGGTGAACCACGACCACTGGAATTCGGCAAAGGTTCAGCCTGTGATTCTCACCGACATGATTTAAAGTGTCATGAGAGAACACGAGGAAATGCCACCGACATTTGGCAAGCCAATATGAGGCGTAACCCCTTCACTCGGGACGTCCACGAAGCCGAATGGCCTTGACGCTTCAATATGCCATAGCTAATGGCTTACGCGGGAAAGACCGATCCTTGTAACTTCTTAAACCATTATGAATGGCAAGTGGACTCAAGTAGATCCATCGATGCCGTAAAATGCTAGTGCTTTCTAGGTTGGTTTTCTCGACTTCCATCTCGATCCATCTCTACCTTCGATCAACTCACTTTCGAAATGGTGAAGCAATTCAGAATGCATGTCGCGAGGTCGAAGGATACTATAGCACTTTCAAACCTTTACCAGGGCATGGAGAAAACTCTCAAAACTTACCTCGAACATTTCAACAATTCCCTCGTTGAGGTTAACAATCCAGTGCCACACACAGTTTTTGTCTAACTTGCTAAGGGCATCCCACTCAACTCCGAATTTGGATCATGGATTGACAAAAAGCAACTTAAGACCTTGGAAGCTTTCTATGAGAAGGCCAATCAATTTCTATGCCAAGAAGATGAACGGAAAAATAGGGCAGCTCAAAGCGTCCATCCTCATAACCTACACTCGGGCACTGTCATGGATAACGTCAAGGGGAAGCAAGCCATAGAGTCTTCTGATAAGGGTAAAGGGGTGGTCTAAATCATGCCCAAGCCGAACAATAGAAAACCAGGTGGATGCAAAAACCAATCACTTAAAGATCAGAAGAAACACGGCCGCTACCCAACTTATATAGTATACACTCCACTCAACCATGAGTTGGAGGCAATTTATCTTAAGACCTATGATACCATCCAGTAAAAGGAACCAAACACTAGGGAATCTACCGACCAAGAGAAGAACTCTAGCAAATATTGCAGATTCCATGACATGTTAGACCATAAAAAGAACGACTATCGCCACCTCAAGGATGTGATAGAGAAGCTCATCCTAGAGAAATGTTTGGACAGTTACGTTCAAGATCCTGCTCCACAAGAAGCAGTCACGGGCCCTTCAACGCTCGCACTTACTCTAGCTAATGCGGCCCTAGGGCAATCCAATCAAAGACCACATGGTATCGTGATCAACACCATCTGCGGTGGACCTCATCCCGCGAGTGAGAGCTTCTGGAATATGGATAAATATTCCAATTTAGTCAAGCATGCTAATTTGAAAGCAAGCTCCGCTATGGATGAATTTGTCCCGGCCATGATTCAGAAGATTATCCGGGACGAAATAGTTTTCAGTGAGAGAAAGTATGGGAATTGAAACCCAACCAAAGATCCTCTCATCATTTCTGCATACATAGGCCCAGCCTATGTCTGAAGAATCCTCATAGACTCTGGGAGCTCCAACAACATAATTTTTAAGCCAACTTACGACCAAATGAAACTTGAGGTCAAAGCCTTGTCATGCCACTATCCATGGCTTCAACGACTCCTCCAACCAATTAGTTGGACTGGTAGACCTACTGGCCAAGATCAGAGATGAGGATTGAAGTAGGGTCCAAATCATCACCTTTGTAGTCATCGATGTCATTTCTTCCTATAACGTCTTTCTAGGACATCCTTTCCTTGTAAAATTTCGAGTCTACATGGCGCCCACAGATAGAACTTGCTACCTCGCCGAATGGAAGGAGTCCATCAATAAGGAGAAAGGCAAGAGCGTAGAACCAATCCTGTGAGCCAAAACCGGTAGTGCATAGCAACCACTAGAGTTTGGGTCCTGGGTCAGACGTAGTTGCCGTCTTTTTGACGATCTTGATCTAAGGGAAGATGAAGAGCCTGATTTCGAAAGGTCTACCCCAGTAAAAACGAATATTGACATTCCAATCAATCATGCCGATCCGACTAAGGTCTCGAAGATTGGATCGCAACTCCACCACACAATAAAGGAAGATCTCAGGGACTTCGTAAGGGATAAGCTCGACGTATTTGCTTGGACCCATTCAGATATATGTGGCATCGACCCAGGAACCTCTTGTCACATGCTCAATATTAACCAGAAGTATCTTCCAATCAAACAAAAGCGACGAATCTTAGGAGAGAGGTTGAAAATGCTCAAAGAGGAGGTGGATAGGATGCTTGACAACGACATTATCTATGATGCCCTTTACCCCGAATGGGCCTCCAACTTGGTCTTGGTCAAGAAATCTAATGGAAAGTGGCGAAGCGTCGATTTCTCAGTTTTGAACAAAGCTTTCGCAATGGACAACTTCCCGCTTCCAAAGATTGATCAGCTAGTTGGTTCAACTATCGGCTACTAGCTTCTCTCCTTCATGAATGCATACTCAGGTTACAATCAAATTCCAATGTACCTTCCAGATCAAGAGCATACTTCATTCATTACCGACCTTAACCTGTATTTCTATGTTATCATGCCTTTCGTCTCAAAAATGCTGGAGCCACCTATCAGGTACTAGTCAAACGCATGTTCAAAGACCAGATCGGGAGATCCATGGAAGTCTACATGGATGATATGCTCGTGAAAACGAGGGTGTCGAATGACCACATCAACGACCTCGTGGAAATGTTCGATGTCCTTCGTAAATATAGCATGAAATTTAAATCCTTGAAATGATCTTTCGGCATTGCGTCGGGAAAATTCCTAGGTTTCATTGTGAATTCACGAAGAATCGAGCAATTCCAGAAAAAATCCATGCTATCGGGGATATCCAAGTTCCTCGGAGCATCAAAAATGTGCAAAATTTAAACCGAAATTTGCCGCCCTAAGTCGATTCATGTCAAAAGCTACTGATAAGTGCATTCCCTTTTTCGACTTGCTAACAAAATGGAAGCACAACTTCACATGGACACCAGAGTGCATTATTGCATTCCATGACATTTTAAATCACCTAGTGAAACCATTTATCTTATCAAAAACCCATGGATTACAAATACTTCTATATATATTTTATTGTTTTTATACAGAAAATTAGCTCGATGTTAGTGTGCCAAGAAGATCATGTCCAACGACCTATTTACCACAATAACAGGGGATTGACAAGTGTAGAAAAGAACTATCTGAAACTTGGTAAGCTTGCTTACTACCTGTTGATATCTTTTTGGAAGCTACAACCATACTTTCAATCATATCCAATCATAATCTACACTGACCAGCTGCTACAACGGGTCTAGCAACGATCTGAGGCGTATGGGCGATTTTTGAAGTGGAATATAGAACTGAGCTAATTTGAGATTACATTTATTCCATGTCGAGCCATCCTCAAATAGGCCCTATCAAACTTCATAGCATATTTCACTATTCCCGAAGAGTCTCCTTGAGCCTCCCCACATTCAATAAAATTATCCGTGGATGGATCGTCTAACGATCAGTGTTCTAGCGCCAGAGTCGTATTCATTACTCCTGAGGAACGCTTGATCTATTAAGTTCTAGAGCTCGACTTTCCTACCACCACCAACGTGCAGAATATAAAGCCTTGATTGTTGGGCTTAGAATTGCAATTAAACTCAACATCAAGGCTATTTAGATTTACTTTGACTCATAACTCAGCGTACGCCACGTGCAGGGCAAATATCTAGCCAACGGGGCATGGTTTGCTCCCTACCTTGCTCGGATTCATGAACTGCTTACTAATTTCGACCACTACATCATCACGCACATCCCTCGAGAACATAATGAAAAAGATGATTCATTGGCCAAGCTAACAAGCTTTGGGGATGCGCAACTCTTGGGACTTTTCCCAGTCGAAGTACTCGATTCTCAAGTATCGATCAGATGCAGACTGATTCAATATCAATGGTGGAGACCGAGCCCGAACCCGAGTCTTGGATAACATAGATCAAGAACTACATTCTTCATCGGATTCTCTTTAATAACTCAAAGGAGAAACGAGCACTCATCCGCAAATCTTCACGGTACATCATTCAAGATGGAGTACTCTACCAAAGAGGGTTCTCTGTTCCATTACTCTGGCGTGTAGCCCACAACGATGCCGACTGTGTACTGCTATATGTGCATGAAGACGAGTGCAGTACCCACATTTGAGGTCAAACTTTGGCAAGAAGATTCTTAGATACGATTATTTATTTCCAACACTTGAACGGAATGAAAAAGACTATGCCCGCAAGTGCGACATATGCCAAAAGTTTTCTAAAATTCCAAGAGCCCTGCCTACCTAGCTAACTAAAATGGTCAGTCCTTGGTTGTTTGCTATATGGGGAATCGATATCATTGGGACCTTTCAATGGCAAGAAGTGGTGCATGGTAAGCTATCATCGCAATTGATCACTTCTCTAAGTGGGCCGAAGCCAGGCCTCTTACTACAATTACTACCAAGAGAGTGACCAACTTCATCGTTTTGCAACATCAACTGTCGTTTTAGAGTTCCCAAGACTATCGTGTCCGATAAGGGGACCCAATTCAAAAGTACTGAGCTCAAAACCTTATGCTGACGACACACCATTGAGAAGAAATTCTATGCAGTAGCTCATTCTCAAGCCAGTAGGCTAGTCAAGGATGTCAACAAAGTGATCAAATCATCATCAAGAAGCGTTTGGAAAAGGATGGAGGCTTATGGTAGATGAATTCCCTGTAGCCCTTTGGGCTTACCGGTCTAATCATAAGTCTGAATTGGTCACACTCCTTTTGCTCTCTCATATGGGTCGGAAGTGGACATTCCTGTTGAGCTCAAGCTCCAATATCATCAAGTTATATACTATGATCCGAAGACCAACCAAGGTCTTCACTTGGAATCACTTGATCTACTCGAAGAGAATAGAGATGAAGCTGAGTGCAGAGCTATCTCAACAACAACGGGTTGCCCAATACTTCAACTCCAAAGTCCGACTAAAGCAATTTGACATCGGCGACCTCGTCCTAAAGCGAATCTTTCCCACACCAATCAGTTTCTGTCCTCGCTGGAAAGGTCCATACACCGTACAACAGAGGCTTAGAGATGGAACCTTCAAGCTAATGACCGTTGATGGCGCCGAGCTACCAAGAGCATGGGACAGCGAACACCTTCGCTCCTACTTCACTTAGTCTATTATACATATTTACCACTTTCCACCAATGTTTAGTTTTCAAAGTTCAAGGCATTGAAAAAAATGCCATTATTTCCAAAGTTATCTGTAAGGAAAATTTCAATTGTCCATGTACTTTGTGTATTTACTCTCTATGTAGTATGTTTAAGCAATTATGACAACTGACTTGCATACACAAGCGCACAATACTTGATTGGCAACTCGAAGTTTAGGATTAATTCACTCACTCGAGTCTTTACAAAGGATCAAACCTTGTGATGTGGTCCACCCTTCACAAGCAGACTCGAGTCTCAAACCAAAGACGAGGCCAAATATAAATAACTCACGATGCTCTCTAACTTGAGTGTCTAACCCAGTTCCTAGGTCTTTAGACTTGGAGGTAACCTACCAGAAAAGTGAGTGTGACATCGACCGCTCACTTGGCTCCGTCCGACCCACAGGGTATTGATTCGGGTACCAAACCGGTGAACCAATGACTCCCTCAAACTCTAATCCAAACGAAATGAGGGGAGAGTATAAAAGACGAAATAATGACATCCACCTTGCCTCCTCACGACTCGAGATCAACGGCCGCAAGGAGATCCCGAGAGGGGAGTCACAAAAACCAAACCTCGCATGACCCAAGGCTCCCAACTAAGTCCCGAGAGTAAGGCCAACACATACAAGCTTCGCACGACTTGAGAATCTCAAGAGCGAAGACATAGACACTGTTTTCCCAAGTTTGACGATGATTACATTTACGAAAGTACAAATACTGGAAAGCATTAACAAAAATTTAACACTTAAAACAACATGTAATATAAGCAAAGTCAACTAAAAATTTCATTCATAAGAGCTAACCATAGCTATTTATTTCTTACTAATGACGTGATTACATGAAAACCACATCATGTCTCCAAAAGTAAGGGCCATACTCGTGTATACTATTGGGCTACGTTACCAAAAACTTTCTAACTTTCACTTGGATGACCTACCCTTCTTCTTCTTCTTCTTGTCGGACATAGCACTAGACGGCTCGTCACCAACTTCTTCCTCTTATTTCAGGATCTTCTCCCACCTCTCCCCTTCTTACCCTTAGTCGGAAAGGTTGACCCATAGGGCACCATCTTGAACTCCCCCCCATTGTTGTCATCACTCGAAATCTCAGTGATCGGCTCATCAACGAGAGCGATCTCTTGCAAAGGTTTGAGTGCGACTTCACTGGTAGGCACTAGTATCGCCAAGGTGTCCCCTCCTCTCGACCGCCTTATCCTTCTTCTCCTCTATATCGGCCTTTTTCTTGGCTTCCCTGGCCACTTTCTGCTCGGTCGCTTGCCCGGCCTTGAGCTTCTTAGCCTCTTCCTCCTACAGCTTCTTGAACTCAGCATCGGCTCTCTTCTTAGAGGCCTCATCATTGGCCCTCTTTTTAGCGGCCTCATCATCAGCCTTTTCTTAGCGGCTTAATCATCAGCCTTCTTCTTCGTTGCCTCTTGCACTTTGGCCTTAGCCTCATCCTCATCTTTCTTCCTAGCCTCTGCCTGAGCCATTTATAGAGACACCTCACCCGTCTTCCTCTTCTCCTCATGCTCCTCAGACTTAGTGAGTAAATGGGCTTTCTAGGCTTCAGCAAGATCGAGCATTGTCTGCTCTCCAACCTCCATCACCCTGATCACTGGCACTCCCTCTCCATCCTTCTCTTTCCCTTCCGAGAGCAAGTCTTTAAAATCCCCAAGATCCAGATCTAAGAATGTGTCCAAATGACTGCCTCCTTCTACAAGTTGCTCTCTTTGCATCCCCATATCAAACTTAGGCAAGCATACAGTGTTCGTGTGAAGCCCATTGTTATCTATGTTTCGTAGGAACCTGCACAATGAAAAAGAAGATGAATTAGTCTACTTCGACTTCATGTTACCATCCACTTAAGCACTCGTTATAATAAGACTTTAACTGCCAACACGTACGGTGTTGTTTCGACAGGCATAGTCCTCCCAGTCGTTGGCTGAAGAGAGCTTATGTGTCCCAACCCCGGATAATCGCGATCATACTTGGTAGTGATAGGGTCTACGACGAATCAGCCACCTGTAGAGGTGGATGGCACAACTTGCTTTTGCTGAGAGCTACCTTCTACAAACTCATAAGCAATTATCACGCTCTTGGTAGTCACTTCCCCTTTGTAGCAGTAAGTTCCTCCATCCTTACCTTCTCAACATCTTCTCTTAACAGTCTCCTTCCTTCAACCAGCACCGTGCACTACTCAGTAAAATGTTTAAACATTAAATCAACCTCATCAATTGAGTCTACCTGCCGCAACCTAGCCTCAAACTGCAATGACCTATCCCAAGTTTGGGCCATAGTTCGAGGATAATCTTCAACCCACGAGATTTCACGGAATCAAAGTGCTTTGACGTACGTGCCCCAGTTGTATGGCTCCAAAGGCTCCTCCACTCTAGCCTCAGCATCTTCAGCTTTAGCCTTGAGCCTTTCCACCTCAGCCTGGTGCTCGGCCTTTATGCCATCCACATGGCTCAACACCTTTATGTTCATGGCTGTAGTATCCTCAACTTCCTTCTTGGCTTGAGCGAGCTCAGCATTTCTTAGGTCCGGAAGCTTCCTAAGCTCGTTGTTCTCATTGTTAAGTCATTGTGCCTGCTTACTCTCCCCATTTAGGCTCTTATTTTCCTCAACCAGAGTCTCATTATCTTTGCGGACTGGTGCATCTCTTTATTTTCATTTTCCAATAAGATATTCTCCTCCATTAGAGTTTTGTCCTCCATTAGAGTTTTGTTGTCTTGCTTGAGAGCTGTATTCTCAGACGAGACTATGGCCACTGTATCTTTGTACGACTCTTGAGCCTACTTCACTGGAGCCTCGACCTTCTTGTGCTCTCGCTCCAGTTGTTTTGTTTCGACAATAGAGAGTTCACATATAAATGTGTCACTTGTATGCGAAAAAATAGATACAATTTGGAGAGTTGTCTTACTAATGCGTCCTCCCTATTCTTGAGGGTCTCTCTTTCAACTTTAACATCCCATTCCAGATTTTGGATTTCAACATTCTTCTTAAAGATCATCTCCAAGAGATGCCTCACGTACCTATGTATTTCCTTAGACTGTAAGTGAACATCATATACTTTGCCATACACATCTGGTTCCATGTCCATAGGGATCTGGTGAATGTTCGACAACCACTTAAGCTCATCAAAGTACAATCCATGGAATGACTCCTTTAGCATCGCCTTTTTCTGCTTGGGAGTGAACTATGTGATTCCCAACGTGTCAGGAAACTGTGGGCCCTTATTTAATGCTTCTTTCTTCTCTGTCTCCGATCCTTGGGCGCCAACTCCTTACTTCCAGATGTGGTCATGGGTATCAAGTGTGGAACATAAAGAGGAAGCGTCGATAACTGCTGCCTTGTGCCCATTATTAGCCTCGAATCTGTTTCCCAAGATCGAATAATATGTGGCGGAGATTTCGACTATTGAGGTTGATCTCTGTAGCGACATTCACTGCTACGTTCATGAGGACAAGGGGGTTTATAAACAAATATATGCCTCTTCTAAAAGTACTTACATACTCGCTCCTTTATGGCCAATAGCCCCAGATCCTCAACCTCTATCTCTATCACTATCTCAAGCCATTTCACTTGCACAGAACAGATTCAAAGTTAGAATCTAACACTCCACGCATAAAAAAAATGTTGTGTTATGCAATGTTTATGAGTGTGTGTGTGTCCCCTACGTGTTCTCTCCGCGAACCAGATTTAAGCACTCTTGAAGGGATGACCTCCCCAATGTTTGGTTTTAGGCTTATGGTACTTGTGCCATTAGGCCAAGACAATGTAAGATCAAGTGGGACATCGTACAAATCTTTAAACTGACCCTCATCCTCCAATGACGCGTTGTCCCAAAATTAGCAACTAGAGAAACCAGCCTGGGCGATGGTCCCGACCTCGTCTCGGTTGTTGAAAATGATACAGGAGTGGGTGATAGATCCTATTCCCTAGTAACTATCTCCTCATCACCGGCGTTGCGCTCACTAGTTTCTTTCTGAGTCCTTATGACCTTGAATTTGTTTGGACGGGATATGGGCACCTTCTTTTATGGACCCAAAGGACTTTTTCCTCCTTCAATTTTAGCCTTTTCTTCCTCTACAACATCAAATGGGATGGGACATTGAACAATTTATGGGAAGTAAGCCCATTCGACAAAGAAGTTGTTCAATCAGAACATTCTGAATAATGTGAGCCTCAACTAAAGTAACCTTCAACACTTCAAGACGCTCCCGGTGCACTTTGCCTTTGGGTACAGGAGGACTGTCTGTTACATAAACATAAATTTAGTCTCGATCTTACGACTTGACTAACTATGAATCCAAGGCGAGAAAGACATTACTTCCGGCCAGCCATCTCCTCGTGAATCCTGGGTGATAGAGGACATAAAATCAGTCATATTTAAAAATGCTAAGATTACTTATGTCCCTAGGATAAACCAGGATTTTTCTTATGCCTTGAAGTAGATCGGGGAAGGCACAGTAGCAGTTCTCCACTTCATCTGGAAGAAGAACTGGATATCTTCCTCAGTAGGTACTATGTGCAGGCACTCCATAAATAGAATGCAGGCACCAAGAAGGAAGGCATACGCATTTAGGTGAAACTGCGTCATCGCTAAATAGAAGTAGCATAACATATCCCGGATGAACCCACACGACAGGGGCACGCAACCATAAACATATATATATATATATATATATATATGCTTGTTCCAGGTAGTGTATCCTTCTGGGTGTGCATGCAACCTATCCCTCTTAGGGATGCGAACATCGTCCCAGAGATGCTGGACTTCTTGTACACACGCCTTAACACTGCTTCATCTATCCACGAAGGCATCGAACCCTACGGGACATCAACAATGGCGGCATCCATCATCATGTCCGGTGCCTTAAAAACATCTTCCTCCATGATGTCAACATCCTCTTCTCTTTCGCGGTTTTCTTCTACATCTCCAACTCCTTCTGATATCACTGGCCCTGCTGTACATTCGGTCGATCGTGGTGGTTTTTCTGACAGCACACCCTGATCGGGTGCATTAGGCGAGCTAATGAGTTGGAAGGAGGTGGAAGCCTCTGAAGTCTCAAGCTCACTGCCCCTTGAACTACAGCTGATAGAAGACACATTCAGCGATGGTGTGGTTTCTAAAGCTTCAACTTCCCAGCCCTTAAGTTTTGAGAAGATCTTGATGTCATTGCAAACTATACTTTTAACATAGTCACATTAAAAACCACACTGAAAAACCTATACCCCTCATGTTGGTGTAAACTAACATGGAACAGCACTGTCGTGAGGTGATAATACGATTATAATAAAAAATTAGAACAGAATGATGGTCGTTAGTCTCTAAACTATAAACATCATCGTTGTCGACCAATATCGTCGGGTTCATGTCGAGTTGCGACTACGTCGTGGTCGAGATCGAAAATAAAATCAGTAGTTCATTCACATGTCCATACTTAGAGTATATGCTCTACTCCTATGTGCAAGTCTGAATTATCGACTATTATTTGAGCGTAAAGGAGTTACCAATCAATACGTCCGAACCAAAGTCCGATCCAACCATGTAATGCCGAAAAAATCCAATCATGTAATGTCGTGAAAACAATACGAGTCCAATAGGAGACGAATTTTCCTTAGGTAGAGTATGAGATAACTATTGGGTAAGGTTTCACATCCAACAACCTTTGGTTGTACGAAATATGCTTAAGTCTCAGGGAAGCATAATAAGCATCCCCGGAAGCAAGCTAATTCGCATCCCATGCTGATGTGAAATCACATCCCGAACAACCCAATGAAAATTTGTATCCTCTGTGCATCCCGGCTTAGTACCCCATTTCGCATTCCTCTGGGAAAAGAATTTGTAACACCCTGCATTTTTAATATAATTAAAAATGAGATACATGTATATGTGCATGGATATATTTAAAGGAAAGTTAAATAATATTAATGTAATTGCATGTAAGAAGTTTATGCAGTGAAATAAAGAAAAAGATTAATAAAGAAATTACATGCAATATTTGAAATAAGAAGAAATACAGTGAAATGCGAAGAAATACATGCGAACATTTAAAAAGAAATAAAAAGGAGAATTTGAAGAGACTCTAGAATTTGGTCATGCAATTAGCATCATTACGTTCGTGGCGATTTTCTGGTCAATTTAGACCTATAGTTTGTAGAAAACTGATTTAAAACGAAGAAGTTATCCTTAATTTAAGAAATGCAACAAAACATGAAAAAGAGCAATGGGAAAAGAATAATATGTAGCTTGGTCCTAAGTCTTGTTAACAAAAGACTTAGTAGCTCATTTGGTTAATACATGAGACTTGTACATAAGAGGTTGTGAGTTCAATCCCCACCAGTGCCATATATTTTTTGTTTTGTTTTAAGGAGCGTCTAAATAGTGGCTTAGCAAATTGGTTTAGTGCGAAAGGGGATAAGTTAATTGGAGGTTTAATTGAAAGAATGGAAATAAACCATTAATTGATTAAGAAAGATAATTTCCAAATAAAATAGACAATTGTTCGCATATAAAAGTTAGTATACGCATAAGAGATGGATGCGTATGAACATGATTCAAATTTGAAGTTGCGCGCAAACATAGAGACAAACAAAAAAGGGGGCATATATGTATACATGTTATTTGAAATTAATGCAATAAGGGAAAGAGGATATGTGAAATTATTGCATTAAATAAATGGATGATGAATGAACCTGAATAAAAATAAATTAATGTGATGCAAATAAAAAAAAGAGAATATGGAGTGCAAAACATATCAAATGTGCAATTAAAGCGTGCATAGAAAAAAGTTGTGAACATTAAAATGGAGTAATTAAATGTGAAGGGGATCAACTTTTGAAATTTAAACGTTTAAAAAGTAAACTAATAAGGCCATAAGCAAGCCAAAATTGGAGGAAGGTTAATGTTATTAAATAACATTCAAATCAGAGACGCATGCACATGTGATTAGATGTAAATAAATAAAAGAAAATGGTTTAAGGACATGCGGTTTCTTTTCAAAAAGAGTAGACAAAAAGAGAAAGAAATCAGTTAATTGATTAGGAGAAGAATATAGCAAATAAAGGTTCATGTATAAGTGCAAATAAATAAAAAAATAATTGAATGCATGAAGGAAAGAGGTTGCTATACGTTAAAAATAGTATGTAATGCATTAATTAGAAAGAAACAAAGCGGTTACCTTTTTTATTTTATTTAAAGGAGCATTAAGTGTGAAAAGGGTTGTTCTGGATGGTTCTTTTCTAGGGTGAGGTGGATGGTTTAGATGAGTTTTTATTTAATCCTAAGGTCCTAGTTGCTCTAACCCACCTATAAAAGAACATCTAACCTAACCCTCAAATCATTCTATCTCTTATAAGACGCCTCCATGCCACCAGACTTCAACCTAACATAGCCGCCGCCTCTAAACTCTAGATTAAATTGCAAGTTCTTCATTAATTTTGGAGTTTAATCAAATCAAGTAGCAAGTTTCTTCAACAACAATTCACGTTCTACGTCAATAATCAAATAAGAAACCTAAACCAATGTTCTACCTCAACAACCAATTGTTTATTTCTCCAATCCAGTCAAGGTGAGTGGTTTAAAATATAGTTGTTGTATAATTGTACTTCTATCGTTTGTCATTCCCCATAATGAATATGATGATAATTTAATAAGATCAGTTATTTCATTTATACTTACGATTGAGTTCTCTCCTTTTTATTCTTTCCCCTTTTTATTTTTATAGCTAGGCTATCTCGAGCCTACATCTATCATGAATTTATGCATTGTAAACGAGAATGAGAAAGTAAAAGGGAAAAAGGGGTTGTTTGGGCATAATATGGGTTGGAAAGATTTATGTATGATTTGAATAGAATTATGGACATAATTGTATGGTAGTTTCAAATTTATGTAGTTTGGCATGATTGAAATTGGATATGGAATTAGTACAATTTAATATTAACAACATGTAATTGGATATCATGGATTGGTGAAATTTATTGGTAAGATAAGCCTAAAAGGTGAATTAGGTTATATGTATGAACATGGGAACATTGGGAAATATATTGGAAAAATATTGATTTTATGAAATTGAGTATTATTGGATATTTTGGATAATTGGAATATAAAAGAAATTGGCATATTTAGGTATGGATTACATGGAATTGATGAAATTGCCTATAATTAGAAATTTGTAATTAAGGCTAATTAATATGTAATTAGTAATAAGTTGGAATAGGTAAAATTGTAAACATGACTATATGTTGAATTGGAAACACATAACATGAAAATTGGGATTTGGGTGAAATACGATGTTAATGAAACTTTGACACGAGGTTAGGCGCAATTGTTGTGTAAGACTGCCCGGAACCGCCCGGCAAATCCAACTCCCACAATTGGACGTCTAATGTGAGAGGTCAAAGGCATGAATTGTAGGTGTAATGGTTGGTGACACGAGCTTAGACCCGCTTTGTGGTGTAAGACTGCCCGGAACCGCCCGGCAAATCCAGCAGCCACAAAGTGTTCGGTCTAATGTGTGAGGTCATGCACCGTTCGTCATAATGAATGAATTAAGTAATAGTAACCATAATAAGACATGTGGGTGACATGGGTATGGTTAGAGGGTTAAGTGTGTGACATGTAAAATATGACATGTAAATATGGACTTAACCGTAGTAAGACAAGACATGTAAAACATGTAAATATGGACTTAACCGTAGTAAGACAAGACATGTAAAACATGTAAGACTAAGGTGGACTTAACCGTAGTAAAACATGTGCAAGACATGGAAACAATAATAAAAGAGGTTAAGTGGGACATGGGCGACATGTAAGACATAAATAAATAATGCTTAACCAAAGGGGACCCGTTATGGCATCACAAATTAAATTGAATTGGGTAAAGTTTAGGTAACAGGTTAAATAAATGGAAAGGGTTAAGTAAATCTAAATTAATGACAAAAGTGGGGAACGGTAAATAACCTATTATGAATGAATTTGAATAAGAAAAGGAAGGATAATAGGTTAGACTTGTCCTAGGGACAAGTGGAAAGTATAACTTATGGGATAAGGTAAGTTATAAGAAACGATAGAGGAAAATAAGGTAACTTATATGTGAAGATATACTTAATTTTAAATTAAGTAGTTTGGGAAGGAGAAGTGTGAAATTTAAGATGATATAAGTTATATGAATGGAAAAGAAGTAAATTAGAATCATATATGTTGGTTGGGTTGAGTAATTCTCTAGGTGCCAGTCTGATGTTGATTTCGGTCTTCGGGGCTGGTGTTTAGGGGATTATTCCCCTAATCAGTATATATGTGGATAAGACATACTTAACTATGAATTATGTATAACATGTTGTTGTAACCCTAAAAGGGAACAATTTATGAAGTTGGAAAACAACATGTTGTGGTCTTATTAATGGACTTAAATGGGTTAAGTATAAATTGCATTAATAAGCGAGGGTAACTTGGTAAACTTGAAAAGGAAGTCAATATGAATAAGAATAACCAAGTTAAATAAGAAAAACTGATGAGGTAACAAAAGCGCATAAGAATTGATTAGACGTAGGGTCTAATGACATATAAAATCAAGGCGCTTGGGGAAATCTGTACGTTGTAGGATGAATAACCCAACAAGGTAAATCATCACGGTGTCATAAGACACGAGGAGAGCGCACATTCGTTATATTGGCGGCTCCAACAGACTGGAAGGGGAAGCACGCGGCTTCCTAAGACGTTATATGTGCTCCTAGTAGTCCTCTGTGTGGTGGTAGATGTTTCAGGTTGTGCCCGCAGAGGTTGGGTCTGCGCGTAACTATTAGGTGGGTGGGCCTTGACTACAAGAATAGCTGGGCAGTCAGAATGTTGATCGCGATGATGGAAAAGGTGTTTCGGCGGCTGCCTCAACGGAGGTGGAGGTTCATGACCAACAAGGATGGTAGGTCGTCGAGTGCCTGTTACCACAACCAGTAGGATGCAGAAAGACTAGAGCTAGAGCCAATATACCATTAACCATTCACTATCGTAGGACGGTGGTTGAGGGGGGACGCCACATGGATGTTTAGAT
Organism: Allium sativum; assembly: GCA_030737875.1. NCBI lineage: Eukaryota > Viridiplantae > Streptophyta > Magnoliopsida > Asparagales > Amaryllidaceae > Allium > Allium sativum. The sequence goes on along the minus strand of CM060922.1, from coordinate 758,422,461 downwards.
TGGTTGCTTAGGGGCTTGTCGCTTAGCTCTCATAGTCTTTATTAGTTATGGGAGGGGCCGAGGTGGGGCCATAGCCACCATAGAAAACAGACCCTAGGGATATTTGTGTGGGAGGCTCTTAAAGGCGGGCCTTGCACAAATATAAGGAAAACTCCCGATCGAGTTCCGTGTTTCTTATGTAGCCCTACCACGGAACTCGGGTACGCACACACGATAGGTGTGCGGGTTAGATATCGCATACGATAGAGAATACGTACGTGGAAGAGTCCAGATATAACCATGTCTGCTCTGGGTGGTGTATCGTAGACTGGTGGGCATTATTCGATAACGGTAGTCAAATTAAGTGATCCTATGTGGGCGTAGTGTTGTATTATATATATAAGAGGAATATACATTACTATGACATAGGACGGGGGACTGCGTATATCACTGCGAGGATACGGTGGGGACCATGCGAGTGGGGTACCATGGGGTGTACCTCAGTTTGGGGGTTGCTACATATACATTATATTAGGTTAATCTACTGGGAGTAGATGGGTGCGACATGTGTGTAAGCCTTGAGCGCTAGCGACACAAATATCCTAATAAATAATAAAATGTAATTGTACGGTATATGTAGGATTATTCAAGAAGTGTAGTTTAAACTCATTCACACAGAACATATGTTCTGACCCCCTCCTCATAACATTCGCAGGTTAGATTCATGACAGAGACTTATAGCTTTGGAGATACTGATTTAGCAATATTGTAATTAAGGTAAAGCTATGTTTATAATTATTATATTTTATTCCTTCTGCTGTGAGGTGTTTTCCGAACTCTGACATATTTCTTGTCTCTGTCTTTTCTGCAGGATACCAGAGCAACCAACTCGGGTTTTGATGGATTGGGTTTTTGAAAAAAAATCGGTCCGTTGGAATTCGGTTTGTTACATTTGGTATCAGAGCATAGGTTTACGATTCCTATATAGATAATGAGAGAGCGTATTTGTATTTTCAAAAATATAAATATATTATATATAAACCTATATCTATAAAGAAGCCCACTAAATTGAAAGAGCAAAATATGGAAAGAATTGGGATAACTGTTTTGTACGCTAAAAGAATGAGCAAGCAAATCTGAGGCCCTTAGGTATGTTGGGTGGAAAGTGTACAAAATGATTGGTGTTAAGAAAGATGTATCCCATACAATAGTAACTGAGATTAGTGGGTTTAGTAGGGAAACCTTATAAAGTGGAAAATGGATTAGGAATATATATAGTTGGAAGAAATGATTTCGTGGATGTGTCTAGGAAAGCCTAGGTAATTTGGAAACCCGATTAAGAAATAGTTGTCCTTGTCTACTCCAGTTTTTGATGTTTGAAAAAAATGTTTTGCATTTTTGTTACGGCGTGTTTTTATGGTTTGGCAAAAGCAAGTTTTGGTAAAGAAAATAAAGTTTTACCATTTTTAATTTTTGGGAGAAAAATTTAGAAAAAAAAGAGACCAAACCATGTTTTAATGGAGTAGGTAAGGATAAGTGTCTAGAAAGAACGGGTTTGAGGTTTGGAAGTAAATAATAAGGACTATCCTAGAATAATAAAAATAAATTCCCGTAGAATGCATAAACATTATAAAGACTAGAATTGTTGCTCGAAAAAGATAAGTTGAAAAAAAAAAGTTTCTTATGTAATTGTGCTTGGATAGGAAAATAGGAACTTTTTATAGAATAGCTATGTAAAAATCCAAGTGCAACCAGAAAAGGTACATAAAGAAAAATGGAAAATGTAAATTCTTCCGTTTTATACCTTTTTGTAACATAAGAAATCGAATTTGGAAAATTAGTTTTTTCTAAATTTCGAATTTAATAATGGTTGGTAGGATTTTGGATGCAACAATTGGATGAACTATGCTCTTATTCTATAAGAGTATGGGAAAATTTGGATGAAAAATGTTTTGGTTTTTCAAAAATATTGCATTCATATAGAACTGCAAGTATATTTAGGATGTGAGCATCATGTTTTGAATTTTTTTTTTTGAAAGTTTGCATACATATAGGTGGTACCAAATTAGGCATACATGCATTACTATGATGTTTTTCACTTTGCACATGTGCACAATGTTTGCAAAAAAATTGGATGCACACTTGATGGTTTGATATTATGCAAGGAATTATATATTTAACCCCTATCGAATTTCGAGGACGAAATTCCTTAAGCATGGGAGAATGTAACACCCCGCATTTTTAATATAATTAAAAATGAGATATATGTATATATGCATGGATATATTTAAAGGAAAGATTAAATAATATTAATGTAATTGCATGTAAGAAGTTTATGCAGTGAAATAAAGAAAAAGATTAATAAAGAAATTACATGCAATATTTGAAATGCGAAGAAATACAGTGAAATGCGAAGAAATACATGCGAACATTTAAAAAAAATAAAAAGGAAAATTTGAAGAGACTCTACATGAAATTAGCGTCATTACGTTCGTGGCGATTTTCTGGTCAATTTAGACCTATAGTTTGTAGAAAACTGATTTAAAACGAAGAAGTTATCCTTAATTTAAGAAATGCAACAAAACATGAAAAAGAGCAATGGGAAAAGAATAATATGTAGCTTGATCCTAAGTCTTGTTAACAAATGACTTCGTAGCTCATTTGGTTAATACACGAGACTTGTACATAAGAGGTTGTGAGTTCAATCCCCACCAATGCCATACATTTTTTGTTTTGTTTTAAGGAGCAGCTAAATAGTGGCTTAGCAAATTGGTTTAGTGCGAAAGGGGATAAGTTAATTAGAGGTTTAATTGAAAGAATGGAAATAAACCATTAATTGATTAAGGAAGATAATTTCCAAATAAAATAGACAATTGTTCGCATATAAAAATTAGTATACGCATAAGAGATGGATGCGTATGAACATGATTCAAATTTGAAGTTGCGCGCGAACATAGAGACAAACAAGAAGGGGACATATATGTAAACATGTTATTTGAAATTAATGCAATAAAGGAAAGAGGATATGTGAAATCATTGCATTAAATAAATGGGTGATGCACGAACCTGAATAAAAATAAATTAATGTGACGCAAATAAAAGAAAAAGAATATTGAATGCAAAACATGTCAAATGTGCAATTAAAGCTTGCATAGAAAAAGGTTGTGAACATTAAAATGGAGCAATTAAATGTGAAGGGGATCAACTTTTGAAATTTAAACGATTAAAAAGTAAACTAATAAGGCCATAAGCAAGCCACAATTGGAGGAAGGTTAATGTTATTAAATAACATTCAAATCAAAGACGCATGCACATGTGATTAGATGTGAATGAATAAAATAAAATGGTTTAAGGACATGCAGTTTCTTTTCAAAAAGAGTAGACAAAAAGAGAAAGATATCAATTAATTGATTAGGAGAAGAATATAGCAAATAAAGGTTCACACATAAGTGCAAATAAATAAAAAAATAAAAAAATAATTGAATGCATGAAGGAAAGAGGTTGCTATACGTTAAAAATAGTATGTAATGCATTAATTAGAAAGAAATAAAGCGGTTTCTTTATTTTATTTTATTTTATTTTATTTAAAGGAGCACTAAGTGTGAAAAGGGTTGTTCTGGATGGTTCTTTTCTAGGAGTTTTTATTTAATCCTAAGGTCCTAGTTGCTCTAACCCACCTATAAAAGAACACCTAACCTAACCCTAAAATCATTCTATCTCTTATAAGACGCCTCCATGCCACCAAACTTTAACCCAACATAGCCGCCGCCTCTAAACTCTAAATTAAATTGCAAGTTCTTCATCAATTTTGGAGTTTAATCAAATCCAGTAGCAAATTTATTCAACAACAATTCACGTTCTGCGTCAATAATCAATAGGAAGCCTAAACCAATGTTCTACCTCAACAACCAATTGTTTATTTCTCCAATCCAGTCAAGTGAGTGGTTTAAAATATAGTTGTTATATAATAGTACTTCTATCATTTTCCATTCCGCATAATGAATATAATGATAATTTAATAAGATCAGTTATTTCATTTATGCTTATGAATGAGTTCTCTCCTTTTTATTCTTTCCCCTTTTTATTTTTATAGCTAGGCTATCTCGAGCCTACATTTATCATGAATTTATGCGTTATAAACGAGAACGAGAAAGTAAAACGGAAAAAAGGGGTTGTTTGGGCATAATATGGGTTGGAAGGATTTATGCATGATTTGAATAGAATTATGGACATAATTGTATGGTAATTTTAAATTTATGTAGTTTGGCATGATTGAAATTGGATATGGAATTAGTACAATTTAATATTAACAACATGTAATTGGATATCATGGATTGGTGAAATTTATTGGTAAGATAAGCCTAAAAGGTGAATTAGGTTATATGTATGAACATGGGAACGTTGGGAAATATATTGGAAAAATATTGATTTTATAAAATTGAGTATTATTGGATATTTTGGATAATTGGAATGTAAAAGAAATTGGCATATTTGGGTATGGATTACGTGGAATTGATGAAATTGCCTATAATTGGAAATTTGTAATTAAGGCTAATTAATATGTAATTAGTGACAAGTTAGAATAGGTAAAATTGTAAACATGACTATATGTTGAATTGGAAACACATAACATGAAAATCGGGATTTGGGTAAAATACGATGTTAATGAACCATTGACACGAGGTTAGGCGCAATTATGGTGTAAGACTGCCCGGAACCGCCCGACAAATCCAACATCCACAATTGGACGTCTAATGTGAGAGGTCAAAGGCATGAATTGTAGGTGTAATGGTTGGTGACACGAGGTTAGACCCGCTTTGTGGTGTAAAACTGTCCGGAACCGCCCGGCAAATCCAGCAGCCACAAAGTGTTCGGTCTAATGTGGGAGGTCATGCACCGTTCGTCATAATGAATGAATTAAGGAATACTAACCATAGTAAGACATGTGGGTGACATGGGTATGGTTAGAGGGTTAAGTGGGTGACATGTAAAATATGACATGTAAATATGGACTTAACCGTAGTAAGACAAGACATGTAAAACATGTAAATATGGACTTAACCGTAGTAAGACAAGACATGTAAAACATGTAAATGTGGACTTGACTGTAGTAAGATACGACTAAGGTGGAATTAACCGCAGTAAAACATGTGTAAAACATGTAAACAATAATAAAAGAGGTTAAGTGGGACATGGGCGACATGTAAGACATAAATAAATAATGCTTAACCAAAGGGGACTCGTTATGGCATCACAAATTAATTGAATTGGGTAAAGTTTAGGTGACGGGTTAAATAAATGGAAAGGGTTAAGTAAATCTAAATTAATGACAAAAGTGGGGAATGGCAAATAACCTATTATGAATGAATTTGAATAAGAAAAGGAAGGATAATAGGTTAGACTTGTCCTAGGGACAAGTGGAAAGTATAACTTATGGGATAAGGTAAGTTATAAGAAACGATAGAGGAAAATAAGGTAACTTATATGTGAAGATATACTTAATTATAAATTAAGTAGTTTGGGAAGGAGAAGTGTGAAATTTAAAATGATATAAGTTATATGAATGGAAAAGAAGTAAATTAGAATCATATATGTTGGTTGGGTTGAGTAATTCTCTAGGTGCCAGTCTGATGTTGATTTCGGTCTTCGGGGCTGGTGTTTAGGGGATTATTCTCCTAATCAGTATATATGTGGATAAGACATACATAATTATGAATTATGTTTAACATGTTGTTGTAACCCTAAAAGGGAATAATTTATGAGGTTGGAAAACAACATGTTGTGGTCTTATTAATGGACTTAAATGGGTTAAGTATAAATTGCATTAATAAGCGAGGGTAACTTGTTAAACTTGAAAAGGAAGTCAATATGAATAAGAATAACCAAGTTAAATAAGAAAAACTGACGAGGTAACAAAAGCGCGTAAGAATTGATTAGACGTAGGGTCTAATGACATATAAAATCAAGGCGCTTGGGGCAATCCGTACGTTGTAGGATGAATAACCCAATAAGGTAAATCATCACGGTGTCATAAGACACGAGGGGAGCGCACATTCGTTATTTTGGTGGCTCCAACGGACTGGAAGGGGAAGCATATGGCTTCTTGAGACGTTAAAGATGCTCCTAATAGTCCTCTGTTTGGTGGAAGATGTTTCAGGCTGTGCCCGCAGAGGTTGGGTCTGTGCATAACTACTAGGTGGGTGGGCCTTGACTGCAAGAATAGCTGGGCAGTCAGAATGCTGTTCGCGGTGACGGAAAAGGTGATTTGACGGCTGCCTCAACGGAGGTGGAGGGTCAGGACCAAGAAGGATAGTAGGTCGTCGAGTGTCTGTTACCACAGCCAGTAGGATGCTGAAAGACTAGAGCTAGAGCCAATATACCATTAACCATTCACTATCGCGGGACGGTGGTTGAGGGGAGATGCCACATAGATGTTTAGATTGGTTGCTTAGGGGCTTGTCGCTTAGCTCTCATAGTCTTTATTTGTTATGGGAGGGGCCGAGGTGGGGCCATAGCCACCATAGAAAACAGACCCTCGGGATATTTGTGTGGGAGGCTCTTAAAGGCGGGCCTTGCACAAATATAAGGAAAACTCCCGACCGAGTTCCGTGTTTCTTGTGTAGCCCTGCCACGAAACTCGGGCACGCACACACGATGGGTGTGCAGGTTAGATATCGAATACGATAGAGAATACTTACGTGGAAGAGTCTAGATATAACCATGTCTGCTCTGGGTGGTGTATCATAGACTGGTGGGCATTATTCGATAACGACAGTCAAATTAGAGTGATCCTATGTGGGTGTAGTGTCGTATTATATATATAAGAGGAATATACATTACTATGACATAGGACGGGGGACTGCATATATCACTGCGAGGATACGGTGGGGACCATGCGAGTGGGGTACCATGGGGTGTACCTCAGTTTGGGGGTAGCTACATATACATTATATTAGGTTAATCTACTAGGAGTAGATGGATGCGATGTGTGTGTAAGCCTTGAGCGCTAACGACACAAATAACCTAATAAATAATAAAACGGAATTGAACAATATATGTAGGATTATTCAAGAAGTGTAGTTTAAACTCGTTCACATAGAACTTATGTTTTGACCCCCTCCTCATAACATTCGCAGGTTAGATTCATGACAGAGACTTATAGCTTTGAAGATACTGATTTAGCAGTATTGTAATTAAGGTAAAGCTATGTTTATAATTATTATATTTTATTCCTTCCGCTGTGAGGTGTTTTTCGAACTCTGACATATTTCTTGTCTTTGTCTTTTCTGCGGGATACCAGAGCAACCAACTCGGGTTTTGATGGATTGAGTTTTTGAAAAAAAAATCGGTCCGTCGGAATTCGGGTTGTTACGGAATTCCCTAAGTCCCAGGGATGCGAAATTCTCATCCTAGGGCTTAGTGAACTCCGACATCCTAGGTCAACGCGAAATCATGATTTCGTATCCCCTCTTGGGATGCCAAATTTGAGTACCACATCCCTCCTCTCGGGAACGCAAAACGATTGCTTCGCATCCCCTCAACGACCATTGGATACGAAGTTGGAATTTCGTATCTCCCCATAGCTTCGAGATGCAAAACATTATCTTCGATTTAGTTGTTTCGTCTTCTCTCCCCTTCGCCTCCTCTCCTTCTCAATCGATCCCTTGAGGACACGAAACCAATCAAGTTCGAGACCCATGAATTTCGTATCCGCTTCCACCACAAAGCAATTCAACTCCGTTTAATACTCTTTGAATTTCAAAGAATATATATATAGCACCACATTTGATCTTTACTTAATAGTTTATTTATTTCAATCCCAAACTCAAATAGATACTTAAACAAAATATGGATTTTTCTCGCCGAGTCAACCCTTCGACGTATTTTTTAGGGTGTTTGAAGAAAAGTCATCTATGGATTAGCCCAAACAACATCAATTGATTTATTAAACGTAGATGTTTTTACCAATCTATGATTTAAAATTTCTAATTATGAACTCATTTTTACAAATGTATTTTAATTCAAAACAATTTCTTTTGAGGAAACTTGAAATTTTGAAATATCTAAACTTCAAAAAAAAAGCAAAACTACTATTTCGATTTTAAATAAATCCTTTTGAAATCATTTTAAAAAACATTGGGATTATTTTAACCTAAACTATTTTCAAAATATATTTCACTATTGTACTTACTTAATTTCCTTCTTACATATAATCAACTTACACTCAAATAAATTTTTCTCAAGCTTTTTTTCCTTTTGAATGTTCAGTTTGCCATTTAGATTATATTAATCAATCTTCTATTAAATTTTTATTTTTAACTTAATACTTATATCAAACACCTTATGATCAATCTGTAAAACTTATTTCACACGACATTCGATTTCAATACACTTGACTATCAATAAATGTTCATAAATTAATAGAACATCAATCAATAATTTACATATAATAATCAATGCTCCTAAACTATTTTAGCATGACCAATCGAACAATAGTGATAATAATTTAATATTATCGTTATAAAAAAACAATATGTATATATAACTATATAGTTTAGAAGAATTATTTCTTTATGTACAAAATATATCCTATGTAAAATATTTCATTTACCAAATATTCAGAAATCAATATTGTGTCTACTTCCCTTGTTCAAGTGTTTAGAAATCCCTATTGACACTGTAGCATCCCACGTCTCGACCAAAATTTATAAACAACTCAACAAACTAATCAACACAATACATTTTTATAACTCTAACAAATACGCTTTCGTATTTAAATATACTCTCAAACTCATCTCAGGGTCTTGCTTACCCATTCTTGATGAATTACTCCCCACAAAGCCAATATTCTCGCCTAACCTTCAGCTTTGATACCATGTAAAGTCTTACCTTCCCGACCATCGAAAGTGAACACTAAATACGACCACTGTAATTTAACGTCGAACATCCAATCGTCGAAAACGTAAACTATTAAGGTAAAAAGTAAAAGAAAAAAAGAAAAAGAAAAGAATGAAAAAGACACAGAATCTCACAACATAAATGACAATATATAATAATAACGACAGATAAACTGTCACTCCAAGATACAAATCCTATAAGTTGGATAGTTATAAAATTTTAACCTTACAAATGCTGATAGGTAAAATAAAATACAACGGAAATAAAATAGTAACACAGGAAAACTTCAAACTCTACTCTATGAGCTCCACATCCGATAGAAGAAAACATGGAAATAAGCTCGGTCTGACCAAGAATTATAATAAAATAGTACATGGATCAATCTTTTAATGACCCGTATTTTATGTATCGACTGATCGTAAAATAATTATATTTATTCCCTGGTGATTAGATCATTCTCAAATTTTGATATGTTGTTCATAGGGATGTGAGACATGTCCATGGTTTTTACCGAATTCAAGTATGACCATGTTTTCCTTGAGTTAACTGTTTGGGCTATAACCTTTGATAGGAATCAAATCAGGTGTGCAGACTGATTCCATTAGATCAGATTGGTTGTTTATGATTTCATAGAGTAGTCACATGAAGGATTTGGTTCAATGGTTTGGAAGGAATCGTTGTTTTAAGTTTCGACTGTTGGTTAGACAGACTGGTCAGCGGCTAATGGGCTGGTTAGGCAAGCCCATTAGGATGGTGACCTTCAGATATAAATAAGGGGACTTAGGGAGAGAACTAGGGTACTCTCTTCATTCTAAACTTCAGGTTGGGCGTCTTTGATTCTCCGGTTCAACTTGAAACCCTATTTCTCCATTCTTTTCAATCAAATTCATCGTAGATTGCATCTAGAAGATAAATCATCATCAAGGAAGAATAGATAATCATTAAAAGAGGATTAAATCACATTATATTACATCATATTTGGGGGTTTTCATTGCTGTCCACATTTGACTTCATCAGGTTTGCATCAGATATAGAAATTAGTGAGTGATAGATATATCTCACACAGAAACTACTGATTGTATGAGTAAATTAGGATCATATTCATATGTTTCATTATCACCTCAGATCTGATCATATATGCTTAACTCATATTTAGAAACCCTAGGAAACCTAATATTAACTAGATAATTGTTAGATTAATCATGTTTATTCATATATTTAGATCCAAATCATGTTAGATCTTATTTTTATATATGTTTATGCTACGTTTATGGATTGTTCATGTTTGTATGATTGTGACGACCCGAACTTCCCCGTAAAGGAAAGCCCGGATTGAGTTGAGAATAAGAAGAATCAGAACACAAACAGAAGAACATTTCATTCCTTCTTACAACAATTTACATCAGAGTACCAGAATATATAGAGTATGAATCAACAATATACATTCGTTGAATATCAGAGATTTACAAATTACAATGCAGCGGAAAATAATACAAAACACAACTGAAAGAGATACACGGATACAGAGCTTTCCGGATATCACTCCAGCTGTGAACCAAGATCCTGTGAATATAAATCTGCAAAACCAAAACTACTAGCTGCTCGTGTGGAAAATAGGGGCACCCAGAGTTTAGGTTAAAACAATAAACTCCAGGTTAGTCATGTGACTGGTGTGAGAACTAAAGCAGTTATTTAAAACTTTACTTTAAAATGGAGTAAATCAAGGGACTACGCCTTATAACATGGAACAGGTTTCCTCCCAAGAATACCAGTGCATAAAACAAACAGCACAATGCTTTTTGAAAAAATGAAGCTATTATAAGACTCAGGTCCCATCACACAATGCAACGCAAGCCGGAGGATAGAGTTTTCCCTTATAATACCCAAACATGCTTGGTACATTTAAAACAAATCATTTTGATGCTATTATATTGTAAAGTGTATGAAAACAACCTCAAATATAAATGTATCAATCATAGACGGCATAGTGCCCCATCCCACTATGTCGCCATACTAGGCTCTACAATCAAAACTAAAATGTCGCGTATTGGAAGATTGATTTCCGTCTGTGAACCAAGGCAATGGATCGTCCTTACCGCTTCGAGACAATCTAGCCTACCATGTCTCAGGGCCCAGACTCAGGTGGGCCCCTGGATTGTCAGGCCCGGTCCATTCGATGTGGATTAAAATGCCTGAACACTACATTTCCCCGCCCTATGGGGCATAAAATTGGTCTGTATAAAGACCATACCATTCATCGGCCCCGCAGTGCAAATATATTCGAGGCACCTCGCTATCCATCATCCACATAAGTAAAGCATCTGGGCGTGCAAAACTCAGACTGCACTCCTATCTAGAAGGAAACGCATGTCCTCCCTGATGTCCTCTCCCGTTTCTGGTTCACACCGGGGTGTGAGACTCGCGAATTAACGCTACACAAGGCTATGCTACTGTAACACCCCGCCTCCGCTAGGGTCACTCGCAAAGGAATGCACTAGCTTTAGAGGGGCATTATTGGTAAACATGCACAGAAATATCACAAGACAGAACATATATAAATAGCGGAAGTAAAATCAAACTTTCATAACATGAATAAATAAGGTCTAAAGCCTTTTTACATCAGAGTACATCAAAACCTGTCTTGCAACAGTAAAGAAGCATAAAGACTTTTTAATAAATTATTCCCCAAGTAAAACAGTAAAGTAGCCATAGCCAAGAGAAGTCCAAGCCATCCATGATGACCTTCAAGCAGAAGAAGTCCGAACTAAACAGCATTGTTTCCTCCCTGAAACCTGGGGGGGAAACAGAAGAAAAGAGGCGGAACAAAACGGGTCAGTCAAAAAGACTGAGTAAGTCCTATCTACTTCCAGTATAAAAACAGGTAAAGGTAACATGACATGCATAAACTGAAAGTAAACATAAGGATAACTACAAGATAGATAAACCAGGGTAGCCGGTTGAACTACTGCGGCAAGGTAAACTAAGGTATCATGATAAACTACGGTGTTATGATAAGTCAAGGTATCACATCGTCAGATTTCTATCGAGTACATTATCCCAAGGTATCTACCCCGTCTAACATCCCAAGGTATCTATTGTATATTCTTCCTAGTTCTAACATGTATATTTGCTCTGCACCCTTCGTACTAGTATCCCAGCCTTGTTATGTGTTAACCATGAATGTCCCTTACTCAAAGTCGTGTAATGGTCCATGTCAACCTAATATATCGCATATATAGGTTACTCAAATCATATGTTTCTTTCCATGTATATAAGTTCAGTCCTTTGCCGTACCTCGTACGGGCTTCCTCATGTCGTATTATCCTTGAAATCGTTTGGACTGTCACCCTTGCTCTAGCTAGGCTCTTCCATATGAATCATCGTTTGAACTACTAGGACTTACGCCACCTAGCACCACTAGGGATTACGCTTACCTATTGCACGCTTTCGTATTTCGGTTTGGGTTAAACCACCTAGGCCACTAGGGATTACGCTAACCCTCAACCGCGCCCTTTTTCCCACGCATTCATCGTGAATCGTTTTTCTATAACTGTATGCACATGTATCACATCGTGCCATCCGAGTCCTATCACAGGGCAAACCAAGAAATACAGGACTCGGTCGGGAGCTTTAGATTTATCTGCCGATGCAGATACTAAGGTCTGCTTTTCTACACGTGGCTATGGTCCCACGAGACCCCTCCCTCAACTAGTGAAAGGCAACACAAGGGAAAGTCTTGCATGAGAACTACACTCCGGCCAGCCCACATCCTACGGCCTACCTCACCCATAATTAGATAGCAATTATGGTCTGTTGGGTGTTCCCTGCCTTTCCGCACGTACACGCTTGACTCAAGATGGTAGATGATCGACGAACTTGCTATCTCGGGCACCTTATGTATTCGTCGGCTCACTGCTATCCACCCCAGTCTTTAGGTCGCTCGCATAGCAACCAAGGCATATTCTTGGTTCTTCTACCGCAGACCTCAACCTCTCGTGAGCCTAGTATAATGACCTGGCAGCTCACAGAGGGATCCCAAGAATATCCTCACGTTCCCCGAAGCCGCTGCTTCGTTACCCCGTTCGTTGGAGCCTTTATCTAAATCAGATAGCCTGCTCCTACACGCATACTTAAACGTTGACCTAACGTATCGGGTTACTCATCCATCTAAGAAATGGTCCAAATTTCCTTGACTAAGAATTATTACTTAGTTTCCCTTAACTAAGGTTTACCACTTAGCCTTATTTCCATAATCCTTGTTAACTATGGTTATTTACCTAATCCTCCGAATTAGGGTTTATCTAATGGGTTAAGTGTCACTTAAGTTCATAACTTAGCCCGTCTACAAACCATGTCAAAATTGGCTAAGTATCCAAGTCCAAGACTTAACCCTACAAACCATGTGTCAAGTTGGCTAAGTATATTAAGCAATCCATAACTTAACCTCGTCTAATTATCATTTTAGATTGGTTAATTATATAAATTAACTTGACCTTGTCAAATTACCGAGTCATATCGGTCAAGCGCATTCAAACGATTCATGACTTAGCCTTATCATGTTTTCACGTTAGATTGGTTAAGTATAGGTTAACTTAACCTTATCAAATTAACGAGTTAGATTGGTTAAGTATAGGTCACTTAACCTCATCAAATCATCGTGTTAAATTAGTTAAGTGTTTAACTTAACCCCATCCGATTACCATGTTTAGATTAGTTAAGTCTAATCTTAACCTCATCCATTAACTGTATTATACGGTTAAGTGTCATTAAGAAAATTTACTTAACCTTATCAAGTTATCGTGTTGGATTGATTAAGTGTTGGTTAACTTAATCCCGTCCCCTCGTCGTATAAAAATGGTCAAGTGTCGTTAGGCAAATCAAGTTACTTAACCTACCCAACCCTGTCATGTTTTGTTAAGTATCATTAGCCTAATCAAATTACTTAACCCGTTTGTCCATGTCATATTTGGTTAAGCCTCATTAATCAAATTAACTTAACCCTATTATGTGGCATTAATTATTTAATGCACCCCAACCTCTCACATTAGACTTTGTTGTGGTTACTAGTTAAGCCGGGCGGGTCCGGGTAGATTTACACCACAACTTGGTCTAACCTCGGGTTCAAGCACAACATGACCAACTTCTCACATTGAGTCCTATTGTTTGCAACTACTAGTTAGGCCGGTCGGTTCCGGGTAGTTTTACGTTGCAAACTCAACCCAACCTCGAGTTGGCCACTTTCATGTTTCGTCCAGTGTCATGTTCATAGTCAAGTTTTCAAGCAATTGGGTAGACCTAACTTAATAGGTAAATTCCCAATGGGTAGACCTAACTTAATAGGTAAATTCCCAAGCTCATGTTTTTGCATATTTACATGTTAACTTACATGCTATATTCAATGTTGCATGTTGTCATGTTATACCCATTTAACCCAAATCATGTTTCACATCATATTTCATGGAACTTCAAGTTAAGTTTCTCATGTATATTCACGCTCGTCTAACCTAACCCCAAAACGTGTTTCCAACGTAAGTATAGACGAGTCAACATAGTAGGAATACTATGGCTACAAATTGGCCTTGAACATGCATAGTGTCATAAAAAGGGTTTTGGCCACAAACACACCAAATGTCACAAGGGAATTTGGCCACAAACATGCATATTATCAAAAAGGGTTTGGCCATAAACATGCACAACTTAAAAGAGGGGATTGGCCACAAGCATGCATAATCTCATAAAGGATTTGGCCACAAACTTGCATGATAGCATAAGGGGTTTGGGTTCATAAACATGCATAAGCCTCAAAATCTTGCCTTAGCCAATGTTTCACAAGTAAAATGGTTCCTAAAGGTTCATGCTAGCATTTCATGCATAAAGATCCAAACTTGCAAGTTAAACTAGGTTATGCATAGCATGAGAGGCATGATTAAGTCACTCACAAGGCCTAAAATCATAAATATAAACACAAGAGGCAAGGTAAGGTTCATATAGGTTCGCATAATCATGTTTAGCCTCATTTTATCCCATGTCATTATCTAAACTACCGTTTCCATCTAAAAGTAGCTAGAACTTACATAGGCAAGGCTTAGGAAAGGGATCATGCATCATCTTGACGAAGAAAGGTGGCTCCTTTGAAGAAGAACCATTATGAAACTCGCATAGAAATGTTGATTTGGCCTCTATTTGGTGTAGCAAGCTTGCATCTTTTGATTTGAACCCGATTTGAATGCATAGGCTCTAGGGATTTGAGATGGAGGCCATGATCACTTTGCATTTGGGCAGCACTTCGTGGAGAGGGTGAGTTATGAGGGTTTAGGGGGGGGCTTAGGGGTGTTTTTATAGAGATTAGGATAGTTTTAGGCCCTTAGATTAACCCTAGGATAGATTAGGACCATCAGATCTCGGAAGCTTCCAGAACCAGCCCAAGAACAAGACCAGGTGAGACAAGCAGGTGCACCAGGCAGCTTGCCCCGGCCACCCCCTGTTGACAGGCAAGTCGACAGGGCTGTCGACTTGGTCTGGGCCCAAGTCGACAGGCCTGTCGACAGCCCTGTCGACATGGCCTAGGCGGGGAAACTTCCCGCCTAGCCCCAGATCTGATTTCCAAAACTGTTTCCGAAATTCAAATTTCCAGAAATCTTCTTTGGGCCATAACCGGGTCATACGGACTCCGATTTACAAAATTTCGGACTCTATTTCGCGTATTTTTCCGAGACGAACGCAATGGCATAGCCCGTTTTACTTGATTCAGAATTTAAAATTAAATTCTGCCTTGATTCTTGATTTAATGTGTTGTAAAAATTCGGGTTGTTACATTCTCCCCACCTTTTAGGATTTCGTCCCCGAAATCTCCAAGTTAGGAAGAACATATCCTACCATCCATCATCCATCTACTCAAAACATCATCCACAAGCAATCATTGTCCTTAGATGATTTCTAATTCTATATGAATATATGCAAAACGTGTGTGTACATGTTCCTTAGCTAATGCTAATGATCAGGCCTGAAAAAAATTTCTAATGCAAAGTATGTTTAGTGCCATGAATCCAATATGTATGCAAATAGTCCTAGCCATATAGATACTATATGCGTGCACAATCATTCATTCATATGCAACAACCGCATGATAACACATTCGATTTCATCCATAAACAAGTATAAATACTCATGCATATGCAATATGAAATGTGACCGAGTCGAGCTAGTATCTAATGTGTATTCGCGCATCCACGAGCAACCACTTGCAACCACTTGCAACCATATCAATCATAACATGTTTCAAATACATGTTTACATCCATAGGGTTCTACCTAAGATTCCCTGAAATAGGGTCGAGAAGATAAACAAGACAAACTCCTTACGGGGTTTGTAACAGAAAATAGGACTGAGAGGATGTCCACAAAAGATAGCCTACAAGTAAGCTCTACAGAAAACAGGGATCAAGGATATACTCCCAAAAAGAGATATCATGCGCGTATCTAGTCTTTGACCATCAAAGTCGTCTTTTAACTTCGCGATTTTGTAGCTTCTTATTCTTGTTTCCATAACATGAGCTGGAACTCATTTCTTCGTCGCCTCTCGTTCCACTTGCACTTATCCTTTTCCTAGAATACTTGACGCAAATATGACTGCGTACTCATGATCTCATGCAAGCTTTCCAAAATTCACTAGTGAATCTCGGACCTCGTACCACAGGGTATTTCTCGTAGAAGAACTTCCTCTTGAAAGTAAACAGATGCCAACCAGGTTATCAAGCGCACTTACTAGGGTGATCTCTATAACCCATGCATAAATGAAGTAAACCATCCGTCTTATCGGCGAACACCACTCGATCGGGCTTCAAATTTCCAATAAAGGCATCAAGGGATTCTAAGTAACTAGTCATGACAGAACCTCAAAAAGGTTACACGATACTTCAAGGGTATTTGAAACACCCCACCTCCGTTAGGGTCACTCTCAAAGGGAATGCCCTAATTTTGGTGGAGGTTTATAAGTACAAGTCACAGATATACAAGACAGATATAAGAACACATATTTGTAAACAGCGGAAGAAGAACAAACTTTTATTTCATAAAATCAAATACGTGTTACAACAACATCCTTTCCAAAAACATAACATAACACTTTCATAATCTGTCTTGAGTACATTATTTAAAGAAGCATAAATAAAACATAGATAAACTGCAAAAGCCCCATAGTGGTTGTCCCAAGCCATAGTTCAAAAACGGAAAGTTCCAAGCAATACATTTCTCTTCTTCAAGCTGGATGTTAATGCTGGTCAAGCTGCAGTGTTCCCTCCCTGCGGACCTGGGGGGGGGGGGAAACGGAAGAAAAGAAGACGAAAGAAAAGTAGAGTCAGACATAAAGCCTGAGTAAGTCTAGTACTATTTTGTCTATGAATAAAGAACTGGGTATGATAAGTATAAACAAGAAATGGGCAAACACTATAAACTTGGTTAAGTTGTCTAGGGTCGAATATACTATCGTACCCCATATTAATCTCTGAACCCATATAAACTAGTTTCCCACTGGCACCCCACAATCAGGGTGATGTGATCCATTCTATGATGATCGGCTCCTACTCGCATAGTTACATGTGTCTTACGGCCCCCGATGTTGTAGTTACCTATGCTGGTCCCACCATGGGGTGTATCAAGTCCCCTGGCAGCGGCCCGACACAACCTTAGAATGCATAGGTACGCTACTGGCGTCCAGTGCTTTATTTTTCTGCGCCGGAGTGTGTGCACGCCCGCACCCCGTTAGAACCTACACTGCTACACCACCGCCGTCGCTTTTGACCTCTTACAATCAGCCCAGTAATCGTGCCCCACCCTGCCTAGTTTCAGGGTATCCTGATACACCTTCTAGGGTTACTGCTGAAAAGGGTCCCCCGTTACTAGGTTTTCTATCTCTAGCCAACATGCTAAGTTGGTTAAGTGTTTCCTAACCTAACCCCCACCAGTCCGTTTTGTTTAGCATGTTCCATTTTGATTAAGTCTTTAGTTCACTTAATCCTATCAATCCTGACTCAGCCTTAATTGTCTTATTAAGGCCCTGACCTCTCACATTAGACAGGTATTGTTGTGGCTGCCTGTTGCCGGTTGGTTCCGGGCAGTCTTACGCCACAACTCAGTCTAACCTCGGGTCCTTGCTGGGCTCCATGTTTAACCTCCCACATTGGATAGGTATTGTTGTGACTACTGGACAGCCGGGCGGTTCCGGGCAGGTTTACATCACAACTCAATCCAACCTCGGGTTAAACACATCGTATGTTCTACATTTACATATTTTGTCTTTCTTCTTTATTTATATGTAAATATTTGCGGCCCATTATTAAGTTAATGGTGTAAAGGTTACACCAATCATGGGCCCAACCCATACTTGAATTTGGGCCCTTCTATTTTATATTTTCATTCAGTAATTAATTTTAACCCAACGTTATTTCCCCCTGTTTTACACGTCCGTTTATATATATATTGGGCTTAGCCTTTTAAAGCCCAATTTAGCCATGCGAAAAGGGGAGGCTTATGGCGTAATTACATACACAAAAAGGGGAAGGTGAGTGTATGAACTTGCAATATGACGTTGGGAATACAAAATAGAAACTGGTGTACTTGCATAGTAGTGACATATACTTTGGTCATAAAACATAGGTGACATGAATCAAAGCATGTGAACTTGTAATTGAGATATCATTATTGACACATGAACCTATATTTTTATTTAGGCATAATGTCAAACATAAGCATGGCATAAATATTTCTAGCATAAGCATAGCATAATGTCAAACATAAGCATGGCATATGTATAGTTAAATTTGTTCATGGCATAAATATTTCTAACATGAAATCATGATTCTTACTTTAGTCATGTAAACTTACAAAAGGGAATTTTTGAACCTAACCTAGCCATGTACCACATATGTCATCATATAATTCTTGTAAACAAGATAGACTTAATCATGGATTTCAATTATGCCAAATATCATTCATAGCTTAGCCATATTCATAAGTTTGCAAATAGATTTTCTAGTACAAAAGCATGGCTTAATACATGATGCCAAATTCTCAACATAATTTCCTATGGATTATAATAACCAAACTTGTTCTAATTACTTACAAAATGATTTATGCACAAAAATATACATCATGATGGCATAGTAGCAAAACCCCAAACTTGCATAAATTTAAATCAACTACATACATGTAGCTTCAACATGGATTACATAATTTGCGAAATATTCCAAACGTATACTTGCATAGAACTACCGCATGTAGTTCTTTATAACATGAATAACATAATTCAAGAATATCCAAACGTATATAATATTTCAAATTGATAAGAACGCACAAATATGAATAACTTTATTGCCACAATTCAAGCATACAAACCAACACAATTGTTTATTCATACCAAAGTAATACTCTACTTACAATGGTGTGATGAATTCTCTAATTTAGGGATTGAAGACGCAAATTCCTTTGTTGAATTGATTTGTTTAGGTTGCTTTAAGCTTTAGAATCTTCCTCCTAATCCTCTCTCCAATTTGGTGGCTACTCCTAGTCGTTCCTCAGCAACATGGCGGCTATGTTCTTATTTTTGAATGAATAGATTAGGGTTTAGTCTAGGGTTGTTTATATAGAGGTTAGGAACTGATTAGGACCCTTGATGTTGCTTGGATTGATCGTAGCCATTCATTCTAAGGAGAGACCAATTAAAACTTGCCACCTAGCCCTAGTGACAAAGCAGACCACAGAAAATCGACCACATAGAGAATAGGCCATCCGGGTTAGACTGGGCTCGACCTGGGTCTGGACCAGGTCGACACCCCTGTCGACAGCCCTGTCGACAGGCCTGTCGACCTGGTTAGACCAGGTCGACAGCCCAGTCGACTTGGTGGGTCAGGCGGGTGTTTTTCCGCCCTGGCCCATTGGGCCCCATTTTCGAATTTAAACCTGATTTATTCTGTTTGAATTTAAACTTGATTCTCAAACTTCCTAAGGCCATATCTTCTTCATACGGATTCCGTTTTTCGAAAACTCAGACTCTATTTCGCGTATTTTTCCGAGACGAACGCAATGGCGTATCCCGTTTCCCTTAGTTCTTTGATTTCAGATTAATTATACTTTAATTTGCTAATTTCACAGTTATAGAATTTGCGGGGTGTTACAGTATTACCAAAACAAGCCAAGAGTCTAACTACCCTCCTTCTAAAACCGAGAGTGGCACCCCTTCTGGATAACCACTTCATCCTTAGAATCCATCCATAGCTTATAAACATAAGCATTATTTCCAAGCTCAACACTTGACATAGACATTCCCAAATCCAAACAAGTCATGAATAAATGGACCGATCTTCCAATAGGACTTGAGACAAAAACGGGATCCTCTACTACGCTAGTACTAAGGTGCAGAGACTCAACTATCGAAGCGGACTTAAAAGATGCGGTGATCAAAACAAAGTCCCGACAGGATGATAGAGAAGAAAAGCTAGACCTTTAACAAGATCGTTACCCTCCTTCTGAGGTACCCTAGAAATGAGAGCATACTATTGCCCTCCGAATGATCTTGTCCCTGTTCCATGATACTTAACTATCCGTCCCGTTTCACCATGCCAAAGGTACTCTCTCGTCATGGGCTTCATTGTTCATCTTTCTCCCTCCTTTTAGGACTCAGCCATACCAACATGTTGCTTATCCCTGAGCTCGTATCCTTTATCCTTGTTCTTACTATCCTTTCATGCATAACTCTGCAACGGTCTCTTGAGAACCACCTCCATCGTACGGGAAACACTTACGCAGCTAGAAAGACTAGTCGCAGTCAAAACCACTGTGACTACAGATGGAGGAAAGAAAGGAAAAGAGATTCAATCAAGGAAACAAGGATAATGTTAATGGCCTTTGGGGAATAGCCTTTTTCTTTTTAAAAGAAAATTTTCTTGAAAAATGCTTCTTTGTAAACGGTTTTTCAAATAATTTTCAGAAGGTCTTTAAAAACTTTTGCCCAGTCTAGTAACCTTCTGCTCTGATACCAAATGTAACACCCCGCCTCCGCTAGGGTCACTCGCAAAGGAATGCACTATCTTTAGAGGGGCATTATTGGTAAACATGCACAGAAATATCACAAGACATAACATATATAAATAGCGGAAGTAAAATCAAACTTTCATAACATGAATAAATAAGGTCTAAAGCCTTTTTACATCAGAGTACATCAAAACCTGTCTTGCAATAGTAAAGAAGCATAAAGACTTTTTAATAAATTATTCCTCAAGTAAAACAGTAAAGTAGCCATAGCCAAGAGAAGTCCAAGCCATCCATGATGACCTTCAAGCAGAAGAAGTCCGAACTAAACAGCATTGTTTCCTCCCTGAAACCTGGGGGGGAAACGGAAGAAAAGAGGAGGAACAAAACGGGTCAGTCAAAAAGACTGAGTAAGTCCTATCTACTTCCAATATAAAAACAGGTAAAGGTAACATGACATGCATAAACTGAAAGTAAACATAAGGATAACTACAAGATAGATAAACCAGGGTAGCCGGTTGAACTACTGCGGCAAGGTAAACTAAGGTATCATGATAAACTACGGTGTTATGATAAGTCAAGGTATCACATCGTCAGATTTCTATCGAGTACATTATCCCAAGGTATCTACCCCGTCTAACATCCCAAGGTATCTATTGTATATTCTTCCTAGTTCTAACATGTATATTTGCTCTGCACCCTGCGTACTAGTATCCCAGCCTTGTTATGTGTTAACCATGAATGTCCCTTACTCAAAGTCGTGTAATGGTCCATGTCAACCTAATATATCGCATATATAGGTTACTCAAATCATATGTTTCTTTCCATGTATATAAGTTCAGTCCTTTGCCGTACCTCGTACGGGCTTCCTCATGTCGTATTATCCTTGAAATCGTTTGGACTGTCACCCTTGCTCTAGCTAGGCTCTTCCATATGAATCATCGTTTGAACTACTAGGACTTACGCCACCTAGCACCACTAGGGATTACGCTTACCTATTGCACGCTTTCGTATTTCGGTTTGGGTTAAACCACCTAGGCCACTAGGGATTACGCTAACCCTCAACCGCGCCCTTTTTCCCACGCATTCATCGTGAATCGTTTTTCTATAACTGTATGCACATGTATCACATCGTGCCATCCGAGTCCTATCACAGGGCAAACCAAGAAATACAGGACTCGGTCGGGAGCTTTAGATTTATCTGCCGATGCAGATACTAAGGTCTGCTTTTCTACACGTGGCTATGGTCCCACGAGACCCCTCCCTCAACTAGTGAAAGGCAACACAAGGGAAAGTCTTGCATGAGAACTACACTCCGGCCAGCCCACATCCTACGGCCTACCTCACCCATAATTAGATAGCAATTATGGTCTGTTGGGTGTTCCCTGCCTTTCCGCACGTACACGCTTGACTCAAGATGGTAGATGATCGACGAACTTGCTATCTCGGGCACCTTATGTATTCGTCGGCTCACTGCTATCCACCCCAGTCTTTAGGTCGCTCGCATAGCAACCAAGGCATATTCTTGGTTCTTCTACCGCAGACCTCAACCTCTCGTGAGCCTAGTATAATGACCTGGCAGCTCACAGAGGGATCCCAAGAATATCCTCACGTTCCCCGAAGCCGCTGCTTCGTTACCCCGTTCGTTGGAGCCTTTATCTAAATCAGATAGCCTGCTCCTACACGCATACTTAAACGTTGACCTAACGTATCGGGTTACTCATCCATCTAAGAAATGGTCCAAATTTCCTTGACTAAGAATTATTACTTAGTTTCCCTTAACTAAGGTTTACCACTTAGCCTTATTTCCATAATCCTTGTTAACTATGGTTATTTACCTAATCCTCCGAATTAGGGTTTATCTAATGGGTTAAGTGTCACTTAAGTTCATAACTTAGCCCGTCTACAAACCATGTCAAAATTGGCTAAGTATCCAAGTCCAAGACTTAACCCTACAAACCATGTGTCAAGTTGGCTAAGTATATTAAGCAATCCATAACTTAACCTCGTCTAATTATCATTTTAGATTGGTTAATTATATAAATTAACTTGACCTTGTCAAATTACCGAGTCATATCGGTCAAGCGCATTCAAACGATTCGTGACTTAGCCTTATCATGTTTTCACGTTAGATTGGTTAAGTATAGGTTAACTTAACCTTATCAAATTAACGAGTTAGATTGGTTAAGTATAGGTCACTTAACCTCATCAAATCATCGTGTTAAATTAGTTAAGTGTTTAACTTAACCCCATCCGATTACCATGTTTAGATTAGTTAAGTCTAATCTTAACCTCATCCATTAACTGTATTATACGGTTAAGTGTCATTAAGAAAATTTACTTAACCTTATCAAGTTATCGTGTTGGATTGATTAAGTGTTGGTTAACTTAATCCCGTCCCCTCGTCGTATAAAAATGGTCAAGTGTCGTTAGGCAAATCAAGTTACTTAACCTACCCAACCCTGTCATGTTTTGTTAAGTATCATTAGCCTAATCAAATTACTTAACCCGTTTGTCCATGTCATATTTGGTTAAGCCTCATTAATCAAATTAACTTAACCCTATTATGTGGCATTAATTATTTAATGCACCCCAACCTCTCACATTAGACTTTGTTGTGGTTACTAGTTAAGCCGGGCGGGTCCGGGTAGATTTACACCACAACTTGGTCTAACCTCGGGTTCAAGCACAACATGACCAACTTCTCACATTGAGTCCTATTGTTTGCAACTACTAGTTAGGCCGGTCGGTTCCGGGTAGTTTTACGTTGCAAACTCAACCCAACCTCGAGTTGGCCACTTTCATGTTTAGTCTAGTGTCATGTTCATAGTCAAGTTTTCAAGCAATTGGGTAGACCTAACTTAATAGGTAAATTCCCAATGGGTAGACCTAACTTAATAGGTAAATTCCCAAGCTCATGTTTTTGCATATTTACATGTTAACTTACATGATATATTCAATGTTGCATGTTGTCATGTTATACCCATTTAACCCAAATCATGTTTCACATCATATTTCATGGAACTTCAAGTTAAGTTTCTCATGTATATTCACGCTCGTCTAACCTAACCCCAAAACGTGTTTCCAACGTAAGTATAGACGAGTCAACATAGTAGGAATACTATGGCTACAAATTGGCCTTGAACATGCATAGTGTCATAAAAAGGGTTTTGGCCACAAACACACCAAATGTCACAAGGGAATTTGGCCACAAACATGCATATTATCAAAAAGGGTTTGGCCATAAACATGCACAACTTAAAAGAGGGGATTGGCCACAAGCATGCATAATCTCATAAAGGATTTGGCCACAAACTTGCATGATAGCATAAGGGGTTTGGGTTCATAAACATGCATAAGTCTCAAAATCTTGCCTTAGCCAATGTTTCACAAGTAAAATGGTTCCTAAAGGTTCATGCTAGCATTTCATGCATAAAGATCCAAACTTGCAAGTTAAACTAGGTTATGCATAGCATGAGAGGCATGATTAAGTCACTCACAAGGCCTAAAATCATAAATATAAACACAAGAGGCAAGGTAAGGTTCATATAGGTTCGCATAATCACGTTTAGCCTCATTTTATCCCATGTCATTATCAAAACTACCGTTTCCATCTAAAAGTAGCTAGAACTTACATAGGCAAGGCTTAGGAAAGGGATCATGCATCATCTTGACGAAGAAAGGTGGCTCCTTTGAAGAAGAACCATTATGAAACTCGCATAGAAATGTTGATTTGGCCTCTATTTGGTGTAGCAAGCTTGCATCTTTTGATTTGAACCCGATTTGAATGCATAGGCTCTAGGGATTTGAGATGGAGGCCATGATCACTTTGCATTTGGGCAGCACTTCGTGGAGAGGGTGAGTTATGAGGGTTTAGGGGGGGCTTAGGGGTGTTTTTATAGAGATTAGGATAGTTTTAGGCCCTTAGATTAACCCTAGGATAGATTAGGACCATCAGATCTCGGAAGCTTCCAGAACTAGCCCAAGAACAAGACCAGGTGAGACAAGCAGGTGCACCAGGCAGCTTGCCCCGGCCACCCCCTGTCGACAGGCAAGTCGACAGGGCTGTCGACTTGGTCTGGGCCCAAGTCGACAGGCCTGTCGACAGCCCTGTCGACATGGCCTAGGCGGGGAAACTTCCCGCCTAGCCCCAGATCTGATTTCCAAAACTGTTTCCGAAATTCAAATTTCCAGAAATCTTCTTTGGGCCATAACCGGGTCATACGGACTCCGATTTACAAAATTTCGGACTTTATTTCGCGTATTTTTCCGAGACGAACGCAATGGCATAGCCCGTTTTACTTGATTCAGAATTTAAAATTAAATTCTGCCTTGATTCTTGATTTAACGTGTTGTAAAAATTCGGGTTGTTACAGCTACATTAAAGCCGTGCTTTGATCATAAACCACAAGACTCTGCTTTTCAACAGAAGCCTTGATCATTTGCATCTCAGCATGCCACACAGGCAATTCATGCTATGCAACCGATGTATATCAATCACACAGAATTAAATCCAATGTCAGACACATAGTCCATTTAGAAGTTCGTTCTGGGTCTGAGCGAAACTGGAGGCACCTTATTTCTCGTCCTATGTGTCCAATACAGGAGAGAGGTCCTCACATATCTGGTCGATCTCCAAGTACGTCTGGACGATCACCACTTATTACCTTATCTTGGGTTTACAGCCCAATCAAGACATCAGTAATCATCCAAACGATGTGAAGACCTCCGATCTTCAACCACCGTCTTCATCCTTGACATATCGTCGAATCAGTTATTCAGAATGGGATAAACCTGGTCTTTCTGAATAACTCGCATATATAACAAACAAATGCTAAAAAAACACAACATACGCCTCTTTCCAGCCCAAAATATTCCTTTATTCAAATATTCTTATACTTCGGGAAAGGTTCCCATTAATTTTATCAAAGATAAATTCTTTAAATTTATTCTTTAATCTTCCTTTGGATATCATTTCAAACCATTTTAAGGTTTTCCAAACTAGTCGGGATTAGGGAACTTATCGAAGTAATCGTTTGTTTAATTTCCCAATCCCAGCCTATTAATCCCATGAAGTAAAACTAGTAATACTTCATATCAAACACCACGGTGTTATCAGTAAAATGAATTACCATTTCACGTTCATATCTAATTAAAGATTTTACTATCGCTTGGAGAAAAACTGGTGATACTCCATTCTCGATCATTTCTTGAATTTGATAATTTTAGTTATAAGATTCACAATTCAATCTATTTAAAGATTCATTAAAATTCTAATTCAGTTTTAATTTCCAAAAATCATTAGCTAATGATTTTCTTCAAAGTTAAGAAATTAATCTTATCTTTAACTGGGTTAAAGAACTAATGTCATTTAAAACATAGCTCACGATAAACACAAAGTCTTATTCCATTAACAATGGAATTTTCACGGAATACAGATCAATATATATATCGATATGAACTTCCATATCCAACCGATAATATAAATGGAATAACAACAAAGCCCCTCAAATTCCATATATAGTAACAGTCTTCCTCCATAGAAGTTCACTTCGATTATTATCGAATCGAATTCCATTCCGTTCCAACTTATTTTATTAAACTGGAAAACTTTACTTTGGAAAATCTGCTTTAAAATCTTAACAAAAGATTTATAAATTCCAAATCACATTTCACTGTAAACCGGGTTAAAGAACGAATGTCGTTAAAACACAGTTCACGATAAAACCAATCCATGTTCCATTTTATTCCAATTATTAAATATAATTGGAAACTCTAACAATCTTAATTAAAAGATTTATTCTCTTCACATGGGGTTCAAGAACAGTATTACTAAAGACACCATTCATGACAACCCCAAAATCCCATTTGATATTAAATACAAGGCTCTGAATAGAAAATATATCGGCTTATATTCAATATCAATACAACCAACAAATATTGTATTGGAAATAATGGTATAAATATATCTTTCAAATTTCCATAACAATATCTGTATAATCACGGAATCCAACATCGAAATATTCCAAAGACAATTTCGATTCAAATCCATTCCAATTTATATATTGGAAATCCTGGTTATTTTTAAAACCATTTCAAATCCAATTGATTTTATTTAAAAATTATTGCATTTCAAATCTAGTTAATAACTAGTTCATTTTGATAAAAACATATTTTTACCTTTTCAAACATTGAATTTTTCATCCCAATTCTTTCCAAATCATTTATAATGATTTTACACAAATTATTGATATTTTCAATAATTTTATCAAGGCCCATACAGTCGATTTTCATAAACGGCCATCGAACTGCACTTACAACGACCTTTTCCAAATTTGATTTGGACATAATTCCAAATCCAGCCATTAGATTTCTACTTTATTATATTAATTAGAAAGCTCTTTTTGATATGAACCCAACGGTTCCTGTTTTAGGAGAATCCGACGGTCGGATCTCCCGTAATGTCCATTCGAAGTCAATGGTCGAAATTCGCGAATTGCCGCGACGTGACGCGTTCTATTCAGGCAATTAAATATA
Organism: Allium sativum; assembly: GCA_030737875.1. Classification (NCBI taxonomy): domain Eukaryota; kingdom Viridiplantae; phylum Streptophyta; class Magnoliopsida; order Asparagales; family Amaryllidaceae; genus Allium; species Allium sativum. The sequence goes on along the minus strand of CM060922.1, from coordinate 758,395,024 downwards.
TATAATATATATATTTTATCGATTTTCACTTAAAACGTATTTTATAAATCGTTTTAAATTCGTTTTCAAAACGATTTCAACTTCATATTCAATTTCAAATCCAAAATTGAATATTCCATATCATTAATATATAAATGATAATATTTTCAAAACATTAGATTTTGAAATCAACTCCTTTTCGATATTCATTATAAAAATGAATAAAATCGATATAAATATCGTTCATGTCAAAATGGCGTTAATTCGATCAACACGGCTTCATATATTTTCGTGTCCATTCTAAATCGGACATTAAAATCAGATTTTGATATTTTACTGAATATTATTTAAAATTATTCATTATTTTAAAATATTCATTATTTTAAAATATTCGTTATTTTGAAATATTTGTTCTTTCTGAACTGGAATTAGACACAGTCAATTACCATATAATGTTATTTATATAGATTTCATACAACATATGTAGATAACAATAATGATATACAATCAATCATCATCCAAAGTGCAATTTACAACTGTATAAGCTTTAAAAATAAATAATTAATGCTCATCATAGCCTGTCATCCCATTGATTGACATACCACTAATTATTGGGTTCAGTATATGTCAAGTATCATCCCAATACCCGTGTGGGGTTTTCAAACAACAAATACTAGTTATTATTTGTGCAATTGGGCGATGTGTAAAATTTATCGTCCCAATCCATATCAGATAAATGAGTGTACATAAACAAACCGTCTGATTTGTTTATGAATATTTATTTCAACACATGAATATGTTATACATCATATATACAATAAAAATGTGATTTGTATTGTTCAAATATTTTATTCAACACATGAATATTTTGTACAGTTCATATACAAAATAAAAATGTGATTTTTATTGTTCAAATATTTTATTCAACACATGAATATTTTATACAGTCCATTTCACATCACAAACAATTTTCACAACACAATTAAACAAACAAGTCATCCATGGTTTGCGGACGACGGAGAGCAGTTCATATATGCAGTTATAAAATAAATAACTGTACAGAAATAATTTTAGTTAGAAGTTCTCACATTGGTTTCCAATCGACAGTTTTATCTGAATTTCTGGTTTGGTTCGGGTTTGAATTTGTCTGAAATTCCAACATGCTCCGTTTTGGACGCGGTAAGTTTTGTTGTGAAGCTCTCGTTTCACGATCGCAATGACCCAATTTCACGCAATTTGGAGATCGTGACAAAAAGTTATTGACGTATAAAATTTAATTACAAAAATTAAAATTTGCAATTGGGTCCCTCACCATGGTTCACCCTCACCACCACCTGATTACCGCCGCCTGGGCCCTCCTGACGCCGTCCAACCACCACCAGTTGACTTCCCCTTCCTCAACGCACCTCCACCCTGAACCGCTGCCCCTGATTCGCCACCGTCGCCTCTGATTTTCCATTACCCCCAAATCATTGTCGTTGACAAATCTGGCTGCCACAAGCATCGCCAGCTTCGCGCACCTGCCCAGATCAACGTGCCACGTCACCAGCCACCACTTCCCTTCGAACACCTCCACCTGACATGGCCTGCTGTGGCCACTACTATCCAAAATCCATTCGCAGCTTTGATCAGTTCGACGTCGACGTTTAACTCCTTTTTCCGGTCACCACAAACACTTTCAGACTATACAACATGATGCAAACCTGTTCGTCTATCTTCCCTCTACAACTTCCTCAACAAGGCCATCATCTAACTCGCAACGGTTTGGCCGCAATTTAACCAAAACCAAAACTGATTTTTAGGCGTTGACCACCGATTTCTCCCAATCCGTGCAATGATAGGTCTCCAACTTTTTGTGGTAGGTAGAGGCCATGATGATCTTCAAAACCCAGAAACCATTTGTGATAATTGTTGTTGGATTGAGAGATACAAACGTTTTTGTATTTGGGGGCTTTTCTGTAGATTTACAAGAGGGGCTACTGCAAATTTGGGGGAGAAGGAATAAATGAGTGTTTATGAAGTGGTGTGGGTGTCATATAGCAGTAGGGTGTATTATTTTAATATTTTATTAGTTCACGCTATCTCCAATCGACAGTTATCGATGCCCTGGCCACACACGAACTCCGTTGGTGATGAAAATTGACATGCTATTATGTTATGACGATACAGTCCCAATAAAATAGGTTTTGTCAAATTCTGAGTCCGTTTGCTCAAAAAGCTAGGTTTTTGGCTTAAATGTCTGATCAATTCACAATCTATTTTGTACGGCCACATACTGACTCCAAAAATTCCAGAAAAATAAATCTGGCTATGTTTTGACGATACGATCCTAACAAAACTAATTTCGTTGAATTTGGATGTAAAAACCCGTGACTTCCCCGTGAAGGAAAGCACGAATTGCTTTGAGGACGAGACCAATCAGAACGCAAATAGAAGAACATTTCATTGCTTATTACAACAATTCCATCAGAATACAAGAATATCACAGAGTATGAATCAATATAATACATCAAAAAAATATCAGAGATATAAATTATATTTAAATACATAGCAGCGGAAAAATAATACAATACACAACTGAAAGAGATATGCGGATACAAAGCTTTCCGGATATCATTCCAGCTGTAAACAAAGTTCATATGAATATAAATCTGCAAAACCAAAACTACTAGCTGCCCTTGTGGAAATAGGGGCACCTAGAGTTTAGGTTAAAACAATAAACTCCAGGTCAGTCATGTGACTGGTGTGAGGACTAAAACGGTTATTAATCTTTATTTTAAAGTTAGGTAAATCAAGGGACCACGCCGTATAATACGGAACGAGTTTCCTCCCAAGAATACCAGTGAATAAAATAAACAGCGCAATGCTAAATAAAGAAAAAATGAAGCTATTATAAGACCCAGGTCCCATCACACAATGCAACGCAAGCCAGAGGATAGGGTTTTACCTTATAATAGCCAAAGAACGCTTGATACGTTTAAAACACATTATTTTGATATTATTATAAGTGTATAGTGTCAAAACAATTTCAATCATAAGTATCAATCATAGGCGGCATAGCTACCATCTACTATGTCGCCATACTAGGTTCTACAAATAAAACCGAATTATCACGTATTGGAAATTGGATTCCATCATGAGTCCAGGCAACGTGCAAGCTCCTCTCCGTTCGAGACACTCTGGCAAATGTCTCAGGACCACACATAGCGTTCCTTGGAATCGGTTGGGCCGGTCCTCTCTTACTTTTGAGGATTGACAATTCCTGAACACACGTTTCCCAGTCCTATAGGACCTATATAATGGTCAGTACGTCGGCTCATATAGTGCCAGTTATCGACCATATATTCAAGGCGCCTCGCATTCCAACAACCACACAGGTAAAAAGTATATAAATGTCAGGGCTGGTAGGTCACTGACATCACCCATAGCTAGAAAGAAACGTCGTGTTCTCCCAATGGTCCTTATCCCCTTTTTGACTCATACCGAGGTGTGAGGCTCGCGAATTCACATTATACACAAAGCTATGCTACACAGGCCGTGCTTTGATCATCAACCACAAGGCTTTGCTTTTCAATAGAAGCCTTGATCATTTGCTACTTAGGCGTGCCACACAGGCAATTCACTCCATGCGACTGATGTCCATCGATATACAACCTCTGAGCTCGTACGTCTCAGAGAAGGGCGTTAAGCAAGAGAATAAATTCTCCACCGCCAAACAGATGTATATTTAATAGAGATCAGTCAACACAGAATAAAATCCAATGTCAGACACACAGTCCATTTACAAGTTCGTTCTGGGTCTGAACGAAACCAGAGGCACTTTCCTTGCATATCCATCGATCTCCAAGTACGTTTGGACGATCACCAACTGATTCCATCCTCTTAGGTGTACAGCCCAATCAAGATCATCAATAATCATCCAAACGATGTGATGACTTCCGGTCTTCAACCACCGTCTTCATCTTCGACTTGTCATCGAATCGGTTATTCAGAATAGGTATAAACCCGACCTTTTCGAATAACCCGCGTATATAATAAACACGTGTTACACAAACACAACATACGCCTCATTCCAATTCAGAATATTCTTTTATTCAAATTTTCACATTCTTAGGGAAAGGTTCCCATTAATTTTATCAAAGATAAATTCTTCTAAATTTATTCTTTAATCTTCCTTTGGATATCGTTTCAAACCATGTTAAGGTTTTCCAAACTAGTCGGGATTAGCGAACCACACCGAAGTAATTATTTATTTTATTTCCCAATCCCAACCTATTCATCCTATGGAGCAAAACTGGTAATACTCCATAACTAACGCCACGGTGTTATCGGTAAAATTAGTTACCATTTCACGTTCAAATCTAATTGAAGATTTAACTATCGCTTTGGAGCAAAACTAGTGATACTCCATCCTCGATCATTTCAATCTAATTAAAGATTCATTGAAACTCCACTTAGTTTTAATCTTCCCAAAAATCAATATCCTGTCTTTAACTGGGTTAAAGAACCAATGTCACCTAAAACACGATTCACTATAAACCCAAAATCACTTCCCATTGTTAATCGGGTTAAAGAACAGGTGTTATTCAAAACACCGCTCACGATAAGCCCAAAAACCAATTTAAATTCAATTCCAATTAAATACTAATTTACTGGAAAATTTCACTAAATCTTAATTAAAAGATTTATTCTTTTTCTAAACTGGGTTCAAGAACAGTGTTAATGAAGACACCATTCACGACGAACCCAAAATCGCATTTGATATTAAATACAAGGCTCTGAATAGAAAATATATCGGCTTATATTCAATATCAAATTCTGAAACCAACAAATATCGTATTGGAAATAACGATATAAATATATCTTTCAGATTTCCACAACCATATCTGTATAATCACGAAATCCAACATCGAAATATTCTAAAGATAATTTCGATTCAAATCCATTCCAATTCACGTATTGGAATTTCAGATTATTTTTAAAACCACTTCAAATCTAGTTCAAAACTAGTTCATTTTGATAAAAATATATTTTTATCCTTTCAAATGTGGAATTTTCATCCCAGTTCTTTCCGATTCATATATTATGATTTTACATAAATTATTAATATTTCTAATAATTTTATCAAGGCCCGTACAGTCGGTTTTCAATAACGGCCACCGAACTGCACTTACAGCGACCTTTTCCAAATTTGATTTGGACATAATTCCAAATCCAACCGTTAGATTTCAAATTTCTAATATTCACTGGAAAGCTCTTTTCGATACGAACCCAATGGTTCCAGTTTCAGGTGAATCCGACGGTCGGATCTCCCGTAACGTCAATTCAAAGTCAATGGTCGAAATTCACGAACTGCCGCGGCGCGGCGCGTTCCATTCAGACCATTATATATATATAATATATAATATATATATATATATATTATATATATTTCGCCGATTTCCTTTTAAAACGTATTTTATAAATCGTTTTAAATTCGTTTTCGAAACGACTTCAACTTCATATTCAATTTCGAATCAAAATTGAATATTCTACATCATCGATATACAAATGATAATATTTTTAAAACGTTATATTTTGAAATCATTTCTTCTTCTATATTCATTATAAAAACGAACATAATTGATATAAATATCGTTCGCGTTAAAATGACGCATCTCTAATCAACATGGCTTTATATATTTCAATAACTTCGTTATTCTATTCAACAAATGAATATTTATTCTATTCAACACATGAATCTATATTTCTTTCAACACATGAGTATCGTCAACACATGACTATTTTTATTATTTAATATATTTTAGAAAAATTATGATAAAGATGTAAATTTTGTTGTTGTTTAATTATTTTACTCAACACATGAATATTTATTTTATTCAACACATGAATATTCTTTATTCTATTCAACACATGGATATTTATTATTCTATTCAACACATGAATATTTGTTATTCTATTCAACACATGAATATTTATTATATAATATTATTTATTTTTCCAATTGGAATGAGGCCCAATCAATTACCATATAATGTTAATTATATGGATTCCATATAACACATGTATATAATAGCAACGTTAAATAATCAACCATCATCCATAGTGCACCACACAACTGCATAAGCATTAAATATAACTAATTAACGCTCATACAGTCTGTCAATCAAACGATCGATATACCGCTAAACAATTGGGATTAGGGTACGTCAAATATCATCCCAACACTCGTGTGGGGTTTCAATCCACAAACACTGAATATTATTTGTGCAGTTGAGCAATGTGTAAAATTTATCGTCCCAATCAATATACTTCAAATAGGTGTACATAAACAAACCGCCCGGTTTGTAAATGAATATTTTTTTTATTCACATTCACGTTAAAAATTATATTTTTAATGATAATTAATTTATTTCAACACATGAATGTTTTATTATCCATTTCACGTCAACATCACAAACAAACTTCACAACACATCAAACAAGCATACAAGTCGTCCATGGTCTGTGGACGACGGGTGCCGGATGCTGCTAAGCACTGTCTGCATCATAGTATATATTTTTAACTAGAAAACAAGATTTAAAGTGAGAATTTCTCACCGACTAGTTAAAACGAACGCCACGACTCTTCTTATGTAGAAATCTTCACCGTTCTCGCCTTTTGTCACTTTCGTTGTCTGTAGCCACTACATATATAAAAATCACATTTTTATATTATTGCTATGTACACAAAAATCACATTTTTATAATCACTCTATATGGATAAAAATCACATTTTTATACCGCTATTATATAGATAAAAATTCTATTTTTACACCGCTACTATATAGATAAAAATTCTATTTTAAGCTTGCTAGTAATATAATAAAAATTATATTTTTATTACTCTACATGAATAAAAATCATATTTTTAAACAAAAATCATATTTTTAAACAAAAATCATTTCTATAAAAATTATATTTTTATGGCGAAACTTATATTATAAAAAATCAATTCTTTTTCATGATAAAATTCAGATTTTTATCTTCTCCCTTTATGTATAAAAACTTTTATCCTATTATATACGTGAAGTCATAATTTTATATTCTAACGCTATACACATATAAAAGATCACATCTTTAAACGTTATACACAATAAAAATCCTATTTTTGATCACATAAATAATTAAAAATAATAATAAAAACTTACATGAGGTGTCGATGGTCGGAAGCGGGCTTTGGAGGCGGCGGCTAGCCGAGGTGGTGGTGCTAGGGCTTGGATTTTCTGAACCGGGGCTGTGGAGGCTTGGTCGGAGGGAGGATGGTCGGGTCGGAGGTGGTTTGGCATCTCAGGGGGTAGCGGTGCAGGCGAAGGGGGGTTCGATTCAGGTGGCGTTGGGTTTTGGGGGGGTTTTGAGGTTGGAGCGCTGTCGATTTAGAAGAGGGGGAGGAGGAGAGAAGGTAGAGGAAGGGGGAAAGGGGGGGCTCGCCCTCCGACGGCGGCGCACCAGGAGGCGCGGCGGCGCCCTGATCGGAGGAGAGACTGCTCCTCCATCATCTTTTTTTTTGTTCTGAACGAAGAAGTGGGGGGCGTGGAGAGAATATATATATATATTTAATTATTTATTTTAAATTTCAGAAAGGTACCCTTTTATTTTGACCTCGAAACGAAACCCACCGCCTATCGTCCATAGATAATTACCCCCATTCCGAATACAATGGGATATATATTGCGGGCTGGTTCGACTGTTTCAATCAGTTTCCGTCAAAATCAAAATATAACTCTATATATTGAATTTGAATGCACATTTCAATTTACCGGGGCCACATACGAACTCTAAAAATTCCCGAAAAATATTTTCTAGCTTCGTATTGACGATACGGTCCTAACAAAACTAATTTCGTCAAATTCTGAGACCGTTTGAAAAATGGTCATTTTCCAGTCGATTAAAATCAACTTAAACTGGTCAAATGCGTTTTCCTTTGCCACGCTCACATATTGATTCAGAAAATTACGAATTTTGAAACCTAGCAATAATTTGACATCCGGATCTAACAAAAGTGGTTTCGTCGAATTCTGAGGTCGTTTGCAAAATTTCCATTTTTAAGGGCCAGAATTCCATAGCGACTATTCTGAAATTTCAACTGGACGTAACTTTTGATTCTCAATATGAAATTTCGATTTTTCGGATTCATTGGAAAGATAGTCTCAATTAGATTCTAATATTTTTGGTTTCGCTAAAATCCAGTTTATTTTGAATCCTGTACATCCGTTTGAAATTCGAAATTTCAAACTACCACGCCATTTTCAATTCCTTTTATAATTTAAAATAAATATCTATATTCTAACGACGATTCGAATAAATATATACGTTCTATTTCTATTCAAAATAAATTTCTCGTCGTCATTATTTAAAATAATTCATTTTAAATATTCAAAATCCGTTAAAATAGCCAAAATAAAAATTTTAAATTGGCTCAGAATTTCCGGGTTGTTACACTGGAGACCGTTTGAAAAATGGCCATTTTCTGGTCGATCCAATTCAAACTAAAACTGTCAAAAAACGTTTTCTTTTGCCACGCTCACATATTAATTCCAAAAATTATGAAAATTGGAATCTAGCAATAATTTGACATTCCGGATCCAACAAAAGTGGTTTCGTCGAAAACGGAGATCATTTGCAAAATGACCATTTTTAAGGGCCATATTTCCATAGCGACTATTCTGAATTTTCAACTGCACATTACTTTTTATTCCCGTTATGAAATTTCAATTTTTCAGATTCACTGGAAAGATATTTTCAAATAGATTCAGATATTTTTGGTTTCACTAAAATCCGGTTTATTTTGAATCCTGTACATTCATTTGAAATTTGAAATCGAATTTTCAAACTACTACGCCATTTCCAATTCCTTTTATAATTAATATAAATATTTATATTCTAACTTCGATTTAAATAAATATATACGTTCTAATTCTATTCAAAATAAATCATTTAATTATTCAAAATTCATTAAAATTGCCAAAATAAAAATTTTAAATTGATTCTGATTTTTCGGGTTGTTACAATCTCCCCTACTTAAAATCTTTTCGTCCTCGAAAAGGAACGGAGCTGAAACTTGTTTTAACTAACCAACTTAACTTTCATTCTGGCGTTCATTCTTCAACTTTTCAGTTTCTAAGAATTTTCTAATTTTTCAAAAATTTGGCTAACACCCTTAATTTTTGATTTTTTTTTCGCCATAACCTCCTTTGTATGGGGAGCACCGGGGAAATCCCCAAACCGCCACACAGGCCCTCTCATCTCAAAAAGAAAAAGCCGATCGGCTCATAGAATCATCCAAACCAAAGAAATTAGTAAACATGTACTTATATGTCGGGCATACAATTTTATTCCTTTTCTCTAGCCTTCTTGCTATCACCTGTTTAATGTATATACAAGTATATGCATGCAATTTCAAACAATTTTCAATTCAGTTCAATATTCGATACAATTTGGCTGAATGGTTCAAATTTTAATTAATCAACCAATAATCAAACAAAATAACTAGCAATCAATTAGTTGATTATCGTTTCAAATTCATAATTTCTATATATATATATATCCATTTTTGATGCCAAACCACAACAATAGACCTTATCTAGTTTCGGTTCTCACACCAGTCAATTGGAAATATATAGATATCCCACTTTCGGCACTCGAATATAAACACTGATGATGGCGCGCCATGATCAGAATCAGACCCGTGCGACTAGAGTATGATCCTATATCCATCCCGTATATTTGAGGATTCAATACACGTGGATCAGACGCATATTAAAATCTCTATATACCCTATAGTCCAAATCAATTTAAAATAAATATTCAAATACGGATAATAAGGTTTAAATCTTCAAAACAAGATTGGTTTTCATTTTTATTTTAAAATTTCACACTTCACACTCGTTCTAGGATACTACTGATCCTATCTATAACGATCCATTCTCATTGGATATTACTAATCCAATCTCTGATGAATTCTTTTGTTCAGTTCCAATGTGTCTTGTTCTCGAGCTCTGTAAACCAAAGCTCTAATACCAACTGTGACGACAAAAACTTCCCTGTAAAGGAAAGCCCAGATTGAGTTGAGAACAAGAGGAATCAGAACACAAACAGAAGAACATTTCATTCCTTATTACAATAATTTATATCAGAGTACCAGTATATACAGAGTATGAACCAATAATACACATTCGTTGAATATTAGAGATTTATAAATTACAATGCAGCGGAAAATAATACAAAACACAACTGAAAGAGGTAGACGGATACAGAGCTTTCCAGATATCATTCCAGCTGTAAACCAGGATCCTGTAAATATAAATCTGCAAAACCAAAACTACTAGCTGCCCGTGTGGAAAATAGGGGCACCCAGAGTTTAGGTTAAAACAATAAACTCCAGGTTAGTCATGTGACTGGTGTGAGAACTAAAGCAGTTATTTAAAACTTTACTTTAAAATGGAGTAAATCAAGGGACCACGCCATATAACACGGACGGGTTTCCTCCCAAGAATACCAGTGCATAAAACAAACAGCACAATGCTTTTTGGAAAAATGAAGCTATTATAAGACTCAGGTCTCATCACAAAATGCAACGCAAGCCGGAGGATAGAGTTTTCCCTTATAATACCCAATCATGCTTAGTACATTTAAAAAAAATCATTTTGAGGCTATTATAGTGTAAAGTGTATGAAAACCACTTCAAATATAAATGTATCAATCATAGACGGCATAGTGCCTCATCCCACTATGTCGCCATACTAGGCTCTACAATCAAAACCGAAATGTCACGTATTGGAAATTGGATTTCCATCTGTGAACCAAGGAAAGGGTCATCCTTAACGCTTCGAGACAATCTAGCCTACCATGTCTCAGGGCCCAGACTCAGGTGGGCCCTTGGGTCGTCAGGGCCGGTCCACTCGATGTGGATTAAAATGCCTGAACACTGTGTTTCCCCGCCCTATGGGGCATAAAATTGGTCTGTATAGAGACCATACCATCCATCGCCCCCGCAGTGCCGATATATCCGAGGCGCCTAGCTATCCATCATCCACATAAGTAAAACATCTGGGCATGCAAAACCCAGACACCACTCCTAGCTAGAAGGAAACACTTGTCCTCCCTAATGTCCTCTCCTGTTTCTGGTTCACACCGGGGTGTGAGGCTCGCGAATTAACGCTACACAAAGCTATGCTATATTAAAGCCGTGCTTTGATCATCAACCACAAGACTCTGCTTTTCAACATAAGCCTTGATCATTTGCATCTCAGCATGCCACACAGGCAATTCACGCTATGCAACCGATGTCTATCAATCACACAAATGAAATCCAATGTCAGACACACGGTCCATTTACAAGTTCGTTCTGGGTCTGAACGAAACCGGAGGCACCTTATTCCTCATCCCATATGTCCAATACAGGAGAGAGGTCCTCGCATATCCGGTCGATCTCTAAGTACGTCTAGATGATCAATACTTATTACCTTGTCTTTGGTGTACAGTCCAATCTAGACATCAGTAATCATCCAAACGATGTGTAGACTCCGGCCTTCAACCACCGTCTTCATCCTCCACATATCGTTGAATCAGTTCTTCAGAATGGGATAAACCCGGTCTTTCTGAATAACTCGCATATATAACAAACAAGTGCTATAAAAATACAACATACGCCTCATTTCAATCCAGAATATTCCTTTATTCAAATATTCTTATACTTTGGGAAAGGTTCCCATTAATTTTATCAAAGATAAATTATTTAAATTTATTCTTTAATCTTCCTTTGGATATCAATTCAAACCATTTTAAGGTTTTCTAAACTAGTCGGGGTTGTTGTATATAACCGTGTTTTATACGAAATTATATGATTTTTGTTTAATGATAACAAACAAGTATATATTATTTTAAATGTGTTTGTTATTATACTGTTATATAACATCACAGATGGGAATATAATATTTATATTTAAATAGAGTACGACTGTACAGAATTTCATATATTCACACAGTATTTTATTTAAATATAACATTCAAACAGTACAAATTGTATGACTCCACTATTTGCACACATTCACAGATATTACACATGTTATTGTACTTGTATATAAACAAAATATGATAGACAAATTTGTTTAACAACAATAAAATAATATTTTATTTCAATCAAATTTGTTTAATACAAACATCAGTACAATTCACTTGTTACACAGTTCCTCACTATAACACTCAGTTTTTACATTTCATATATACAGACACACACTGACACTCTCATTCACTGTTTCAATCTTCAGTCTTATGTCTTCACAGCTCTTATTCAGTCCAGTCACCATCTGCTTACCTATCACAATAGAAACACACATGGAGTATCTAGAACAGAAATAATATTCTAATTTCTAGCGAATTTAATTTTAATTTTAAAAATTTATTTGCCTCAGAATTTCAGTGTGTTTCTCATCATCTTTCATGACTTGATCTGATATGTGAATGTAGCATGCGCACGATATATGTATATACACATGTGTATGTATATACACATATTATTGTGCAGGGATAGGAAAATCCATTCAGATGGCTGCATGTACACATGTGCATGAATATACATGTGTGCACTGCCTCACCAATTAGAATGTAGCAAGCAACTGAGGAGCAGCCGCGAGGACCAACTCGACTTAGTGCCACAACAAACATTCAAGCGAAAGATCACAGCTCAAACATGGTTCATGGTGAACATAGGCAGGATCAAGTCAATGCACATGTAAATGGTCATGCACAAACAAATTACAAGAATAGAGCAGTAACAAATATATGATGCAACTCAATCTGGTCAGTACACATGCATGTGCAAAGTGTGATATGGCAGATTCAAAGTAGACATATATAAGTGGAGCAGCTGAACACTTGCATGGATGGTGTGTACACAGCAACAACATGGTTCAAATGTACGTGTGCAACTCAGTGACAAATGGTTCAGCGTGGGACAGATTTATCAAAGCTGATCAAGTGTGCATGTGCACAAATAGTATGGTGCAAGTGAACTAAACTCACATACTCAAAGAAGGGTACATCTCATAGCTGAATAGTTCAAGACTGAGTACATACATAAGAAAAATGAGGCTCAAGCAAAACTGTGAACAAGTGGTGCCAACAGTCAAAGTGATCAAGCCAAGCAATGAAGTAACACAGACAAACACATGGACAAGTGGCGCAAGCATGACATGGAAGGATATTACATGGTGCACAATAGTTCAGATATGGTTCAACAGTGTATACAAGCCATGTCAACAGGTCAACATCGTATCAATGTCACAAATAAAGCCAGTGGAACAACTCAGTGTACATGGCAGCATACACAAGAAACTGTAAGCAAAAGGGATAGTCCAAAAATGTACACAACATGGTCAAAGGGGAAGTGACATGCAAGAGCAGTCCTATATATGGTATGTGCATGACAGTGGTGCAGCAAATTCATGGCTCAACCACAACAACAACACAATCAAAACCAAAGTGTCAAAGAGGCTAGCAGATGCAAACTGTTTCAAATACATGAACATGCAAGAAGAAATCAACCCAAGTTTATCCAGAAATATACGTATGTATATTTGGATTGCAAAGAATTACATTTGGTTTTTCAAAGGAAGCAAAGTGGGGAAAGAATAAATTCAGCAAGTAACATTTTGAGAAACAAACCACAAATGCAATTTTCTAGAAAATAACAAAACTGATTTGGCAAGAAATCTTATTTCCGGAGATGTATTCAACGTAAGGAACCAGCAAGAATTATATGGACAAATCAGTGAGCAACATTTTTGGAAAGTGATTAAGTGTTGAATTTCAAATAACATGGTAAACCAGAAATTCAAAATATATCTTTCAAGTTTTTGGTTATTTTGCTCACAAAGGTAATAAGAAAATTCAATATATTTCCCTTCTGAATTGAGTTCCAGAAATGCAGACTTTCCTGTTTCTGGCAAACAACAAATTGAAGACATTTTTAGGCAAAAATCAAATATTTTTTGGCAATAATTTTATTTGGCAGGCTATAAGGAATCAGTGTATCATGCAAACATTTTGAGAAAGAGCATCAATGCATATCTGGCAAGATAATTCTGCAATTAAAATACTGTTCTTAAATTTGTCAAAGATCAAAGATGTCCATAAAGTCATCCAGGTTCACAATCAATTCATGCAGAAATGTTTGCAACAAATTCGAAGATTGATTTTTTTTTTGAAACAAATAAATTCGAGTTCAAAATGTTTTCCAGAAATATTTCAAGGGCCGATTCAATCAAGGCACCAAAGGGAAGAAATCATGCAACATAAAATCAGTCAAGCCATTCATTTATGAAATCAGAGAATCCTAATTAGGGTTCGAATTACCCTATTAATTTAAACCCATACATCATTGGCCTATTGTATTGAAATCCAACAAGAACAATTCAAAGAATTCATGACAAAATCACTCACAAATTTTCAGGTTTTTGACTGCCAGAGAACAATCCCAAACTGATCGAGCAAAACCAAATTTGATCGAGCAAGACGGAAATATTAACGGCATAATCATCAAAGACAAGAAGAATCATTTCCAGAAGTAATTCAACCAACGCCGATCTGATTTGTGGAGAAAGCAAGAAACCCTAGCCTTTGAAGCCAGCCGCCATTCTTTTTTCAACAAAGCAAAGGATCGAGCAAAAGAAATAATGATGGGCCGGCCTACTCTATGTTTGGCCAAGTGTTTTAATTTGAAAAAGGGGATCGGTACAGTTGATCATATTTCATAATATAATTAATTTATAAATTTATTTCATAGTTCATTTTTGTACCTACCCCATTTTCTATCATCCATATATTAGTTTTATATATCGAGGAGTTTTTCCTTTTAAAGCTGAAATGATAAATATATATAATTAATAAATATAAGTGTGTTTCTAATCTCATTTAAAAATCCAAGCTCTGGTCATGCATGGTTAAGAGACAACTTATAATTTAAGCTGCGACTGACCTCATTTAAAAATCCAAGCTTTGGTTATGCGTGGTCAGTGTGCTCTTAAATAAAAAATAAAAGAAAAGAAAATAATGTGCTATAAATTGAATTTTATCTGAAATTCTCCTTGTTGTATATAAAAAAAACCCAGCCTATCAAACCATTTTTTAATCTGTGAAATGTGTTGAAATTTTATGACGTATTATGATTTGTTGATTGATAGCTATTGGGATTCGAGATTATACGATTTTGTCACTTAAATTGAATTATTAATTATAGTCCAAATCCATCACTGTTTTTTGTGCAAATTCTTTACAAATTTTATCAATTTTTTTTGGAAATTATTGGAAAATATTCATGTTCTTTGAACTCTCTCCATTATATATATAATTCATCGTAAATCCATCATTCTCTATAATAAGAAATAAAACACTAGTTCTCAGTTTATTATGATTTTTTTTGACTGATTGAGATTTATGATGACCGTTCTTCCTCTTAATCTGAAATTATATTTTTAGCCATTTTTCATTTGTATTTTAAACTCTGTATCCTTTTGATGATAACAAAAGGGGGAGAATGGGTTGATATTTTGATTTATGAGTGAATATTTTATAAATATTTTTAATTTTGAAAATTCATTCAATTTTCATTGTTTTTCATTCATACACAGTTATAGGGGGAGTTTTCTGTTGTAGGGGGAGCTAATAAATAGGGGGAGTTCAATCTTCACTGTCAAACACATTTATTGGATTCAAAATCTTTCTATTAGTTTGTCATCATCAAAAGGGGGAGATTGTTGTACATAATGGTGTTGCATACACAATTATATGATTTTTGTTTGATGATAACAAACAAGTATATATTATTTTAAATGTGTTTGTTATTGTACTGTTATATAACATCACAGACAGGAATATAATATTTATATTTAAATAGAGTATGACTGTACAGAATTTCATATATTCACACAGTATTTTATTTAAATATAATATTATATTTCAATATTCAAACAGTACAAATTATATGACTCCACTATTTGTACACATTCACAGATATTACACATGTTATTGTACTTGTATATAAACAGAATATGATAGACAAATTTGTTTAACAACAATAAAATAATATTTTATTTCAATCAAATTTGTTTAATACAAACGTCAGTACAATTCACTTGTTACACAGCTCCTCACTATAACACTCAGTTTTTACATTTCATATATACAGACACACACTGAAACTCTCATTCTCCGATTTCGGTCTTCAGTCTTATGTCTTCACAGCTCTTAGCCAGTCCAGTCACCATCTGCTTACCTGTCACAATATAAACACACACTGAGTATCTAGAACAGAAATAATATTCTAATTTCTAGCGAATATAATTTTAATTTTGAAAATTTATTTGCCTCAGAATTTCGGTGTGTTTCTCATCATCTTTCATGACTTGATCTAATTTGTGAATGTAGCATGCACATGATATATGTATACACACACATGTATATGTATATACACATATTATTGTGCAGGGATAGGAAAATCCATTCAAATGGCTGCATGTACACACGTGCATGAATATACACGTGTGCACTGCCTCGCCAATCAGAATGTAGCGAGCAACTGAGGAGCAGTCGCGAGGACCAACTCGACTTCATGCCACAGTAAACATTCAAGTGAAAGATCACAGCTCAAACATGGTTCATGGTGAACATAGGCAGGATCAGGTCAATGCACATGTAAATGGTCATGCACAAACAAATTACAAGAATAGAGCAGTAAAAAATATATGATGCAACTCAATCTGGTCAGTATACATCCATGTGCAAAGTGTGATATGGTAGACTCAAAGTAAACAGATATAAGTGGAGCAGCTGAACACTTGCATGGATGGTGTGTACACAACAACAACATGGCTCAAATGTACATGTGCAACTCAGTGACAAATGGTTCAGCATGGGACAGATTTATCAAAGCTGATCAAGTGTGCGTATGCACAAATAATATGGTGCAAGAGAAATAAACTCACATACTCAAAGTAGGGTACATCTCATAGCTGAATAGTTCAAGGCAGAGTAGATACATAAGAAAAATGAGGCTCAAGAAAAACTGTGAACAAGTGGTGCCAACAGTCAAAGTGATCAAGCCAAGCAATGAAGTAACACAGACAAACACATGGACAAGTGGTGCAAGCATGACATGGAAGGATATTACATGGTGCAAAGCAGTTCGGATATGGTTCAGCAGTGTATACAAGCCATGTCAACAGGTCAACAACATATCAATGTCACAAATAAAGCCAGTGAAACAACTCAATGTACATGGCAACATATACAAGAAACTGTAAGCAAAAGGGATTGTCCAAAAATGTACACAACATGGTCAAAGGGGAAGTGACATGCAAGAGCAGTCCTATATGTGGTATGTGCATGACAGTGGTGCAGCAAATTCATAGCTCAACCACAACAACACAATCAAAACCAAAGTGTCAAAGAGGCTAGCAGATGCAAACTATTTCAAATACATGAACATGCAGGAAGAAATCAACCCAAGTTTATCCAGAAATATACATATGTATATTTGGATTGCAAAGAATTACATTTGGTTTTTCAAAGGAAGCAAAGTGGGGCAAGAATAAATTCAGCAAGTAACATTTTGAGAAACAAATCACAAGTGCAATTTTCCAGAAAATAACAAAACTGATTTGGCAAGAAATCTTATTTCCATCACGCAAGGAACCAGCAAGAATTATATGGACAAATCAGTGAGCAACATTTTTGGAAAGTGATTAAGTGTTTAATTTCAAATAACATGGTAAACCAGAAATTCAAAATATATCTTTCAAGTTTTTGGTTATTTTGCTCACAAAAGATAATAAGAAAATTCAATATATTTCACTTCTGAATTGGGTTCCAGAAATGCAGACTCTCCTGTTCTGGCAAACAAAAAATTGAAGACACTTTCAGGCAAAACTCAAATATTTTTTGGCAACAATTTTATTTGGGCAGGCTATAAGGAATCAGTGTATCATGCAAACATTTTGAGCAAGAGCATCAATGCATATCTAGCAAGATAATTCTACAATTAAAATGTTGTTCTTAAATTTGTCAAAGATCATAGATGTCCATAAAGTCATCCAGGTTCACAATCAATTCACGCAGAAATATTTGCAACAAATTCGAAGATTGATTTTTGTTTTTGAAACAAATAAATTTGAGTTCAAAAAGGTTTCCAGAAATATTTCAAGGGCGGATTCAATTAAGACACCAAAGCGAAGAAATCACGCAACATAAAATCAGTCAAGCCATTCATTTATGAAATCAGAGAATCCTAATTAGGGTTCGAATTACCCTATTAATTTTGAAGTGACCCGAACTTCCCCGGTCTCCGAAGAGATGAGAAAGAATGAATTACTGTGAGGACAAGACAAAACAGAACGCAGACGGAAGAACGTTTCATTGCTATTACAACAATTCCATCTGAATACAAGAATATACAGAGTATAAATGAATAAATTACCTTCAATAAATATCAGAGGTTTAAATACAGTACTGCAGCGGAAAAAAAATACAAAACACAACTGAAAGTAATACACGGATACAGAGCTTTCCGAGCATCATTCCTGCTGTAAATCAGGATCCTGTGAATATAAATCTGCAAAACCAAAACTACTAGCTGCCCGTGCGGAAAATAGGGGCACTCAGAGTTTAGGTTAAAACAATAAACTCCAGGTCAGTCATGTGACTGGTGTGAGAACTAAAACAGTTATTTAAAGCTTTACTTTAAAAGAGAGTAATTCAAGGGACCACGTCGTATAACACGGAACGGGTTTCCTCCCAAGAATACCAGTGCATAGAATAAACAACGCAATGCTTTTTCGAAAAATGGAGCTATTATAAGACCCAGGTCCCATCACACAATGCAACGCAAGCCGGAGGATAGGGTTTTCCCTTATAATAGCCAAACATGCTTGGTACGTTTAAAACAAATCATTTGATACTATAATAAGTGTATAGTGTCAAAACAATTTCAATCATAAATATAAATCATAGACGGCATGGGTACCATATATCATGTCGCCATACTAGTTCTACAATTAAAACCGCAATACACGTATTGGAAATTGGATTTCCGTCATGAGTCGAGGCAAGGGGCAAGCTCCTCTCCGCGTTCGAGACACTCTAGCAAATGTCTCAGGGCTACGCACTCTGGGCAACCCTGGGATCCTCCAAGACCGGTCCTCACTTACGTTAGAGGATTAGTTATTCCTGAACACACGTTTCCCGGCCCTATAGGACCTATAATCGAGGCGCCTCGCATCCAAACCACAAAGGTGAAAAGTATATAAATGTCAGGGCTGGTAGGTCACTGACACCACCCATAGCTAGAAAGAAACGTCGTGCACTCCTTGGGTCCTCATCCCGTTTTTGACTCATACCGAGGTGTGAGGCTCGCGAATCCACGCTATACACAAAGCTGCCACGTATGCCGTGCTTTGATCATCAACCACAAGACTTTGCTTTTCAACAGAAGCCTTGATCTATGCAACTCAGCATGCCACACAGGCAATTCATGCCATGCGATTGATATCTATCGATATACAACCTCTAAGCTCGTACGTCTCAGAGAAGGGCGTTAAGCAAGAGAATAAATTCTCTGCCGCCAAACAGATATACATTTAACAGAAATCAATCAACACAGAATAAAATCCAATGTCAGACACACAATCCATTTACAAGTTCGTTCTGGGTCTGAACGAAACCGAAGGCTCTTTCCTCGCATGTCCATCGATCTCCAAGTACGTCTGGACGACCACCAACTGATTCCCTCATCTTGGGTGTACAGCCCAATCAAGATCATCAGTAATCACCCAAACGATGTGAAGACTTCCGGTCTTCAACCACCGTCTTCATCTTCGACTTATCGTCGAATCGGTTATTCAGAATAGGTATAAACCCGGACTTTCCGAACAACCCGCGTATATTAAAAACAAATGTTACACAAACACAACATATGCCTCATTCCAATTCATATTCTCAGGGAAAGGTTCCCATTAATTTTATCCAAGATAAATTCTTTAAAATTTATCCTTTAATCTTCCTTTGGATGTCATTTCAAACCAAATTATGGTTTTCCAAACTAGTCCGGATTAACGAACCACACCGAAGTAATTATTTATTTTATTTCCCAATCCCAGCCTATTCATCCCATGAAGCAAAACTGGTAATACTCCATATCTAATATTATGGTGTTATCGGTAAAATTAATTACCATTTCACGTTCAAATCTAATTAAAGATTTGACTATCGTTTTGGAGCAAAACTGGTGATACTCCCTTCTCGTTCACTTTCCAAATTTGATAATTTAAATTATCAATTTCCCATTTCAATCTAATTGCAGATTCATTAAAACTCCTTTTACTGGGTTAAAGAACTAGTGTTATTTAAAACACAGTTCACGATAAACCCAAATCACATTCTATTTATTTATCGGGTTAAAGAACAAGTGTCATGTAAAACACCCTTCACGATAAACCCACAAATCAATTCTATTTACAACCCATTTCGAATCCAATTTATTTATTTAAAAATAAATGGGCTTTAATTTTAGTTCAAAACTAGTTCATTTCGATAAAAATCTATTTTTATCTTTTCAAATATGGAGTTTTTCATCCTAATTTTTCCCCAAATCATTTTTTATGATTTTACGCAAATTATTACTATTTTTAATAATTTTATCAAGGCCCGTACAGTCGATTTCCATCAACGGCCATCGAACTGCACTTACAGCGACCTTTTCCAAATTTGATTTGGACGTATCTCCAAATCCAACCGTTAGATTTCAAATTTCTAATATTCGTTAGAAAGCTCTTTTCGATACGAACCCAATGGTTCCGGTTTTAGGAGAATCCGACGGTCGAATCTCCCGTAATGTCCGTTTGAAATAAATGGTCGAAATTCACGAACTGCCGTGGCGCGGCGCGTTCTATTCAGGCCATTATATTATATATATATAATATATATAATATATATTTCATCGATTTCTATTTAAAACGAATTTTATAAATAGTTTTGAATTCGTTTCAAAAACAATTTCAACTTCCATTTCAATTCAAATCAAAATTGAATTTTTCCTTTTAAATTCGTTTTAAAATTCATTTCTATTCAATTCAAATTTCAATTCAATTCAATTCGTTTTCAATTCAATTCGAATTCATTTTCAATTCAATTCAAATTCGTTTTATATTCAATTCATTTCGAATTCGTTTTATATTCAATTCATTTCGAATTCATTTCATATTCAATTCATTTCGAATTCGTTTCATATTCAATTCATTTCGAATTCGTTTTATATTCAATTCATTTCAAATTCGTTTCATATTCAATTCATTTCAAATTCGTTTCATATTCAATTCAATTCAAATTGGTTTTCTATTCGATTCAATTCAAATTGGTTTCATATTCAATTCATTTCAAATTCGTTTCATATTCAATTCAATTCAAATTGGTTTTCTATTCGATTCAATTCAAATTGGTTTCATATTCAATTCATTTCAAATTCGTTTCATATTCAATTCAATTCAAATTGGTTTTCTATTTGATTCAATTCAAATTGGTTTTCTATTCGATTCAATTCAAATTGGTTTTCTATTCGATTCAATTCAAATTGGTTTTCTATTCGATTCAATTCAAATTGGTTTTCTATTCGATTCAATTCAAATTGGTTTTCTATTCGATTCAATTCAAATTGGTTTTCTATTCGATTCAATTCAATTCGAATTCGTTTATAATCGATATAAATATCGTTCGCGTCAAAATAGCGCATCTCTAATCAACACGGTTTCATACATTTCAAAAATTCCGTTATTCTATTCTACAAATGAATATTTATTCTATTCAATACGTGAATCTATATTTTTGTCAACACATGACTAATCTCAACGGATGAGTACAGT
Source organism: Allium sativum (assembly GCA_030737875.1). NCBI lineage: Eukaryota > Viridiplantae > Streptophyta > Magnoliopsida > Asparagales > Amaryllidaceae > Allium > Allium sativum. Next base: position 758,373,100 of record CM060922.1, on the reverse strand, counting down.
CAACACATGAACCTTTATTTTATAATATAAAGATGTAAATTTTATTGTTAAAATATTTCGTTCAACACACGACTAATCTCAACGGATGAGTACAGTCAACACATGAACCTTTATTTTATAATATTCTTTATTTTTCAAATTGGAATGAGGCCCAATCAATTACCATATAAAGTTAATTATATGGATTCCATACAACAAATGTATATAATAGCAACGATAAATAATCAACCATCATCCAAAGTGCACTACACTGTATAAGCATTAAATATAGATATCTAACGCTTATAACAGCCTGTCAATCAATCGATCGACATACAACTAATTATTGGGATTAGTGTATGCCGTATTTTATCCCAATACCCGTGTGGGGTTTCAAACAATCAAACACAGATTTTTATTTGTGTAGTTGGGCGATGTGTAAAATTTATCGTCCCAATCAATGTCCTTCAAATAGGTGTACATAAACAAAGCGTCCGGTTTGTAAATGAATATTTATTTATTCACATTCACGTTAAAAATCATATTTTTAACGACCAAATTATTTTATTCAACCTATGAATGTTCTATTCGGTTCATTTACTAAATAAAATGATATCTTTATTTTTCTAACTTATTTTAGAAAATTTCGGCGGCATAACGGCGCGATACTAGAAACGGGACGAGGCCTAGCCTTATCCCCGGTCTAGTGAAGGCCCACGCCATTCACACATCAATCAAATCCATTTCATTTCACCAAACAATTCAATTCAAACCAAATAATCTAACCAACTACACAACCAAACAATTAAACAAACAAGTCATCCATGGTCTGTGGATGACGGGTGTCGGGTGCTACTAAACACCGTCTGCATCCTAGTATATATATATATATATAACTGGAAAAATAAATTGAAGAGTGAGAAATTCTCACCAACTAGCTATCCCAACTTCACGACACTTCATTTATAGAAATCTTCATCGTTCTCACCTTTTTGTCACCTTCGTTGCCCGTATTCTCTACATATATAAAAATCGATTTTTTACTTTGCTATTCAATATAGATAAAATTCTATTTTTACACCGCTACTATATAAAAAGATTTCGCCTTTTCAAATGTAAAGATTTCATCACTATAAAAATCACCTCTTTATTTCAACGTATATATAATAAAAATCAGATTTTTATTTCGCTACATATACAAAGATGATATTTTTATATTCTCTATCCTATAAAGATTATATTTTTATAGTTCCCACTATGTAAAAATCATATTTTTATCCTTCTACAATATGAAAGATTATATTTTTATTATCTACCTAATATGAAAATTATATTTTCTATCTTTATATACGAAAAATTATATTTTTAAACAATTAAAAATCGTATCTTTAGCTAATGAAAAATCTCATCTTTTTATTTTCAAAGTTATCGCCCTTTTCCCTTTAAAGATTATATTTAAAAAATCTCGTATTTCACATATAAAAATATCGCTGTTCATACATTAAAATCAAATCTTTTCCTTTCCTACATATACAAGATCATGTTTTTAATCCTCTACACATATCAAAATCATGTTTTTAATCCTCTGCATATGAAAAAATCAGATTTTTACAATGCTAATTATATATATAAACTAAAAACTGAATTTAAATCATGCATTTATATTAAAAACTGAATTTAAAATGAAATAAGAAAGGAGAAGCTCACCATTTTCGATCAAGAGAGGGGGGCGACGTTCGCTTTCAGACTGCGAGGAAGAGGAGGTGGCGCAACTGTCGAGGTGGAAGGGGGGTGCTGCGCGTTCGTCAGTGGATGCGGGGGGCCTGGTGGCGCGCGATTCAGGGAGGAGGGCCTGGAGGAATGGCGTCGGTGCGAGGCTAGGGGGGTGCGGCGGTTTTCTGAGGGGGGGGGGGGGCTTGCCTCGCGCGGCGGCGCCTCCTTCTTCTCTTTTTTTTCTTTTTCTGTTGAAATGATTTTGAACGGGGGGGGGGGGGGCAGAGGGTAATAGGGAGAGGAAGGTTTTATTTTATTTTTTTATTATTTTAATCTCAAAAAGTTGACTTTTACATACGACCTCTAAACGAGGCCCACAGCCTGTCGTCCATAGCTAATTACCCCCATTCCGAACACAATGGGATATGTATCGTAGGCTGATTCTACCATTTCGATCAGTTTTCGTCAAATTTAACATATAACTCTATATATTGAATTTGAACACGCATTTCAATTTACCGGGGTCTCATATTAACTCTATAAATCCCAAAAAAATATTTTCTAGCTTCCTATTGACGATACGGTCCTAACAAAACCAGTTTCATCGAATTCTGAGACCGTTTGAAAAATGACCATTTTCCAGTCGATTAAAATCAACTGAAACTGGTCAAACACGTTTTCCTTTGCCACGCTCACATATCGATTCGAAAAATTATGAAATTTAAAACCTAGCAATAATTTGACATCGCGGACCCAACAAAAGTGGTCTCGTCGAAATCCGAGGTCGTTTGCAAAATTCCCATTTTTAAGGGCCTGAATTCCATAACGACTATTCAGAATTTTCAACTGGACATATCTTTTGATTCCCGCTATGAAATCTCGATTTTTCGGATTCGTTGGAAAGATATTATCAATTAGATCCTAATGTTTTTGGTTTCACTAAAATTCGGATTGTTTTGCACCCGGTACATTCAATTGAAGTTTGAAATCGAATTATCGAACTACCGCGCCATTTTCAATTCCTTTTATAATTATATATAATTATTTATATTCTAACGACGACGTATATAATATATACGTTCGAATTCTATTCAAAATAAATTTCTCGTCGATATTATTTAAAATAATCTATTTTAAATATGCAAAATTCATTAAAATTGCCAAAATAAAAATTTTAAACTGGCTCGCATTTCCAGGTTATTACAATCTCCCCCACTTAAAACTTTTCGTCCCCGAAAAGGAACAAAGTCGAAAGTGGTTTGATTAATCAACTCTACGTTCGATCTGGCTTCCATTCTCCAACTTTTCAGTTTCTGAGAATTCTCAAATTTTCAAAAAAATTGGCTAACACCCTAAATTTCCGAAAAATTTCGCCATAACCTCCCCTGCACCGGGAGCCACGGGAAAATCCCTAAATTTCCATATAGGCCTTCTGATCTCAAAAAGAAAAAGAAAAGGCCAAGAGGCTAGCCAATAGGCTCATAAAATCATCATCACCCAAACAAAACAGTAAATTATAATAAACATGTACCTATTTGTCGGGCAAACAAATTTTATTCTCTGCTCTAGCCTCCTTGCTATGATCTGTTCAATGTAAGTATATGTATATGCAAGCAAATGCGTCTAATTTTCAATATAATTCAATATTTGATTCTATTAGGCATAATGGTTCAAAATTATCAACCAAATAAACAAACAACACAAACATCAATCAATTAGTGAATTTAACGTTTCAAATTAATAATTTTGATACATATAAAAATCATGTTTTTGATGCCAATTCACAACAAATAAATCTATCTATATTAGTTTTGGTTCTCACACCAGTCTAATGGAAATATATAGATGTCACACCTTCGAAACACGAACATAAATATTAGTGATGGAGCTCCATCATCAAAATCATCTCCAAGCGACTAGAGCGTGATTCTATATCTATCCAGTATATTAAAACTTTGAATATACGTTCATGACGCGTATATGCAAAATCTTTATATATTGGACTGTCCAAATTCAACATAAATAAATATTCAAATACGTAGAATTGATTTAAATTTTCAAAACAAAATTGTTTTCATTCGAAAACATACTCTTCACACTCGTTCTAGGATACTACTGATCCTATCTCTAACGAGTCATTCTAATTGGATATTACTAATCCAATATCTGATGAATTCTTTCGTATGGTTCTAATGTGTCTTGTTCTCGAGCTCTATAAACCAAAGCTCTGATACCAAATGAAGCGACCCGAACTTCCCCGGTCTCCGAAGAGATGAGAAAGAATGAATTACTGTGAGGACAAGACAAAACAGAACGCAGACGGAAGAACATTTCATTGCTATTACAACAATTCCATCAGAATACAAGAATATACAGAGTATAAATTAATAAATTACCTTCAATAAATATCAGAGGTTTAAATACAGTACTGCAGCGGAAAAATAATACAAAACACATCTGAAAGTAATACACGGATACAGAGCTCTCCGAGCATCGTTCCAGCTGTAAATCAGGATCCTGTGAATATAAATCTGCAAAACCAAAACTACTAGCTGCCTGTGCGGAAAATAGGGGCACCCAGAGTTTAGGTTAAAACAATAAACTCCAGGTCAGTCATGTGACTGGTGTGAGAACTAAAACAGTTATTTAAAGCTTTACTTTAAAAGAGAGTAATTCAAGGGACCACGCCGTATAACACGGAACGGGTTTCCTCCCAAGAATACCAGTGCATAGAATAAACAACGCAATGCTTTTTCGAAAAATGGAGCTATTATAAGACCCAGGTCCCATCACACAATGCAACGCAAGCCAGAGGATAGGGTTTTCCCTTATAATAGCCAAACATGCTTGGTACGTTTAAAACAAATCATTTGATACTATAATAAGTGTATAGTGTCAAAACAATTTCAATCATAAATATAAATCATAGACGACATGGGTACCATATATCATGTCGCCATACTAGTTCTACAATTAAAACCGCAATACACGTATTGGAAATTGGATTTCCGTCATGAGTCGAGGCAAGGGGCAAGCTCCTCTCCGCGTTCGAGACACTCTAGCAAATGTCTCAGGGCTACGCACTCTAGGCAACCCTGGGATCCTCCAAGACCGGTCCTCACTTACGTTAGAGGATTAGTTATTCCTGAACACACGTTTCCCGGCCCTATAGGACCTATAATCGAGGCGCCTCGCATCCAAACCACAAAGGTGAAAAGTATATAAATGTCAGGGCTGGTAGGTCACTGACACCACCCATAGCTAGAAAGAAACGTCGTGCACTCCTTGGGTCCTCATCCCGTTTTTGACTCATACCGAGGTGTGAGGCTCGCGAATCCACGCTATACACAAAGCTGCCACGTAGGCCGTGCTTTGATCATCAACCACAAGACTTTGCTTTTCAACAGAAGCCTTGATCTATGCAACTCAGCATGCCACACAGGCAATTCATGTCATGCGATTGATATCTATCGATATATAACCTCTAAGCTCGTACGTCTCAGAGAAGGCCGTTAAGCAAGAGAATAAATTCTCTGCCGCCAAACATATATATATTTAACAGAAATCAATCGACACAGAATAAAATCCAATGTCAGACACACAATCCATTTACAAGTTCGTTCTGGGTCTGAACGAAACCAGAGGCTCTTTCCTCGCATGTCCATCGATCTCCAAGTACGTCTGGACGACCACCAACTGATTCCCTCATCTTGGATGTACAACCCAATCAAGATCATCAGTAATCACCCAAACGATGTGAAGACTTCCGGTCTTCAACCACCGTCTTCATCTTTGACTTATCGTCGAATCGGTTATTCAGAATGGGTATAAACCCGGACTTTCCGAACAACCCGCGTATATTAAAAACAAATGTTACACAAACACAACATACGCCTCATTCCAATTCATATTCTCAGGGAAAGGTTCCCATTAATTTTATCCAAGATAAATTCTTTAAAATTTATCCTTTAATCCTCCTTTGGATGTCATTTCAGACCAAATTATGGTTTTCCAAACTAGTCGGGATAAACGAACCACACCGAAGTAATTATTTATTTTATTTCCCAATCCCAACCTATTCATCCCATGAAGCAAAACTAGTAATACTCCATATCTAATATTATGGTGTTATCGGTAAAATTATTTACCATTTCACGTTCTAATCTAATTAAAGATTTGACTATCGTTTTGGAGCAAAATTGGTGATACTCCCTTCTCGTTCACTTTCCAAATTTGATAATTTAAATTACCAATTTCCCATTTCAATCTAATTGCAGATTCATTAAAACTCCTTTTACTGGGTTAAAGAACTAGTGTTATTTAAAACACAGTTCACGATAAACCCAAATCACATTCTATTTATTTATCGGGTTAAAGAACAAGTGTCATGTAAAACACCCTTCACGATAAACCCACAAATCAATTCTATTTACAACCCATTTCGAATCCAATTTATTTATTTAAAAATAAATGGGCTTTAATTTTAGTTCAAAACTAGTTCATTTCGATAAAAATCTATTTTTATCTTTTCAAATATGGAGTTTTTCATCCAAATTTTTCCCCAAATCCTTTCTTATGATTTTACGCAAATTATTACTATTTTTAATAATTTTATCAAGGCCCGTACAGTCGATTTCCATCAACGGCCATCGAACTGCACTTACAGCGACCTTTTCCAAATTTGATTTGGACGTATCTCCAAATCCAACCGTTAGATTTCAAATTTATAATATTCGTTAGAAAGCTCTTTTCGATACGAACCCAACGGTTCCGGTTTTAGGAGAATCCGATGGTCGAATCTCCCGTAATGTCCGTTTGAAATAAATGGTCGAAATTCACGAACTGCCGCGGCACGGCGCGTTCTATTCAGGCCATTATATTATATATATATAATATATATTTCGTCGATTTCTATTTAAAACGAATTTTATAAATAGTTTTGAATTCGTTTCAAAAACAATTTCAACTTCCATTTCAATTCAAATCAAAATTGAATTTTTCCTTATAAATTCGTTTTAAAATTCATTTCTATTCAATTCAAATTTCAATTCAATTTGAATTCAATTCAATTCGTTTTCAATTCAATTCGAATTCGTTTTCAATTCAATTCAAATTCGTTTTATATTCAATTCATTTCGAATTCGTTTTATATTCAATTCATTTCAAATTCGTTTCATATTCAATTCATTTCGAATTCGTTTCATATTCAATTCATTTCGAATTCGTTTTATATTCAATTCATTTCAAATTCGTTTCATATTCAATTCATTTCAAATTCGTTTCATATTCAATTCAATTCAAATTGGTTTTCTATTCGATTCAATTAAAATTGGTTTCATATTCAATTCATTTCAAATTCGTTTCATATTCAATTCAATTCAAATTGGTTTTCTATTCGATTCAATTCAAATTGGTTTCATATTCAATTCATTTCAAATTCGTTTCATATTCAATTCAATTCAAATTGGTTTTCTATTCGATTCAATTCAAATTGGTTTCATATTCAATTCATTTCAAATTCGTTTCATATTCAATTCAATTCAAATTGGTTTTCTATTCGATTCAATTCAAATTGGTTTTCTATTCGATTCAATTCAAATTGGTTTTCTATTCGATTCAATTCAAATTGGTTTTCTATTCGATTCAATTCAATTCGAATTCGCTTATAATCGATATAAATATCGTTCGCGTCAAAATAGCGCATCTCTAATCAACACGGCTTCATACGTTTCAAAAATTCCGTTATTCTATTCGACAAATGAATATTTATTCTATTCAATACGTGAATCTATATTTTTGTCAACACATGACTAATCTCAACGGATGAGTACAGTCAACACATGAACCTTTATTTTATAATATAAAGATGTAAATTTTATTGTTAAAATATTTCGTTCAACACACGACTAATCTCAACGGATGAGTACAGTCAACACATGAACCTTTATTTTATAATATTCTTTATTTTTCAAATTGGAATGAGGCCCAATCAATTACCATATAAAGTTAATTATATGGATTCCATACAACAAATGTATATAATAGCAACGATAAATAATCAACCATCATCCAAAGTGCACTACACTGTATAAGCATTAAATATAGATATCTAACGCTTATAACAGCCTGTCAATCAATCGATCGACATACAACTAATTATTGGGATTAGTGTATGCCGTATTTTATCCCAATACCCGTGTGGGGTTTCAAACAATCAAACATAGATTTTTATTTGTGTAGTTGGGCGATGTGTAAAATTTATCGTCCCAATCAATGTCCTTCAAATAGGTGTACATAAACAAAGCGTCCGGTTTGTAAATGAATATTTATTTATTCACATTCACGTTAAAAATCATATTTTTAATGACCAAATTATTTTATTCAACCTATGAATGTTCTATTCGGTTCATTTACTAAATAAAATGATATCTTTATTTTTCTAACTTATTTTAGAAAATTTCGGCGGCATAACGGCGCGATACTAGAAACGGGACGAGGCCTAGCCTTATCCCCGGTCTAGTGAAGGCCCACGCCATTCACACATCAATCAAATCCATTCCATTTCACCAAACAATTCAATTCAAACCAAATAATCTAACCAACTACACAACCAAACAATTAAACAAACAAGCCATCCATGGTCTGTGGATGACGGGTGTCGGGTGCTACTAAACACCGTCTGCATCCTAGTATATATATATATAACTGGAAAATTAAATTGAAGAGTGAGAAATTCTCACCAACTAGCTATCCCAGCTTCACGACACTTCATTTATAGAAATCTTCATCGTTCTCGCCTTTTTGTCACCTTCGTTGCCCGTATTCTCTACATATATAAAAATCGAATTTTTACTTTGCTATTCAATATAGATAAAATTCTATTTTTACACCGCTACTATATAAAAAGATTTCGCCTTTTCAAATGTAAAGATTTCATCACTATTAAAATCACCTCTTTATTTCAACGTATATATAATAAAAATCAGATTTTTATTTCGCTACATATACAAAGATGATATTTTTATATTCTCTATCCTATAAAGATTATATTTTTATAGTTCCCACTATGTAAAAATCATATTTTTATCCTTCTACAATATGAAAGATTATATTTTTATTATCTACCTAATATGAAAATTATATTTTCTATCTTTATATACGAAAAATTATATTTTTAAACAATTAAAAATTGTAACTTTAGCTAATGAAAAATCTCATCTTTTTATTTTCAAAGTTATCGCCCTTTTCCCTTTAAAGATTATATTTAAAAATCTCGTATTTCACATATAAAAATATCGCTTTTCATATATTAAAAATCAAATCTTTTCCTTTCCTACATATACAAGATCATGTTTTTAATCCTCTACACATATCAAAATCATGTTTTTAATCCTCTGCATATGAAAAAATCAGATTTTTACAATGCTAATTATATATATAAACTAAAAACTGAATTTAAATCATGCATTTATATTAAAAACTGAATTTAAAATGAAATAAGAAAGGAGAAGCTCACCATTTTCGATCAAGAGAGGGGGGCGACGTTCGCTTTCAGACTGCGAGGAAGAGGAGGTGGCGCAACTGTCGAGGTGGAGGGGGGGGTTCTGCGCGTTCGTCAGTGGATGCGGGGGGCCTGGTGGTGCGCGATTCAAGGAGGAGGGCCTGGAGGAATGGCGTCGGTGCGAGGCTAGGGGGGTGCGGCGGTTTTCTGAGGGGGGGGGGGGGGGGGCTTGCCTCGCGCGGCGGCGCGATTAAGGGGGGGGGGGTTGCCTCGCGCGGGGGCGCCTCCTTCTTCTCTTTTTTTCTTCTTTTTCTGTTGAAATGATTTTGAACGGGGGGGGGGGAGAGGGTAATAGGGAGAGGAAGGTTTTATTTTATTTTTTTATTCTCAAAAAGTTGACTTTTACATACGACCTCTAAACGAGGCCCACAGCCTGTCGTCCATAGCTAATTACCCCCATTCCGAACACAATGGGATATGTATCGTAGGCTGATTCTATCGTTTCGATCAGTTTTCGTCAAATTTAACATATAACTCTATATATTGAATTTGAACACGCATTTCAATTTACCGGTGTCTCATATTAACTCTATAAATCCCAGAAAAATATTTTCTAGCTTCCTATTGACGATACGGTCCTAACAAAACTAGTTTCATCGAATTCTGAGACCGTTTAAAAAATGACCATTTTCCAGTCGATTAAAATCAACTAAAACTGGTCAAACACGTTTTCCTTTGCCACGCTCACATATCGATTCGAAAAATTATGAAATTTAAAACCTAGCAATAATTTGACATCGCGGACCCAACAAAAGTGGTTTCGTCGAAATCCGAGGTCGTTTGCAAAATTCCCATTTTTAAGGGCCTGAATTCCATAGCGACTATTCAGAATTTTCAACTGGACATATCTTTTGATTCCCGCTATGAAATTTCGATTTTTCGGATTCGTTGGAAAGATATTATCAATTAGATCCTAATGTTTTTGGTTTCACTAAAATCCGGATTGTTTTGCACCCGGTACATTCAATTGAAGTTTGAAATCGAATTATAGAACTACTGCGCCATTTTCAATTCCTTTTATAATTATATATAATTATTTATATTCTAACAACGACGTATATAATATATACGTTCGAATTCTATTCAAAATAAATTTCTCGTCGATATTATTTAAAATAATCTATTTTAAATATGCAAAACTCATTAAAATTGCCAAAATAAAAATTTTAAACTGGCTCGCATTTCTGTGTTATTACAAATTTACACCCATACATCATTGGTCTATTGTATCGAAATCCAACCAGAACAATTCAAAGAATTCAAGACAAAATCACTCACATATTTTCAGGTTTTCGACTGCCAGAGAACAATCCCAAACCGATCGAGCAAAACCAAATTGGATCGAGCAAGACAGAGATAGCAACGGCGTAATCGTCAAAGACAAGATGAATCATTTCCAGAAGTAATTCAACCAACGCCGATCTGATTTGTGGAGAAAGCACGAAACTCTAGCCTTTGAAGCCAGCCGCCATTCTTTTTTCAATAAAGCAAAGGATCGAGCAAAAGAAATAATGATGGGCCGGCCTACTCTATGTTTGGCAAAGTGTTTTAATTTGAAAAAGGGGATACCCCTTATTTTTAAGTCCTAGGGTTTCTTTATTTTATTTTTTATTTTTTATTGTTTTTTATTTTGTTTTTAAATTGTCTGAATATTTTCTAGGTCTGTAAAATCTAGGAGGATTCAGTTATGGATTAACTGACAGTTTACTAGTGTCTGTAAAACTAGGGGAAAATCTGGTCTAGTGGATATAGACTAGCTTAGGGTTTTGAGCGTAGGGTTAGTACAGGAGCAGGGAGTGCAAGTTTACATGATCTTGTAAGAGGGATCTGTTCTATCACCTAGTAGAAACCTTAGGAATGCAGCAGTAGGCAGGATTTTGCCGAAGCTGGGTATATCTTGTGCCATTTACTTTCTGCATTTCTGATTTTGCTATATTCTGTGATATGTTTATTATTATATATCCCATTAGATTTTTAATTCAGCTAAAAACTGTGATAAACCCTATTCACCCACCTCTAGGGTTAATCTAGATCTAACAGGGATTAGCGAACCTTACCGAAGTAATCGTTTGTTTAATTTCCCAATCCCAACCTATTCATCCCATGAAGTAAAACTGGTAATACTTCATATCTGACACCACGGTGTTATCGGTGAAATTAATTACCATTTCACGTTTAAATCTAATTAAAGATTTAACTATCACTTGGAGCAAAACTGGTGATACTCCATTCTCGATCATTTCTCAAATTTGATAATTTATGTTATCAGATTCACATTTCAATCTATTTAAAGATTAATTAAAACTCTAATTCAGTTTTAATTTCCAAAAAATCATTAGCTAATGATTTTCTTCAAAGTTAAGAAATTAATCTTATCTTTAACTGGGTTAAAGAACTAATGTCATTTGAAACACAGCTCAAGATAAACCCAAAGTCTCATTCCATTAATAATGGAATTTTCACGGAATACAGATCAATATATATAATCGATATAAACTTCCATATCCAACCGATAATATAAATGGAATAACGGCAAAGCCCCCAAAATTCCATATATAGTAACAGTCTTCCTCCACAAAAGTTCACTTCGATTATTACCGAATCGAATTCCAATCCATTCCAACTAATTTTATTAAACTGGAATGCTTTACTTTAGAAAATCTGCTTTAAATCTTAACAAAAGATTTATAAATTCCAAATCACATTTCACTGTAAATCGGGTTAAAGAACGAATGTCGTTAAAACACAGTTCACGATAAACCCAATTCGCATTCCATTTTATTCCAATTATTAAATATAATTGGAAACTCTAACAATCTTAATTAAAAGATTTATTCTCTTCACATAGGGTTCAAGAATAGTGTTACTGAAGACAACGTTCACGACAACCCCCAAATCCCATTTGATATTAAATACAGGGCTCTGAATAGAAAATATATCGGCTTATATTCAATATCAAATTCTACAACCAACAAATATGGTATTGGAAATAGCGATATAAATATACCTTTCAAATTTCCATAATAATATCTGTATAATCACGAAATCCAACATCGAAATATTCCAAAGAAATTTCGATTCAAATCCATTCCAACTTATATATTGGAAATCCTATAAAACCATTTCAAAACCAGTTGAGTTTATTTAAAAATTATTGGATTTCAAATCTAGTTAATAACTAGTTCATTTTGATAAAAATATATTTTTACCTTTTCAAATATGGAATTTTTCATCCCAATTCTTTCTAAATCATTTATTATGATTTTACACAAATTATTGATATTTTTAATAATTTTATCAAGGCCCGTACAGTCGATTTCCATAAACGACCATCGAACTGCACTTACAGTGACCTTCTCCTAATTTGATTTGGACATAATTCCAAATTCAACTGTTAGATTTCTAATTTCCTGTATTCGTTAGAAATCTCTTTTCGATACGAACCCAATGGTTCTGGTTTTAGGGGAATCCGACGGTCGGATCTCCCGTAATGTCCATTCGAAGTCCATGGTCAAAATTCAGGCCATTAAATATATATAATATATATATTATATATATTTCATCGATTTCCATTTAAAACATATTTTATAAATCGTTTTAAATTCGTTTTCAAAATGATTTCAACTTCATATTCAATTTCAAATCCAAAATTGAATATTCCATATCATTAGTATATAAATGATAATATTTTCAAAACATTAGATTTTGAAATCAATTCCTTTTCGATATTCATTATAAAAATGAATAAAATCGATATAAATATCGTTCATGTCAAAATGGCGTTAATTCAATCAACACGACTTTATATATTTAAATATTTTTGTGTCCGTCCCAAATCGGACATCAAAATCAGATTTTGATCTTTTACTGAATATTATTTTAACATATTCATTATTTTAAAATATTCGTTATTTTAAAATATTTGTTCTTTCTGAACTGGAATCAGACACAGACAATTACCATATAATGTTATTTATATGGATTTCATACAACACATGTAGATAACAATAATGATATACAATCAACCATCATCCAAAGTGCAATTTACAATCGTATAAGCGTTAAAAATAAATAATTAACGCTCATCACAGCCTGTCAACCCATCGATTGACATACCACTAATTATTGGGATCAGTGTATGTCAAGTATCATCCCAATACCCGTGTGGGGTTTTCAAACAACAAATACTGGTTATTATTTGTGTAGTTGGGCGATGTGTAAAATTTATCATCCCAATCCATATCAGATAAATGGGTGTACATAAACAAACCGTCTAATTTGTTTATGAATATTTATTTCAACACATGAATATTTTATACATTTCATATATACAATAAAAATGTGATTTTTATTGTTCAAATATTTTATTCAACACATGAATATTTTATACAGTTCATATACAAAATAAAAATGTGATTTTTATTGTTCAAATATTTTATTCGAAACATGAATATTTTATACAGTCCATTTCACATCACAAACAATTTTCACAACACAATCACACAAACAAGTCGTCCATGGTCTGTAGACGGCGGGGAGGAGTTCATATATGTGGTTATAAAATAAATAACTGTACAGAAATAATTTTAGTGAGAAGTTCTCACATTGGTTTCTACTCCGACAGTTTTATCTGAATTTCTGGTTTGGTTCTGGTTTGAATTTGCCTAAAATTCCAACGTTCTCCGTTTTGGACGCGGTAAGTTTTTTTGCGAAGCTCTCGTCCCCACGATCGCAACGGATCCAGTTTCATGCAATTTGGAGATCGTGACAAAAAAGTTATTGATGTATAAAATTTAATTACAAAAATTAAAATTAATATTTGCAATTTGGTCCCTCACCAAGGTTCATCCTCACTACCACCTGATTACTGCCGCCTGGGCCCTCCTGACGCCATCCGACCACCACCAGTCGACTTCCCCTTCCTCCACGCGCCTCTACCTGAACCGCCGCCCCTGATTCGCCACCGTCGCCTCTGATTTTCCATTACCCCCAAATCGTTGTCGCTGACAAATCCAACTGCCACAAGCATCGCCAGCGTCGCACACCTGCCCAGATCGATGCGACACGTCACCCGCCACCACTTCCCTTCGAACACCTCCACCTGACATGGTCTGTAGCGGCCGCTACTACCCAAAATCCATTCGCAGCTTTGATCAGTTCGACGTCGACGTTGAACTCCTTTTTCCGGTCACAACAAACACTTTCAGACTATACAACATGAAGCAAACTTGTTCGTCTATCTTCCCTCTACAACTTCCTCAATAGTTCCATCATCTAACTCGCAACAGTTTGGCCATAATTTAGCCAAAATCGAAACTGATTTTTAGGCGTTGACCACCAATTTCTCTCAATCCGTGCAACGATAGGTCCCCAACTTTTTGTGGTAGGTAGAGGCCATGATGATCTTCAAAACCCAGAAACCGTTTGTGATAATTGTTGGTGGATTGGGAGATACAAACATTTTTGTATTCGGGGGCTTTTCTGTAAATTTACAAGAGGGGCTGTTGCAAATTTGGGGGAGAAGGAATAAATGAGTGTTTATGAAGTGGTATGGGTGTCATATAGTAGTGAGGTTTATTATTTTAATATTTTCTTAGTTCACGATGTCTCCAATCGACAATTATCGACGCCCTGGCCGCACACGAACTCCATTGGTGATGAAAATTGACTGTTGTTATGTCTTGACGATACGGTCCCAACAAAACTGGTTTCATCGAATTCCGAGTCCGTTTGCTCAGAAAGCTCGGTTTCTGGCTTAAATGGCTGTTCGATTCACAGTTTATTGTGTCCGGCCACATACTGACTCCAAAAATTCCAAAAAAGATAAATCTGGCTATGTTTTGATGATACGGTCCTAACAAAACTAATTTCGTTGAATTTGGAGACCGTTGGAAAAAAGGCCATTTTCTAGTCAATCCAATTCAAACTTAAACTGTCAAAACACGTTTTCTTTTGCCACGCTCACATATTAATTCCAAAAATTATGAAAATTGGAATCTAGCAATAATTTGACATTCCGGACCCAAAAAAAGTGGTTTCGTCGAAAACGGAGGTCATTTGCAAAATGGCCATTTTTTTAAGGGCCATATTTCCATAGCGACTATTCTGAATTTTCAATTGGTCATAACTTTTAATTCCCGCCATGAAATTTCAATTTTTTGGATTCGTTGGAAAGATATTTTCAAACAGATTCAAATATTTTTGGTTTCACTAAAATCCGGTTTATTTTTGAATCCCGTACATTCATTTGAAATTTGAAATCGAATTTTCAAACTACCGCGCCATTTCCAATTCCTTTTATAATTAATATAAATATTTTTATTCTAACTTCCTTTTAAATAAATATATACGTTCTATTCAAAATAAATTTCTCGTAGTTATTATTTAAAATAAATCATTTTAAATATTCAAAATTCATTAAAATTGCCAAAATAAAAATTTTAAATTGGTTCTGATTTTCTGGGTTGTTACAATGATCATTGCTGTATGAATTGATGTTTGTTTTTAATGAATTGATTGTGTTACTTGAATTATATGTTCGATAGATTGGGATTGTTTAAAAAAAATTGGTCTGTCGGAATTCGGGTTGTTACAACAAAGATGAAATTCAACTACCAGCAATAATCAAAATGATCATATATGGAAACTAAATAATATTCCCTTACCATTATTTATCGATCCCAAAATTATATTATCTCTTGGTTAAAAATAAAGTGTGACAAGTTGAGGTAATGTTATCTCTAGGCATCGTCCGAACAATGTTTTCAAACTTCGAGATAGGGGAAAGTCTCTATACTTCGGCATCTAGTGATAAGAACATAACTAAATATTTTCCATATAAGTTATATCGTTTAGGTAAATTTCTTTCCATATTCATATCGAAAACATTTAAACTTCAAAACTCGAACATGTGCTTAGTTTTTCACATTTTAGATATTTGAACGAACACATTTTTAACAATACTCTTCGAAATATTTGTTTTAAAGAGATAATTATTATTCTATGTGTATTTAATGTAAAAGTCGAAACCAATGTTAAATTAAATATCGATTTTGATAAAAACCAACATAAGATTTAATTTTCAAACCATTTTTTATTTTTAAATGGACTTTCCCATTAAAACTATCATTTATGAGATCTAAATGATATTATTTATCCCAAAAGGATAACAAATTAGATTTAGATACTTATTTATACTTAAAACAAATTATTAATTTTCTTGAAAGGTAAATTATAAGACTCCTTTTATAACTCTAAAACTAATTTTTATTATTCTCAAAGGAAATAGACCGAATACAAATTATTTAAAACATTAGAACCAACATTAATAATTCCATAAAATAATCAATCACATCTATAGTGTTTCATAATCAATAAATTGATTGTTTGCATACATTTTATTAATTAAGTTCAAAACATATAATCAGTTAATTATTCATAAACCATTTATATCCGATCAATTAAAATGGTTCTCTGCATTTGATTAAACCAATTCAATTTCAATTCAATTTCCTTTTAAAAGTAAATGAAAGCTGACCAATCAAATCAAATCTCCTTAGTTAAAATAAGTTATTGGAACTAAAGTATTATTCAGTAAAACAATTATTAAATTTCAGTTAACCATTAATTAAAATAATTAATTAAAATAAAGTTTCAATAACTATAATAATTAATTCAATTATAATATCATCGATTAGAATGAATAATCAATTCTCAATTCGTTACTTATATGCAAAAATTAGGTTCAATTATCATTTATTAAAATAGATATGTGAATCTCAATATTATTAACTCGAATAATAAGTAAAATTAATAATATCATTAATGAATAGGATAATTTTATTCAAACATCGTTTCTGTGAAATCCCAAGCTTAAATTAAACAAAACGTTTGATTTACTTTAGTAATCGACAATGAAAAAACAATATGGGAATACTCATAAATAAATAAATGCAATATATGGGTATAAACAAATGAATGCACACAAGATATAAACATAAGTGAATGAATAAACGTGAATAACATATAAACAAAAACAAAGGAATAATTAATTCCTTATCGACCACACAAAAGTTATAAATTTCGGAGTGTTCCGTCATGACCTAACTCGCTACATACACTCCACTTACCCTTTTATATTGGCCTCTGCAACAAAATGCTTATCAATGTGCATATAGAATGGATAATATAACATAATCCATTTAAAATTAATCTTCCATTGAAGCCGGTAATATCAAAGGTCATAGGTTCATAGATGGGAATAAACATATTGACAACCACAAACAAAACAACAAATCACCCAATCAATTAAATAAACAAACAAATATATCACACAAATAAATATCGATTCAACAATAGATATTTATTTTAAACGATAGTACTCCAAAAAGTGTAAGAGTTAACTCACCATCTATTCCACTTCGACGATTTCACGTATTTATATAATTCCAAACAAGTGTTTGAAATTACACAAAACTCCAAGTAGCTCCAAATCACTTTAATCCAACTTATATGCGTAGTGTTCCCAAACACGAACCCAAAACAATTTGTTTCGCGCGATTTCAACACCATATGAAATAGATACACATGTTACAATATATAACTTGAATTAGAAATGTCTATTTTCACTAATTACACCGTTAACTATTTGATTACCTTGATTATCGTATTAACGTAACGGCTTAAGCAATGTTTAAAACACACCAGGCATCGAACAATACTTAGGCCACCTTCTCTCCATCGTAACATGTGCCACCGACCACTAGAGTTTGATCCCCCGCCACTAACGACACGCACGCTGCCCCTCTACCATTACCTGGAGTGCCCCCCCTCGCTCGGTCGTAGATCACCAAAATTGGTATAAAAAAAAAACAAATTATGTTCATCTAAGAAATTTGGGCGCCTCCGGCCACCATTTGTGTAACTCCTCGCCTCTATACCCACTATCATCCAGTTCATTTCAGAGAAATGTCGTAGACCATAACGGAGAATGAGGTTTGTGAAGGGCGACTGATTGTATGATTACTCCATGTGAGGAATGCACATCGAATTCTGATACCAATTAAAATTTCGACATGACCATTCGGCACATAGGGCAACTACACAAGGGCTATATGCAATCCGGAAAGCAGTATAAAATAGATAACAACAATAATATAAATATGCTATATCACAAAGCCAGACACAGAATAATCATATCACAAAGGCGGAATAGATTTGAATAAATCAAGAATGTGTACAACAAGCTAATGGTCAACAAAGATCCACTAAACCCAAAAGAATAGATACATGTACCATGATCCAAATAATAGAATATGTACACAATGATAGATAATGTCATAGGTACAACAGTACATAAAGCTGCGAAGATAGAGTAGCAAGCTGAAAGCGGAAGATCAATCCTGCGACGAGTCCTAGAGGAGTACCTAAAATGACTCGGCCTGACCTGAGTATTATTTATAAGGAAATAAACAATAAACAGATCAGTCTAGCTGTACTTATCAAATAAACTGAGATAACAAGAGATATAACATAGGATGACATGAACATGGCATGTCGACACAATCAGGAAATGACAATGGAATGCCAGCACACAAATATCCCTAAATAATCTCCTAGCAAATATAGAATGCAACATTCAAATAATAGCACACAACAGGAAATGACAGCGGAATGCCAAATAAACTAAACACATGAATGACAATGGAATGCCTAATAAACTAAACACATGAATGACAACGGAATGCAAATACACATCAAATTAATGACCATCGCATCAAAGTAAATCATGAATCATAAATCATTTCTCAAATTGATGCGCATCCGTCAAAGTAATCAAAATCTAGAAATCACTCGAAATCCAGAAAACATCATAAAGGGGCAGACCTGTTCATAGATGAGATACGATCTCTTGGTAGCGAACCCATAGGTTTGAGCCGAAGCTCCCCACGAAGCCGGGTCGTGACCCCGGAAGAGAGAAAACACATAAATCGTGAAATCTCTTGAAAACAATCATAGAAAGTTGGATCAAAGTCCCATAGGTGAAATTGAAGAATCGTAAATCCCACTCGGGTGATCAAGGATCACAAAACACAAGTAATAAATGGACCGCATCGATCCAGCGAATAGAAATTACTCCGAGCTAGTTAATATAAGGAAATAGCAACATGTCCCATAACCATATGCTATTCTGAATATTTACGAACCCGTAATTGGTTCCTATTCAAAATATAGAAAATCATAGAAGGAGCATTGCCATGGTTTTCGATCGGACGAGTCCAAGAATTAACCATCGAAGCAAAAGCAAGGGTTCATAGTCCTTGATTTTACTAAGATGTTTAATTAGATTTCTCATACGAACTAGAAAAGGTTTATAAAATATATACTAGTAGATTTGAAGACATAAAACGATTTCATAAATTAGCTTCGTATTGGAAACCATTTTAGTACAAGAATTTGATATCTACTAAATAACATAAAACCTCTTTATATAATTTCAAAGCGGCAATAAACAATAGTAAGATTGCCGAGGCAAATCGATCAAGGGGATTCGCGTCATTATGACATAAATCCAAATCATAAATCATCAAATGTAAATTCGATAAATCGAATATACACATAGCTCGATAGTGAATCCAATGACGTTAATAAATGGTTAGAAATCACCCTGGAGCGACAGGAAACAAAGACACAAAATCAGGTGCCGCAGATCAAAGAGAGATCACCAAGGTGATCGCTAATGCGTAATTCACATTACAACAACATACGGGAAATCAAAGGGATAACGACTGTAATTTCGATCAACGAACGAATCGAAATCCCAAACTAGCACCTGAAGGTTTTAAACTACTTCAGAATAGGCTCGAAGGGTATCGAGTCGATAATTCATGTTTTATTGGCGTAAATCATCTTAACAAGAGTATGGAATAAATTCTATATACCAAAAAGGAGCACACGCCTTTACAATGATCTTCGGTGAATTCGAAGACCCTCGACATGCACGGAAGAGCCAAGGAGGAGTCCAGAAACCAATGTGATCGTGCGCGGAGGCGCACAACTAGAATTGGGTCGGACCTGGGCAAAATAGCCCAGGTTCTGGGTGACCGATCGACCGGTCAATACGGGCGTTCGACCGTTTTTGCCCAGAAGCAGAACCGGTCGACCGCCTTATTTCTGACCGGTCGACCGGTTTAGGCCTGGGCAGTTGCCCAGGCCAAACCAAGAGGGATTCGTCCCCCGGAGTGCTCGACGCTGATCGTCGAGGCTCGTGACTTCTTCGGGACATCAATGAGACCTCTCTGATCCACCGTATCGACTCGCGAAGCTCGACTGCATTGGTTTGGATTATAGATTCTGAAACAAACAAAATTCCAAATCAAAACGAATAAACGCGATATAAGCGGACTGTGAAGTCTTAGAACTTGCCGGGTGCGACAATGGTACTTCACAACACCACTTAATCGATTCAAATCATGTGTATTGATCGTGTGAATAACATATGTCGTAATCTCTATTTCAAACGAACAAACAAAAGCATATCAAAGCGATTCAAGCGACTTTTGAAGACTTAGGACATGTCGGGGGACAATGGAGCTTAACAACATCACTAAATCAACTTATATCATATACATTGGATCGTATGAACATTCCTTATCATAAGTTGTCAACTCAATGAAACATAAAACATGGAATCGGCTAAATTGCACTAACATAACCAATTTACTAGCATATGCAAACTCAAATGAACACTAGGTTAAACTTTTACAAGCCAATGGCTTGTGGAATAGATGTGAGTTCAAAAAGAACTCACCTTTGGTTCTTGAATGACAAGAACAAGCTCCAACAAGGAAGAACAAGCACAAATCCAAACAAAGAAGCTTTCTTTCTTCAATCACTCCTCAATAATCACCTCATGAACACAAATGAAGACACATGAGTGTTAGGGCACACTAAAAATCTGAAATTGAGAGGAGTATAAGGTAGAGAGGGAGAGTAGAGAGCTTACCCATGTCTTAGAATTGGATTTGCATAAGAATTGAGCTCTAGATTGGAAGCGCTAGCCTAGGGAATTTCTATTCCCCTTTCCACTCTCCATTTTTATTTCTCTCTAATTGTTGGAATGAATGAATGAAGAGGAGGGAACTATTGAGGGTTATATGATGAGCTAGTTTAGCTCAACCAAGCCCTAGCTAAGGTGCCAATTTTCACAAACTCGAAACATATCAATGCTTATAGTCAAAAAGGTCGTAAACGATGATCTGAACTCAATGGAAGTGGTCCCGAATCCTAATTTTATCATTTGTGAAAAACGACATTTTCAGTGACACGTAAGATATGATGAAATATTTAAATAAAATATCTAAATCTAAAATCGTCGAATGAGCTGGTTGTTACAGACTTCCCCCCTTAAAAGAATTGTGTCCCCACAATTCCTTAAGAATGAAGTAGTAAGTAACAACCAAAAGCAATACCACGGAGTGGTACCACAAGAACCGACACGAAATGGAAAGATCACACCAACGGCTAGGCGAGATCCCAATTTCATCTCGTAAGATCATAAAAGCTAGAGTTCAATCTCAAACTCCATTACTCATGAAGGTAGTCATCCCAAACGGGTAAAATAATTCCAGAAAAATTCATAAGCGCTATGAATTCAAATAGACTCGCCTTTCTTCGTATGATTCTCAAAAGAATGAGAACCGATAGAATGTACAAAACCCAAGTGAATCTAATTTGGAATTTCAAGAAGCAACAGGACTGCATCCTACAGACGCGAGATATCAATAGTAGATATTTCTCTTAGGATATGAGATAGGAATTTATGATGGTTGACTAATCCATCCCCAAACTCAATCACGACGATGTAGCGAACATCGAACTCGAGCGCTTTAGTCCTGCGACAAGGTGGCTGACACCAACTAAAGCACAACATAGAGATTCCAACGAATTTAGCTAAAAAGAGAGCAATTCTCGAAGGAATAATCAATTCTAATATCAACGATTCAAGGTTGGTAGCGGAATACCAACCAGCTAGAAACCGATAAACAAATATTGGTAACGGAATACCAATGAACTACAATTCGATAATCAAATATTGGTAACAGGATACCAATGAACTAGAAATCGGTACAAATATTGGTAACAGAATACCAATGAACTAGTCGGGGAAATCGATTTCTAACCTGGTACTAAATCCCATTTAGTAACCATAAAGACGAATCATTAGGAATTATATGAAATTCCCAACGTTCAAAAACTTGAGTATCGTTTTTAGAAAATCAGAAACATGAGAAAATGATGAATAAGTAGTGCACAACTTATCACTTCGGAACAACATGATTCAAGATAATTTTCCGCCAAAAATCTAAAATCGCAAAAACATCAACAATTAATCAAAGAAGCATAGACAATTCCTCTAACAAGATGAGATTAAACCAAAGAGGTCATAATCCCCAAAGATTTGATTGATAAGGGTTAACAAACATGCGGAGACAATTGTCAATCCATATGATTCAAACAAACAAAGGAGGAATATCAAAAGAGCTCATCCTTTCGATATTCATTTCTAAGAACAACGCAAGGCTAAGTCCATAAGTGAATTGACTATAGCATTTCCGGATGATCGACTAGATCATAGATTTGAAGAAAGGAATTATTGAGTTAGTCACGGATCGCAAAACTCAAATTTCCCTCCCTAATGGGAACTCTATCGAGTGATCGTTCACTAGAGAAAATAAGAAGACCTATGGAATCACAAGAATACTAAATTCTCTTTAGCAAAATCGAAACAAGGATTAAGAATTAGACGAGATTCTAAATCACTAAGAATTCTAATCTGAAATCCAGCAACAAGAGACATAAATGAATAACTCTTTGGGTTGTTCCTGGAGTTATTTAATTTACTCAAAGAAAAGATTCAAGATAATTTCTAATTAAAAATCTTGAACCACTCAAATTCTTGAAATTGCTTCAAGGAAATCTAGAAATAAATTATCTAGAAAGATAACAAACGATTACGAAAAATCACAAAAATCCAAAATATTATTACTTTGATTAACTTATTAAAGGTTAATTTAATTTTAGGAATCATTTCAAATGTCGGGTTGTCACATAATGGTGTTTAGGAATTCCGAACTACAACATGGCGTCCCATATCTTGTTCGAGATCCTTAATGCACCCAATGGACAAGTTAACACAAGAAAGTCCTCACAATTTCTAACGTTTACGCGAATCTCATGAAAATATAAAAATTCAATAAATCATTCGGGATGGCATAAAGGAAATAAAATTCTTTTATCAACTTAAAAATAAAACACAATTGATATCTTTTGATAACGAAGAACACGGTCGACGTATGTCAGAAGAACACGGTCGACGTATGTCAAAAGAACATAAATAAAATAATCTCTGAACAAGGTAAATGACATTAAGGAATTAATGACATGTACCCTGACTCAAGAAGAGGGATCATAAGAAGCGGGATGCTTTCCCTCATTCTTGATCTTGAGTTTGGAATGCAACTAGGCAACACAAATGTATTGTTGCGCATTCGTTGAGTTAATTTTGCACAAATGCTTGGTAACTCACACCGGCACAACGAGGTAACAAATGAGTTGTTTTAGCTCGAAGGCTTGGTGATCTCACACCAAACTAGAACTACGTAGCTGACAACAAGGGAGTAGATATAGTCGCAACGACATGGTATCTCCATACCGATCGACAAGTGATCAATAGACCATGTTAGGTACATAACGACGTACGAAACAATCTTAACTAGAAATCAAGAAATATCAGGATCAAAGGCGCTTACGACCTGCGTAACGATGCACGGGCAAGATATCCAATGATCAATCAACCACAAGGATCATAAATGATCAACAAGATAAGTGTGATACACAATAGGCCAAACAAACATCGATTAGCGACTCGAGTCAAAGAATGAAACAGAAGCACCACTAGAGCACATGGGCGCCCTATATAGACTATAGAAATCAACCCGAAGGAGACGAGTTGATAACTATTCCAAAAGACTAAGAATAGGCCACTTGAGACATAATTACCCCTCCCGTAGGAGGTACACTGGGTGAACCAACACTTGCACGGCTGTGACCAACTATTTCACTTCTTTAAGGAAAAAGAAGGAAGACAAAGTTAGTCTCAAGTTGAATTCAAACGATGCGAACTCAATCAAAATGGAATCGTATTGGAAGATAAGCTATGACGGGTCTTAAGATTCTAACTAAAACCCTAATGCATGATTCCCAAGAGCGGCTTAAGACAATACCATCGTCATACTATATTACACTGTTCCGGAAAGTGGCTCTGATACCAACTGTAATGCCCCGCCTCTATACCCACTATCGTCCAGTTCATTTCAGAGAAATGTCATAGACCATAAAGGAGAATGAGGTTTGTGAAGGGCGACCGATTGTATGATTACTCCATGTGAGGAATGCACATCGAATTCTGATACCGATTAAAATTTCGACATGACCATTCGGCACATAGGGCAACTACACAACGGCTATATGCAATCTGGAAAGCAGTATAAAATAGACAACAACAATAATATAAATATGGTATATCTCAAAGCCAAACACAGAATAATCATATCACAAAGGCGGAATAGATATGAATAAACCAAGAATGTGTACAACAAGCTAGTGGTCAACAAAGATCCACTAAACCCAAAAGAATAGATACATGTACCTCGATCCAAATAATAGAATATGTATACAACGATAGATAATGTCATAGGTACAACAGTACATAAAGCTGCGGAGACAGAGTAGCAAGCTGAAAGCAGAAGATCAATCCTGTGATGAGTCCCAGAGGAGTACCTAAAATGACCCGGCCTGACCCGAGTATTATTTATAAGGAAATAAACAATCAAACGGATCAGTCTAGCTGTACTTATCAAATAAACTGAGATAACAAGAGATATAACATAGGATGACATGAACAAGGCATGTCGACGCAATGAGGAAATGATAATGGAATGTCAGCACAAAAATATCTCTAAATAATCTCATAGCTAATATAGAATGCAACATTCAAATAATAGCACACAACAAGAAATGACAGTGGAATGCCAAATAAACTAAACACATGAATGACAACGGAATGCCAAATAAACTAGACACATGAATGACAGCGGAATGCCAAATACACATCAAATTGATGACCATTGCATCAAATTAAATCATGAATCATAAATCATTTATCAAATTGACGCGCATCGCGTCAAAGTAATCAAGAATCCAGAAATCACTCGAAATCCAGAAAACATCGTAAAGGGGGCAGACCTGTTCATACATGAGATACGATCTCTAAGTAGCGAACCCATAGGTTTGAGCCAAAGCTCCCCACAAAGCTGGGTCGTGACCTCGAAAGAGAGAAAGCACATAAATCGTGAAATCTCTAGAAAACATCATAAATCATAGAAAGTTGGACCGAAGTCCCATAGGTGAAATCTAAGAATCGTAAATCCCACTCGGGCGATCAAGGATCACAAAACACAAGTCATAAATGGACCGCATCGATCCGGTGAATAGAAATTACTATGAGCTAGTTAATATAAGGAAATAGCGACATGTCCCATAACCACATGCTATTCTCGAATATTTACGAACCCGTAATTGGTTCATATTCAAAACAGAGAAAATCATAGAAGGAGCATTGCCACGGTTTTCGATCGGACGAGTCCAAGAATTAACCATCAAAGCAAAAGAAAGGGTTCATAGTCCTTGATTTTACTAAGACATTTAATTAGATCTCTCATACGAACTAGAAAAGGTTTATAAAATATATACTAGTAGATTTGAAAGAGGTTCATAAAACGATTTCGTAAATTAGCTTCGTATTGGAAACCATTTTAGTACATGAATTTGATATCTAGTAAATAACATAAAACCTCTTTATATAATTTTGTAGTGGCAATAAACAATAGTATGATTGCCGAGGCAAATCGATCAAGGGGATTCACGTCATTATGACATAAATCCAAATCATAAATCATCAAATGTAAATTCGATAAATCGAATATACATATAGCTCAATAGTGAATCCAATGACGTTAATAAATGGTTAGAAATCACCCTGGAGCGACAGGAAATAAAGACACAAAATCAGGTGCCGTAGATCAAAGAGCGATCACCAAGGTGATCGCTAATCGCTAATGCATAATTCACATTACAACAACATACAGGAAATCAAAGGAATAACGGCTGTAATTTCGATCAATGAACGAATTGAAATCCCAAACTAGCACCCGAAGGTTTTAAACTACTTCGGAATAGGCTCGAAGGATATCGAGTCGATAATTCACGTTTTAATGGCGTAAATCATCTTAACAAGAGTATTGAATAAATTCGATATACCAAAAAGGAGCGCACGGCTTTACAATGATCTTCGGGGAATTCGAAGACCCTCGACATACACGGAAGAGCCAAGGAGGAGTCCAGAAGCCAACGTGATCGCGCGGGGAGACGTACAACCGGAATTGGGTCGGACCTGGGTAAAATTGCCCAGGTTCTGGGTGACCGGTTGACCGGTCAATACGGGCGGTCGCCCATTTTTGCCTAGAAGCAGAACTGGTTGACCGCCTCATTTCTGATCGGTCGACCGGTTTAGACCTGGGCAGTTGCCCAGGCCAAACCAAGGGGGAATCGTCCCCCGCGAGTGTTCGGCGCCGATCGTTGAGGCTCGTGACTTCTTCGGGACATCAATAAGACCTCTCCGATCCACCATATCGACTCGCGAAGCTCGACTGCATTGGTTTGGATTATAGATTCTAAAACGAAGAAAATTCCAAATCAAAACGAATAAACGCGATATAAGCGGATTGTGAAGTCTTAGAACTTGTCGGATGCGACAATGGTACTTCACAGTGCCACTTAATCGATTCAAATCATGTGTATTGATCGTGTGAATAACATATGTTATAATCTCTATTTCAAACGAACAAACAAAAGCATATCAAAGCGATTCAAGCAACTTGTGAAGACTTAGGATTTGTCGGGGGAAACAGAGCTTCACAACATCACTAAATCAACTCATATCCTGTACATTGGATCGTATGAACAATCCTTATCATAAGTTGTCAACTTAATGAAACATAAAACATGGAATCAGCTAAATTACACTAACATAACCAATTTACTAGCATATGCAAACTCAAATGAACACTAGGTTACATTTTTACAAGCCTGTGGCTTGTGGCATAGATGTGAGTTCAAAAAGAACTCACCTTTGGTTCTTGAATGATAAGAACAAGCTCCAATATGGCAGAACAAGCACAAATCCAAGCAAAGAAGCTTTCTTTCTTCAATCACTCCTCAATAATCACCTCATGAACACAAATGAAGACACATGAGTGTTAGGGCACACTAAAAATCCGAAACTGAGAGGAGTATAAGGTAGAGAGGGAGAGTAGAGAGCTTACCCATGTCTTAGAATTGAATTTGCGCAAGAATTGAGCTCTAGATTGGAAGCCCTAGCATAGGGAATTTCTATTCCCCTTTCCACTCTCCATTTTTATTTCTCTCTAAGTGTTGGAATGAACGAATGAAGAGGAGGGAGCTATTGAGGGTTATATGATGAGCTAGGTTAGCTCAACCAAGCCCTAGCCAAGGTGCTAATTTTCACGAGCTCGAAACATATCGATGCTTACAGTCAAAAAGGTCGTAAACGATGATCCACACTCAATGGAAGTGGTCCCGAATCCTAATTTTATCATTTGTGAAAAACGACATTTTCAGTGACACATAAGATATGACGATATATTTATATAAAATATCTAAATCTAAAATCGTTGAATGAGCGAGTTGTTACAATTTTCCACTAGACCCCCGTTTATTAACTCAAGCACCTCATTCCCTTCCTCCATCCTTCAGACCCCTCAACCATAACGTCGAGATGACGACGTAGTGGCCAAAAACATAAAAGCAGCCCCTATTCCGTTCTGGCGTAATTCCCACCACCCATGACCTCCGATCATCGAGTGCCCTGCTCGGATGAACTCTAATTGTCGATGAGAACAATTTAAACAATTTTCTAGTTGGAATTTTTGCTAAATACAGACTGAAAGATTAAATTATGGCTATTGGATTGAAGAAAAAAAAGTGGAGGCTAACGTTTTAGAATAAAAAAGGTTAAGATGCTCATATAGCCTCTCTAGAACACTAATAATCGAGTTCGAAAAGTTTCGAACATGAAACAAGACATTCTAACTAACATCCATAGCTAATAACCCATATTTTGAAAATAATGAAATTTGTTTGGAATCTAATTCAGTAGTATTTAACAGTTATTATTCAAACAAATTATAAATTCAAATCGATTTTGCTACATGTTTATATTGCGTATGACCACATAACAACTCCAACGAATACAAAAATTAAAATCTTATAATTATTTACCATTCCGGATCAGATGAAATTGGTTTCGTTGAATTCCGAGATCGTTTGAAAATTTGTTATTTTCCAGATTAAAATATTATTTTAAAATATGATCTAAATATCGATTTAAATCCAAATTATTTATTATTATCAATTAACGTACTAAATGGATTTATTCGATTAACTAAACGATGATAAATGAAATTGTCAAATTCGTTTAACTAATATCCAGTTCCCTATTTCAATTATTTAAATAACTGCTAAATTGGAAATCAACTTATTAAATTCCAAAGATCCAACCATTTAAATGTTTAAAATTAATTGAATGTTGAAAACCTAATAACTAAAATTTTGTGTTGTTATACAATATTTATCAATCCATACATGAAACAATGAGCAATTTTTTTTTAAATTAGTAGAGACTATAAGAAACAATTTTGTTATTGGAAGAATTGAAAGCTTTAATCAAATTGAGAATTATGGATTTTTGAAATGAGGAGGAGGTTTATTTTATTTTAAAGTAGAGTGGAAAAAGATAAAAGAAGTAGAGAAATAGAAAGGTGGAAACAAAGAAGTAAAGGAAAACAGGAAGTGGAGGGTTGAAATTTGTGTTCATAACAACCTGGGAATTTTCCTATTTTAAAATTCATGAATATTTAATTTATTTTAAATATTCAATAAATGGATTTAATAAATTAATAACACTTTTTAATTTTTAAGTAATGACTTAGAATTTAATCTAAAACTTTTGTTATTATTTATAAATTATTCGTTTGAAGATGAAAATATAAATAGGAATACATTTATTGGGTTTTTAGCTTTGAATAATAAACTGATTTTTAGTTTTGATAATTTAGTATATCTAAGATTACAATTATAAAAAAATATTATTTGAATAAAAATCATAAGTAAAAGAATAAGTAATATTTTTAATATTTTTTTATTATAACAAATAATAAATACAATGAGTATAGGAGATAGACATGTTGCCTACCAATTGCAAACGGTTTTTAGAGTGGATCGTTCGCTCTAACTACTCAAACCTCCATGTAGGGAGCGACACAGTGCAATAGTTTAAAACTCGACACATTTACAAACCATATTACATAGACATTACATCATAAAAATTGACCTTCACCTCGCAGGGTGATAAAAATACCAAAAACAAAATCACATAAGACCTAAGCTATAAACATAAGCAACTGCCAACAGCCCTAATTTGACATATAGGCATCTCAATAGAGAAACTACAAAGTGCAGAAAAGAATTCCACTACCATACTAGCACATCGACTGGTTAAATGACATAAACAAAACCACATCCAACTCACCCGAATCAAACCCATAGCACAGCAAGAACTTGACAAGGTTTCGAAAGAAAAAAAAAATCAAAGATAGCAATAGAAAAGCATTTGAGAAGAGACTGCATCCAAGCAACCCACATCCAAGCTACCCATCCATTGCCATTGGCAATCACTGAGGAGGTAAACCGGGTATGATGTCAAAACAGCTCAATGAAACATTTCTAACTTGTTGTATCATTAAAATAAACCACCAAGCACCCCCAAAAAATTAACAAACCAATCACCAGAAAAGCAAGAAAAAACTCAACACAAAGTACCACATCTCACAAGTCGAAGCACTCACAACATACAACACAAGACCAAAAACCAGATAACATAGACAACAACCCATCCAAGCCCAAACAAAAACTACAAGATAAAAGTCAACCGAAAGAAACAACGAAAAACTCACCAGCACATCGAAGTAAACTTCGATCCACAATCTTAACCAAGGATAATATATTCCTTTCAGTGAGTTGACAAGCATTGTTGTGATTGATTACTAGAGTATCTGCAGCATGCGCAGGGGGTCGCGAGAAGTCGCAAATGCCACCAAGAAAATAGATATGACTTAGGAAGGGAGGAACACAGTATGAAAAGGCAGATTTAGGGTTAGGTGAAGCCAGATTTAGGGTTAGGTGAGTGAAAAACATGGTTCGGCAAGCTAAATCTGGGCATAATGGAACAAATTCGTTCGAGATATGAAGTTGGGATCGATAAAAAAATTCTCCACATAGACGAAAGCTGGAATGGGGAATAAAAGATCGTATAGAAGACAAGGGAGAGGGAAAGAAAGGAGAAACAATTAGAGAGGCTGTTTGAGGAAGGGAAGAAGAAACGAAGAAAAAAAGGGAGAAAATCCAGTCGCCATTAACAGAGAAATTCGCACTTGTCTAAAGTTTCAGTTTTTTTGTATGTTTTAAACCTATCCTAAGATATTAATAAGTTGCTTAAGATTTATTATTCTAATTAATATAGGTTTGAAACTTTTTTGCTTAAAGAACAAAATAATTTAATATTTTACAAAATATTCATAAATATGATGTTGGATATGGTGTGTGTATATATATTGTACTAAAGAAATATGTTTATAAGGATAATAACAACAACTCTATGAATTCAACATTTATAAAATGTATTTTGATAATTAATATTTAATATGGAACAAGGTGTTTATATTATATACTCCCTCTATTCCACATTATATGATGTTTTAGACATCAGCACACGAATTAAGAAAATGAATCTATTAGTTTAGCCCATGCTTTAATTAATTGTGTCCAGCATACGAGATTCATTTTGCATGAGTGGCTATTTATGGCTCTTATTTTCATGCAAACATCATTTACTCATATTGCCATCAAACTCTTCATGCAACATCCATAATTCAAACGCCTCCTTCAAAACTCATGAAAATATAATGAAATTTTTTGTGTTTGAATTTCGTATTTTAGAATGAAGCCAAAACTAAAATTATGTAGTTTCATTTGTCTATATAAAATGCCAAATCAGAAAATGGAAATCCTACATAGAACATATCCAGATCTTCAACTAAAATGCTTCAGCACATTGATCTAAATTTCCCACCGACAGTGGATAAGGAAGAATTTCCTTTTGAACAGCACCATGCT
The DNA here is from genome assembly GCA_030737875.1 of Allium sativum. NCBI lineage: Eukaryota > Viridiplantae > Streptophyta > Magnoliopsida > Asparagales > Amaryllidaceae > Allium > Allium sativum. Next base: position 758,341,476 of record CM060922.1, on the reverse strand, counting down.
CCTTTGAGCGCTGAGGGTAACACAAATAATGAACATGAATTGTTCTCTAGCAGTCATGGCTCAAATATTCCCGAAGAAGAAAAAAATTTGGATACGGAGGATTGCGTTCCAATGGTAGTCAGATCATCTTCTACAGAAAATATAGTAATCGATTTAAATATGGATCCTAATCAAGAGTCTGACACTCCATTGCTTGAGCTAGATGTTAATCAATTGTTTGAAGAATATGAACATATTCCAACTCCAGCCATAGGTATCATTTCATCATACGCTAATTCTACTTAATTTTGTTTCATGGGCTATTTGTTTTCATACTGGTATCTCATAACAGTTGAAGTTCACATGATATGCTGGAAATAATATGTTATAGTCAAGGAGCAGTAAGAATATGTTACAGTCAAGGAGCAGAAGGAAAAAAAATGGAACAAAAATTAAGCAAAAGTTAGATTACTTACTGCAAAAATCAATGTTTTAAAGTGTATTAATAACCGTACGTATTTTGCCAATGTTTCGAAAGTCTGCAACATAGTATTAGAAAGTGCAGTAGTAAAATTACTTACTGCAATCATCCTAGACCAATGGTAATGTAAGTGATCTCCATTCAATGGAATATTGAAACAAATTCAAGTTATTCACTACATCTATACAAAATCTATCCACTCAATGGAAACCTGGTAATGTAAGTGGCAAAAACTAACAAATACTCACTGCATCTATAAATAATTCCCATAAGTGATAAAAACATAAAAATTTAAATATGTATTCCCAATAGTACAAAACAACTATGCATGTCATACACACAATCACTCCTCTCATGCAACACACAAAATTAAGTATTCTTTAATTCTCACATTTGAAATTAAGTGTTCTTTAATTTGTTAACTTTAATATTTAAATTTACGAGGTGTTACACATGCATGCATATATTCATCCAGATTTTCAATATAAACCCTAGATGAGTACATGCATACATGCTTGCATATACTGGTAATAGTTGCATAATTTGACGAACTTTCTTAAGTTTTTTTCTGCATGCTTCTAGGAATATTTACCTTTTTTCAGTCGTCGGCGTTTTTTTTGAAAAACACATAAGATCCTAAATACGGACCCACTTTGCATTTGAAAGTTGGGGAGGATATCGTTTTAATTTCCAAACTTTCTAAGGCGTGTCCCTTATTTTCACATCTAAATATCCAATAAAACATGTGTATTAAATCTGAATTTATCATTTTCTCTTATGTTTCCATGCTTGAAAATCGTTGAATAAGTGAACACATAGTGCATAGACACACACAGATGCAAACTGCTTACAGTAAACACCAATATGCAATACTGTTCCTGCTTAAGCTTGATTATCATGACATTCTAAAATCATAAACTTAAAGTTTAGACAATATTAATCAAAACATTCAAACAACAACTTATTTGTTTTTTTTTTGTCTAGTTTGTTTTTAAAATGATCTCATGATGTCTCATTAAGTATGAGCAAAGCAATATGGATATACCAGTAAACAACACGACTTTTGGTCGAATACCAAAGAGTGTGGACTTAAGTTTGGATGATACCAGATGATTAGTCATAGAAAGACTTGAACTTTAAGAGTCATTTCATGATTTTTAGTTATGTATCGGGTGTTTTTCTATCGAAAGTGTACAATTGGGAAAAAATATCGATTTCATCGACATTCTTCAATTGCTAGAGAGGTGACTACTGTTGAGGCCTCAACAGGGTAAGACAAAGCCTTGTGATAGTCGACAGGCCTTTGGCGGTCTCGGGTTGCATTAAGGGTGTATTTTAGGTTTTTTGCATGAGTTTGGGTTCCCGAGCTTTGATCGATTTGTACGGGTTGCTCAAGTGATCGATCAATGGGAGGTGAGTTCCCAGAGAGACGTTTAGGTGTCGAGGTTGAAGTAGCGGTGAAGCCAGGTTGAGTTTTTGTTGAATGAGGTGGAACTCGCCACGACCGGCGGCCCCTCGCCCCCAAAAATCGACCCCAATTCTTAACCATACCTGACCAAGTTGGTATGGATTTAAAGAGCACACTTTTCTCTTCGTTTTTCATTTAGAAATCATCTCTAAATATTGAGTAGATTAGGAGAATTTTAGGGATTAAGTTTCGAGCGATTTGGGCTTTTAATTCTGGGTGACAACGCAAGTTAGCGTTAGGGTTTTGTGCTATCTGATTGGCCGGAGGGGGTATATATATAAATTTTATATTATTTAATTTTAATTAAATTCTAGAAAGTAAACCTCGCATTTGAACTTCAAATCAAACCCGACGACTGTCGCCCCTAGGGTAATACCCCCATTCTGAACACAATGAGATATGTATCGTAAGCCAATTCGACCGTTACGATCAGTTTTCGTCAAAATCAAAATATAAATCAGTATATATTCAATTTGAACGTACATTTCAATTTGCCGGGGCCACATATTGATACTAAAAATTCCCGAAAAATAAATCTAGCTATGTTTTGACGATACGGTCCCAACAAAACTAGTTTCGTCGAATTCTGAGACCGTTTGAAAAATGGCCCATTTCTGGTCGATCCAATTTAATAGAAATCGAACAAACACATTTTCCTTTGCCACGCTCACATACTAGCTTCAAAAATTATGAAATTTGAAACCTAGCAATAATTTGACATCCCGGATCCAACAAAAGTGGTTTCGTCGAATTCTGAGGTCGTTTGCAAAATGGCTATTTCAAGGCCTTTATATATATTAAAATATATATAAATTCCACAGCGAATTTTCTGAATTTTAAACTGGACATATCTTTCAACTTATAAAGTGAAATCTCAGTTTCTTACTTCCATTAGAAAGATATGATTAAATAGATTCGAATATTTCTTGTTTCATTCAATTCTGACTTATATTAAATTCTGTATATTCATTTGAACTTTGAAATCGAATTTTCAAAATACCGCGCCATTTCAGGCTCGTTATATAATTAAAATAAATTTATTCGTTTTAACTTCGTCGATAATAAATTTTTCGTCGTTATTATTTAAAATAAACCATTTTAAATATTCAAAATTCATTAAATTTGCCAAAATAAAATTTTTAAATTGGCCCAGAATTTCCGGGTTGTTACAATCTCCCCCACTTAAAACTTTTCATCCCCGAAAAGGAACGAAGCTGAAAATTGTTTAACTAATCAACTCAACTTTCATTATTTTCATTACGGCTTAAGTTCTTCAACTTTTCAGTTTCTAAGAACTTTTTCAAATTTTTCAAAAATTTGGCTAACACCCTAAATGTTCGAAAAATTTCGCCATAACCTCCCCTGCACCGGGGACTTAGGGATATTTCATACAGCCTCCCATGGCCTTCTTCAATCCAAAAGAAAAAGAAAAAGCCAAGCGGCTAGCCAATCGGCTTATAAAATCATCCAAACCCAAAGAAATACAATAAACATGTACCTATTTGTCGGGCAAACAATTTTATTCTTCTGCTCTAGCCTCTTTGCTATGACCTGTTCAATGGATATACATGTATATGCATGCAATTGTAATCATTTTTCAATACAGTTCAATATTCGGTTCCATTATGGCTACGTATACCGTTTATTCACATATTGGTTTTATCATTCCTATATTTTTATTAATCAAACCAATAATCACACAACACAACCAACAATTAATTTGTTGATTAAATTTTCAAATATATAGCTTTTATATATAGTCAAAGAATCATATTTTTAAAACCAGATTATATATATAATCACAAATGCGTTATTTATAAACTTGTCACTCTCAACTCATTCTAGGGTATTTCTAACCCCATCTCTAACGAGTTACTCATTCTAGAATGCTATTGATTCTATCTCTAATGAGGATTCTTCTATAGGATATTACTAACCCTATCTCTGATGAGTCTTTTATTCTGTTCTAACGAGTTGTACCCCAAAGATTTGAGTTAACCAAAGTTCTGATACCAGCTGTAACGACAACGGATTTCGCCCGGACCTAATCGATCGCTAAATCGACCAAGACCGTTCGAATCCTGCATACGCTAACTCTGGGCATACAACACATCAGAACAAATAACAGAAGACTTCTATAAATATCATAATAATGTTACATCAGAGTACATAATATCAGAGTATATCGAAATATAATAATACAACGGAAGATAAATTTACATAAATGTAATACAACGCACAACAGAAATATAAACTACACAGCGGAAGACTGTAAATGCCTGGACACAGCTTAAAGCTTCAATCCAGAATCCTGCTCTATATCTGCAAAATAAAACTACTCGACTACCCGTGTGGAAAATAGGGGCACCCGAGTTTGCAAGGGAAAAGCAAACTACAAGTTAGTCATGGGACTTGTGTGAGAAACTCTAAACAGTTATAATCTTATATAAATCATATGGCATATCACAGGACCACGCCGCTAATGCGGAACGGGTTTACCCCCATGAATGCCAGTGTATAAACAACAATCAATATAGATATATGGATCTACTATGCATCAATCAACATGCAATATCCCAATCTACCCACTTAGATTAATCACTACACTTAGATTTTCCAAATCTAATTCAATTTACAGAAATTATTCCTTCGGATTTTATTCCCGATTTCTTATTTCAAATCATTTGAAATACATATCTTACTTTATATATCAAAGTAGATTTCACTTTGGGATCTCAAATCAAATCGTTTGGAAATATGAATTCCAAAACATAACAATGCGTACAGGCAAGTATGCAACCAAATATCGTGCTCCCCATCGACAAGGCAAAGGGTACGCACCTCCCAACTCGATATATAAATGTACACCTACCCCACATAGGAGCAGGCTACACCGACGATGCACCTACCCCCACAGGAGCAGGCTACACTGACCTCTCACCCATACTTTTAGTCTCAGGGTTACTCGAATCTTTAGCCACACACTAAATCATTTCATATCCCAAAGTAGGGAAAATCATTTCACAACACAATAATCACAAGTACTTTCAAAATATAGTACTTCACATCAGTAATTCACATATATGATTAGTCACTATTAATCACATAACCTTTGAGCTCGTACGTGTCAAAGAGGGGTGTTAAGAAAGAGAATAAATTCTCCGCCACCAAACAGATACATCATCAATAGCAACTAATCGAATATGCGATGAACCACAATGTAACACATAATACATTTATAAATCATTTTAGAAATCATCGGGTTTTAGGCCTCGAAATTTTTTCTGTTTTATAAAACATTTTTATAAAACATTCCTTGTCCAAAATCGGGAATACATTTCTTTTCACTTAAGAAAAATATATCATTTCAAAAACATTCATTAAATTTGAAATGAACACAACATCGCTAAACACCTTATCGTCAAATCGTGAAGTGTTTCACAAGGCGTTAGCGCACAGATATTTTCAACCCAACCCAATGCTAAATGTAAAAGCATATTTTGTTCATAAACTGGTCGAGCACCATCCAAACAATCAATCAGTCACAATCAATATCAACAACCAAGTACATTTGGTTTACACCACATTTCATATTTTGATAAATTTAATTACCATTCATTCATTCAGATCTAATTAAAGATTTATTCAAACTCCAATTGGTTTCATCTATAAAATCATTTCATATTGATTGTTCTGATTTTTGGAAATTAATCCTGCTTTTACTCGGGTTAAAGAACTAATGTCATTTAAACACAGTTCACGACAAACCCCAAATCCAATTCAATTTACATATTGGAAATTCTGGTTATTTTCAAAACCATTTCAAATCCCCTTTATTTATTTTAGAAATAAACAGAATTATAATTCTAGTTCAAAACTAGTTCATTTCGATAAAAATCTATCTTTATCTTTTCAAATATGGGATTTTTCATCCCAATTCTTACCAAATCATTTCTTACGATTTTACAGAAATTATTGGTATTTTTAATAATTTTATCAAGGCCCGTACAGTCGATTTCCATCAACGGAACTGCACTTACAACGACCTTTTCCAAATTTGATTTGGACATAATTCCAAATCCAATCGTTAGATTTCAAATTTCTAATATTTATTGGAAAGCTCTTTTCGACACGAACCTAACGGTTCCGGTTTTAGCAGAATCCGACGGTCGGATCTCCCGTAATGTCTGTTCGAAGTCGATGGTCGAAATTCACGAACTACCGCAGCGCGACGCGTTCTATTCAGGCCATTATATTATTTATATATAATATAAATAATATATATTTCATCGATTTACATTTAAAACATATTTTATAAATCGTTTTAAATTCATTTTCAAAATGATTTCAACTTCATATTCAATTTCTAATCAAAATTGAATATTCCATATACACGACAATTTTATACAGTGTATATATATGTTAAAAATTATATTTTTCTCAAATCATTTTCACATTTCATATATATATATCGTTTTCATTTCATATACATATATATCGTTTTCATTTCATATATATATCGTTTTCACATTTCATATATATCGTTTTCATTATATATATATATATATATATCATTTTCATTTCATATATATATCGTTTTCACTTCATATATATATCGTTTTCACATTTCATATATATACCGTTTTCACATTTCATATATATATCTATTATTTCCACCTTTCATATATATAATATTTTCACTTTTCAATATATACGATATTTTCACTTTCAATATATATACGATATTTTCATTTTCAATATATACGATATTTTCACTTTCAATATATATATGTATATATATATTTCATTTCACATCACGATCAATTTTCACACAGAATACAATCAAACAAGTCGTCCATGGTCTGTGGACGACGGGGAGCAGTTCATATATGCAGTTACAAAATAAATAACTGTACAGAAAATTTAAAGTGAGAGAATTCTCACTTTGGGATCCACTCCGTCAGCTTTATGTGAATTTCTGTTCTGTTTCGATTTGAAATTGTCTGAAATTCTGACGTGCTCTGTTTTCGACGCGGTCAGTTTTGTTGCGAAGCTCTCGTCCCTACGATCGCAACGAATCAAAGTTTGTAATTTTTCGACCTCGTATGAAGAAGATATGGCTATAAATACGTTTGATAATTAATTAGGAATTAATTAAATTAATTATATAATTTACCCCTTTAATAATGTTTAAATAAAACGTTATTGCCCCTTATTTTTTCTGGAAACCGCTTCAACCATTCTTCGATTTGGGAATGTCATCACTGCCGCCTGCCTGGATGATTGGAGGCCGATCTGACCTGTCCACGGCATCGGCCTAAGCGTGGCGCACCTCCCCCGTCAACGACGCTACCTCTGACGGCCTGCTGCGCCCTCAAACTCGCCACGACCGGCGGCCCCTCGCCCCCAAAAATCAACCCCAATTCTTAACCATATCTGACTAAGTTGATATGGATTTAAAGAGCACACTTTGCTCTTCGTTTTTCATTCAGAAATCATCTCTAAATATTGAGTAGATTAGGAGAATCTTAGGGATTAAGTTTCGAGCGATTTGGGCTCTTAATTCTGGGTGACGGCGTAAGTTAGGGTTAGGGTTTTGTGCGATCTGATTGGCCGGAGGGGGTATTTATATATAAATTTTATATTATTTAGTTTCAATTAAATTCTAGAAAGTAAATCCCACATTTGAACTTCAAATCAAACCCGACGACTATTGCCCCGAGGGTAATACCCCCATTCCGAACACAATGTGATATGTATCGTAAGCCAATTCGATCGTTACGATCAGTTTTCATCAAAATCAAAATATAAATCAGTGTATATTCAATTTGAACGTACATTTCAATTTGCCGGGGCCACATATTGATCCTAAAAATTCCCGAAAAATAAATCTAGCTATGTTTTCACGATACAGTCCCAACAAAACTAGTTTCGTCGAATTCTGAGACCGTTTGAAAAATGGCCCATTTCTGGTCGATCCAATTTAATTGAAATCAAACAAACACATTTTCCTTTGCCACGCTCACATACTAGCTTCAAAAATTATGAAATTTGAAACCTAGCAATAATTTGACATCCCGGATCCAACAAAAGTGGTTTCTTCGAATTCTGAGGTCGTTTGCAAAATGGCTATTTTCAAGGCCTTTATATATATTAAAATATATATAAATTCCACAACGACTTTTTTGAATTTTAAACTGGACATATCTTTCAACTTCTAAAGTGAAATCTTTGTTTCTTACTACCGTTAGAAAGATATGATTAAACAGATTCGAATATTTCTTGTTTCGTTCAATTCTGACTTATATTGAATTCTGTATATTCATTTGAACTTTGAAATCGAATTTTCAAACTACCGCGCCATTTCAGGCTCGTTATATAATTAAAATAAATTTATTCGTTTTAACTTCGTCGATAATAAATTTTTTGTCATTATTATTTAAAATAAACCATTTTAAATATTCAAAATTCATTAAATTTGCCAAAATAAAAATTTTAAATTGGCCCAGAATTTCCAGGTTGTTACATGTAACGTCCCGTATTTTCGGTAGTCAAATATTTAATTTATTTTTTATATTAAATATTGATTTGGAATTTTAAATGGATTTAAAATATATAATTCGTTTATATAACGAAGTTTAAAACGTTTAATTTATATATTTATATAAATCGAGCTCGAAGTGGCGCGGTAGTTCATAATTTATGATTTGAACTTCAATTTAGTATACAAGATCCGATATAAGTCGAAATTTCATGAAACAAGAAACGTTTGAATCGATTTGATAATATTTTCAAATTGAAGAGAAAGTTCGAGATTTCGTGTTATATTTTTTTAGTTATGTCCAACTCAAAATTTCAAATAGTTGCTATGGAATTATAGCGATTAAATTAATAATTTAACTCGAACTTGAGATAACGATCGAATTAAGCCACGAAACGAATTCCGTTGAATTTGTATTGACGTTTAGAGTTAGAATAGATATATTGTTTGTTATTTTTGGAGACCGGGTATTTTTAGTATCCAAAATAGTTTACACGTAAAATGGAATAACGGATATTCAGACGAACTCTGTTTTCAGTGAAACTAATTTTATTGAATCCGAAATGATGAGGTGTTGTAGTGTTTCTAGTTTTAGGTTATTTGAATTTATTTTGTGATCATGGGAAATTCAAATGTGTGTTTTTCACGTGTGATTTACAAAGGACTTTTCACAAACGATATCGGAATTTGGCGAAACTTGTCCCATCCTGTCCGAATATTTTTCTATGCTAGGATTTGCATTTTTATCGAAAATGGAAGTCATTTGTATGTGTTTCTACACATTACTTCACACCGAAGTATATTAAATAATAAAATAATGTTTTGTATTCTCTATATAAATTGGTCACAATAGCTCAACCCTAATTTCTATTCATACTTTTCCCTACGTGGTCATAAACAGACCACCGCAACATTTTGCAAATGTAAGAACAACAATTCACAATGTTCTTCCTCCTCGATCTCGAAATCAGCTCGATGATTCACAAAACTCCAAATTGAAATTTTGTCCAGCTCAATGAGAGCTTCACAATCAATGGCTATGATGGAGTTTTGTCTCGCGAGATGATCGAAATCACATTAGAAAGTCGGCACAGTTATGTGTGTGCTGCAGTTAAACGCAAAGGCCGGAGAACTCAAGACTTGGATCATTGGGATGAGGAAGCTGGCGCGCATCTTCTGGCATAGCCTGATCGATTATCAGATCATCGGAGTGGAGAGTGGTTTGTGTTGATGGAGTGGGTAGCGGGTCCTAGTGTTTGAAGAAGGAGGTGGAAGAATGGTGCAAAGAAGGAATATAAAGGAGAGGGAATGGGTTAAGTTTCAAACTATGCATGCGTGAAATTGAAGAAACAAAGTAGTAGTTTGAAACCCAAAGGAGGGAGTTTAGTTTCAAACGAAGTGAAGGATCCAAATGAAGCCATGCATTGTTGAGATAAGTACTGGAACCAAGAACAAAACAAACGAGATGGAAGCCTGTGTGCAAATGTAAAGAGAAATGAAAAGCCTGGGAACTAGGTGAAGCGGTCAACCGACGTTAATGTAAGACATGGCCAAATCCACTAAATCCAGTGATTTAAATTTACTTAATCTAATTAATTACAAATAATATACTAATGAAGTGTTAAATACAACATGTGTAAATAAAAGGGTTGCATGGGAACAAACGTAACAGGAATGTTAGTTTTCAGAAATATTAGTGGGATAGTTTGTGCATGGTTGTGATGAATGAAACGTGGTGACTTAAATTTAGGATATTGTTGCGTGAACAGTCCAAAAAGAAGTGGGATGTTTAATCAATGGAGTGAAGCATGGAAGGCTTAATCAATGGAGTGAAGCCTGAGTTCATGCGTGAAAAACAGAACTTGGCATTTTGGTTTGAAGCATTAGCAGTATAATGTGGTACTGGGGAGAAATAAACATTTAGAAACAAAGGGGAGTTAACACATATGAGCAGTATGCAAAACAAAGGCAGTAGTTTTGTATAGCAACTAAGTGGTTTTCATTGGGAAAGATTTGGATAGCGTGAGGCATTATTCTGCTCGAAGGAAGACAGATGGGCATAAATGCAGAACGAAGCATTGGGGGGTTACAAAACAAAGAAGTGGGCTGGGATGTTTATCACGTATTGGATGGAAAGAATTCAAATGGGCCGCCTTTTTCCATAACTAATCGATGTAAATATATTCCATAATTAACATTAATTAGGAATTTAATTAATTGATTAAATCTTTAATGTTTGAACTCGTATAACTTTTATTGTATGACCGGAATCCGAAAAAATCAAGATCTACTGGAATCAATTGACGAATAAAACAGTCCGGAACTATTTTTTGCAAGGACGGAGATAGCTGGAATTTATAATTAAATTAAACAATGTTTAATTTAACTGTAACTAGACCATATCAGAAATAAATGGAAATCAAAGCGATTTTATGTAACGATACGGATTTCGCCCGGACCTAATCGATTGCTAAATCGACCAAGACTGCTCAAAAACCCGAATACGTTAACTTTGGGAATACAACACATTAGAACAAATAACAGAAAACTTTTATAAACATCATAATAATGTTACATTAGAGTACATCGAATATAATACAGAGGAAGATAATTTACAATAATCTAATACAATACAGCGGAAGACTATCAATGCTCTGGACATAGCTTTAAGCTTCGATCCATAATCCTGCTTAAGAAATGAATATCTGTAAAAGAAGCTACTCGAATGCCCGTATGGAAAAGAGGGCATCTGAGTTTGCAAAGTGAAACAAACTACAGGTCAGTCATTGGACTGGTGTAAGAAATCTACCTAAATTATCTAATAATAAGGCTAATCACAGGACCACGCTGCTAACGCGGAACGGGTTTACTCCATTGAATTCCCAGTGCATAAATAAAGTAAATCGTTAAACAACGCAATGCTTTTTAGAAAAATGAAACCATTATAAGACTCAAGTCCCATCACACAATGCAACGCAAACCGGAGGATAGAGTTTTACCTTATAATGGTCAAAAATGCTTGATACGTTAAATGGATTTGTTATTATTATTAGTGTACATGTGTTTCAAAAACATTTCAATCATAATTATCAATCATAGACAACATAGCTACCATACACTATGTCGCCATACTAGTTATACAATCAACATCGCATGGTGTCGTATTGGAAGTTGGATTTCCATCATGAACCAAGGCAAGAGATTGTCCTTACCGAATTCGAGACAATCTAGCCTACCATGTCTCAGGATACAGCCGCAACTGCACCTAGGAGCCACAGGGCCGGTCCCCAACTTAAGTTGGTGGATTATATATATATATATATTCCTGAACAATACGTCTCCCCACCCTATGGGGTGTAAAATAGAGCCACTAGGGACTCAAATACCGAGGCGCCTCGCAATCCATCATCCACATAAGTAAAAATTCCAGGGCTTGTAAACGCTGACACCACTTCTAGCTAGAAAGAAACGTATGTCCTTCCTGGATCCTTCTCCCGTTTCTGGTTCATACCTGGGTAAGAGGCTCGCGAAGTATCGCTACACAAAGCTATGCTAAATAAAGTTGTGCTTTGATCATCAACCACAAGGCTCTGCTTTTCAACAAAATCCTTGATCATTTGCATCTTAACATGCCACATTGTCAATCCATACCATTGATTTCTGCCAATATATAACCTCTAAGCTCGTACGTCTCAGAGAAGGGTGTTATGCGAGAGAATAAATTCTCCACCACCAAACAGATATATATTTAGCAAAGATCAGCGAATATAGTATAAAGGAATACAACATCAAACATACCATCCATTTACAAGTCCGTTCTGGGTCTAAACGAAACCGGAGACACCTTATTCCTCTCCCATATGTCCAATACAGGAGAGAGGTTCTCGCATATCCATCGATCTCCAAGTACGTCTGGACGATCACCACTTATTACCTTGTCTTAGGATGCCTCCTGATCAAGACATCAGTAATCATCCAAACGATGTGAAGACCTCCGGTCTTCAACCACCGTCTTCATCTTCGACTTCTAATCGTCGTAGTAATTATTTAAAATGGGTTAAACCCGGTCTTTCTGAATAACTCACGTATTTCATAATCAAAATCAAGTGTTACAAAACCACATTAAACACCTCATTCCAATTCAGAATATTCTTTTAATAAAATATTCACATTTATAAGGGAAAGGTTCCCATTAATTTTATCAAAGATAAATTCTTTAAATTTATTCTTTAATCTTCTTTTCAAAGATTCATCAAAACTCCAATTTGGTTTCAATATCAAAAATCATTGTCTAATGATTATTCAACTTTAAAAAATAAATATTGTCTTTAAACTGGGTTAAAGAACCAATGTCATTTAAAACACAGTCCATGATAAACCCAAAATCGTCTTCCATTAAATATGGAATTTCACAGAAATCAAATCAATATATAATCGATATAAATTTCTGTATCAGACCATTAATATAAATGGAATAACGGCAAAGCCTTTTAAATTCCAAATATAGTAACAGTCTTCTTTTACGGAAGCTCATCTCGATTATTATTAAATCAAACTCCATTCAATTCCAATTTAATATATTAAATTGGAAAACTTTACTTTGGAGAATTTCCAATTAAATCTTAATAAAAGATTTATAATTTCCAAAATATATTTTCACTGTTAATTGAGTTATTGAGTTAAAGAACAAATGTCGTTTAAAAACATAGTTCACAATAAACCCAATTTACATTTTATTTTATTCCAATTATTAAATATAATTGAAAAACATTAAAATCTTAATTAAAAGATTTATTCTTTTCATATGGGGTTCAAGAACAGTGTTATTGAAGACACCATTCATGACAAATCCAAAATCCAATTTATTCTATTTAATTCCAATTAAATATTAATAAATTAGAAAGCTTCATTAAATCTTAATTAAAAGATTTATTCTAGTTAATAACTAGTTCATTTCGATAAAAATATATTTTTATCTTTTCCAAATATGGAATATTTCATCCAAAATCATTTCAAATCATTTATTATGATTTTACATAATTTTTCCATATTTTTAATAATTTTATTATCGCTCGTACAGTCGGTTTCCAATATCTGCCAACGAACTGCACTTACAGCGACCTTTTCCGAAATTGGTTTTGACATATCTCCAAATCCAACCATTAGATTTCAAAACTCTTATATTCATTGGAAAGATCTTTTCGATGCGAACCCAGCGGTTCCGGATTTAGGAGAATCTGACGGTCGGATCTCCCGTTACATCAATTTGAAGTTAATGGTCGAAATTCGCGAACGGTCGCTGCGCGGTGCATTCTATTCCGGCCATGATATATATAATATATTATATATCATCGATTTCCTTTTTAAAACGTATTTTATAAAATAATTATAAATTCATTTTAAAATGATTTTCAATTTTAAAGCAAAATGGAATATTCTATATTTTTATCGTATTAAAATAATAATATTTCAAAATATTATATTTTGAAAACGTTTCTTTTCGATATTCAATTCAAAATGAATAAAACCAGTCGGTAAACCTGAAACGACCCGAACTTCCCCGGTAAGGAAAGCCCGGATAGAATTGAGAACAAGCCACAAAGGAACGCAGACGGAAGAACATTTCATTATATATTACAACAATTCCATCAGAATACAAGAATATACAGAGTATAAATCAATATTACACATTATAAAATATCAGAGATTACAATCAATTACGTAGCAGCGGAAAATAATACAATACACAACTTGAAGTAATACGCGGATACAAAGCTTTCCGAGTATCGTTCCAGCTGTAAATCAGGATCCTGTGAATATAAATCTGCAAAACCAAAACTACTAGCTGCTCGTGTTAAAATAAGGGCACCCAGAGTTTAGGTTAAAACAATAAACTCCAGGTCAGTCATGAGACTGGTGTGAGAACTAAAACAGTTATTGATCTTTATTTTAAAGTTAGGTAAATCAAGGGACCACGCCGTATAACACGGAACGGGTTTCCTCCCAAGAATACCAGTGCATAAAACAAACAGCGCAATGCTAAATAAAGGGAAATGAAGCTATTATAAGACCCAGGTCCCATCACACAATGCAACGCATGCCGGAGGATAGGCTTTTTACCTTATAATAACCAAGAATGCTTGTTACGTTTAAAACAAATCATTTATTATTACTATAAGTGTATAGTGTATAAAACAACTTCAAATCATAAGTATCAATCATAGACGGCATAAGCGCCCCATCCCACTATGTCGCCATACTAGGCTCTACAATCAAAACCGCAAATGTCACGTATTTGGAAGTTGGATTTCCATCTATGAACCGAGGCAAAAGATAGTCCTCTACCGAATTCGAGACTGTCTAGCCCGAGTCTCAAGCAAGCGCGCAGGCAAGCCTTGGATCGTTAGGGTCGGTCCACCGATGTGGATTATTATGCCTGAACACTACGTTTCCCCGCCCTTTGGGGCGTAAATGAGCCAACGAATGACTCCATCGGACCCGGATCGTTCGATCAAACCGAGGCGCCTCGCAACAGCAACATCCACATAAGTCAAACTCGTCAGGGCGTGTATAACCACTGACGCCACTTCTAGCTAGAAAGAAACGCATGTCCTCCCTGAGGTCCTCTCCCGTTTCTGGTTCACCACCGGGGTGTGAGGCTCGCAAATCAACGTTACACAAAGCTACGCCACACAGGCCGTGCTTTGATCATCAACCACAAGACTTTGCTTTTCAACAGAAGCCTTGATCAATTTCCACTTAGGCATGCCACACAGGCAATTCACTCCATGCGATTGATATCCATCAGTATATAACCCCTGAGCTCGTACGTCTCAGAGAAGGGCGTTAAGCAAGAGAATAAATTCTCCACCGCCAAACAGATATATATTTAATAGAAATCAATCACACAGACTGAAATCCAATGTCAGACACACAGTCCATTTACAAGTTCATTCTGGGTCTGAACGAAACCGGAGGCACCTAGTACCCCGCATATCCATCGATCTCCAAGTATGTCTGGACGATCACCAACCGATTCCCTCCTCTTGGGTGTACGGCCCAATCAAGATCATCAGTAATTATCCAAACGACGTGAAGACCTCCAGTCTTCAACCACCGTCTTCATCTTCGACTAATCGCCGAATCAGTTATTCAGAATGGGATAAACCCGGTCTTTCTGAATAACTCGTGTATATAATAAACAATTGTTACACGAACACAACATACGCCTCATTCCAATTCATCAGTCACTAACCGTAAATGAGCAAGAGAATAATTCCCCAAATATTAACCCCGAAGGCCGAAACCAACATCAGATCAATATCCAGGAAACCATTCATCTTAACTAACCTACAGTTAGTTGCTAAATTTCACATTTCTTAGGGATAGGTTCCCATTAATTTTATCAAAGATAAATTCTTTAAATTTATTCTTTAATCTTCTTTTGAATATCAATTCAAACCAAATTATGGTTTATCCAAACTAGCCGGGATTAACGAACCTTACCGAAGTAATCATTTGTTTTAATTTCCCAATCCGCACCTATTCATCCCATGAAGTAAAAACTGGTAATACTTCATATCTAACACCACAGTGTTCTCGGTAAATTCAATTACCATTTCACGTTCAAATCTAATTGAAGATTTAACTATCGCCTGGAGCAAATCTGGGGATACTCCATTCTCGATCTTTTCAATCTAATTAAAGATTCATTAAAACTCCACTTAGTTTTAATCTTTAACTGGGTTAAAGAACCAGTGTCATTTAAAACACGGTTCACGATAAACCCAAAATCACATCACAGTTCAATCAGTCCCTAAACGTAAATTAGCAAGTGAGCAATTCCCTAAGTATTAACCCCGAAGGCCAAAACCAACATCAGATCAATACCCCAGAAACCATTCAACTTAACTAATCTCCAGTTAGTTTCTGATTTTCTTAACTCCTTTGGGTCTACGAATAGTATTATTGAAGATACCATTCACAACAACCCAAAATCACATTCCATTAATTATCGGGTTAAAGAACAAGTGTTATTTAAAATACCGTTCAC
Organism: Allium sativum; assembly: GCA_030737875.1. Lineage (NCBI taxonomy): Eukaryota > Viridiplantae > Streptophyta > Magnoliopsida > Asparagales > Amaryllidaceae > Allium > Allium sativum. The sequence goes on along the minus strand of CM060922.1, from coordinate 758,324,954 downwards.
GATAAACCCAAAAATCAATTCAAATTCAATTCCAATTAATTATTATTTAATTGGTACACTTCATTAAATCTAAATAAAAAGATTTAATCTTTTTCTCAACTGGGTTTAAGAACAGTGTTAATGAAGACACCATTCACGACAAACCCAAATCACATTTGATATTAAATACAAGGCTCTGAATAGAAAATATATCGACTTATATTCAATATCAAATTCTACGACCAACAAATATCGTATTGGAAATAACAATATAAATATATCTTTCAAATTTCCATATCAATATCTATATAATCACAAAACCCAACATCGAAATATTCTGAAGACAATTTCGATTCAAATCCATTCCAATACAATTATTGGAAATTCTGGTTACTTTTAAAACCCTTTTCAAATTCAATTTATTTATTTAAAAATAAATAGAATTATAATTCTAGTTCAAAACTAGTTCATTTCGATAAAATCTGTTTTTATCTTTTCAAATATGGAGTTTTTCATCCCAATTCTTCCCAAATCATTTCTTATGATTTTACACAAATTATTACTATTTTTAATAATTTTATCAAGGCACGTACAGTCGATTTCCATCAACGGCTATCGAACTGCACTTACAGCGACCTTTTCCAAATTTGATTTGGATATAATTTCAAATCCAACCGTTAGATTTCAAATTTCTAATATTCGTTAGAAAGATCTTTTCGATTCGAACCCAACGGTTCCGGTTTCAGGAGAATCCGACGGTCGGATCTCCCGCAATATCCATTCGAAGTCAATGGTCGAAATTCACGAACTGCCGCAGCGCAGCGTGTTCTATTCAGACCATTATATTATATATATAATATATATAATATATACTTCTTTGATTTCCCTTTAAAACGTATTATATAAATCGTTTTAAATTCATTTTCAAAATGAATTCAACTTCATTTCAAATTCAAATCAAAATTGAATTTTTCCTCATAAATTCGTTTTAAATTCATTTCAATTCAAATCAATTTTTAATTCAATTTCAGTTCGTTTTCAATTCAATTCAATTTCAATTCGAATTCATTTTTCTATTCAGTTTAATTCGAATTTCATTTCAATTTAATTCGAATTTCAATTCCTTTCAAAATATCAGATTTTGAAATCACTTTCGATATTCATTGTAAAATGAATAAAATCGATATAAATATCGTTCACGTCAAAATGGCGTCAATCTAATCAACACAGCTTCATATGTTTCTATTTTCGAATATTCTATTTCAAATATTTCTATTTCAAAACTGGAATGAGGCCCAATCAATTACCATATAATGTTAATTATACGGATTTTCTACCACACGTATATAACAGCAACGACAAATCATCAACCATCATCCAAAGTGCGTTCTACACTCTATAAGCATCAAATATAAATATTTAACGCTTATAACAGTTTGTCAATCAATCGATCGACATACAACTAACTATTGGGACTAGTGTATGTCATATATCACCCCAATACCCGTGTGGGGTTTTCAAACAATCAAACACAGATTTTATTTGTGCAGTTGGGCGATGTGTAAAATTTATCGTCCCAATCAATATCAGTCAAATATGTGTATATAAACAAATCGCCCGATTTGTTTATATTTATTTCATTTCAAATACACGTTAAAAATTCTATTTTCAACTATAAAATATTTTATTCCGTTTCACATCACATCACACAATCAACTACACATCAAAATCAAACAAACAAGCATACAAGCCGTCCATGGTCTGTGGACGACGGGTGTCGGGTGCTACTAAACACCGTCTGCATCCTAGTATATATTTTAACTTGAAAATTAAATTAAAAGTGAGAAGTTCTCACCGAAAGCTAAACCAAACGCCACGCCTCTTCATATGTAGAAAATCTTCGCCGTCTGACACTTTCGTTGCCCATATTCACTACATATATAAAAATCACATTTTTACTTCGCTATTCAATATATAAAAATCGAATTTTTACTTTGCTATTCAATATATAAAAATCGTATTTTTTACTTCGCTATTCAATATATAAAAATCGTATTTTTAATTCGCTATTCAATATATAACAATCGTATTTTTACTCCTTCTATACTATAAAAATCATATCTTTCATGTATATTCCTCCATGTATATAAAAAACGAATTTTTATCTTCACTAAAAATTATATTTTTAACCTTTCTATAATATAAAAATTATATATTTTCTAAATGAAAAATTGAACCTTTTCATCATTTGAAATCACAACCTCTCATGTTCTAAAAATCTTACCTTTCATGTTCTAAAGATCTAATATTTTTGTATTTAAAAATATAATCTTTTCGATATAAAAATCCTAACTTTTTCTATCATCAGAAACCGAAAATCATCATCACTATAAACTGAAAACAAACATACCATTCACATTTAAACTGAAAATAAAAATAGAAATTAATTTAAGTTTACTTACAGTGCGAATTTGGGGAGAGGGGCTGCGTCGGTTTTAGGGGGTGCGGTCGCGGATCCGTGGCGCGGAGGGGCTGCGTGCCTCCTGAGGCGGCGGAGGAAAGAAGGGGGGGCGAGGGTGAAGGCGATGGTCTCGGGTTTGGGGGTTTGCGTCTGTGGCTGAGGAGAGAGAGAAGGGGAGGAAGAAGGAAGGGCGGCGGGGCTAGGAGGGAGGACGACGGGCGTCGGTGGCCAGGAGGGCGGTGGCGCGCGGTACGAGGAGGCGGAGGGGCGGATCGATTGAGTGCGGGGGTTTTTCTCTTTTTTTATTTATTTATTGGATTGTAATGGTCAACGGGGGGAGGCTGAGGGAGATAAAGGGCTTGGGCCCAATCAATAATATATATATATATATATTTTAATTAATTTTAATTCAAAAAGTTGAGTTTTCATTCGAACTCAGTTTCGAACCCAACGACTGTCGTCCATAGCTAATTACCCCCATTCTGAACACAATGGGATATGTATCGCAATCTGATTCGACCATTTTGATCTGTTTTCGTCAGAATCAACATATAATTCTATATATTGAATTTGAACGCACATTTCAATTCACCGGGGCCACATACTAACTAGAAAAATTCCAGAAAAATATTTTCTAGCTTCGTATTGACGATACGGTCCTAACAAAACTAATTTCGTCGAATTCTGAGACCATTTGAAAAATGGCCATTTTCCAGTCGATTAAAATCAACTGAAACTGGTCAAACGCGTTTTCCTTTGCCACGCCCACATACTGATTCGAAAAATTACGAAATTTAAAACCTAGCAATAATTTGACATCACGGATCCAACAAAAGTGGTTTCGTCGAATTCTGAGGTCATTTGCAAAATTCCCATTTTTAAGGGCCAGAATTCCATAGCGACAATTCTGAAATTTCAACTGGACATATCTTTTGATTCCCGCTATGAAATTTAAATTTTTCTAATTCATTGGAAAGATATTATCAAATAGATTCTATTATTTTTGGTTTCACTAAAATCCGTTTTATTTTGCACCCGGTACATTCATTTGAACTTTGAAATCGAATTATCGAACTACCGCGCCATTTTCAATTCCTTTTATAAATATAAATAATTATTTATATTCGAACGACGATCTATATAAATATATACGTTATAATTCCATTCAAAATAAATTTATCGTGGATATTATTTAAAATAATCCATTTTTAACTATTCAAAATTCGCTAAAATTGCCAAAATAAAAAATTTTAATTGGCTCGCCTTTCCCGGTTATTACAAAACCCGTTCGGGTTAAAATGGCGTTTGCTACTTAATTTGGTTTCACATTTTCACTGAATATTATTTTAAAGTATTTATTATTTTAAAAAAATATTCTTTATCTAAAAGATTTCTTTATATTGAAATATTCTATATAATAAAATATTCTGAATCGGAATGCGACTCAATCAGTTACCATATAATTTCAATTATATGGATTTCTTACATTGCATATGTATATAATAGTAATGATACATCCAGAGTGAAATTTATAACTATGTGAGTATTAAAATAAATAAATAGCGCTCATCACAGACTGTCAATCCATCGATTGACATACAGCTAAATATTAGAACTAGTGTATGTTAAGTATCATCCCAATACCCGTGTGGGGTTTTCAAACAACAACAATTTATATAAATAAATCATTGGTTAACAAATTTAACCAATTCAAAAGAATATTTAATTCACATTACATTTTCTATGATTTTAATGGCAAACAAAAAGAATATTTTATTCGCATTACATTTCTATTTTAAACATGGCAAATAAAAAGAAATACTTTTATTTGTATGACATGTCTCGTATTATTTAACAACAAAATAAAAGACAATTTTGTTTTGTTCACACGATTTTTATATTAAAAAATCACAATTTTATTTCAGCGCTATAAAATTCACATTTTTATTTTGTTATTCATATAATAAAAATCATATTCTTATACCACCTTCTAGATAATAAAAATCATGCTAATTATATTTTTAAAAACCATGCAATTTGTATTCTTTGAAAACAATTCTATTTTATATTTTTAAAAATTCCATTTTTAATCCTATGGTACTACTATATATTGAAAAATGACATTTTTATATCAAAGCTATATATTCAAAAATCAGATTACCATACTATCTAAATTAAAAATCATATTGTTATATATTCGCTATTCATATATAAAAATTACATTTTTTAAACAAAGTACATAATTTATAAACAATGCTATTCTTATAAAAAAAACCTAAAAAGAAAATCAATACTTTTTATTTTTAAAAATATGATTTTTTTTTAACAATGTATTCATATAAAAAAATTGATTTTTTCTCTTAATGTATTATATTAAACAAAAACTGATTTTTTTCTCTATGTATTCATATAAAAAAACTGATTTTTTTCTTTGTATTCATATAAAAAAATTGATTTTTTTGTATGTATTCATATAAAAAAACTGATTTTTTTTCTTTGTATTCATATAAAAAACTGATTTTTTTAACAATGTATTTATAAAAAAAACTCACCTTCCTCTGCTAAATATCGTTTTATCTTCTTCAGTGATTCCCTGAACAATATCGAACTCAAACACCACCAGAACATCGCTGTTGTGTTCAAACCCTACCCTCAAAAGCTAGGGTTCCGATTTGTCATCCATCCATCACGCCGGAGCTTGATCGGACTATCCCACAACGACGGCCTTGGGGAGAGCTTCCCAATGCTATGTGCCACCCCCAGTTCGATCGCCATCTAGAGCTGCTCCCTGACATCGAACGGCGCCGGTTTCGGGCTTGAAATCGGCCTCCTCGGCGAACCAAATAATCTACTCTGTTGGGAAGGGAGAGCTCAGAGAGACGAACAACTTTCCCCTTCGAAGTCCATGAAAATAGTGAGGGGATCGATCGATTTTTGGGGGAGAAATCACAAAGTTTTCAGTCGCCTGTTTAAAAGAGGAGCGGTGGGTTCCTTGCCGCGTTGACCACGTAGTTGGGGGAATGAGGGTTTGACATCAGTTTGACTTGCCTATATATTTATATATTTTAATTTCCAAAATTATGAGTTTTTACATATAAACTCCAATTAAAACCCAATGACTGTCGGTCCTAGCTAATTACCCCCATTCTGAACGCAATGGGATATGTTTCGTAAGCCCATTCGATTGTTTCAGTCAGTTTTTCCTAAAATTAAAATAAAAACATTCAATATTCGATTTGAACGTACATTTCAATTTGCTGGGGCCACATACTGATCCCAAAAATTCCAGAAAAATTATTTCTAGCTTCGTATTGAGGATACGGTCCTAACAAAATGGTTTCGTCAAATTTGGAGACCGTTTGAAAAATGGCCATTTTCTGGTCGATCCAAATTGACTTTAACTATCAAAACACATTTTCTTTTGCCATGCTCACATATTGATTCGAAAAATTATGAATTTTGGAATCTAGCAATAATTCGACATCCCGGATCCAACAAAAGTGGTTTTGTCAAAAACGGAGGTCGTTTGCAAAATTTCCATTTTTAAGGGCCAAAATTCCATAGCGACTATTCTGAATTTTCAACAAGGCATAACTTTTTATCCCCGCTATGAAATTTTGATTTTTCGAATTAGTTGGAAAGATATTTTCAAATAGATTCAAATATTTTTGGTTTTGCCAAAATCCGGTTTATTTTGAATCCTGTACATTCATTTGAAATTTGAAATCGAATTTTCAAACTACCGCGCCATTTCCAATTCCTTTTATAATTAAAATATATATTTATATTCTAACGTCGATTCAAATAAATATATACGTTCTAGTTCTATTAAAAATAAATTTCTCATCATTATTATTTCAAATAAATCATTTTAAATATTCAAAATTCGCTAAAATTGCCAAAATAAAAATTTTAAATTGGCTCGGATTTTCCAGGTTGTTACAATCTCCCCCACTTAGAATCTTTTCGTCCCCGAAAAGGAACGAAGCTGAAAGTTGTTTAATTAATCAACTCAACTTTCATTCTGGCTTTCATTCTGGGGCATTACTAACCCCATCTCAAATGGGACACTCGTTCTAGAATGCTAATGATTCTATCTCTAATGAGTTTTTCTTTCATAGGATATTACTAATCCTACTGCTGATGAGTCTTTTGTTCAGTTCTAAAGAGTTGTATCCCAAAGATTTGAGTTAACCAAAGCTCCGATACCAGCTGTAACTATACGGATTTCGCTCGGATCTAATCGATCGCTAAATCAACCAGGACCATTCGAATCCCGCATACGCTAACTCTGGGCATATAACACATCAGAACAAATAACATAAGACTTCTATAAACGTCATAATAATATTACATCAGAGTACAGAATATATCAGAGTATATCGAAATATAATACAACGAAAGATTAATTTACATCAAATGTAATACAATTCACAGCGGAAAATAAATAAAGTAACATAACGGATGACTATCAATGCTCTGGACACAACTTTAAGCTTCAATCCAGAATCCTGCTCATATATCTGCAACATAAACTACTCGACTGCCCGTGTGGAAAATAGGGGAACCCGAGTTTGCAAGGGAAAAGAAAACTACAGATCAGTCATGGGACTGGTGTGAGAAACTCTAAACAGTTATAAACTTATGATAAGGCAAATCATAGGACCACGCCGCTAATGTGGAACGGGTTTATCCCCATGAATGTCAGTGTATAAACAACAATCAGTATAGATATATGGATCTACTATGCATCAATCAACATGCAATACCCCAGTCTACCCATTTAGATTAATCACCACACTTAGATTTTCCAAATCCAATTCAATTTACAGAAATTATTCCTTTGGACTTTATTTCCCGATTTCCATTTCAAATCATTTGAAATAAATATCTAACTTTCTATAACAACGTAGATTTCACTTCGGGATCTCAAATCAAATCGTTAGGAAATGTGAATTCCAAAACATAACAATGCATACAAATAAGTATGCAACCAAATATCGGGCTCCCCCTAGACAAGGGAAAGGGCACACACCTAAGCAACTTGATATATATATATATATATATATATATATATATATATGTGCACCTCCCACTATGGATCAGGCTGCACTGACGATGCACCTCCCACGCATGGAAGCATACACCGCCCATCTTACCCATACTTTTAGTCGTCTGGGTTACTTGAATCTCTAGCCACATATCAAATCATTTCATATCCCGAAGTAGGGAAAATCATTTCACAACATAATAATCACAAGTACTTTCAAAATATAGTACTTCACATCAACAATTCACACATATGATTAGTCACTATTAATCACATAACCTTTGAGCTCGTACGTCTCAAAGAAGGGTGTTAAGCAAGAGAATAAATTCTCCGCCACCAAACAAATACATCATCAATAACATCTAATCATATATGCGATGAACCACAATGTAAAACCATAAAACCATAATACATTTCTAAATCATTTAGAAATCATTGGGTTTTAGCCCTCGAAATCCTTTCTGTTTTATAAAACATTTTTATAGAACATTCCCTGCCCAAAATCGGGAATACATTCTTTTCACTTAAGAAAAATATCATTTCACAACCATTCATTAAATTTGAAATGAACATAACAACATCGCTACACATCTCACAGTCAAATCGTGAAGTGTTTCACAAGATGTTAGCCTACCAGTATTTCTACCCAACCCAATGCTAAATGTAAAAGCATATCTTGCTCACAAACTAGTCGAGCACAATCCAAACAATCAATCAATCCGATTTGACATTAAATATAAGGTTTTGAATAGAGATAGTATCGACTTATATTCAACATCAAATCCTGAAACCAACAGATATCATATCGGGAATAACGATATTGATATCTTCCAAATTCCCATCACAATATCTGTATGATCACGGAATCCAATATCGATATATTCCGAAGATTTTTTCCATTCCAATTTATTTGTTGGAAAATTCTGGTTATTTAAAACCATTTCTCAATCCAATTTATTTATTTAAAAATAATCGGATTATAATTCAAGTTAATAACTAGTTCATTTCGATAAAAATATATTTTTATCATTTCAAATATGGAATTTTTCATCCCAATTCTTTTCAAATCATTTCTTTTGATTTTACACAAATTATTAATACTTTTAATAATTTTATCAAGGCCCATACAGTTGATTTCCATAAACGGTCATCGAACTGCACTTACAACGACCTTTTCCAAATTTGATTTGGACATAATTCCAAATCCAGCCGTTAGATTTCTAATTTCTTGTATTCGTTAGAAATCTCTTTTCGATACGAACCCAACGGTTCTGGTTTTAGGAGAATCCGACGGTCGGATCTCCCGTAATGTCCGTTCGAAGTCGATGGTCGAAATTCGCGAACTGCCGCAGCGCGCGCATTCTATTCAGGCCATTATATTATATATATTTTGTCGATTTCCATTTAAAACGTATTTTATAAATCGTTTGAAAACGATTTCAATTTCTATTCTGGCTCAAGTTCTTCTACTTTTCAGTTTCTAAGAACATTCTAATTTTTCAAAAATTTGGCTAACACCCTAAATTTTCGAATTTTTTTCCCATAATCTCCCCTGCACGGGAGCACCGGGAAAATTCCGAAATCGCCATATAGGCCTCTTCAATCCAAAAAGGAAAAGCCAATCGGCTCATAAAATCATCATACCCCAAACAAAACAGTAAATATGTACCTATTTGTCAGGCATACAATTTTATTCCTCTTCTCTAGTCTCCTTGCTATGACCTATTCAATATATCGTATATGTATATTTTCATACAACGCCTATATATACATTTTCATATAATGTATATTGTATAACGTTTATATATTTTTAAACCATGCATACATATATTTTCATACATCGTATATGTATATTTTCATACAACGCCATATGTATATATATATATATATGTATGTATATATATATTTCATACGATGCTTTTATATATTCATTCAACGCATATATAATTTCACACAACGCATATATAAGCTAAAAATAATTTTATTAGCGAACTAATAATATTTCCATCGCATGACAATTTTATATATTCCATATATACGCTAAAAATGATAATTTTAGCAAACTAGTATTTATTGCAAGGTATGACTATTTTATATACTCATATATGTGTTAAAAATGTTATTTTTAACAAACTAGAATCCATTTCAACGTATGACTATTTTTATTACTTCACATCATGATAGAAATGTTATATTTATCGTCCATATAATTTATTTCAAACATGAATATTTCATATACTTCATATGTACAATAAAAATGTTATTTTTATTGTTCAAACAATTTATTCAACATATGAAGGTTTCATTTACTTCATATATACGATAAAATGTGAATTTTATCGTTCAAACAATTTATTCAACATATGAATGTTTCATTTACTTCATATATATGATAAAATGTGAATTTTATCGTTCAAACAATTTATTCAACATATGAATGTTTCATTTACTTCATATATACGATAAAATGTGAATTTTATCGTTCGAACAATTTATTCAACATATGAATGTTTCATTTACTCCATATATACGATAAAATGTGAAATTTATCGTTCAAACAATTTATTCAACATATGAATATTTTATTTACTTCATATACACAATCACAATCAATTTGCACAACACAATCAATCAAACAAGTCGTCCATGGTCTGTGGACGACGGGGAATAGTCCATATATGCAGTTATGAAATAATTAACTATATAAGAAATTACAGTGAGGAGTTCTCACCTTTGGGATCTGCTCCTTCATTCTTTATTGGATGGTCTGGATTTCGTTTTGCTTCCAGTCAGTTCCATCGCAATCTGGTTCACAAGATTTTTATATTAAAAAATCACATTTTTATTTCAACGCTATAAAAATCACATTTTTATTTTGTTATTCATATAATAGAAATCATATTCTTATACCACCTTCTAGATAATAAAAATCATGCTATTTATATTTTTAAAAACCATGCAATTTGTATTCTTTAAAAACAATTCTATTTTATATTTTTAAAAATTCCATTTTTAATCCTATGGTACTACTGTATATTGAAAAATGACATTTTTATATCAAAGCTATATATTCAAAAATCAGATTACCATACTATCTAAATTAAAAATCATATTTTTATATATTCGCTATTCATATATAAAAATTACATTTTTAAAACAAAGTATATAATTTAAAAACAATGTTATTCTTATAGAAAAATCTGAAAAGAAAATCAATGCTTTTTATTTTTAAAATTATGATTTTTTAACAATGTATTCATATAAAAAAAAACTGATTTTTTTCTCAATGTATTATAATAAACAAAAACTGATTTTTTTCTCTATGTATCCATATAAAAAAAACTGATTTTTTCCCTATGTATTCATATAAAAAAAATTGATTTTTTTCTATGTATTCATATAAAAAAACTGGTTTTTTTCTATGTATTCATATAAAAAAAATGATTTTTTAACAATGTATTTATAAAAAAACTCACCTTCCTCTGCTAAATATCGTTTTATCTTCTTCAGTGATTTCCTGAACAATATCGAACTCAAACACCACCAGAACATCGCTGTCGTGTTCAAACCCTAGCCTCAAAAGCTAGGGTTCCGATTTGTCATCCATCCATCACGCCGGAGCTTGATCGGACTATCCCACAATGACGGCCTTGGGGAGAGCTTCCCAAGGCTATGTGCCACCCCCAGTTCGATTGCCATCTGGAGCTGCTCCCTGACATCGAACGGCGCCGATTTTGGGCCTGAAATCGGCCTCCTCGGCGAACCAATGATCATCTACTCCGTTGGGAAGTGAGAGCTCGGAGAGACGAACAACTTTCATCTTCGAAGTCCATGAAAATAGTGAGGGGATCGATCGATTTTTGGGGGCGAAATCACGAAGTTTTCAGTCGCCTGTTTTAAAGAGGAGCGGCGGGTTTCTTGCCTTGTTGACCACGTAGTTGGGGGAATGAGGGTTTGACCTCAGTTTGACTTGCCTATATATTTATATATTTTATTTTTTTGAAAACCAAAATGTGTGATCTTCTAAGAAGAAGAGAGCACACATATAAATCATAATATCATAAAAAATACAGAGTCCCAATACAACTCCCTAGGAGTAAAACAACCAACAACACTCCAAATGTCAACACAACTCTAGAAAAGTATTTGGTAATAGATAGATGAGCTCCGGATAAACCACCGCCCATCTACTCCTATATCGAATTCCGGCAAGGCCACCACCCGATATAGAAGTATATCTACTCAAATACTATAATCAAAACCTCCCAGAAAGAATAATACAAAGTACAGCCCACAATAACTCTCAGAGTACAGTCACCATAAGAGCTCCACCAAAAAATCAAGCATCAAATCCAGATAGCTATCCATAAATCCCTCCAATATGCACTTCTACCCAAAAACCTGAATAAAAACTTGAAATAACCACTATTAGTAACCATCACATATATGTATGAATATATATAGCTATATATAATTATATATATATATATATGACTAACTATATATATATATATATGTATATATATATGGCCCATTATATATTCATACATATATGTGTCATAAGCAAAAATAAAAGCTGAAAGGAAAAATTTATAAAGAACCACAAATTTGAAGCATTCCATGCATTTCTTCAATATTCCTTCCACCTGAAAACCTGGATAATAACTACAACGACCCTCATTAGTTACCATCACATATATGTATGGGTATATTATATATATATAAATGTATAGAAATATATTTATATATACATTATATGTCCATACATATATATGATAAAAGTAAAAAACAAACATTTCCAAAAATAAAATTAATTTCTATGCTCTAATACGAAACCTATTGTTTCTAAAATATCTAATGATACTCTTAAATAACTCTAAATTAGACATAATTTTTTGCATCAAGTTTCCAGAATACAAATCTCTAAGGTATTTATAACATGGGGTGGTCATCCAATCCAAACAGAAATAAACTATCTTAATGATTAAATTATCAGGGGACACTGAAATAAAATGAAAAATTCTTTGATTTCTTTCCATCCAAATGAACCAACTAATGATAATAATTAACGTATCCATAACATATCTCTGTTTTGATTTATAAGTAAATCTATATTGATTCCAATACTTCTCACAGTTATTAAATATATTCACATTAGACATAACAAAAATCCTTAGCACCATAGTTAAAATATAATTGGACAAGTTACAAGAAAAGAATATATGGTCAACATCTTCCTCTGAATGACTGCAAAAACAACATTTAACATCCAACACAATAATCTTCTTCTTTAAAAGCTCAACTGTGTTAAGCTTCTTATGGATAATCAACCACATAAGAAACTTAGCTTTAGGAGGAGAATTTGATTTCCATATAAACTTAAAAGGAAGCAAAGACATACCAGGGAAATTGATAAGTTTGTACATTGAATTGACTGAGTAGACTAAACTCTTATCCAATCCCCAACTAATGGTATCCCTATACTCATCCAGATGGTATAAGGTTAATTTTGCTTTCAAAAGGGCCAGTTGTCTTAGTAAATCTCCATCTAAGATATTTACGAAAGAAAACTCCCATGGGGGTTCTGAATCCCTTCTATAAACATCCATTATTAACGAATTCTTGAAGTCACAAGCGTTAAAAAGTTCAGCAAATTCTATTTTAAGAGGAATACAGGAAATCCAAGCATCATGCCAGAAAAAGGTAGAATTACCAGAATGCACTATCGTCTTGCATCCTAACTTGAAAAAATCCAAGCAGTTTAATACTTCCTTCCAGAAATGAGATAATCTATTAGACCTACTAAATCCCGATCCCCCTAGAATCTCCCCCCTAGAGTAATAAGATTTTAAAACTAAATTCTTCCAAGTAGCCACTGTATCAGGACTCCTAAATTTCCATAACCATTTAGTAAGTAAGGATGAATTAAAGTTTACAAGGTTAATAATCCCTAAGCCCCCGTCTCTCTTTGACTTGCAACACAATTCCCAATTAACTAAACACTTATAACTATTACAATTGAGGTCACCATTCCATAGAAAATTCCTTCTAATTCTATCTATTTTCTTAATAACCCACTTAGGAAAACGATGAACCGTCATCCAATAAGTGGGAATGGCTGATAAGACCGAATTAACTAGCACTAATCTCCCTGCTCTAGAAAGAAATCTATTGTTCCAACTAGATAATCTATTACTAATTTTATCAATAATAATTATCCAGTCATCCTTTTTAAGCTTAGAAGGTCTGATTTTAAATCCTAAATAGTCAAACGGAAATTTCATAATAGAACAGTTTAAGGTGTTTGCTACTAAGGGCTCAACATTACAACTATCATTAAGGACCATGACTGCACTCTTATCAAAATTAATTCGAAGTCCAGACAACATCTCAAAGCAATATAAAATAAACTTGAGAGTAATAACATGCTTAGGAAGATGAGACGAAAATAATAGTGTATCATCTGCAAATTGAAGTATAGACAATTCATTATGAAACTCCTCATTCCCCACACTACCTAAGACACCTAAATTCCCAGCCCTCTTGATAATTCTTGAGAAAACATCTACCGCTAGATTAAATAAAAAAGGCGAGAGAGGATCGCCTTGTCTGAGACCTCTCTTAGACTGAATCTTTTTACCAATCACTCCATTAACCACTATACTAGAACAACCCGACTTAAGAAGTAACATAATCCAGTTTGTCCATCGAACACTAAAACCCCTGGCGAGACAAAGCTCACAGATAAAATCCCAATCTACTGAGTCAAAAGCCTTCTCAAAGTCTAACTTCAAGATGGCGCAAGTTAAATTATTTTTAACACAATCATTTATATACTCATGTACTGCCGCTACCCCATCCGCTATGTTTCTACCCTTAATAAACGCTGTTTGTGAGACGTCTATTAGGTCATTCATCTTAGTACTTAGTCTATTTGCAAGAACTTTTGAGATGATCTTTACCGATACATTAATTAAAGAGATTGGTCTGAAATCCTTTAGTGAATTCGCTCCAACTCTCTTATGTATGAGAATTACATTAGCAAAATTAAAATTACCTAACCTCATATTACCACTATAAAAATCATTAAAAAGATTAATAATATCAACCTTTAGAATCTCCCAAAATTGTTTGTAAAAAAGAACTGAAAAACCGTCAGGTCCTGGTGCTTTATCACTAGGCATATCACAGATTGCCTTCCATATCTCGTTCTCAGTGAAAGGACTATCTAAGCCAGTCAAATCAATCCTAGAGGTAGACGGGTAAATATCATTCCATCTAATATTTATCCTTCTTTTTATCCTAGTACCTAAGATCTGTTTGTAATACCTTGTAAAAGCATCATTAAGGTCCTTCTGGACTGATACCTCTACATCATTAATTAAGATGGAATGAATTAAATTATCACGCCTTCTTTTATTGGCCATACTATGAAAGAATTTCGTGTTATTATCACCTTCTTTTATCCATTGAATTCTAGATCTTTGTCTCCACATGACCTCTTCTTTCTCCATAATCAACTTAAGATCATACCTTAAAATACTAAGTCTATCCCTCTCATTCATATTAAGTATTCTAGTTTCACTAACTTTATCAATATCTAACATTTCACATAAAATCTTGTCTTTTTTAATTCTGACATTACCAAAAACGAACTTGTTCCATCGTTTAAGAAAAAATCTTAGCTTTCCTAGTTTTGCAACAAAAATCTTAGCAGAGTTATCTTTATACAAAATATTGAAATAAAATAAGGAATTCCATTTAATCGAGATCAAATTACTAAAACTACTGTCCAGTAACCACATCTTTTCGAATTTAAAATTCCTACTTATTATTAAATTCGAATCACAAGATAAAATGATTGGACAATGATCCGACAATAAAAAAGGTAAACCTTTAACTCTACATATGGAAAATCTATCCTCCATCTCATTATTAATAAAAAATCTATCTAAAAGAGCGAAAGAAGGAGTATCTCTATCATTGGACCATGTGAACATTCTATTACACATCGGAATCTCTATCAGATTATTTCCTATTATGAAATCGTTAAATTCCTCCATGTCAGAGAAATCACCTTCTCTAGGTGCTCTCTCCCCTAAAAATCTGGTGACATTGAAATCACCCCCTACAACCCATTGATTGAAAGAGAGATTACTAAAGTCAGAACATTCTATCCACAACCGTCTTCTCTCTAATTTAGTATGTGGGCCATATACATTTGAAATACCCAAAAGTGAATTATCTACTGTCGAAGCTAATATAATATGCAATGAATGCATCATAGGCTGCTCCTGTACGAGTCTATATTGGTTGTCTTTCCAACCAATCATAAGCCCACCGGCAGTACCTATTGCTGGTAGACAAGACCAGTTGCGAAAGTAAGACCCTCCTAACCTTCTATAAAAACTAGGATCAGGATCATCTATCTTAGTTTCTTGAAGTAAAACAATATCAAGGTGAAAATCTTTAAAAAAAATCCTAACTTTATCGCATTTTTTGGGTTCATTTAGGCCCCTAATGTTCCAACTAACGATCCTCATCAACCTATAGATGAAGCTCGCTCTAGTTCTCTACTCCTAATAAAATCAGCATCTAAATCTAAGTCCGAAAAAATGAAAGCTGTGTCACTAGCTAACTGAAATAGCTGATCAGTGGAAAGACTACCTAAAGCATAACGAGAATAACCACTACCGAGAACAGAAGCAATACCTGAGCCCGAGTTCATATTGCTGCTACTAGCAACCGAACTCTGGGACCTACCGTGAGGTGATGCAGATCTATATCTCAACCTAGCACTGCGTCTAATCACTCCAGAACTGCTCTCAGCTCTCCTCCTTCCTCTCCTAGCCGGGGTTACCAAAACACCAGCAAGAGAAGACCCACCACTATGATCAGTATCGCCATCCAATATCACGTCACTGAGCTGACCATCGCTGACTCGTAAAGGAGAAGAACTCGCCCTGATCCTAGCACTACGACGAATCACATCAGAACTGGTGATTACTTTCTTGCGCCTTCCCCTCCTATACGAAGCAGAAGGGGCAACAACCATACTCTGACAAGGGACGTTACTAGGCACCATCAACCCAACAGAACTAGAAAAATTTGTAGCCATCTCAGAAGCAATCTTCGAGCGTATGAAGTATTCCTCCCCACCAAATATACTCGGACTAGGTCGCAAATAAAAGAGGAGAAGTTTAACTAACTTGTCACTCACCACAACCATGCAAGGATCTCTTTCCCATGAAAAAGTAAATCCACACGACTGGCAGTCAAAGTCAACCAAACCGATAGTCACCTCAGCTAAATCTCCACTGGTAGGCAAGCTAAAACCTGCACTGCCAATGCTGAACAATTCCAAGTCTTCATCATACTTGCCATCCCCTTTATCCACCTCAGAATTAACCAAATCCCCACTACCATTCTCAACAATGAGACTTTTGCTCTTTGCCTTTATTACATACGAACCCCTCTTCACCCTGTCTAGCTCACAAACCCTGCGCCTTCTATGTTTTAATTGTAATAACCTCCCAAATTTTGGACGTCGAAATCGAAAGCCCTTCCTCAACAACATACCAAACTTCGAGACAGCCTCAGCTTTAGCTTCCTCTAACCCCACCTTCAACGAATTCAGGTCATCATCCAATTCTTTTAAATGTTCAAAACTGTTTGAAAGTTCAACATCTGTTGCCACTTTCCAGTCAAGCTCTTCATCCTCCTCCAGAATACAATCCTGCACTAATTTCGAGGCACAATCTGGAACATAGTCTCTCATATCCTCAAGATCCACCCCTGTCATTACTTCTTTGCCCTTCATCATATTGGCAGACAATCTCCCTTTAAAACCAACCGAACTCAAGTGCAATTCATTGTTACCCAAACAACTTTGAACGAAAGGATCAATTAACATTGGGTCACATAATGACCCCCAACATAAACCCACATCTACTCCTGTCTGTTCTATAAGACAAATCTCTCCAGCATCAAACATATCCGCTCTAATCCCACTATCCTCTACAATCTGCCTGCTTCTACTCACACTGTCTTTAGCAGTTACTAAACATGCAGACATATCACGACTGACACCACCATTACAGTTTATAGCCGTATTTAGAACATCATAATGTTCTAAAATCTTATCCAACAGCCGTAAAACTGCAAACTTATTTCTGGCCAACAAGTCAGTGCATAATCTCCTCAGTTTAACAAGGTTCAAACTGAAGGCAAAAGCGTGTTCTTTTCTTGATAAAGGATGCGGTAATGGAGGATAAATCTTCAAAGTATCTACACATTTGTCCCACAAAATTCCATCAACCATCCCTTCCAAATTCCAACCCAATAGTAGAATCAGATAAGCCCCTTCATTCATGCTATTCGAAAAAACTATGGAAAACAATTCCAGTAAGTCCAACATTCTTTGACAAATCATCAAACAATTAAAGTGCAATAACTCCATAACTGATTTACCAGTGTATCTCAATGTACAGTCAGCCTTACAGTGTCCCAGTCCACCACAATTAAAACAACGCAACCCATTTCTGCATTCCTTCACTAAATGATTTGCATCACCACAATGAAAGCAAAAACGCTTACCCACAGGTTTCTGAAAACAAACCTTTTTAAATGATTTCCAGATTGGCATATTTGTTGATGGTTGCCTAACCACATCCGCAAAGGTTCGATTTAACTTTGAATTAATCTGCTGTTGGTAACTATCCTTGCTTGATGAAGCATTAAGGTTCACCTCTTCAATTGATGCCTCACATTGCCTGAATGTCAAATTCAATCTCCCCACCTTCATATTAGTCTTTTCACTAAGCAAAGTTGGAGCCGTGCCTTTGCAGATTCCTGATATGCCATGATAGATGCCTCTAGATTTGCCACCGAAAATGAGGACATCCCCTGATTCAAGTAAAATCTTTCTTTCCAAACCTTTGTATCTATCTTCCTTGAAAACAAACTCGGCCGAATCACCTATCGAGAAAGAAACCACAGGAAGACCAAGCAAAAGACTTTCGTTTCCTTCATCCCTATCTTGATGCAGACCCAATTTTCCATCTAAGTTATAATAATTGACAATACACACATCAGGCGACATAAGTGGTAAGTCAATAACATCTCCACTTTTACTCAAAATTTCTTTATGCGCTATCAACAGAGAATCAGCAACCAATTTTTTGAAATGTAAAGGGATTTCTGACGGGGTACCACCATCATTATTTCGTCTGTTATCATATTGTCTAGTTTTCAAATTCCAATTCCTGCCCAAACATAGCATAAGAAGATTCAACATTGCCCCATTCTCGTACGCTGGTCTGTAAAAACCTCCATCATTAAGCCCTAATTCTTGACAGCTATTTACGATTTGTATCTGATCATCTAGGCTTAAGAATTTCTTTAATAGTATCATACCAGAACTAAGGATCTGATGAGGTGATTCTATAACCTTATTCAGATTGTCACAAGAAAATATATTTCTAGAAGGAATCGAGCAATTATCCCTTTTGTGCCCTAGAAGACCACAATTGTAACATCGAATTTGATTCCAACCACCCCTCACATCTCGATTACCAATTCCGACCCCCAAACCACCATCAAACCTGATCTGAGAACCCACCGGAGTTCCCCCAGAACTATTTGGAGCAAACACTTTTGTCCCCTTCGCATTCAAACTCAAATTGATCGGAAAAGATTGACGCGAAATCGAGTGAGAACCAGAATTATTCAAAAAAGAACAAGAAGATACAGTCGCCATTTTCGGGTTATGACTAATGATCCCGGTACAAAGGAAGTTTATATATTTATTTTATATTTATATTTATATATTTTAATTATTTTAATTTCCAAAATGATGTGTTTTTACATACAAACTCCAAATCAAACCCAACGACTGTCGCTCCTAGCTAATTACCCCCATTCCGAATGCAATGGGATATGTTTTGTAAGCCCATTCGACTGTTTCAACCAGTTTTTCCTAAAATTAAAATATAAAACATTCAATATTTGACTTGAACGTACATTTCAATTTGCTGGGGCCACATACTGATCCCAAAAATTCCAGAAAAATTATTTCTAGCTTCGTATTGACGATAAAACCCTAACAAAGCTAGTTTCGTCAAATTTGGGGACCGTTTAAAAATGGCCATTTTCTGGTCGATCCAAATTGACTTTAACTGTCAAAACACGTTTTCTTTTGCCACGCTCACATATTGATTCGAAAGATTATTAATTTTGGAATCTAGCAATAATTCAACATCCTGGATCCAACAAAAGTGGTTTCGTCAAAAACGGAGGTCTTTTGCAAAATTTCCATTTTTAAGGGCCAAAATTCCATAGCGACTATTCTGAATTTTCAACTAGGCATAGCTTTTCATCCCCGCAATGAAATTTTGATTTTTCGGATTAGTTGGAAAGATATTTTCAAATAGATTCAAATATTTTTGGTTTCGCCAAAATCCGGTTTATTTTGAATCCTGTACATTCATTTGAAATTTGAAATCGAATTTTCAAACTACCGCGCCATTTCCAATTCCTCTTATAATTAAAATAAATATTTATTTTCTAACGTCGATTCAAATAAATATATACGTTCTAATTCTATTCAAAATAAATTTCTCGTTGTTATTATTTCAAATAAATCATTTTAAATATTCAAAACTCGCTAAAATTGCCAAAATAAAAATTTTAAATTGGCTCGGATTTTCCGGGTTGTTACATTTGTCGACAATTCCTATTCTAACATTATTGAAAGTGATACTTTTGTATAAATGACATTTTCTAAACAAAATGATATTTCTATTAACATGGCATGATTCTAAATAAATGACGTTTTATTTCACATAACATTTTCTAAATAAAAGGACATTTCTATTCTAACATAAATATTTCTAATAAAATGATATTTTTATCTAACTTTACTTTTTATAATAAAAATGATATTTCTGTCTAATATTTCATTTTATAATAAAAATGATACTTTTGTCTAACATTACATTTTATAATAAAAATGATATTTTTGTCTAACATGACAATTTCAACAAAATTGATATTTTAATTCTAATAAAACATTTTATATAAAAATGACATTTCTAACAATAATGACATTATTATTTCTAATATGACATTTCTAGCCAATTGACCTTTTTATTCCAAATACCCATTTCTAATAAAGATGATATTTTTATCTAACATGACATTCTATGACAAAAATGATATTTTTATTCTAATGCAACATTTTATAACAAAAATGTTATTTTTATTCTCATGCAACATTTTATACTAAAGATGTTATTTTTATTCCAATGCACATTTTATAACAAAAATGTTATTTCTTTCTAATGTAACCTTTTATAACAAGAAATGTTATTTCTATTCTAATATAACATTTTATACAAAATGTTATTTCTGATTTAATATCACATTTCTACTGTAATGACATTTTTAATTTAGATAAACATTTCTAATGAAAATGACATTTTAAATCTAAATAAACATTTTTAATGTAAATGGAATGTTTAATCTAAATAAACATTTTAACTAAAATGAGTATTTTATACTAATGCAACATTTTTAACTAACATGACCATTTTATACTAATGCAACATTTCTAATATTTGACTAAAAATGACAATTTAATATGCGATTAAAATGACATTTCTAATATGTGATTAAAATGACATTTATAATATGAACATAAATGATACTTATATTTTTGACAATTCTATATGAACATAAATGATGCTTCTATTTTTGACAATTTTAATACAATAAAATGACATTTTTATTTATCATGAACAAATCCTATGTAAATTACCTTTATATAAATGAAATATTTAACTCTAATGTAATTGACATAATTATCTCTAATATAAATGACATATTTAAAATTTAATATAACATTTTGTAACAATATGATATTTTCAAACTAACATGACATTTACAACTAAAATGACATTTAAAATCTAACATGACATTTTAACTAAAATGACATTATTAATCTAATATGACATTAATAACTAAATAGGGGACATTTTACTTAACATGTTATTATTCTAAATAAAAGAACATTTCACTTAACATGTTATTATACTAAATAAAAGACAATTTTATTTTGTCGATTCTAATTTTAACAAAAATGACAATTTCATATTGTCCATTCTAATTTCAACAAAAAGGACAATTTCATATTTTCTATTTTAATTTCAACAAAAATGTAAGTTTTGTTTCAACTCTTTTATTTCAACAAATATGATGTTTTATTTCAACTTAACATTCTATAACAAAAATGATAGTTTTGTTTTTATAAGAACATATAATTCAATAGATTATCACAACCATCATCAATCAGTCCATCTATCTAAATTTTATACAACGCACATATGTGTTTTATAGAGCATGTATATATTTATCACCACAATCACGATCAAAATAAATAAATATATATATATATATATATATATATTAAATTTTAAATTTGAGAAATCTCACCTTGATTTTAATTCTATACGGTTCAGATTTCCCCAAATTCTGATTTGCTCCGTTTCAGATCTGGTTTGTTCCATCATCTAGATCTCGATTTTCTGATTCTAACAGATTTTGTTTCATCAAATTCTGATCATCTATGCGAGAGACACAAGGTTTTATACGTTGAATTACATTAATAAATAATTAATAATTAAATTAATTATATTTCTTAATTTACTGACTAGGCCATCGTTATACTCTTCATCTCCATCGTTCCAGGTGCGTAACCAAACCCATTCACCGATTTGCAAATTCGTCCATCGTGCCTCCTATGCGCCGCTGCCACCACATCAGAGACCACCACAAGAACCGCCTTGCCACCGCCTACGTGCGCCCTGACCCTGGCCCCACTCGGTTGCTTCCCCAAGTTGGAATTATCGAACGAAAGCTAGCGGTTTGAGACCTAATTCCGATGCCTATGCTTCCTTACTTCTGATCATGACCATTCATCAACAAGAGCTCGATTAGCTCTTCAAAATCGCATAAGGTAGTTGGTGAAAACTGTTTGTGGATTGAGAGTTTTGGAGGGACAAAATTGGTGTGATATTGGCCATTGGAAATTGTTCTTGGCGGCTACTATAGTATAGACTAGGGTTTTAGTTTGTTAGAAATTTATAATATTATATTATTTTAATTCATTAATTTAAGAAAAAGCCCGCTACCTCTAAACACCTTCAAACTCAGCCCAAAGAAAGTTGTCCCCAAGCAAATACCCACGTTCCGGACGCAATGGGCTAGGTCCCGTCAGCCCAAATGAACGTCTTCAGCTTTTTTATTTAATTTAATATTTCAATCATTTATTTAATTAATTCAACCTTACATTTAAATTCACCGGGGCCACATACGACCTCTAAAAATTACAGAAAAAATATATTTAGCTTTGTTTTGACGATACGGTCCTAACAAAATTGATTTCGTCGAATTCCGAGACCGTTTGAAAAATGGTCATTTTCTGGTCGATTCGATTTGACTGAAACTGACAAAACACATTTTCTTTTGCCATGCTCACATATTAATTCGGAAAATTATGAAAATTGAAATCTAGAAACAATTTGACATTCCGAATCCAACAAAAGTGGTAAACGGAGGTCGTTTAAAAAATGACTATTTTTAATATTAAAAAATATATATTAATTCTATAGCGACTATTCTGAATTTTAAACTGGGCATAACTTTTGATTCCCGCTATGAAATTTCAATTTTTCAGATTCGTTGGGAAGATATTCTATAACAAATTCTAATATTTTTGGTTTCACTAAAATCCGATTTATTTTGCATCATGTACAATCAGTCAAAGTTCAAATTCAAAATTTTAAACTACCGTGCTATTTTAAAGTCTGTTTAAAATTAAAAAAAATCATTCTAACTTCGATTTAAATAAATTTTTTATCGTTATTTTTTAAAATAAATTATTTTAAATATCCAAAATCCATTCAAATTTCTGAAATAAAATTTTTAAATTGGTTCCAAAATTCCGGGTTGTTATAATCTCCCCCACTTAAAATCTTTTCGTCCTCGAAAAGGAATGGAGCTGAAAGTTGTTTAATTAACCAACTCAACTTTCATTCTTTTATTTGTTTCAATACTTTTTATTAGTTGATCTAATAATCACATAACAAAATCATCAATCAATTAGTTGATTAGCTTTTCAACTTTTATATAATCACAAATACGTTAATTATAACTTGTCGCTCTCAACTCATTCTAGGGCATTTCTAACCCCATCTTTAACGAGTTTTCTCATTCTAGGATACTACCAATCCTATCTCTAATGAGTATTCTTTTATAGGATATTTCTAATCCTACCTCTGATGAATCTTTTGTTTTGTTCTAACGAGTTGTACCCCAAAGATTTGAGCTAACCAGAGCTTTGATACCAATTTTAATGTTAATATAGAATATAAGAAAATGGTTCATGTTTTTACAATAAAACAAGTTGACATTAAAAATTTCATTTTTAATGTAAATGTAGAAACGAGGAAAATATTCATGTTTTATAAATAAAAACATGTTTGCATTGAAATTTACATTTTAAATGTTAATGAATATTATAAAATGACCATTGTAAAATAAAAAATGTGTTTATATTTAATTTTACATTTTTATATAAGGTGATAAAAGAAGTTAAAAGGTTACATTTTTATATAATGTAATAATAGAATCAAAGTTACATTTTTATATAATGTAATAATAGAATAGAAAAAGTTACATTCTTATATAATATCAAAGAAAAAAGATTACATTTTTATTATGTAATAAAGACTGAATGAAAAGATTCATTTTCTTTGTAACATAGAATGATTACATTTTTTGTGTAATATGGGAATGATTACATTTTTGTGTAATATAGAAAAGATTGCAATTTTTGTAGAAATGTAAAAGGTTATATTTATATGAAATAAAGACTTGTTTACATTAAAATCACATTTTTAATGTGAAGAAAGAAATTAGGAGGATGTCATGTTTTAAATATAAAAACATGTTATCATTAAAAATTACAGTTTGAATGTAATGTAAGGAAATGTAAAAATGTTCATTATTTTCAAATGAAACAAGTTAACATTAAAAATTTCATTTTTAATGTAATGTAGATAAAATGAAGAAAATATACCTCATTCGAAATAGAAATGATAAACAATAAAAATTTACATTTTTATTGTCATGTAAGGAATGAAGAAAATATACATGTTTTGAAATGGATTTGAGTTCATTAAAAATAACATGAATATGAAGTTTACGAAATTATTTGAAGATTAAATAGTTTGAAATCGTAGAACGAATTATATTTATATTTATATATATAAATATAAATTAAAATAAAATGAATCGCGCTGCTGTAGTTCGTGATTTGAAATCGTAACTTCAAACGATTATACCGAAAGATCCGACTGTCGGATTTTCCCAAAACTGGAACCGTTTGGTTCGTTATGGAAAGATCTTTCCAGCGATATAAAATTTGCTAAGATCCAACAGATAAATTTGGAGAAATGTGTAAATCAAATTTTAATAAAAACAGCGCCAAGGCCATGTAATGACCCAAGCGTCGTTTAATTAAAAATGGCTATTTTTAAATAAATAAAAATAGCGATAAATCGTTATAAAATATTATAAACGATATGGAATGAAAAGGATTGATTTAAATTATAAATATTCAAGAATTATTTGAATAGTCCAAGTTAAATCTCATTTCAAATAATTATATGACGATTGGAAGTCGAAGATTTGAAGACGGTGATTGAAGACCGACGATCTTCACATCGAATGGATGACTACTGATGCCCTGGATCGGTTAGCTCTGATACCAACTATGATGACCCCAAACTCCCGCAGTACGAAAGCAAGGATGACCATTTTTGACTTACAACAAAAATATGAATTCTATGTCGACATATACTGATCATTTTTATTATATATATATAATAAAAATGATCAGTAGATGTCGACATAGAATTCATATTTTTGTTGTAAATCAAAATGATCATCCTTGCTTTCGTACTACGGGAGTTTGGGGTCATCACAGTAAAATAAACATTTCTAATGAAAATGATATGTTTATTCTAATTAAACGTTTCAAATAAGAATGACATGTTTATCTAATATACCATTTTATAACAAAATGGTATTTTTATACTAATGCAAAGTTTTATAACAAAAGTGTTATTTCTTTCTAATGTAACATTTTATAACAATGTTTAGTTTTATTTTTAAAAGAACATATAATTCAACAGATCATTACAATCATCATCAATTAGTCCATCTATCTAAATTTTATACAACGCACATATGTGTTTTATAGAGCATGTATATATTTATCACCACAATCATGATCAATATATATATATATATATATTTAAAATTTGAGAAATCTCACATGGATTTTAATTCTGTACGGTTCAGATTTCCCTACATTCTGATTTTCTTCATTTCAGATCGGGTTTATTCCATCGTCTAGATCTCGATTTTCTGATTCCAACAGATTTCGTTTCATCAAATTCCGATCATCTATGCGAGAGATACAAGGTTTTATACGTTGAATTACATTAATAATTAATTAGTTAATAATTAAATTAATTACATTTCTTAATTTACTAACTAGGCTGCTGTTATACTCTTCTTCTCCATCGTTCCAGGTGCGTAACTGAACCCATTCACCGATTAGCAAATCCGTCCACCCTGCCTCCTACGCGTCGCAGCCACCACATCAGAGACCACCACACGGACCGCCTTGCCACCGCCTACGTGCGCCCTGACCCTGGCCCCCCTCGGTTGCTTCCCCAGGTCAGAATTCTCGAATGAACGCTAGCGGTTTGAGACCCAATTCCGACGCCTACGCTTCCCTACTTCTGATTATGGTCGTTCATCAACAAGAGCTCGATTAGCTCTTCAAAATCGCATAAGGTAGTTGGTGTAAACAGTTTGTGGATTGAGATTTTTGGAGGGACAAAATTGGTGTGATATCGGCCATTGGAAATTATTCTTGGCGGCTACTGTAGTATAGACTAGGGTTTTAGTTTATTAGAAATTTATAATATTATATTACTTTAATTCATTAATTTAAGAAAAAGCCCGTTACTTCTAAATACCTTCAAACTCAGCCCAAATAAAGTTGTCCCTAAGCAAATACCCACGTTCCAAACGTAATGGGCTAGGTCTCGTCAACCCAAACGAACGTCTTCAGCCTTTTTTATTTAATTTAATATTTAAATCATTTTTTAATTAATTCAATCTTACATTTAAATTCACCGGGGCCACATACGACCTATAAAAATTAAAAAAAAATTGCATTGTTTTGACGATACGGTCCAAAAAAATTAATTTCACCGAATTCCAAGACCGTTTGAAAAATGACTATTTTCTGGTCGATCTGATTTGACTAAAACTGACAAAACACATTTTCTTTTGCCGTGCTCACATATTAATTCGAAAAATTATGAAAATTGAAATCTAGAAATAATTTTACATTCCGGATCCAACAAAAGTGGTTTCGTTGAAAATGGAGGTCATTTGAAAAATGACCATTTTTAATATTAAAAAATATATATAAATTCTACAACGACTATTCTGAATTTTAAACTGGGCATAACTTTTGATTCCCGCTATGAAATTTCAATTTTTCAGATTCGTTGGAAAGATATTCTTAAACAGATTCTAATATTTTTGGTTTCACTAAAATCCGAATTATTTTGCATCTTGTATAGTCTGTCAAAGTTCAAAATCAAATTTTCAAACTACTGTGCTATTTTAAACTCCTTTAAAAATAAAAAATTTCTTTCTAACTTCGATTTAAATAAAATTTTAATTGTTATTATTTAAAATAAATTATTTTAGATATCTAAAATCCATTAAAATTTCTGAAATTAAAATTTTAAATTGGTTCCAAAATTCCAGGTTGTTACAGTTTAACTCACTCAGTTTACTTGTTTGTTGATGGATGCTATATATATATGCGTTGAACTGGACTGATTAAATTAAACGTTCATTTACTTTAATTTGAACCAATCATTATTTTTAACGATTATTTCCAAATGGGGTAACCAACCTCCTTGGTTACGTTTATAATAATATGAACGTATTAATTTATAATAAGGATGACTGGATTGCTGTGATTTATTTATTGTTGAATATTATATCGGATTATTGAATTGAAATTGAGGTAACATATTTGGATGTAGGGAGAAACATGTTGGAGGGATCCAACTGGATTCCTTAAATTTATTATTTATTTTCATATGACCATTATATGAACTGTATGACCAACCCGATTAAATGATTAAATTGTTTATGGATTGTTGAATCGTAATTCAACATTTGTTGTGATATTAACCAATGGGCAGTAATGGTTGAGTAACTGGCATCAGATGTCTTGATAATAAATTGTTGTAGAAATATGGATTTACCGTCCGGTGAATCAACAGAAATGAAGTTATAAAATTTATTTTATAACTGAGAATAGATCTTTAAATCTATTATTTTAAATTGAAGTTATTAAACAGAAAATAAATATTTATTATTTATTATTAAATTTAAAATTATTTGTTAAGTGATTTTAAAAAACAACTTCTTATGTTAATAAGAATCATAAACAGATAAGCAGAAATTTATGTAACGATTAAGTGTGGAATTAATTGTTCTAATTAACAATTAAATGAAGTTATTTAAATTAATTATATTATTAATTAATTTAAAGAAGAAATTTATTGGAATTGGTTAATGAAATAATCGGGTGTTAAGTTAACTAAGTCAATCTCCTTAATTAGGTTTGATTATTAAGTTAAAATAGTTTATTGTCAATTAATATACTGTGATAACTTAACGAATTTTAAATTTTAATAAAACTTTAAAAAGGAAATTTATTATTTATTTAGTTATACAAGAATTTAACTACTAATACATTAGTTACTAATGAAGTAAATTATTATTTTAATTAATAAGGAGTTGAATGATTATTATTTAAATGAAAATCATTTAAATAAGTAATCAGGTTCGAAATGAAATATAGTTAAGGTTTGAAAGGAATTAATGAATGGGTTATATTAAAACCCAGTTTTTTATAATAAAGTTATAAAGGAGATTTTAAGCGAGCACGATTGCCTAAGTTAAATATTTACTTAACATGTGGATTAAGTAAAAAAATTGAGATATAAAAGGGATTTATATTAAACTCGATTTTATAAACAAGCTTTATAAAGGAGATGTGAAGTCGAAGTGTTGATTTCGAATTGATGATACTTAATAATGAGATTAAGTAAATAAATGGAATTGAAACGAGATTCTCAAAGTGAAAAATGGTTGAATGAATTAGAAATAGAATAGTACGAGTTGATAACGAGTTAAGATAAGAATTGGGAACTAACTGAAGATTGGTTAAGTTGGGTGATTTTCTGAATATTAATCTGATGTTGATTTCGGTCTTCGGGGTTGATACTTATAAAATTGTTCGCTTACCAATTTACGGTCAGGGACTAATGAATGTTGAAGTAAAGATTTGATAATACAATGGGATTTCCAAAGTAACGGAAATAAAGATTTGAGAATATAATATGATTTACAGAGTAAAGGAAATAAAAGGACTCGAGAATATGTAAAATGAGATTCCAAGGTAGCAGAAAACAAAAGGAGATTTGCGTGAAAATATCACGATATGTTCAAGGTAAAAAGGAAATGATAGGTTGCCTTTAAGATTTTCATAAGACTTGGTAATTGTTTTCAAATAATGAAATATAGAGATTTTGTAATGTTGTTTTATGAGTGGGAAGTTGAAGTGATTTCCCGATTATATATAACGAGTAATGGTATGGTAAATAGTTTTAAAGAAAATCTTATGATTTAAATAAGAAGTGAAATGCTATGCTGAAATATCGAAAAGAGTTTTAAGTTGTAAATTAACCATTTGTTTAATTACTTTAATTTAAGAAGCCAAGTGATGCCGAATACTGAACCAGTAGATCTACTTTTATTTTAAGATTGAATAGTTTTTTATTTGATATTAAATAACCAACTATCAAATTTGGCTTATACGATTGTTGGTACGGAAAGACCAGGATCGAACTTATATTCGAAACCATTCCGACCGGCAAATATGAAATGTTGAAGATTTCAGATACTGATCGAGATGGAGAAATTAAAGACCGTGGATATTTATAAAACGGTAGGGTTACTTAAAATCTTGGGTTTTGCGGTCGGAGATATACTTTAATCCTATCGTGGTTGAAATCTACGAATTGCAAGGACTACTCGCTACTGATCTATAGGGTGATACCTAGGATGTGGTAGGAGGGTACCTTCGGTTCATCCTGTTCCTGGATAACTTATATGGTTGATTGTCTGACAGAGTATTTCTTATAAATCACGTACGTTGATTTTTGCGAACGTATTCTGTTAGTGGCGGAGTAGGCTGTACACCTTCTCCTAGCCTAACGACCAGAGTATTTTAGTGGACATTAATTAGTGGTTTAGCGAATCTGACAATGTGACATTCAAAGTGAATGGTGATACAATGTTCTAAAGGTAGTGTTAAACCTCAAGTCTCTTCAACTTGGAATGACAAAAATCGGGCAGGTCACATGGCTATGTGGGTAGCTCCCAAGTAGGGTGTATAATCACCTATCTAAAGAAGATCCATTTTATTCTTTAATCTATTTCGATGCCGTCCCTTATCGGGAAACGGTGGGTCGCTCCCAACTGTTAGTGTAACGATTTGAATTTCACTCGGGCCTAATCGATCACAATCGACCAAGACCGTTGAAAACCCAAATATGCTAACTCTGGGAATATAGCACATCAGAAAAAATAACAGAAGACTTTTATTACATCATAATAACATAACATCAGAGTACAAATTATATTAGAGTACATCGAATTATATTACAGCGGAAGATTAAATTACAATAATTTAATACTATGTAGCGGAAAAAAATAAATTAATACAGCGGAAGACTATCAATGCTTTGGACACAGCTTTAAGCTTCGTTCCAGAATCCTACTCAATATATCTGCAAAATAAGCTACTCGACTGCCCGTGTGGAAAAGGGGGCACCCCAGTTTGCAAAGTGAAACAAACTACAGGTTAGCCATGGGACTGGTATGAGAAATCTTACTTAACTAATCTAATAATAAGGCTAATCACAGGACCACGCCGCTAACACGGAACGGGTTTACTCCATTGGATTGCAAGTGCATAAATAAAGTAAATCGTTAAACAACACAATTCTTTTTAGAAAAATGAAACCATTATAAGACTCGAGTCCCATCACACAATGCAACGCAAACCGGAGGATAGGGTTTTACCTTATAATGGTCAAAAATGCTTAATACGATAAAAGGGATTTGATATTATTATTTGTGTATATATGTTTCAAAAACATTTCCAATCATAATGTATCAATCATAGACGACATAGCTACCATATACTATGTCGCCATACTAGGTTTACATTCAAAACCGTATGGTGTCGTATCGTAAGTTGGGTTTCCATCATGAGTCAAGGCTAGGGACAATCGCCTTATCGATTCGAGACACTCTAGCAAATGTCTCAGGATCCCCCGCAGTGAACCCTTGGATCCTGCAGGGCCGGTCCACAAATATACCTTAGTGGATTGGCAATTCCTGAACACACGTTTCCCGGTACTATTGAACCTATAAATTGGTCACTATCGACCAATACAACCGAGGCCTCATAATCCATCATCCACATAAGTAAAATGTCAGGGCTTGCAAAACCCTAATACCACTTTTAGCTAGAAAGAACGTGTACACTCCCTGCGTTCCCTTGTCCCATTTCTGACTCTTACCGGGGTGTGAGGCTCGCGAAGTTACGCTATACAAAGCTATGCTAAATAAAGCTGTGCTTTGATCATCAACCACAAGGCTCTGCTTTTCAACAAAAGCCTTGATCAGTTGCATCTTAGCGTGCCACATTGTCAATCCATATCATGCCATTGATTTTTGCCAATATATAACCTCTGAGCTCGTACGTCTCAGAGAAGGGTGTTATGCAAGAGAATAAATTCTCTACCACCAAACAGATATATATTTTTGCAGGGATCAATGTATACAACATAAAGGAATACAACGTCATACATACCATCCATTTACAAGTTCGTTCTGGGTCTGAACGAAACCGGAGACACCTTATTCCTCGTCCCATATGTCCAATATAGGAGAGAGGTTCTCGCATATCCATCGATCTCCAAGCACGTCTGTAAGATCACCACTTATTACCTTGTCTTGGGATGCCTCCCAATCAAGACATCAGTAATCATCCAAACGATGTGAAGACCTTCGGTCTTCAACCACTGTCTTCATCTTCGACTTATAATCGTCGTAGTAATTATTCAGAATGGGTTGAACCTGGTCTTTCCGAATAACTCGCGTATTTTATAATCAATAATTAAGTGCTATAACAACACATCATATGCCTCATTCCAATTCAGAACATTCTTTTAATAAAATATTCACATTATTAGGGAAAGGTTCCCATTAATTTTATCAATGATAAATTCTTTTAAATTTATTCTTTAATCCTCTTTTTAGAGATTCAATAAAACTCTAATTTGGTTTTAATATAAAAAATCATCACTTTATGATTATTCAACTTTAAGAAATTAATCTTATCTTTAACTGGTTTAAAAAACCAGTATCATTTAAAACACAGTTCATGATAAACCCAAAATCATCTTCTATTAAATATGGAATTTTCATAGAAATCAAATCAATATATAATCGATATAAATTTCCGTATCAGACTAATAATATAAATGGAATAACGACAAAGCCTTTTAAATTCCATATATAGTAATGGTCTTCTTTACAGAATCTCATCTCGATTATTATTAAATCGATTCCCATTCAATTCCAATATATTAAATTGAAAAACTTTACTTTGGAAAAATTTCCATTTAAATCTTAATAAAAGATTTGTAACTTCTAAATTATATTTTCACTATTAATTGGGTTAAAGAAAAATGTCGTTTAAAAACACAATTCACATTAAACTCAATTCACATTTTGTTTTATTCTAATTACTAAATATAATTGGGAACTCTAATAATCTTAATTAAAAGATTTGTTCTTTTCTCAACTTGGTTTAAGAATGGTGTTATTGAGGACACCATTCACGACAAACCCAAAATTCCAATTTATTTATTTAATTCCAAGTAAATATTAATTTATTGGAAAACTTCATTAAATCTTAATTTAAAGATTTATTCTAGTTAATAACCAGTTCATTTCGATAAAAATATATATATTTATTTAAAATATATTCTGAATCGGAATGCGACTCAATCAATTACCATATAACTTCAGTTATATGGATTTCATAAAATGCATGTATATAACAATAATGAGAAATAATCAATCAACAATCCATTCACATCCAGAGTGAAATTTATAACTGTGTGAGTAATAAAATAAATACATAAATAAATAAATAAATAAATAAATAATGCTCATCACAGACTGTCAACCCATCGGTTGACATACAACGGAATATTGGGACTAGTATATCATAAATGTCATCCCAATACCCGTGTGGGGTTTTCAAACAACAACAGTTTACATACATAAATCCTTGGTTAATAAATTTAACCAATTATAATTCAGTTTGAATTATTTCTACTATCGCTAACATAATCAAGATAATTTTTTACCAATGTACATTTCTCTACTTCTCTAACATGTTAATGTTGATATCAAATAAATGAACATTTTTACTTCTATAACATGTAAATGTTAATATTAAACAATGCATATTTTAATTATTCCTACTTACATTAAAAATGTAATTTTTAATGTAAAAACATTTTTATCAAACAATGATCTTTTTATTGAATCCTTTTATGCATTAAAATCAACTTTTGAATGTAAACATATTATAATCAAATTTTAAACTTTTTATATAATCATTTGTACATTAAAAATGTACTTTCCTGTGTTAACATATTTTTACCAAAGTTCAATCTTTTTAATCAACCCTTTATCACATTAAAGATGTAATTTTAATGCTAACACATTCTTATCAAAGTGTGATCTTTTTTATAAATCCTTATTACAATAAAAATGTAATTTTAATGTTAACAACTTCTTATCACTTTTGAATCTTTCTAATCCTTCTATCTTACATTGAAAATGTAATATTTTAATTTCAAACAATGATCATTTTTATGTATACAATAAAAATGGAATTTCTATTAGAAGCATATTTTTCATTTCAAATAATGGGTATTTTACATATTTTATAAATATAATAAAGATGTGATTTTTATAAGTCGAACAATTTTCATTTCAAATACGAATATTTTTAAATGATCCCTACATGTGACAAAAATGCAATTTTTATTGTTGAAATATTTTATTTCAACAAAATATAAGCCTTAACACATAATAATTCTTGTTCTTATATACCATGATAAAGGTGACATTTTCTCTAACAAGATGACATTTATATTTTAACATAACATTTTATAAAAAAATGGCTAACATTTTCTTAAAAAATAGCTAACATTTTCTAAAAAAATGGCATTTTAATTCTAACATAACATTTTCTAATAAAAATGACATTTTTAACATAACGTGACATTATCCAAATAAATGACAATTTTATTTCACATAACATAAATTATACTTTTATCGTACGTGACATTATCTAAATAAAGTGATATTTTTATCTAACATGACATTATCTAAATAAAGTGATGTTTATATCTAACATGGCATTTGTAACACCCTGAATTTTCTATGTCTATTAAAAGAACGAATTAAAAAATACATAATTTTAAATTAAGAAATAAGGGAAACGGGTTATGCCATTGCGTTCGTCTCGAAATTCTGCTTGGGATAGTGTCCAAGTTTTCATAAATCGGACTTCATATGAGGAAGTTATGGCCCTTAGAAGTTTCAGAAATTTATATAAATTAAAAACAGTTCAGTTCAAAATTCAAAATTGAAACGAAAAGCAAAGAAGTGGGCTGGGCGGGATTTCTCCCACCCCAGGCCAGGTCGACCAGGGGGTCGACCTCCCCTATACAGGTCGACCAGGGGGTTGACCTGGGGGTCGACCTACCTCCTCGGCCAGATCCAAAACTAAGATGATTCTGACTTGTTGCTGAGTCCTTTCTGACCTATTTCCAAGTCACTAGGGTATAGGTGGCAATTCTGGATAACACTATTTAGTCTGGATGGTTGTGATTGCTCCTAGAATGATCTAGCGGCTCACATAAGATTAAAATTCTATAAAAGCAACCCTAATCCTCAAACCCTAAATCGGACAAATTCATTCCAAGGAGCCACCATGCCGTCCATGATCATTCTAGCCTAGCCACCATTTCTTCTTCAATTTGAAAACAAGTTAAAAGCTACGAATCAAAACTAGCTCAGAGAATTGATAGTCTTCTTCAAGGGATTGCTTCTCAAATTCAAAAAACAGATCCCAGAAAACAAGACTTTCTTTTGTTTGTAAGTCCTATTATTATTTACATGTGAACGACTAAAAGTTATGATTTGTAATAAAATGAAAACTAGCGTTATTCCTAGTTGTAAGATAATGATGATGCTGATTCATGCCTATTCTTGTAACAATTCTATCGTATATGCTTATGAGACTATAGTGGTTATTATGTTGGTGTTAAACCAATCATGTATTATGTAATGTTTGGTGACTTATTCATGTTATGTTACATGAAAGTTGTTAGGCTATGTGGTTATTATGTTGATGTAAACCAATCATGTAAAATTGGTGACTTATTCATGTTATGTTACATGCAAGTTGTTAGGCTATGTGGTTATTATGTTGATGTAAACCAATCATGTAAAATTGATGACTTATTCATGTTATGTTACATGCAAGTTGTTAGGCTATGTGGTTATTATGTTGATGTAAACCAATCATGTAAAATTGGTGTCATATTCATGTTATGTTACATGCAAGTTGTTAGGCCAAGACATGTATTATGTTTAGTTCTACATTTAGATCTATGAAATTGGACCCAAGATAAAAGTTCATATTTACATGCCTAGTTGAACTTGTGTAATTCCATATGTTTAGGATTCAAGTTTATTGGATCCAAATTAAAAGTTCATATTTACATGCCTAGTTGAACTTGTGTAATTCTATATGCTTATGGTTTATGTTTATTGGACCCAAAATAAAAGTTTACGTTTACATGCCTAGTTGGATTTGCTTAAAGACTCATGTTAGTTGGATCCAAAAATGCAAGTTCATTATTTTATGCCACATTTACATGACATATGTTTAGTTAGATCCTTATTACTTTATGTTGTGTGAATGGTACATGCTCCCTTCTTTCCCCCTTTGTATATAAGTTAGGCTAAGTTACGAGCCTAACATTCTATGTGAATTTTGCGAACGTATGACGGAGGTAACGTTGGGAAAATCTTAAAAATTATTATTATTGGCATAATTTGGTCCATAAATAAATGAACGGTTAGTGGCATAAAAATGGTATAATTTATATACCAAAAATTTTGAATATGATTTAGAGGGTAATTGGGGCATGACTTGAATGGCAATAATTGTGGATAATTTACATATAAATTTGAAAGATAAATATGTAAATTAAGAGAAAGACGAATATGCCTAACCCAAGGTTAGATTGAGTTATGGTGTAAGACTGCCCGGAACCGCCCGACACATTCAGCAACCGTAACAATATATATCTAATGTGAGAGGTTAGTGCATCAAGCCCAAAAGAACCCGAGGTTGGATTGAGTTGCGGTGTAAGACTGCCCGGAACCGACCGGCACATCCAGCAACCGCAACAATACATATCTAATGTGAGTGGTTGGTGCTTTAATGAATGAATTAAAGCTAAGACAGGAATGGTAGGGTTAAGTTAATTAAGACATCACTTAACCAATACAGCATGTTAACTAAACTGATGGGTGGGGTTAGGTTAATTTGAGAACACTTAACCATTTTAACATGTTGATTAGGAAATCCTAGTAACGGGGACCCATTTAAGCAGTAACCCACATAGATGTATCACGGTACCTTGAACTAAGCAGGGTGGGGCACGATTACTGGGCTGATTATAAGCGGTCAAAACAACGGTGGGTGGTGCGTCAGTGTAGGTTCCGACGGAGTGCAGTCGTGCACGTACTCCGGAGTGGAAAAAGCAGGCACTGGGCATCAGTAATTATACTCTGTGCACCTTGAATTGTGTCGGGTTGCCACCATAGGACTTGATACACCCCGTGATGGGACCAGCACAGGTATCTACAATCATGCGGGGCCGAATGGCACAAGTGGTAAACGTATACGAGTAGGAGCCGATCGATAAAAAGGGGATCATTTATCTTGAACACATGGTGCTGGTAGAAACACTTGTAAGGGGGTGCAGAGAAGTAAAATGAGTGCGATAGCATATTCATCCTTATTATCTTATTTCTGGGGTGTTGACCTAGATTCAGTTTATTCCTATCATAACCCTTTTCTTGTTTACATGCTAAATAGTCACTGGACTTACCAAACTCATGTCTGACCCATTTTCTTTTGTATTCTTTTCTTCCGTTCCCCCTAGGTCCGTAGGGAGGGAGTACTTCAGCTTAGATCGGATTATTTTCAGCTTGAAGAGGTAGATGTATTCCTTGGAATCTTTTTCCTTGGGCTATGGCTTTGGATACTCTCTTATTGGGGATTTATGTTGCCTTACTGTTGTTTTAATGCTTCTTTATGTTTTAATTCAAGACAGAGATTTTGTTGTAATAATTTGAAAGTTGGTTTGAGATAGTTGTTGTAATGTTTTAATGGAATCACGTACTTTTGAAATAAATTTAGTTTTTCCACTGTTTATATGTTTGTCTTGTAAATTATCTGTATCAATTACCTATAATGCTCTACAGAAGTTAAGGCATTCCCCTTTTGAGTGACCTTAACGGAGGTGGTGTGTTTCACTTGGTATCAGAGCTGATGGTTGCCAGATCAAATAATTTTTTTGGAAATTAATTTTCAAAAAGAAGTTCGTATAAGCATTTTCAAGAAAAAATTGTTGTTTTAAAAAGGCATAATTTCCCCTAAATCCATATGCACTATCTTCCTATCCTTTGTTTCGAATCTTTTCTTTTTCGTTTCAGCATGTCTGAGGATCTTAACCTTCCAAAGGGTGTACCGGTACCTGGCTGGTTCAGAAGGTACCCAGAGGATAGGGCTAATGATGCAGGCTCAACAGATGTTACTTCTCCCCCAGTCACAGCTGTTCCTCCTCCTCCTCCTCCCCACCATCGTGCAAATGCTTTCTCTAAGATATGTAGGGATTTTCGAGCCATGGGTGGAAAGAACTTTAATGGGACCGAGTCATTTGTAGAAGCAAGGAACTGGCTCAAAGAAACCAAGGACTTGTTTGCCATCTTCGAAGTGGACGATAGGCAGAAAATACAGTTGGCCGTGTGGTTGCTAAAAGACGAGGCCTCTTATTGGAGGGAAGTTACTAATGCTGAGAGACCAGTTGAAACTTGGGAGGATTTCAGAATGAGGTTTGAAATGAAATTCCTCTCACAAATGAACGTAGCCTATAGATGGAGAATTCTTAGCTCTCAAACAGGGAAGTATGTCGGTCAAGGAATACGTCAACCAATTCAACCAGCTAGCTAGATTCGGACTGGGATTAGTGAACACTCCCAATAAGAAGGCTCTCCATTTTGTTAAAGGGTTGAATGAGCCACTGCACAGCCTAGCTATGTCCCGTATACCTATGGGGGCAACTTATGAGAGACTGGTGGACATAGCACTACTACAAGAGGAAGACAAGGATGGCAAGAAAGAGGCAAAGGTGGAAGTACCTCAAAATAAGAAAGTGGAGGGATCCCAGAAATAAGAAGACAAACTCAAAGAAGGGCAGGAAGAACAACAAGCCTCATGACAAGAGGAAGTGTAATTTTTGTGGCATTCCTGGACATCTGATTAAGGACTGCAGAAAGAAAAAGAGGAAGATGGGTGGTTGTTTTCACTGTGGCGAGACAGGACACATGGCTAAGGACTGCCCAAGAAAGCAAAGGCAAGGGCAGAGGACTGGATCTACTTTTGGAGGGCAGGTTCACGCTCTCATGGCACCTCCGCAAGAACGAGGTAGAAATATTTCTATTGAGAGTTTAGTTTATCTTTTTGATCATACTGTTCGTACACTCTTTGATTCTGGCGCATCGCACTCTTTTATATCCACTGCTTTAGTCGAACCTCTGCACCTAGACACCAGTATAGTAGAGGATCCCTAGGTTGTTTCAAATCCAGTTGGGGGCTCGGCCTATTTGTCTATGATTTGTTTGGATTTGGAAATTTCTATACTAAGCGTTGGGTTTAGATGTAATGCCTATTTTTTGGGCTTCACGGGCTATTGGTTGATTCTAGGCATGGATTGGTTATCCAGTAATGGTGCCATCCTCGATTGTGAAAACAGAGTGGTTAGACTTATGACTCGCCTCGGTAACACTCTCGAAATCTCTTGCAATCCCATACACTCTGTTATGCTTAGCTACCTAGAATCTCTTGATGCGTCTGTTGAAAACTTGCAGTTTGTTAGAGTAGTCCGTGAATACTCAGATGTATTCGAAGAGGTGAAGGGCTTACCTCCAAAGCGGGAGATAGACTTCCGCATATACCTTGTTGATAATGCAAAATCCATAACTATACCCATTAGACAAATCGCTCTAAGGGAGAGAAAAGAAATCAGCAAGCAAGTCAAAGAGCTGCTTGAAAAAGGGTTTATAAGGCGGAGTATTTCTAAATGGGGTGCTCCAGTAGTATTCGCAACCAAAGCTGATGGTTCACTTCGCCTATGCGTTGATTATAGGGAGCTAAACAAGATGACCAAGAAGAATAGACACCCACTTCCAAGAATAGATGACTTGTTTGATCAGCTTGTAGGTGCGTCGGTTTTCTCCCAACTAGATCTGGCTACGGGGTTTCATCAGCTAAGAGTGGCTGAAGACAGCATTGATAAGACCGCGTTCAGAACCTCAGATGGTTTCTTCGAATGGCTTGTCATGCCTTTCAGCTTGACAAACGCACCCGCTTACTTCGTTGACTTGATGAGCAGGGTATTCAGGGAGTTCCTTAATGAGTTTGTGTTTGTCTTCGTAAACGACATATTGATTTTCTCGAAGAATGAAGAAGAGCATGCTTTGCATTTAAGGGAAGTCATGGATACTCTTCGTGCACATCAGCTAAAAGCCAAATTCTCCAAATGCCATTTCTGGAGAGAAGAAGTGAGGTTTCTTAGACATGTGGTGTCCAAAGAGAGGATAGTTGTGGACCCCGCAAAAGTATTTGCAGTGCAAGATTGGAAGGTTCCACGGAATGCAACCGAAGTCCGAAGCTTTCTCGGGCTAGCGGGTTTTTACCGGAAGTTCATTAAAGACTTTGCGAAAATCTCAGCCCCACTCACAAGATTGACAAAGAAGAACCTAACTTTCGCTTGGGATTTGGATTGCGATATTGCTTTCCAACATTTGAAAAGGGCTCTAATAATAGCCCCAGTTCTAACATTGCCTGATGGGAGCAAAATGTTTACCGTATACACAGATGCATGCGGTACAGGATTAGGCGCTGTCTTGATGCAAGAAGGCAAGGTAGTTTGTTATGGGGGAAGACAATTGAAGGTATATGAGAAGAACTACCCAACTCATAATTTGGAGCTAGCTGCCATTGTTTTCGCTCTTAAGCCATGGCGTCATTATCTACTAGGAGAAAGGTTTGAATTGTTTACTGACCATAAATCGTTAAAGTACCTTTTCTCACAGAAAGATCTTAACTTAAGACAACAAAGGTGGATGGAATTTCTGGCCTCATATGATTTTGAGATTTCCTATACCCCTGGCAAGGGCAATGTAGTAGCAGACACCTTGAGTAGAAAGAAGCTGACCTTAAGTCCTCTCTTTGTAGAAAGGCAAAGCTAGGAGTACATAGCAAACTTTAACTTTAGACCCTCCTCTGAAATTGTACCTAGTCTGTTACCATCGCTAGAGGTGCGGCCTACTCTTTCAGACTCAATAAGAACTGTGCAACGTGAGGATCCTTAGCTTGTCAATATGATGGATAAGCTAATTAGGGGTGAGACTTCTAATCACCTCAATAGATACTACATCGATGATAAGGGTTGGTTGAGACGGGATGGAACACTATGCGTCCCACAAGCAAGGGATTTGGTGAAGACGGTTCTCGAAGAAGCACACCATTCTAAGTTGACCATACATCCAGGCGGAGACAAGATGTATAAAGACATAAAAAGGGTTTTCTTTTGGAATGGCATGAAGAGGGATGTAGATGAGTTCGTCGCTAAGTGCTTGATATGCCAGCAAGTCAAAGCGGAGCAGAAGAAGCCTAGCGGTCTGCTCCATCCTCTAGAGGTCCCATAGTGGAAATGGGATAGCATTTCGATGGACTTTGTGGATGGTTTGCCTAGGTCAAGAAGGGGCAATACCAGTATTTGGGTAATAGTGGACAGGCTCACTAAAAGCGCTCACTTTATACCTGTTAAGAGTAGAAGGACTGCCTCGTCCTTAGCATCCATTTATCTTAAAGAGATAGTTCGACTCCATGGGATACCCTCCAGCATAGTGAGTGGTCGAGATCCTATCTTTACAAGCGAGTTTTGGAAGAGTTTGCAGGCACATAATTATGCTTAAGCACGGCCTATCACCCCCAAACCGATAGTTAGATGGAAAGGGTAAACAGAGTGTTGGAAGACCTCTTGAGATTGTGCATTCTCAACTTTGGAGGAACATGGGAAGATCATCTTCCTTTGGTGGAATTTTCTTACAACAATAGCTAACAAGCCACGATAGGCATGACATCCTTTGAAGCTTTATATGGAAGACCATGCCGATCTCCAACTTGTTGGTGGGAGTCTACAGACAAGCTCATACTTGGGCCAAACATGATTAGAGAAACCTCAGAAAAGGTGGACTTGATAAAAAGACGGATGAAAGCTGCACAAGATAGACAGAAGTCCTACGCAGACAAAAGAAGGACCGACCTTGAGTTTGAGGTTGGAGATAGGGTGTTCCTTAAAGTATCTTCTTTGAGGAATGTCATTCGCTTTGGGTCCGTAGGAAAGCTAGCACCAAGATATGTAGGACCATTTCCTATCATTGAAAGGATTGGGACGATGGCTTACAGAGTAGAACTACCTGAAAGACTGGCTGGAGTTCATAATGTTTTTCATGTTTATCAACTACGAAAGTGCTTACATGAGTCCACGGAAGTTGTGGAGCCAAGTATACTAGAGGAAGTAGAAGTGGAACGAGAAGCGACTGTGAGAAGAGTTCCAACTCGTATCTTGGGTACGGAAGTCAAAAAGCAATGCAACTGAGAATTTAAGCTTGTTAAAGTTCAATGGAGTGACGTTGAGGAAGACACGACTTGGGAAACTGAGAGAAAAATACGCGCAGCCTACACTTTCTTTTTGAGGGTACCTCCTTGATCTCTTTTCCATAAGTTTATTCATGCTTATATCTATCTTTTAAGTATATCTCCTTAGCCCTATTCTTTAACCTTAGGTAGAAACTAATGGATGTAAACATGTATTTGAAACATGTTATGATTGATGGTTGCGAGTGGTTGCAAGTGGTTGCTAGTGGTTGCTCGTGGATGCATATACACACACATTAGGTACTAGATCGGCTCAGTCACTTTCATATTGCATATGCATATATGTATTTGTATATGGATTGGAACTTGATGTGTTATCATATGGACGTTGCATTTGTATGAATGATTGAGCACTCATGTAGAAAGTATGATTAGGAATAATTGCATGCATAATGGACTCATGGCACTGACAAAATTTGCATTAAGGAGGTCAACTGAATCAGTAGACCACCTGATTTTGCATTAGATAAGGGCATGTACACACACTATGAATATGATCATGAAAGCATTAGAAGTCTTTTAAGGACAATGGACGCCTGTGTTTGATGGTTGAGTAGATGGACGATTGGATGGTAGGATATACATTCTTCTTGACTTGAAGATTTCGAGGACGAAATCCTTTAAGGAGGGGAGAATGCAACACCCTGAATTTTCTGTGTCTATTAAAAGAACAAATTAAAGAATACTTAATTTTAAAGTGAGAATTAAGGTAAATGGGTTACGCCATTGCGTTTGTCTCGAAATTTTGCTTGGAATAGATTCTAAGTTTTCGTAAATCGGACTTCGTATGAGGAAGTTATGGCCCTCAAAAGTTTCAGAAATTTATATAAATTAAAAACTGTTCAGTTAAAAACTCCAAATTCAAACGAAAAGCAAAGAAGCGGGCTGGGCGGGATTTCTCCCGCCCCAGGCCTGGTCGACCAGGGGGTCGACCTCCCCTATACAGGTCGACCAAGGGGTCGACCTGGGGGTCGACCTACCCCCTCGTCCAGATCCAAAACTGAGATGATTCTGACTTGTTGCTGAGTCCTTTCTGACCTATTGCTGAGTCACTAAGGCATGGATGGCAATTCTGGATAACTCTATCTAGTCTGGACGGTTGTGATTGCTCCTAGAATGATCTAATGGCTCACATAAGATTAAACTTCTACAAAAGAAACCCTAATCCTCAAACCTTAAATCACACAAATTCATTCCAAGGAGCCACCATGTTGTCCATGATCGTTCTAGCCTAGCCACCATTTCTTCTTCAATTTGAAAACAAGTTAAAAGCTACAAATCAAAACTAACTTAGAGAATTGATAGTCTTTTTCAAGGGATTGCTTTTCAAATTCAGAAAATAAATCCCCGAAAAAAAAGCCTTTCTTTTGTTTGTAAGTCCTGTTATTATTTAGATGTGAACGATTAAAAGTTATGATTTGTAATAAAATGAAAAGTAGCATTATTCCTAGTTGTAAGATAATGATGATGCTGATTCATGCCTATTCTTGTAATGATTCTATCGTATATGCTTATGAGACTATAGTGGTTACTATGTTGGTGTTAAACCAATTATGTATTATGTAAAGTTTGGTGACTTATTCATGTTATGTTACATGCAAGTTGTTAGGCTATGTGGTTATTATGTTGATGTAAACCAATCATGTAAAATTGGTGACTTATTCATGTTATGTTACATGCAAGTTGTTAGGCTATGTGGTTATTATGTTGATGTAAACCAATCATGTAAAATTAGTGACTTATTCATGTTATGTTACATGCAAGTTGTTAGGCCAAGACATGTATTATGTTTAGATCTACATTTAGATATATGAAAATTGGACCCAAGATAAAAGTTCATATTTACATGCCTAGTTGAACTTGTGTAATTCCATATGTTTAAGATTCATGTTTATTGGATCCAAATTAAAAGTCATATTTACATGCCTAGTTGAACTTGTGTAATTATATATGCTTAAGGTTTATGTTTATTGGACCCAAAATAAAAGTTTAATGCCTAGTTGGATTTGGGTAATTTCATATGCTTAAATACTCATGTTAGTTGGATCTAAAAACGCAAGTTCATTATTTTATGCCACATTTACATGACACATGTTTAGTTAGATCCTTATTATTTTATGTTGTGTGAATGGTACATGCTCCCTTCTTTCCCCTTTTGTATATAAGTTAGGCTAAGTTATGAGCCTAACATTCTATGTGAATTTCCGAACGTATGACGGGGGTAACATTGAGAAAACCTTGAAAATTATTATTATTGGCATAATTTGGTCCATAAATAAATGAATGGTTAGTGGCATAAAAATGATATAATTTATATACCAAAATTTTTGAATATGATTTAGAGGGTAATTGGGGCATGACTTGAATGGCAATAACTGTGGATAATTTACATATAAATTTGAAAGATAAATATGTAAATTAAGAAAAAGTTGAATATGCCTAACCCGAGGTTAGATTGAGTTACAGTGTAAGACTGCCCGGAACCGCCCGGCACATCCAGCAAACATAATAATATATATCTAATGTGAGAGGTTAGTGCATCAAGCCCAAAAGAACCCGAGGTTAGATTGAGTTGCAGTGTAAGACTGCCCGGAACTGACCGACACATCCAGCAACCGCAACAATACATATCTAATGTGAGTGGTTGGTGGTTTAATGAATGAATTAAAGCTAAGACAGGAATGGTAGGGTTAAGTTAATTAAGGTAACACTTAACCAATACAACATGTTAACTAAACTGATGGGTGTGGTTAGGTTTATTTGAGAACACTTAAACCATTTTAACATGTTGATTAGGAAACCCTAGTAACGAGGACCCATTTCAGCAGTAACCCATATAGATGTATCACGGTACCCTGAACTAGGCAGGGTGGGGCACGATTACTGGGCTGATTATAAGCGGTCAAAACAACGACGGGTGGTGGGTCCGTGTAGGTTCCGACGGAGTGCAGTCGTGCATGTACTCCGGAGTGGAAAAAGCAGGCACTGGGCATCAGTAGTTATA
The DNA here is from genome assembly GCA_030737875.1 of Allium sativum. Taxonomy (NCBI): domain Eukaryota; kingdom Viridiplantae; phylum Streptophyta; class Magnoliopsida; order Asparagales; family Amaryllidaceae; genus Allium; species Allium sativum. The sequence continues at coordinate 758,280,052 of CM060922.1, read as the reverse complement.
ATCTGTGCACCTTGAATTGTGTTGGGTTGCAACCATAAGACTTGACACACCCCATGGTGGGACCAGCACAGATATCTACAATCATGCGGGGCCGAATGACACAAGTGGTAAACGTATACGAGTAGGAGCTGATCTATAAAAAGGGATCATTTATCTTGAACACATGGTGCTGGTAGAAACACTTGTAAGGGGGTGCAGAGAAGTAAAATGAGTGCGATAGCATATTCAGCCTTATTATCTTATTTCTAGGGTGTTGACCTATATTCAGTTTATTCCTGTCATAACCCTTTTCTTGTTTACATGCTAAATAGTCACTGGACTTACCAGAGCCATGTTTGACCCATTTTCTTTCGTCTTCTTTTCTTTCGTTCCCTCTAGGTCCGCAAGGAGGGAATACTTCAGCTTAGATCGGATCATTTCCAGCTTGAAGAGAGTAGATGTATTGCTTGGAATATTTTTCCTTGGGCTATGGCTTTGGATACTCTCTTATTGGGGATTTATGCTGCCTTACTGTTGTTCTAACGCTTCTTTATATTTTAATTCAAGACAGAGATTTTGTTGTAATAACTTGAAAGTTGGTTTGAGACAGTTGTTGTAATGTTTTAACTGAATCACGTACTTATGAAATAAATTTAGTTTTTCCTCTGTTTATATGTCTGTCTTGTAAATTATCTGTATCTATTACCTTTAATGCTCTACCGAAGTTAAGGCATTCCCTTTGTGAGTGACCTTAACGGAGGCGGGGTGTTTCCGCATTATCTAAAAATGAAATTTTTATTTACAAAATATGATTCTAACTACATGACATATTTATTTACCAAATATGTTTTCTACATAAAGGACATATTCATTTATACAATACGTTTTCTACATAAATGACCCATTTATACCCTAACATAAATGACAAATTAATTCCCTAACATAAATAACAAGTTAATTCACTAAGATAAATGACATTTATCTAAAATGACATTTATCTAAAATGACATTTTTATAACAAAAATGTTATTTTTAATCTAACATGACAATTTATCTAAAATGATAATTTTATTACAAAAATGTTATTTTTAATCTAATATAACATTTTTAACAAAAATGTTATTTTTATTCTAATGTAACATTTCTAACAAAAATGTTATTTTTATTCTAATCTAATAAAATTGATATTTTAATTCTAACATAGCATGATTTTACAAAAATGACATATTTAAATAACATGACATGATTTTACAAAAAATGACATGTTTTTAATGATCACCATATGTAATAAAAATGTTATCTTTATTATTTAACCAAACATGTAGTAACATGTTATTCTTTTTATTTTGCTCTAACATATTAAAAATGTCTTTAAAAATAGCAAAACATGTAATAACATGTTTTTCTTTTTATTCTGCACTAACATATTAAAAATTCCTTTTTAAATAGCAAAACATGTAATAACATGTTTTTATTTTATTTCTAATCTAACATAAGAAAATGACTTTTTAATGCCAAACATGTATTAACATGTTTTTATTTTATTTCTAATATAACATAAGAAAATGACTTTTTAACGCCAAACATGTATTAACATGTTTTTATTTTATTTCTAATCTAATATAAGAAAATGATTTTTTAATGCCAAACATGTATTAATATGTTTTTATTTTATTTCTAATCTAACATAAGAAAATGACTTTTTAGCGCCAAACATGTATTAACATGTTTTTATTATATTTCTAATCTAACATAAGAAAATGACTTTTTAATGCCAAACATGTATTAACATGTTTTTATTTTATTTCTAATCTAACATAAGAAAATGACTTTTTAATGTCAAACATGTATTAACATGTTTTTATTATATTTCTAATCTAACATAAGAAAATGACTTTTTAATGCCAAACATGTTTTAACATGTTTTTATTATATTATATAAAATAAAAATATGGTTTTTATTGTAAGCATACATTTTGACAAACATGAACATACACAATTCAATTCAGTTGTTCAACGTAATCACGAACAAATAACTACAATTTTATACAACACCAACATGAATTCTATATAGTATAAATATAAATTTCACATCACGATTAATAATTAAATTTATTTAAAAATAGAGATCTCACATCAATTTTTTTCAGAATTTCCAACGTGCTTTGTTTCAGCTCTAGTAAGTTCCATATTGCAGATCTCATCGTCGTGATTCCAACGCATTTCGTTTCGTCCGATTCCGACCTCGTATGAGAGAGATACGACGTTACGAACATTGGTTATATTAATTATATAATTAATTAATTAAAAATTAAAATCCCTTAACCTTTCTTCTCAAAACCCGTCGTTATCTTTTTAAAACCGCTCAACCCAAAACTGTCGTTCCTCATTCCAAATCGCACCCTGATTGAGGCCGTCTTCAATGATCTTGACCGTTGACTAGAGAGGTGTGACGACCCAAACTTCCCCGTTAAGAAAAGCATGGATTACTTTGAGAACAATACACAACAGAACACAAACTGAAGAACATTTTATAGCTGATTACAACAATTACATCAGAGTACAAGAATATAACAGAGTATGAATACTTATTACACAAATAGAAATACAATAATATCAGAGTTTTAAATTACATTTAAATAACAGTGGAAAATAATACAAATATACAACCGAAAGGAATACACGGATACAGAGCTTTCCGAATATCACTTCAGCTGTAAACCAGGATCCTGTAAATATATCTGCAAAGAGCTACTCGACTGCCCGTGTGGAAAATATGGGCACCCGAGTTTGCTAGTGAAACAAACTACAGGTCAGTCACGGGACTGGTATGAGAAATCTTAACTAATCTACTAATCTAATAATAAGGCGAATCACAGGACCACGCCGCTAACGCGGAACGGGTTTACTCCATTGGATTTGCCAGTGCATAAAATAAAGTAAAACGTTAAACAACGCAATGCTTTTTAGAAAAAATGAAACCATTATAAGACCCAAGTCCCATCACACAATGCAACGCAAACCGGAGGATAGGGTTTTACCTTATAATGGTCAAAATATGCTTGATACGATAAAACGGATTTAATATTAGTGAGTATATGTTTTTAAAAACAATTTCAATCATAATATATCAATCATAGATGGCATGAGTACCATATATCATGTCACCATACTAGTTCTACAATCAAAACCGCAAGGTCGTATTGGAAATTGGATTTCCATCATGAGTCGAGGCTAGGGGCCAGCTCCTCTCCGATTCGAGACACTCTAGCAAATGCCTCAGGATCACACCTATGGGCAACCCTTGGATATTCAGGGTCGGTCCCTGCCTATCGGCAGTGGATTTGTTATGCCTGAACACACGATTCCCGGTCTCTTTGGACCTATAGTATGACCACTAACGGCCTATAAAATCCGAGGCGCCTCAAAATCCATCATCCACATAAGTAAAATGCCAGCTATTTTAAGCACGGGCACTACTCCTAGCTAGAAAGAAACGTGTGCACTCCCTGCAGTCCTACTCCCGTTTTTGACTCATACCGGGGTGTGAGGCTCGCGAAGTCACGCTATACACAAAGCTATAAAGTAATAGGCTATACTTTGATCATCCCACAAGGCCCTGCTTTTCAACAAAAGCCTTGATCAATTGCATCTTGGCGTGCCACATTGACAATTCACGCCATGCGATCAATCACTGTTAATATATACCGGGGTGTTAAGCAGATAATAAATTCTCCACCACCAATCAGATATACATTAATAAAAATCAATTTAATTCACGTGGAACGAAATCCAACGTCAGACACGCATCCATTTACAAGTCCGTTATGGGTCTGAACGAAACCGGAGACACCTGAGAGGTCCTCGCATATCCGGACAATCAACAATACGTCTGGACGGCTACCACTGAAGCCCTTTCAAGGTAGCTACTCCCATCATGGGTCTCAGTAGCAACACATCCAGTCGATGTGAAGATTGTCGGTCTTCAACCACCGTCTTCATCTTCGGCTCTTCATCGTCGTAGTAATTATTCGGAATGGGTTAGACCCGGTCTTTCCGAATAACTCGCGTATTTTATAATAAAAATCAAGTACTATAAAAGCACATCCAACGTCTCATTCCAATTCAGAATATTTCTTCTAATAAGATATTTGCATTATTCTATCAAAGATAAATTCTTTAAACTACCTTTAAATCTTTTCTTTAAAGATTTATCAAAACTCCAATTTGGTTTTAAATACCAAAAATTATTATTCAATGATTATTTAAATTTAAGAAATTAATCTTACCTTTAACTGGGTTGAAGAACTAACGTCATTTAAAACATATTTCACGGTAGACCCAAATCGATTTCCATAAAATATGGAATCTTCAAAGAAATCAAATCAATATATAATCGTTATAAATTTCTGTATCCGACCAATAATATAAATGGAATAACGGCAAAGCCTCTTAAATTACATATGTAGTATCGGTCTTCTTTTACAGAAGCTTATCTCGGTTATTATTAATTCGAATTCCATCCAATCCTAATTTAATAAATTAAATTGGAAAACTTTACTTTTGGAAAATTGCCATTTTAATCTTAAATAAAGATTTATAAATTCCAAATCATAATTTCACTGTCAGTTGGGTTAAAGAACAAATGTCGCTTAAAAACACAGTTCACAATAAACCCAACTCACACTTCATATTTTTTCAATTATTAAATATAATTGAAAACTTTAATAATCTAAATAAAAGATTATTCCTTTCATACGGGGTTTAAGAACAGTGTTATTTAAGACACTATTCACGACAAACCCAAGATCCAATTCATTTAATTTATCTTCAATTAAATATTAACAAATTGGAGAACTACATTAAATCTAAATTTAATGATTTATTCTAGTTAATACTAGTTCATTTCAATAAAAAAAAATTCTAAAATATATTCTTTTTCTAAAATATTCTTTTTCTAAGATATTTTCTTTAAATATTCTTTTTCTAAGATATTTTCTTTATTGGAATGTGACTCAATCAACAACCATATATTGCATGTAATCAATAATCATAATAAAATAATTATCAAGCATCCAAATAACACGCAAAGTGGATTCTACACTAAATATTAGGACTAGTGTAGATCAAATATCATCCCAACACCCGTGTGGGGTTTCATCCAACAATCAAATAATAAATTATTTGTGCACTTGGGCGATGTGTAAAAATTATTGACCCAATCACAAAAACAAGTCGGATGACTTATAAATGGAAGTGTAATATTAAATTTGGATATCATTAATATATTGGATACATCAAACTTCTCAACATTACATGCATACATTACAAGGTATCACTAAGGTCATATTTAAACATGTGATCTTTTTATTGTGACTAATCGATAATAAAAATATTAACTTTCATATCTTTCGGGGTAATCCCTTTAAATAACCAAAAATGTAGATTTTGGTGTAATCCTTCTAAATAACCAAAATATAGATTTAAGTGTAATCCTTTTAAATAACCAAAATGTAGATTTTAGTGTAATCCTTTTAAATAACCAAAAATGTAGATTTTGGCTTCATTCATTTTTAAATGACAAAAATGAATGTTTTTGTTTCATTCCTTATAAATGACAAATGTGTATTTCTACTTCATACTTTTTAATGGGACACGAATGTCCATTACTAATTCATTCTTTTAATGTATAAAAATATACATTTTTAACTCATCCTTTTTAATGTATGCAAATATACATTTTTAACTCATAACTTCCAATGTGTGAAATTATACATTTTTAACTCATAACTTCTGATGTATGAAATTATACATTTTTAACTCATAACTTCTAATGTATGAAATTATACATTTTTAATCATAACTTCTAATGTACGAAATTATACATTTTTACTCATGAATTCTAATGTATGAAACTATACATTTTTAACTCATAACTTCTAAGGTATGAAATTATACATTTTTACTCATAACTTCTAATGTATGAAATTATACATTTTTAACTCATAAATTCTAATGTATGAAATTATACATTTTTAACTCATAAATTCTAATGTATGAAATTATACATTTTTAACTCATAACTTCTAATGTATGAAATTATACATTTTTACTCATAACTTCTAATGTATGAAATTATACATTTTTAACTCATAACTTCTAATGTATGAAATTATACATTTTTAACTCATCCTTTTTAATGTACAAAAATATCCTTTTTATTTCATTCATGTCAAAGTGACAAAAATGTCCTTTTAATTTCCTTTATTTCAAAGCGACAAAAATGTCCTTTTTAATTTCCTTCATTTCAAAGTGACAAAAATATGTTATTCTTTTCACTAATCATATTTTGATAAAAATATGTTATTCTATTCACTAATCATATTTTGATAAAAATATGTTAATTTTGTTTTCATTCTTTTACAGTAAACACAAATGTTAATTTTCCTTTTATAATCATGTTTTGACAAATCCTTTTAATGTAGACAAAAATGCATATTTTTGTTTTAATCTCTTTTCTTATGCACAAAAATGTTTATTCCTAATTTAATCTTTTAATGACACAAAAATGTTCATTTCTAATTTAATCTTTTTAATGACACAAAAATGTTCATTTCTAATTTAATCTTTTTAATGACACAAAAATGTTCATTTCTAATTCATTCCTTCTAAAGGGACCAAAATTGATAATTTTGTCTAACCTTTCTTTTGTAAACAGAATAATGGATTTTGTCTAATCTTTTTAATGTAAACAAAATAATGCATTTTGTCTAATCTTTTTTAATGTAAACCAAATAATGAATTTTGTCTAATCTTTTTAATGTAAACCAAAATAATGAATTTTGTCTAATCTTTTTAATGTAAAACAAAATAATGAATTTTATCTAATCTTTTTAATGTAAACCAAAATAATGAATTTTGTCTAATCTTTTTAATGTAAATAAATATATCCTTTTTCTAATTTAACACAAAGGTAACAAATCTTAATCCAATACACATTTTATAACAAATTGTTATTTTATGACTAATGTAACATTTCTTAACAAAAAAAAATGTTATTTTGTTCTTTATAATCTAATTAACAAAAATGTTAATCTTGTTCTTTATAATCTAATTAACAAAAATGTATATTTTTCTTGTTAATTTAAATTTAACCAACGATGTCATTTTATTCCACTAATCACGATTTAATCAAAAAAAAATGTGATTTCTTTCACTAATCAAAATATTTTAACCAAGATTTTTGACAAAAATGACTATTCTTGTTTTATATAAAATGACAACAGAAATGATAATATTATTTGAATCTAACTTTACAATTAATATTAGTGTTAATTCCAACAACCTAAAAACAATGATAATTCAGTTTGAATAACAAACACGATACACACATTCATTCAGCGATTCATCGCAATACAACAAATCAACATTTCAACAAAAATATATACAAGACACCACATGCATTTTATATAAAATGAATATAAATTTCATAATAAAATGAATAATTAATTTTTTTATTTAAAAACAGAAATCTCACATTGCTTTTAATTCAGATCTGAATTTTCCTGAATTTTCAACATGCTCGGTTTCAACTCCAGTCAGCTTCATAATGTAGATCAGATCCATACGAGTCCAACGCTTCTGACGGTTCGAAAAACGGACCTCGTATGGAGAAGATATTGAATTTTAAACATTGGATAATTAAATTAAATTAATAAATTAAATAATATTAACCTTCTCCTACATCACAAAGCCGTTCCCGTTAAAACCCATTTTCCTCGATCCCTGAAATCGCCGCCGCATGTCAGAGCACCCCACCGGACCCCGATCCAAAGCCGCCCCCGTGACCAGCACCTAAAGTCGCGTCGCCGCCCTCCATATCGCCGAACTCGGTGGGCCCTGCTCCTCGAAAACCGTGCCCGAACGGCTACTGTTTGGCCTCGAAATTCGCGAAAAATACCATCTGAAACTCGATCTTGTCCGTATCGATTTAGAGGTCTTGGAATTTCCTTCGATTCGGTATATAGTTTGCTGATTATCGTTTTCTGGATTTAGAGAAATTAGTGATTGAATTTGGAGTGATTTCGGCCTTCGAAAATAAACATACGGCGGCCACCATTTTTCTAGGGTTTTATTTTATTTTTAATATGTTAATCTCGAAATTCGTGCTTAAAAGGTGAAATTTCGGACTGTCTCCAAATCTGGCCTGCTTACTGTCGTTCTTAAGGTTTTAATGCCTTCTGAACGCGATAGGCTATGCCCCGTGGTCCAATTCTGAAGTCTGTTGCGTGTTTTATTAAAATTACAGTATTAAATTAATAATTTGATTTCCACCGTACATTTAAATACGCTGGGGCCACAAATTAATTTCAAAATTTCCCGAAAAATTTATTTAGCTATGTTTTGACGCTGCAGACCTAGGAAAATTAATTTCATTCAATTCTGAGCCTATTTGAAAAATGGCCTTTTCCAAGGCGTATATATTAAATATTAAAAATACCTTTTTAAACAAATAATTTCTGAAGCTTGAAATATATAAGTGTTTACTATTTTTCAATGCAGAAACGTCATTCTGAACTCAATGGAAGTGGCTTCGAGTTCAGATTCCTTTGTATTCAAAAAGTAGTGTTTTTGACCTTTATATATTATATATATAAATTTCATAGCGACCTTTCTAAATATTAATTTTGGCATAACTTTTGATTTTTAAAACGAAATTCCAATTTTTCAGATTCGTTAGAAAGATATGGTTAAACAGATTTAAATATTTCTTGTTCCGCTCAATTCTGATTTAAAATGAATCCTGTGCATTCAGTCAAAGTTCAAATTCAAAATTTCAAACTGCAGCGCTGTTTTATACTCCTTTTATAATTAAATTAAATTTATCTGTTTTAAAATAAATTCTTAGTCGTTCTTATTTAAAATAGATTATTTTAAATATTCCATTAAAATTTCTAAAATAAAAATTTTAAATTGGCCCCAAAATTCCGGGTTGTTACAAGAGGTCTCGTGGTGCTCTCCAATATTGGCTTTATACTTTTCATGAATTATGTGATGGATTAGAAGAAATTGATGAAGGAAATTTGAAGAAGAGTGGCCATTGAAGGATAGGGTGGCAGTGGCTGATATGAATTAGGGTTTGATTATTCTAGGGTATTTATAAATAAATTAATTATTTACTTCTTTAATCCAGAAAAGGCCGCTAACCATATATCGCACGTTACAAAAGAATTAAATTAATTAATAGGGATGAGGTGTTAATCTATGTGAGATAAAGGTCATTATATAATAACAATATATTAAATAATATTTAATTTAATAATTGTCTATCTTATCCTTTTTTCTCTTTTTTTTATCTTGTATTTATAAAAGATATATAGTATGGCATATATGTATATGAGAAGAAGAGAGAGAACATAAAGAATTAAAGGATATGAATGAAACGCATGTGGCAATTATTATTATCATTGTCATTATTATTATTATTTTCCTTTTTTATTTTCCTTGCAATGAATGACATGCCTCATTGAATATGATTTCAAATTTTATTTCTTTTATGAAAGAGGCGAATTTCCTTTTTTTGTGATTTTATATTTCACTAATATGCTAACAGCGACGCTTTTGTCTAACAAAATATATTTTTAACTAACTAATGAATATTTCATTTCATGACCATTTTATATGTCGCATTTATGTATGTTCATATATTGTGTATGTATATTTTCATACAACGCCTATACATATTTTCATATAATGTATATATATATTTGGTTATATACTTTATTTTATTCCTCATTGAGTCTCTACATATGTAGTAGGCTACAAGTGAATAAATTAGTTGACTAGACATGTTGTAATAACCTGGAAAATCAGCACGAATTTAAAAATTTTATTTTGGCAATTTTAATGAATTTTGAACATTTAAAATGATTTATTTTAAATAATTACGACGAGAAATTTATTTTGAATAGAATTAGAATGTATATATTTATTTGAATCGACGTTAGAATATAAATATTTATTTTAATTATAAAAGGAACTGGAAATGGCGTGGTAGTTTGAAAATTCGATTTCAAACTTCAAACGAATGTACAGGATTCAAAATAAACCGGATTTTATTGAAACAAAAAATATTAGAATCTATTTGAAAATATCATTCCAACAAATCTAAAAAATCAAAATTTCATAGCGGGAATAAAAAGTTGTGCCCAGTTGAAAATTTAGAATAATCGCTATGAAATTTTAGCCCTTTAAAAAAAATGGAAATTTCGCATACGACCTCCGTTTTCGACGAAACCACTTTTGTTGGATTCGGGGTCAAGTTATTGCTAGATTCCAATTTTCATAATTTTTGAAATCAATATGTGAGCGTGGCAAAGGAAAACATGTTTTGGCAGTTTTAGTCAATTTGGATCGACTAGAAAATGGCAATTTTTCAAACATTCTCCAAATTCGTCGAAATTAGTTTTGTTAGGACCGTATCATCAAAATATAGTTAGATTTGTTTTTCGTGAATTTTTGGAGCCCGTATGTGTCCCCAATAAATTGAAATATATGTTTAAATTAAATATATATTGATTTATATTGTCATTTTAACGAAAGCTGATCGTAAGTGACAAACTGGCTTACGAAACATATCCCATTGTGTTCAGAATAGGGGTGATACGCTAGGGACGACAGTCGGTGGGCTTGATTTCGAGTTCATATTAAAAAACTACTTTTCGCAGGGATAAAATAATTTAAAATTATTAAATATATATTATATAATTTCCTGAACCCCCTCTCCTCTTTATGACAGTCAACGTTCGTTTTTAAAATAAAAACAAAAAAACAAATGAGGGGGGCACGAATGATCGACGTCGCCATCGCGAGAACTAGCATGCCCCCTCCTCCTCCGACCCTGTGCCATCCTCCTCCCCACCATCGCCCTCTCTCTTCTTCCCCCTGTAGCCGCGAATCCCCAAATCCAAGGCCCCCCCCAAATCATGCTCCAGCAAAACCCTAGCCTCTACCGTGGTACCCCCCTGCAGCCTCCACCTGTCCTGACCACTTACCGTGCCTCCACCTCTTGACCAACCCCGCAGCGAACCCGTAGTCCCCCCAAAACCCCTCTACCGCGAGCAGACGACCCGGACGCCCCTCCCTTTTCGATTCAACGCAGTGAGTTTTCTTCTTTTTGTTTTATTTTCCTTTATGAAATTAATTTAGTTAACTTAGTGATTAAATATTGTCTTAAAGGTTTGAGTTTTTTTATAAACCAAAAAGATTATATTTTTGATGTATGAAAGCTTCATATTTTTATTTACAAGAAAGCTTTATATTTTTATTTACATGAAAGATTTATATTTTTATTTACATGAAAGCTTATATTTTCATATAACATGAAGTTTAGATTTTTATATAACATAAAAATGCGATTATTATACATGAAGTGAAATAAAAATATGAACTTTATTCTTATCATGAAGTAGCGTATATAAAGATTCGATTTTTATATTAGTAGCGGAATAAAAATATGATTTTTATATTATAGAGATAATAAAAATATGATTTTTATTGTATGAACGTCGAAATAAAAATATTATCTTTATAATGTAAACATCGTGTTAAAGATGTGATTTTTACATGTATGATTTTGAAGTAAAAATATATTTTTTAGCGAAGTAAGAATATATTTTTAGCAAAGTAAAAATATAATTTTTAGTGAAGTAAAAAATATAATTTTTAGCGAAGTAAAAATATTATTTTAGCGAAGTAAAAATATTATTTTTAGAATTGAAATAAAAATGTGATTTTTACTATGAACAGCGGGAAAAGATCGAATTGGAATTTTGGGCAAATCCGAACAATTCAGAATAGGGAATGGCGGAGTGGAACCCAAAGGTGAGAACTTCTCACTTTAATTTGTCTTGCTAGTTAAGATATATACTAGAATGCAGACGGTACTTAGCAGCACCCGACACCCGTCATCCACAGACCATGGACGACTTGTTTGTTTGATTGTGTTGTGAAAATTTTTGTGGTGTGAAATGGACTGTATAAAATATTCATGTGTTGAAATAAAATATTTTATAGTTAAAAATATAATTTTTAACATGTATATGAATAAAATAAATATTCATAAACAAATCTGATGATTTTTTTATGTACACACATTTGATTAATATTGATTGGACGATAAATTTTACACATCGCCCAACTGCACAAATAAAATTCATTATTTGTTGATTGAAACCCCACATGGGTATTGGGATGATATTAGACATACACTAATCCCAATAGTTAGTTGTATGTTAGTCGATTGGTTGACAAGCTATGTAAGCATTGAATATTTATATTTAATGCTTATGCAGTATAGAATGCACTCTGGATGATGGCTGACTGTGTTTGGTTGTTGTTGTGTACATGTGTTGTATGAAATCCATATAATAACATTTTATGGTAATTGACTGTGTTTGATTCCAGTTAAGAAATAATGAATATTTTAGAATAACTAATATTTTAAAATAATGAATATTTTAAAATAATATTCAGTAAAAGATCAAAATCTGATTTTGATGTCCGATTTGGGATGGACACGAAAATATTTAAATATATATCAAGCCGTGTTGATTAGATCAACGCCATTTTGACATGAACGATATTTATATCGATTTTATTCATTTTTATAATGAATATCGAAAAGGAAATGATTTCGAAATATAATGTTTTGAAAATATTATCATTTATATATCGATGAAATGGAATATTCAATTTTGATTAGAAATTGAATATGAAGTTGGAATCGTTTTGAAAACGAATTTAAAACGATTTATAAAATACGTTTTAAATGGATATCAACGAAATATATAATATATATATATATAATGGTCTGAATAGAACGCACCGCGCTGCGGCAGTTCGCGAATTTCGACCATTGACTTCGAACAGACATTACGGGAGATTCGATCGTTGGATTCTCCTAAAACCGAAACCGTTGGGTTTGTATCGAAAAGAGTTCTCCAAAGAATATTAGAGATTTGAAATCTAATGGTTGGATTTGGAATTATGTCCAAATCAAATTTGGAAAAGGTCGCTGTAAGTGCAGTTCGGTGGCCGTTGTTGGAAATCGACTATACGGGCCTCGATAAAATTATTAAAAATATCAGTAATTTGTGTAAAATCATAATAAATAATTTAGAAAGAATGGAGATGAAAAATTCCATATTTGAGAAGATAAAAATATATTTTTATCGAAATGAACTGGTTATTATCTAGAAAGGATAATCCAACATTTTTAAAGAAATAAATTGGATTTGAAATGGTTTTAAAGATAACCAGAATTTCCAATATATGAGTTGGAATGGATTTGAATCGAAATTATCATCAGAATATTTCGATATTGGATTCCGTGATTATACGGATATTGTGGAGGAATTTGGAAGATATATATATATATATCGTTATTCCAATACGATATTTGTTGGTTTCAGAATTTGATATTGAATATAAGCCGATATATTTTCTATTCAGAGCCTTGTATTTAATGTCAAACTAGATTTTGGGTTTGTCATGAATGGTATCTTTAATAATATTGTTCTTAAACCAATGGAGTTTACAAATTAGAATATGACTGGAGATTAGCTAAGTTGAATGGTTTCCTGGGTTTTGATCTGATGTAGGTTTCGGCCTTCGGGGTTAATACTTAGGGAATTGTTCTCTTACTAATTTACAATTAGAGACTGATGGAATTTTGGGTTTGTCGTGAACTGTGTTTTTAAATGGCACTGTTCTTAAACCCAGTGTAAAAAGAATAAATCTTTTAATTAAAATTTAAAGAAGAATTACCAATTAATTAACATTTAATTAGAACTGAAAATAGAATGTAAAGTGGGTTTATTATGAACTGTGTTTTCAACGACATTCATTCTTTAACCCGATTTACAATGAAATGTGATTTGGAATTTATAAATCTTTTTTTTTTAATTTAAAGGGAATTTTTCCAAAGTAAAGTTTTCCAATTTAATATATTAAATTGGAATTGAATGGAATTCGATTTGATAATAATCGATGTGAACTTCTGTAGAGGAAGACTGTTAATACATATGGAATTTAAAAGGCTTTGCCGCTATTCCATTTATATTATTAGTCGGATACGGAAATTGATATCGATTATATATTGATTTGTATTTCCGTGAAGATTCCATTAATGGAATGTGATTTGGGTTTAACGTGAACTGTGTTTTAAACGACGTTAGTTCTTTAACCTAATTAAAGGCAGGATTACATGTCTGTCATTGTATTTCGAACTGTATGGTTGATCTCAGCTAAATATATACCTATTTGGTGGTAGAGAATTTATTCTCTTGCTTAACACCCTTCTCTGAGACGTACGAGCTTAGAGGTTGTATATCGGTAGAAATCAATAGTACGGTGTAGATTATCGATGCGACATGTTTGTGTTTCCAAAGTTAAATAATCATTAATATTGATTTTTGGAAAGATTAAAACTAAGTGGAGTTTTAATGAATCTTTAATTAGATTGAAATGTGAATTGATAATTTAAATTATCAAATTTGGGAAGTGATCGAGAGTGGAGTATCACCAGTTTGCTCCTAGCGATAGTTAAATCTTTAATTAGATTTGAATGGGAAATGGTAATTAATTTTACCTATAAGACCATGGTGTTAGTTATGGAGTATTACCAGTTTTGCTCCATGGAATAAATAGGTTGGGATTGGGAAATTAAACAAATGATTACTTCGATAAGGTGCACTAATCTCGACTAGTTTGGAAAACTGTAACATGGTTTGAACTGACATCCAAAGGAAGATTAAACTATAAATTTAAAGAATTTATCTTTGATAAAATTAATGGGAACCTTTCCCAAAGTATATGAATATTTGAATAAAAGAATATTCAGAATTGGAATGAGGCGTATGTTGTGTTTTATAGCACTTGTTTATTATATACACGGGTTATTCAAAAAGGCCGGGTTTATATCCATCTGAATAACTGATTCGATGATAAGTCGACGATGAAGACGGTGGTTGAAGACCGGAGGTCTTCACATTGTTTGGATGATTACTGATGTCTTGATTGGGCTGTACACCCAAGACGAGGTAATAAGTGGTGATTATCCAGACGTACTTGGAGATCGACGGATATACGGGGGCCTCTCTCCTGTATTGGAAATATGGGACGAGGAATAAGGTGCCTCTGGTTTCGTTCAGACCTAGAACGAACTTGTAAATGGATTGTGTGTCTGACATTGGATTTTATTATGTGTTGATTGGTTTTTATTAAATATGTAACTGTTTGGCGGCGGAGAATTTATTCTCTTGCTTAACGCCCTACTCTGAGATGTACGAGCTCAGAGGTTATATATCAATAGATATCAGTCGCATGGCATGAATTGCCTGTGTGGCATGCTGAGATGCAGTGATCAAGACTTTTGTTGAAAAGCATAGTCTTGTGGTTGATGATTAAAGAACAGATTTGATATAGCGTCGCCTTGTGTATAGCGTTGATTCGCAAGCCTCACACCTCGGTATGAGCCAAAAACGGGATCGTGACTGCAGAGTGCACGACGGTTCTTTCTAGCTGTGGGTGGTGTCAGCGTTTTGCAAGCCCTGAAATTTATATATTTTTACCTTTGTGGTTGTTGCAATGCGAGGCGCCTCGGATATATCGACTACTGCGGGAGCCAATGGATATAGGTCCTATTGGACCGGGAAACGTGTGTTCAGGAATAACCAATCCTTAAACATAAGGGAGGATCGGCCCTGAAGATCCAAGAGTTCACCGCGGGGGATCCTAAGACATGGGCTAGAGTGTCTCGAATCGGTGAGGAGCCATCCCTGGTCTCGACTCATGATGGAAATCCAATTTCCAATACGTGACATTTCGGTTTTGATTGTAAAGCCTAGTATTGGCGACATAGTAGCATGGGATACTATGCCGTCTATGATTGATACATTTATATTAGAAGTTGTTTTCATATACTTTACACTATAATAGTATCAAAATGATTTGTTTTAAACGTAACAAGCATGTTTGGCTATTATAAGGTAAAACTCTATCCTCCGGCTTGCGTTGCATTGTGTGATGGGACCTGAGTCTTATTGTAGCTTCATTTTTCCAAAAAAGCATTGCGCTATTTGTTTTATGCACTAGTATTCTTGGAAGGAAACCCGTTCCGTGTTATATGGCATGGTCCCTTGATTTACTTTATTTTTAAAGTAAAGATTTAATAATTGTTTTATTTCTCACACTAGTCACATGACTGACCTGGAGTTTATTGTTTTAACCTAAACTCTGGGTGCCTCTATTTTCCACACGGGTAGCTAGTAGTTTTGGTTTTGCAGATTTATATTCACAGGATCCTGATTTACAGCTGAAGCAATATTCGGAAAGCTCTGTATCCGTATATTACTTTCAGTTGTGTTTTGTGTTGTTTTCCACTGCTATGTATTTAAATGTAATTTAAATCTCTAATATTTATCAAATGTATATTATTTATTCATGCTCTGTATATTCTTATACTCAGATGTAAATTGTTGTAATAAGCAATGAAATGTTCTTCTGTTTGTGTTCTGATTTGTCGTGTTCTCAAAGCAATCCGTGCTTTCCTTCACGGGGACGTTCAGGTCTTTACATTTGGTATCAGATCTTTGGTTTACCGAGCTCCAGAACAAGACATATTAAAACTAAACGAAAGAACTCATCAGAGATTGGATTAGTAAAATCCAATGAGAATTACTCGTTAAAGATAGGATCAGTAGTATGCTAGAATGAGTGTGAGGAGTAATGCTTTTTAAAATAAAAATGAAAACAAATTTTGTTTTGAAAATTTAAACCATTTTATACATATTTGAATATTTATTTTATATTGATTTTGGACAATCTAGTATATAAAGATTTTGCATATACGCCTTGCAAACGTGTATTCGAAGTTTTAATATACTGGGTAGATATAGAATCATCATCTAGTCGCCTGGGAATGATTCTGAGGATGGACCCCATCATTGGTGTCATTTTCGAGTTTCGAAAGTGGGTTATCTATATATTTCCAATTGACTGGTGTGAGAACCAAAACTAGATAGGGTTACTTTGTGACACCCCGTGAATTCTATAACACTAAGCTTCACAAATTAAAGTATAATTGATTCTAAATGAAAGAATTAAGGGGAACGGGTTACGCCATTGCGTTCGTCTCGGAATTCTGCTTGAGATAGAGTTCGAGTTTGCGCGAATCGGACTCCGTATGAAGGAGTTATGGCCTTCGGAAGTTTCAGAATCAAATTTAAATTCAAACAGCTCAGTTTAAATTTCAAAATTCGAATTTCAGGTTCAAACTGGGCTGGACGGGAAAATTCCCGCCTAGAGACCAGGTCGACCATAGGGTCGACCATGGTGTCGACCTGGTCTCCCCAGGTCGACCATAGTGTCGACCTGGTCCCCCCCCAGGTCGACCATAGTGTCGACCTGCCTGGTCGACCTGGGTGGCCAGGTCTGGCTCTGGCTCGAATTTCTGTGGCTCTGTGTGTCACTAGGGCTGACGTGTCACCTCTTGATTGGCTCTTTGAACTCTGAATGGTCTAGATTCCTCCTGTCTTCATCTGATGGCTCAAAACAACTTAAAACTCTATAAATACACCTTAAGTCTCAACTGAAAATTCACACAAAAAAATGAGAAAGGAGTCGTCATGCTGCTAGGGAGGAATTGAACATAGCCGTCAAGAGAAAAGCCAAGAGACAAATCAAACTAAGAAGAAGATTAAAGTTTAAATCAAATTTATCAACGCAACGTTAGTCTACCCAAAGGAGCGCATCTCAATTTTAGAATTCAGAATCCAGAATTCAAGATTCTGCATTCGTTGTAAGTATAGTGACCTTTCAGAATATGAATAAGAATTGTGATGTGATTCGATGTAAATGAAAATAGAATTGTGTTATTGTATTGTATAAATTCTGTGTATTGTGATGGTTCTATCATGACTTGTGTATTGATGTTTGTGGCATAAATTGATTGATGCAAGCCTATTGAACAATTGTATATGAAAACAATGACACTTGTAAGTTTGTGGCTAAAACTAGAAATTGATCCCTTTTTGTTTATGCCTATGACATGGACCTTATACATTTTTTAAACATAAATTAAGGCTTATGTAAACATGATTTAGACTTGAAACCTTTTATACCTACATGACCCAAAACCTATGATATCACTTCCATGTTTATTTGCAAGTATAATTGGATCTATGTTAAGTATCGTTTGTGTTTCATAAACTATGCAAGTTCATGTTTATTTGCAAGTGAAATTTTGTCTATGTTAAGTATTGTTTGGGTTTCAAAAACTATGCAAGTTCATGTTGAAGTAGGCTATGTGATTAAATGTTATAATTGGACCTTTTGGTGAATATTCATCATGCTAGTTTTGTGTTTGACATTATGCCAAGTTAAACATATTTAAACACAAGTTGTGTAAGCCTAAACTATGCCATTTCATATGTCACCTACTTAGTTATACATTGATTTGAATGCAAGTTCACATGACTCATATTATATGTTAGTTGAATCGCTAAATTGCAAGTTCATGCGCCACACACCCTTATATGTTGTAAAATATTACATGTTAATGATTTCCCCTTTTTCTCACGTTTATAAAATTGGGCCGAATTGTGTCGAGCCCAACATTTATTATAATGTTGCGAACGTTACAAACAGGGTAACAACGTTGGGTGTAAAACGTTGAAAATATATGTTGGCATGTTTGGCACATGCCAACGACAATGACATTTAAAGCGGTATGAATTGTTATACCCAAAAATAAAAGATATGACATTTACATATATAATTGAGAAATAATAAAATATGTAAATTTAGAAAACACGATATGCTTAACCCGAGGTTGGATTGAGTTGTGATGTAAACCTGCCCGGCTATCCAGTAGTCACAACAATACCTGTCCAATGTGGGTGGTTAAGCATTGAGCCCAATAATGACCCGAGGTTAGACTGAGCTACGGTGTAAACCTGCCCGGAACCGACCGGCATATCCAGTAACCGTAGCAATACCTGTCTAATGTGAGTGGTCAGGTACTCCTAAGAGGCTAAGGACAGATGGTAGGGTTAAGTCAACTATAATACTTAACCAAATTCAACATGTTAACAAGAATTGATGGGTGGGGTTAGGTAAATACAGACACTTAACCACTTAACATGTTTGACTAGAAAATCCTGGTAACGAGGGACCCGTTTCAGCAGTAACCCAAGTTAGGTATCAACGGTACCCTGAAACTAGGCAGGGTGGGGCACGATTACTGGGCTGATTGTAAGCGGTCAAACGACGGTGGTGGGTGCACAGTGCAGGTCTAACGGGGTGCGGGCGTGCACACACTCCGGAGCAGACAACCAGGGCACTGGGGACACCAGTAGTATAACCTATGCCTTCTAGAATTTGTGTCGGTGCCACCACCATGGGTCTTGATACACCCCATGGTGGGACCAGCATAGGTATCTACAATTCTTGGGGGCCGTATGACACATGTTAACGCGGGTAGGAGCCGATCTTTAAATAAAGTTGGGGATCACTTCACCCTCACCATGGGGTGCCAGTTAGAGTAAACTCAAGTAGATGCAGAGATATAGTATGGGTGCGATAGTGCATTCGACACTCCCTTAGCTTGTGACACCATCCTATTTTCAGTATATATCTATCATGCCATTTTCTTATTCACATACTGAAGAGTCACTAGATTTACTCAGGCTTTATGTCTGACCCTATTTTCTTTTCGTCTTCTTTTCTTTCGTCCCCTCCCCCCAGGTCCACCTGGAGGAAACAGCTCAGCTCAGTCAGGCTCTGTACAAGCTCCAAGAACATAGATGTATGATTTGGGTCTCTTTTTCTCGGACTATGGCTTTGGATATCACTATGGGGATTTTTGTCACTTTATTTATGTTTTATGCTTCTTTAATAATCAAGACAGTTGTGAGGTTGTAATGATGGAAGTATTTTGAGACAATTATGGAATGTTTTGTTTTGAACACGTATTGATGAAATAAAAGTCTGTTGGTTTCCGCTATTTAAAATATGTGTATTTATATCTGTCTTGAGTTTATCTGTGGCTTTTACTTATAAACCTCCACCAAAATTAAGGCATTCCCTTTGTGAGTGACCTTAACGGAGGTGGGGTGTTTCACTTGGTATCAGAGCATAGGTTTACCAGACAAGATAAAAGTTTTTGAAATTGTTTTAAAAAAGAAAGTTTAAAGAAGCATTTTTCAAGAAAAAGTGTTATATTTATAAAAGACAAAATCCCCCAAAGCCATGTGCCCCATCTATCTCTCTCTATCCTTCATTTTGAATTTTTCCTTTCTGTTTCAGCATGTCTGGAGACCTTAACCTCCCGGAAGGAGTGTCGATTCCCAGCTGGTTTAGGAGGTACTTAGAAGCAAGGGCCAATGGCGCGGGCCCAGCAGACATCCCTCCTCCAGTGGTCGCGGTTCCTCCTCCTCCTCCTCCACCTCCTCGTGGAAATGCCTTCGCAAAAACATGTAGAGACTTCAAGGCAATGGGTGGGAAAGACTTTTATGGGACAGAATCCTTTGTAGGGGCAAGAAACTGGCTAAAGGAGACCGAGGATCTGTTTGTCATCTTTGGAGTGGATGATAGGCAAAAGATACAACTAGCGGTATGGTTGCTTAAGGATGAAGCTTCCTATTGGTGGGAAGTTACCAATGCTCAGAGGGCGGTGGAAACATGGGAAGACTTCAGGACAAGGTTTGAGATGAAATTTCTCTCCCAAGCTGAAAGAAGCCTGCAAATGGAGAAGTTCCTAACTCTGAAACAGGGGAGCATGACGATCAGGGAATATGTTAATTAGTTTAATCAGCTAACCAGATTTGGGTTAGACTTAGTAAACACCCAACACAAGAAGGCACTTCGCTTTGTCAAGGGTTTGAATGAGCCTCTACACAGCCTTGCCATGACCCATGTATCCACGGGAGCGACTTATGAAAGCTTGGTGGACATGGCATTGCTACACGAGGAAGACCACGGTAAGAAATAAACTAAGGTGGAAGAGAAGAAAGAAGGTCTACAAGCAAAGAAAACAGACTTCAAGAAAGGTGGGAAGAACAATAAGCCCCGTGAGAAGAGAAGGTGCAATTTCTATGGCATTGTGGGCCATATATCAAAAGACTGCCGGAAAAGAAAGGCGAAGATTGGTGGTTGCTTTCATTGTGGAGAGACTGGGCACCAAGCTAAGGACCGCCCAAAGAAGAAAGGGCATGGACAGAAAGCCGGATCCACTTCAGGGGGTCAGGTTCATGCGCTAGTGGCACCTCAGCAGAAACAAGGTAGTAATATTTCTATAGAAAGTGTAGTATATCTTTATGATCATCCAGTTCGTACACTTTTTGACTCTGGCGCATCACACTCTTTTATTTCATCTGCCTTAGTAGAATCTCTGCATCTAGACACTAGTATGGTAGAAGATCCCTTAGTAGTTTCAAATCCAATTGGGGGCTCCGCTTACTTGTCAATGATTTGTTTGGGTTTGAAAATCTCTATTCTCAGCGTTGAGTTTAGTTGTAATGCCTTTGTCTTAGGCTTCTCAGGATATGGTTTGATCTTAGGCATGGACTGGTTATCCAGTAATAGTGCCATTCTTGAATGTGAGAAAAGAGTAGTTAGACTCTTAACTCGGCTTGGTAACACACTAGAAATTTCTTGTAATCCCTTGAATGTTGTTATGCTTAGTTATCTAGAGTCGCTTGATGCTTCCGATGAGAATTTGCAATCAGTAAGAGTAGTCCGGGAATATCCGGATGTCTTTGAGGAGGTGAAAGGCTTACCTCCGAGGCGGGAAATAGACTTCCGCATATATCTTGTGGATAACGCAAAGCCTGTAGCTTTACCTGTCAGACACATGGCTCCAAGGGAGAGAAAGGAGCTCAGTAAGCAGGTTAAAGAACTTCTCGAAAAAGGGTTCATTAGACGGCGCATTTCGGAATGGGGTGCTCCAGTGGTATTCGCAACCAAAGCGGACGGTTCGCTTCGCCTTTGCGTCGACTATAGGGAGTTAAACAAATTGACCAAGAAAAATAGGTACCCTCTTCCCCGAATCGACGATTTGTTTGATCAGCTTGTTGGTGCGACGGTTTTCTCCCAGCTTGATCTGGCAACTGGGTTCCATCAGCTAAGAGTAGCTGAAGATAGTATTGATAAAATGGCGTTCAGAACCCCAGACGGTTTCTTCAAGTGGCTTGTCATGCCTTTCGGCTTGACAAACGCACCCACTTATTTCGTAGACCTAAGGAGCAGGGTGTTCAGAGAATTCCTCAACAAATTTGTGGTTGTCTTCGTAGATGATATCTTAATCTTCTCAAAGAACGAGGAAGAGTATGCTCACCATTTGAAAGAAATCATGGAAACTCTTCGAGCTCATCAACTAAAAGCCAAATTCTCCAAGTGTCACTTCTGGAGAAAAGAAGTAAGATTTTTGGGGAATATAGTGTCCAAAGAAGGGTTGGCCGTGGACCCCGCGAAAGTGGTGGCAGTGCAAGATTGGAAGACACCAAGAAATGCAACCGAAGTTCGAAGCTTTCTTGGGCTAGCCGGTTTTTACTGAAAATTTATTAGGGATTTCGTGAAAATCTCATCCCCACTCACAAGGCTAACAAAGAAGAATCTGGCGTTCACTTGGGATTTGGACTGCGAGTTTGTTTTCCAACGATTAAAAAGGGCTCTCACAACAGCCCCAGTTCTGACCTTGCCAGATGGAAGTAAAATGTTCACAGTATACACGAATGAACGGGACTAGGCGCTGTTCTAATGCAAGAAGGAAGGGTAGTAGCGTATGGTGGAAGACAATTAAAAGTTCATGAAAAAACTACCCAACCCACGATCTTGAGTTAGCCGCCATCGTCTTTGCGCTTAAGTCTTGGCGCCATTATCTCCTAGGTGAGAAGTTCAAATTATACACTGACCATAAATCGTTGAAATATCTCTTCTCGCAGAAGGATCTTAAATTGAGGCAGCAAAGATGGATGGAGTTTCTTGCCTCGTACGACTTTGAAATTTCCTATACTCCCGGAAAAGGCAACGTAGTAGCAGACGCATTGAGCCGAAAGAAACTGACCTTAAGCCCACTCTTCGTAGAGAGGCAAAGCCTGGAGTATATAGCCAGTTTTAACTTTAGGCCCTCCTCAGATTTTGTACAGGGTTTGCTAGCATCTCTCGAAGTACGCCCTACTCTCTTGGACTCAATAGGGGTTGCACAATGTGAAGACCCTCAGCTTGTTGATGTGATTGATAAACTTATTAGGGGTGAGACTTTTAGTCACCTCAGTAGGTACGCCATCGATGATAAGGGTTGGCTAAGGCGAGATGGAAGATTATGCGTCCCACAAGTAAGGGAGTTGACAAAGAAGGTTCTCGAGGAAGCGCATCATTCCAAGATGACCATACATCCTGGCGGTGACAAGATGTACAAGGATATAAAAAAGACTTTCTTTTGGAGCGGCATGAAACAAGACGTGGCAGATTTCGTTTGTAAGTGCATGACCTTCCAACGGGTCAAGTCGGAACAGAAGAAGCCTGGAGGTCTACTTCATCATTTAGAGGTCCTACAGTGGAAGTGGGAGAGCATTTCAATGGACTTCATTGATGGACTGCCTAGGTCGAGAAGAGGCAACACTAGCATTTGGGTAATAGTGGATAGGCTTACTAAAAGCGCCTACTTTATACCTATCAAGAGTAGAAGGACTGCCTCATCTCTAGCATCTCTTTATCTAAAGGAAATAGTTCGACTCCATGGGATACCCTCCAGCATTGTTAGTGACCGAGACCCTATCTTCACAAGCGAGTTTTGGCGGAGTCTGCAAGAAGCTGTAGGCACACAGTTATGTTTGAGCCGACCTATCACCCTCAAACCGATGGCCAGATGGAAAGGGTGAATAGAGTTTTAGAGGATCTTTTGAGACTTTGCGTTCTTGACTTTGGAGGGACTTGGGAGGATCACCTTCCTTTAGTGGAATTTGCCTACAACAACAGCTACCAAGCTACCATCGGTATGGCACCCTTCGAAGCCTTGTATGGAAGACCGTGCAAATCACCAATTTGTTGGTGGGAGTCTACAGATAAGCTTATACTTGGGCCAGACATGATTCAAGAGAATTCGGAGAAAGTGGACCTGATACGAAGGAGGATGAAGACTGCCCAAGACCGACAGAAATCCTACGCTGACAAAAGAAGGACCGACCTTGAGTTTGAGGTTGGGGACAGGGTTTTCCTTAAGGTATCACCTTTAAGGAACGTCGTTCGTTTTGGATCCGCAGGAAAGCTAGCACCAAGATTTGTAGGACCGTTTCCTATCATCGAGAAGGTTGGAAATATGGCCTATAGATTAGAGCTACCCGAGAGACTGGCCGGAGTTCACAACATTTTTCATGTATCTCACCTCCGGAAGTGTTTGCATAAGTCTGCGGAAGTGGTGGAACCTAGCATTCTAGAAGAAGCCGAAGTAGAACGTGAAGCAACTATGAGGAGAGTTCCAACCCGCATCTTAGGAACTGAAGTAAAAAAGCTACGCAACCGCGAAGTCAAACTCGTTAAAGTTCAGTGGAGTGATGCCGAGGAAGACCCGACTTGGGAAACTGAAGACAGAATACGCGCTGCCTACCCTCTTCTTTTTTAGGGTACATCTTTGATCTCTCTTTTTCCTTAAGTTATGCTTTATCTATATTTTTAGGTATATCCCCTCGGTCCTTTTCCTAACTCCTTAGGTAGAAAACAAATGGATGCAAACATGTATTTGAAAACATGTTATGGATGATGGCTGCAAATGGCTGCTAGTGGTTGCTAGTGGATGCATATACACACACACCCTAGGTTATAGATCGGCTCAGTCACTTCATATTGCATATGCACATATATGTATTCTCATTTGTATATGGTTGAAACTTGATATGCTGTCATATGGTTGTCGCATTTGTATGAATAGTTGTGCACTCATGTAGAATTATGAGTAGGGAAAATTGCATACATAATGGATTCATGACACTTACATGATTCACATTAAGGAGGTCAACTGAATCAGTAGACCGCCTGATTTTTGCATTAGATAAGGACATATACACACACTATGCATATGATCACGAAGCATTAGAAGTCTTTTAAGGACAGTGGAAGCCTGTGTTTGTTGGTTGAGTAGATGGACAGTTGGATGGTAGGATGTACATTCTTCCTAACTTGAAGATTTCGGGGACGAAATCCTTTTAAGGGGAGGAGAATGTAACACCCCGTGAATTCTATAATGCTAAGCTTCAAAAATTAAAGTATAATTGATTCAAAATGAAAAAATTAAGGGAAACAGGTTACGCCATTGCGTTCGTCTCGGAATTTTGCTTGAGATAGAGTCCGAGTTTGCGCGAATCGGACTCCGTATGAAGGAGTTATAGCCTTCGGAAGTTTCAGAATCAAATTTAAATTCAAACAGCTCAGTTTAAATTTCAAAATTCGAATTTCAGGTTCAAACTGGGCTGGGCGGGAAAATTCCCGCCCAGAGACCAGGTCGACCATAGGGTCGACCATGGTGTCGACCTGGTCTCCCCAGGTCGACCATAGTGTCGACCTGGTCCCCCCCAGGTCGACCATAGTGTCGACCTGGGTGTCGACCTGCCTGGTCGACATGGCTGGCCAGGTCTGGCTCTGGCTCGAATTTTTGTGGCTCTGTGTGTCACTAGGCTGATGTGTCACCTCTTGATTGGCTCTTTGAACTCTGAATGGTCTAGATTCCTCCTGTCTTCATCTGACGGCTCAAAACAACTTAAAAATCTATAAATACCCCCTAAGTCTCAACTGAAAATTCACACAAAATAATGAGAAAGGAGTCGTCATGCTGCTAGGGAGGAATTGAACATAGCCGTCAAGAGAAAAGCCTAGAGACGAATCAAACTAAGAAGAAGATTAAAGTTTAAATCAAATTTATCAACGCAACGTTAGTCTACCCAAAGGAGCGCATCTCAATTTCAGAATTCAGAATCCCGAATTCAAGATTCTGCATTCGTTGTAAGTATAGTGACCTTTCAGAATATGAATAAGAATTGTGATGTGATTCGATGTAAATGAAAATAGAATTGTGTTATTGTATTGTATAAATTCTATGTATTGTGATGGTTCTATCATGACTTGTGTATTGATGTTTGTGGCATAAATTGATTGATGCAAGCCTATTGAACAATTGTATATGAAAACAATGGCACTTGTAAGTTTGTGGCAAAAACTAGAAATTGATCCCTTTTTGTTTATGCCTATGACATGGACCTTATACATTCGTTAAGCATAAATTAAGGCTTATGTAAACATGATTTAGACTTGAAACCTTTTATGCCTACATGACCCAAAACCTATGATATCACTTCCATGTTTATTTGCAAGTATAATTGGATCTAGGTTAAGTATCGTTTGTGTTTCATAAACTATGCAAGTTCATGTTTATTTGCAAGTGTAATTGGATCTATGTTAAGTATTGTTTGGGTTTCAAAAACTATGCAAGTTCATGTTGAAGTAGGCTATGTGATTAAATGTTATAATTTGACCTTTTGGTGAATATACATCATGCTAGTTTTGTGTTTGACATTATGCCAAGTTAAACATATTTAAACACAAGTTGTGTAAGCCTAAACTATGCCATTTCATATGTCACCTACTTAGTTATACATTGATTTGAATGCAAGCTCACATGACTCATATTATATGTTAGTTGAATCGCTAAATTGCAAGTTCATGCGCCACACACCCTTATATGTTGTAAAATATTACATGTTATTGATTTTCCCCTTTTTCTCACGTTATAAAGTTGGGCCGAATTGTGTCGAGCCCAACATTTGTTATAATGTTGCGAACGTTACAAACGGGGGTAACAACGTTGGGTGTAAAACATTGAAAATATATGTTGGCATGTTTGGCACATGCCAACGACAATGACATTTAAAGCGGTATGAATTGTTATACCCAAAAATAAAAGATATGACATTTACATATATAATTGAGAAATAATAAAATATGTAAATTTAGAAAACACGATATGCTTAACCCGAGGTTGGATTGAGTTGTGATGTAAACCTGCCCAGACCCGCCCAGTTGTCCAGTAGTCACAACAATACCTATCCAATGTGGGTGGTTAAGCATTGAGCCCAATAATGACCCGAGGTTAGACTGAGCTACGGTGTAAACCTGCCCAGAACCGACCGGCATATCCAGTAACCGTAGCAATACCTGTCTAATGTGAGTGGTCAGGTGCTCCTAAGAGGCTAAGGACAGATGGTAGGGTTAAGTCAACTATAACACTTAACCAAATTCAACATGTTAACAAGAATTGATGGGTGGGGTTAGGTAAATACAGACACTTAACCACTTAACATGTTTGACTAGAAAATCCTGGTAACGAGGGACCCGTTTCAGCAGTAACCCAAGTTAGGTATCAACGGTACCCTGAAACTAGGCAGGGTGGGGCACGATTACTGGGCTGAGTGTAAGCGGTTAAACGACGGCGGTGGGTGCACAGTGCAGGTCTAACGGGGTGCGGGCGTGCACACACTCCGGAGCAGACAACCATGGCACTGGGGACACCAGTAGTATAACCGATGCCTTCTAGAATTTGTGTCGAGGCCGCCACCATGGGTCTTGATACACCCCATGGTGGGACCAGCATAGGTATCTACAATTCTTGGGGGCCGTATGACACATGTTAACACGGGTAGGAGCCGATCTTTAAATAAAGTTGGGGATCACTTCACCCTCACCATGGGGTGCCAGTTAGAGTAAACCCAAGTAGATGCAGAGATATAGTATGGATGCGATAGTGCATTTGACACTCCCTTAGCTTGTGACACCATCCTATTTTCAGTATATATCTATCATGCCCTTTTCTTATTCACATACTGAAGAGTTACTAGATTTACTCAGGCTTTATGTATGACCCTATTTTCTTTTCGTCTTCTTTTCTTTCGTTCCCCCCAAGGTCCACAGGGAGGAAATAGCTCAGCTCAGTCAGGCTCTGTACAAGCTCCAAGAACGTAGATGTATGATTTGGGTCTCTTTTGCTCGGACTATGGCTTTGGATATCACTATGGGGATTTTTGTCACTTTATTTATGTTTTATGCTTCTTTAATAATCAAGACAGTTGTGAGGTTGTAATGATGGAAGTATTTTGAGACAATTATGGAATGTTTTGTTTTGAACACGTATTGATGAAATAAAAGTCTGTTGGTTTCCGCTGTTTAAAATTTGTGTATTTATATCTGTCTTGAGTTTATCTGTGGCTTTTACTTATAAACCTCCACCAAAATTATGGCATTCCCTTTGTGAGTGACCTTAACGGAGGTGGGTTGTTTCATACTTGTTGTGAATTGGCATCAAAAATAGGATTTCTGTATATGTATCAAAATTATGAATTTGAAACGTTAATTCACTAATTGATTGATGGTTGTGTTGTATGATTATTTGTTATCTAATAAAATCATTATGTGAAAGAACGGTACATATAACCAAATTGTATCAAATTTTGAACTGTATTGAGAATTGTTTGAAATTGCATGCCTATACATGTATATACATTGAACAGGTCATAGCAAGGAGGCTAGAGAAGAGGAATAAAATTGTATGCCCGACAAATAGGTACATGCTTACTAATTTCTTGGGTTTGGATGATTTTATGAGCCGACTGGCTAAACGCTTGGCTTTTTCTTTTTGAGATGAGAGGGCCTATGTGGCGGTTTGGGGATTTTCCCGGTTCTCCCGTACAAAGGAGGTTATGGCGAAATTTTTCGAAAATATAGGGTGTTAGCCAAATTTTTGAAGAATTGGAAATTCTTAGAAACTGAAAAGTTGAAGAATTAACGCCAGAATGAAAGTTGAGTTGATTAGTTAAACAACTTTCAGCTCCGTTCCTTTTCGAGGACGAAAAGATTTTAAGTGGGGGAGATTGTAATAACCCGGAAAATCAGAATCAATTTAAAATTTTTATTTTGGCAATTTTAATGAATTTTGAATATTTAAAATGATTTATTTTAAATAATTATGACGAGAAATTTATTTTGAATAGAATTAGAACATATATATTTATTTGAATCGATGTTAGAATATAAATATTTATTTTAATTATAAAAGGAAATGGAAAAGGTGCGGTAGTTTGAAAATTCGATTTCAAACTTCAAATGAATGTACAGGATTCAAAATAAACCGTATTTTAGCGAAACCAAAAATATTAGAATATATTTGAAAATATCATTCCAACGAATCTGAAAAATCAAAATTTCATAGCAGGAATAAAAAGTTATGCCCAGTTGAGAATTCAGAATAGTCGCTATGGAATTTTAGCCCTTAAAAAAATGGAACTTTTGTAAACGACCTCCATTTTCGATGAAACCAATTTTGTTGGATCTGGGATGTCAAGTTATTGCTAGATTCCAATTTTCATAATTTTTGAAATCGATATGTGAGTGTGGCAAAGTAAAAGCTATTTTGACAGTTTTAGTCAATTTGGATCAAACGGAAAATTGCCATTTTTCAAACGGTCTCCAAATTCGACGAAATTAGTTTTGTTAGGACCGTATCATCAAAACATAGTTAGATTTATTTTTTGGGAATTCTTGGAGTCCGTATGTAGCCCCAATAAATTGAAATATACAATTAAATTAAATATATATATTGATTTATATTGTAATTTTTATGAAAACTGATCGTAACTAACAAGTTGGCTTATGAAACATATCCCATTGTGTTCGGAATGGGGGTAATACGCTAGGAACGAAAGTTGGTGGGCTTGATTTCGAGTTCATATTAAAAAGCTACTTTTTGGAGAGATAAAATGATTTAAAATTATTAAATATATATATTATATAATTCCCTTAACCCCCTCTCCTCTTCATCATAGTCAACATTCGTTTTTAAAAAAAGAAAAAAAAAGAGGGGGGCATGAACGATCGACGCCGCCACCTCCAGAACCGGCGCGCCCCCTCCTCTCCGACGTTGTGCCATCCTCCTCCCCACCGCCGCCTTCTCTCTTCTTCCCCATGTAGCCGTAAATCCCCCAATCCAAGCCCCCCCCCAAATCAAGCTCTAATGAAACCCTAGCCTCTGCCGTGGTACCCCCCGCCGCTGCCACCTGTCCTGATCACTCACCGTGCCTCCACCGCTTGACCAACCCCGCAGCGAACCCCTAGTCCCCCCAAAACCCCCCTGCCGCGAGCAGAAGACCCCGACGCCCCTCCCTCTTCGATTCAACGTAGTGAATTTTCTTCTTTTTGTTTTATTTTCCTTTATGAAATTAATTTGGTTAACTTAGTGATTAAATATTGTTTTAAAGATTTGAGTTTTTTTAAGTAAACCAAAAAGATTAGATTTTTGATGTATGAATGCTTTATATCTTTATTTACATGAAAGCTTTATATTTTAATTCACATGAAAGCTTATATTTTTATATAACATGAAGTTTAGATTTTTATATAACATAAAAATGCGATTATTATACATGAAGTGAAATAAAAATATGAGCTTTATTCTTATCATGAAGTAGCGTATATAAAGATTTGATTTTTATATGAGCAGCGGAATAAAAATATGATTTTTATATTATAGAGATAATAAAAATATGATTTTTATTGTATGAACATCAAAATAAAAATATTATCTTTATAATGAAAACATCGTGTTAAAGATGTGATTTTTACACATATGGTTTTGAAGTAAAAATATAATTTTTAGCGAAGTAAAAATATAATTTTTAGTGAAGTGAAGTAAAAATATAATTTTAGCGAAGTAAAAACATAATTTTTAGAATTGAAATAAAAATGTGATTTTTACTATGAACAGCGGGAAAAGATCGCATTGGAATTTTGGGCAAATCTGAATCGTTCAGAATAGAGAATGGCGGAGTGGAACCCAAAGGTGAGAACTTCTCACTTTAATTTGATTTGCTAGTTAAGATATATACTAGGATGCAGACGGTGCTTAGCATCACCCGGCACACGTCGTCCATAGACCATGGACGACTTGTTTGTTTATTTGATCGTGTTGTGAAAATTGTTTGTGATGTCAAATGGACTGTATAAAATATTCATGTATTGAAATAAATTATTTTATAGTTAAAAATATAATTTTTAATGTGTAAATTAATAAAATAAATATTCATAAACAAATCAGACGATTTGTTTATGTACACACATTTGACTGATATTGATTGGGACGATAAATTTTACACATCGCCTAACTGCACAAATAAAATTCATTATTTGTTGATTGAAACCCCACACGGGTATTGGGATGATATAGTACATACACTAATCCCAATAGTTATTTGTATGTCATTCGATTGGTTGACAAGCTATGTAAGCGTTGAATATTTATATTTAATGCTTATATAGTGTAGAATGCACTCTGGATGATGGTTGACTGTGTTTGGTTGTTGTTGTGTACATGTGTTGTATGAAATCCATATAATAACATTATATGGTAATTGACTGTGTCTGATTCCAGTTCAGAAAGAATGAATATTTTAAAATAACTAATATTTTAAAATAATGAATATTTTAAAATAATATTCAGTAAAAGATCAAAATTTGATTTTGATGTCCGATTTGGGATGGACACGAGAATATTTAAATATATATAAAGCCGTGTTGATTAGATCAACGCCATTTTGACATGAACGATATTTATATCGATTTTATTCATTTTTATAATGAATATCGAAAAGGAAATGATTTCGAAATATAATGTTTTGAAAATATTATCATTTATATATCGATGATATGGAATATTCAATTTTGATTAGAAATTGAATATGAAGTTGGAATCATTTTGAAAACGAATTTAAAACGATTTATAAAATACGTTTTAAGTGGAAATCGATGAAATATATAACATATGTATTTATATATATAATGGCCTGAATACAATGCGCCGCGCTGCGGCAGTTCGCAAATTTCAACCATTGACTTCGAACGGACATTACGGGAGATCCGACTGTCGGATTCTCCTAAAAACGAAACCCTTGGGTTCGTATCGAAAAGAGCTTTCCAACGAATATTAGAGATTTAAAATATAACAGTTGGATTTGGATTTATGTCCAAATCAAATTTGGAAAAGGTCGCTATAAGTGAGTTCGATGGCCGTTATTGGAAATCAACTGTACGGGCCTTGATAAAATTATTAAAAATATCAATAATTTGTGTAAAATCATAATAAATGATTTAGAAAGAATTGGGATGAAAAATTCCATATTTAAGAAGATAAAAATATATTTTTATCGAAATGAACTGGTTATTAACTAGAAAGGATAATCCAATATTTTTAAAGAAATAAATTGGATTTGAAATGGTTTTAAAGATAACCAAAATTTCCAATATATGAATTGGAATGGATTTGAATCAAAATTATCATCGGAATATTTCGATATTGGATTCCGTGATTATACGGATATTGTGGAGGAATTTGGAAGATATATATATATATATCATTATTCTAATACGATATTTGTTGGTTTCAGAATTTGATATTGAATATAAGCCGATATATTTTCTATTCAGAGCCCTGTATTTAATATCAAATTGGATTTTGGATTTGTCGTGAATGGTATCTTTAATAATACTGTTCTTAAACCCAACGGAGTTAAGAAAATTAGAATCTGACTGGAGATTAGCTAAGTTGAATGGTTTCCTGGGTATTGATCTGACGTTGGTTTCGGCCTTCGGGGTTAATACATAAGGAAATGTTCTCTTACTAATTTACGGTTAGAGGCTGATGGGCTTTTGGGTTTGTCGTGAACTGTGTTTTTAAATGGCACTGTTCTTAAACCTAGTGTGAAAAAAATTATCTTTTAGTTAAGATTTAAAGAAGAATTGCCAATTAATTAACATTTAATTGGAACTTAAAATAGAATGTGAATTGGGTTTATTGTGAACTGTGTTTTCAACGACATTCGTTCTTTAACCCGATTTACAGTGAAATGTGATTTGGAATTTATAAATCTTTTTATTAAGATTTAAAGGGATTTTTTCCAAAGTAAAGTTTTCCAGTTTAATATATTAAATTAGAATTGAATGGAATTCGATTTGATAATAATCGAAGTGAACTTCTGTGGAGGAAGACTGTTAATACATATGGAATTTAAAAGGCTTTGCCGTTATTCCATTTATATTATTAGTCGAATACAGAAATTGATATCGATTATATATTGATTTGTATTTCCGTGAAGATTCCATTATTGGAATGTGATTTGGGTTTAACGTGAACTGTGTTTTAAACGACGTTAGTTCTTTAACCTAATTAAAGGCAAGATTACATGTCTGTCATTGTATTTCAAACTGTATGGTTGATCTCTGCTAAATATATACCTGTTTGGTGGCGGAGAATTTATTCCCTTGCTTAACACCCTTCTCTAAGACATACGAGCTTAGAGGTTATATATCGGCAGAAACCAATAGTACGGTGTAGATTGTCGATGCGACATGTTTGTGTTTCCAAAGTTAAATAATCATTAATATTGATTTTTGGAAAGATTAAAACTAAGTGGAGTTTTAATGAATCTTTAATTAGATTGAAATCTAAATTGATAATTTAAATTATCGAATTTGGGAAGTGATCGAGAGTGGAGTATCACCAGTTTTTCTCCTAGCGATAGTTCAATCTTTAATTAGATTTGTACAGGAACTAGTAATTAATTTTACCGATAAGACTGTGGTGTTAATTATGGAGTATTACTAGTTTTACTCCATGGGATGAATAGGTTAGCATTGGGAAACTAAACAAATGATTACTTCGGTAAGGTGCACTAATCCTGACTAGTTTGGAAAACTGTAACATGGTTTGAATTGACATCCAAAGGAAGATTAAAGAATAAATTTAAAGAATTTATCTTTGATAAAATTAATGGGAACCTTTCCCAAAGTATATGAATATTTGAATAAAAGAATATTCAGAATTGGAATGAGGTGTATGCTGTGTTTTTATAGCACTTGTTTATTATATACGCGAGTTACTCAGAAAGGCCGAGTTTATACCCATTCTGAATAACTGATTCGACGATAAGTCGACGATGAAGATGGTGGTTGATGACCGGAGGTCATCACATCATTTGGATGATTACTGATGTCTTTATTGGACTGTACACCCAAGACGAGGTAATAAGTGGTGATCATCCAGACGTACTTGGAGATCGACGGATATGCGAGGGCCTCTCTCCTGTATTGGACATACAGGACGAGGAATAAGGTGCCTCCGGTTTCGTTTAGACCCATAACGAACTTGTAAATGGATTGTGTGTCTGACATTGGATTTTATTCTATGTTGATTGATTTCTATTAAATATATATATATCTGTTTGGAGGCGGAGAATTTATTCCCTTGCTTAACGCCCTTCTCTGAGACGTACTAGCTCAGAGGTTATATATCGATATATATCAAGCGCATGGCATGAATTGCCGATATGACATGCCGAGATGCAGTGATCAAGGCTTTTGTTGAAAAGAAGAGTCTTGTGGTTGATGATTAAAGCACAGCTTCGATATACCGCCACTTTGTGTATAGCGTTGATTCGTGAGCCTCACACCTCGGTATGAGTCAAAAATTGGATCATGACTGCAGGGAGTGCACGACATTTCTTTCTAGCTATGGGTGGTGTCAGCGTTTTGCAATCCCTGACATTTATATATTTTTACCTTTATGGTTGTTGGAATGCGAGGCACCTCAAATATATCGGCTACTGCGGAAGCCAATGGATATAGGTCCTATAGGACCGGGAAACGTGTGTTTAGGAATAACCAATCCTCAAACATAAGGGAGGACCGACCCTGAAGATCCAAGGGTTCAATACGGGGGATCCAGAGGCATGGGCTAGAGTGTCTCGAATCGGTGAGGAGCCATTTTGAGACGACCCCGAACCCCGTACTGACGGTGGCAAGGGTAATCTTTGGAATATAACACATAAACAGAAATAGCAGAACAGAATTAAATAAATACACCAGATAATGTACAAATAATACACTGGATAAACGTAAACATCAGAGTTACACAGTATACAGGATCTTTCTTAGTACAAATACAGTTCAGCTATACATAAATGTCTACAGGGGAAACAAACGTAATGTACAATAGGAGCTGAACAGCATAAAAAAAGACAAATAATAGAATCCATCTTCAACTCCAGCTATCCAGAAAGAGCCAGCTAAACCTGAATACAAGGCTGCCCGTGTAGAAAAAGGGGCACCCGAGTTTGAAAGTGAAACAAACTACGAGTCAGTCATTGGACTAGTATGAGAAATCTACTCAACACATTTAAAATATGGCTAATCACTGGACCACGCCACTTTCGTGGAACGGGTTTACTCCATCGGATTGCCAGTGCTTCAAAACAAATAATTCTTTTAAACATCGCAATGCTTTTTATCAAAATGAAGCCATTATAAGACTCAGTTCCAATCACACAATGCAACGCAAACCGGAGGATAGAGTTTTAACTTATAATGGCCAAAATATGCTTGATACGAATAAAACAAAAGCATTTGATATTATTACTAGTGTTTATATGTTTCAAAAACAATTTGAATCATAACTATCAATCATAGACGGCATGGGTACCATATATCATGTCGCCATATATATATACAATCAAAACCGCATAGTCACGTATTTGGAAATTGGATTTCCGTCATGAACCAAGGCAAAAGATAGTCCTAATCGACTTCGAGACTCTCTAGCCCGAGCCTCAGGGTCAGAGCGCATCGACCCTTGGATCGTCAGGGCCGGTCCACCGATGTGGATTAAAATTCCTGAACACTGCGTTTCCCCGCCCTATGGGGCGTAAATGAGCCAACGAATGACTCCATCGGTCCCGGATCGACCGATATTTCCGAGGCGCCTCGCTATCCATCATCCACATAAGTAAAATGTCAGGCCGTGTAAAAACACTGACACAACTCCTAGCTAGAAAGAAACGCATGCCCTCCCTGAGGTCCTCCTCCCGTTTCTGGTTCGTACCGGGGTGTGAGGCTCGCGAATTCACGTTATACACAAAGCTACGCCACACAGGCGGTGCTTTGATCATCAATCACAAGACTTTGTTTTTCAACAGAAGCCATGATCACTGCATCTTAGCATGTCACACAGGCGATTCACACCATGCAACTGATGGTTATCAATCACATAGAATAAATTCCAATGTCGGACACACAATCCATTTACAAGTCCGTTCTGGGTCGGAACGAAACCGGAGGCACTATATACCTCGCAAACCCATCGATCTCCACGTACGTCTAGACGATCACCACTCATTATCCATATTTCGGGATGCCTCCCAATCAGGACATCAGTTACCATCCAAACGAGGTGAAGATTTCCGGTCTTCAACCACCGTCTTCATCTTCGATTTCTTATCATCGATTTAGTTATTCAGAATGGGATAAACCCGGTCTTTCTGAGCAACTCGCGTATATAATAAACAAGTGCAACACAAACTTACATACGCATCATTTCAATTCATTAGTCGCTAATCGTAAATCAGTAAGAGAACGATTTCCCAAATATTAACCCCGAAGGCCGAAACCAACATCAGATCAACACCCAGGAAACCATTCGACTTAGCCAACCTTCAGTTAGTTTCTAAATTTAATATTTTATAACGATTTATCGCTATTTTTATTTATTTTAAAATAGGCAATTTATTCAAAACGACGCTTCGGGCCATAACGCGGCCGTGGCGCTGTTTTTCTTCAGATTTGATTTACACATATCTGAAAATCTAACCGTTGGATCTTCACAAAATTTACATTATTAGAAAGATCTTTTCAAAACGAATCCAACGGTTCCAGTTTTGGGAAAATCCGATGGTCGGATCTCCCGCACTAATCGTTTGAAGTTTCGATTTCAAAATACGAACTGCAGCGTCGTTATTCGATTTAATTTAATTATATTTATATATATATAAATATAATCAATTTTGGCGCTGTTTTTCTTCAGGTTTTAATTAAACATTCCATACCATCCAACCGTTGGATTTTTACAAAGTTGGTGCCGTTGGAAAGATATTTCCAAAGCGAACCCAACGGTTGTGGTTTCGGGAAAATCCGATGGTCGGATCTCCCGCACTAATCGTTTGAAATTACGGTTTCAAAATACGAACTGCAGCTTCGTTATTCGATATATTTCAATTCTATTTATATATGTATATCGATTCTTCGATTTCAAAATTATATGATTTTCATACATTTGATAAAAATGATATTTTTATCTAACTGTCTTCTATTTCAACACTTCACTATTTTTAACAATTCATGTATATAATAAAATTGTGATTTTTAATGTAAAACAATTTATTTCAAAACATGACTATTTTATATAGTTCATATAGATGATAAAAATATGATTTTTATTATAAAACAATTTATTTCAAAATATGAATACCATTCAACACATGAATTTCAATTCAACGAATGAATTTCGATTCAACACATGAAGGTTTTCTATAGTTTATATATATAGATAAAAAGGTGATTTTTATTGTTAAAACAATTTATTCAAAACATGAATACCATTCAACACATGAATTTCAATTCAACGAATGAATTTCAATTCAACACATGAAGGTTTTCCATAGTTTATATATATAGATAAAAAGGTGATTTTTATATTTAAAACACGAATACCATTCAACACATGAATTTCAATTCAACACATGAAGGTTTTCTATAGTTTGTGTATATATAGTAAAAATGTGATTTTTATTGTTAAAACAATTTATTTAAAACACGAATACCATTCAACACATGAATTTCTATTCAACGAATGAATTTCGATTCAACACATGAAGGTTTTCTATTCAACACACAAATATAGTTTCAACACAGGAAAATAATTCTAACACATGAATATCATTCAAAATTTCGGCAGCATAACGGCAGGGTAGTTAAAACCGGGATTGTCCCTAGTACGGCTCCTCGCTCTACCTTAAAGCCTCGCAGCTTTTGACAACGGGGAATCATGCATCTAGTTCGCACGCAGGCGGCATGTATATTTTTTTATTTCCACAAACTAATCCTATGTGGTTTCAACCAAATATTTCTCAACCACAAACGGGTATTTTTCAACCACAACCAATCAATTTCAACCACAAACAATTCTAATCAACCATTCGTAATCAACCAATTTTCACACCAATCACATCCAATAAATATCGTCCATGGTTTGTGGACGAGGGGCGTATATATTTATATAAGCATTTCACTTCTATTTCAACACATATATAATTTTTACAACGCATATATAACTTATACATCGAACGTACAACTTATACAACGTTTATACATGAGGTGTACAACGCTTATATAACCCGTACATCGACTATATAATTTATACATAGTGGTTTCCCATATCGTTTATAATTTAGAAATCTCACATTGGGTTCCACTCCACCAAAAATAGCAGATGGCTCAGAAAAATATGCGGTCTCTTCTAGAATGTAGAAGACGTCCACACAAGTCCACTGTCTCTTGTTTCACTGAATTTCGATAACACGGCAAAAAGATATGATTTTTACAAGTTTGCAACGCTTTAGAGTGTTATTTTCAGTTAAAAATAGCCAAAGCCGTACCTTTTCAGAACTGGTTCCAAACTAGGTTTGGATTTTTCGCGAAATCCGTGAAGCGATGCGAGGATCGGAGGGTACAACGTCGAAGGGGAGAGTGGGGCGTGCCCGCGCGCGGTGGAGCGGTGGACTCCGGTGGTCCTAGTCGACGGCGACGGCGGTTTATAACCCCGAACTTCCTGGACACGATACTCCATATATACGCAACGATTCTTCACAAATCTGGTATTGATTTAAAGAGGAGATCGAGAGCTTCGAAACGTGACAAGGGGCGCCCGATTTCGTTAAGGGACAGATGAGAAATCGAGGAGAGAAGTTTTGAAGAGGGTTCCGCCTGTTATCGGCTACGGGGAGAGAGAAAAAGGAATTTTCTGACCAATGAGGTTTTTTTAATTTATTTATATATTTTTAAATTTCTAAAATACCCCTTGTCACATACGAACTCCAATCCAAACCCAACGACTATCGCCCCTAGCATTTTGACCCCATTTCGAACACAATGGGATATGTTTCGAAGGCCCATTCGAATGTTTTAGTCTGTTTTCCTTCAAATTAAAATATAAAACATTCAATATTTAATTTGAACGTACATTTCAATTTGCCAGGGCCACAAACTGATTCTAAAAATTCCCGAAAAATAAATCTAGTTATGTTTTGACGATAAGGTCCCAACAAAACTAGTTTCGACGAATTCTGAGACCGTTTGAAAAATGGCCCTTTTCTGGTCGATCCAATTTAATAAAAATCGACCAAACACATTTTCCTTTGCCACGCTCACATACTAGCTTCAAAAATTATGAAATTTGAAACCTAGCAGTAATTTAACATCCCGGATCCAACAAAAGTGGTTTCGTCGAATTCCGAGGGTGTTTGCAAAATGGCCATTTTCACGGGCTATATAGACTCTATAGCGACCTTTCTGAAAATTCATTTGGCCATTACTTTTGCTTCCCGCTATGAAACTTCGATTTTTCAGATTCGTTAGAAAGGTATTCACTAACAAATTTAAATATTTTTGGTTTCACTCAAATCCGTTTTGTTTTGCACCCGGTACAGTCAGTCGAAGTTTGAATTCAAAATTTGAAACTACCACGCCATTTCAGGCCTTGTTTATAATTCAAAGTAGTTATATTTATTTTCAACTTCGATTCAAACTTACTTTTCATCATTATTATTTAAAATATTTATTTTAAATATTTAAAATCCACTATTTTAGCCAATTTAAAAATTTTAAATTGGTTCAGATTTTCCGGGTCGTTGCAATCTCCCCCACTTAAAACTTTTCATCCCCGAAAAGGAACAAAGTCGAAAGTGGTTTGATTAATCAACTCTCCGTTCAATCTGGCTTCCATTCTCCAACTTTTCAGTTTCTGAGAATTTTCAAATTCTTCAAAAATTTGGCTAACACCCGGAATTTTCGAAAAAATTCGCCATAACCTCCTTTGTACGGGGAGGGGTTTGGAAATTTATTGGGCCGTATTAGGTACCCAATAAATCCTATAAAGCATGCACATATTTATAGTGATATATCTGGTGTTTACAGGGGAGCGTATATAGATAATAACTCCAAAGAATAAATTCTCGTCACCCTGTCAAAACCTGAGGGAGTGTGTATTTTTAATTGCTCCAGAGGATAAATCCTCGTCACCTCGTCCCGTGTAGGAAATAAATAATGCATGTGTCGTATCTAATGACTAGAGAGACGTGATTATTTTCAACTCCAGACCCGTGTGGGGTTTTTATTAATCTGGCAATTTTATCGTTACAATTTTATATGTCCATATCAGTCATCAGTTCAACCTGTAAAATAAAGTCATCGCCATACAAGCCTCTCGCTCGTATGGTAAATCTTCCACCTCGTCACACAAGCTCCAAATGCTTATGTGGTATATGATGAAGTATGCCTATCTTCCAGAAGTATGCCATGTAATGTAGTTCAAAATTAATTGTTACTATCCTACGGCGACGTTTATGATTACACACAGAACAACCAGCACTCCGCATCCAATGGCATTCACAGGAGTTGATATAATAATATTTCGCATCCAACTCATTAAGGTTTACCTATTTGTCGGGCACGCAAATAAATTCTTTACTCAACAGCTATCTATTTACCTGTTCAAACATATATGATGCACACGTATATATTTCTATCTATTTTTAAATCAGTTCAATGTGTGATTTAATCGAATAAATCCTATCATTCATTCTATTATTGATTAAATTAACTATCGTTTTAATAATTTAATTAATCAAATCTACTATCACACAACACAAACAACAATCAAATTGTTTTTAACTTTTCAAAAATATACTCTTTTAAAATCATTCAGACTATAGAATTAAAAGTGCACATCCATGGAAAGAAAATAACAACAGAGTAGAGAACTAATTGGTAATGCAAAGTATGGTAAATGTACCTTGCACCGGAGTCAATCAGAGATGTCTACTCGACACTTAGGATAGGCTTTCTGAATGCTCTCCTCAGTTTCCCAAGTACAATCTTGCGGATCTCCACTCCATTGCACTTTGACTAAGTGAACTTTCTTGTTCCTCCGCTCTTTGGTTTTTTTGTCGATGATCTTTAGCGGCTCTCTTC
This sequence comes from Allium sativum, assembly GCA_030737875.1. NCBI lineage: Eukaryota > Viridiplantae > Streptophyta > Magnoliopsida > Asparagales > Amaryllidaceae > Allium > Allium sativum. Next base: position 758,238,847 of record CM060922.1, on the reverse strand, counting down.
TCACAGCTAATTCTGCAGTAATTTCAATATCCTGTTGAGCTGCTTCTTCCACGATCAAGTCTGGATCATGAACGTGCTTTCGAAGTTGAGATATGTGAAATACATCATGTACTCCAGGCAACCAATCAGGCAATCAAACCCTATAAGCGAGAGTTCCAATCCGTTCAAGAATAGGAAATGGACCAATGAACTTGGGCGCCAACTTCCCTGTTTTACGGAACCGGATAACTCCTCTCATCGGCGATACTTTCAAATATACATAGTCGCCAACAACAAATGATATATCTCTTCTTCTCTTATCCGCATAACTCTTTTGTCAGTTTTGAGCGACGAGTAATCGTTTCTTAATAAAATCGACTTTGTCGGCAGCTTCTCGGATCATATCTGGCCCCAACACAAGTCTATTACCGTGTTCGACCCAACAAGCAGGGGATCAACACGGTCTACCATACAATGCTTCGAATGGCAACATTGTCAGGCTCGCTTGGTAGCTGTTGTTATAAGAGAATTCAGCCAAATGCAGATGGTCTTCCCATGATCCACCGAAATCTAGAACACAAGCCCGCAATAGATATTCTAGTATACGATTTACCCTCTTAGTCTGACCATCTGTCTGAGGATGATAAGTGGTGCTTAGATTCAGCTTTGTTCCCAGTTCTACTTGTAACGCCTCCCAGAATTTACTAGTAAATATCGGGTCTCTATCACTGACTATACTGAGCGGCACTCCATGTAGTCTAACAATTTCCTTGAAGTATATCTGCGCCAGACTCTGAGCAGTTCTGTTTGATCTGACAGGTATGAAATGGGCGGTCTTCGTGAAGCTATCTACGATCACCCAAATACTGTCATTTCCTTTTCTGGTTCTAGGCAAACCATCTATGAAGTCCATGGAAATATGTTCCCACTTCCAACCTGGAACGTCTAGCGGTTGCAACAATCCAGCAAGTTTCTGTTGGTCGCTTTTGACTAGCTGGCAAGTAGGGCATCGACTAACATATAAAGAAATGTCCCTCTTCATCGACTTCCACCAGAAAGTGCGTTTGATGTCATTATAAATTTTGCTTATTCCTAGATGGATACTAAGTTTTGACTTGTGGCATTCATCCAGTACTTCCTTTCGGAGCTCAGCAATGTTAGGAACACAGATTCGACCTTTTAGCCTTAGAACCCCATCATTATCAACCTGAAAACTCGAGGGTTCGCCTTTCTGAATTATCTCTCTGATTTTCTGAATGAAGTGATCATCCTTTTGAAGAGCAGATATTTTATCTATCAATGAAGTCGTGATAATAAAACTGGCGATCATTTCATTCTTTCGGCTTAAAGCATCGGCCATGACATTGGCTTTCCCTGGAGTGTATATAATCTCAAAATCGTATGCTGCAAGGAACTCTAGCCAATGTTGTTGCCTCAGATTCAAGTCTTTCTGGGTGAACAGATACTTTAACGACTGGTGATCTGTAAACAGTTCAAATCTCTCACCCAGAAGATAGTGTCTCCAGATTTTCAAAGCGAATACTATAGCCAACAACTCCAGATCATGAGTTACGTAGTTTTTCTCATGTGGCTTCAGCTGACGGCTAGCATAAGCGATCACTTGACCTCTTTGCATTAATACTGCGCCAAGGCCTTCTATAGAGGCATCCGTCCAGACTTTTAAATCCTGATTGCCATCGATAATGGTTAACACTGGAGCAGTCGTTAATCTTAACTTTAGCTCTTCAAAAGCCTCCTCACATTCTGGAGTCCATTTGAATTTTGAGTGCTTCTATGTAAGCTTCGTTAAGTGACCAGATATCTTCGAAAAGTTTTTAACAAACTTCCGGTAATAACTAGCCAATCCAAGAAAACTGCGGACTTCTGTAGTACTGGGCTGTTTCCAATTTTGAATAGCTGTGATTTTACTTGGATCCACAGCAATTCCTTCTTTCGATACGACGTGGCACAGAAATTTTACTTCATCTTGCCAGAATATGCATTTGGATAGTTTGGCTTTTAGAACGTTCCTTCTCAGAATTTCTAGAACTGTTCCAGATGCTTTTCATGTTCGGCCTTCGATTTAGAGAAGATTAGTATATCATCAATAAAAACCAGAACAAATTTATTCAAGACACCGTGGAACACTCGATTCATCAAATCGACGAAGTAAGCTGGAGCGTTACATAAGCCGAACGGCATTACTAACCACTCATAGAATAGGTCTGGACCTCTGAATGCTGTCATAGGAACACATTCTTCGGCAATACGAAGCTGATGGAAGCCTGTAGCTAGGTCCATCCTTGAAAATACCTGTGCTCCATTCAGACGATCCAATAAGTCATCGATTCGCGGCAATGGATATTTATTCTTTATTGTCTGCTTGTTCAAATCACGATAATCCACACATAGCCGTAGAGTACCGTCATATTTTGGGACAAACACCACTGCTGCTCCCCAATCAGAGAAACTAGGCCTAATCAGACCCTTCCATACGAGCTGTCGTGTTTGATTGTCTAATTCCTCTTTCTCTTTCAAGGACATTCTTCGAATAGCGTGAACTACCGGCCTTGCATTCGGAATCAAAGCGATCTTGAAATCTATTTCCCTCTGCGGAGGTAAGCGAACAACTTCCTCGAACACATCCGCATAGTTCTTGACGACATGAATGTCTTTGATGAGGTCAGGAATATTCTCTGTGACTTTCGGGATATTTTCTATTTGAACAGGAGAAACATCCAAAGCTGCCCAGAAGTCTTTTCTATTTGAATTCTGGCCTTCACAGGGAATGGTTATATAATCACCTGATTTTATCTTTGCCTTAACGACTCTGTCGGCGCATTTAACCTCAGCTTCATACTTGGTCAACCAGTCTAACCCCAAGAAGACCGCGATAGTAGGAAACCGATAACGAGAAAAAGAAACCGGCACTCCACAAACCCAACTGAGATCAATGGAACCCCCAACCGGATTCTGGACAGTCATTGGTTCCTTGAGCTTCTTCAAATTCAAATCCAGCTTCTTAACTGCATTCTTTGCAACAAAGCTTCGCGAAGCGCCGGTGTCAAACAGTACTTTAACTGGGATATCTTTGACAGTTAGCGTGCCTTCTAAAACATCTGGCCTTTCCTGAGAAGACGAAGATGCAGGCACTTCTGCCACTTCATTCACTTGAACTACTTCGGGCTTGTTTAAGAGCGGGCAATCCTTTGCAAGATGACCAGCCTTATGGCACTGTTTGCACTCCCTATTCTCTTGAAACTCCCCATCAGTTCTAAATCTCTTCTTCTTTTGCTTTCGATTGGCTCTATATCCATCCTTTCTTTGTTTCTTTAAAGATCTACAACTCATCGACAAATGTCCTTCCTTATTGCAGTTAGAGCATATAGCAGTTGTTACTGGTTCTTTCCCAGATTTAGCCCTTTTTCTCTTGGCACTGGGCTTCTCACTGACCTCAGGACTATCAGTCACCGACTCCACTTTGTTACTCGAACTGACTTCCTCTTCGTCGCGCAACATACCTTTCTTATGGAGATCTTCATACTAATAAGCCATGTATATCATTTCAGAAAAAGGAAGCTTCACATTCCTCATCACACTATTCTGATATTTTCTTTGTAGGCCATAAATAAATCTCAGATTCTTCCTCTTTGGATCTTGAATCAGATGAGGAGCAAAGTGAGAAAGTTCGTTGAATTTCTTATGATATTCTGGAATGGTCATATCTCCTTGTATCAGATAAGAAAATTCATCACATAATCGCTCAGTCACTTCAGGAGGAGTAAATCTTTCTAGGAAAATCTCTTTGAATCTATCCCAGGTGATATCACCTTCTGGATTATCTTTGATGATTGTTTCCCACCAGATTAAAGCTTCTTCTTTGAGCGCCCAAGATGCTACTAATCTTTTCTGATCATCTCTCAGCTGGAAACGCTCAAATATTCTTTCTGCAGAGCTCACCCAAGCTTGAGTTTGAATAATAGATTCATTGCCCGAGAATTGTGCTCCACCCAGATTTCGATATCTCTTAAATAGAGCCTCTAGATCTGGTTCTGCATTTCTTCTGTTTATGACCCTCATTTTCAAGTACTTCTACAAACAGCAGATCAAGTGTCAGGTCACAGAAAAGATAATTCAAAACATAGAAACATATACTTCAAATGTAAATGTGTCTAGTGGGGTGTATTTCATTCTGCTTTACTTATACTAGGATATTACTGATCCTATCTGTAATGAGTTACCCGTCCTAGAACACTACTGGTTCTATTTCTGACGAGTTCGTTAATATGTTATATTCCAGCAAAGAGCTTAACCAAAGCTCTGATACCAAATGAGATGACCCCGAACCCCGTACTGACGGTGGCAATGGTAATCTTTGGAATATAACACATAAACAGAAATAGCAGAACAGAATTAAATAAATACACCAGATAATGTACAAATAATACACTGGATAAACGTAAACATCAGAGTTACACAGTATAAAGTATCTTACTTAGTACAAATACAGTTCAGCTATACATAAATGTCTACAGCGGAAACAAACATAATGTACAATAGGAGCTGAACAACATAAAAAGAGATAAATAATAGAACCCATCTTCAGCTCCAGCTATCCAGAAAGAGCCAGCTAAACCTGAATACAAGGATGCCCGTGTAGAAAAAAGGGCACCCGAGTTTGAAAGTGAAACAAACTACGAGTCAGTCATGGGACTGGTATGAGAAATCTACTCAACACATTTAAAATATGGCTAATCACTGGACCACGCCACTTTCGTGGAACGGGTTTACTCCATCGGATTGCCAGTGCTTCAAAACAAATAATTCTTTTAAACATCACAATGCTTTTTATCAAAATGAAGCCATTATAAGACTCAGTTCCCATCACCCAATGCAACGCAAATCGGAGGATAGAGTTTTACCTTATAATGGCCAAAATATGCTTGATACGAATAAAACAAAAGCATTTGATATTATTACTAGTGTTTATATGTTTCAAAAACAATTTCAATCATAACTATCAATCATAGACGGCATGGGTACCATATATCATGTCGCCACATATATATATATACAATCAAAACCTCACAGTCACGTATTTGGAAATTGGATTTCCGTCATGAACCAAGGCAAAATATAGTCCTTACCGACTTCGAGACTCTCTAGCCTGAACCTCAGGGTCAAAGCGCATCGACCCTTGGATCGTCAGGGCCGGTCCACCGATGTGGATTAAAATTCCTGAACACTGCGTTTCCCCGCCCTATGGGGCGTAAATGAGCCAACGAATGACTCCATCTGTCCCGGATCGACCGATATTTCCGAGGCACCTCGCTATCCATCATCCACATAAGTAAAATGTCAGGCCGTGTAAAAACACTGACATAACTCCTAGCTAGAAAGAAACGCATGCCCTCCCTGAGGTCCTCCTCCCGTTTCTGGTTCATACCGGGGTGTGAGGCTCGCGATTTCACGTTATACACAAAGCTACGCCACACAGGTGGTGCTTTGATCATCAATCACAAGACTTTGCTTTTCAACAGAAGCCCTGATCACTGCATCTTAGCATGTCACACAGGCGATTCACACCGTGCAACTGATGGTTATCAATCACATAGAATAAATTCCAATGTCAGACACACAATCCATTTACAAGTCTGTTCTGGGTCGGAACGAAACCGGAGGCACTATATATCTCGCAAACCCATCGATCTCCACGTACGTCTAGACGATTACCACTCATTATCCATATTTCGGGATGCCTCCCAATCAGGACATCAGTTACCATTCAAACGAGGTGAAGATTTCTGGTCTTCAACCACCGATCTCATCTTCGATTTCTTATCGTCGATTTAGTTATTCATAATGGGATAAACCCGGTCTTTCTGAGCAACTCACGTATATAATAAACAAGTGCAACACAAACTCACATACGCATTATTTCAATTCATTAGTCGCTAACCGTAAATCAGTAAGAGAACGATTTCCCAAATATTAACCCCGAAGGCCGAAACCAACATCAGATCAACACCCAGGAAACCATTCGACTTAGCCAACCTTCAGTTAGTGTAACACCCCACCTCCGCCAGGGTGTCTCTTGCAAGCACTCTGACTTTGGAGGGGTGTTTGAATCAGGTAAACATGCATAATGATATATCAAGGCAGAACAAGAACATATGTATATATGTAATCAGAGTAAATAAGATAAGTAAAACAGCGGAAGATTTCAAACTATTTCAAAACAAGTTTGGTACAACATAATGTCAACTTTCCAAATACACAAGTCTAGATAAAAACAACATCACTGAAAAACTGAAATACATAAGTACTATCCCCAAAATAAGTGATAACCATAGCTAGCTTCATGTCAAGACCGTACATGAGCTAAAATCCCACAAGCAAGCGATCAGAAATCCCAGCTAAGCTCCAATATTCCCACCCTGAGAACCTGGGGGGGGGAACGGAAGAAAAGAGGCGAAAGGAAAACAGGTCAGTCAAAAAGACTGAGTAAGCCCTACTACAATCAATGTAAACTGATAAAGTTAACTGGCATGAGAAGCAGGGATGAACATAAAGATAACAACATACTAGCATGATGATTAACTAACAAGGTAGATAAAGGTGTCGTCGCATAATCAGGTTTAAGGTTTTTCACCACAGGTGTACCAGCATTCTAACATGTCATGTATAAACAAGAATTTATCCCTTGGCCTAAACTTGGCCCAGTATCAGGTGTTTGACTTAAACCAAGATCCAACTTCTTGGTACCAATTCTAGTATAACAGGATTAGGTGTTACCCCAATGTTTACATCGAAACAGGACGGAACAGAATGGTCCATACAGAGATAGAGTTTGGGAAAAATGGGCCTTTACCACCCTAACAGATAAAGTACAGAAACGGAATGCTAACAATAATGGGCCTTTACCACCCTAACAGAACAGAGTACAGAAACGGAATACTACAATTAGGTGTACACTAGTAGTGAGCCTTTACCACCCTAACAGACGGTACCACGCAGAAACAGATGGGTGTTACCACCCAACAAAACAGACGGTACCAACAGAATCAGACAGAGCTAAGTGTACCCTAAATCCTACCCAAGCGATCGGCTCCCTAATACATAAATACCCTGTGTCGGCCCCACGATAGGGTGTATCACTCCCTAAAGTGGCAACCAATTGGCACAGGCATATTTACAGATGTCACGGCGTCTTACATCCTCAGAGGCAGACCGGGATCCATGCACGCACATGACCCGGTTGGGACGCACCATCAACACCCATCGTCATTATCAGAATGAACCACTTATAATTAGTTCAGTAAGCGTGCCCGGACCGTACCTACAGTTGGGTCAAAGTTTTGATACCAGAAAGGGTTACTGACTAATATGGGTCCCAAACAACAAATGACACAAGTATTCCCCCTTGTGTCCCCAGACTATAAGATTCAGATTAACTTATTAACAGAGTTCAGACATACAAAGTTCAGACGATCAGTTTTCAGACTAACAGATCAGATAACAGATTTACAAACTTGCCTAACTTGGTGTGGGTCCTACAGATCCGCAAAACAGGTTCGTTTAATTTATCAATCAAGTTAGTTTATCCAGACCATGTATCAAATTGGTTCTCAGCCTTATCAAATTACTGAGTTGGATTGGTTAAGTATAGTTCAACTTAACCCCGTTAAATTACCGAGTTCAGATTGGTTAAGTGTAGGTTAACTTAACCCCGTTAATCCACCAAGTCCAAATTGGTTAAGTATTAAGTGGACCATGACTTAACCCTAATCATGAGGCATTAATTAATTAATGTGCCTTAACCTCTCACATTAGACTTTGTTGCGGTTACTAGTTAAGCCGGTCGGTTCCGGGTAGCTTTACACCCAACTTGGTCTAACCTCGGGTTCAAGGTACAACATGACCAACTTCTCACATTGGGTCCTATTGTTTGTAGCAACTAGTTAAGCCGGTCGGTTCCGGGTAGGTTTACGCTACAAACTCAACCCAACCTCGAGTTGGTCACACTTATATTTTCTAAGTGTCATGTCCATTATGTTTACAAAACATATTACAAGTTTTCAAGCATTTGGGTAGACCTAACTTAATAGGTAAATTCCCAATGGGTAGACCTAACTTAATAGGTAAATTCCCAATCTTATGTTTTTATGTCTTTTCAGTTTACCCAACCCCAAACGCAATCCCATCGCTTACATATCGCCATAGCGCATAAAGGATAGAAAGAGGGAACTTGGCATAATCATGACATAAAGGTGTTGAAGCCACAAGCTCAACATGGTGGCATATGAAATGTACATATGTTCATATACTTGCATATTACATTTTTAGGCCTCAAAAGCATGCATAAAACCAAACTTAGCATATTGGTGATACATGGTGATAAATGACATGAAGAAATGGCCATAAGTTCGCATTTAGCCTCACATGCAAGTTATCATAAGAGATATGATAACTTACATGTTGCCAAAATGCAACCTTTAGCATAAAGCTTGAAGCTTTATGTTCATAAACCCAAGATAAGCTTGCATAACATGATAACATGAGCAAAATGATCAACCCAAACTTGCATAACATAACTTGCATATCATATGGCAAACTTGCATACCAAACTTGCATAACATAACATGATAAACTTGCATATCATAACATATCAAACTTGCATAACATAACATGATAAACTTGCATATCATAACATATCAAACTTGCATAACATAACATGATAAACTTGCATATCATAACATATCAAACTTGCATAACATAACATGATAAACTTGCATATCATAACATATCAAACTTGCATAACATGACATAGTAAACTTGCATATCATGGCAAACTTGCATATCATACATTTAACTTTAGAGTTTAAGTATGAAAGTAGAATAGGGCTTACAATGCTTATGAAGACACAAAAATATGACAAAGCCCTTATGCAATCCAATAAACCCAAAATGCAAGCTCCAATAGAAAAACCCTTGAGACAAAAGGATCAAAACCCTGGCCTTATGATGTAAATATGGAAACTTGACTTGAATGCAAGCTAATGACTCTCATACAAGCTTGAAAACACTTGTATGCATGGAAAATCTCTCATAAAATTTATTTAGAATTTTATGAAGAGAGTGGAGGCCATGAGAGGAATAATTTTGCCATAGTTTAGTTGTAGGATTGAAATATGATGATTTAGGGTCAGGTTAGGGGCTTATTTATAGAGATTAGGATTAGTTCTAGCCTTAGGATTAAACCCTAATTCCAATCTCAGCCCTTAAAACCGAATCTGGCCCCAAAACCTAACCAAAACCCCAAAATGGTGCACCAGGCAAAACTGCCCGGCTGAACCAAGTCGACAGCCAAGTCGACAGGGCTGTCGACTTGGGTCCAACCAAGTCGACTCCCAAGTCGACAGGGCTGTCGACTTGGGTGCTCTGGCGGGAATTTTCCCGCCTAGCCCAATCTGACCGTTTTTCGAATTTTGAACCCGAAATTCGAAATCTGTTTTGAACTTGAAATTTTCTGAAAACTTCATTGGGCCTTAATCGGGTCATACGGACTCCGATTTTCGAAAACTCGGACTCTATTTCGCGTATTTTTCCGAGACGAACGCAATGGCATAGCCCGTTTCCCTTGATTCAGATTTTTAAATTAAATTCTGCCTCGATTTACGTTATAACAGGTTATCAGAAATACAGGTTGTTACAGTTAGTTTCTAAATTTAATATTTTATAATGATTTATCGCTATTTTTATTTATTTTAAAATAGCCAATTTATTCAAAACGACGCTTCGGGCCATAACGCGGCCGTGGCGCTGTTTTTCTTCAGATTTGATTTACACATATCTGAAGATCTAACCATTGGATCTTCACAAATTTTACATCATTAGAAAGATCTTTTCAAAACGAATCCAACAGTTCTAGTTTCGGGAAAATCCGATGGTCGGATCTCCCGCGCTAATCGTTTGAAGTTTCGATTTCAAAATACAAACTGCAGCGTCGTTATTCGATTTAATTTAATTATATATATATATATATATATATATATATATATATATATATAAAATCGATTCTGGCGCTGTTTTTCTTCAGATTTGAATTAAACATTCCAGACCATCCAACCGTTGGATTTTTACAAAGTTGGTGCCGTTGGAAAGATATTTCCAAAGCGAACCCAGCGGTTGTGGTTTCGGGAAAATCCGATGGTCGGGTCTCCCGCACTAATCGTTTGAAATTACGGTTTCAAAATACGAACTGCAGCTTTGTTATTCGATTTATTTCAATTCTATTTATATATATATATCGATTCTTCGATTTCAAAACTATATGATTTTCATACATTTGAGAAAAATGATATTTTTATCTAACTGTCTTCTATTTCAACACTTCACTATTTTTAACAATTCATGTATATAATAAAAATGTGATTTTTAATGTAAAACAATTTATTTCAAAACACGACTATTTTATATAGTTCATATAGATGATAAAAATATGATTTTTATTATAAAACAATTTATTTCAAAATATGAATACCATTCAACACATGAATTTCAATTCAACGAATGAATTTCGATTCAACAATATATATAGATAAAAAGGTGATTTTTATTGTTAAAACAATTTATTCAAAACACGAATACCATTCAACACATGAATTTCAATTCAACGAATGAATTTCAATTCAACACATGAAGGTTTTTCATAGTTTATATATATATAAAAAGGTGATTTTTATATTTAAAACATGAATACCATTCAACACATGAATTTCTATTCAACGAATGAATTTCAATTCAACACATGAAGGTTTTCTATAGTTTGTATATATATATAGTAAAAATGTGATTTTTTATTGTTAAAACAATTTATTTAAAACACGAATACCATTCAACACATGAATTTCTATTCAACGAATGAATTTCGATTCAACACATGAAGGTTTTCTATTCAACACACGAATATAGTTTCAACACAGGAAAATAATTCTAACACATGAATATCATTCAAAATTTCGGCAGCATAACGGCAGGGTAGTTAAAACCGGGACCGTCCCTAGTACGGCTCCTCGCTCTACCTTAAAGCCTCGCAGCTTTTGACAATGGGGAATCATGCATCTAGTTCGCATGCAGGCGGCATGTATATTTTTTTCATTTCTACAAACTAATCCTATTTGGTTTCAACCAAATATTTCTCAACAACAAACGGGTATTTTTCAACCACAACCAATCAATTTCAAACACAAAAAATTCTAATCGACTATTCGTAATCAACCAATTTTCACACCAATCACATCCAATAAATATCGTCCATGGTTTGTGGACGAGGGGCGTATATATATATATATATATATATAAGCATTTCACTTCTATTGCAACACATATATAATTTTTACAACGCATATATAACTTATACATCGAGCGTACAACTTATACAACGCTTATACATGAGGTGTACAACGCTTATATAACCCATACGTCGACTATATAATTTATACATCGTCGTTTCCCATATCGTTTATAATTTAGAAATCTCACATTGGGTTCCACTCCACCAAAAATAGCAGATGGCTCAGAAAAATATGCGGTCTCTTCTAAAATGTAGAAGACGTCCACACGAGTCCACTTCTCTTGTTTCACTGAATTTCGATAACACAGCAAAAAGATATGATTTTTATAAGTTTGCAACGCTTTAGAGTGTTATTTTCAGTTAAAAATAGCCAAAGTCGTACCTTTTCAGAACTGGTTCCAAACTAGGTTTGGATTTTTCGCGAAATACGTGAAGCGATGCGAGGATCGGAGGGTACAGCGTCGAAGGGGAGAGTGGGGGGCGCCCGCGCGCGGTGGAGCGGTGGACTCCGGTGGTCCTAGTCGACGGCGACGGCGGTTTAAAACCCCGAACTTCCTGGCCACGATACTCCCTATATACGCAACGATTCTTCACAAATCTGGTATTGATTTAAAGAGGAGATCGAGAGCTTCGAAACGTGACAAGGGGCGCTCGATTTCGTTGAGGGACGGATGAGAAATCGAGGAGAGAAGTTTTGAAGAGGGTTCCGCCTGTTATCGGCTACGGGGAGAGAGAAAAAGGAATTTTCTGACCAATGAGGTTTTTTAAATTTATTTATATATTTTTAAATTTCTAAAATACCCCTTGTCACATACGAACTCCAATCCAAACCCAATGACTGTCGCCCCTAGCGTTTTACCCCCATTTTGAACACAATGGGATATGTTTCGAAGGCCCATTCGAATGTTTCAGTCAGTTTTCCTGCAAATTAAAATATAAAACATTCAATATTTAATTTGAACGTACATTTCAATTTGCCAAGGCCACAAACTGATTCTAAAAATTCCCGAAAAATAAATCTAGCTATGTTTTGACGATAAGGTCCCAACAAAACTAGTTTCGACGAATTCTGAGACCGTTTGAGAAATGGCCCTTTTCTGGTCGATCCAATTTAATAAAAATCGACCAAACACATTTTCCTTTGCCACGCTCAGATACTAGCTTCAAAAATTATGAAATTTGAAACCTAGCAATAATTTAACATCCCGAATCCAACAAAAGTGGTTTCGTCGAATTCCGAGGTCGTTTGCAAAATGGCCATTTTCACGGGCTATATAGACTCTATAGCGACCTTTCTGAAAATTCATTTGGCCATAACTTTTGCTTCCCACTATGAAACTTCGATTTTTCAGATTCGTTAGAAAGGTATTCACTAACAGATTTAAATATTTTTGGTTTCACTCAAATCCGTTTTGTTTTGCACCCGTTACAGTCAGTCGAAGTTTGAATTCAAACTTTGAAACTACCACGCCATTTCAGGCCTTGTTTATAATTCAAAGTAATTATATTTATTTTCTACTTCGATTCAAACTTACTTTTCATCATTATTATTTAAAATATTTATTTAAAATATTTAAAATCCACTATTTTAGCCAATTTAAAAAATTTAATTGGTTTAGATTTTCCGGGTCGTTACAATCTCCTCCACTTAAAACTTTTCGTCCCCGAAAAGGAACAAAGTCGAAAGTGGTTTGATTAATCAACTCTCCGTTCAATCTGGCTTCCATTCTCCAACTTTTCAGTTTCTGAGAATTTTCAAATTCTTCAAAAATTTGGCTAACACCCGGAATTTTCGAAAAATTTCGCCATAACCTCCTTTGTACGGGGAGGGGTTTGAAAATTTATTGCGCCGTATTAGGTACCCAATAAATCCTATAAAGCATGCACATATTTATAGTGATATATTCTGGTGTTTACAGGGGAGTGTGTATAGATAATAACTCCAGAGAATAAATTCTCGTCACCCTGTCAAAGCCTGAGGGAGTGTGTATTTTTAATTGCTCCAGAGGATAAATCATCGTCACCTCGTCCCGTGTGGGAAATAAATAATCCATGTGCCGTATCTAATGACTAGAGAGACGTGATTATTATCAACTTCAGACCCGTGTGGGGTTTTTATTAATCTGGTAATTTTATCGTTACAATTTTATATGTCCATATCAGTCGTCAGTTCAACCTATAAAATAAAGTCATCGCCATATAAGCCTCTCGCTCGTATGGTAAATCTTCCACCTCGTCACACAAGCTCCAAATGCTTATGTGGTATATGATGAAGTATGCATATCTTCCAGAAGTATGCCATGTAATGTAGTTCAAAATTAATTGTTACTATCCTATGGCGACGTTTATGATTACACACAGAACAACCAGCACTCCGCATCCAATGGCATTCACAGGAGTTGATATAATAATATTTCGCATCCAACTCATTAAGGTTTACCTATTTGTCGGGCACGCAAATAATTTCTTTACTCAACAACTATCCATTTACCTGTTCAAACATATATGATGCACATGTATATATTTCTTTCTATTTTTAAATCAGTTCAATGTGTGATTTAATCGAATAAATCCTATCATTCATTCTATTATTGATTAAATTAACTATCGCTTTAATAATTTAATTAATCAAATCTACTATCACACAACACAAACAACAATCAAATTGTTTTTAACTTTTCAAAAATATACTCTTTTAAAATCATTCAGACTATAGAATTAAAAGTGCACATCCATGGAAAGAAAATAACAACAGAGTAGAGAACTAATTGGTAATGCAAAGTATGGTAAATGTACCTTGCACCGGAGTCAATCAGAGATGTCTACTCGACACTCAGGATAGGCTTTCTGAATGCTCTCCTCAGTTTCCCAAGTACAATCTCGCGGATCTCCACTCCATTGCACTTTGACTAAGTGAACTTTTTTATTCCTCAGCTCTTTGGTTTCTTTGCCGATGATCTTTAGCGGCTCTCTTCTCACAGCCAATTCAGGAGTAATTTTAATATCCTGTTGAGCTGCTTCTTCCACGATCAAGTATGGATCATGAACGTGCTTTCGAAGTTGAGATATGTGAAATACATCATGTACTCCAGGCAACCAATCAGGCAATCGAACCCTATAAGCGAGAGTTCCAATCCGTTCAAGAATAGGAAATAGACCAATGAACTTGGGTGCCAACTTCCCTGTATTACCGAACCGGATAACTCCTCTCATCGGCGATACTTTCAAATATACATAGTCGCCAACAGCAAATGATATATCTCTTCTTCTCTTTTCCGCATAACTCTTTTGTCGGTTTTGAGCGGCGAGTAATCGTTTCTTAATAAAATCGACTTTGTCGCAGCTTCTCGAATCATATCTGGCCCCAACACAAGTCTATTACCGGGTTCGACCCAACAAGGAGGGGATCGGCACGGTCTACCATACAATGCTTCGAATGGCGACATTGTCAGGCTCGCTTGGTAGCTGTTGTTATAAGAGAATTCAGCCAAATGCAGATGGTCTTCCCATGATGCACCGAAATCTAGAACACAAGCCCGCAATAGATCTTCTAGTATACGATTTACCCTCTCAGTCTGACCATCTGTCTGAGGATGATAAGCGGTGCTTAGATTCAGCTTTGTTCCCAGTTCTACTTGAAACGCCTCCCAGAATTTACTAGTAAATATCGGGTCTCTATCACTGACTATACTGAGCGGCACTCCATGTAGTCTAACAATTTCCTTGAAGTATATCTGCGCCAGACTCTGAGCAGTTCTGTTTGATCTGACAGGTATGAAATGGGCGGTCTTCGTGAAGCGATCTACGATCACCCAAATACTGTCATTTCCTTTTCTGGTTCTGGGCAAACCATCTATGAAGTCCATGGAAATATGTTCCCACTTCCAACCTGGAACGTCCAGCGGTTGCAACAATCCAGCAAGTTTCTGTTGGTCGCTTTTGACTAGCTGGCAAGTAGGGCATCGACTAACATATAAAGAAATGTCCCTCTTCATCGACTTCCACCAAAAAGTGCATTTGATGTCATTATACATTTTGCTTATTCCCGGATGGATACTAAGTTTTGACTTGTGGCATTCATTCAGTACTTCCTTTCGGAGCTCAACAATGTTAGGAACACAGATTCGACCTTTTGGCCTTAGAACCCCATCATTATCAACCTGAAAACTCGAGGGTTCGCCTTTCTGAATTATCTCTCTGATCTTATGAATGAAGTGATCATCCTTCTGAAGAGCATATATTTTATCTATCAATGAAGTCGTGATAATAAAACTGGCGATCATTTCATTCTTTCGGCTTAAAGCATCGGCCACGACATTGGCTTTCCCTGGAGTGTATATAATCTCAAAATCGTATGCTGCAAGGAACTCTAGCCAACGTTGCTGCCTTAGATTCAAATCTTTCTGGGTGAATAGATACTTTAACGACTGGTGATCTGTAAACAGTTCAAATCTCTCACCCAGAAGATAGTGTCTCCATATTTTCAAAGCGAATACCATAGTCAACAACTCAAGATCATGAGTTACGTAGTTTTTCTCGTGTGGCTTCAGCTGACGGCTAGCATAAGCGATCACTTGACCTCTTTGCATTAATACTGCGCCAAGGCCTTCTCTAAAGGCATCCGTCCAGACTTTTAAATCCTGATTGCCGTTGATAATGGTTAACACTGGAGCAGTCATTAATCTTTACTTTAGCTCTTCAAAAGCCTCCTCACATTCTGGAGTCCATTTGAATTTTTAGTGCTTCTTTGTAAGCTTCGTTAAGTGACCAGATATCTTCGAAAAGTTTTTAACGAACTTCCGGTAATAACTAGCCAATCCAAGAAAACTGCGGACTTCTGTAGGGGTACTGGGCTGTTTCCAATTTTGAATAGCTGTGATTTTACTTGGATCCACAACAATTCCTTCTTTCAATACGACGTGGCCCAGAAATTTTACCTCATCTTGCCAGAATATGCATTTGGATAGTTTGGCTTTTAGAACGTTCCTTCTCAGAATTTCTAGAACCTGTTCCAGATGCTTTTCATGTTCGGCCTTCGATTTAGAGAAGATTAGTATATCATCAATAAAAACCAGAAAAAATTTATTCAAGACACCGTGGAACACTCGATTCATCAAATCGACGAAGTAAGCTGGAGCGTTACATAAGCCGAACGACATTACTAACCACTCATAGAATAGGTCTGGACCTCTGAATGCTGTCATAGGAACACATTCTTCGGCAATACGAAGCTGATGGAAGCCTGTAGCTAGGTCCATCCTTGAAAATACCTGTGCTCCATTCAGACGATCAAATAAGTCATCGATTCGCGATAATGGATATTTATTCTTTATTGTCTGCTTGTTCAAATCACGATAATCCACACATAGCCGTAGAGTACCGTCAGATTTTTGGGACAAACACCACTGCTGCTCCCCAATCAGAGAAACTAGGCCTGATCAGACCCTTCCATACGAGCTGTCGTGTTTGATTGTCTAATTCCTCTTTCTCTTTCAAGGACATTCTTCGAATAGCATGAAGTATCGGCCTTGCATTCGGAATCAAAGCGATCTTGAAATCTATTTCCCTCTGCGGAGGTAAGCGAACAACTTCCTCGAACACTTCCGCATAGTTCTTGACGACAGGAAGGTCTTTGATGAGGTCAGGAATATTCTCTGTGACTTCCGGGATATTTTCTATTTGAACAGGAGAAACATCCAAAGGTGCCCAGAAGTCTTTTCTGTTTGAATTCTGGCCTTCACAGGGAATAGTTATATAATCACCTGATTTTATCTTTGCCTTAACGACTCTGTCGGCGCATTTAACCTCAGCTTCATACTTGGTCAACCAGTCTAACCCCAAGAAGACCGCGATAGTAGGAAACCGATAACGAGAAAAAGAAACCGGCACTCCACAAACCCAACTGAGATCAATGGAACCCCCAACCGGATTCTGGACAGTCATTGGTTCCTTGAGCTTCTTCAAATTCAAATCCAGCTTCTTAACTGCATTCTTTGCAACAAAGCTTCGCGAAGCGCCGGTGTCAAACAGTACTTTAACTAGGATATCTTTGACAGTTAGCGTGCCTTCTAAAACATCTGGCCTTTCCTGAGCAGACGAAGATGCAGGCACTTCTGCCACTTCATTCACTTGAACTACTTCGGGCTTGTTTAAGAGCGGGCAATCCTTTGCAAGATGACCAGACTTATGGCACTGTTTGCACTCCTTATTCTCTTGAAACTCCCCATCAGTTCTAAATCTCTTCTTCTTTTGCTTTCGATTGGCTCTATATCCATCCTTTCTTTGTTTCTTTAAAGATCTGCAACTCATCGACAAATGTCCTTCCTTATTGCAGTTAGAGCATATAGCAGTTGTTACTGGTTCTTTCCCAGATTTAGCCCTTTTTCTCTTGGCATTGAGCTTCTCACTGACCTCAGGACTATCAGTCACCGACTCCAGTTTATTACTCGAACTGACTTCCTCTTCATCGCGCAACATACCTTTCTTATGGAGATCTTCATACTGATAAGCCAAGTATATCATTTCAGAAAAAGGAAGCTTCACATTCCTCATCACACTATTTTGATATTTTCTTTGTAGGCCATGAATAAATCTCAGATTCTTCCTCTTTGGATCTTGAATCAGATGAGGAGCAAAGTGAGAAAGTTCGTTGAATTTCTTATGATATTCTGGAATGGTCATATTTCCTTGTATCAGATAAGAAAATTCATCACATAATCGCTCAGTCACTTCAGGAGGAGTAAATCTTTCTAGGAAAATCTCTTTGAATCTATCCCAGGTGATATCACCTTCTGGATTATCTTTGATGATTGTTTCCCACCAGATTAAAGCTTCTTATTTGAGCGCCCAAGATGCTACTAATCTTTTCTGATCATCTCTCAGCTGGAAACGCTCAAATATTCTTTCTGCAGAACTCACCCAAGCTTGAGTTTGAATAATAGATTCATTGCCCGAGAATTGTGCTCCACCCAGATTTCGATATCTCTTAAATAGAGCCTCTAGATCTGGTTCTGCATTTCTTCTGTTTCTGACACTCATTTTCAAGTACTTCTGCAAACAGCAGATCAAGTGTCAGGTCACAGAAAAGATAATTCAAAACATAGAAACATATACTTAAAATGTAAATGTGTCTAGTGGGGTGTATTTCATTCTGCTTTACTCATACTAGGATATTACTGATCCTATCTGTAATGAGTTACCCGTCCTAGAACACTACTGGTTCTATTTGTGACGAGTTCGGTAATATGTTATATTCCAGCACTAAGCTTAACCAAAGCTCTGATACCAAATGAGACGACCCCGAACCCCGTACTGACGGTGGCAAGGGTAATCTTTGGAATATAACACATAAACAGAAATAGCAGAACAGAATTAAATATATACACCAGATAATGTACAAATAATACACTAGATAAACGTAAACATCAGAGTTACACAGTATACTGGATCTTACTTAGTACAAATACAGTTCAGCTATAGATAAATATCTATAGCGGAAACAAACATAATGTACAATAGGAGCTGAACAGCATAAAAAGAGATAAATAATAGAATCCATCTTCAGCTCCAGCTATCCAGAAAGAGCCAGCTAAACCTAAATACAAGGCTGCCCGTGTAGAAAAAGGGGCACCCGAGTTTGAAAGTGAAACAAACTACGAGTCAGTCATGGGACTGGTATGAGGAATCTACTCAACACATTTAAAATATGGCTAATTACTGGACCACGCCACTTTCGTGGAACGGGTTTACTCCATCGGATTGCCAGTGCTTCAAAACAAATAATTCTTTTAAACATCGCAATGCTTTTTATCAAAATGAAGCCATTATAAGACTCAGTTCCCATCACTCAATGCAACACAAACCGGAGGATATAGTTTTACCTTATAATGGCCAAAATATGCTTGATACGAATAAAACAAAAGCATTTGATATTATTACTAGTGTTTATATGTTTCAAAAACAATTTCAATCATAACTATCAATCATAGACGGCATGGGTACCATATATCATGTCACCATATATATATACAATCAAAACCGCACAGTCACGTATTTGGAAATTGGATTTCCGTCATGAACCAAGGCAAAATATAGTCCTTACCGACTTCGAGACTCTCTAGCTCGAGCCTCAGGGTCAGAGCACATCGACCCTTGGATCGTCAGAGCCGGTCCACCGATGTGGATTAAAATTCTTGAACACTGCGTTTCCCCGCCCTATGGGGCGTAAATGAGCCAACGAATGACTCCATCGGTCCCGGATCGACCGATATTTCCGAGGCGCCTCGCTATCCATCATCCACATAAGTAAAATGTCAGGCCGTGTAAAAACATTGACACAACTCCTAGCTAGAAAGAAACGCATGCCCTCCCTGAGGTCCTCTTCCCGTTTCTGGTTCATACCGGGGTGTGAGGCTCGCGAATTCACGTTATACACAAAGCTACGCCACACAAGCGGTGCTTTGATCATCAATCACAAGACTTTGCTTTTCAACAGAAGCCCTGATCACTGCATCTTAGCATGTCACACAGGCGATTCACACCATGCAACTGATGGTTATCAATCACATAGAATAAATTCCAATATCAGACACACAATCCATTTACAAGTCCGTTCTGGGTCGGAACGAAACCGGAGGCACTATATACCTCGCAAACCCATCGATCTCCACGTACGTCTAGACGATCACCACTCATTATCCATATTTCGGGATGCCTCCCAATCAGGACATCAGTTACCATCCAAACGAGGTGAAGATTTCCGGTCTTCAACCACCATCTTCATCTTCGATTTCTTATCGTCGATTTAGTTATTCAGAATGGGATAAACCCGGTCTTTCTGAGCAACTCGCGTATATAATAAACAAGTGCAACACAAACTCACATACGCATTATTTCAATTCATTAGTCGCTAACCGTAAATCAGTAAGAGAACGATTTCCCAAATATTAACCCCGAAGGCCGAAACCAACATCAGATCAACACCCAGGAAACCATTCGACTTAGCCAACCTTCAGTTAGTTTCTAAATTTAATATTTTATAATGATTTATCGCTATTTTTATTTATTTTAAAATAGCCAATTTATTCAAAACGACGCTTCAGGCCATAACGCGGCCGTGGCGCTGTTTTTCTTCAGATTCGATTTACACATATCTCAAGATCTAACCGTTGGATCTTCACAAAATTTACATCATTAGAAAGATCTTTTCAAAACGAATCCAACGGTTCCAGTTTCGGGAAAATCCGATGGTCGAATCTCCCGCACTAATCGTTTGAAGTTTCGATTTCAAAATACGAACTGCAGAGTCGTTATTCGATTTAATTATATATATATATATAATCGATTCTAGCGCTGTTTTTCTTCAGATTTGAATTAAACATTCCAGACCATCCAACCGTTGGAATTTTACAAAGTTGGTGCCGTTGGAAAGATATTTCCAAAGCGAACCCAACGGTTGTGGTTTCGGGAAAATCCGATGGTCGGATCTCCCGCACTAATCGTTTGAAATTACGGTTTCAAAATACGAACTGCAGCTTCATTATTCGATATATTTCAATTCTATTTATATATATATATACTGATTCTTCGATTTCAAAACTATATGATTTTCATACATTTGATAAAAATGATATTTTTATCTAACTGTCTTCTATTTCAACACTTCGCTATTTTTAACAATTCATGTATACAATAAAAATGTGATTTTTAATGTAAAACAATTTATTTCAAAACACGACTATTTTATATAGTTCATATAGATGATAAAAATATGATTTTTATTATAAAACAATTTATTTCAAAATATGAATACCATTCAACACATGAATTTCAATTCAACGAATGAATTTCGATTCAACACATGAAGGTTTTCTATAGTTTATATATATATAGATAAAAAGGTGATTTTTATTGTTAAAACAATTTATTCAAAACACGAATACCATTCAATACAGGAATTTCAATTCAACGAATGAATTTCAATTCAACGAATGAATTTCAATTCAACACATGAAGGTTTTCCATAGTTTATATATATAGATAAAAAGGTGATTTTTATATTTAAAACACGAATACCATTCAACACATTAATTTCTATTCAACGAATGAATTTCAATTCAACACATGAAGGTTTTCTATAGTTTGTATATATATAGTTAAAATGTGATTTTTATTGTTTAAAGAATTTATTTAAAACACGAATACCATTCAACACATGAATTTCTATTCAACAAATGAATTTCGATTCAACACATGAAGGTTTTCTATTCAACACACAAATATAGTTTCAACACAGGAAAATAATTCTAACACATGAATATCATTCAAAATTTCGGCAGCATAACGACAAGGTAGTTAAAACCGGGACCGTCCCTAGTACGGCTCCTCGCTTTACCTTAAAGCCTCGCAGCTTTTGACAATGGGGAATCATGCATCTAGTTCGCACGCAGGCGGCATGTAAATTTTTTTCATTTCCACAAACTAATCTTATGTGGTTTCAACCAAATATTTCTCAACCACAAACAGGTATTTTTCAACCACAACCAATCAATTTCAACCACAAACAATTCTAATCAACCATTCGTAATCAACCAATTTTCACACCAATCATATCCAATAAATATCGTCCATGGTTTGTGGACGAGGGGCGTGTATATATATATATATATATATATATATATATATATATATATATATATATATATATATATATATATAAGCATGTCACTTCTATTTCAACACATATATAATTTTTACAATGCATATATAACTTATACATCGAACGTACAACTTATACAACGCTTATACATGAGGTGTACAACGCTTATATAACCCATACATCAACTATATAATTTATACATCGTCGTTTCCCATATCGTTTATAATTTAGAAATCTCACACTGGGTTCCACTCCACCAAAAATAGCAGATGGCTCAGAAAAATATGCGGTCTCTTCTAGAATGTAGAAGACGTCCACACGAGTCCACTTCTCTTGTTTCACTGAATTTCGATAACACAGCAAAAAGATATGATTTTTACAAGTTTGAAACGCTTTAGAGTGTTATTTTCAGTTAAAATAGCCAAAGCCGTACCTTTTCAGAACTGGTTCCAAACTAGGTTTGGATTTTTCGCGAAATCCGTGAAGCGATGCGAGGATCGGAGGGTACAACGTCGAAGGGGAGAGTGGGGCGCGCCCGCGCGCGGTGGAGCGGTGGACTCCGGTGGTCCCAGTCGACGGCGGTGGCGGTTTAAAACCCCAAACTTCCTGGCCACGATACTCCCTATATACGCAACGATTCTTCACAAATCTGGTATTGATTTAAAGAGGAGATCGAGAGCTTCGAAATGTGACAAGGGGCACTCGATTTCGTTGAGGAACGGATGAGAAATTGAGGAGAGAAGTTTTGAAGAGGGTTCCGCCTGTTATCGGCTACGGGGAGAGAGAAAAAGGAATTTTCTGACCAATGAGGTTTTTTTAATTTACTTATATATTTTTAAATTTCTAAAATACCCCTTGTCACATACGAACTCCAATCCAAACCCAACGACTGTCGCCCCTAGCGTTTTACCCCCATTTCGAACACAATGGGATATGTTTCGAAGTCCCATTCGAATGTTTCAGTCAGTTTTCCTTCAAATTAAAATATAAAACATTCAATATTTAATTTGAACGTACATTTCAATTTGCCAAGGCCACAAACTGATTCTAAAAATTCCCGAAAAATAAATCTAGCTATATTTGACGATAAGGTCCCAACAAAACTAGTTTCGACGAATTTTGAGACCGTTTGAAAAATGGCCCTTTTCTGGTCGATCCAATTTAATAGAAATCGACCAAATACATTTTCCTTTGCAACGCTCACATACTAGCTTCAATTATGAAATTTGAAACCTAGCAATAATTTAACATCCCGGATCCAACAAAAGTGGTTTCGTCGATTTCCGAGGTCGTTTGCATGAATGGCCATTTTCACGGGCTATATAGACTCTATAGCGACCTTTCTGAAAATTCATTTGGCCATAACTTTTACTTCCCGCTATGAAACTTCGATTTTTCAGATTCGTTAGAAAGGTATTCACTAATAGATTTAAATATTTTTGGTTTCACTCAAATCCGTTTTGTTTTGCACCCGGTACAGTCAGTCGAAGTTTGAATTCAAATTTTGAAACTACCGCGCCATTTCAGGCCTTGTTTATAATTCAAAGTAATTATATTAATTTTCAACTTCGATTCAAACTTACTTTTCATCATTATTATTTAGAATATTTATTTTAAATATTTAAAATCCACTATTTTAGCCAATTTAAAAAATTTAATTTGGTTCAGATTTTCCGGGTCGTTACACATTTGTGGCCTCGACTCATGACAGAAATCCAATTTCCAATACATGACATTTCGGTTTTGATTGTAGAGCCTAGTATTGGCGACATAGTAGCATGGGATACTATGCCGTCTATGATTGATACATTTATATTTGAAGTTGTTTTCATATACTTTACACTGTAATATTATCAAAATGATTTGTTTTAAACGTACCAAGCATGTTTGGCTATTATAAGGTAAAACTCTATCCTCCAGCTTGCATTGCATTGTGTGATGGGGCCTGAGTCTTATAATTGCTTCATTTTTCCATAAAAATCATTGCGATGTTTGTTTAATGCACTGGTATTCTTGGGAGGAAACTTGTTCCATGTTATACGGCGTAGTCCCTTGATTTACTTTATTTTTAAAGTAAAATTTTAATAATTGTTTTAGTTCTCACACCAGTCACATGACTGACATGGAGTTTATTGTTTTACCCTAACTCTGGGTGCCCCTATTTTCCACACGGGCAGCTAGTAGTTTTGGTTTTGCAGATTTATATTCATAGAATCCTGATTTACAGCTGAAGCGATATTGAGAAAGCTTTATATCCGTGTATTACTTTCAGTTGTGTTTTGTATTGATTTTCCGCTGCTATGTATTTAAATGCAATTTAAATCTCTGATATTTATCAAATGTATATAATTTATTCATGCTCTGTATATTCTTTTACTCTGATGTAAATTGTTGTAATAAGCAATGAAATGTTCTTCTATTTGTGTTCTGATTTATCGTGTTCTCAAAGCAATCCGTGTTTTACTTTACGGGGAAGTTCAGGTCGTTACACATGTCATGTTAATCTAATCGGCATTTGTTAACCTTTATTTCTTATTAAAAATTCAAAAGAAAATTACATAAAGAAAGAGAATAACGGAAAGTATTGAATGCATAATTTATTGTTTTAATGATGACTATAAGAAAGTTATGTGACTTTTTAAATTTTAAAAACATATAGTATTAAACATCATGCGTTATTACAAAGATAACATTAAAAGTTTTACAGTATTATTATTATTATTATCATATATACAATAATTTAATAATGGAATTTTTAAATTCTGACGCATTTTATAACAAAATTTCCTTAAAATATAATTTTAAATTGGTTCTGATTTTCCAGGTTGTTACAGTTGGTGATGTACATTCGATACACTCAAGCCAAATGAGGGGTCGGTCATGTGTTGCCGAGTTGCAAGACGTTATTGTTGAACCCAGTGTGTTTGCCTCTAGAGATACACTATCGGAAGGTGGTTCCATACCTTGTCATGGTTGGAAGTCCAATCTCTAATAAGAGCTCGTGGTTTATATTATATACTATATATATGGAACGTGAGATGAAAGCATTCTGGTAGATTGATATTGATTTGTGTTTAGACACTATTATAATATAATAATAAGCTATGATTTCAAAAGAAATGGTTTGACTTAAAATTAAGTTGGGTGATGTTTTTAAACTTAGCGAGTTTTTCTCACTCTGGTTCACCTGACTGATCCGGCGTTTTGTAAATGCTCGAGTTAGACCGGGTTGTACACAGGTTCAGGTTATCAGATGCTGTGAAGTCCGGAGACGAGCTAAAGGTGTTTAGGCGTATGATCAGATTAGTTTGTACTGTGTATGAGGACAGATTACTATAGCTGTCCAGATGTATTGCTGTACTCTGAGTATTGTAAGTTTATATTTTAAAGCTCTCAATAAAGTTTTTATTTCTATATTATATTTTATTCCACCTGTGATTTATAAAGGACTTCTCACAAACGATATCGGAATTTGGCAAACCTTGTCCTATCGTGTCCAAAATATTTTTCTATGCTAGGATTTGCATTTTCATCGAAAACGGAAGTCATTTGTATGTGTTTCTACACATTACTTCACACCGAAGTATATTAAATAATAAAATAATGTTTTGTATTCTCTATATAAACCGGTCACAATAGCTCAACCCTAATTTCCATTCAAACTTTTCCTTGTGTGGTCAAAAACAATCCATCGCCACATTTTGCGAATGTAAGAACAACAGTTCACAACGTTCTTCCTCCTCGATCTCGAAATCAGCTCGATAATTCACAAAACTCTAAACTGAAATCTCGTCCAGCTCAATGAGAGCTTCACAATCAACATTTATGATGGAGTTTTGTCTTGTGAGATGATCGGAATCACATCAGAAAATCGGCATAGTTATGCGTGTGCTGCAGTTAAACGCGAAAGCCGAAGAATTCGAGACTTGGATCGTTGGAATGCGGAAGCTGGCGCCATCTTCTGGCCCGGCCTGATCGATTGTCAGATCATCGGAGTGGAGAGTGGTTGTGTTGATGGTGTGGGTAGCAGGTTCTAGTGTTTGAAAAAGGAAAGTAGATGGAAGAACGGTGCAAAGAAGGAATATAAAGGAGAGGGAATGGGTTAAGTTTCAAACTATGCATGCGTGAAATTGAAGAAATAAAGTAGCAGTTCGAAACCCAAAGAGGGGAGTTTAGTTTCAAACGAAGTGAAGGATCCAAATGAAGCCTTGCGTTGTTGAGATGGGTACTGGAACCAAGAACAAAACAAACGAGATGGAAGCCTGTTTGCAAATGAGAAGAGAAATGAAAAGCCTAGGAACTGGGTGAAGGGGTCAACTGACGTTAATGTAAGACATGGCCAAATCCTCTAAACCCAGTGATTTAAATTTACTTAATCTAATTAATTACAAATAATATACTAATGAAGTATTAAATATAACAGGTGTAAATAAAGGAGTTGCATAGGAACAAACGTAACAGCAATGTAATGACCCTAAATTTCGGTCCAATTTGAGCTGACCAAAAACACAAGTCCAACCCCAAATTAATCTGAAAATCAGGAAATTAATAGAAAGAAAACAGAGGGTGAGGAAAGATAAGATAGAAACTTAGAATAGAAGAAGAAGAACACAAACATCAAAGTAACACGAACCTCACAACGGAACGAATAACATATAATAGATAACATATCCTTGAAATAAAATCAGTATATGTATACAATAACATTATCAGAGTACAAGACTTACAACACAGCGGAAATAAACTATAGCTAAATGATCCTGAAGCCTCCTGCTCCAAGCTCTTCCAGTATATCTATAAATCCCGACTACTTGACTACCCGTAGAAATTTAGGCACCCAAGAGTTTAGGGAAAACAAAACAAAATAAACTCCGGGTCAGTCATGGGACTGGTATGAGTAAAACAGTTAAAACAGTTCGAACAAGTAATCGATATCTCATAAGACCACGCCGTATAACGGAACGGGTTTTTCCCTTATGAGAATCCAAAATATCTTTATATCAAAAACCTTTTGATATTATAATAATATATATCAACCACAATATAATAATCATCTAGCAGAAACGCTTTCATCTCACGTTCTACATATATAGTATACAATCAAAACCGCAAGCACGTATTGGGTAATGGATTTCCAACTATGACAAGGTATGGAACCACCTTTCGCTAGTGTACCTCTAGAGAGGAATACACTGGGTTCAACAAGAACATCTTGCAACCCGGCCACACATGACCGAGCACTCATTTTGCTTGAGTGTATCGAATGTGTGTCACCAACGGTTGGGATCAGCAATCGTTTCCCGAATGGGACAGTATCGACAATAGATTTTTAGAAGTAAATGAAACTCTAGATCAGGTGATTATACACCCTACTTCGGAGCGACCGACTTAGCCATGCTGCCTGCCCGATTTCTGTCATTTACCGGTTGATGAGGTTAGAAGCTACGCTTTATCATCACACCAGATTCACTTCGAATGTCACATCGTCAAATCCATCAAATCACTGATTGACGTCTACAACAGTACATTATGTGTTAGCTAAAGAAGTTTCCTTCACCACTTCCACTCTTGGTACGGTAGAAGAAATCAATGTACGTGACTTTTCTGGAGATACTCTGTCAGACATTCATCCATACAAGTCATCCAGGAACAGGATGAACCGAAGGCACTATTCAATATATCCATCTTAGGCACTGTTATCTAAGATTTATACAACAGCCCTTGCACTTTACTCCGTCTTCAATTATCTTTGGCATATATGATTCGCAACGCTTATGCCAATATAGAGTGGTTCATTGGATAATAATCCAACCGGTCTCTCCATATTAACAACGTTTAAATGGTCAAAAACTTCGATAGTCTGTGATTTAACCATCAAAGAAAAACAAGTGTGAAAACAACGATATTATTTCCAGATGGAAATTTATATCGATCAAACATCATTAAACATTTATCTCTGTATTTCATTAATTTACTTATCTCCTGTTTCCCTATATTCAACATTTCTTATTTTCTAAATTTAGAGAATATATGTTATTGCCATTGGAAAACATTTCCATTTCTTGTTTTCTATATCAGAAAACATTTCTGGTTCTTATTTAGAAAACATTTCCAAAACTCCTTCATTGGACTTAGACAGATGTTTAAACAAACCATCGCGATGCCAACTCAAACCATTACGCTTATTAACTAAATTCCTTTAACCCACCTTCACTATCGAACCTTAACCATTCCTTAGTTAAAAATGAAGTCAATCAAGTTGGGGTAATATTACCTCTCAGACCTTAACTGAACAACGTTTCTAACCTTGAAATAGACAAAGTTCACCTTTCAATTCTTTAACAACTTCCTACGAACCCTCGGATTCTATTTACGAACCCCCATCTTTTGCAAGTTTACGTGATTATAACAATGGTGTTATAATCTCCTGCATCTAAAATACATTATCCTTAATATAACTTTTATTTCCTAACCCGAATAATATAACGACAACTAATTTATTTACTCCTATTCGATTCAACTCTATCGATTAACACTGTTTGATTTACTCTAATCGATTTAACTCTTTTCACTTAACTCCTTTCGAATAAACTATATTCAATAACCCTTTTAACTCTACTCGAATAAACCATATTCGATTTACCCCTTTAATTCTATTCGAATAAACTATATTCGATAACTCCTTTTACTTTATTCGAATCACTAATATTCGATAACTCCTTTTACTTTATTCAAATCACTAATATTCGATAACTCCATTTGAATAACTCTAGTTCGATTTACTCTAACTGATTAACTCTAACTGGTTTAACTCTAACTGGTTTAACTCTAACTGGTTAACTCTAATTGATTAACTCTAATTGATTAACTCTAACTGGTTTAACTCTAACTGGTTTAACTCTAACTGGTTAACTCTAATTTGAATAACAAATATTCGATTAACTCTATTCAACTAACCCGACTCGACTAACCCCTTTCGAATAACTAATTCGATTTACTAACTTTAGAATACCATATTCGATTTAACTCCTTTCGAATACCATATTCGATTTAACTCCTTTATTCGCTTTATAAAGATTTCCCTTTTAACAACGTTTATTCATTTTTAAAGATTTACTTTAGGTAACGGTTCTCCACTTTACAATGATTTCCTTCTTATAACAGTTTCCTTTTTATAACGTTTTCCCTTTTTCTAAATATCTCCTATTTATAAATATTCCAATTTATAAATATTTCTTATTTATAAATATTCCATTTATAAATATTTTATTTTCAAATAACACTTTGAAAATATTCCCTTATCAACATTTCGGTATGTTATGGTTTTTAACATATCAAATTACGATGTCCAATATCGTCCATACACATATAATCAACCACAGATTATAAATCACGTCATATATCACAATATATGAAAACAATAAAATAACTGTTGAGGAATCCAGTCGGATTCCTCCAGCCTGTCTCCCTGCATCCACAGATGTTACACAATAAAATCAACATCACTTTCAGTTCCATATGATATATTCTGTTAAACAGAATCAATATAGAAATTCAACGAAACTGACTAGCAGTTCAATCAAACAGTCAACACACAGTCAATCAGCCAATATTTAACAGTTCTAAAAATACAACATGAAATTATAAACTGTTCAGAGTTAGTGAGATTTACTCACATTTGCAGTTCATCGTTAAAGAACGATAAACTGTTTGTTTGATTTGAATCAAACAATTTATTTCGCCATAAATTCATACGAGCCCCCAATTCACTTCCAGTCGGCTTCATTGGGTAGTGTCCGTCCATACGATCCCAACGGATCTTGTTTCGTCTGATTTCGATACTGTATGGATTAGATATGTTATAAACAAGTTATACAATATTTAAAAGGACTTTAATTTAAAACTATCTTTGTAAATGGGCCTCTCACCAATCTAAACTCGTCGGCCCATCAAAATACGAAAGCCCAGACTTCCTTTCACCCTTCATCTACTCCCTGAAACACACGCACTCGCACAGTACCTCCCATGGCCGATCTTTCCCCCTTAACTGCTCCTTACTTTTTCAATGGAATTTCAAACCAAAACCAACGTTGAGCTTCTCGTAACTTCCTCTTCAACTCCATCTCATTCGAATGCAACTCGGCTACCTCTCAGAAAACGCGTCGACGCCCTCCATTCTGTACAGGTATCGACGTCGAACCTCACCAATCCAACCCCAAGCACCACAAACGATTCTAAACTCCTTCGTGAACATCACTCCATACTCAAGTTCGAGTATTACAGCTTCCATCTCACCAAAAGATAAACCCTAATGGCGCTGAGCTTATTTACATCGAACAAAAAATGCGTTGAACCCATTCAAACTGATACTAACAAGAAGTGCTCCTCACTGGCAATCCAAATATAGATATCATATGATTTATATGATTTTATTTTATTTTCTTTCGATTTTATTTTGATCTAAACTGTACTGGAAATTAAACAAAATGTGGCGGCTTAAAATTTTACCTTGTAGGGAGTACGAGATACTTGTGTGGTTGGAGAGGTCACGATGTGGCATGTTCCTAGACCATAGAAGGATTTTAGATATTTTTTCCTTTTATTTTATATTTATTTCTGCTTTCTAAAAATTCGTGCGATCACACAAGATATCCAAAAATCATGAAAATTGACATGCAGCTAGAGTTTGACATTACGGTCCCAACAAAACTGGTTTCATCGAATTCCGACTTCGTTTGCTCACACAGCGTATTTTTAACTGTCAATTTACTGACTGTTTTTCACTCTAAAAATATGTACGGCCACACACTGACTTCAAAAATCACGGAAATTGAACTCTAGCAATAATTTAATATTGCGGATCCAACAAAATTAGTTTCGTCGAATTCCGACTACGTTTGCAAAAGTGGCTATTTTTAAAGCTCTGAATGACCCTTTTAAATATATAAATATATTTAAATATAATTGAATTAAATATTTATAAATTAATATTATCGTATATATATTCACAGTGGAATACCATACAGCTCTAGAATATTCCTATATGAATTTCTAACTTGATATTTACTTCTGGGTCAACCCGATATTCGATTTATATTGAAATTCCTTTCAAAAATATAAATAATTCCTTTATAAATTATAAAGGAATTCCACAGCGACTTTTCTAAAATTTGATTTGGACGTAAATCAAAATCTACACGACGAAATCCCGATTTTTTTTCTTCCACTAGAAAGATATACTCCACCAGCTCCACACGTTTCTTGTTTCACAGAAATCCGGCTTAAAACGAATCCTGTACATTCAGTTGAAGTTCAAATCGTCAAATTACGAACTGCAGCGCCATTTCAAACTCGATTTTTAATTATAATATAATTATACGTTAAAACTGTCGTTTATATAATATATTCGTTATTCTAATTCAATTCTAAATTGAATTAAATATCACAGATGATCCAGTTCACACCGTATCGCCATTTTAGCCAATTCTGATTATTTCAGAATTAATTATATTATTTAATTAATTATTTTAATTAAATATTCACCATTATTTAATTCCACGACCATTAAATTCCTTTAATCACCTTTTATATAATTAAATAAATTAATTATAATACCGCTGGAAATGCGGGTCATTACATTCTTCCCCACTTAAAATAATTTCGTCCTCGAAATTGCTAAGTTAGAGGACGACCCTATCGACTGGTTAGAACATATTTGTTCACTTCTAAATCTTCAGTTTCAACTGAACCAATTTAATTTCAATTAAATTATTAATTAATTCTTATCAACGAAAATTTTCAAAAATCCTGAAAATTTTCTAATGCCTTAACTCTTCGAAAAATTTCGCCAGCACCTCCTTTGTACTGGTCAATCGGTCAAACTCCAACTCGCCTCTCTGGGCCATCTCCAACCCAAAAGAAAATCAAACAGCCAAGCGGCTTGCCAATTCGGCTCATCAAAATCTCATACCATATGAAATATAAACTTGTACCTTTTTGTTGGGCATATCAACTCTATCACTTCCATATGCTATCAACTCAGCATATACCAGTGTTATCCCAATCAAATTCTGAAATCACTTTTATCTCCAACACAACCATTCGCTTTTTACCAAGCTAAATTTTCATTTCAAACTCAAGTTTCTTCTCGATTCCCAACTCTTAACTTGATTATCACATTACACTTCAAATTTGAATCTCACAATCAAATTTGTCTTGATATCATTCTAATTCAATCTCAGTTACCACTTTACTGGCTTTACTTTAATTCAAATTTGCTTCCACAAATTTCTGTTAAATTTGTTTTTAATTCAAACAGTCTTTCCCTGGGAGTTTTTAAACAGTTTACTCTTTTCAAAAATCAAATTTTCCTTTTGAACATGTCACTGAGCCCTTAATTAATATTCCATTGGTTAAATCACTTCTCTATTTCTTTATCAATATTTGTTAACCAAATATTTTCAATAACCATATTGGCCTTTTATGTTATTTGGAAAACATTTCCGAATATCGCCTTCCTTTATTTTCTAAACTTTAGAAAATATATGCTATTTATAATTAGGAAATATTTAATTACTTATCTCTTTTCCGATCTCATTTATTTCTATACTTAGGAAATATTTTTTATTATATTTCCAAGCTTACACTTATTTGTATTAAAATGGATGTTGTGTAAAACATCGTTACGACAACCCAAATACTATATTCAACTAACTCTTATTCAACATTGATCTTCGAGCCTAAAATCTTACTATTTATTTGTTAATAATGAAATCAATCAAGTTGGGGTATAACTACCTCTCAGACCTTGACTGAATAACATTTATAACGTCAAAACAGATATGACTACTTACTCGAATAATCAATACCATACAACTACTTATTTACTTTTAAACACGTATATGCTTCCTCTTTCTATTCTTACTAGATTTTATTCTTAGTCTTCCTTTTTGATTTTACTATTCTATTTCTAAATTCGTTTCCTTATCGACTTATATATATATATATATATATATATATATATATATATCGATACGTTGATTTCTAACTATCAAATTATCTTAAAAATATTCTAACTCCTTAAATTCCCGAAAAAATTTGCCATAACCTCCTTTGTACCAGGAGCATCGGGATATTTCAAATAGCCTCCCATGGCCCTCATCAATCCAAAAGAAAAAGAAAAAGCCAAGCGGCTAGCCGATACGGCGCATAAAATCTCATATATGAATTAAATACATACCTTTTTGTCGAGCATTCTATTTATATACCTTCATACCTTTTCCATACCTATCTCATGTATATTTATACCTGCCCAGTCTATTTTAACTATACCTGATCTTTTTAACTCAATTCGTTAATTAATTTGTTAATTAACTCTTTAGTTTATTTCACTTTTATATTTGAACTTGACATGTTCAAATATATTTTAACTTGCTTATTAACTAATTTGAATCCAAATTTCAAATTTAAGTTCTACATTCGATTTCGAATATCCATTTACAAATCCAATTCACCTTTCAAAGTTCAACTTCAAATTCAAAACTCGATTAACTAATTCCTCTTCGACTTAGTTAATTCTATTCAAATCCTATTCAAATTTTATTCAAATTCTATATATTCAAATTCTATATATCAAATTATATTATTCAAATTCTATATATCAAATTCTATCGTTTAAATTCCATTTGAATTCTATATTCAAATTCTATATATCAAATTCTATTCAAATTCTATATATTCAAATTCTATAGTTTAAATTCCATTTGAATTCTATATTCAAATTCTATATATTCAAATCCTATATTTGAATCCCTTTATATTTTCTATATTCAAATTCTATATTTGAATTCCATTTGAATTTCTATATTCAAATTCCATTTGAATTTCTATATTCAAATTCTATATCACTTCCATTGAATTTCATATATTCAAACTCCCTTTGAATTTCTATATTCAATTTCTATTTCAAACTTTCCTTATTCATTCTTTGTTATAAATCCCATTTTGAAATTCAACACAACTTGTCTCTCCCAAAAAAAATTCAAAACAGTATCTCTGGTAGTAATTCGTCACTTACAACTCGAAAATGAATACTGATGATGTAGTTGTCGTCATCGGAATCTATTTTCCAGTGATCGAAGTGAGTTCAATACTATAAAACCATTTTTAAACATTTCCACTTTGAAATTCATTTCAAAATATAATTCACACTGCTTGTAAAACAATTTAAAATCTCCCAGGATCTTAAAATTTCCTTATTTTTAATCCAAATCCATTTACAAACACTTATCCAATTTTCTAGAATTTTAATTCAATTTCTGGTTTAAATTCAGATTTAACTCATCTGATTTCACGTAATTCACTTACATGAATTCTGATTGGTTATTTACATAACCATTTAATTTATAATCTTACTCGATAATAATAACAACCAATATATTCACTATATTATAATTTTGATATATATATATATCTTATCTATATCAAGATATACCTTGGGTAAACTTATTTTAATTTACCCTTTTTTTCAAAACATATCGTGTCAACTCATCGTATTTGAGTGTTTATAAACTCCTACCGTTACAGCGGATCAAACTGATCGACCAGAACTCATAAACGACTCAACCAACAAATCTCCACAATATAAAACAATTTTTATATCAATAACAAATACGCTCACTCGTATATATACACTCAACTCAATCTAGGGTATTACTAACCCCATCTCTACTGAGTAACGCCACAGAGCCAAGGTAAATCACTTAACTTAAGCTCCGATACCAACTGTAATGACCCTAAATTCCGGTCCAATTTAAGCTGATCAAAAACACAAGTCCAACCCCAAATTAAACTGAAAATCAGGAAATTAATAGAAAGAAAACAGAGGGTGAGGAAAGATAAGATAGAAACTTAGAATAGAAGAAGAAGAACACAACATTAGAGTAACACGAACCTCACAGCGGAACGAATAACATATAATAGATAACATATCCTTGAAATAAAATCAGTATATGTATACAATAACATTATCAGAGTACAACACTTACAACACAGCGGAAATAAACTATAGCTATATGATCCTGAAGCCTCCTGCTCCAAGCTCTTCCAGTATATCAGTAAATCAAAACTACTTGACTGCCCGTACAAATTTAGGCACCCAAGAGTTTAAGGAAAACAAAACAAAATAAACTCCGGGTCAGTCATGGGACTGGTATGAGTAAAACAGTTAAAACAGTTCGAACAAGTAATTGATATCTCATAAGACCACGCCGTATAACGGAACGGGTTTTTCCCTTATGAGAATCCAAAATATCTTTATATCAAAAACCTTTTGATATTATAATAATGTCTATCAACCACAATATAATCATCATCTAGCAGAAACGCTTTCATCTCACGTTCTACATATATAGTATACAATCAAAACCGCAAGCACGTATTGGGTAATGGATTTCCAACTATGACAAGGTATGGAACCACCTTTCACTAGTGTACCTCTAGAGAGGAATACACTGGGTTCAACAAGAACATCTTGCAACCCGGCCACACATGACCAACCACTCATTTTGCTTGAGTGTATCGAATGTATATCACCAATGGTTGGGATCAGCAACTGTTTCCCGAATGGGACAATACCGACAATAGATTTTTAGAAGTAAATGAAACTCTAGATCAGGTGATTATACACCCTACTTCGGAGCGACTGACTTAGCCAAGCTGCCTGCCCGATTTCTGTCATTTACCGGTTGATGAGGCTAGAAGTTACGCTTTATCGTCACACCAGATTCACTGCGAATGCCACATCGTCAAATCCATCAAATCACCGATTGACGTCTACAACAGTACATTACGTGTTAGCTAAAGAAGTTTCCTTCTCCGCTTTCACTCTTGGCACGGTTGAAGAAATCAGTGTACGTGACTTTTCTGGAAATACTCTGTCAGACATTCATCCATACAAGTCATCCAGGAACAGGATGAACCGAAGGCACTATTCAGTATATCCATCTTAGGCACTGTTATCTAAGATTTATACAACAGCCCTTGCACTTTACTTCGTCTTCAATTATCTTTGGCATATATGATTCGCAACGCTTATGCCAATACAGAGTGGTTCTTTGGATAATAATCCAACCGGTCTCTCCATATTAACAACGTTAAAATGGTCAAAAACTTCAATAGTCTGTGATTTAACCATCAAAGAAAAAACAGGTGTGCAAACAACGATATTATTTCCAGATGGAAATTTATATCGATCAAACATCATTCAAAATTTATCTCTGTATTTCATTAGTTTACTTATCTCTTGTTTCCCTATATTCAACATTTCTTATTTTCTAAATTTAGAGAATATATGTTATTACCATTGGAAAACATTTCCATTTCTTGTTTTCTATATCAGAAAACATTTCTGGTTCTTATTTGGAAAACATTTCCAAAACTCCTTCATTGGACTTAGACAGATGTTTAAACAAACCATCGCGATGCCAACTCAAACCATTACGCTTATTAACTAAATTCCTTTAACCCACCTTCACTATCGAACCTTAACCATTCCTTAGTTAAAAATGAAGTCAATCAAGTTGGGGTAATATTACCTCTTAGACCTTAACTGAACAACGTTTCTAACCTTGAAATAGACAAAGTTCACCTTTCAATTCTTTAACAACTTCCTACGAACCCTCGGATTCTATTTACGAACCCCCTTCTTTTGCAAGTTTACATGATTATAACAATGGTGTTATAATCTCCTGCATCTGAAATACATTATCCTTAATATGACTTTTATTTCCTAACCCGAATAATATAACGACAACTAATTTATTTACTCCTATTCGATTCAACTCTATCGATTAACTCTGTTTGATTTACTCTAATCGATTTAACTCTTTTCACTTAACTCCTTTCGAATAAACTATATTCGATAACCCTTTTAACTCTACTCGAATAAACCATATTCGATTTACCCCTTTAATTCTATTCGAATAAACTATATTCGATAACTCCTTTTACTTTATTCGAATCACTAATATTCGATAACTCCTTTTACTTTATTCAAATCACAAATATTCGATAACTCCATTTGAATAACTCTAGTTCGATTTACTCTAACTGATTAACTCTAACTGGTTTAACTCTAACTGGTTTAACTCTAACTGGTTAACTCTAATTGATTAACTCTAACTGGTTTAACTCTGACTGGCTAAATCTAATTGATTAACTCTAACTAGTTTAACTCTAACTAGTTTAACTCTAACTGGTTAACTCTAATTCGAATAACAAATATTCGATTAACTCTATTCAACTAACCCGACTCGACTAACCCCTTTCGAATAACTAATTCGATTTACTAACTTTCGAATACCATATTCGATTTAACTCCTTTCGAATACCATATTCGATTTAACTCCTTTATTCGCTTTATAAAGATTTCCCTTTTAACAACGTTTATTCATTTTTAAAGATTTACTTTTAGTAACGGTTCTCCACTTTAAAATGATTTCCTTCTTATAACAGTTTCCTTTTTATAACGTTTTCCCTTTTTCTAAATATCTCCTATTTATAAATATTCCAATTTATAAATATTTCTTATTTATAAATATTCCATTTATAAATATTTTATTTTCAAATAGCACTTTGAAAATATTCCCTTATCAACATTTCGGTATGTTGTGGTTTTTAACATATCAAATTACGATGTCCAATATCGTCCATACACATATAATCAACCACAGATTATAAATCACGTCATATATCACAATATATGAAAACAATAAAATAACTGTTGAGGAATCCAGTCGGATTTCTCCAACATGTCTCCCTGCATCCACATATGTTACACAATAAAATCAACATCACTTTCAGTTCCATATGATATATTCTGTTAAACAGAATCAATATAGAAATTCAACTAACTGACTAGCAGTTCAATCTAACAGTCAACACACAGTCAATCAGCCAATATTTAACAGTTCTAAAAATACAACATGAAATTATAAACTGTTCAGAGTTAGTGAGATTTACTCACATTTGCAGTTCATCGTTAAAGAACGATAAACTGTTTGTTTGATTTGAATCAAACAGTTTATTTCGCCATAAATTCATACAAGCCCCAATCCACTTCTAGTCAGCTTCATTGGGTAGTGCCCGTCCATACGATCCCAACGGATCTTGTTTCGTCTGATTTCGATACCGTATGGATTAGATATGCTATAAACAAGTTATACAATATTTAAAAGGACTTTAATTTAAAACTATCTTTGTAAATGGGCCTCTCACAAATCTAAACTCGTCGGCCCATCAAAATACGAAATCCCAGACTCCCTTTCACCCTTCTTCTACTCCCTAAAACACACGCACTCGCACAGTACCTCCCATGGCCGATCTTTACCCCTTAACTACTCCTTACTTCTTCAATGGAATTTCAAACCGAAACCAACGTTGAGCTTCTCGTAACTTCCTCTTCAACTCCATCTCATTCGAATGCAACTCGGCTACCTATCAGAAAACGCATCGACGCCCTCCATTATGTACAGGTATCGACGTCGAACCTCACCGATCCAACACCAAACACCACAAACGATTCTAAACTCCTTCGTAAACATCACTCCATACACAAATTCGAGTATTACAGCTTCCATCTCACCAAAAGATAAACCCTAATGGCGCTGAGCTTATTTCCATCGAACAGAAAATGCGTTGAACCTATTCAAACTGATACTAACAAGAAGTGCTCCTCACTGGCAATCCAAATATAGATATCATATGATTTATATGATTTCATTTTATTTTATTTTGATTTTATTTTGATCTAAACCTTACTGGAAATTAAACAAAATGTGGCGGCTTAAAATTTTACCTTATAGGGAGTACGAGATACTTGTGTGGTTGGAGAGGTCACGATGTGGCATGTTCCTAGACCATAGAAGGATTTTAGATATTTTTTCCTTTTATTTTATATTTATTTCTGCTTTCTAAAAATTCGTGCGATCACACATGATATCCAAAAATCATGAAAATTGACATGCAGCTAGAGTTTGACATTACGGTCCCAACGAAACTGGTTTCGCCGAATTCCGATTCCATTTTCTCACACATCGTATTTTTAACTGTCAATTTACTGACTGTTTTTCACTCTAAAAATCCATATGGCCACACACTGACTTCAAAAATCACGGAAATTGAACTCTAGCAATAATTTAATATTGTGGATCCAACAAAATTTGTTTCGTCGAATTCCGACTTCGTTTGCAAAAGTGGCTATTTTTAAAGCTCTGAATGACCCTTTTAAATATATAACTATATTTAAATATAATTGAATTAAATATTTATAAATAAATATTATCATATATATATATATTCACAGTGGAATACCATACAGCTCTAGAATATTCCTATATGAATTTCTAACTTGATATTTACTTCTGGGTCAACCCAATATTCGATTTATATTGAAATTCCTTTTAAAAATATAAATAATTCCTTTATAAATTATAAAGGAATTCCACAGCGACTTTTCTAAAATTTGATTTGGACGTAAATCAAAATCTACACGACGAAATCCCGAATTTTTTCTTCCACTAGAAAGATATACTCCACCAGCTCCACATGTTTCTTGTTTCACAGAAATCCGGCTTAAAACGAATCCTGTACATTCAGTTGAAGTTCAAATCGCCAAATTACGAACTGCAGCGCCATTTCAAACTCGATTTTTAATTATAATATAATTATACGTTCAAACTGTCGTTTATATAATATATTCGTTATTCTAATTCAATTCTAAATTGAATTAAATATCACAGATGATCCAGTTCACACCATATCGCCATTTCAGCCAATTCTGATTATTTCAGAATTAATTATATTATTTAATTAATTATTTTAATTAAATAGTCACCATTATTTAATTCCACGACCATTAAATTCCTTTAATCACCTTTTATATAATTAAATAAATTAATTATAATACCGCTGGAAATGCGGGTCATTACAAGCAATGTTAGTTTTCGAAAATATTAGTGGGATAGTCTGTGCATGGTTGTGATGAATGAAATGTGGTGACTTAATTTATGGGAGAGCTGAGTGTTTCACTGTGTACATTTAGGAGATTGTTGCATGAACAGTTCAAAAAGAAGTGGGATGTTTAATCAATGGAGTGAAGCATGGAAGGTTTAATCAACAGAGTGAAGCCCGAGTTCATGTGTGAAAAACAGAACTTGGTATTTTGGTTTGAAGCATTAGCAGTACAATGTCGTACTGGGGAGAAATAAACACTTAGAAACAAAGGGGAGTTAACACGTAGGAGCTGTATGCAAAACAAAGGCAGCAGTTTTGTTTGGCAACTAAGTGGTTTTCGTTGCGAAAGATTTGGACAACGTAAGGCATTATTCTGCTCGAAGGAAGACAGCTGGGCACAAATGCAGAACAAAGCATTGGGGGGTTACAAAACAAAGAAGTGGGTTGGGATGTTTATCACGTATTGGATGGAAAGAATTCAAATGGGCCGCCTTTTTCCATAAATAACCAATGTAAATATATTTCATAATTAACGTTAATTAGGAATTTAATTAATTGATTAAATAATTAATATTTAAACTCGTATAATTTTTATTGCGTGAGCAGAATCCAATGAAAAAAAGATCTACTGGAATCAATTAATGAATAAAACAGTCTGGAACTGTTTTTTGGCAGGGACAAAGATAGCTGGTATTTATAGTTAAATTAAATGTTGTTTAATTTAGCAGTAACCAGACTGTTTCAGAAATTAATGGAAATCAAGTGAGTTTAACTCACTCAGTTTACCCACTTATATTTATATAAGTCGGATTTATTATTTGTGTGCTATGTTCATTAATTGTTTGATGGGTGCTATATATATATATTTCTATGTGTTGAACTGGACTGATTAAATTAAACGTTCGTTTAATTTAATTTGAACCAATCGTTATTTTTAACGATTATTTCCAAATTATGTAACTCACCTCGTTGGTTACGTTTATAATAATATAAATGTATTAATTTATAATAGGGATGTCTGATTGTTGTGATTTATTTATTATTGAATATTATATCTATTTATTGAATTGAAATTGAGGTAACGTATTTGGATGCAGGGAGAAACATGTTGGAGGGATCCAATTGGACTCCTCAAATTTATTATTTACTTTCATGTGACCATTATATGAACTGTATGACCAACCCGATTAAATTATTGAATTATTTATGGATTGTTGAATCGTAATTCAACTCTTGTTGTGATATTAACCAATGGGCAGTATTGGTTGAGTAATTGGCATCAGATGGCTTGATAATAAATCGTTTTAGAAATTTGGATTTGCAGTCCGGTGAATCAGTAGAAATGAAGTTATAAAATTTATTTTATAACTGAGAAAAGATCTCTAAAATATATTATTTTAAATCGAAGTTAATAAACAAAAAATAAATATTTATTATTTAAATTTATAAGTAACTTTTAAGTGATTTTATAAAACAACTTCTTATGTTAATAAGAATCATAAACAGATAAGCAGAAATTTATGTAACAATTAAGTGTGGAATTAATTGTTCTAAAAAACAATTAAATGAAGTTATCTAAATTAATTATATTATTAATTGATTTAAAGAAGAAATTATTGGAGTTGGTTAATGGAATAATCGGGTGTCGGTTTGACTATGTCAACCACTTTAATTGGGTTTGATTATTAAGTTAAAATACTTTATTGTCAATTAATATACTTTGATAGCTTAACGAATATTTGTTTTAAATATTAATAAGACTTTAAAAAGGAAATTTATTATTTATTTAGTTAATAAAAAATTTAACTACTTATACATTAGTTACTAATGAAGTAAATTGTTATTTTAATTAATAAGGATTTGAGTGATTATTATTTAAATGAAATTCATTTAAATAAGTAACCAGGTTTGAAATGAAATATAGTTAGGGTCTGAAAGGAGTTAATGAATTGGTTATATTAAAACCCAGCTTTTTATAATAAAGTTATAAAGGAGATTTTAAGAAAGCATGATAGCTTAAGTTAAATATTTACTTAACATTTGGATTAAGTAAAAAGAAATTGAGATATAAAAGGGATTTATATTAAACCCGATTTTATAAACAAGGTTTATAAAGGAGTTAGAAATAGAATAGTATAGGTTGATAATGAGTTAAGATAAGAATTGGGAACTAACTGAAGATTGGTTGAGTTGGGTGATTTTTTATTATTAATTTGATGTTGATTTCGAACTTCGGGTTGATACTTAGAAAATAGTTTGCTTACCAATTTACGGTCAGGGACTAATGAATGTTGAAGTAAAGATTTGAGAATACAATGGGATTTCCAAAGTAACGGAAATAAAGATTTGAGAATATAATATGATTTCTAGAGTAAAGGAAATAAAAGGACTCGAGAATATGTAAAATGAGATTCCAAGGTAACGGAAAACAAAAGGAGATTTGCGTGAAAAAATAATGATATGTTCAAGGTTAAAAGGAAATTATAGATTGTGTTTTGAAA
Organism: Allium sativum; assembly: GCA_030737875.1. Lineage (NCBI taxonomy): Eukaryota > Viridiplantae > Streptophyta > Magnoliopsida > Asparagales > Amaryllidaceae > Allium > Allium sativum. Next base: position 758,196,342 of record CM060922.1, on the reverse strand, counting down.
TAGGATTTTTATAAGAGTTGGTAATTGTTGTCAAATAATGAAATATAGAGATTTTTAACGCTGTTTTACGATTGGGAAGTTGAAGTGATTTCCCGATTATATATAACGAGTAATGGTATGGTAAATCTAAGAAAATCTTAAGATTTAAATAAGAGGTGAAATGTTATGTTGAAATATTGAAAAGAGTTTTAAGTTGTAAATTAACCATTTGTTTAATTACTTTAATTAAAGAAGCCAAGTGATGCCGAATACTCAACTTAGTTTATGATTGAATGGTTGTTTATTTGATAGTTAAATAGCCGACTATCAAATCTGGCCTATACGATTGTTGGTACGAAAAGACCGGGATCGAACTTATATTCGGGAACCATTCCGACTAGCAAATACGAAATGTTGAAGATTTCAGATACCGATCGAGATGGAGAAACTAAAGACCGTGGATATTAATAAAATGGTAGAGTTACTTAAAATATCGGGTTTAGCGGCCGGAGATATAATGTAATCCTATCGAGGTTGAAATCTATCGATTACAAGGACTACTCGCTACTGATCTATAGGGTGATAACTAGCAAGTGGTAGTATGGTACCTTCGGTTCATCTTGTTCCTATATAACTTGTATGGACGATTGCCTAACGACCAGAGTATGTTTGTGGACGTTAATTAGTGGTTTGGCGGATCTGACAATGTGACATTCAAAGTGAATGGTGATACGTTGTTCTAAAGGTAGTGTTAAACCTCAAGCCTCTTTAACTGGAAATGACAAAAATCGGGAAGGTAGCATGGCTAAGTGGGTAACTCCCAAATGGGGTGTATAATCACCTATCTAGAGAAAATCCATTTCATTCTTTAATCTATTTCGATGTTGTCCCTTATCTGGAAACGGTGGGTAGCTCCTAACTGTTGGTGATATACATTCGATACACTCAAGCGAAATGAGGGGTCGGTCATGTGTGACTGGGTTGCAAGATGTTCTTGTTGAACCCAGTGTGTTCGCCTCTAGAAATACATTATCGGAACGTGGTTCCCTACCTTGTGATAGTTGGATATCCAATCTCCAATAAGAGCCCGCGATTTTGATTATACACTATATATGTGGAAGGTGAGATGAAAGCGTTCTGCTAGATTGATATTTATTTGTGTTTAGACACTATTATAATATCAGAATAAGCTATGATTTTGAAAAGAAATGGTTTGACTTAAAATCAAGTTGGGTGACGTTTTTAAACTTAGCGAGTTTTTCTCACTCTGGTTCACCAGACTGATCCAGCATTTTGCAAATGCTCGGGATAGACAGGGTTGTACAGGTTTAGGTTATCGGATGATGTAAAGTCCAGAGACGAGATGAAGGTGTTCAGGCATATGATATAGATTAGTATGTATTCCGCAATGTGATGTGTATGAGGACAGATTATTATAACTGTCCAGATGTAATGTTGTACTCTGAGTATTGTAAGTTTATATTTTAAAGATCTCAATAAAGTTTTTATTTCTATGTTATATTTTATTCCGCTGCGACGTAAGACTCTGATGTTGTTGTCTTCTTCTTCTTCTATTCTAAATTTTCTTTCTTTCTTATCTCACCCTCTATTTTTGTAACAATCCGGAAATGCGAGCCAGTTTAAATTTTTTATTTTGGCAATTTTAATGAATTTTGAATATTTAAAATGAATTATTTTAAATAATAACGACGAGAAATTTATTTTGAACATAATTAGAACGTGTATATTTATATAGATCGTCATTAGAATATAAATATTTATTTATAATTATAAAAGGAATTGAAAATGGCGCGGTAGTTCGATAATTCGATTTCAAACTTCAAATGAATGTACATGATTCAAAATAAACCGGATTTTAGCGAAATTGAAAATATTAGAATCTAGTTGAGAATATCTTTCCAACGAATCTGAAAAATCGAAATTTCATAGCGGGAATCAAAAGTTATGCCCAGTTGAAAATTCAGAATAGTCGCTATGTAAATTACATACGGCGCCAAAAAGTCATATTTTGCATACGGACGAATTTGGACTCGAAACCACTTCCATTGAGTTCAAAATGCCGTTTAGAACTCCGAAAAGTATAAGCTTCGATATATTCCGATATCCGGAATAGTGGCTATGGGCTGGAGTTGTTCGGTTAAAAATACATAACCCTTAAAAAGTGAAATTTTACATACGAGCTCAGAATTCGACGAGATAATTTTTAATGGATTCATAATGACAAATCATTGTTGAGTTCCAAAGGGCGCGTCGAACGGAGTCAGTATGTGGCCGTGCGAGCTAAAACAGTTCAGGGCAAAACGAGCAGTCATTTTACAAAGGAACATTATTGATACGACCTCGGAATTCGATTCTACTTTTTTTTCTGGATTCGTACGGTCCAATAATTGTTAAATCCAAGAGGGCATGATTTTTGGAGTTAGTGTGTGAGCGTGCGAGAAGAAAAGGTGCGCCAAAATCGCATTTTTGAGCAATATCTGAGCATATTCGTGATTTTTTTTGAACGGTCAAACGAACTCGGAATTCGACGAAACTTGTTTCGTTGGATTCGTCTTCACGTCTACTATCTCGTGTCCGAAATCCGCGGCGATTGGAGTTCGTTAGCGTTCGGGCGATACGCGAGAAACTAGCATATAATCACTTTTACTCCATTTCTCTCTTCATAATTTCACTTCTCTCTTCCTCTTCAAAAAAGAAAAAATGGCCTCCTCCTCCAAGAGGGCTGCCGCCCCTCCTCCACTGCCACCACCACCTCTGGCCGCCACCTCCTCCCTCCGGCGCCACCTCCTCTTCCTCCTCTTTCCCTCTTCTAATTTGCAACCCTAGGCCCCAACCACCAACCACCACCACCGTGGGCCCCTCCACCACCGCCACCACCCACCAGCACCCTCCCCACGCCCAATCAGGCCCAGCACCGCCACCCCAGCCCGGTTTCGGCCGTGGGACCCGCTACACTCAAAAACTCATTTTCACCAAAATTCCCGTTTTGCATAAAACCCCCTGTCCTTATTTCGCAAATAACTCCCAAACCGTGCGTTTCTAGCCAAAGTTTCTCAAGACCAAAGTCGAAGAGCACGATTTTCTCTTCGATTTGGTATATGATAAGTCCTATTTTGCATTGCGGAGTTGTCGGAAAAACGCGTCCGAAGTCTGCTGTTCCAACACTGTCAAAATGCTGTCTTTTCGCGATTTCCGGCGAAATGGCACATTTTCGGCAAGAAGACCACTAGGTAAAAGTTGTTCAGAATGACGTGCTTGTGCTAGAAAAAAAGATGGTGTGAAGATTGAAGCTCGTTTGCAAATTCTGGAGCCAGAACAACAAATCCGGGCGATAGAAAATTTGTGAGTTTTCTCCGTTTTAAAGCTTCTATGGGTTTTGACATATGAAGTAAATAAAAATATGATTTTTATATTATAGAGAGAATAAAAATCCGATTTTTAACTTATAGAAGATATAAAGATAAGATTTTTATATAGTGTAGGTATCAAAAATATGATTTTTACTTAGGTAGAGTAATAAAAATATAATTTTTATCATATATAGATAATAAAAATTCGATCTTTATATGAGAAGTAGAAATATAAAAATATAATTTTTATATAGAAAGAAGCGTTGTAAATATATGAAGTGAAATAAAAATCTGAACTTTATTTTAATCGTGAAGTAGAGAGAATATAAAAATGTGATTTTTATATATGTAGTGGCTACGGACAACGAAAGTGACAAAAGGCGAGCGGCGAAGATTTTCTACAAATGAAGAGTCGTGGCGTTTGGTTTAGCTTGGGTGAGAACTTCTCACTTTAAATCTTCAGTTCTAGTTTAAAAATATATACTAGGATGCAGACGGTGCTTAGTAGCACCCGACACCATTGTCCACAGACCATGGACTTGTTTGCTTGGTTGTGTAGTTGGTTAGATTATTTGATCTAAATTTGGTTGTTTGGTGAATTGAAATTGGTTTGATTGATATGTGTATGGCGTGGGCCATTACTAGACCGTGGATAAGGCTAGGCCTTGTTCCGTTTCTAGTATCGCGCCGTTATGCCGCCGAAATTTTCTAAAATAAATTAGAAAAATAAAAATATTATTTTATTGTGTAAATGAACTAAATAAAAATTCATGTGTTGAAATAAAATATTTGATCGTTAAAAATATTATTTTTAACGTGTGTGTGTGAATAAAAATCTGTGTTTGTTGATGTGAAACCCCATACGGGTGTTGGGATGATATTTGGCATACACTAATCCCAATAATTAGTTGTATGTCGATCGATTGATTGACAGGCTGTTATAAGCGTTAGATATCTATATTTGATGCTTATACAGTGCAGTGCACTTTGGATGATGGTTGATTATTTATCGTTGCTATTTATATACATGTGTTGTATGGAATCCATATAATTAACATTATATGGTGATTGATTGGGCCTCATTCCAATTGGGAAATAATGAATATTATAAAAGAAAATTCATGTGTTGAATAGAATAAATAGTCATGTGTTGACGATGCTCATGTGTTGAGAATTCATGTGTTGAAAGTGTATCCATGTGTTGAATAAAATATTTATACAGTAAAATTCACCTTTTTATTGTAAGTAAGAAGAAATATATATTCATGTGTTGAATAGAATGAATATTCATTTGTTGAATAGAGTAACGAATTTATTGAGATATATAAAGCCGTGTTGATTATAGTTGCGCTATTTTGACGTGAGCGATATTTATATCGATTATATTCGTTTTTAAAATGAATATAGAAAAAGAAGTGATTTCAAAAAATAACGTTTTGAAAATATTATCATTTATATAGTAATGATATGAAATATGCAATTTTGATTTGAAATTGAATATAGAGTTGAAGTGGTTTTGAAAACGAATTTAAAACGATCTATAAAATACGTTTTAAAAGGAAATCGACGAGATATATATAATATATATAATATATATATATATATATATATATATATATAATGGCCTGAATAGAACGCGCCGCGCCGCGGCAGTTCGTGAATTTCGACCATTGACTTCGAATTGACGTTGCGGGAGATCCGACCGTCGGATTCTCCTGAAACTGGAACCGTTTGGTTCGTATCGAAAATAGTTTTCCAATGAATATTAGAAATTTGAAATCTAATGGTTGGATTTGGAATTATGTCCAAATCAAATTTGGAAAAGGTCGTTGTAAGTGCAGTTCGATGGCCGTTGATGGAAATCGACTGTACGGGCCTTGATAAAACTATTAAAAATATCAATAATTTGTGTAAAATCATAATATGTGAATTGAGAAGAATTGGGATGAAAAACTCCATATTTGAAAAGATAAAAATAGATTTTTATCAAGATGAACTAGTTTTGAACTAGAATTAAAATCAATTTATTATTAAAATAAATAAATTGAATTTGAAAGTGGTTTTAAAATAATAAAAATTCCCAATACGTGAATTGAACTGGATTTGAATCGAAATCACCTTCGGAATATTTCGATGTTGGATTTCGTGATTTTACAGATATTGTTATGGGAATTTGAAAGATATATCAATATCGTTATTTCCAATACGATATTTGTTGGTCGTAGAATTTGATATTGAATATAAGCCGATATATTTTCTATTCAGAGCCTTGTATTTAATATCAAATGTGTTTTGGGTTTATCGTGAATCGTGTTTTGGATGACATTGGTTCTTTAACCTAGTTAAAGACAGGATATTGATTTTTGAAAAGATTAAAACTAAGTGGAGTTTTAATGAATCTTTAATTAGATTGAAATGTGAATTGATAATTCAAATTATCAAATCTGAAAGGTGATCGAGAATGGAGTACCACCAGTTTTGCTCCAAAGCGATAGTTAAATCTTTAATTAGATTTGAACGTGAAATGGTAATTAACTTTACCGATAGCACCATGGTGTTAGATATGGAGTCTTACCAGTTTTGCTCCATGGGATAAATAGGTTGGGATTGGGAAATAAAATAAATAATTACTTCAGTGTGGTTCGCTAATCCCGACTAGTTTGAAATGATATCCAAAGGAAGATTAAAGAATAAATTTAGAAGAATTTATCTTTGATAAAATTAATGGGAACCTTTCCCTAAGAATGTGATTTTATGAATAAAAGAATATTCTGAATTGGAATGAGGCGTTTGTTATGTTTGTGTAACATTTGTTTATCATATACGTGGGTTGTTCAGAAAGGCCGGGTTTATACCCATTCTGAATAACCGATTCGACGAGATGTCGAAGATGAAGACGGTGGTTGAAGACCGGAAGTCTTCACATCGTTTGGGTGATTACTGATGATCTCGATTGGGCTGTACACCCAAGATGAGGGAAACAGTTGGTGATCGTCCAGACGTACTTGGAGATGGATGGATATGCGAGGAAAGTGCCTCCGGTTTCGTTCAGACCCAGAACGAACTTGTAAATGGATTGTGTGTCTGACATTGGATTTTATTCTGTGTTGATTGATCTCTATTAAATATACATCTGTTTGGCGGCAGAGAATTTATTCTCTTGCTTAACGCTCTTCTCTGAGACGTACGAGCTCAGAGGTTGTATATCGATGGACATCAGTCGCATGGAATGAATTGCCAGTGTGGCACGCGTAAGTGGCAATTGATCAAGGCTTCTGTTGAAAAGCAAAGTCTTGTGGTTGATGATCAAAGCACGGCCTATGTGGCGTAGCTTTGTGTATAACGTGAATTTGTGAGCCTCACACCTCGGTATGAGCCAATAACGGGATAGTGACTGCAGGGAGAGCACGACGTTTCTTTCTAGCTAAGGTGGTGTCAGTGACCTACCAGCCCTGACATTTATATACTTTTCACCTGTGTGGTTGTTGGATACGAGGCGCCTCGGATATAGGTCTGTAAGGACCGGGAAACGTGTGTTCAGGAATTGCCAATCCTCAAAAGTAAGAGAGGACCGGCCCTGAAGATCCAAGGATCATAGTGGGATCCTGAGACATTTGCTAGAGTGTCTCGAACGCGGAGAGGAGCTTGACCCTTGCCTCGACACATGATGGAATCCAATTTCCAATACGTGTGTTTCGGTTTTAGTTGTAGAACCTAGTATGGCGACATAGTGGTATGGGTCATTCATGCCGCCTATGATTGATATTTATGATTGAAATTGTTTTGACACTATACACCTATAATAGTATCAAATAATGTGTTTTAAACGTATCAAGCATGCTTTGGCTGTTATAAGGTAAAAACCCTATCCTTCGGCTTGCGTTGCATTGTGTGATGGGACCTGGGTCTTATAACAGCTTCATTTTTCTTTATTTAGCATTGCGCTGTTGTTTTATGCACTGGTATTCTTGGGAGGAAACCCGTTCCGTGTTATACGGCGTGGTCCCTTGATTTACCTTACTTTTAAAATAAAGATTAATAACTGTTTTAGTTCTCACACCAGTCACATGACTGACCTGGAGTTTATTGTTTTAACCTAAACTCTGGGTGCCCTTATTTTCGACACGGGCAGCTAGTAGTTTTGGTTTTGCAGATCTATATTCACAGGTTCCTGATTTACAGCTGGAATGATGCTCGGAAAGCTCTGTATCCGTGTATCACTTTCAGTTGTGTTTTGTATATTTTTCCGCTGCTATGTAATTTATTGTAATCTCTGATATTCATCGAATGTAATTTATTCATTTATACTCTGTATATTCTTGTATCTGATGGAATTGTTGTAATAACAATGAAATGTTCTTCTGTCTGTGTTCCGATGTGTGTTGTTCTCAAAGTATCCGCTCTTTCCTTCACGGGGAAGTTACGGGTTCTTACAATTTTCTTTCATTAATGTAACAACCCGAAAATCTGGTCCAGTTTAAAATTTTTATTTTGGCGATTTTAGCGAATTTTGATTATTTAAAATGAGTTATTTTAAATAATATCGACGAGAAATTTATTTTGAATATAATTCAAACGTATATAGTTATATAGTTCGTCGTTAGAATATAAATAATTATATATAATTATAAAAGGGATTGAAAATGGCGCAGTAGTTCGATAATTCGATTTCAAACTTCAATTGAATGTACCGGGTGCAAAACAATCCGGATTTTAGTGAAACCAAAAACATTAGGATCTAATTGGTAATATCTTTCCAACGAATCCGAAAAATCGAAATTTCATAGCGAGGATCAAAAGATATGTCCAGATGAAAATTCTGAATAGTCGCTATGGAATTCAGGCCCTTAAAAATAGCCATTTTGCAAATGACCTCGGATTTCGGCGAAACCAGTTTTGTTGGGTCCGTGATGTCAAATTATTGCTAGATTCCAAATTTCATAATTTTTCGAATCAATATGTGAGCGTGGCAAAGGAAAACGCGTTTGACCAGTTTGAGTTGATTTTAATCGACTGGAAATTGGCCATTTTTCAAACGGTCTCAGAATTCGACGAAATTAGTTTTGTTAGGACCGTATCGTCAATACGAAGCTAGAAAATATTTTTATGGAATTTTTAGAGTTAGTATGTGACCCCGGTAATTTGAAATGTACGTTCAAAATTCAATATAATGATTTAAATGTAAATTCAACGGAAGCTGATTCAAACGATCAAATCAACCTACGATACATATCCCATTGGGTTCGGAATGGGGGTAATTAGCTGGGGACGACAGTCAGCAGGTTCGATTTCGAGTTCGACTGGAAAGGGTACCTTATAGGTTTTAAAACTCAAATTAAATAATATAAATTAATTAAAATATTCCCCCTTCTTTCTCCTATAACCGCAGACCCCCCCTTTTTTCTTCAGTAGAAATCGATTAGAAAAAAAAATATTGAAAGAACGGAGCCACGAGGGCCAGCGCGCCTCCTCCGCCGAAGACCGACGCCGACCGCCAGACCGCTGGCCTCCAGCGCCTCGCGTGTGACGAGAAGGAATTTCGCTCGGTCCGAACCAGTCGCTAAACCGACCCAGACCGTTCGAAACTCCCTATCGTTTGAGAACAGGACAAAACAGAACACATACAGGAGAACATTTCACTGTATATTACAACAATGCATCAGATTACAAGAATATACAGAGTATAAATGAATATTACACAGAAATATCAGAGATTTAAATTACATATAAATACATAGCAGCGGAAAATAATATAATACACAACTAGAAGAGATATACGGATACAAAGCTTTCCGGATATCGTTCCAGCTGTAAACCAGGATCCTGTGAATATAAATCTGCAAAACCAAAACTACTAGCTGCCCGTGTCAAAATAGGGGCACCCAGAGTTTAGGTTAAAACAATAAACTCCAGGTCAGTCATGTGACTGGTGTGAGAACTAAAACAGTTAACCTTTATTTTTAAAGTTCGGTAAATCAAGGGACCTCGCCGTATAACACGGAACGGGTTTCCTCCCAAGAATACCAGTGCATAAAACAAACAGCGCAATGCTAAATAAAGAAAAATGAAGCTATTATAAGACCCAGGTCCTATCACACAATGCAACGCAAGCCGGGGGATAGGGTTTTTACCTTATAATAGCCAAAGAATGCTTGATACGTTTAAAACAGATTATTTGATACTATAATAAGTGTACAGTGTATAAAACGACTTCAAATCATAAGTATCAATCATAAGCGACATGAGCGTCCCATGCCACTATGTCGCCACATATAGGTTTACAAATAAAACCGCAAATGTCACGTATTTGGAAATTGGATTTCCGTCTGTGAACCGAGGCCAGGGATCGTCCTCTACCGATTTTAGACAATCTAGCCCATGTCTAGGAACAGCCGCAACTGCCCCTTGGATCGTCAGGGCCGGTCCACCGATGTGGATTATAATGCCTGAACAATGCGTTTCTCCGCCCTTTGGGGCGTAAATGAGCCAACGAATGACTCCATCGGACCCGGATCGTCCAATCAAACCGAGGCACCTCGCAACAGCAACAACCACATAAGTCAAACTCGTCAGGGCGTGTAAAACCACTGACGCCACTTCTAGCTAGAAAGAAAACGCATGTCCCCCCTGAGGTCCGTCTCCCGTTTTTGGTTCATACCGGGTGTGAAACTCGCGAAGTAAACGTTACACAAAGCTACGCCACAAAGGCCGTGCTTCGATCATCCACCACAAGACTTTGCTTTTCAACAGAAGCCTTGATCATTTGCCACTTAGGCATGCCACACAGGCAATTCACTCCATGCGATTGATATCCATCAATATATAACCCCTGCTCGTACGTCTCAGAGAAGGGCGTTAAGCAAGAGAATAAATTCTCCGCCGCCAAACAGATATATATTTAATAGAGATCAATCACACGGACTAAGATCCAATGTCAGACACACAGTCCATTTACAAGTCCGTTCTGGGTCTGAACGAAACCGGAGGCACCTAGTACCCCGCATATCCATCGATCTCCAAGTACGTCTGGACGATCACCAACTGTTTCCATCTTCTTGGGTGTACAGCCCAATCAAGATCATCAGTAATCACCCAAACGACGTGAAGACTTCCGGTCTTCGACCATCGTCTTCATCTTCGACTTATCGTCGTATCAGTTATTCAGAATGGGATAAACCCGGTCTTCCCGAATAACTCGCGTATATTTTATAAAAGTGCTACACAAACACAACATACGCCTCATTCCAATTCATCAGTCACTAACCGCAAATTAATCAAGAGAATAATTCCCCAAATATTAACCCCAAAGGCCGAAACCAACATCAGATCAATATCCAGAAAACCATTCTGCTTGGCTAACCAACAGTTAGTTTCTAAATTTCACATTCATAGGGAAAGGTTCCCATTAATTTTATCCAAGATAAATTCCTTGAATTTATTCTTTATTCTATTTTGGAATTTCGATTCAACTAGTCGGGATTAACGAAACTTACCGAAGTAATCATTTTTTTTAATTTCCCAATCCCAACCTATTCATCCCATGAAGTAAAACTGGTAATACTTCATATCTAACACCACAGTGTTATCGGTAAATTCAATTACCATTTCACGTTCAAATCTAATTAAAGATTTAACTATCGCCTGGAGCAAAACTGGTGATACTCCATTCTCGATCATCTCAATCTAATTAAAGATTCATTAAAACTCCACTTAGTTTTAATCGTTAACTGGGTTAAAGAATCCGTGTCATTTAAAAACACGGTTCACGATAAACCCAAAGTCACATTCCATTAATTATCGGGTTAAAGAACGAGTGTTATTTAAAACACTGTTCACGATAAACCCAAAAATCAATATTAATTCAATTCCAATTAAATATTATTTAATTGGTACTCTTCATTAAATCTAAATAAACAGATTTAATCTTTTCTCAACTGGGTTCAAGAACAGTGTTAATGAAGACATCATTCACGACAAACCCAAATCACATTTGATATTAAATACAAGGCTCTGAATAGAAAATATCCCGGCTTATATTCAATATCAAATTCTACGATTAACAAATGTCGTATTGGAAATAACGATATAAATATATATATATCTTTCAAATTTCCATAACAACATCTGTATAATCCCGAATTCCAACATCGAAATATTCCGAAGACAATTTTGATTCAAATCCACTCCAATGCAATCATTGGAAATTCTGGTTATTTTCAAAACCATTTCAAATTCAATTTATTTATTTAAAAATAAATAGAATTATAATTCTAGTTCAAAACTAGTTCATTTCGATAAAAATCTATTTTTATCTTTTCAAATATGGAGCTTTTCATCCCAAATCTTCACAAATCATTTCTTATGATTTTACACAAATTATTACTATTTTTAATAATTTTATCAAGGCCCGTACAGTCGATTTCCATCAACGGCCATCGAACTGCACTTACAGCGACCTTTTTCAAATTTGATTTGGACGTAACTCCAAATCCAACCGTTAGATTTCTAATTTCTAATATTCTTTAGAAAGCTCTTTTCGATACGAACCCAACGGTTCCGGTTTCAGGAGAATCCGACGGTCGGATCTCCCGTAATGCCTGTTTGAAATAAATGGTCGAAATTCACGAACTGCCGCGGCGCGGCGCGTTCTATTCAGGCCATTATATTATATATATAATATATATAATATATATTTCGTCGATTTCTATTTAAAACGAATTATATAAATAGTTTTAAATTCGTTTCAAAAGAAATTTCAACTTCCATTTCGATTCAAATCAAAATTGAGTTCTTCTTTATAAATTTGTTTTAAAATTCATTTCTATTCAATTCAAATTTCAATTCAATTTGAATTCATTTCAATTCGTTTTAAATTCAATTCGAATTCGTTTTCAATTCAATTCATTTCGAAATCGTTTTCAATTCAATTCATTTCGAAATCGTTTTCAATTCAATTCATTTCGAAATCGTTTTCAATTCAATTCATTTCGAAATCGTTTTCAATTCAATTCATTTCAAAATGAATAAATTCGATATAAATATCGTTCACGCCAAAATGGCGTCAATCTAATCAACACGGCTTCATAAATTTCTATTTTCAAATATTCTATTTCAAATATTTCTTTTTCAAAATAGTTGTTATTATCAAAATATTTCGTTCAACACATGACCAATCTCAATGGATGAGTACTGTCAACACATGAACCTTTATTTTATATTGATAAAGATGTAAATTTTATTACTAAAATATTTCGTTCAACACATGACCAATCTCAATGGATGAAACTGTCAACACATGAACCTTTATTTTATATTGATAAAGATGTAAATTTTATTACTAAAATATTTCGTTCAACACATGACCAATCTCAATGGATGAGTACTGTCAACACATGAACCTTTATTTTATATTGATAAAGATGTAAATTTTATTACTAAAATATTTCGTTCAACACATGACCAATCTCAATGGATGAGTACTGTCAACACATGAACCTTTATTTTATATTGATAAAGATGTAAATTTTATTACTAAAATATTTCGTTCAACACATGACCAATCTCAATGGATGAAACTGTCAACACATGAACCTTTATTTTATATTATTCTTTGTTTTTCAAATTGGAATGAGGCCCAATCAATTACCATATAAAATTAATTATATGGATTTTCATACAACATATGTATATAATAGCATTGAAAATAATCAACCATCAACCAAAGTGCACTACACTGTATAAGCATCAAATATAGGTATTCCACGCTTATAACAGCCTGTCAATCAATCGATCGACATATTTAATCAATCAGGATGAGTGAACTTCAAATTTCATCCCAACACCCGTGTGGGGTTTCAAACAATCAAACACATATTTTATTTGTGCTGTTGGGCGATGTGTAAAATTTATCGTCCCAATCAATGTCATTCAAATAGGTGTACATAAACAAACCGTCCGGTCTGTAAATGAATATTTATTTATTTACATTCACGTTAAAAATTATATTTTTAACGACAAAACATTTATTCCAACATATGAATTTCTATTCAGTTCATTCTTTAAATAAAATGATATTTTTATTTTTCTAACTTATTTTAGAAAATTTCGGCGGCATAACGGCACGATACTAGAAACGGGACAAGGCCTAGCCTTATCCCCGGTCTAGTGAAGGCCCACGCCATTCACACATCAATCAAAATCACCAAACAACCAAATTCAAATCAAATCATATAACTAATCTATGCAACCAAACAAACAAGTCCATGGTCTGTGGACGATTGTGTCGGGTGCTACTAAGCAGCGTCTGCATCCTAGTATATATATATAATTAGAAAAGAAATTGAAAGGTGAGAAATTCTCACCTATAGCTATCCTAGCTCCACGGCACTTCTAATGCAGGAAATCTTCACTGTCCTTGTCGATATCACTTTCTTTGCCTGCATTCTCTACATATGTAAAATCGAATTTTTACTTCGTTATTCAATATAAAAAAATTGAATTTTTACTTCGATGTTCAATATATAAAAATCACATTTTTATTTTCACTGTACAATATATAAAAATCACATTTTTATTTCGATGTTCAATATATAAAAATCAAATTTTTATTTCGCTATCCATATCATAAAAATCACATCTTTGCTATGTTAAAAAATGAAATCTTTAGTTTTAAAAATCGAATCTTTATAGAGATAAACATCTAACTTTTATATATGAAAAATCACAATTTTCTTCCGCAACAAATATGGACAAAGATCATGCCTTTACACTATTAAAAATTATATTTTTATTCCTCATACATAATAAAAATCATGTTTTTCTTACTTAAAAATCGTATTTTTATCCCTTAAAAATTTCACCTTTATCATGTATATAATCCTTCATAAGTTAAAAAATCAGATCTTTTCTTTATATAAAAATCCCTTCTTTGTTCATAAAAAAACAAAAAAAAATCTCATCTTTGTGGCATTAAAAATCGAAAATAAATCCATGTTGTTTATTTTCACAAATCACATTTTTATCATGAAATTGATTAAATTACTTTATATAATAAAAAAACTGAAATAATAAATAAAATAAAAAAGTAAACGCTCACTATCTATTTCGTTTCTGTCTGAAACCGTTAACCCAACATGCTCAGCCTTCTTCATCGATCCGCGAGCCGCCAGAGGACCACCGGAAATTGATCGATCTGCTCTTCGACGGAGGAGGTGCGCGACTTCAGGCGGAGGCGGAGGAGGGAGTCGCGGGTGGTCAGCTGCAGGCCATCGGTGGGCGAGGGCGAGGTCGTTCTGGGCTAGCGCGTTAGGGTTTGGGGGTAGAAGGATTGAGGCGCAGGAGGAAGTAGACGGGTTCGTGGCGAGGGGAGGGAGGCACCTCTGGCGGTGGCACAGGCGGAGCAGGCGCGATGGACGAGGTCAACGATGAGGGGGGGCGACGAGAGGAGTGGGTTCGGTTTTTTTTTTTTTTTTATCTTTAACTGATTTCAGATCTGAAAGGGGAAGGGGGGTTTTATAGGATTTTATATTTTAATTTATATTATATATTTTATTCTACCTAAGGTTGACTTTTCATACTAACTCGAAATCAAGTCCACCGACTGTCGTCCCTAGCGTTTTACCCCCATTCCGAACACAATGGGATATGTATCGCAAGCTGATTTGATCGTTACAATCAGTTTCCGTTGAATTTACATTTAAATCACTATATTGAACTTTAAACGTACATTTCAAATTACCGGGGCCACATACTAACTAGAAAAATTCCAGAAAAATATTTTCTAGCTTCGTATTGACGATACGGTCCTAACAAAACTAGTTTCGTCGAATTCTGAGATCGTTTGAAAAATGGCCAATTTCCAGTCGATTAAAATCAACTAAAACTGGTCAAACGCGTTTTCCTTTGCCACGCTCACATATTGCTTCGAAAAATTATGAAATTTGAAACCTAACAATAACTTGACATCACGGATCCAACAAAAG
This sequence comes from Allium sativum, assembly GCA_030737875.1. Lineage (NCBI taxonomy): Eukaryota > Viridiplantae > Streptophyta > Magnoliopsida > Asparagales > Amaryllidaceae > Allium > Allium sativum. The sequence continues at coordinate 758,181,011 of CM060922.1, read as the reverse complement.
TGGTTTCGTCGAAATCCGAGGTCATTTGCAAAATATCCATTTTTAAGGGCCTGAATTCCATAGCGACTATTCAGAATTTTCAACTGGACATATCTTTTGATTCCCGCTATCAAATTTCGATTTGTCAGATTCGTTAGAAAGATATTCACTAACAGATTTAAATACTTTTGGTTTCACTAAAATCCGGATTGTTTTGCATCCGGTATATTCAATTGAAGTTTGAAATCGAATTATCGAACTACCGCGCCATTTTCAATTCTATTTATAATTATATATAATTATTTATATTCTAACGACGACGTATATAATATATACGTTCGAATTATATTCAAAATAAATTTCTCGTCGATATTATTTAAAATAATCTATTTTAAATAATCAAAATTCGCTAAAATAGCCAAAATAAAAATTTTAAACTGGCCCAGATTTTCCGGGTTGTTACAATCTCCCCCACTTAAAACTTTTCGTCCCCGAAAAGGAACAAAGTCGAAAGTGGTTTGATTAATCAACTCTACGTTCGATCTGGCTTTCATTCTCCAACTCTTTAGTTTCTGAGAATTTCCAAAAATTTCAAAAATTTGGCTAACACCCTAAATTTTCGAAAAATTTCGCCATAACCTCCCCTGCACCGGGAGCATCGGGGAATTTCAAATAGCTTCCCCGGTCCTTCAGATCTCAAAAAGAAAAAGAAAAAGCCAAGCGGCTAGCCAATAGGCTCATAAAATCATCATCACCCAAACAAAACAGTAAATTATGTAGTAAACATGTACCTATTTGTCGGGCAAACAAATTTTATTCTCTGCTCTAGCCTCCTTGCTATGACCTGTTCAATGATATACTTGTATATGCAAGAAAATGCAACCAATTTTCAATATAATTCAATATGTGATTCAGTTAGGCTAAATGGCTAAAAATTAGCAAACAAATAAACAAACAACACAAACATCAATCAATTAGTGAATTAGAGTTTCAAATTCATAATTTTGATTCATAAACAAAAATCATGTTTTTGATGCCAATTCACAACAATGTATTCTAGCTATATATAAGTTTTGGGTTCTCACACCAGCCTAATGGAAATATATAGAAAATCACACCTTCGAAACACGAACATAAATACTGATGATGTCATGACAATCATCAGTACCATCTCCGGGCGACTAGAATGTGATTCCATATCTATCCAGTATATTAAAACTTTGAATATATGTTTGCAAGGCGTATATGCAAATTCTTTATATACTGAATTGTCCAAAATCAATATAAACAAATAATCAAATACGAATAGTTGATTTAAATTTTCAAAACAAAAAATGTTTTCATTTGAAAAAAATATACTCTTCACACCCGTTCTAGGATACTACTGATCCTATCTCTAACGAGTCATTCTAATTGGATATTACTAATCCAATATCTGATGAATTCCTTCGTATGGTTCTAATGTGTCCTGTTCTCTGAGCTTGGTAAACCAAAGCTCTGATACCAACTGTGACGAGAAGGAATTTCGCTCGGTCCGAACCAGTCGCTAAACCGACCCAGACCGTTCGAAACGCCCTATCGTTTGAGAACAGGACAAAACAGAACACATACAGGAGAACATTTCACTGTATATTACAACAATGCATCAGATTACAAGAATATACAGAGTATAAATGAATATTACACAGAAATATCAGAGATTTAAATTACATATAAATACATAGCAGCGGAAAATAATATAATACACAACTAGAAGAGATATACGGATACAAAGCTTTCCGGATATCGTTCCAGCTGTAAACCAGGATCCTGTGAATATAAATCTGCAAAACCAAAACTACTAGCTGCCCGTGTCAAAATAGGGGCACCCAGAGTTTAGGTTAAAACAATAAACTCCAGGTCAGTCATGTGACTGGTGTGAGAACTAAAACAGTTAATCTTTATTTTTAAAGTTCGGTAAATCAAGGGACCTCGCCGTATAACACGGAACGGGTTTCCTCCCAAGAATACCAGTGCATAAAACAAACAGCGCAATGCTAAATAAAGAAAAATGAAGCTATTATAAGACCCAGGTCCTATCACACAATGCAACGCAAGCCGGGGGATAGGGTTTTTACCTTATAATAGCCAAAGAATGCTTGATACGTTTAAAACAGATTATTTGATACTATAATAAGTGTACAGTGTATAAAACGACTTCAAATCATAAGTATCAATCATAGGCGACATGAGCGTCCCATGCCACTATGTCGCCACATATAGGTTTACAAATAAAACCGCAAATGTCACGTATTTGGAAATTGGATTTCCGTCTATGAACCGAGGCCAGGGATCGTCCTCTACCGATTTTAGACAATCTAGCCCATGTCTAGGAACAGCCGCAACTGCCCCTTGGATCGTCAGGGCCGGTCCACCGATGTGGATTATAATGCCTGAACAATGCGTTTCTCCGCCCTTTGGGGCGTAAATGAGCCAACGAATGACTCCATCGGACCCGGATCGTCCAATCAAACCGAGGCGCCTCGCAACAGCAACAACCACATAAGTCAAACTCGTCAGGGCGTGTAAAACCATTGACGCCACTTCTAGCTAGAAAGAAAACGCATGTCCCCCCTGAGGTCCGTCTCCCGTTTTTGGTTCATACCGGGTGTGAAACTCGCGAAGTAAACGTTACACAAAGCTACGCCACAAAGGCCGTGCTTCGATCATCCACCACAAGACTTTGCTTTTCAACAGAAGCCTTGATCATTTGCCACTTAGGCATGCCACACAGGCAATTCACTCCATGCGATTGATATCCATCAATATATAACCCCTGCTCGTACGTCTCAGAGAAGGGCGTTAAGCAAGAGAATAAATTCTCCGCCGCCAAACAGATATATATTTAATAGAGATCAATCACACGGACTAAGATCCAATGTCAGACACACAGTCCATTTACAAGTCCGTTCTGGGTCTGAACGAAACCGGAGGCACCTAGTACCCCGCATATCCATCGATCTCCAAGTACGTCTGGACGATCACCAACTGTTTCCATCTTCTTGGGTGTACAGCCCAATCAAGATCATCAGTAATCACCCAAACGACGTGAAGACTTCCGGTCTTCGACTATCGTCTTCATCTTCGACTTATCGTCGTATCAGTTATTCAGAATGGGATAAACCCGGTCTTCCCGAATAACTCGCGTATATTTTATAAAAGTGCTACACAAACACAACATACGCCTCATTCCAATTCATCAGTCACTAACCGCAAATTAATCAAGAGAATAATTCCCCAAATATTAACCCCGAAGGCCGAAACCAACATCAGCTCAATATCCAGAAAACCATTCTGCTTGGCTAACCAACAGTTAGTTTCTAAATTTCACATTCATAGGGAAAGGTTCCCATTAATTTTATCCAAGATAAATTCCTTGAATTTATTCTTTATTCTATTTTGGAATTTCGATTCAACTAGTCGGGATTAACGAAACTTACCGAAGTAATCATTTGTTTTAATTTCCCAATCCCAACCTATTCATCCCATGAAGTAAAACTGGTAATACTTCATATCTAACACCACAGTGTTATCGGTAAATTCAATTACCATTTCACGTTCAAATCTAATTAAAGATTTAACTATCGCCTGGAGCAAAACTGGTGATACTCCATTCTCGATCATCTCAATCTAATTAAAGATTCATTAAAACTCCACTTAGTTTTAATCGTTAACTGGGTTAAAGAATCCGTGTCATTTAAAAACACGGTTCACGATAAACCCAAAGTCACATTCCATTAATTATCGGGTTAAAGAACGAGTGTTATTTAAAACACTGTTCACGATAAACCCAAAAATCAATATTAATTCAATTCCAATTAAATATTATTTAATTGGTACTCTTCATTAAATCTAAATAAACAGATTTAATCTTTTCTCAACTGGGTTCAAGAACAGTGTTAATGAAGACATCATTCACGACAAACCCAAATCACATTTGATATTAAATACAAGGCTCTGAATAGAAAATATCCCGGCTTATATTCAATATCAAATTCTACGATTAACAAATGTCGTATTGGAAATAACGATATAAATATATATATACCTTTCAAATTTCCATAACAACATCTGTATAATCCCGAATTCCAACATCGAAATATTCCGAAGACAATTTTGATTCAAATCCACTCCAATGCAATCATTGGAAATTCTGGTTATTTTCAAAACCATTTCAAATTCAATTTATTTATTTAAAAATAAATAGAATTATAATTCTAGTTCAAAACTAGTTCATTTCGATAAAAATCTATTTTTATCTTTTCAAATATGGAGCTTTTCATCCCAAATCTTCACAAATCATTTCTTATGATTTTACACAAATTATTACTATTTTTAATAATTTTATCAAGGCCCGTACAGTCGATTTCCATCAACGGCCATCGAACTGCACTTACAGCGACCTTTTTCAAATTTGATTTGGACGTAACTCCAAATCCAACCGTTAGATTTCTAATTTCTAATATTCTTTAGAAAGCTCTTTTCGATACGAACCCAACGGTTCCGGTTTCAGGAGAATCCGACGGTCGGATCTCCCGTAATGCCTGTTTGAAATAAATGGTCGAAATTCACGAACTGCCGCGGCGCGGCGCGTTCTATTCAGGCCATTATATTATATATATAATATATATAATATATATTTCGTCGATTTCTATTTAAAACGAATTATATAAATAGTTTTAAATTCGTTTCAAAAGAAATTTCAACTTCCATTTCGATTCAAATCAAAATTGAGTTCTTCTTTATAAATTCGTTTTAAAATTCATTTCTATTCAATTCAAATTTCAATTCAATTTGAATTCATTTCAATTCGTTTTAAATTCAATTCGAATTCGTTTTCAATTCAATTCATTTCGAAATCGTTTTCAATTCAATTCATTTTGAAATCGTTTTCAATTCATTTCGAAATCGTTTTCAATTCAATTCATTTCGAAATCGTTTTCAATTCAATTCATTTCGAAATCGTTTTCAATTCAATTCATTTCGAAATCGTTTTCAATTCAATTCATTTCAAAATGAATAAAATCGATATAAATATCGTTCACGCCAAAATGGCGTCAATCTAATCAACACGGCTTCATAAATTTCTATTTTCAAATATTCTATTTCAAATATTTCTTTTTCAAAATAGTTGTTATTATCAAAATATTTCGTTCAACACATGACCAATCTCAATGGATGAGTACTGTCAACACATGAACCTTTATTTTATATTGATAAAGATGTAAATTTTATTACTAAAATATTTCGTTCAACACATGACCAATCTCAATGGATGAAACTGTCAACACATGAACCTTTATTTTATATTGATAAAGATGTAAATTTTATTACTAAAATATTTCGTTCAACACATGACCAATCTCAATGGATGAGTACTGTCAACACATGAACCTTTATTTTATATTGATAAAGATGTAAATTTTATTACTAAAATATTTCGTTCAACACATGACCAATCTCAATGGATGAGTACTGTCAACACATGAACCTTTATTTTATATTGATAAAGATGTAAATTTTATTACTAAAATATTTCGTTCAACACATGACCAATCTCAATGGATGAAACTGTCAACACATGAACCTTTATTTTATATTATTCTTTGTTTTTCAAATTGGAATGAGGCCCAATCAATTACCATATAAAATTAATTATATGGATTTTCATACAACATATGTATATAATAGCATTGAAAATAATCAACCATCAACCAAAGTGCACTACACTGTATAAGCATCAAATATAGGTATTCCACGCTTATAACAGCCTGTCAATCAATCGATCGACATATTTAATCAATCAGGATGAGTGAACTTCAAATTTCATCCCAACACCCGTGTGGGGTTTCAAACAATCAAACACATATTTTATTTGTGCTGTTGGGCGATGTGTAAAATTTATCGTCCCAATCAATGTCATTCAAATAGGTGTACATAAACAAACCGTCCGGTCTGTAAATGAATATTTATTTATTTACATTCACGTTAAAAATTATATTTTTAACGACAAAACATTTATTCCAACATATGAATTTCTATTCAGTTCATTCTTTAAATAAAATGATATTTTTATTTTTCTAACTTATTTTAGAAAATTTCGGCGGCATAACGGCACGATACTAGAAACGGGACAAGGCCTAGCCTTATCCCCGGTCTAGTGAAGGCCCACGCCATTCACACATCAATCAAAATCACCAAACAACCAAATTCAAATCAAATCATATAACTAATCTATGCAACCAAACAAACAAGTCCATGGTCTGTGGACGATTGTGTCGGGTGCTACTAAGCACCGTCTGCATCCTAGTATATATATATATATAATTAGAAAAGAAATTGAAAGGTGAGAAATTCTCACCTATAGCTATCCTAGCTCCACGGCACTTCTAATGCAGGAAATCTTCACTGTCCTTGTCGATATCACTTTCTTTGCCTGCATTCTCTACATATGTAAAATCGAATTTTTACTTCGTTATTCAATATATAAAAATCGAATTTTTACTTCGATGTTCAATATATAAAAATCACATTTTTATTTTCACTGTACAATATATAAAAATCACATTTTTATTTCGATGTTCAATATATAAAAATCAAATTTTTATTTCGCTATCCATATCATAAAAATCACATCTTCGCTATGTTAAAAAATGAAATCTTTAGTTTTAAAAATCGAATCTTTATAGAGATAAACATCTAACTTTTATATATGAAAAATCACAATTTTCTTCCGCAACAAATATGGACAAAGATCATGCCTTTACACTATTAAAAATTATATTTTTATTCCTCATACATAATAAAAATCATGTTTTTCTTACTTAAAAATCGTATTTTTATCCCTTAAAAATTTCACCTTTATCATGTATATAATCCTTCATAAGTTAAAAAATCAGATCCTTTCTTTATATAAAAATCCCTTCTTTGTTCATAAAAAAAAAAAATCTCATCTTTGTGGCATTAAAAATCGAAAATAAATCCATGTTGTTTATTTTCACAAATCACATTTTTATCATGAAATTGATTAAATTACTTTATATAATAAAAAAACTGAAATAATAAATAAAATAAAAAAGTAAACGCTCACTATCTATTTCGTTTCTGTCCGAAACCGTTAACCCAACATGCTCAGCCTTCTTCATCGATCCGCGAGACGCCAGAGGACCACCGGAAATTGATCGATCTGCTCTTCGACGGAGGAGGTGCGCGACTTCAGGCGGAGGCGGAGGAGGGGGTCGCGGGTGGTCAGCTGCGGGCCATCGGTGGGCGAGGGCGAGGTCGTTCTGGGCTAGCGCGTTAGGGTTTGGGGGTAGAAGGATTGAGGCGCAGGAGGAAGTAGACGGGTTCGTGGCGAGGGGAGGGAGGCACCTCTGGCGGTGGCACAGGCGGAGCAGGCGCGATGGACGAGGTCAACGATGAGGGGGGGGCGACGAGAGGAGTGGGTTCGGTTTTTTTTTTTTTTTATCTTTAACTGATTTCAGATCTGAAAGGGGAAGGGGGGTTTTATAGGATTTTATATTTTAATTTATATTATATATTTTATTCTACCTAAGGTTGACTTTTCATACTAACTCGAAATCAAGTCCACCGACTGTCGTCCCTAGCGTTTTACCCCCATTCCGAACACAATGGGATATGTATCGCAAGCTGATTTAATCGTTACAATCAGTTTCCGTTGAATTTACATTTAAATCACTATATTGTACTTTAAACGTACATTTCAAATTACCGGGGCCACATACTAACTAGAAAAATTCCAGAAAAATATTTTCTAGCTTCGTATTGACGATACGGTCCTAACAAAACTAGTTTCGTCGAATTCTGAGATCGTTTGAAAAATGGCCAATTTCCAGTCGATTAAAATCAACTGAAACTGGTCAAACGCGTTTTCCTTTGCCACGCTCACATATTGCTTCGAAAAATTATGAAATTTGAAACCTAACAATAACTTGACATCACGGATCCAACAAAAGTGGTTTCGTCGAAATCCGAGGTCATTTGCAAAATATCCATTTTTAAGGGCCTGAATTCCATAGCGACTATTCAGAATTTTCAACTGGACATATCTTTTGATTCCCGCTATCAAATTTCGATTTGTCAGATTCGTTAGAAAGATATTCACTAACAGATTTAAATACTTTTGGTTTCACTAAAATCCGGATTGTTTTGCATCCGGTATATTCAATTGAAGTTTGAAATCGAATTATCGAACTACCGCGCCATTTTCAATTCTATTTATAATTATATATAATTATTTATATTCTAACGACGACGTATATAATATATACGATCGAATTATATTCAAAATAAATTTCTCGTCGATATTATTTAAAATAATCTATTTTAAATAATCAAAATTCGCTAAAATAGCCAAAATAAAAATTTTAAACTGGCCCAGATTTTCCGGGTTGTTACATCGCGCCCCCCAATCGACGTTCGATCCCCCTTCCCTCTACGATTTGAAGGCCGTTGCACCCCAAGCCCATCAGAAAACCGCGCCTCCTCCTGTTGGCCCGCCGCCGATGAAGAAAACCGCCTCAGGTACCCCCCAGCCTCGCCAGCACCTCCGACCACTTCAGGCAGTGAAACCCCCCCAGTCGACGAAACTGTAAGTTAATTTTATTTATATTTCTTTATTTTATTTATATTGTTTTAAAACTGAAATTTATATTGTTTTAAAACTGAAATTTTTATTGTTTAAAAAACTGAAAATAACATTGTTTAATTAAAATCAGTTTTATTAAAAATGGTTTATAATAAAAATGTAATTTTTATAATAGTAAAGGCGGGATCTTTATCTAATCAAGGTAGAATTTTTACATTAGAAAAGATGGAATTTTTACATTGAAATAAAAATATGATTTTTATATATAGAACTTCGGAATAAAAATATTACTTTTATATATTTAACATCGGAATAAAAATGTGATTTTTATATATTTAACATCGAAGTAAAAATATGATTTTTATATATTTAACATCGGAATAAAAATGTGATTTTTATATATTTAACATCGAAGTAAAAATATGATTTTTATATATTTAACATCGGAATAAAAATGTGATTTTTATATATTTAACATCGAAGTAAAAATGTGATTTTTATATATTTAACATCGAAGTAAAAATGTGATTTTTATATATTTAACATCGAAGTAAAAATGTGATTTTTATATATTTAACATCGAAGTAAAAATGTGATTTTTATATATTTAACATCGAAGTAAAAATGTGATTTTTATATATTTAACATCGAAGTAAAAATGTGATTTTTATATATTGAATAGCATAGTAAAAATTCGATTTTTATATATTGAATAGCAAAGTAAAAATTCGATTTTTATATATGTAGTGGCTACGGTCAACGAAAGTAGCAAAAGGCGAAAACGATGAAGACTTCCGTAAAAGAAGAGTCAAGAGGATTGGATAGCTATTGGTGAGAATTTCTCACCTTTCAATTTCTTTTTCTAGTTATATATATATATACTAGAATGCAGACGGTGCTTAGTAGCACCCGACACAATCGTCCACAGACCATGGACTTGTTTGTTTGATTGCAAAAATTAGTTAGATTATTTGATTGAAATTGAATTGTGTGGTGAAATGAATTGATTTGATTGATGAGTGAATGGCGTGGGCCTTCACTGGACCGGGGATAAGGCTAGGCCTTGTCCCGTTTCTAGTATCGTGCCGTTATGCCGCCGAAATTTTCTAAAATAAGTTAGAAAATAAAAATATCATTTTATTTAAAGAATGAACTGAATAGAAATTCATATGTTAGAATAAAATGTTTTATCGTTAAAAATATAATTTTTAACGTGAATGTGAATAAATAAATATCCATTTACAAACCAGACGGTTTGTTTATGTACACCTATTTGAAGGACATTGATTGGGTCGATAAATTTTACACATCGCCCAACTGCACGAATAAAATATTTGTTTGATTGTTTGAAACCCCACACGGGTGTTGGGATGAAATATGAAGTTCACTCATCCTGATTGATTAAATATGTCGATCGATTGATTGACAGGCTGTTATAAGCGTCGAATATCTATATTTGGTGCTTAGGCAGTGTAGTGCACTTTGGTTGATGGTTGATTATTTTTCAATGCTATTATATGCATGTGATGTATGAAAATCCATATAATTAATTTTATATGGTAATTGATTGGGCCTCATTCCAATTTGAAAAATAAAGAATAATATAAAATAAAGGTTCATGTGTTGACAGTACTCATCCGTTGAGATTGGTCATGTGTTGAACGAAATATTTTAGTAATAAAATTTACATCTTTATAATATAAAATAAAGGTTCATGTGTTGACAGTACTCATCCGTTGAGATTGGTCATGTGTTGAACGAAATATTTTAGTAATAAAATTTACATCTTTATAATATAAAATAAAGGTTCATGTGTTGACAGTACTCATCCATTGAGATTGGTCATGTGTTGAACGAAATATTTTGATAATAACAACTATTTTGAAAAAGAAATATTTGAAATAGAATATTTGAAAATAAAGGAATTTATGAAGCCGTGTTGATTAGATTGACGCCATTTTGACGTGAACGATATTTATATCGATTAAAACGATTTCGAAATGAAATGAATTGAAAACGATTTCGAAATGAAATGAATTGAAAACGATTTCGAAATGAAATGAATTGAAAACGATTTCGAAATGAAATGAATTGAAAACGATTTCGAAATGAAATGAATTGAAAACGATTTCGAAATGAAATGAATTGAAAACGATTTCGAAATGAAATGAATTGAAAACGAATTCAAATTGAATTGAAAGCGAATTGAAATGAATTCAAATTGAATTGAAATTTGAATTGAATAGAAATGAATTTTAAAACGAATTTATAAAGAAGAATTCAATTTCGATTAGAATTGAAATGGAAGTTGAAATTGCTTTTGAAACGAATTTTAAAACTATTTATATAATTCGTTTTAAATAGAAATCGACGAAATATATATTATATATATTATATATATTATATATATAATATAATGGCCTGAATAGAACGCGCCGCGCCGCGGCAGTTCGTGAATTTCGACCATTTATTTCAAACGGACAAAACGGGAGATCCGACCGTCGGATTCTCCTAAAACCGGAACCGTTGGGTTCGTATCGAAAAGAGCTTTCTAACGAATATTAGAAATTAGAAATCTAACGGTTGGATTTGGAATTATGTCCAAATCAAATTTGAAAAAGGTCGCTGTAAGTGCAGTTCGATGGCCATTGATGGAAATCGACTGTACGGGCCTTGATAAAATTATTAAAAATAGCAATAATTTGTGTAAAATCATAAGAAATGATTTGGGAAGAATTGGGATGAAAAACTCCATATTTGAAAAGATAAAAATAGATTTTTATCGAAATGAACTAGTTTTGAACTAGGATTATAATTCTATTTATTTTTAAATAAATAAATTGAATTTGAAAAGGGTTTTAAAAATAACCAAAATTTCCAATGATTGCATTGGAGTGGATTTGAATCGAAATTGTCTTCGGAATATTTCGATGTTGGAATTCGTGATTATACAGGTGTTGTTATGGAAATTTGAAAGATATATATTTATATCGTTATTTCCAATACGACATTTGTTAATCGTAGAATTTGATATTGAATATAAGCCGATATATTTTCTATTCAGAGCCTTGTATTGAATATCAAATGTGATTTGGGTTTGTCGTGAATGGTGTCTTCATTAACACTGTTCTTGAACCCAGTTGAGAAAGGATTAAATCTTTTTATTTAGATTTAATGAAGTGTACCAATTAAACAATATTTAATTGGAATTGAATTGATATTGATTCTTGGGTTTATCGTGAATGGTGTTTTAAATAACACTCGTTCTTTAACCCGATAATTAATGGAAATGTGATTTTGGGTTTATCGTGAACCGTGTTTTAAATGACACTGATTCTTTAACCCAGTCGAAGATTAAAACTAAGTGGAGTTTTAATGAATCTTTAATTAGATTGAAATGATCGAAAATGGAGTATCACCAGTTTTGCTCCAGGCGATAGTTAAATCTTTAATCAGATTTGAACGTGAAATGGTAATTGAATTTACCGATAACACTGTGGTGTTAGATATGAAGTATTACCAGTTTTACTTCATGGGATGAATAGGTTGGGATGGGGAAATTAAAATAAATGATTACTTCGGTAAGGTTCGCTAATCCCGACTAGTTTGAATTGAGATTCAAAAATAGAATAAAGAATAAATTCAAGGAATTTATCTTGGATAAAATTAATGGGAACCTTTCCCTATGAATGTGAAATTTAGAAACTAACTGTCGGTTAGCCAAGCAGAATGGTTTTCTGGATATTGATCTGATGTTGGTTTCGGCCTTCGGGGTTAATATTTGGGGAATTATTCTCTTGATTAATTTACGGTTAGTGACTGATGAATTGGAATGAGGCGTATGTTGTGTTTGTGTAACACTTATTTAAAATATACATGAGTTATTCGGAAAGACCGGGTTTATCCCATTCTGAATAACTGATACGACGATAAGTCGAAGATGAAGACGATGGTCGAAGACCGGAGGTCTTCACGTCGTTTGGATAATTACTGATAATCTTGATTGGGCTGTACACCCAAGAAGATGGAAACAGTTGGTGATCGTCCAGACGTACTTGGAGATCGATGGATATGCGTGGTACTAGGTGCCTCCGGTTTCGTTCAGACCCAGAACGGACTTGTAAATGGACTGTGTGTCTGACATTGGATTTTAGTCCGTTGTGATTGATCTCTATTAAATATATATCTGTTTGGCGGCGGAGAATTTATTCTCTTGCTTAACGCCCTTCTCTGAGACGTACGAGCTCAGGGGTTATATATTGATGGATATCAAACGCATGGAATGAATTGCCTGTGTGGCATACCCAAGTGGCAATTGATCGAGGCTTCTGTTGAAAAGCAAAGCCTTGTGGTGATGATCAAAGCAAGGCCTTTGTGGCGTAGCTTTGTGTAACGTTTACTTCGCGTGTTTCACACCCGGTATGAACCAAAAACGGGAGAGGACGTCAGGGAGGGCATGCGTTTCTTTCTAGCTAGAAGTGGCGTCAGTGGTTTTACACGCCCTGACGAGTTTGACTTATGTGGTTGTTGCTGTTGCGAGGCGCCTCGGATTGATCGGTCGTTCTCGAACCGATGGAGTCATTTAGTTGGCTCACCTACGCCCCATAGGGCGGGGAAACGCATGTTCAGGGTTTAAGTTTAATCCACATCGGTGGACTGGCCCTGAGGATCCAAGGGTCACTCGAGCTCTGATCCTGAGACACGGGCTAGAGCGTCTCGAATCGGTTGAGGACTATCTTTTGCCTCGGTTCATAGATGGAAACCCAATTTCCAAATACGTGATTCTGCAGTTTTATTTGTAGAGCCTAGTATGGCGACATAGTGGGATGGGGCACTTATGCTGTCTATGATTGATACTTATGATTTGAAGTTGTTTTATACACCATGCACTTATAATAGTATCAAACGATTTGTTTTAAACGTATCAAGCATTCTTTGGCTGTTATAAGGGAAAACCCTATCCTCGGCTGCGTTGCATTGTGTGATGGGACCTGGGTCTTATAACAGCTTCATTTTTCTTTATTTAGCATTGCGCTGTTGTTTTATGCACTGGTATTCTTGGGAGGAAACCCGTTCCATGTTATACGGCGTGGTCCCTTGATTTACCTAACTTTAAAAATAAAGATTAACTGTTTTAGTTCTCACACCAGTCCCATGAATGACCTGGAGTTTATTGTTTTATCCTAAAACTCTGGGTGCCCTTATTTTGACACGGGCAGCTAGTAGTTTTGGTTTTGCAGATTTATATTCACAGGATCCTGGTTTACAGCTGGAACGATATCCGGAAAGCTTTGTATTCGTATATCTCTTCTAGTTGTGTATTGTATTATTTTCCGCTGCTATGTATTTAAATGTAATTTAAATCTCTGATACTTCTGTGTGATATTTATTTGTTTATACTCTGTATATTCTTGTAATCTGATGCATTGTTGTAATATACAATGAAATGTTTTTTTGTATGCGTTCTATTTTGTCGTGTTCTCAAACGATAGGGCGTTTCGAACGGTCTGGGTCGGTTTAGCGACTGGTTCGGACCGAGCGAAATTCCTTGCCGTAACAATTAACTATCTGGTGCTTTCGATATTTGAGTTCTGACAAGTAATACAAGTTTTTGTATTGTTGTTGGAATTTGGGCGTCGAATCTCCCAGGTCGTTATAGGTGGCGATGGAGCATTTCTTGGATTGACCTTTGATTTCAGGCTTCGGTTTGGTTTAGGTTAGAAGGCGAATTTGGGATGCAGGCGATGTTCTGGGTGTTTGGATGGTCGGTGGAGATCGTCAAGGAGCGGCGGGGAGGGACGCGGGGACACTGTGGCGCGTGGATGAACGTGCATGTGCATGCTCACTCATTGTTCATTGGCACTCTATGTTTTTAAACGATGGAGGTAGGAGTTTTCTCGTTAAGCCTTTCGTTTGGATTTAGGGGAAGGGCAGGCAAGCACATTTGGTTTTGGGCCTTTGGGTCTATTTTCATTAGAATGAGTTCAAAATAAAATATGGTGATTAAATTGGATTTTTTTAAGTATGTGTAAATCGGTAAATGCAAGTTTAGTCATAGCAAAGGGGAGAGGTTAGTCTATAAATGGAAGTGTTCAACCTGGTGGAAGAAAAAGCATGAACGTTTTGATATTGATTTTAGGTGTGGGACCACCATGCCTTAGTTTAGGGTTGTAAAAGTAAGATTTGTATAATATAAAATAAACAAACTGAGTTTAAAGTTAAACTTTGACACTCGATACCTCATTCACCCGAAACCCGTTAGACATGTAATTTCTGACATTGGATTTGTATCGATCTGTAGAATATATTGGTACAGTAAGAAGACCCAGAAGTACTTATTGAACTTAACGATAAAATTATTACCGTTGAATTTAATTATGTCGTTACGTGATTAATAAATTATACCTGACACCCTATAGCGGAATAAAACATGATTTTGCTATAATTAAATTAAATGATTGCACTGGACATCTTACTAGTAGAAATAAGTCTCCGTTTAACTTTTTCGTTAACTTTGATAATTATTGATATGTCAGTTGATTAAATTGAGTATTAGTTATCAATTGATAGTACAATTATTTACATATTTGTTAACATTATAAATACATGTTTTACGACTTAAATGTCGCCGTTAAATTCAAGGGTAGCTTGTTTAAGTACCATTGTGATTGTTAAGTCTTTTTCTAAGAATAAGATAAATTATTGGTTTGGAATTTATCTAAGTGATGATTTCAAATTTAACAAATCATCTATTTATTAAGAATTATTTTTAATTGTTGAATATATTTACAATGGTTCAGAAGTTAATTATAATTTAATTAATAATGATTTAGAATTTAAATATTATTTAATTAATAATGATTTATGAGTTAATTGTCATTTGATTAACAATGATTTAAAGGTTAATTTAATATTTAATTAACAATAACTTAAAGAAGTATTTCAAAAATAAATTGTTGTTAAATTAATAACTATTTTAAAGATTAATTAATATTTTAATTATCGGAAATACTAAGCACAGTCTCTTGAAACGCGACTCTGCAGAAACTCGCGGGGCCCACAAGAGAGAAACTCTGGGGCCCAGTGCAAATTTTGTTAGAGCCTCCCTGAATTCCTCTCAAAGGGGCTCACGACTGTGTTGCACAGTCCCCTAAAGCGATTGTGAAAAGCATATCTCTTTAATTATTATTAATTTAGCTTATTACTCTTTAACTATTTATCGACTTTTGCAAATTAATTTTGTAATTAATGATGGTTAGGATATTTATAATTATTTCAAATAAAACATTTAGGAATTAACTATTGATTTAATAAGGTCTAATCAGATTAATTTCTTTGTTAATGGTACTTGAAATTGATTAACTATTTATAAATATTGTTTAAGCTTTGATTAATCATTTTTCTAAGTGAGGTTTAAGTAAATTAATAATTGACTGATGATATTTAAGTTTATCAAATTAACTTAAGAAATGCTTTAATAACTATAATAAGAAAATGGTTTAAGGTTGTATAAAAGAGGTTTACTTAATAAGTGAACTAAGTGAAGGAGTTTTGTAATTATAAAGAGATTTAAGAAATAAAATACTTATTAAACATTATCTAAAGTGAATTGAACATAGAACTTATGAAATCATTTATTTAGTGCCTAGATTTGTGATTGCTAGCTTTTGTCTGTCCTGAAGATAAGGATGTTATCAACTAGGCTGAGAATTAAATATACCCAAACTTGAATGATTTTATTATTATCTGATGGATAATATTAATTCCATATCGAGATTGATAATTTTGAATTAAAAATAGTTCCATAAACGAATGTATAAACTTAAGGAAGTCAAGTTTGTAAATAAGTGGTTTGGATTTATAATGACCGCTGTTTTTCAAATAACATTGTTTTAACCCATTTTATGTGATTTGGATGGAAATCTTTCTTAATTGGATGTTAATGAATACTTATATCATAGGGTGAAGTATATTAATTATTTTAAGAGAAAATGGTTGAAGAGATTAAACTGACAAGTGATCAATTATACAAGGCTTAGTGATTTCCTTGGAAAATGGTATATGATTGTTCTGGGTTAGTTTATTTTTAATAACCAACTACCGAATATCGTTTAAAAGAATGGATTTCCCGTTGTTTAAGTTTTCTCACATTGGTTTTCAAAACTAACATAGGCGTTATTTTGTAATAGTGCTCAGGTCAAACCGAGCATATTTTCAAATTAGGTTTGGATTGCTTTATGTACAAACCTAGGTTTTTGGGTACCCAGGGTTAACAGATTATATTGTGTCTTGTAATTTTAACTCGAGAAGATTAAAATACGAGTCCAAGAGCCTAACTCGTATAATAATTGAAGCTAAGAAACTTAAAAATTGAGATTTATAAGAAATTGTGTATATTCGAATAAATTAAATCCATTTAGCGCAGTAATTTTTTATTCCAATCTATCTACTAAATAAATTTAAGTTGAAAATAATAAAGCTGGTGAAAACTAGTGTGTTTGATGAATTACTTTTTCAAATGTAATAACTATTTGAAAGTATTACTATATAATATTTTGGTGAATATTGAGAATATAAAGTATTGATTAGCAATCAATAGTCAAGTGTAAAAAGATTACTCGGTATGCTCGTGTGCTTGTTGGTGTTAAATTTGAAACTGAACTAATCACCACAATCCCTATTCTTTTGCATAATGGTGCAAGGAAAGAGATACATGTAGATTATGAGTTTATACCTCCCAAATGTGAGTAATGCAAACGTTGTGGACATCAATCATCAACACATGATGTAGATGCCAATCCAAAATGGGTGCCTCATATATCAGATGCCACATCAACCACCACTGAAGACCAGACAACTCAAACTTCTCAAGAAAAACCAGTGGATCTGGCAGATGAAGATCAGCTAGGATTTCTAAACTTTTTTCTACCTCCTAATATGATCCCAGATGATCTGCAACATGTTAAAGAAAAATTAACAAAAGAAATCCCTGAAGAAGATCACTGTGATATGTCAGAATTTGTCTCCAAGAATAAAGACTACCTAACCACAGATAAAGGCAAACTTTATCAACTCTTACAAAAAGAAAATTAAAGAGCAACACTTCATCCAAATGATTTTTATATCTTGGAATGTCAAGGGTATGAACACATTTACTCGTACATGTGATGTGCTTACACTCCTAGCTAAATATAAACTAATTTTAGTTGGTTTTAGTAGAACATAAATTAAACTCAACAAATCTAAGTTCCTTTACTTATAGTATTTCCAGAGATTGGAGTTTTATTCCTCAAACTTTGATGGATTTTTAAGTCGCATTCTCCTTATATGGAATAAAAAGTGTGAACTATTGACATAGTCTCATATTCTACACAACATTTAACTATATGTGCAACTAATGAAGGGGGTTTTATATTGTTTTTTTACTGTTGTTTTTGCCAACAATTCTTACAGAGAAAGACTGATACTGTTGCAGAGGCTAATAGAAGAGTCGGAGTAAATAAATTGTGTATGGTTGTTAGTGGGTGATTTAATAATTCTACTTCCTCGCTTGATTAAAAAAAGGGGCTTCCAATACCCTTTCAACAACTTTGAACACTTAACAATTGCCTAACTCAATCAGGTTTGATATAGATCAAAGCAATTGGGTTCAGTTACATATGGATTAGATGTGGCATTGCAAACAACATAAATAAAATATTTGAAAACCATACATGTTTACAAAGCTTTGCAGATATAAAGGCATTCTCCCTTGCTCAAATGACAAGTGGTCATAACCCGTTAATGCTGGATCTGAGTCCTACTTCCTTTCCCAAAGGATACCCATTTCGATATTCAAACGATGGCATTTGAAAGATGATTATCAAGATTGCATCAGGAAACGACTTCAAGCCTATACATGGGGTTTCCCAAGTTATATCTTTCAAGATAAATTGAAAGCTTGCAAAATGGAACTTAAAAAATGGAATAAGATCAGACCAAAGAATAATGCCCTATTATAAGAAGCAAAAAATAAATTGTCTGAATTGGAATCAGCAGTCGATGGCGATCCAGAAGATTTGTTGTTCTATGATATGATGTTTGCAAGCTAAACACGATGTAAAGGTGCAGAAGCAAATAAAACTATGATATAAAACAAAAATCAAAGGTTTTATGGCTTTAGGAAGGGGATATGAATTCAAAATTTGTCTACTAAAAAAAATATCCATGTACATGTATAACATCACATAAAAGTAATGATCACAAGCTCAGGAGAGTTGAAGTAAAAAGAAGAAGATATAGAGATAGAGGCCATAAATTATTTTACATCTTTATTTAATGGCTCGGTAGCTCATGACTTTCCACATTTCCATCTTATATCATTTGTGAATAATAGGGGACAATAACTGCTACTTCAACCTATATCAATGTTTAAAGTTAAAAAGTCAATATTTTCTGTACAAGATGATTCAAGCCCTGGTCTAGATGGCTTTAATTCTAAATTTTAAAAACTTCACTGGGAGGAGATATAAAGTGACCTATTATTAGCAATGCAAGACATTTTTGACTTAGCAGAACTTCCTGAAGGGTCAAACCATACCTTTGTCACTCTAATTCCAAAGATTGATAAGCTAACTAATATATCACATTACCGACCTATATCGTGTTGTAATATGTATTATAAGATTTTCAACAAAATTCTATGTAATAGAATTAAGAATTTTTGCCCTATCTATTCTACCTAAAGCAATGTGATTTTATATAATGAAGATATCTCGGTGACAATATATTACTAGCGCATGAACTGTCAAGGGATTTTAAGAAACCAGGAAAATTCATAATGGCGGAAACGACTTCTTCTTCTCAGGTGAATGGATCTCGTCCAAATTCCTTATTGGGAAAATCGAATGCAAAAGGGAGAAGGGTGAGATTCACCCCTCGTCTGGATCTGGTTTCTATTCGTTACAAGAAGCGCTGTTTTTGTTGTGGTGAGTATGGTCATATAGCGAGAAGCTGCAATTCCCAAATCAGATGTTATAAATGTGATCAATTAGGTCATAAAAGTGGAAATTGCCCGTTCTCATCAAATTCTTGGAGGGTTCAGACAAAAAATGATGTTGCGTATCATCAAGTTCTTGGTCAGGGTCTGGTATTATTAAAGACTTTCTTATGCATTGAGGATCAGATTCGAATTGTTAATAAATGTCAAGAGTTAGATATGGGGGATGGTGGCTTCTATCGACCAGGTTATGACAATGGCGCGATGCTAAAACTTCTGATGATGTGTTTAGGTAGAGTTTGGAATCCCCAATCGAGGACATATGATGACAGTAGGAATAGTGCTCCTCCTCCAATTATTCCAGGGGAATTCAAGAATTTAGTTAAAAACGCCTTGTCAATTGCGCAAAAGGAAATTGGGTATAGGGAGTTACCATCCATGTCCCCTGACGTATGCATTGTAAACTATTATGATTTGGATGGAAGATTGGGTATACATCAAGACAAAGATGAGAACTCGGAAAGCATCTTGCTTGGTCTGCCTGTAGTGTCATTTTCTTTAGGAGACTCTGCAGATTTTGTATATAGAGATGAAAGAACCAATGGTATGGTTAAGATCACGCTGGATTCAGGTGATGTACTCATTTTTGGTGGAGAATCAAGGGGTATCTATCATGGCATTTCAGGTATTCTAAAAGATACAGGTCCGGAGCAGATTAAAAAGATGACGAATTTGAAAACAGGGAGACTGAACTTGACATTTAGACAAAGTGAATGCTCTAAAACAGAGGTGAGTTCTAATCTTTCATCAAATTCCATTAATCGAACCTATGCTGATGTTACAAGAACTTCTTCGACTATAATGCCTGGATGGTTTTCATCAAAAAATTCTAATTTTAACAATAAAGTGGGCGGTCGATTTTGTTTTCGTTGTGGAGACTCCTTGCATATTGCAAAGGAATGTAGAAATGGAGTACGTTGCTTCAATTGTAGAGGATTGGGGCATTGTCAGAAAAACTGTCCGATAAGTTTCTCTGGAAAATCGGTGGTGGAACTGTTGCACTTCAACTGTATGATGATATTCCTGAAAATGTCGGAGTTATTAGATTTGTACACTGTTGATTTTTCCAGCAACGAGAATAATGGAGCTTACTTAATACTGCTGATGGGTTGGAACCTGGAAGGTATGATAGATGGTATCTTGTGGAGTAAAAGAGAGGAAGTTGTGAATATTTACCCGCCTCTTCCTTCTCCAAAGACAAGGAAAGAGAATGCCTTTGAATTTAGTTTAAATCTCGTCAAGTTGAGGAGAATTTACACTGATTCGCTGGTAATGAATAAAAGGAAGGTTTTCAGATTGTTAGACAAGGTACTTGCACATTTTGATACTGTGAATACTATCTTTAACTGTGATTATAAGGAAGGAGATTTCCGGTATAAGCCTGTAATTGCTGCCTTTCCTGATGATGGAGGTATTAATATTGTCGAAGATGGGATGGTTGATGATAGGGTTAATTGGTCAGTGTTAAATGATCCGATGTTATTGGACCCGAGTGTGTTGAATTGCATGGGGCTTGTTGATGAGTTAAAGCTTCATGAGGGTAATAATGGGATTAATGTTGGATTTAATATGCTGGAAGAAGAAAGGAGGATAGGAGGGGTAGAAGAAGACTCGGGGGTCGATGATACTATCAGCGTATTCGATAGCTCCATCATGGATGAAGAGGGTCAAGAGGGTGTCTTGGTGAGAGAATATACTAGTGATACAGTGGAGGTGAAGGGGGCTAAATGGACAGTGGCACAAGACGTGGTTCTTTCAAACAGTTTTGGTATTCTCACTAATAATGATGATGGGTTAGATTCGAGGCGTGAGGATATGGATGGCAATGCTTTAGAGGGTGGTCTGATTCAGGTTCTCACAGAGGTGGAAGGGACGAGTACGGGGGTAGGCCAGTTGGGATTGGTGGGGGACCTGAAGGATGGCACAGTAAGGAGGTTGTTTGACTTGGCTAACGTGTTTAAGAATTCAACAGAAGTTGATTCATTCTCTGATGGGCTTACGTGTACTACTTCATGGATTAATAGTACTTACATGATGGTTGTTAGCTCAAGTGATATAACGCTTTGCTCATTGACATTGAGGCCGAGCCTTTGCTTATATAGTTGGGTGGATGTTTTACTTCGAATGGTGGACTTTTCGGGAATTGTTTCCAGCTCATTGCGACCGAGTCCGTGTATTTTTAGTCGGGAGGGAGGTTTTCCTGGTTCTAGTTCATCGGTGTCGGTTATTGTTGCTGACTCTGGTTTATTGAGTAGGGGAGGCTCGGAGGAGACTAGTGTGGAGTTTTTTCAGGATGGTGAGGACCCATCTTCTTCAGCTAGGAGGAGGAGGAGTCGGAGAGAGGTTCCCAGTTCTGGTGTGATTCGGCGCAGTACTAGGATCAGTTCTAACTCCTCTCCATTTCGAGGTAGGTCTCAGAGTCCGATTGCTAGTAGTAGCAATTCGGATTTGGGCCCAGGTATGTCTTCTGTTTATGGAAGTTTTTACTCTCCTTATGCATTGAATAGTTTATCGACTGGTCAGATGATTCAGCTAGCCAGTGATACAGCCTTTATTTTTTCTGATATTGAGTTAGATACTGACTTCATTAGGAGTAGGGAACTAGAGAGAGTCTCTTCTTTGAGTAGATGAGGATAGTTAGTTGGAATATTAGGGGTTTAAATGATCCAAAAAAATGTGCAAAAGTTAGGACATTCTTTGTAGATTATCATATAGATATTGCCTTGCTTCAAGAGACTAAAATTGAAAGTCCCGACATTAGTTTTTACACTAGGATTGGTGGCTCTTACATTCGTAACTGGGCCTCTCTACCGTCAATTGGTAGTGCAGGAGGACTTATGATTGGTTGGAAAGATAGTCAATATAGGCTTGTACAGGAATTTGCTAAGACACATTCGTTACACATTATATTATTTTCTTTTAGTGATAATTCTTTATTGGGCATTACGAATGTGTATGGTCCTCACACTAAAATTGAGAGGAGACGTTTGTGGGATGAATGTTCTGAATTTAGGAATATTGGTCCAAATCTTTGGATTGTAGGGGGGATTTTAATGTTACTAGATTTTTAGGTGAGAGATCTCCTCGTGAAGGAGATTTTTCTGATATGGAAGAATTTAACGATTTTATTCTTAATAATGAATTGATTGAGATTCCGCTTAATAATAGGTCTTTCACTTGGTCTAGGTCTAATATTAGTGACAGCCCGTCTTTTGCCTTATTAGATAGGTTTTTTATAAGTACAGAGGTTGATGAAAGATTTACAATTTGTAAAGTAAAAGGGTTACCTTTTTTATATTCGGATCATTGTCCTTTAATCCTTTCATGTGATTCGAATATGTTAATTAGCAACAGTTTTAATTTGAGAGGATGTGGCTACTAGACACTAGTTTTGTTAAACTTGTTACTATTAAGTGGAAATCGTTAATCTATTTTAATAATTTATACAATGGCAATTCAGCTAAGATTTTTGTGGCAAAACTGGGTAAATTAAGATTTTTTCTTAAGCGGTGGAATAAATTTGTTTTTGGTAGTGTTAGAATTAAGAAAGATAAGATTTTATGTGAGATGTTAGATTTAGATAAGTTAAGCGAATCTAGGACTCTTAATATATGTGAGAAAGATAGACTTAGTAATCTTAGAAATGATTTTAAATTGATTTTGGAAAAAGAAGAAATAACGTGGAAGCAGAGATCACGTATTCAATGGATTAAAGAAGGTGATAATAACACGAATTTTTTTCATAGTATAGCTAATAAGAGGAGACGCGACAATTTGATTCATTCTATTTTCCTAAATAATGAGGAATTGACAGTTCAGCGTGACTTAAACGAAGCCTTCACCAATTATTACAAACAAATTTTTGGGACTAGGATCAAGAGAAGAATAAACATTAATTGGAAGGACATCTACCCTTCGGATGTTAGGGGAGAGCTAATAGATTTAGATAATCCTTTTTCGGAGCAGGAGATTTGGAAGGCTATTAGTGATATGCCAAGTGACAAAGCTCCGGGACCTGATGGTTTTTCTGTTATTTTTTACAAACAATTTTGGGACGTTTTGAAAACGGATGTCATTAATCTATTTAACGATTTTTATAGTGGAAACTTGTGCCTAGGTAACTTTAACTTAGCTAATGTTATCCTTATTAAAAAGCGTGAGGGTGCAAAATATTTAAAAGATTTTAGACCTATCTCTTTGATAAATGTATCTGTTAAGATTATTTCTAAAGTTCTAGCGAATATACTTAGTAGGAAGATGAATGATCTTATAGATCATTCACAAACAGCCTTTATAAAAGGTAGACAAATAGTAGATGGTGTTGCAGCTGTACAAGAATACATTAATGTATGTGTTAAAAATAATTTTTCATGTTCAATTTTAAAACTAGACTTTGAGAAGGCTTTTGACTCCATAGATTGGGATTATATATGTGATGTCTGTATGGCTAGAGGGTTTAGTGTCAGATGGACTAACTGGATAATGCTTTTACTTAGGTCCGGTAGTTCTAATATCGTTGTCAATGGGGTTATGGGTAAGAAGATCCAATCTAAGAGGTGTCTTAGACAGGGTGATCCCCTGTCACCTTTATTATTTAATTTAGCAGCGGATGTCTTTACTAGAATTATTAAGAGAGCTGGAAGATTAGGTGTGTTGGGCAACGTTGGTAATGAGGAATTTAACAATGAATTATCTATTCTTCAATTCGCGGATGATACTTTGTTATTTTATTCTCACCTGCCTAAACACATTATTGCTCTCAAGTTCATTCTTTATTGTTTTGAAATGTTATCAGGCCTTAGGATTAATTTTGAGAAGAGTTCTATTATGGTCATTAATGACTTTGGTAACGTAGAGACTATGGTTGCTAGCACATTGAACTGTTCTGTAATGAGTTTCCCTTTTGATTATTTGGGTTTTAGGATTAGGCCTTCAAAACTAAAGAAGGAAGATTGGATAGTCATAATAGATAAGATCAATAGTAGGCTATCAAATTGGAACAATAAATTTTTGTCTAGAGCGGGTAGATTAGTTATGGTTAATTCGGTACTATCTGCTATCCCTGCTTATTGGATGTCTGTACATAGATTTCCTCAATGAGTTATTGAAAGGATTGATAGAATAAGACGCAATTACCTATGGAGTGGGGGGAGTGATCAAATTTGTAGAGGTTTCAAATGTTTAGTAAACTGGGAGGTGTGTTGTAAGGCTAAGAAAGATGGGGGATTAGGGATTATTAATTTAGCTAATTTTAACTCTTCCTTATTGGCCAAGTGGTTGTGGAAATTTAGGTGTCCTTTAGTGTCGTCCACATGGAAGACTATTGTTTATAAATTTTACTATTCAGGAGGTGATTTTATTGTGGGGTCTAGGACTGGTTGGTATTATAGATTATCTTACTTTTGGAAGTCTGTATTAAAGACTTTTGATATTTTTAACTTAGGTTATAAGGTGATTGTTCATTCGGGGGATGTGACGTACTTTTGGCATGATAAGTAGATTTCTCGTTTACCACTTAAAATTGAATTCAAGGAACTCTTTAATATTTGTAGTTTTAAAAATGCTTTGATTAAAGATGTCTTTAGAAGAGATTTGGAACCACCATGGGAGTTTTCTTTTGATAATATCTTAGATGGAGAAATGTTAAGACAATTAGCTTTACTATATGCTAAACTATCGTTATATCACATTGATGAGTATAGGGACTCTATCAGTTGGGAGATGAGTAAGAGTCAAGTTTATTCGGTTAATTCTATGTATAACTTTATAAATTTTTTGGGAATTTCATTTCGATCTTTTAAGTTTATTTGGAAAGCTAATTCTCCTCCTAAAGCTAAATTTCTAATGTGGTTAATCATTCTTAAGAAACTTAATACGATTGAGCATCTAAAGAAAAAGAATATTATTAATGATTTTAAATGTTACTTTTGTAATCTTGGGTACGAGGATGTTGATCATTTATTTTTCTCATGCAATATCACAAATTTCATATTTAATATGGTTTTAAGGATATTTGTTTTTGATTGTCCTAATTCTTATAATAGTTGTGTTGATTATTGGGATTTTTATAGATTTGTTTTTAATGGTAGTAAAAGATACATTCTAGATTCTTTAGTCACTATAATAAGTTGGTTTATTTGGTTTGAAAGAAATCAAAGATGTTTTCAGTCTATTTCTGTCTCTACTGATGATTTAGTAATTAAAATAGCTTATTTTTGTTTGGAATGGATGTCTAGTTCACATTACAAGTTATACCGGAAATTGGGATTTCAGAGGTTTTTGTTTAAGGTTAGACTTAATTTGTATCTATTCATTAGAATCAGTAGTTTTTTTCGTAATATATATTGCATTGAATGTTAACTGCTTTTATTAGTCTCTCATTGTATTCTTTTACTTCACATATATGTATGAGAGATAAGTATGTATTAATATATATATATATATATAATATATATATTAACATATACATATTTCCATATATATATATATATGAGTGTCATTTTACTGATAAGTTTGTTGAGTTTTCTGCAAATTCAGGGTGTTGATTATCAGGTAGTTTATTAGCAGTTAGTTGGATGGATTGGTAGAAGTTTTTTTCAGGTGCTCAGCAAGATAGATTTTATTGGGGAGCTTTGAAGATTGCTGTATGGATTGATGATTCGTAATCCATTCGGATTTATGTTAGAGAGTTTCTATGTGATATTATTTTTCATTTCTTTTATTATTATTTAGTGGTTATGGGTTATTGTATTGGAGTAGATATACTTCAATATCGGGTGGTGCCTTCGCCGGAATTCGATATTGGAGTAGATGGGCGGTGGTTTATCCGGAGCTCATTTATCTACGACCCTTACAATCCTAGACCAGTGTTAGGTTACATCTTGTAATCTTATGTGCTATTTGTTGGACTCTATAGACATGTTTTATATATATATATACATTTACATGTGTGCTCTCTTCTTCTCAGAAGATCACACATTTTTGTTTTCAAAAAAAGAAACCAGGAAAATTTCTATGCAAAAGTAGATTTGCACAAAGCCTACAACATGATCAATAGAGAGTCATTTGTTACTCATTGCAACTTATGGGATTTCCTATCCATTTTATTAATGTTTAGTATGAATGTTTCTCCACTGCCTCTTTTTCTATATTGATACAATGGGTGCCAAAAGGGTTTATTCAATCAAACAAAGGTCTTCGACAATGTGATCCTTTATCACCATATATATTCGCAATTGCAATGGAGTTTTTCAGCTTCAATATGAATGAAGCCACAGTTTAGGGTACATTTACTCTGGTACACAAATTCGAGCCTATCATCACTCATCCACTCTACGCGGACGACTTAATGATATTTGGGAAGAGCACTTCTAGATGTGCCATTTCTCTAAAAGATATCTTTAATAGGCTGAGAACATTTTCTGGTTTGACTGTAAGCACTCTAAAAACTAATTATATTTTAGCTAAGCAGTTACAATGCTTCAGAACTCGCACATATCCTAGGAATTTCTATAGCTCACTTGCCTATTGAGTATTTGGGGGTTCCTATATCTTTCACATATGTTCATTACAATGACTGCCAAAGCTTACTACATAAGATTTAGTAAATAATGGAATCATGGGATGCCAAATTCCTGAGCTTCGCATACCAAGCTGAATTAATACAAATAATTATCACTCCCATTGTGTTATGTTGGCTGTTTTTACATCAATTACCCAATACATTATATATAACTTCCAAAATATGTGCTCTGGTTTCTTTTAGGGAGATGTTAAACATAAAGTTAGTTGGAAGTCTTTATGGGCTTCAAAAATAGAAGGGGGGTATTGGTCTAAAGCAATTTTTAGATTTAAAGCAAGATGCTTGCATAAAAATAATATGGAAAACCCTAACAAATACTTCTCTTTGGAGTCATTGAATGGAAAATAAACACTGCAATGGTAAAACCTTTTGGGAAATTCCAATCGATAACAACTCATCGTGTACTTGGAAAGCAATGTTGCGACTACATACACATGGACATTAATTGTTCAACAAAGCTATGTCCAAATGGTATGTCCAGTTCTTTTTGGTTAGACACTTGGGTTAATTGTTGTTGACTAGTTGATTTAATAGGACTGACTATACTTCATGTTATTGGAAAGGAAAATGAACCAGTTTCCTCAATAATTCAACAAGTTAAGATGATGCCAGGTTTACACCTAGCAACCAGAGAGGCCTTGAAACCCATTCAAAACATCATTCTACATCATACTCAGCCTCAAGATTACTACGTTTAATGTGAAGGTGGGAAGTTTTCATTTCATAAGGCGTGGGAGAAAACCGGAGGAAAGAAATCTAGAGAAAATATCTACAAATTAATTTGGTATAACAAGAACTCAAGAAGAATGTTTTTCATCTTTTATTTGGCAGATAAAGATAGATTAAATACTAAAGAAAGGTTGAATAGATTTAGGGTAATCGAAAATGCTCAATGTGTAGTATATGAAAACGCTATTGAATCATATAATCAATTATTTTTTCAATGTGAATGCTCCATGCGAATTTGGAGTTTAATAAAGGCTAAAATGGACATCTCATCAACCACCTACAGTACGATATCGGAGGAAGCTACTCAGATTATTCAGAGATTTAAAAATAAAGACCTGTTAATGGATGTTGCCTTTGCATCATTCACAGTATCCATTTACCATCTCTGGCAAGAACGTAACAACAAAATCTTCAAAGGATATAATATGGTTTAGGAATTGAAACTTTAAATCATCAAGAAAGAAATTCAATACCTGGTGCATGATAAATGCAGTAAGAGCATTCAAACTTCAACTAATATCCAATTCCTTAGTAGATGGGGGATCGTCCTGCTGGATTAAGGCTGACGAAGGAAAATGAAAGTGTGAGTGGTAGGAACTGAAAAGCGAGATTGTGTTATTTTAATTTCACATGTGATTTATTTACTTTTATAGATGTAAGAACTTCATGTTGTATATAAGCATACGTTATATGTACTTTTTTTCCTTGTAAGGCACACACGTAGGTTAGGGGGTTACAAGGTTTTGACGAGGCATACAACGTACGTTGTTATATTGATATAGAAATAAAGCATACCAATTTTCCAAAAAAATAATATCAAAATGGAATGTCAATTGTTTTAATGAGATCATTAATGACTTTTAAATTTATGTATGAAAAATGCAAGTTGTAGAAATTGCAGAATACAAGAAATTTGTATTTAAAACTATGTTTGGAAATGGTTAAATAAATTTGTAGAGTAATAATATAATATTGAATGGTGTCAAAATGAGATATATTTGCAAATGGTTGTTAAAAGAAAATTTTGACAATAACAACAATATTTTTGAATTATTGTGTTGTCATTAAAATGGGAAATTTGAATATTGATTGAGAATAAATATTTAAACATTAAAATATTTTAATAAGGCTTACAGTTTTATTTTGTTCAAAGCAATGAAGTTGTATGCATTATATTGTTTAAAATATGTAAGCATTAAATCAAAGAATGGTGAAATGTGCATTTTTAACAAACACGGAGATATTAGTGTGTCTGCATTTAAATTATTATTTAAACGATTTAAAAAATATTGTAGACTTGTTTGTATAATTCTATAGAGTTTAAACAATGTTAAATATGACAAGGATTTGTGGAAATGTGTTTAAGTGTGTGTCATCTTGTGTTGTAGTGAATAGAGTTAATTTGCAATACTTTGTTAATAAGTTGAATTTGTAACACTAGAGCTTATTAGGTCTTTGAATTAAAAAAAACAAACCCAAAAGAGATATCCGGAAAGGGAAAAAAAGAAAAGGTATGTATTTATTTTCCTTCTTTCATTTTTCTCTCTTCTTTCTAAGAAGAAATATGAGTAATCCATAGCTCCTCCCAAACTCTTAAAGTCACCACTTTTAATCTAAATCATAAATCAAAAGTGAGTTAAAAATATTCTCTCTCTGCAGCAAGAATCAAGATCTAATAGGCAATTAAATTATCTCAATTACTGGTAGGTGCAAAGTACAGTAAAGTTTCTTTGTTTCATGTCACTTGTCTCTGACTACAGGCCTACAGGCTATAAGGATGCACAAAGCTCCCTCCATAAGCTAAAATCACTAGAATTCAACTTCAGCGGAGATCGAACAACTTACGCACTCTAGCTTAATTTGTATTTGGATATATGTCGGGTTTGATAACAATAAATGTTAAAATTTTGGTTGTTGTAACTTTTAGTATTTTCTGTAAAACGTTCATGTGCATAACAGTGCCTATGTGTTTAACAACCCAAATTTTAAACTATAAATTAAAATAAAGCTTAACAAATTTAAATAATTAATTAGGCGTAATCAACAGAGTAACTGGGGCGACCCAGCCTCGGTTGGGTCGACCATGTGGTCAACCCGGGAGTCAAGTGGGTCGACCCCTGTGCCGACCCACCTGGGGTTGTGGGTTGATGCCAGTCAACATTACCAGGCACGACTTCATGCTTGGCACGCTTCAGTGTTGCTTTTGTGCTCTTAAACATTTTTGCTGATGTGGTTTTGATCGTTCTAATTGAAAATTTGATTATCCTAAGGCCTAAATTTTCATACCACATTTATAAATTGACACGTACCCCTCCCCTTCACACACTCCTCTTTCTCCATTTTCTCAGCCTTTACTTAAGTTCTCTCTAAAATAAAGGTACATCTTTGGGGCATAAACTGGAGTACTGTTTATTCATAGATTTGAAGGATTTTCTATTAGGGCCTTTGGATTTGCAATTATTAGGCGATAGTGATTTCTAGATTTCTTTCAAGTTGGAATCAGATCTATAAAATAGTAATTGGGGTTTTGGATTTGGATTGTTCTCTATTCTTAAATTAAGATAATTATAGTTGTTCTAATTCTTTTCTGAATTCCCTTGTCTACTTCTGCAAGTTATATTCAATTTTTAATGAATTTGTTATTCCGAATTTCTCTTTCTCTCCTTTCTTTATTTTTTTATTTTTGCAGTTACGCTGAACATATGCCTAAAAAGAGCATATGAATACGTTGAAACAGGCATGAACCTGTAAGCCTAATATTTTTGCATTGGATTATTTCTCTTTTTCTTTGCTTTGCATTTGGGTAGGAAAATAATACACATTGAATGAAAAATAATCAGAAATTAAGGCTAAAATCTGAATATGTTCAAAACTACAAATAAAAAGGAACAAATGGAATAAAAGTAACTGGACTGAATCAACGCATATTTAACAGAACTAGACTATAATTAGAAAAATGGCACAATCATGATAATTGAATCAAAATCAACATAAGTATGTTAATTTGTAATGTGAATCCAGTACTCCTTGTTGTCGGGTTTAGTCTTGTACTCCTTGTTTTCAGGCTTAAATATAAACATGTTAATTCGTAGTATGAACCCGGTACTCCTTGTTGTCAGGTTTAGCCTAGTACTCTGTGTTGTCAGACTTTAGTATAAACATGTTAATTTAAATTTTGTGCCCAGTAATCCACGTTGTTAGGCTTAATAAAATTAAATTGATTTGAGGGCCAGGTCATGGGTTGAGGGATAAACGCCACCGATTTTTTTTCATAGCACTTTATAAACGCCATAAAAAAACTTTTAGTGCTACTAATAAAATTTCCAATTTTACCCGTGGTTTACGGTTGCGTTTATTCAACGCCACTAAATGTATTTCTGTAGCATTTTTAAAATGCTATTAAAAAATTATTAATTAATTTTCTTTTTATTTCCTGTAATTATTTCCTGCTAATAGTCTATTTTGTTTCTACAATATCAATCAATAATCATTTACATACTCATCATGTTCAAACAAACAGAAAAACAATTAACCGTATGATCAAGTAAAATATGCATAACCACTTCAATACAATAGTTGTCTATGTAAAAAACCAAACTCACGTACAATAACCACTCTAATATACAAATTTACACAATTTATATAAAGAAAATGTTATACCCGTAATTTACACATTTAATACAATAACCACTTTGCTATTTGAAGTAATGCAACATATAGTCAGACAGCTCCTCC
The DNA here is from genome assembly GCA_030737875.1 of Allium sativum. Classification (NCBI taxonomy): domain Eukaryota; kingdom Viridiplantae; phylum Streptophyta; class Magnoliopsida; order Asparagales; family Amaryllidaceae; genus Allium; species Allium sativum. Next base: position 758,149,301 of record CM060922.1, on the reverse strand, counting down.
CTGATTTCATAATAAGATAAACAAATGTTAACAATATGTATTTAACAAAATTATCTCAGATAAGAGATTAAACTGCATTATAAGGCCAGCGATTGATCAATGCTGCCAAGTATAGCATGGCCGGCAGATTATGAGTCATTGCAAAACATGACTGGACATACCATGCAATGCAAGTGCAAACAAAAGTAGCTAGAGTTCAAAACTGTGAAAGTGTAAACAATAACAAACCAGGAATTTTTTTGCAAGTAGCAGAAATTCGTAATTTTTTTCCCTTCAGATTCGATGTTGTGATTCGTACATCGATCTTTGAACCAACGTGTAGATTTAACACCAGCTGAACACAAGTGAAACTACAAAATACTAATTTCAGCTAAAGCCAGCTTTTATGTGTTTCTTTCGTGTAAATAGTAAAGTAGTAAAAATTAACTTGGATCGATAATGCTAAGGCAACAGACTCGAAAGTACTTCCATAGGCAGTTCTTGGATCAACATTACCTAACACAAGGACATATTAAATGACCTATTAGTCAAACTATATATAGCAATATGAGCATCAGATTACGCATAGGCTACCAAATTTTTATATGATAACTTACTTCCATTGAAATAGAGAACTTGCAATGTTTCTTGGTATCCACAAATCAATAAAGTACAACATCACTCAACTATGTTTCTTAATCAATTACAACATGTCATCTGTACACGTAAATAGCTATGTTATTTCTCTAGATACACACACATAGACATGCATACACACACATAGGCATACATACACACACATAGGCATACATACACACACATATACACACATATGCATACATACACACATATCTTAGCTGAAACATATGCATACATACACACACATAGGCATACATACACACACATATATACACACATGCATGTATGTATATGTATATAGGTTTGAATTACCCAGGATGTACTTAAGGTTTCCCTATTTTCCTACCTCCTATTATTTACATTGATGGCATAACATGCACATGCAATCATGCTCTCGCATATATTCTTGGCTTTACAAATATGCATAATACAACAATACACAAAATAGTTTAACAACAGTAACTTAGGATCAGTTTTAGGATAAAATGTGCTAACACGCAGCAATAAGAAATCATACCAAATCAGTTTGTCTCATAGAAAATCCAAGAGCACTATAAGCAATCAAAATTTGTTAAGACATATAATAATGGTAAATTAACAAAATAGACAAAGTTTTCGTAAGTAATAAGCATGTCTATAGAGTTCCCAACAATGCGTCAAACTTGAAGAGCCTTTTGATGGTGCAGGCATATTCATTAGCCAGCACAAACTTTTGAAGATCCTGACACTATTAAGTAGTACTGCCAGAAAGTATATTCCAGAACCATGCCGACGAGATGTTCAGTAATTTTAAGAAACTGCGACCAAATTCCATAAAGATGGAACACTCCCATTTTATTAAGTCCTAAACCACGAATTATATGCATACACCTGCAGATAAAAGAGGTATTGAACAAGCAATCTGTGGGCTAGTTGAGGAAACACTTCGAAATGATAAAGTTGATCATATGGACAAATATATTTACCGCTTACTGTTTAACAATTTGGTCTAGTTAACAAACTAACTAAACTTGAATTATCTTGGGAGTTACTAAATTGATCCATTAAAACTTATTGGTTTCTGAAATTGAGTAACTAAATTTCAAAGGTCTTTAATTATTGAAAATTTATTTTAAAGTTTTCATCATTTCGAAGTGTTTCCTCAACCAGACCACAGAAAGGTAGATCAATACCTCTCTTACCGCCATGTGTACGCATAGAACTCGTGATTTGTTTCTTAATAACATGGGAATGTCCATCTTCACGTAAATGAGTCATAGTATCCTAAAAATACTAAACGCCCGCTGACATGGATCTGAAATATAACTTCTGACAACACTATTGTACACTAACAATGAACTTTGATAGAAGATCCTACCATGTTAGTGTTACGTTTCAAATTAATTGTCAATCCATTGAATGTAGTCACTTAATTTAGTAACTCCCAAGATAAACTGAATGTAGTCACTTAACTTAATTTAGTAACTCCCAAGTCAAATTAATTGTCAGCTCATATAAATTAGACCTCTTAGCCACAAAATTAGCTTGCTCATATTTCTGAGATTTCTCGAATTGTCCACACACACTTGACATATACACCACTCATAAACATATGTGCTCATGCTTCACAGATACAAAACATAGTTTCACATGCACTATCTATGTCTGTATGCTCATAATCATTGTATGTTATATATATACGTGTGCGTGCAGAAGTCGTACATTAAACTTATATTTTTCCTAATGTCAAACATAAGGTAGGTAGGTATAATAATTATAAAGTGCCACTATTTTAGCCTATCATTATTTAGCTATATTTAAAAGCAGTAATCTTTCATGTATATCACCATGTGTGTGTATATATATACACACACGCATACACACACACACACACACATATATATATATATATATATATATATATATATATATATATATATATGTGTGTGTGTGTGTGTGTGTGTGTATGGGGCAGCCCGAATTTACATGTTTAGTCACAACGTATACATGGCATATTTTAGTATTCATGTATATATACTTCTATACATGCAAATCAGATGGAATAAAATAAAATAAATTAACATATATAAACACATTATGATTGCAGTGTAGTATACCTGTTTTGAACCTGTTTCTTTGTTTAGTTTCCCACATCAATTCACTTTTCTTTGGCCTTATTAATATTAATATTGAGATTGCAAATACGGTTCAAGTTCAACTTGATTGTTGATGGCCTAACACAAATTTTGCAATCTCGATTATTAATATTGATGGGAAAAGACCATAAAAAATTGCCTTTGTCCCTTTGGGTTCTCTGTTAAGAGGAATATATAACATAATGCTTCTCCTGAGACTACAAAGAAATTTTGTATGAAATGTACCAGTTAAGTGTCACTCTTTTATACTGCACAATTTTAGTATTCATGTATACTCTTATACATGCAAATCAGATGGAATAAAACAAATTATATTAACATACATAAACACATTCTGATATACTTGCATAATATCACATAATGTAAAATTCATAAACTCCCAAGTGATATGCTGAACAATTTATATACTGTGTAACTCATATATATAATTCATGCATTGTAAGGTTCCTATATATATGCACACACACACACACATATATATATATATACATATATATACACATATATACATATATATATAAGTGTAATATGTTTGCTTAAAGTACTCAATCAAGCAATTTAAATGAACATGGTAACATTTAAAACAATGTCCATATTAAATTCAAATCAGTATAGTTCAGGAAATCAACATATATTTACAAAACAGGTTCAAAACCCATTCAATTCAGATGCAAACACCAGAAATCAACACTGTTCGGTAATTTAATCTGGTTTATAGTCAAAACAAAAAGTTCAAAACCCATTCGACTCAGAAGAAATTGAATCTGGTATACTGTCAAAACCCAAAGCTCAAAAGTAACTTAAAACCCCAAATATAAAACCAATTTACAAACATTGTTTGTATAAATCAACTATTTTGGTTTGTGGTTGCAGAAATCAACACTCGGCGGATTTTAACTGTTCAAAACCCTAAACGATAACATCTAAACAAAAATAGATAAATCAAGTTTGATTTTATACCTATCTAGCTTTACCAATTTCACGATCTTGAATATGAATAGGAAATGAATCAAATCGCTTTGTAGCATCGCTGAGATGAACCGCCTCTACTGGTATCCATACCAACGTTGAATGAGATAGTGTTTACAAAATCAAATTAAACTGAGAAATAATAAGCGGTAGATTGAAAGAGATAAAAAGCCAGGGGTTTTTCTTGGGAAAAGGAAGAAAAGTGAATGAGGGTTAAAATATTTTAAGTATATGAGGGAATAGGAAAAGAGAATAGGTCATTTATGTTTTCCTTGGACACGCGGACTTGTGTTTACGAAGAGGCAGGAATGTGATTTTTTTTTACCGCGCTTACATTGGTACTGAAAACACTTTTGCTTGCATTTGATAATAAACGCCACTAATTTGCAACAAGAAAACATTTTTCTTGCAGTGCATGTAGCATACCTTATTTACCATTTCAGTCTCACTTGAGGTAAGGGCATGCACCATGTTATGTTATGAATGTAAGTCTGTCCAATTGAGATGGTGTGAGTGCGTTTTGGCGAGTCGTTATGTATGCACTACCTTGATTTGGGGACATAAGCCATTTTCACACCTATAGATATGGTTATGTCAAATCGCCGATTGGTCAGGGCCTGATAAACCCAAACCCAAAGTGCGCATATGTTATCCATGATTCGTCGCATCCGATCATTCGGGTAGTATTAGGAATTTTCTTTCTTACCTTTTCTTTTTGTAGAAGTACAAAACAGTCAACATCACTATCGAATCTTTCATAAGAGAACACTTATATCCTTGTGTAGCATTTTTATGATATATCTACTTTACTCTGTTTCCTTGCAGGTGTGCACTGACATTTACCCTTTTATCGACACTAGAACGCTATTTTATTTATCTGTCTCCTCTTATTGGTTGTTCTAGAAATTACTACAGCCCACAAGACTTTTTGTTTGGCCCATTTTCTCTTTTGCTTCTTTCCTTTTTCTCCCCCTAGGCTCTTAGGGAGGAAGTGCTTAGCTCGGATTACTTTATTAACTTTTCTTATAAGACTTTTCTGGAGATGTACCATTTTTCTTATTTTCTTTTCACGGTTTGCTTGTATTTTCTTTTGCCTATTTGGGGATACTTTTGTTTTGTACTATGATGCTTATTCTGTGACTGAGACCGAGACATGTACTTTTATGGCACTTTGATTTACTTGAGATAGTTAAGAATGGCTTGTCCTTTTAACATTGTGTTTTCTTCCGCTGTGAATTTATTCTTTTATGTCTTGTGAAATCTTAGTCTCTGTACTGATGTTTATTATCTTTATACCTACGACACTCTGCATTTCTAAATGAGATTCTGCATGCAACCATCATTAAGCGTGCATGGAAACCAGCTAGTAAGTTTGAGCTTTTTGCTAGAAAGAACAATCACTTCCTTATCCAATTTGAACTTTTTGTGGACTTGGAGAGAATTCTTTAGGGTGGTCCTTTTTCTGACTCGAGATTGATTTTGTCAAAAAAATGGTGATCAGGTTTGAGTTACTCTACAGATGTTTTTACTTCATTGTCGGTCTAGGTGAGGTTTGACATTCCAGAGGAAATGTGGAATTCTAAAATCATTAGTGTTTTGGCCAGTGTGCTAGGCGTACCATTGAGAATGGATGATACCACGGATAAGGCCTCGAAGATTGGTTTCGCTCGAGTGTTAGTTGAGATTACAAACCCTTTTCATTTCCCGTCTATGGTTAATGTTGATTTCCTCAATGGAAGATCTCTATGTGTCAAGGTGTCATATGAATACAAACTGCCTTATTGTGTCAAATGTTGTGCTTTTGGTCATCTCCTTAACCATTATCCTGATGTGTCCAGTGAGTCACAGCCTAAGCCGTCAGTTGTTATTTCGTCAAGCGTCGTCCTACTGATGGTTGTGGGAGAGTTTGTATTTGCTGACCGGTCGGTCGCCAATGACCTATCTGTTCATTCCCATGCTCCTACTTCTATGTTTGTCCTTAACCCTGCTTCTCGGATTGGTCCTCTTATTGACCCTCTTGCTCCAGTCCGTGATCAATCTTTGCATGGTTATGCACTTTTTGTACTTGCTTCACCCCGTAGTCTTGCGGCCAATGTGTCTTCTTGTCCTCCGCCTCTAGTTATGCTAATTACTTCCACTGGCACTGCTATTGCTCTGTGCACTCTGGTTTCCTGTTAGTGTTCTTCTCAAATGCTCTTCGTTGGTGCTTCATCTCTATTTGGTGATTTTCCTATTTCAACCGGTTTAGTTGCTGATGCTCTGGCTGTTGGATCGGGCCTCTTTGGTTTTTCTGGGATGTCGACATCTTGTGCACTTTGTGCACATGTGCATGTCAGCTCCTTCCCTTTTCATGCTCTTTAGTCTAACTCCAGTTTTGATGATTGTTCTCTAGTTTTGCATAATTGTCCTTTACTATTTTGCCTCTAGTGGATTCTGTTCTAGCTTGTCATCCTGGTTCGGTTGCACTTGCTCTTCCTGGTGGTATTTTATCACATGCAGCCACTACCTCCATTTTTGGACCTGTAGCTGTTCCTCAAGAATCACCTACTTTTCTTGCTTGTGAGCTTGTTCGGGCATCTTCTCCTATAAATTCGAACCATGCACTGGCTGAGTCTAGTCTCACAAATGGTTCTTCACATGCTTCAGACTGCACTTTTCCTCTAGCATCTGCCAATTATGCTGAAGTTTCAAGCTCTACTGTCTCTTGCGTTGGTCAATCTTCTAATGGTCTCTCTAATTTCTTACTTGCTGGAGCACTGGACCTTACCGAGGCTCTAGCTCCTCTTATGATCATTGATTCTCCGGATCCTGCAGGTTTCTCTCGTGTTTCTTTGGATGACTGCTTCTCTAAGGATGAAATTCTAGCTAAAGTAGAGGTTGCTTTGGATAGCAAATATGGACCGGTCACCTAAAATTACGGTTCAGATCGGTGTCGCTTGTGAGACCTGGATCCTCAAGCTGTTATTCACATTCTTAACACTAAATCATTCATCACAATGAGCTCTCATCGTTGCTATTGCTATGGTTGCTCGGTGCATTGTATTTCCCCTGATCAATATCAGAACCGTTTGGCTTAGCCTGTCTTTTCTTGTTGGTTTTCTCTAATTATAGTAGGGCCTACTTAGGTGGCCATCTTATTATTTTGTTTTTTTGTTTCTTCTTGATTTCCCCCTTTGTTTTTTTTTCTTCCGTTTCTTTATTACCTTGAGCTAGAAAGCTCCTTTTGTCTAGTAATGCTATTTCCTTTTCTCTAAAAAAAAAAGAATAGCGTTAAGGGGTGTGGGGTGTTACATTTGGTATTAAAGTCTAAGGTTACAAGATCACAAAAAAAAATTGCTTTAAAATAGGTCTTTTCGAAAGAAAAATTGTTTTTCAAAAGCCAAAAGTTATTTTTGAAATTAAAATATATCCCCTCTAGTCAAGTTACAACATTCCTTTGATTCCTTCAAATTTTAAATTTCTATCTTATCTCTGTGCAACATGTCAAGAGCCCTAATCTTCCTGAGGATGTTCTTGTCCCTGATTGGTTTTACTGATATCTAGAAGTTATGACGCCCGTTGAGGGACAAGAACATGTGCAGGTTCCAGCACCCACATCAATAGTTCCTCCTAACCCACCTGCAACCGCAAATATCTCTAACCTTCGTAAGGACTTCTCTAGTTTGGGTAACAAGACTTTTTCAGATATCGAGACGTTTTGGAATAACACACCTGGATTAGAGAAACTGAGAGGATTTTGAGTTGTTGGAACTTGAGGATGGGATGAAGGTTGACTTGCCGTTTGGAAACTTAAGGAGGAAGCTTCGTTTTGGTAGGAGATTGTAGAGGCTGAAGGAAGGAATATGTGTTGGGTCGTATTCAAAAATAGGTTCGAGAAGAATTTTCTGTCAATTGTTGAAGAGAGAATGTAATTGGAATGGTTTTTGAATCTGAAGCAAGGAGATATGATAGCAAAGGAATATATCAATCATTTTAACAAGTTATCGAGGTTTGACATGGACTTGGTTAATTCTGCTCACAAGAAAGTTGTTCGGCATGCGAGAGAGTTAAATCGACCTCTCTAGGGCTTGGCTATGACTCACATTACTATAGGAGAGACTTATGAGGCTTTGATTGAAATGGCATTAATGTAAGAGGATAAGAAATAATAAGTCAAGGAAGAGAAGAGTGAGGCTCCTAAGTTCTCTGGTCCTAAGAAAAAGTTTTGAAGATGAGAAGAAGATAGAGGGAAATCCTTAGAAAGGACCGATCAAAGCTGAGATCAAGTGTCATGGTTATGGGATGCTAGGGCATCTCATCAAGGAATATAGGAGGCTTAAGGGAAAATGCTTTAGTTGTGAGCATCCTGCAAATTTGAGTAGGGAATGTCCACTAGAAAATTGGACAATGCTACTACAGTAGCAGCGTCAACTCAAGTGCATGTATTTGAGGTGACACTTACAAGCAGTGGCCCTGATAGAGGAAGTAAAGTCTATGTTGAAGGTTTGATCTCTATCTTTGATTTTCCTGCTTGTACTCTTTTCGATTTGGGAGTTTCTTGTTCATTTATTTCCGGTACTTTGGTTGTCTGTTTACACTTAGGAATCTCACTTTTTACTGATTACGTAGTAATTTCAAACCCTATAGGTGGTTCAACACACTTATCTATGATTTTTAGGGATTTGAACTTTTCTATTTTAGGCATTGATTTGGTTGTGATGCCTTTGTGTAGGGATTTGCAGGGTACAGGATGATCTTAGGGATGGATTGGTTGGCTATGTATGGGGCAGTACTTGACTGCGAGAGGAGGGTCGTTCGTCTGATGACTTGTAATGGTAGAACCCTAGAAATTTCTTGTGACCCATGAGCGTCGGCCTTGTGGGGCTTTCTTTACTCCCTAGATTCTTTTGTTGATGTTTATTCTGTACCTATTGTTTGTGAGTACCAGACAGATTCGAGGAGGTAAGAGGATTGCCACCTCGAAGAGAGATTGATTTCCGAATTTATCTTAGTGAAAACGTGAAGCCTGTAGCGCTACTAATTCGAAATATGGCTTCGAGGGAACAGAAGGAGCCATGCAAGAATGAATGTGAACTTTTGGCGAAAGGTTTTACAAGACGGAGTATTTCTGATTGGTGAGCACTAGTTGTCTTCTCCATTAAGGCCGATGATTCCCTCCGTCTATATGTAGATTACCGAGAATTGAATAATCTCACAAAGAAGAATCCTTACCCATTCCCTCAGATAGATGATTTATTCGATCAGTTGGTAGGAACACTAGTACTTTCCTAGATAGATTTGGCTACTGGTTTCCATCAGTTATGTTTGGTAGAGGATAGCATCGATATGACGCACTCTGGACCCTTGATGGCTTCTTTGAGTGGTTGGTTGTGCCTTTTGGGTTGACCAACGCATCAACATATTTTGTGGATCTGATGAGTGGGGTATTCAGAGATGCTCTGAATAAGTTTATTATGGTTTTTGTGGATGACATCCTAGTCTTCTCAAGGAATGAGGATATCAGATTTCACATTTAGGAGAGGTTGTCGGTACTTTCCGAGCTCACCAGTTGAAGAAGAAATTTTCTAAATGTTATTTTAGAAGTAAGAGGTGCATTTCTTGGGGCATATGGTCTCTAAGGATGGGTTGGCTGTTGATCCTACCAAGATAGCAGCGGTACAGAATTGGAGGATCCCCAAGAACGCAACTGAGGTAAGGAGTTTCCTTGGCTTAGTGGGTTACTACAGAAAGTTCATTAAGGACTTCACATGGATCTTAGCACCATTAATCCGACTTACTAAGAAGAATATGGCTTTCTTTTGGGATATGGATTGTGTGGATGGTTTTCGTAGGCTGAAGAATGCTCTTACCAGTGCGCTAGTTTTGACATTAACCGATGGATCTAAGATGTTTACAGTGCATATCGACGCTTGTGGGACTGGTCTAGGTGTAGTACTAATGCAAGATGGTAGAGTAGTATGTTATGGTAATATGTTGCTAAGGGTTCATGAGAGAAATTACCCTGCACATGATTTGGAATTGGTTGTTATAATACTCACACTTAAGTCTTGGTGACATTACTTACTTGGAGAAAGGTTTGAGCTCTTTACAGACCATAAGTCAATCAAGTATTTATTCTCTCAGAGGGATCTCAATTTGAGGCAACAAAGGTGGATGGAGTTCTTGGTATCATATGATTTCGAGATTTCATATACCTCTGGCAAGGGGAATGTGGTGGCTGATGCGTTGAGCAGACAAAGAGCAGCATTGAGTCCTTTGTTCGTTGAGTGGCAGAACTTGGAGTATATAGCCACCTTTGATTTTCGACCATCTACAAACTTCACACCGGGATTGTTGGCATTCCTGGAAGTGAGACCTACTTTATTAGAGCCGATTAGAGAGTGATAGAGTGTATCTCGGACTTTCGGATATTTTAAATAGATTGAGTAGAGGATTAGGCACTCCTTAGGTACACTGTGGATTGTAGAGGATGGTTTCATCGGGATGGTAGGTTATGTGTTCCGTGCATAGATTATTTGATTAAAGCGGCTTTAGCAGAGGCTCATCACTCTCGGATGACTATCCATCCAGGCGGTGATAAGATTATCATGATATGAGGCGAGTCTTCTATTGATTCGGCATAAAGAAGAGCATGGCTAAGTTTGTAGCAAAATATGTGACTTGCAAAAGGTTAAAGGTAGAACAAAAGAAGGCCGGTGGACAACTTCTACCTTTGGGTGTACCAGCGTGGAAATGTGAAAGTATTTCTATGGATTATGTGGACGGTTTTCCTAGATCAAGAAAGGGAAACACTAGCATTTGGTGATAGTTGACCGATTGACTAAGAGCGCACATTTTCTCCCGGTTAAGAGTAAAAGGACGGCTGCATGGTTGGCTTCTTTGTATATTCACGAGATAGTCAGGGTGTATGGTATTCCTTCGAGCATTGTCAGCGACAAAGACCCCATTTCACTAGCGAATTTTGGAGGAGTCTACAAGAAGCTCTGGGAACACAACTCAGATTGAGTACCTCGTATCACCCTAAGATGGATGGGCAGTCCGAGAGAGTGAATAGGGTTTTGGAAGTCCTACTGAGAATGTGTATTTTAGACTTCAGAGGGACTTGAGAAGATCATCTACCACTCGTAGAATTTTCTTACAATAATAGCTTCCAGTCCAACATTGGCATGACATTCTTCGAGGCCTTGTATGAGCGGCCTTGTAGATCTCCGACATCTACGTGGGACTCAACAAACAGATTACCACTAGGGCCAGAAATGATTATAGAAACTTTAGATAAAGTTAAGTCGATTAGAAAGAGGATGAAAGCAGCGCAGGATAGGCAGAAGTCCTATGCTGATAAAAGAAGGATTGATTTGGAATTTGTTGTTAAATAGTTGGTCTTCATCAAGGTTTGGCACAGTGGGAAAGTTGGCCCCAAGTTTCGTTGGACCATTTCTAGTCATAGAGAGGGTAGGGAAGATGGCTTTTAGGGTTCGACTACCAGATAAACTATTGGGCGTTCATGATGTGTTCCATATATCGCACTTGAGGAAGTGTCTGCATGATTCAGTAGAGGTTGTTGATCCTAGTGGATTGGAGGATGTGGAAATCGATCTTGAAGCATCCAAAAGATGAGCACCTCAACGAATCTTAGATTGGGAGACCAAGAATTGAGGAATAAGGAAGTAAGATTGGTCAAAGTACAGTGGGGAGATGACAATAATGAGGCTACTTGGGAACCCAAAGTGTGAATGTGTAATTCTTATCCTGATCTGTTTGATGGTACCGATCTTTTCCTTTTTTCCCGTCACTAGTTCTTAGGCTTTATCTCTTAAATTCTTTTGAACTTGACTTTTGGAGAAACCTATAGTTGATAGGATATGGTTGAAACATTTCTTTGAAACATGTTATGTTTGATGTTTGTAAATGGATGCAAGTGTTTGCAGGTAGATACAGTGGATGCATATACACGCACTAGGCATTATGATCTGTTGAATAAGACACTTGCATACGCATATCGATGAGTGGGCATTTATGTATTTCCATGATTGTAATATATGTCATACGGTTGATGTGTGATGCACACATATAGAATTAACTGTTATCATTAGGATTTTGCACACGTTTGGATACATGGCACTGACATATTTGCATAAAAAGGAGGTCGACTGAATCAGTGGACCGCTAAATCTTTTGCATTAGCTAGGATTGTATACATTAAATTATTGCATTAACACATAAATTGCATTAGATTAATTAAGGAAAATGGTTGCCAGTGCACGATGGATGAGTAGATGGACATAGAAACCAATTATTATTTTTCTACCTTAGAGATTTCGTGGACGAAATCCTTTAAGGAGTAGAAAATGTAACAACCCAAATTTTGAATGTGTAATAATTAATTAACCAAATTCTTAACAGAATAATTTGAAAAACAATTAGGAATTAGACAATGGGGTTGTTCCATTAGGTCTATTGGGATTTTCTAGTTCGAATAGACTTTTGGTTTGCATAAAACTGACTTAAAACGAACAAGTTATGACCCAGACGGACCTAATGGCAGAACCTTGTTGCGAATGGACTTTTGGTTTGCATAAAACTGACTTAAAACGAACAAGTTATGACCAATTAAAGTTTGATTTTTAGCCTAGAAATTAAAATAAAGCTTAACGAATTTAAATAATTAATTAGGAGTAATCAACGGAGTAACTAGGGCGACCCAGCCCCAACTAGGTCGACCATGTGGTCGACCTAGGACATAAGTATGTCGACCCCTGTGTCGACCCACCTGGGGTTGTGGGTCGATATAGTTAACGTTACCAGGAAAGATTTCATGCCTGGCATGCTTCGATGTTGCTAGTGTGTTTTGGAACACTCTTACTGACGTGGTTTTGAGCGCTCGGATTGAAAATATAATTATCCTAAGGCCTAAATTTTCCTACCACATCTATAAATTGACCTGTACCCCTCCTTCTTTCCACACACTCCTCTTTCTTCATTTTCTCAGCCTCCACTTCACTTCTCTCTAAAATAAAGGTATATTGTTGGGACACAAATTGGAGTACTATTTATATGTAGATTTGAAGGATTTTCAACCGGAGCCTTTGGATTTGCAATTCTTACGTGAGTTTTTTTAGTAATTTCTAGATTTCTTTCAAGTTGGAATCAAATCTATAAATAGTAATTGGGTCTGTTTTGGATGTGGATTGCTCTCTATCTTTAGATCCAGATTATTACAGTTGTTCTAATTCCTTTTTGAATTCCCATTCTACTTCTGCAAATTAAATTCAGAATTTTTGTGAATTTGTCATTTCTAAATTCTCTTTATCCCTTTTCTCTTTTTTTTTGCAGTTGCACTAAACATATGCATAAAAAGAGCATATGAATACTTTGAAACAGGCATGAATCTATAAGCCTAATATTTTTGTGTTAGATTATTTCTCTTTTTCTTTGTTTTGCGTTTGGGTTGTGAAATAATATACATTGAATGGAAATATTCATAAATTAAGTCTAAAATCTGAATATGTTAAAAACTGCAAATAGAAAGGAACAAATGGAATAAAAGTAATTGGACTAATCAATGTCTATTTAACAGAACTAGACTATAATCAGAATAATGGCACAATCATGATAATTGAATCAAAATCAACATAAGTGTGTTAATATATAATGTAAACCCTATACTCCTTGTTGTCGGGTTTTAGCCTAGTAGTCCTTGTTGTCAGGCTTTAACATAAAGTGTTAATTTGTAGTACGAACCCAATACTTCTTGCTGTCGGGTTTCCTAGTACTCCTTGTTGTTAGGCTTTGGTATAAACATGTTAATTTGAATTGTATGCCCATGACTCCTCATTGTCGGTCTTAAACAAATCAAATTGTTTTGGGGGCCAAATCAAGGGTTGGGGGATTTGAGCTACGCTGTTTGGGATGCATTCCATGTAGCATACCCTATTTATCATTTCGGTCTCACTTGAGGCTAGGGAATGCACCATGTTATGTTATGGATGTAAGTCAGTCCAATTGAGAGGGTATGTGTGTGTTCCTGCTAGTCAGTGTGTGTGCGCTGCCTCGATTTGGAGAAGTAAGCCATTTTCACACCTATGGATAAGGTTATGCCAAATCGTTGATCGGCTAGGGCCTGAAAAACCCTACCCCATATTGGGTATAGGTTATCCATGACTAGTCGCAGTCGATCGTTTGGGTAGTATTAAGATTTTTTTTTCCTAGCTTGTTCTATTTGTAGAAGTGCAAAACAATCAACATCACTATTGAATCTTTCGAATGAGAACACATATATCCTTGTGTAGCATCTTTTATAATATATCTAATTCACTTTTTTTTGGTATGTAAGAAACTTACCCCTTTATTGACACTAGACTATAATTTTATTTATTTGTCTCCTCTTATTAGTTGTGCTGGAAATTACTACAGCTCACCAGACTTTTTGTGACCCATTTTCTCCTTTTTCTTTCCTTTTTCTTACCCTAAGCTCTCAAGGAGGAAGTGGTTAGCTCAGATTTCTTTTTTGACTTTTCTTAGAAGACTCTTGTGGAGATGTATTGTTTATCTTATTTTCTTTCCACGGTTTCCTTATATTTTATTTTGGCTATTTGGGGATACTTTTGTTTTGTACTCTGATACTTATTATGTGGTTGAGATTGAGACATAATACTTTTATGGCACTTTGGTTTACTTGAGAAAAATAACAATGGTTTGTCCTTTTAACAAAAATTGTCTTTTCTTCCATTGTGAATTTATTCTTTTATGTCTTGAGAAATCTTAGTCTCTTGATGTTTATTTCCTTTTGTTCCTACAACGCTCCGCATTTCTTAACGTGATTCTGCATTAGAATAGCAATAAAGGGTGTAAGGTGTTACAAAGTGTAACTTCGAAGAATGATATATCTTTCACCTTTGATCTGAATCTTATAATTTTTGTTTCATTATGTTGCGTGAATGCTGGACTATAAATTTGGAAAGTTTGGATGAAAAATTCTATATGTAACATGGCCAAACGATGGCCTAAAATTGACTTCATCACAAGCGAAGTAGCCTGTAGCATTACGCGACATGTGTCGACATTGGCAATACCCGTGTCGACATAGGAAGTGAAAGTTATGTAAACAACTTCCTGCTATTTTGTGTATTCATATGGCTTTTCCGATGCATTTCTTTGATTGTTTTGATGAATTTTTGAAGTGAATTTGATGATCTTTTTGAGAGGCTTTCATCATATTTTAGGACAAGCCTAAAGTAGAGAAATACGTAATTCAGATCATGTATGTCATGTTGATTTCTTTGTGACATTGTGCACATTTTTATAACAGTTTTGAAAAGGAATTTTTTATATGTATATATTATTAGCTTTGAGATAACATGATTTTTTAGGTTTTAGTTTTATAAACTAAATTATCTTAAGGAAATAGTAATAACAATGTTTTTCCTAAGTATAATGATTTTTAAGAAATAATCCCATTGTTTCTAAAGCATTTTACAAAATTCGTTTTCCAAAAACCAATTATTTTCTATATATAAAATCACATGTTTTTGCACCTTCGAGAAAATGAGAATTTGATTTCAAAGATTTAATTAATCGTGTAGTATGAGCCATATAGATTAATTATATCGGTTGATTCCTAACTCGACAATCGGATATATTTGATGCTTTCTAGTGTGAAGTGGGCTAGCTTATAGTAAATCGAATAGTGATAATGTATGGTGTGAGACATATTTTTTTCATTATCTGGATTACTATTTGAGAGTCAATGACATATTCTTTGTTGGATATGCATGTCAGTACTTGCTTCAAAAGGAAACTAGACCTAAGAACAATCTTATATGCATATTCTCTTGACCAGGAGGTAAAAATACATTTAACTAGGAGGTCGTAGTGACCGGCGTCCGAATACATGTATAGTACTTGGCATAAGATCCAATGGGGGCTCATTTATGATGAACGTGCATAAGTTTCCAATGTTTTGGATCCATTTTGTAGTTTTAGTGATTTTGGTGTTTTCGATGCTTTGGATCCATCTTTAGTGTTATATTATAGTGAATTTCCAATATAGCATTACGACTAATTGGAGAATTTGAGATTTGTGACCATTTTTGTGAAAATAAACCTCTTATGATTTTATTATGCAGTATTTTGAGAATTTTGATGATAATTTGGTGTATGTATTTTGGTGCCCTTTGTGATTTAAAAGATGATACATGGGTTTAGCTCAAAGCTAACACTCGCTGATTGCAGTAAATTTTCTTAAGTTGTTCTTGTGTCTCGCAACTCTATATTTTAATTATCCTACTTTGAAATTTGGGTAATCTACATTGATGTAAATATTCAAGTTTGGGTTTGTGGTGCTCACGAGTAATCTGAGTATAAACTCATGAATTTATCTTTTGTGAAATTTGTTGTTTCGAGTTATTTTATTCTTTTCTAATAGAAAGAAATCATCTCTTCTATGACTTAAGTTTATTTGTGATTACAAAATTCCTTTTTTATGAAAAGGAATTATTAGCATCGTGATAGTATACTTCTTTTATCCTATTATATATTTAAGCTAGACTGACCCGACTATTTATACTCAGGTCAGTCCGAGTTGTTTCAGTTCTAGCTTACTGTTGACTTAGGTTTAGCAGTATCACCATAAATAACCTCTCCTAAAGCTATTTTTAAATTGTGTAGTTAAATATTGTGTCGCTTGTATATTTATTATTTTGAGACTTGTAGTGTATGTATATGGTTCATACAAACCATTCAGGTTTGTAACACATGTGTCTGTTGTATTATGTCGTTGTAACTCTATGTACTATGTTTTGTGATATGTTACTACTTGTTCTGAATATGAACCTTAATCATTGTAGTTTTATATAAGATGAATTGTATACGTTGATCTACTCGATGTAAGAAAAGAAATTTTTATACATCCAATTGACATATCCAATACTCATGTAATACAAGATTACAGATTGCTGCTCCTAGCCAGCCCTATTATTCTCTCTAATAAACGATATTACCATTGATGCTCTTTATCAGTGTGGGTCTCGGGGTGAGGCGTTACAACATGGTATCAGAGAAATTTTCAGACTAAAGTATGATAAACACTGAACATGACCAAAATACAATATATGTCACAACACGGAAGGCTAACACTTGTGTCTACTTTTGTCATTTCTGTTGGTATTCTTAACTCGTGCTCCTTGTTTTTTGTGTCTTGATTAAATCTTAGTTTTGGGAATACATCTAGGAATGTATTCATTTTGTAGTATTCCATGATTTGAATCCTATCATCCGTAGTTTATCTTGATAGGAATCTACATCCATTCATATCCTTTCGATTTTTAAATCTTGGATTTATAATTTTTGACAAAATTTAAAACGATCTCCATGTGTTTGGTTGATTACTAAAAAAAAAATATAGTTGGGATGGGTAAATGAATTAACTCCAAGATAAAATAAGTGGAATTTATATTGGAGGTAAATGAGTGCTAAAATGAAATTAATCAAAGTTGCGTAGAGGAAATAATTGAATTGTTTTCGTTGTGCTAAATTCTATAATTTCATAAGTGGGATTAAGTGATGGTAAGTATTGATGATTTAGAGTTTGTTAAGAATTAATTGTGTGGTGTATATAAATCAAGAGAATAACTAGTGAAGCTTGATTTTGGATTGTTCTTATTAAGATAAATAAAGGGCATTGGTGATGATAAATGATAACACCCACCATGTGTGAACAAATATCTGTGATTATCTACTGTGTTAAATTGTCTGTTAGGTATTTTAAGAGTTTTGGTCGGTACGTCTGATCAACAATATCGACAAGAATTTCTTAAACACTTAAATGAGACGATCGGGCACATTCTATTGTGTAATAAATTAAATTTTGGGAAAGAATATTTTTGTGAGAATAGTGTTAAACCACTAGATAAGACGACAATTGTAGTAGAACTGGCGTGGTAATAACTATATTGTATTAGCTTTGCAACCAAATAATCGGGAGAAATTATTGTGAAATTAGTGGTTTAATATTATTCAAAATGAATCAAAAGGGTTGTTAAGTTAAATTGTGTTTTGAGAAAGACGTAAGTGAATAGATATAAAATGTATGGAGTATAGAAGTTGTTTTAAGCAACTATCTTGTACATAAGCAATATATGTGATATGAAAATTCTCATATGTGGGTATAAAAGGTGGTTGCAGTCATTAGGTTGAGAATAATAAACGATAATTGGTGTAGCTATTTGATTCTATAATTAAATAGCAACCATTGTTCAGGAACTTAGTAGAAATTTGATGGTGAGGCAACATTCACTATTCATGGAAAATTGAGAAACAATGAGTGCATATTCCAATATTTACCATGTGAAAGATATGTAGTGGTTTTGGCTTTGAATCGAACAGTACACCTAACGTTTTCTGATCATAGACGTATGATCTTAAAGGCCTCAAGATCCTCTTTGATTTTGGCTTTGAGATCCTCTTTTTAATTTGTAGTGGTTTGTGAGAAATTAATAGATCAAAGATTGGCAGTTTCAGCCATTCATAGTGGATGGTGGCGGCTATGAAGAATTAGAGTTATAGGATTATGAGGGTATATATATTATTATATATTATTAAAAAAAAAAAATTTATTACTTAAATTTATTTAGAGATGAAACTTCCCATTTTCTTTCGTTTAATGTAATCAATTAATGAGGGGGAGAGAAAAACGTTTCATTTCCTTTCTTTAAATTATTTAATTAATGAGGGTAGTTAGAGAAGGAAACTTTCATTTCCTTTCTTAGAATTATTTGATTAATAGGGAGAATATTATTTGTATAGAGAGAGAAACCTTTCATTTATTGGTTTATTATCAATTTGATTTGACAAACATGTGACATAGATGCGAGTACAAACAAATGTATGATAATGTAATTTTTGTAAGTGCAACATGTGGTACGTGCTATAAAGTGATAGAAAGGTATAGACATATTTATTTTAACATAGAATTTATTCTAATTAAATGACACCCCTAATTTGACATAACATTTATACTAATTAAATGACACCTCCAATTTGACATAACATTTATATTAATTATACGACACATCTAATTTAACATAACATTTATACAAATTATATGACACATCTAATTTAACATAACATTTATACAAATTATATGAAACATCTAATTTAACATAAAATAATGATTTGGTTTCACTATTTTTCTAATTAACATAATTGTTAATTAACAAATCCAATAACACAACATGATGATTTACAACAAAAATGTTAATTTTATCTAACATGATAATTTACAACAAAAACGTAAATTTTATCCTAGTGTAACATTGATAACCAAAATGTTATTTTTTGTTTACACCACATATTCTAACCAAAATGACCAATTTTGATTAACACAACAATTCTATATAAAATGAACCAATTTCGATTAACCTAACAATTCTATATAAAATGACCAATTTCGGTTAACATAACAGATAATTAACAAATGAATATTTTTATTCTAACTAAAATGGTATAGACAATATTTTAATGAACAACATATGTTTAGATCCAACATCAAAACCAGATCAATCAAAATCAGTTTAAATATATGTATATATATATGGATTTCCAGATATATATATATATATATATATGTATAATTTTTATTTTTATTTTAACTTCGACTAAAATAAATTTTCCGTCGTTATTATTTAAAATAAACATTTTAAAGATTAAAATTCCATAAAAATTTCTAAAATAAAAATTTTAAATTGGCCCCAAAATTCCGGGTTGTTACAATCTCCTCCACTTAAAATCTTTTCGTCCTCGAAAAGGAACGAAGCTAAAAGTCGTTTAACTAACCTATCTCAACTTTTTAAATTTTTTTTATTTGTTTCAATAAAGTTGATTAAACTTTTAAATATATATAACTTTTATATATCCAAAAATCATATTTTCTAAGATCGGATTATACAAATATGTTAATTAAAGACTTGGCATTCTCGACTCATTATAGGGCATTACTAACCCCATCTCTAATGAGTTTTCTCATTCTAGGATACTGCTGATCCTATCTCTAATGAGTATTCTTATTGGATATTACTAATCCAATCTCTGATGAGTCTTTTGTTCAGTTCTAACGAGTTGAACCCTAAAGATTTGAGCTAACCAGAGCTCTGATACCAAATGTAAAGACCCGCAAATTCCCGCCCTTCGAATCGACCATAAACCACACAAGTCTGACCCAAAAGTTGGAAATCCATGAATACTTTAACTTTGGGAATACAACACATTAGAACAATAACAACAGACTTTTATTACATCATGATAATATAACATCAGAGTACAGAATATCAGAGTACATCGAAAAATAAAATAATACAGCGGAAGATAAATTTTACATTAAATGATATATTGCAGCGGAAGATTATCAAAAGCTCTGGACATAGCTTTAAGCTTCGATCCAGGATCCTACTAAAGAGATAAATATCTGCAAAAAGCTCGACTGCCCGTGTGAAAAATATGGGCACCCGAGTTTGCCAGTGAAACAAACTACAGGTCAGTCATGGGACTGGTATGAGAAATCTTAACTTAACTTTGCTAATAATAAGGCTAATCGCAGGACCACGCCGCTAACGCGGAACGGGTTTACTCCATTGGATTGCCAGTGCATAAAATAAAGTAAATCTTTAAACAACGCAGTGCTTTTTAGAAAAATGAAACCATTATAAGACTCAAGTCCCATCACACAATGCAACGCAAAGCGGAGGATAGAGTTTTACCTTATAATGGTCAAAAGATGCTTGATACGATAAAAACGGATTTAATATTATTATTAGTGTATATATGTTTCAAAAACATTTCAATCATAATGTATCAATCATAGATGGCATAGCTACCATATACTATGTCGCCATACTAGTTTTACAATCAAAATCGCAAGGTGTCGTATTGGAAATTGGGTTTCCATCATGAAATCGAGGCTAGGGATCGTCCTCTCCGATTCGAGACACTCTAGCAAATGCCTCAGGATCCCCCGCAGTGAACCCTTGGATCTTCAGGGCCGGTCCACACCTGTCGAAAGTGGATTGGCAATTCCTGAACACACGCTTCCTGATTCCTTTGAACCTCCATATGGCCACTAACAACCTATAAATCTAAGGTACCTCAATCCATCATCCACATAAGTAAAATGCCAGCCAGTTTAAGCACTGACACTACTCCTAGCTAGAAAGAAACGTGTGCACTCCCTGCAGTCCTAATCCCGTTTTTGACTAATACTGGGGTGTGAGGCTCGCGAAGTCATGCTATACACAAAGCTACGCCTAAACAGGCTATGCTTTGATCATCCTATAAGGCCTTTCTTTTCAACAAAAGCCTTGATCCATGCATCTTAGCATGTCACATTGTCAATCCATACCATACCATTGATTCCAATCAATATATAACATCTAAGCTCGTACGTCTCAGAGAAGGGTGTTGAACACCAAACAGATATATATTTAGCAGAGATCAACGCATATAGTATAAAGGAATACAACGTCAGACATACGATCCATTTACAAGTCCGTTCTGGGTCTGAACGAAACGGAGGGCACCTTATTCCTCGCATATCCGAACAATCAACAAGACGTCCGGACTGCCACCACTGTAGCCCCTTCAAGGTAGCTACTCCAATCATGGGCGTCAGTGGTAACTCATACATTCAGCGTGAAGATCGTCGGTCTTCAATCACCGTCTTCAACTCTTCGACTTATGTCGTCGTATAATCATTTGAAATGAGATTGAACTCGGACTTTTCAAATGATTCTCGCATATATATATTTTGAAATCATTTCATATCGTTATTCGTATTTAATAACGACCTATCGCTATTTATATGTATATAAAAATAGCTAAATCTGTTTAACGACGCTTCGGGTCGATCGGCGACCCTGGCGCTGTTTTTTTATCCAAATTTGATTTACACATATCCTGAAATTTAACCATTGGATTTTAACAAAGTTTATATCATTGGAAAGATCTTTCCAAAGCGGTCCTAACGATTCCAGTTTTGGGAAAATCCGACGGTCGGATTTTTTGGTATAATCGTTTAAAGTTACGATTATCGACACGCGAGCTGCCGCATGCAGTTCGTTTTATTTTAATTTACATTTATATAAATATAAATATAATTCATTCGCTCAATGCTTTCAAATTATTTATTCTTTAAATAATTTTCTGAACTTCGTATTCAAGTATTTTTAATGAACCGAAGTCCTTTTCAAAACATGTACATTTTCTTCATTCCTTATATGATAATAAAAATGTAAATTTTATTGTTTATCATTTCTGATCCAAACGATGAATATTTATTTATATCCTTTATTTACATTTCACTAAAATGTCATTTTAATGATAACATGTTTTTACATTTTAAAACATGACATTTCCTATTTCTTAACATTTTCCTATTCTTTTATATTTACTTAAAAATGTAACTTTACTATTCATTTAATTATATTAAAAGAAATGCAATCTTTTATTTCACCTTTAATTACATTAAAAATGAAATCTTTTTACTTCATTTCTGATTACATTGGAAAACGTAATCTCTTCATTTCATTTCTAATTACATTGAAAAATGTAATCTTTTCTTTTTATTCTTTAATTACATAGAAAATGTAATTTTAAAATCTATTCTTTTTATCGCATCTAAAATGACGATAAAAATGTCATTTTTATTTCTACTCTTTTACCTATATCTAAAATGTAAATAAAAATACATTTCTTATTTCTGTGTTTTTTTTGCATCTACAATGTAAATAAAAATACACTTTTAATTCTAATCTTCTTATTGTCTTTATTTTGACAATAAAAATATACATTAAATTCTATCTTTTGATTACATCTAATATGTAAGTCTAAAATGTCACTTTTATTTCTATGTTTTTATTCACATCTATAATGTAGATAAAAATGTACTTTTCATGTTCATGTTTTTATTTACATTTAAAATGTAAATAAAAATACACTTTTTAATTCAAGTTTTTATTCACATCTAAAAGGTGAATAGAAATGTACTTTTTAATTTCATGTTTTTATTTATATCTAAAATATAAATAAAAATATCGTTTTTCAGTTCATGCTTTTATTTGTATCTAAAATATACATAAAAATGTCAACTTTTATAATCATGTTTTTATTTACAACTAAATTGCAAATGAAAAATGTACTTTACATCTTCATATATTCATGTTTCTTTTTATTTGCCATAAATTTGCAAATAAAAATGTACTTCCCTTTCTATGGTTTTTATTTGCATATAAAAAAGCAAATAAAAATATACTTCTTTTTCTCTAATCATGTTCACATATACAAAATGTGCTTTTCCCCTATTCATTTTTTTATTTGCATGTAATTTGCAAATAAAAATATAATCCTCTTCTCTATATTTCCCCATGTTACATAAAAATGTGTTTTTAATGTAAAACATGATTCCATAATAAAACATGAATCGTTTTTCCGTTCTAACATTACATTGAAAATATGATCTTTTTATTCTCAAAAGAGAGTAATGCTAAAAATGTTCCTTTTTTCATATTATGTTTTTATTTACATCTAATATGTAAAATAAAAAATATACCTTTCTATAATCATGAGTTTTATTTACAACAAGAATGTAAACAAAAAGGTGCTTTCTAATTCTAAGTTTTTATTCACATCTATAATGTGAATAAAAATGTACTTTTTCATGACAACAATGTATATTCTTGTCTTAGACCTTTTTGATAAACAAAAATGTCTATTTTTGTTTAATCCTTTTTAATGAACAAAAATGTTTTTCTTGGTTCAATCCTATTTAACGACAAAAAAAATGTGTATTTTTGGTTTCACTCTTTTTAATTGACAAAAAGGTATATTTTGTTTCATTCTTTCTAATTGGCCAAACATGTATATTTTGGTTTCACTAATATGACACATTTATTTCCTTACATTTTCTTATGTATCCTAATAACATATAAAAGTCAATTTTATATATGTTCACATTTTTCTATGAACTCAAGTGCCATATAAAAGTATATTATATATATTCACATTTTTCTATGACTTCTAATAACATATAAATGGTCATTTATTGGTAATCAATTTTCTATGTTATTCTAATATCATATAACATAATATTTATATGTAAAACATTTTCTGTGAATACTAATATCATATAAAATAGTGTTTTATATGTAAGCATTTCTTTTCTAGTGATTCACATTGCAATAAAAATGTAATTTTTATTGTCATCTCTTTTCTAATGATTCATGTTCAACAAAAATGTAATTTTTATTGTTTATTCTCACATTTTACATAAAAATGTAATTTTTAATTCTAATGTCTCATTTTACATAAAATGTAATTTCTATTTCTAATGTCATATTTTACATAAAATGTAATTTCTATTTCTAATATCTCATTTAAAAGTGGTTCCTTCAATTAAATGGCAATTCTAGTTTATTCTTGTTTATTTTTGTTTCAGCCTTTCTAATTGACAAAAATGTTTATTTTTTTCGCTACAACTTTTAATTGACATAAAGTAAATTTTGTCGCTACTACTTTTTATTCTAATTAGACATTTCTAACATAAATGATTTTTTTCTATCTTAAATAGAAAATGACACAAATTCTGTTAACAAAAATATGATTTTTTTTTGTTAACATTAGTACATAAAAATAAGATTTCTCTTTTGTCAACATTTTATACATAACGATGCCCTTTTTCTAGTGTTAACATAAAAATGATAACTTGGTTTTGTTGAAAGTTCTAATTCAACAAAAAATGGTAAAAATG
Source organism: Allium sativum (assembly GCA_030737875.1). Classification (NCBI taxonomy): domain Eukaryota; kingdom Viridiplantae; phylum Streptophyta; class Magnoliopsida; order Asparagales; family Amaryllidaceae; genus Allium; species Allium sativum. Next base: position 758,124,788 of record CM060922.1, on the reverse strand, counting down.
TTTAATTCTACAAAAGGTTCATTTTTTCTATAACAATTTATTCAAACAAAATGATCCACTTGTTCATGACAATTTTATAATAACACACTATTGATCTATATGTTCGCGATAATTTTACAATAACATACTATTACTCAACTCAACAAATCTAACAAATATGAGATTCACAATCAACAAATCAACCAATATGATAATTTGGTTATGTCTATTCTATTTCAACCAATATGATAATTTAATCTCAACACAATAATCAATAGAATTAATCAGATCATCATAACAGCGACAGTCGTAATTATTATCAAATCACGAACAATCATATATTGAATTTAACAGCAGAGGAATAATAACACAATTATAATTAATTTATTTTAATTATTTAAAAGGTAATAGAGTTCTCACATTGATTTGCCTGAATTTTCAAAGTTCCCTGTTTCAGATCTGGTTAGTTCCATGAGATAGATCTCATTTTTGCGATTCTAACGCATCCCGTTTCATCAATTTCTGAAGTCGTATGAATGAGATATCAATTTTTATACATTGGATATAATATTTAATTAAATTACATAATTAATTAGATTTAATTACATGATGAAGCAGTTAAACCTTCTTCCTCCATCGTATGTTATTACTCGACGTTGACGGAACCCAACTTCGTTGCCTCAACCTCAAAACGCATGCTACCTGAGATGCCATCCTACCGATCTGAAACTACCATGCTGAAGCCATTGCCGCCATCTACTTCCAGCTGGAGCCACTTTGCTCTCTGTGGTCCCCACTGGCTTAGATTTGCATGCGAGCGGCGCTCCTTTGTGGGGCAAAATCGAACAGTACACCCAACGTTTTCTGATCATAGCCTTATGATCTTAAAGGCCTCAAGATCCTCTTTGATTTTGGCTTTGAGATCCTCTTTTTAATTTGTAGTGGTTTGTGAGAAATTAAGAGATCAAAGATTGGCAATTTCAGTCATTCATAGTGGATGGTGGCGGTTGTGAAGAATTAGGGTTATAGGATTATGAGGGTATATATAATATTAAATTTTTATTTATTTACTACTTAAATTTATTTAGAGATGAAACTTCCCATTTTCTTTCATTTAATGTAATCAATTAAAGAGGGGGAGAGAAAAACGTTTCATTACCTTTCTTTAAATTATTTAATTAATGAGGGTAGTTTTCATTTCCTTTCTTAGAATTATTTAATTAACAGGGAGAATATTATTTGTATAGAGAGAGAAACCTTTCATTTATTGGTTTATTATCAACTTGATTTGACAAACATGTGACATAGATGCGAGTACAAACAAATGTATGATAATGTAACTTTTGTAAGTGCAACATGTGGTACGTTCTATAAAGTGATAGAAAGGTATAGACATATTTATTTTAACATAACATTTTGTAATAACCCGGAAATCTGGGCCAGTTTAAAATTTTTATTTTGGCAATTTTAGCGAATTTTGAACATTTAAAATAGATTATTTTAAATAATATCGACGAGAAAAATGTTTTGAATGGAATTCGAACGTATATATTTATTCGCGTCGTCGTTAGAATATAAATATATATAATTATAAAAGGAATTGAAAATGGCGCGGTAGTTCGATAATTCGATTTCAAACTTCAATTGAATATACCGGGTGCAAAACAAACCGAATTTTAGTGAAACTGAAAATAATAGTATCTAATTGAGAATATCTTTCCAACGGATCCGGAAAATCGAAATTTCATAGCGGGGATCAAAAGATATGTCCAGTTGAAAATTCTGAATAGTCGCTATGGAATTCAGGCCCTTAAAAATGAGAATTTTGCAAACGACCTCGGATTTCGACGAAACCACTTTTGTTGGATCCGTGATGTCAAATTATTGCTAGATTCCAAATTTCATAATTTTTCGAATCAATATGTGAGCGTGGCAAAGGAAAACGCGTTTGACCAGTTTCAGTTGATTTTAATCGACTGGAAATTGGCCATTTTTCTAACGGTCTCAGAATTCGACGAAACTAGTTTTGTTAGGACCGTATCGTTAATACGAAGCTAGAAAATATTTTTTTGGAATTTTTCGAGTTCGTATGTGATCCCTGTAAATTGAAATGCGCGTTCAAAATCAATATATAGAGTTATATGTTGATTTTGACGAAAACTGATCGAAACGATCGAATCAGCTTACGATACATATCCCATTGTGTTCGAAATGGGGTTAAAACGTTATGGACGACAGGCGGTGGGCCTCGTTTAGAGGTCGTATGTAAAAGTCAACTTTTTGAATTTAAAATTAATAAAAAATTATAATAAACTTCCTTTCTCTCTCTCCCCCTTTAACTCTTCTGCCCCCCCTTTCAAAATCGAATCAGGAAAGAGAAAAAAAAAGAAATAGAAGGGGGGACGCGATCGATGCCGCCGCCCACCCCCGATGAGCCGCCGCGCCCAGGGCGGCGCAGCCACCACATGTCGCCCCCCTCCTCTTCTTCCCCCTCCCTTCTTCTTTCCCTCCTCCTCCAGCCCTGCTCCATCAAACCGCACCCCCCCCCCCAAAGAAGCCCGAACCCTAGCCGTCGCTCTGGCCTGAGCCACCCCGCGCGAGCTCCACCTGCCGAGACCCCCTCAGCTTCCCTCCTTCCGCCACATCAACGCAGTAAGTCCTTTTATGATTTTATATACATAAAAATCTGATTTTTATTTATATGAAACTTAGGGTTTGGTTACATAAAATTTAGGGTTTTTATTTTATATAAAAATAGAATTTTTATATATGTATATAATTAAAAATATGATTTTTATGTTTTTGTTAAGTAAATATATAATCTTCCCTATATAAACATCGTAGAAAAAAATTTAGAATAGCATTTTTAAATTTCAGTTTTAAAAATATAAAACCATTGTGGGAGAGTTTGAATTTTCATAAGGAGAAAAGCGTATGAAAGATTATATCTTTAGGTGAGGAAAGTTCATATTTTTAATGTGAAGAAAGTTTATATTTTTGTGATAAAAAAAAAATAGATTTACAATAGAAAAGGCGAAATCTTTACAATAGAAAAGGAGAAATCTTTACAATAGAAAAGGCGATTTTTTTTTATATTGAATAGCGAAGTCAAAATTCGATTTTTTATATATTGAATAGCGAAGTAAAAATTCGATTTTTATATATTGAATAGCGAAGTAAAAATTCGATTTTTATATATTGAATAGCGAAGTAAAAATTCGATTTTTATATATTGAATAGCGAAGTAAAAATTCGATTTTTATATATTGAATAGCGAAGTAAAAATTCGATTTTTATATATTGAATAGCGAAGTAAAAATTCCATTTTTATATATATTGAATAGCAAAGTAAAAATTCAATTTTTACATATGTAGAGAATACGGGCAACGAAGGTGACAAAAAGGCGAGAACGATGAAGATTTCTATAAATGAAGTGTCGTGGAATTGGATAGCTATTGGTGAGAATTTCTCACTCTTCAATCTCTTTTTCTAGTTATAAACATACTAGGATGCAGACGGTGTTTAGTAGCACCCGACACAATCGTCCACAGACCATGGACTTGTTTGTTTGGTTGTGTAGTTGGTTAGATTATTTGATTGGAATTTGATTGTTTGGTGAAATGAAATTGATTGATATGTGTATGGCGTGGGCCATCACTAGACCGGGGATAAGGCTAGGCCTTGTCCCGTTTCTAGTATCGTGCCGTTATGCCGCCGAAATTTTCTAAAATAAGTTAGAAAAATAAAGATATCATTTTATTTAATAAATGAACCGAATAGAATATTTATAGGTTGAATAAAATATTTTGGTCGTTCAAAATATAATTTTTAACGTGAATGTGAATAATAAATAATTATAAATAAATCGGCCGATTTGTTTATATACAGTGATTTGACTGATATTGATTGGGTCGATAAATTTTACACATCGCCCAACTGCACGAATAAAATCTGTGTTTGATTGTTTGAAACCCCACACGGGTATTGGGATAATATATGACATACACCAATCCCAATAATTAGTTGTATGTCGATCGATGGATTGACAGGCTGTTATAAGCGTTAGATATCTATATTTGATGCTTATACAGTGTAGCGCACTTTGGATGATGGTTGATTATTTATCGTTTCTATTATATACATGTGTTGTATGGAATCCATATAGTTAACGCTATATGGTAATTGATTGGGCCTCATTCCAATTTAGAAAATAAAGAATATTATAAAATAAAGGTTCATGTGTTGACTGTACTCATCCGTTGAGATTAGTCATGAGTTGAACGAAATATTTTAATGATAAAATTTACATCTTAATATTATAAAATAAAGGTTCATGTGTTGACCGTACTCATCCGTTGAGATTAGTCATGTGTTGAACGAAATATTTAGATTCACGTATTGAATAGGATAAATATTCATTTGTTGAATAGAATAATGGAATTATTGAAATATATAAAGCCGTGTTGATTAGAGATGCGCTATTTTCACGCGAACGATATTTATATCGATTATATTCGAATTGAATTTGATTTGAATAGAAAACAAATTGAATTTGAATTGAATAGAAAACGAATTGAATTTGATTTGAATAGAAAACGAATTGAATTTGATTTGAATAGAAAACGAATTGAATTTGATTTGAATAGAAAACGAATTGAATTTGATTTGAATAGAAAACGAATTGAATTTGAATTGAATAGAAAACGAATTGAATTTGATTTGAATAGAAAACGAATTGAATTTGATTTGAATAGAAAACGAATTGAATTTGATTTGAATAGAAAACGAATTGAATTTGATTTGAATAGAAAACGAATTGAATTTGATTTGAATAGAAAACGAATTGAATTTGATTTGAATAGAAAACGAATTGAATTTGAATTGAATAGAAAATGAATTGAATTTGATTTGAATAGAAAACGAATTGAATTTGAATTGAATAGAAAACGAATTGAATTTGAATTGAATAGAAATTGAATTTGAATTGAATAGAAAACGAATTTGAATTTGAATTGAATAGAAAACGAATTTGATTTGAATAGAAAACGAATTTGAATTGAATTGAAAAGGAAATGAATTTGAATCGAATTAAAATCGATTTGAATTGAAATCAAATAGAAATGAAAGTAAAAAGGATTTATAATAGAAAATTCAATTTTGATTTGAATTTGAAATAAAGGTTGAAATTGTTTTTGAAACGAATTCAAAACTATTTATAAAATTCGTTTTAAATAAAAATCGATGAAATATGTATTATATATATTATATATATAATATAATGGCCTGAATAGAACGCGCCGCGCCGCGGCAGTTCGTGAATTTCGACCATTTATTTCAAACGGACATTACGGGAGATCCTACCGTCGGATTCTCCTGAAACTGGAACCGTTGGGTTCGTATCGAAAAGAGCTTTCTAACGAATATTAGAAATTTGAAATCTAACGGTTGGATTTGGAGATACGTCCAAATCAAATTTGGAAAAGGTCGTTGTAAGTGCAGTTCGATGACCGTTGATGGAAATCGACTGTACGGGCCTTGATAAAATTATTAAAAATATCAATAATTTGTGTAAAATCATAAGAAATGATTTGGGAAAAATTAGGATGAAAAACTCCATATTTGAAAAGATAAAAATAGATTTTTATCGAAATGAACTAGTTTTGAACCAAAATTAAAACCCATTTATTTTTAAATAAATAAATTGGATTTGAAATGGGTTTAAATAGAATTGATTCATGGGTTTATCGTGAACGGTGTTTTAAATAAACACTTGTTCTTTAACCCGATAATAAATGAAATGGGATTTGGGTTTGTCGTGAACGGTGTTTTAAATGACATTAGTTCTTTAACCCAGTAAAAGGAGTTTTAATGGATCTGCAATTAGATTGAAAATGTGAATTGATAATTTAAATTATCAAATTTGGAAAATGAGCGAGAATGGAGTATCACCAGTTTTGCTGCAAAGCGATAGTTAAATCTTTAATTAGATTTGAACGTGAAATGGTAATTAATTTTACCGATAAAACCGTGGTGTTAGATATGGAGTATTACCAGTTTTGCTTCATGGGATGAATAGGTTGGGATTGGGAAATAAAATAAATAATTACTTCGGTACGGTTCGCTAATCTCGACTAGTTTGGAAAACCAAAATTTGGTTTTGAAATGACATCCAAAGGAAGATTAAAGGATAAATTTCAAAGAATTTATCTTGGATAAAATTAATGGGAACCTTTCCCTAAGAATGTAGAATTTAGAAACTAGCTGTAGGTTAGTTAAGAAGAATGGTTTCATGGGTATTGATCTAATGTTGGTTTCGGCCTTCGGGGTTAATATTTGGGAAATTGTTCTCTTGCTGATTTACGGTTAGTGACTAATGAATTGGAATGAGGCGTATGTTGTGTTTGTGTAACATTTTTTTTTAATATGCGGGTTGTTCGGATAGGCCGGGTTTATACTCATTCTGAATAACCAATTCGACGATAAGTCGAAGATGAAGACGGTGGTCGAAGACCGGAAGTCCTCACATTGTTTGGGTGATTACTGATGATCTTGATTGGGCTGTACACCCAAGATGAGGGAATCAGTTGGTGGTCGTCCAGACGTACTCGGAGATCGATGGATATGCGAGGAAAGTGCCTCCGGTTTCGTTCAGACCCAGAACGAACTTGTAAATGGATTGTGTGTCTGACATTGGATTTTATTCTGTGATTGATTGATTTCTGTTAAATATATATCTGTGTGGCGGCGGAGAATTTTTTCTTTTGCTTAACGCCCTTCTCTGAGACGTACGAGCTCAGAGGTTGTATATCGATGGACATCAGTCGCATGGCATGAATTGCCTATATGGCATGCTAAGTTGCAATGATCAAGGCTTTTGTTGAAAAGCAAAGTCTTGTGGTTGATGATCAAAGCACGGCCTACGCGGCAGCTTTGTGTATAACGTGAATTCGCGAGCCTCACACCTCGGTATGAGTCAAAAATGGGATACGAACTGCAGGGAGAGCACGACGTTTCTTTCTAGCTTTGGTGGTGTCAGTGACTTACCAGCCCTGGCATTTATATACTTTTCACCTATGTGGTTGTTGGATGAGGCGCCTCGATTTTAGGTCTGTAAGGACCGGGAAACGTGTGTTCAGGAATTGCCAATCCTCTAACGTAAGTGAGACCGACCCTGAAGATCCAGGGTTGCCCAGAGTGCGTAGCCCTGAGACATTTGCTAGAGTGTCTCGAAAGCGGAGAGGAGCTTGCCCCTTGCCTCGACTCATGACGGAAATCCAATTTCCAATACGTGATATTGCGGTTTTAATTGTAGAACTAGTATGGCGACATGATATATGGTACCCATGCCGTCTATGATTGATATTTATGATTGAAATTGTTTTGACACTATACACTTATTATAGTATCAAATGATTTGTTTTAAATGTACCAAGCATGTTTGGCTATTATAAGGGAAAACCCTATCCTCCGGCTTGCGTTGCATTGTGTGATGGGACCTGGGTCTTATAATAGCTTCATTTTTCGAAAAGCATTGCGTTGTTTATTCTATGCACGGGTATTCTTGGGAGGAAACCCGTTCCGTGTTATACGGCGTGGCCCCTTGAATTACTCCCTTTTAAAGTAAAGCTTTAAATAACTGTTTTAGTTCTCACACCAGTCACATGACTGACCTGGAGTTTATTGTTTTAACCTAAACTTTGGGTGCCCCTATTTTCTACACGGGCAGCTAGTAGTTTTGGTTTTGCAGATTTATATCCACAGGATCCTGATTTACAGCTGGAACGATGCTCGGAAAGCTCTGTATCCGTGCATTACTTTCAGTTGTGTTTTATATTGTTTTTCCGCTGCTATGTAATTTATTGTAATCTCTGATATTTATCGAATGTAATTTATTCAATTATACTCTGTATATTCTTGTATCTGATGGAATTGTTGTAATAACAATGAAATGTTCTTCCGTCTGCGTTCTGTTGTGTGTTGTTCTCAAAACGATCAGGGGTTTCGAACGGTCTAGATTGGTTTAACGACTGATTCGGATCGAGCGAAATTCCTTGCCGTCACATTTGGTATCAAAGCTTTGGTTTACAGAGCTCGAGAGCAAAACACATTAGAACCATACGAAAGAATTCATCAGGTATTGGATTAGTAATATCCAATTAGAATGACTCGTTAGAGATAGGATCAGTAGTATCCTTGAACGAGTGTGAAGAGTATATTTTTCAAATGAAAACAATTTTGTTTTAAAAATTTAAATAGTTTTATACGTATTTGAATACTTATTTATTTTGAATTTGGACAATCCGATATATAAAGGTTTTGCATATATGCGTCATGAACGTATATTCGAAGTTTTAATATACTGGATAGATATAGAATCACATCCTAGACACCCGGAGATGGTTCTGATGATTGATATATCATCATCAGAATTTGTGTTCGTGTTTCGAAAGTGTGATATCTATATATTTCCATTAGACTGGTGTGAGAACCAAAACTTATATAGATAGGTTCATTGTTGTGATTTGGCATCAAAAATGGGATTTTTGTATATATATCAAAAAATTATGAATTTGAAACGTTAATTCACTAATTGATTGATGTTTGTGTTGTTTGTTTATTTGTTTAACAATTTTGAACCATTATGCCTAATTGCATCAAATATTGAACTATATTGAAAATTGGTCGCATTTGCTTGCATATACATGTACTTACATTGAACAGGTCATAGCAAGGAGGCTAGAGCAGAGAATAAAATTTGTTTGCCCGACAAATAGGTACATATTTACTATAATTTACTGTTTTGTTTGGGTGATGATGATTTTATGAGCCTATTGGCTAGCCGCTTGGCTTTTTCTTTTTCTTTTTGAGATCAGAAGGCCTATATGGCGATTTCGGGATTTACCCGTGCTCCCCGTACAAAGGAGGTTATGGCGAAATTTTTCGAAAATTTAGGGTGTTAGCCAAATTTTTGAAGAATTTGAAAATTCTCAGAAACTGAAAAATTGGAGAATGGAAGCCAGATCGAACGTAGAGTTGATTAATCAAACCACTTTCGACTTTATTCCTTTTCGGGGACGAAAAGTTTTAAGTGGGGCAGATTGTAATAACCCGGAAATCTGGGTCAGTTTAAAATTTTTATTTTTGGCAATTTTAGCGAATTTTGAACATTTAAAATAGATTATTTTAAATAATATCAACGAGAAAAATGTTTTGAATGGAATTCGAACGTATATATTTATACGCGTCGTCGTTAGAATATAAATATATATATAATTATAAAAGGAATTGAAAATGGCGCGGTAGTTCGATAATTCGATTTCAAACTTCAATTGAATGTACCGGGTGCAAAACAAACCGGATTTTAGTGAAACTAAAAATAATAGGATCTAATTGAGTATATCTTTCCAACGGATCCGGAAAATCAAAATTTCATAGCGGGGATCAAAAAATATGTCCAGTTGAAAATTCTGAATAGTCGCTATGGAATTCAGGCCCTTAAAATGGGAATTTTGCAAACGACCTCGGATTTCGACGAAACCACTTTTGTTGGATCCGTGATGTCAAATTATTGCTAGATTCCAAATTTCATAATTTTTCGAATCAATATGTGAGTGTGGCAAAGGAAAACGCGTTTGACCAGTTTCAGTTGATTTTAATCGACTGGAAATTGGCCATTTTTCTAACGGTCTCAGAATTCGATGAAACTAGTTTTGTTAGGACCATATCGTTAATACGAAGCTAGAAAATATTTTTCTGGAATTTTTCGAGTTCGTATGTGACCCCTGTAAATTGAAATGCGCGTTCAAAATCAATATATAGAGTTATATGTTGATTTTGACGAAAACTGATCGGAACGATCGAATCAGCTTACGATACATACCCCATTGTGTTCGAAATGGGGGTAAAACGCTATGGACGACAGGCGGTGGGCCTCGTTTAGAGGTCGTATGTAAAAGTCAACTTTTTGAATTTAAAATTAATAAAAAATTATAATAAACTTCCTTTCTCTCTCCCCCTTTAACTCTTCTGCCCCCCCTTTCAAAATCGAATCAGGAAAGAGAAAAAAAAAAGAAACAGAAGGGGGGACGCGATCGATGCCGCCGCCCCGCCCGATGAGCCGCCGCGCCCAGGGCGGCGCAGCCACCACATGTCGCCCCCTCCTCTTCTTCCCCCTCCCTTCTTCTTCCCCTCCTCCTCCAGCCCTGCTCCGTCAAACCGCACCCCCCCCCAAAGAAGCCCGAAACCTAGCCGCCGCTCCGGCCTGAGCCACCCTGCGTGAGCTCCACCTACCGAGACCCCCTCAGCATCCCTCCTTCTGCCACATCAACGCAGTAAGTCCTTTTATGATTTTATATACATAAAAATCTGATTTTTATTTATATGAAACTTAGGGTTTGGTTACATAAAATTTAGGGTTTTTATTTTATATAAAAATAGAATTTTTATATATGTATATAATTAAAAATATGATTTTTATGTTTTTGTTAAGTAAAAATATAATCTTCCCTATATAAACATCGTAGAAAAAATATAGAATAGCATTTTTAAATTTCAGTTTTAAAATTATAAAACCATTGTGGGAGAGTTTGAATTTTCATAAGGAGAAAAGCGTATGAAAGATTATATCTTTAGGTGAGGAAAGTTCATATTTTTAATGTGAAGAAAGTTTATATTTTTGTGATAAAAAAAAAAAGATTTACAATAGAAAAGGCGAAATCTTTTCAATGGAAAAGGCGATTTTTTTTTATATTGAATAGCGAAGTAAAAATTCGATTTTTATATATTGAATAGCGAAGTAAAATTTCGATTTTTTATATATTGAATAGCGAAGTAAAAATTCGATTTTTATATATTGAATAGCGAAGTAAAAATTCGATTTTTATATATTGAATAGCGAAGTAAAAATTCGATTTTTATATATTGAATAGCGAAGTAAAATTTCGATTTTTATATATATTGAATAGCAAAGTAAAAATTCAATTTTTACATATGTAGAGAACACGGGCAACGAAGGTGACAAAAAGGCGAGAACGATGAAGATTTCTATAAATGAAGTGTCGTGGAATTGGATAGCTATTGGTGAGAATTTCTCACTCTTCAATCTCTTTTTCTAGTTATATACATACTAAGATGCAGACGGTGTTTAGTAGCACCCGACACAATCGTCCACAGACCATGGACTTGTTTGTTTGGTTGTGTAGTTGGTTAGATTATTTGATTGGAATTTGATTGTTTGGTGAAATGAAATTGATTTGATTGATATGTGTATGGCGTGGGCCATCACTAGACTGGGGATAAGGCTAGGCCTTGTCCCGTTTCTAGTATCGTGCCATTATGCCGCCGAAATTTTCTAAAATAAGTTAGAAAAATAAAGATATCATTTTATTTAATAAATGAACCGAATAGAATATTCATAGGTTGAATAAAATATTTTGGTCGTTAAAAATATAATTTTTAACGTGAATGTGAATAATAAATAATTATAAACAAATCGGCCGATTTGTTTATATACACTGATTTGACTGATATTGATTGGGTCGATAAATTTTACACATCGCCCAACTGCACGAATAAAATCTGTGTTTGATTGTTTGAAACCCCACACGGGTATTGGGATAATATATGACATACACCAATCCCAATAATTAGTTGTATGTCGATCGATGGATTGACAAGCTGTTATAAGCGTTAGATATCTATATTTGATGCTTATACAGTGTAGTGCACTTTGGATGATGGTTGATTATTTATCATTGCTATTATATACATGTGTTGTATGGAATCCATATAGTTAACGCTATATGGTAATTGATTGGGCCTCATTCCAATTTAGAAAATAAAGAATATTATAAAATAAAGGTTCATGTGTTGACTGTACTCATCCGTTGAGATTAGTCATGAGTTGAACGAAATATTTTAACGATAAAATTTACATCTTAATATTATAAAATAAAGGTTCATGTGTTGACCGTACTCATCCGTTGAGATTAGTCATGTGTTGAACGAAATATTTAGATTCACGTATTGAATAGGATAAATATTCATTTGTTGAATAGAATAATGGAATTATTGAAATATATAAAGCCGTGTTGATTAGAGATGCGCTATTTTGACGCGAACGATATTTATATCGATTATATTCGAATTGAATTTGATTTGAATAGAAAACGAATTGAATTTGAATTGAATAGAAAACGAATTGAATTTGTTTTGAATAGAAAACGAATTGAATTTGATTTGAATAGAAAACGAATTGAATTTGATTTGAATAGAAAACGAATTGAATTTGATTTGAATAGAAAACGAATTGAATTTGATTTGAATAGAAAACGAATTGAATTTGAATTGAATAGAAAACGAATTGAATTTGATTTGAATAGAAAACGAATTGAATTTGAATTGAATAGAAAACGAATTGAATTTGAATTGAATAGAAATTGAATTTGAATTGAATAGAAATTGAATTTGAATTGAATAGAAAACGGATTTGAATTTGAATTGAATAGAAAACGAATTTGATTTGAATTGAATAGAAAACGAATTTGAATTGAATTGAAAAGGAAATGAATTTGAATCGAATTAAAATCGATTTGAATTGAAATCAAATAGAAATGAAAGTAAAAAGGATTTGTAATAGAAAATTCAATTTTGATTTGAATTTGAAATAAAGGTTGAAATTGTTTTTGAAACGAATTCAAAACTATTTATAAAATTCGTTTTAAATAAAAATCGACGAAATATGTATTATATATATTATATATATAATATAATGGCTTGAATAGTACGCGTCGCGCCGCGGTAGTTCGTGAATTTCGACCATTTATTTCAAACGGACATTACGGGAGATCCGACTGTCGGATTCTCCTGAAACCGGAACCGTTGGGTTCGTATCGAAAAGAGCTTTCTAACGAATATTAGAAATTTGAAATCTAACGGTTGGATTTGGAGATACGTCCAAATCAAATTTGGAAAAGGTCGCTGTAAGTGCAGTTCGATGGCCGTTGATGGAAATCGACTGTACGGGCCTTGATAAAATTATTAAAAATATCAATAATTTGTGTAAAATCATAAGAAATGATTTGGGAAAAATTAGGATGAAAAACTCCATATTTGAAAAGATAAAAATAGATTTTTATCGAAATGAACTAGTTTTGAACCAAAATTAAAACCCATTTATTTTTAAATAAATAAATTGGATTTGAAATTGGTTTAAATAGAATTGATTCATGGGTTTATCGTGAATGGTGTTTTAAATAAACACTTGTTCTTTAACCCGATAATAAATTAAATGGGATTTGGGTTTGTCGTGAACGATGTTTTAAATGACATTAGTTCTTTAACCCAGTAAAAGGAGTTTTAATGAATCTGCAATTAGATTGAAAATGTGAATTGATAATTTAAATTATCAAATTTGGAAAATGAGCGAGAATGGAGTATCACCAGTTTTGCTCCAAAGCGATAGTTAAATCTTTAATTAGATTTGAACGTGAAATGGTAATTAATTTTACCGATAACACCGTGGTGTTAGATATGGAGTATTACCAGTTTTGCTTCATGGGATGAATAGGTTGGGAATGGGAAATAAAATAAATAATTACTTCGGTACGGTTCGCTAATCTCGACTAGTTTGGAAAACCAAAATTTGGTTTTGAAATGACATCCAAAGGAAGATTAAAGGATAAATTTCAAAGAATTTATCTTGGATAAAATTAATGGGAACCTTTCCCTAAGAATGTAGAATTTAGAAACTAGCTGTAGGTTAGTTAAGAAGAATGGTTTCCTGGGTATTGATCTGATGTTGGTTTCGGCCTTCGGGGTTAATATTTGGGAAATTGTTCTCTTGCTGATTTACGGTTAGTGACTAATGAATTGGAATGAGGCGTATGTTGTGTTTGTGTAACATTTGTTTTTAATATGCGGGTTGTTCGGAAAGGCCGGGTTTATACCCATTCTGAATAACCAATTCGACAATAAGTCGAAGATGAAGACGGTGGTCGAAGACCGGAAGTCTTCACATCGTTTGGGTGATTACTGATGATCTTGATTGGGTTGTACACCCAAGATGAGGGAATCAGTTGGTGGTCGTCCAGACGTACTTGGAGATCGATGGATATGCGAGGAAAGTGCCTCCGGTTTCGTTCAGACCCAGAACGAACTTGTAAATGGATTGTGTGTCTGACATTGGATTTTATTCTGTGATTGATTGATTTCTGTTAAATATATATCTGTGTGGCGGCGGAGAATTTATTCTTTTGCTTAACGCCCTTCCCTGAGACATACGAGCTCAGAGGTTGTATATCGATGGACATCAGTCGCATGGCATGAATTGCCTGTGTGGCACGCTAAGATGCAATGATCAAGGCTTTTGTTGAAAAGCAAAGTCTTGTGGTTGATGATCAAAGCACGGCCTACGCGGCAGCTTTGTGTATAACGTGAATTGGCGAGCCTCACACCTCGGTATGAGTCAAAAACGGGATACGGACTGCAGGGAGAGCACGACGTTTCTTTCTAGCTTTGGTGGTGTCAGTGACTTACCAGCCCTGGCATTTATATACTTTTCACCTATGTGGTTGTTGGATGAGGCGCCTCGATTTTAGGTCTGTAAGGACCGGGAAACGTGTGTTCAGGAATTGCCAATCCTCTAACGTAAGTGAGACCGACCCTGAAGATCCAGGGTTGCCCAGAGTGCGTAGCCCTGAGACATTTGCTAGAGTGTCTCGAAAGCGGAGAGGAGCTTGCCCCTTGCCTCGACTCATGACGGAAATCCAATTTCCAATACGTGATATTGCGGTTTTAATTGTAGAACTAGTATGGCGACATGATATATGGTACCCATGCCGTCTATGATTGATATTTATGATTGAAATTGTTTTGACACTATACACTTATTATAGTATCAAATGATTTGTTTTAAACGTACCAAGCATGTTTGGCTATTATAAGGGAAAACCCTATCCTCCGGCTTGCGTTGCATTGTGTGATGGGACCTGGGTCTTATAATAGCTTCATTTTTCGAAAAGCATTGCGTTGTTTATTCTATGCACTGGTATTCTTGGGAGGAAACCCGTTCCGTGTTATACGGCGTGGCCCCTTGAATTACTCTCTTTTAAAGTAAAGCTTTAAATAACTGTTTTAGTTCTCACACCAGTCACATGACTAACCTGGAGTTTATTGTTTTAACCTAAACTATGGGTGCCCCTATTTTCTACACGGGCAGCTAGTAGTTTTGGTTTTGCAGATTTATATCCACAGGATCCTGATTTACAGCTGGAACGATGCTCGGAAAGCTCTGTATCCGTGCATTACTTTCAGTTGTGTTTTATATTGTTTTTCCGCTGCTATGTAATTTATTGTAATCTCTGATATTTATCGAATGTAATTTATTCAATTATACTCTGTATACTCTTGTATCTGATGGAATTGTTGTAATAACAATGAAATGTTCTTCCGTTTGCGTTCTGTTGTGTGTTGTTCTCAAAACGATCAGGGGTTTCGAACGGTCTAGATCGGTTTAACGACTGATTCGGATCGAGCGAAATTCCTTGCCGTCACACATTTATTCTAATTAAATGACACCCCTAATTTGACATAACATTTATACTAATTAAATGACACCTCCAATTTGACATAACATTTATATTAATTATACGACACATCTAATTTAATATAACATTTATACAAATTATATGACACATCTAATTTAACATAACATTTACACAAATTATATGACACATCTAATTTAACATAACATAATGATTTGGTTTCACTATTTTTCTAATTAACATAATTGTTAATTAACAAATCCAATAACACAACATGATGATTTACAACAAAAATGTTAATTTTATCTAACATGATAATTTACAACAAAAATGTAAAATTTATCCTAGTGTAACATTTATAACCAAAATGTTATTTTTTGTTTACACCACATATTCTAACCAAAATGACCAATTTTGATTAACACAACAATTCTATATAAAATGACCAATTTCGATTAACCTAACAATTCTATATAAAATGACCAATTTCGATTAACATAACAGATAATTAACAAATGAATATTTTTATTCTAACTAAAATGGTATAGACAATATTTTAATGAACAACATATGTTTAGATCCAACATCACAACCAGATCAATCAAAATCAGTTTAAATATACGTATATATATAGATTTCCAGATATACATATATATATATATATATATAATTTTTATTTATTTTTTAACTTCGACTAAATTAAATTTTCCGTCGTTATTATTTAAAATAAATATTTTAAAGATTAAAATTCCATAAAAATTTCTAAAATTAAAATTTTAAATTGGCCCCAAAATTCCGGATTGTTACAAGATATGTTGTTGTGAATTAAAATAGATGCACATATTATTGGGAATGATAATTAAAACTTTTTTTGTAAATTAAGTAATTAAAGATTGAAATTCGAATGTTGCAATGTAATAAGTTTAGGAAGATTATAAAATGTTTCAAACCCTTTGTGTTTGGTTTAAATTAAGATCTCATAGGAGAATAAATTTGCAGTGTGTTAGGAAATTGGATATGTAAATGAATTAACTTAAGTAAATTATGAGGTCGTAATTTCTTTAAAGGGGTGTTTATAATGACAAGGGGTTTTGATACCCTGAGCTAACAGAAAAAATATTGTGTCTTGTAATTTTAACTCGAGAAGATTAAAATACGTGTTTAAGAGCATAGTATAATAATTTAAGCTAAGAAAATAGAGAGATTGAGATATATAAGAAATTGTGTGCTTTAAAATAAATTGAATCTATTTAGTGTAATAAGAAATTTTGTTCTAAGCTGTGTCTGCCATATATATGTGTTTTATGAACTATTTTTCCAAATGTAATAAACTTTTGACAGTATTGCTATATAATATTTTTATGAATAATTAAAACATAAAATATTGATAAGAAATCAATGTTTAAATGTAAAATATATTTTCAATAGCGGGATATTAAGTTGTTTATAATGAGACCATTATTAATTTGTAAATTTGTATATGAAAAATGTAAGTTATAGAAATTGAAGAATAAAAGAGAAGTTTCATTTAAAACCATATTTGGAAATGGTTAAATAAATTTACAAAATATTGATATAATATTAAATGGTGTTAGAATGAAACATAGTTGTAAATGGTTGTTAAAAGTGAAATTTGACAATAATAACAATGTTCAGGAATTATATTATTGTTCTTAAAGTAGGAAATATAAATATTGATTGAGAATAAATACTTAAATATTAAAATACTTTAGCAAGATTTGTAGTTTTATTTTTTTAAAGCAGCGAAGTTGTATGAATTTTGTCGTTCAAAAATCAAAGAATGGTGAAATGTGCATTTTTAACAAATACGGGAATATTGGTGTGTTTGCGTTGAAATTATTATTTATATGGTTTAAAAATCATTTTAGACATGTTTGTATAACTTTGTAGAGTTTAAACAATGTTAAATGCAATAAGGGTTTATGGAAATTTGTTTAAGGCTGCGCTATCTTGTGTCGTAGCGAATAAAGTTAATTTGCAACATTTGGTTAATAAGTTGAATTTGTAGCACTAGAGCTTATTGTGTCTTTGGGTTAAAAAAACAAATCCAAAAGAGATACCTTGAAGGGGCAAAAAGAAAAGGTACATACTTGTTTTCCTTCTTTCATTTTACTCTCTCCTTCCTGAGAAGAAATCTGAGTAATCCATGGCTCCTCTCAAACTCTTAAAGCCACCACTCTTAATCCAAATTATAAATCAAAAGAGAGTTTAAAGTCTCTACAACAAGAATCAAATTATAATAAGGAATTAAATTATCTCAAATTTTAGTGGATGCAAAATCAAAATTACAGTAAAGTTCATTTGTTGCATGTCACCTATTCCTAGTCTATAGGCTGTAAGGATGGCTAAAGCTCCCTCATACAAACTAAAATCACAAGAGTCCAACTTCAAGTGAGTTCGAACATCACACACACTCTAGCTTAATTTTTATTTGGATATATGTTGGGTTTCATTATAATAAACGTTGAAATTCTGATTCATGTAACTTTGAGTAGTTTCAATAAAAGGCACCTATGCACAACAGTGTCTAGGTGTAACTTAAAAACATGATATCTCTTTCACCTTTGATCTGAATCTTATAATTTTTGTTTCTTTGGGTTGTCCAAATGTCGGACTTGAAACATGGAACGTTTGAATGCGAGATTTCATCTATAGCATGGCCAAAAGATTGCCTAAAGTTAACTTTGTCACAGGGGAAGTCGCCTGTAACATTTTCACGACCTGTATCGACACAACCAATACATGTGCCGACACATGTGTAGACACAGGGGCACGATTGTGTCGACTCAGGCAGTGAAAGTTGCTTGAGCAACTTCTTGCTATGCTATGTATTCCTATGGCTTTTTTGGTCCATTTCTTTGATTGTTTCAACGAATTTTTGAAGTGAATTTGATGATGTTTTGGAGAGGCTTTGATCCTATTTTAGGATAAGAAAACGTTGATAAAATACGTAATTCAGATCATGTATGTCGTTTTAATTTCTTTGTGAATTTCATGAGTTTCTTTTTGACACCATGAACAATTTTTGGTCCAGTTCTCATTAAAGTTCTCCAAATTGATTGTAATAATTTATCTTAGGTTGATCCTGTGTCTCGTGGCTCTAAATTATAATTACCCTAGTTTGGAATGTGTATCGATGGAAATATTCAAGTTTGGGTTCGTGGTGTTAATGAGTAATCTGAGTATATAATCGTGAATTTATCTTTTCTTAAATATGTTGTTCTGAGTTATTTTATTCCTTTCTAATAGAAAGGAATCATCTCTTTTATAACTTGAGTTTATTTTTGATTACATGATTACGAAAAGGAATTATTATTTTCATAACATTGTACTTCGTTTATTCTATTATACTGGTATGTTTAAACTAGACTAACTCATGTATTTATACTCGTGTCAAACCGAGTTATTTCGGGTTTACCTTGCTATTAAATTGGGTTTAACTGTATCACCTTGAACAACCTCTCCCGAAGTTATTTCTTAAATCGTGTACTTGAGTATTGTGTCATTTGTATATTTAGAATTGTTGTGTAAGTATATGGTTTACATAAAACTATTCGAGTTTGCAGCACATGTATCTATTGAATTATATTATTGTACCTATATATATACATATATATATATATATATTCTATTTTGTGATCTATTATCTGTGATATGTTGTGACTTGTTCTGAATATGATCCTTAGCCATCATAGTTTTATATTATACGAATAGAGTACATTGATCCGCTTGAGGTAAGAAAAAGAAATTTTTATACACTCAATCGATATATTCAGTACTCATCTAGTACAAGATTATGGATGGTCGCTCCTAACCAGCCCTCTTCTCCGCTCTAATAGACGGCATTGCTCGTAAATTCTCTTTATTAGGATGGGTCTCGGAATGGGGTGTTACACTTTGGAACTTTAATAAGGAGCTGGAGATTAGAGATGTATTCCTGTATTCTATAGAGTTTGTGGGAACAAGTTGTTATAACTGTCCAAATTTATTTTATAACTTTTCTACTATGATGTGTTCATATACAGTTTTGGTATTCTTTATATAAATATTATTGTATATTATATATTATTCATTTCGCTGTGAGAATATGTTCAGTCTTTTCTTTTTTCCTTAACTATCTGTCTTTCCAACACTTGTTTATTCGACATATGAATACTTATCGATGTCTAAAGGTCGAAAGCTGGGTCTTTACAGTTGGCATCAGAGCCTAGTTTAAGAGAACACCTAGACTTTGACAAGATGGAATCATCAGAGATAAAGTTAGTTATACCTTAGAATGAGCTGAGTGTATTATGAGAGAATACTTTTTATATTATTATATAGCAATTT
The DNA here is from genome assembly GCA_030737875.1 of Allium sativum. Lineage (NCBI taxonomy): Eukaryota > Viridiplantae > Streptophyta > Magnoliopsida > Asparagales > Amaryllidaceae > Allium > Allium sativum. The sequence continues at coordinate 758,104,916 of CM060922.1, read as the reverse complement.
TTAAAATGATTTTAAAATTATATACCCTCTGATTGAAAATAATTTGAAGTAAGAAAATATTACTTATAAACTGACTATATGAATATATAAGTAAGAGAGTAAGCTTAGATTGATTTTTACAAACGTACATTTGTGGTTATGTGGGAGGTAACCCCTCTTATACTTAACCCCCTTCCATTAGACGTATGAACTCGTGAGTTGTACTTTTGTAAAAATCAATTGGAGTATATTAGAAAAGGACGATAAGGCATTTCTAAGAGAAATTTGAAGCCTTAAAATGTAATTGTTAACCTCTAGCCTCGTTGGCTAAATTTCCAACTAATGAAGATTTTGATGGTATTTTCAGAGTCTTATTAGATTCTTAACCCAAGTTTTTTGAGGATGACATATAGTATTCTGTGACGATCTCAAAACCTCGTGCTACGGTGTTAAGGATAATCATTGGAATATATCACATTAATCATCATAAGCAGAGTACAGATAATAACAAAAGCAGGAAATAGAATAAGTTACACAAATATGACAGCGGAATCATATAAATATCACCACATCAGAGAGCACAGTGCAGGATACAACTTAGTGCATAATAATACATAATCAGTCTACATCGCCTGAAGCGGAATCATATACATAATAAGTACATAAATGAAACATCAGTCTACATCGCCTGTGGCGGAATTATAATACATATATAGTAATGGCGGAAAAATCGTAGTCATCAACATGTAGTCAAGCATCGCCATGAGACAAAAGTGCACCTCTACTGCGGTGCCAAGCCAAAATATGTCAGCTACCTGTAACTAGGCTGCCCAGGTGAAAATAAGGGCACCCGAGTTTGCAAGGTGAAACAAACTACGAGTCAGTCATGGGACTGGTATGAGAAATCTACTTAACTAATTAAATCACAATTATAAGGCAAATCAAAGGACCATGCCACTTTCGCGGAACGGGTTTACTCCAATGAGTGCTAGTGCATGAAATAAAGTACATTATTAAATCATCGCAATGCTTTTTATAAAAATGAAGCCATTATAAGACTCAGGTCCCATCACACAATGCAACGCAAGCCGGAGGATAGAGTTTTTACCTTATAATAGCTAAGAGATGTTTCATACGTATAAACAAAAGTGTTTGATATTATTACTAGTGCATATATGTTTCAAAAGCAAATTCAATCATAAATATCGATCCTAGGCGGCATAGCTACCATCTACTATGTCGCCATACTAGTAATACAATCAAATCCGCAATTTCGTATTGGAAATTGGATTCCATCATGAGTCGAGGCAAGGGGCAAGCTCCTCTCCATTCGAGACACTCTAGAAAATGCCTCAGGACCGCACACAACAATCCCTGGATCCTCCAAGGCCGGTCCTCTCTTACTTTTGAGGATTGACAATTCCTGAACACACGTTTGCCGGTCCTTACAGACCTATAATCAAGGCGCCTCGCATTCCAACAACCACATAGGTGAAAAGTATATATAAATGTTAGGGATGGTAAGCCACTGACACCACCGTAGCTAGAAAGAAATGTCGTGCACTCCTTGGGTCCTTCTCCTGTTTTTGACTCATACCGGGGTGTGAGGCTCGCGAATCCACGCTATACACAAAGCTACGCCACACAGGCCATGCTTTTATCATCAACCATAAGACTTTGCTTTGCAACAGAAGCCTTGATCATATGCCACTTAGGCGTGCCACATAGGCAATCCACTCCATGCGACTGATTTCTATCGATACATAACCTCTGAGCTTGTATGTCTCAAAGAAGGGCGTTAAGAAAGAGAATAAATTCTCCACCGCCAAACAGATATATATTTAACAGAGATCAATCAGCACAGAACAAAATCCAATGTCAGACACACAGTCCATTTACAAGTTCGTTATGGGTATGAACGAAGTTGGAGGCACCAAATTCCTTGCATATCCGCACAATCAACATTACGTCTGGACGGCTACTACTTCTGAAACACCCCACCTCCGTTAGGGTCACTCTCAAAGGGAATGCCCTAATTTTGGTGGAGGTTTATAAGTATAAGTCACAGATATACAAGACAGATATTAGAACACATATTTTTGAACAGCGGAAAAACAACAACATCTTTTATTTCATCAAAATACGTGTTCACAAAAACATGCCATACTTGTCTTACAATTCTTCCAAAAACATAACATCTTCACAACTGTCTTGATTACATTATTAAAGGAGCATAAAGAAAACATAAATAAACTGCAAAAGTCCCATCATAGCTGCCCAAAGCCATAGTCCAAAACGGAAAAAGGTCCAAGCAATACATTCTTTCTCTTCAAGCTGGATGTGAAAGCTGGTCAAGCTACGGTATTCCCTCCCTGTGGACCTGGGGGGGAAACGGAAGAAAAGAAGACGAAAGAAAAGTAGAGTCAGACATAAAGCCTGAGTAAGTCTAGGACTATTCAGTCTATGAATAAAGAACTGGGTATGATAAGCATAAACTGGAAATGGGAATGCACCATAAACTAAGTTAAGCTGTCTAGGGTCGAATATACTATCGTACCCCATATTAATCTCTGTACCCACATAAACTAGTTCCCAACAGGCACCCCATAATCAGGGTGAAGTGATCCATTTCTGATGATCGGCTCCTACTCGCATAGTTACATGTGTCTTACGGCCCCCGTTGTTGTAGTTACCTATGCTGGTCCCACCATGGGGTGTATCAAGTCCCATGGTGGCGGCCCGACACAATTCTAGAATGCACAGGTATGCTACTGGTGCCCAGTGCCTTATTTTTCTGCGCCGGAGTGTGTGCACGCCCGCACCCCGTTAGAACCTATACTGCTGCACCACCACCGTCGATTTGACCTCTTACAGTCAGCCCAGTAATCGTGCCCCACCCTGCCTAGTTCAGGGTATCCTGATACACCTTGTAGGGTTACTGCTGAAAAGGGTCCCCCGCTACTAGGTTTTCTATTTCTAGCCAACATGCTAAGTTGGTTAAGTGTTTTATAAACCTAACCCCCAATCAGTCTGTATAGTTTAGCATGTTCCATTTTGATTAAGTATTAATATAATTTACTTAATCCTATCAATCCTGACTCAACCTTAATTGTCTTATTAAAGCCTCGACCTCTCACATTAGACAGGTATTGTTGTGGCTGCCTGTTGCCGGTTGGGTCCGGGCAGTCTTACGCCACAACTCAGTCTAACCTCGGGTCCTTATTGGGCTTCGTGTTTAACCACCCACATTGGATAGGTATTGTTGTGACTACTGGACAGCCGGGCGGTTCCGGGCAGGTTTACATCACAACTCAATCCAACCTCGGGTTAAACACATCGTATTTTCTACATTTACATATTTTGTCTCTTTTCTTTTTATATGTAAATATTTGCGGCCCATTATTCAAATTCATCTTTATTGATTAAAATTTATTTATGCCACTTAATTGTTTTTCAAGGTTGTTGGCATGCGTCAAACATGCCAACACATATGTTCTATATTTTAACCCAAACGTCATTACCCCCGTTTTACACGTTCGCTACAATGTAAGGTGTGTTGGGTTTAATATTTAAACCCAATTTAGCCATATGAAAAGGGGAGGCTTATAACATGTTGTTTATAAGGTAACATGAAAGAGGGGAGTGTGAACGCATGAACTTGCAACGAACGATTCAATTAACATAAAGTAGGCACATGTGAACTTGCAATTGTAACATCATATAATTATGGTATAAACAATACTTAAACATGAATCATTCTATTCATATAATCATGGCATAAACAATACTTAAACATGATTCATTCTATTCATATGATTATGGCATAAACAATACTTAAACATGAATCGTTCTATTCACATAATCATGGCATAAATAATACTTAAACATGAATCATTCTATTCATGTAATCATGGCATAAATAATACTTAAACATGAATCATTGTAAACTTGCAATTGGGATGTAAATCTAAGTTAATTGTGTCACATATATCACCATATGGTTTTGATAACAACTTAGGCCTAAAACATGTTTCAACTAGGCATAATACCAAACATAGTTTAGTCATGTTCATAAAGGTGCTTACTTTTGTTTCTAACACAAAAGTATGATTTGCCAATTTCAACATAGATTCATATAAATCATAGTACTTAGCCTAGTCCAATTACACACTAAAAGTGATCATAAAAGTATGTACATCTTATTAGCATAATAACGAATCATATACTTGCATGAATTCCAATTAAAATTCCACAACATATGGTTGTCAACATAAATCATATACTTGTATGAATCCAATCGTATACCATAGCATTTCCAAATCGTTTAGAATCAAAATAACATACAAGTATAGATTATTATCGCCACAATTCCATTTCGTTGTTAACTTCCAACGCAAATCACATACTTGCAAATATCCAATCGTATACCATAACATTCCCAAATCGTTAGAATCCAAATAACATACAAATATAGATTATTATCGCCACAATTCCATTTCGCATTTTACACAAATCAAACGCAATTAATTATTCACATCGGAATAGCACTCTACTTACAACGTATGACGAATCTTCAATTCAGGAATCTGAATTCTGAATTCTGAATTTGGAGATGCTATCCTTTGTTGTAGGCGTAGCTTTGATTCAATTAACGTTGCTTTAAGCTTTTGATTTATCTACTAATTGTCTCCCAATTTCTGACGGCTATCCTTAGTCTCTCCTCAGCAGCATGACGGTCTCATCTCCATTTTAGTTTGTGTGAATTAGGGTTAGTCTTAGGTCCTTTTTATAGAGTTTGTGAGTTGATTTAGACCGTCGATGAAGCTTGGTTTAATAATAGTCGTTCGTTCAAAGGAGGGACCAACCAGGAGCTGACACCTAGCCCTAGTGACAAGGAAAGGCTTAGAAAATCGACCAAACACAGACTAGGCCAGCCAGGGTGGGCTGGGTTCGACCTGGCTCAGGGGCCAGGTCGACACCCCAGTCGACACCGTGTCGACTTGGCAGTCGACACGGGTTACCCAGGTCGACTGCCCAGTCGACCTGGCTAGCCCCAGGTCGACTGCCAAGTCGACCTGGGTGCCTTAGGCGGGAATTTTCCCGCCCTGGCCAATTGGGCCCGATTTTGAATTTTAAACTTGTTTTTCTGAGCTGTTTTCGTCTGTTTGAATTTTAATCTGAATTCTGAAACTTCCGGAGGCCATATCTTCTTCATACGGACTTTTTTTTCGAAAACTCGGACTCTATTTTGCGTATTTTTCCGAGACGAACACAATGGCGTATCCCGTTTCCCTTAATTCTTTGATTTGAAATTAATTATACTTTAATTTGTGAATTTCACTGTTATAGAATACACGGGGTGTTACATTCTCCCCTACTTAAAACGATTTCGTCCCCGAAATCTTCAAGTTTAGGAAGAATGTATATCCTAACATCCAAACATCCATCTACTCATCCATCAAACACGAGTATCCATTGTCCTTAAAGGACGTTGTGACGGCAAAGAATTTCGCTCGGTCCGAACCAGTCGCTAAACCGACCCAGACCGTTCGAAACGCCCTATCCTTTGAGAACACGACAAAATAGAACGCATATAAAAGAACATTTCATTGTATATTACAACAATGCATCAGATTACAAGAATATACAGAGTATAAATGAATATAACACAGAAATATCAGAGATTTAAATTACATTTAAATACAACGCAGCGGAAAATAATACAATACACAACTAGAAGAGATATACGGATACAAAGCTTTACGGATATCATTCCAGCTGTAAACCAGGATCCTGTGAATATAAATCTGCAAAACCAAAACTACTAGCTGCCCGTGTCAAAATAAGGGCACCCAGAGTTTAGGTTAAAACAATAAACTCCAGGTCAGTCATGTGACTGGTGTGAGAACTGAAAACAGTTATTAATCTTTATTTTAAAGTTAGGTAAATCAAGGGACCACGCCGTATAACACGGAACGGGTTTCCTCCCAAGAATACCAGTGCATAAAACAACAGCGCAATGCTAAATAAAGAAAAATGAAGCTGTTATAAGACCCAGGTCCTATCACACAATGCAACGCAAGCCGGGGGATAGGGTTTTCCCTTATAACAGCCAAAGAATGCTTGATACGTTTAAAACAGATCATTTGATACTATTATAAGTGCATAGTGTATAAAACAACTTCAAATCATAAGTATCAATCATAGGCGACATGTGCGTCCCATGCCACTATGTCGCCATATATAGGTTTACAAATAAAACCGCAAATGGCACGTATTTGGAAATTGGATTTCCGTCTATGAACCGAGGCAAAAGATAGTCCTCAACTGATTCGTGACTCTCTAGCCCGAGCCACAGGCAAGCGCGCAGGCAAGCCTTTAGATCCTCAGGGCCGGTCCACCGATGTGGATTATTATGCCTGAACACTACGTCTCCCCACCCTATGGGGTGTAAGTCTGGTCCGTCAGCCGACCAGAATGCATTCGGCCGAAACCGATATAACCGAGGCGCCTCGCAACAGCAACAACCACATAAGTCAAACTCGTCAGGGCGTGTAAAACCACTGACGCCACTTCTAGCTAGAAAGAAACGCAAGTCCTCCCTGACGTCCTCTCCCGTTTTTGGTTCATACCGGGTGTGAAGCTCGCGAATCAACGTTACACAAAGCTATGCCACAAAGGCCGTGCTTTGATCATCACCACAAGACTTTGCTTTTCAACAGAAGCCTCGATCAATTGCCACTTAGGCATGCCACACAGGCAATTCACTCCATGCGTTTGATATCCATCAATATATAACCCCTGAGCTCGTACGTCTCAGAGAAGGGCGTTAAGCAAGAGAATAAATTCTCCGCCGCCAAACAGATATATATTTAATAGAGATCAATCACACGGACTAAAATCCAATGTCAGACACACAGTCCATTTACAAGTCCGTCCTGGGTCTGAACGAAACCGGAGGCACCTAGTACCCCGCATATCCATCGATTTCCAAGTACGTCTGGACGATCACTAACTGTTTCCATCTTCTTGGGTGTACAGCCCAATCAAGATCATCAGTAATTACCCAAACGACGTGAAGACTTCTGGTCTTCGACCACCGTCTTCATCTTCGACTTATCGTCGTATCAGTTATTCAGAATGGGATGAACCCGGTCTTTCCGAATAACTCGCGTATATTTTAAATAAGTGTTACACAAACACAACATACGCCTCATTCCAATTCATTAGTCACTAACCGTAAATTAATCAAGAGAATAATTCCCCAAATATTAACCCCGAAGGCCGAAACCAACATCAGATCAATATCCAGAAAACCCTTCTGCTTGGCTAACCGACAGTTAGTTTCTAAACGTCACATTCATAGGGAAAGATTCCCATTAATTTTATCGAAGATAAATTCCTTGAATTTATTCTTTATTCTATCTTTTGAATTTCGATTCAACTAGTCGGGATTAACGAAACTTACCGAAGTAATCATTTGTTTTAATTTCCCAATCCCAACCTATTAATCCCATGAAGTAAAACTGGTAATACTTCATATCTAACACCACAGTGTTATCGGTAAATTCAATTACCATTTCACGTTCAAATCTAATTAAAGATTTAACTATCGCCTGGAGTAAAACTGGTGATACTCCATTTCGATTATTTCAATCTAATTAAAGATTCATTAAAACTCCACTTAGTTTTAATTTGTGACTGGGTTAAAGAATCAGTGTCATTTAAAACACGGTTCACGATAAACCCAAAATCACATCACATTTCAATCAGTCCCTAATTGTAAATTAGCAAGTGAGCAATTCCCTAAGTATGAATCCCGAAGGCCGAAACCAACATCAGATCAATACCTCGGAAACTATTCAACTTAACTAATCTCCGGTTAGTTTCTGATTTTCTTAACTCCTTTAGGTCTAAGAACTGTATTATTGAAGATACCGTTCACGACAACCCAAAATCACATTTCATCAATGATCGGGTTAAAGAACGAGTGTTATTTAAAACACTGTCCACGATAAACCCAAAAATCAATATCGATTCAATTCCAATTAAATATTATTTAATTGGTACACTTCATTAAATCTAAATAAAAAGATTTAATCTTTTCTCAACTGGGTTCAAGAACAGTGTTAGTGAAGACACCATTCACGACAAACCCAAATCACATTTGATATTAAATACAAGGCTTTGAATAGAAAATATCCCGGCTTATATTCAATATCAAATTCTACGATTAACAAATGTCGTATTGGAAATAACGATATAAATATATATCTTTCAAATTTCCATAACAACATCTGTATAATCACGAATTCCAACATCGAAATATTCCGAAGACAATTTCGATTCAAATCCACTCCAATGCAATCATTGGAAATTTTGGTTATTTTTAAACCCTTTTCAAATTCAATTTATTTATTTAAAAATAAATAGAATTATAATTCTAGTTCAAAACTAGTTCATTTCGATAAAAATCTATTTTTATCCTTTCAAATATGGAGTTTTTCATCCCAAATCTTCACAAATCATTTCTTATGATTTTACCCAAATTATTATTATTTTTAATAATTTTATCAAGGCCCGTACAGTCGATTTCCATCAACGGCCATCGAACTGCACTTACAGCGACCTTTTTCAAATTTGATTTGGACATAATTCCAAATCCAACCGTTAGATTTCAAATTTCTAACATTCGTTAGAAAGCTCTTTTCGATACGAACCCAACGGTTCCGGTTTTAGGAGAATCCGACGGTCGAATCTCCCGTAATGTCCGTTTGAAATAAATGGTCGAAATTCACGAACTGCCGCGGCGCGGCGCGTTCTATTCAGGCCATTATATTATATATATAATATATATTTCGTCGATTTCTATTTAAAACGAATTATATAAATAGTTTTAAATTCGTTTCAAAAGCAATTTCAACTTCCTTTTCAATTCAAATCAAAATTGAATTCTTCTTGATAAATTCGTTTTAAAATTCATTTCTATTCAATTCAAATTTCAATTCAATTTGAATTCATTTCAATTCACTTTCAATTCAATTTGAATTCGTTTTCAATTCAATTCATTTCGAAATCGTTTTCAATTAAATTCATTTCGAAATCGTTTTCAATTCATTTCATTTCGAAATCGTTTTCAATTAAATTCATTTCATTTATGAATAAAATCGATATAAATCGTTTACGTCAAAATGGCGTCAATCTAATCAACACGGCTTCATAAATTTCTATTTTCAAATATTCTATTTCAAATATTTCTTTTTCAAAATAGTTGTTATTATCAAAATATTTCGTTCAACACATGACCAATCTCAATGGATGAAACTGTCAACACATGAACGTTTATTTTATATCATAAAGATGTAAATTTTATTACTAAAATATTTCGTTCAACACATGACCAATCTCAATGGATGAAACTGTCAACGCATGAACGTTTATTTTATAATATTCTTTAATTTTCAAATTGGAATGAGGCCCAATCAATTACCATATAACGTTAATTATATGGATTTTCATACAACATATGTATATAATAGCATTGAAAAATAATCAACCATCAACCAAAGTGCACTACACTGTATAAGCATCAAATATAGATATTCAACGCTTATAACAGCCTGTTAATCAATCGATCGACATATTTAATCAATCAGGATGAGTGAAATTCATGTTTCATCCCAACACCCGTGTGGGGTTTCAAACAATCAAACACATATTTTATTTGTGCTGTTGGGCGATGTGTGAAATTTATCGTCCCAATCCATATCAGTCAAATGGGTGTACATCAACAAATCGTTTTGATTTGTAAATGAATATGTTATTTTATTCATTTCTAATAAAAATGATATTTTTATTTTTCTAACATATTTTAGGAAATTTCGGCGGCATAACGGCGCTATGCTAGAAACGGGATAAGGCCTAGCCTTGTCCCCGGTCTAATAATGGCCACCGCCATACCCATATCAATCAAATCACTTTCGTTATGCAAACCACAAAATTTGGAGTAAGAGTCTAACCTAGCCTTACTCCTTCGCCTTATAACGGCGCACGTCTAATCCTAACCAATTTATCGATTCGATTTTTCACACCACAAACCACATTCAAACCAATATCGCAATCAATCACCAAACAGTCAAACAAACAAGTCCATGGTCTGTGGACGATTGTGTCGGGTGCTACTAAGCACCGTCTGCATCCTAGTATATATATATAACTAGAACAAGAAATTGAAAGGTGATAAATTCTCACATATAGCTATCCTAGCTCCACGGCACTTCATTTGCAGAAGTCTTTGTCATCTTCGTTGCCCGCTTTCACTACCTATGTAGAAATCGAATTTTTACTTCGATGTTCAATATATAAAAATCATATTTTTACTTCGATGTTCAATATATAAAAATCATATTTTTACTTCGATGTTCAATAGATAAAAATCACATTTTTATTTCGAAGTTCAATATATAAAAATCATATTTTTACTTCGATGTTCAATATATAAAAATCATATTTTTATTTCGAAGTTCAATATATAAAAATCATATTTTTACTTCGCTATTCAATATATAAAAATCTGATTTTTACTTCGACTTTCAATATATAAAAATCTGATTTTTCCTTTTAAAACAAAATCAGTTTTTCCTTTAAAACAAAATCAGTTTTACCTTCTTTTAAAAATCCGTTTTTACTTTTTGAAGTTTAAATCCTTTTCCTTTTTAAAATCTAAATCTTTTTCCTTTTTAAAATCAAAATCTTTTTAAAATAAATCAGTTTTAAATCAATTTAAAATTCAGTTTTTAAATGTTTTATAAAATCAGTTTTAAATCAATTTAAAATTCAGTTTTTATGCTAATTAAACAATCAGTTAAAATAAAATAAAAATACTTACATTCTCTGCGAAGAAGAGGGGGGGGGGGAAAAGAAGGCGTCGGCGCTCGCTTCGAGGTGGTGTTGTTCGTCGGTGGCGGCGTCTTCGAGGCTTCAGGGGGGGGGGGCGTCGCTGGAGGAAACGAGCGTCGGAGGAGGTGGGGGGATCGTGGAAGGGCGGTTGGCGATTTGAGGGGAGGCGGCGGCGTGGGGCAGGCGGCGACCGTCGAGCGATTTAGGTTTAGGGTTCTCTTTTTTTTTTTTTATCTGCGAAGTGAAGAGAGAGAAGAGGGAAAAAAAGGGGGGGTTTATATAAAATATATATATATTTAATTATTTAATTTTTCAAAAAGTTGACTTTTATATACGACCTCTAAACGAGGCCCACCGCCTGTCGTCTATAGCGTTTTACCCCCATTCTGAACACAATGGGATATGTATCGCAAGCTGATTCGATTGTTACAATCAGTTTCCTTTTGAATTTTCATTTATAATCACTATATTGAATTTTAAACGCACATTTCAAATTACCGGGGCCACATACTAACTAGAAAAATTCCAGAAAAATATTTTCTAGCTTCGTATTGACGATACGGTCCTAACACAACTAGTTTCGTCCAATTCTGAGACCGTTAGAAAAATGGCCATTTTCCAGTTGATTAAAATCAACTGAAACTGGTCAAACGCGTTTTCTTTTGCCACGCTCACATATTGATTCGAAAAATTATGAAATTTGAAACCTAGCAATAACTTTACATCACGGACCCAAAAAAACTGGTTTCGTCGAAATCCGAGGTCGTTTGCAAAATGTCCATTTTTAAGGGCCTGAATTCCATAGTGACTATTCAGAATTTTCAACTTGACATATCTTTTGATTCCCGCTATGAAATCTTGATTATTCGGATTCGTTGGAAAGATATCATCAATTAGATCCTAATGCTTTTGGTTTCACTAAAATCCGGATTGTTTTGCACCCGGTACATCCAATTGAAGTTTGAAATCGAATTATCTAACTACCGCGCCATTTTCAATTCTATTTATAATTATATATAAATATTTATATTCTAACGACGACGTATATAATATATACGTCGAATTATATTCAAAACAAATTTTTCGTCGATATTATTTAAAATAATTCATTTTAAATAATTAAAATTCGATAAAATTGCCAAAATAAAAATTTCAAACTGGCTCGCATTTTACGGGTTGTTACAATCTCCCCCACTTAAAACTTTTCGTCCCCGAAAAGGAACAAAGTCGAAAGTGGTTTGATTATTCAGCTCTACGCTCGATCGGGCTTCCATTCTCCAACTTTTCAGTTTCTGAGAATTTTCAAAATTTCAAAAATTTGGCTAACACCCTAAATTTTTGAAAAATTTCGCCATAACCTCCCCTGCACCGGGAGCATCGGGGAATTTCAAATAGCTTCCCCGGTCCTTCAGATCTCAAAAAGAAAAAGAAAAAGCCAAGCGGCTAGCCAATAGGCTCATAAAATCATCATCACCCAAACAAAACAGTAAATTATGTAGTAAACATGTACCTATTTGTCGGGCAAACAAATTTTATTCTTCGGCTCAAGCCTCCTTGCTATGACCTGTTCAATGATATATATGTATATGCAAGCATATGCGACCAACTTTCAATACAACTCAATATTCGATTCAATTAGGCTAAATGGCTAAAAATTAGCAAACAAATAAACAAACAACACAAACATCAATCAATTAGTGAATTAGAGTTTCAAATTCATAATTTGACACATAGTCAAAAATCAGATTTTTGATGCCAAATCACAACAATAGGCCCTATCTAATTTTGGTTCTCACACCAGTCTAATGGAAATATATAGATATCACACCTTCGAAACACGAATATAAATATTGATAATGCGGCCGCATTACCAAAATTATCTCCGGGCGACTAGAGTGTGATTCTATATCTATCCAGTATATTAAAATTTCAAATACACGTTTGCAAGGCGTATATGCAAAAATTTTATATACTGAACTGTCCAAATCAATATAAATAAATAATCAAATACGAATAATTGATTTAAATTTTCAAAACAAAATTTGTTTTTATTTGAAAATGTACTCTTCACACTCGTTCTAGGATACTACTGATCCTATCTCTAACGAGTCACTCTAATTGGATATTACTAATCCAATATCTGATGAATTCTTTCGTATGGTTCTAATGTGTCTTGTTCTCTGCTTTGTAAACCAAAGCTCTGATACCAACTGTGACGGCAAAGAATTTCGCTCGGTCCGAACCAGTCGCTAAACCGACCCAGACCGTTCGAAACGCCCTATCGTTTGAGAACACGACAAAATAGAACGCATATAAAAGAACATTTCATTGTATATTACAACAATGCATCAGATTACAAGAATATACAGAGTATAAATGAATATAACACAGAAATATCAGAGATTTAAATTACATTTAAATACAACGCAGCGGAAAATAATACAATACACAACTAGAAGAGATATACGGATACAAAGCTTTCCGGATATCATTCCAGCTGTAAACCAGGATCCTGTGAATATAAATCTGCAAAACCAAAACTACTAGCTGCCCGTGTCAAAATAAGGGCACCCAGAGTTTAGGTTAAAACAATAAACTCCAGGTCAGTCATGTGACTGGTGTGAGAACTGAAAACAGTTATTAATCTTTATTTTAAAGTTAGGTAAATCAAGGGACCACGCCGTATAACACGGAACGGGTTTCCTCCCAAGAATACCAGTGCATAAAACAACAGCGCAATGCTAAATAAAGAAAAATGAAGCTGTTATAAGACCCAGGTCCTATCACACAATGCAACGCAAGCCGGGGGATAGGGTTTTCCCTTATAACAGCCAAAGAATGCTTGATACGTTTAAAACAGATCATTTGATACTATTATAAGTGCATAGTGTATAAAACAACTTCAAATCATAAGTATCAATCATAGGCGACATGAGCGTCCCATGCCACTATGTCGCCATATATAGGTTTACAAATAAAACCGCAAATGGCACGTATTTGGAAATTGGATTTCCGTCTATGAACCGAGGCAAAAGATAGTCCTCAACCGATTCGTGACTCTCTAGCCCGAGCCACAGGCAAGCGCGCAGGCAAGCCTTTAGATCCTCAGGGCCGGTCCACCGATGTGGATTATTATGCCTGAACACTACGTCTCCCCACCCTATGGGGTGTAAGTCTGGTCCGTCAGCCGACCAGAATGCATTCGGCCGAAACCGATATAACCGAGGCGCCTCGCAACAGCAACAACCACATAAGTCAAACTCGTCAGGGCGTGTAAAACCACTGACGCCACTTCTAGCTAGAAAGAAACGCAAGTCCTCCCTGACGTCATCTCCCGTTTTTGGTTCATACCGGGTGTGAAGCTCGCGAATCAACGTTACACAAAGCTATGCCACAAAGGCCGTGCTTTGATCATCACCACAAGACTTTGCTTTTCAACAGAAGCCTCGATCAATTGCCACTTAGGCATGCCACACAGGCAATTCACTCCATGCGTTTGATATCCATCAATATATAACCCCTGAGCTCGTACGTCTCAGAGAAGGGCGTTAAGCAAGAGAATAAATTCTCCGCCGCCAAACAGATATATATTTAATAGAGATCAATCACACGGACTAAAATCCAATGTCAGACACACAGTCCATTTACAAGTCCGTCCTGGGTCTGAACGAAACCGGAGGCACCTAGTACCCCGCATATCCATCGATTTCCAAGTACGTCTGGACGATCACTAACTGTTTCCATCTTCTTGGGTGTACAGCCCAATCAAGATCATCAGTAATTACCCAAACGACGTGAAGACTTCTGGTCTTCGACCACCGTCTTCATCTTCGACTTATCGTCGTATCAGTTATTCAGAATGGGATGAACCCGGTCTTTCCGAATAACTCGCGTATATTTTAAATAAGTGTTACACAAACACAACATACGCCTCATTCCAATTCATTAGTCACTAACCGTAAATTAATCAAGAGAATAATTCCCCAAATATTAACCCCGAAGGCCGAAACCAACATCAGATCAATATCCAGAAAACCCTTCTGCTTGGCTAACCGACAGTTAGTTTCTAAACGTCACATTCATAGGGAAAGATTCCCATTAATTTTATCGAAGATAAATTCCTTGAATTTATTCTTTATTCTATCTTTTGAATTTCGATTCAACTAGTCGGGATTAACGAAATTTACCGAAGTAATCATTTGTTTTAATTTCCCAATCCCAACCTATTAATCCCATGAAATAAAACTGGTAATACTTCATATCTAACACCACAGTGTTATCGGTAAATTCAATTACCATTTCACGTTCAAATCTAATTAAAGATTTAACTATCGCCTGGAGTAAAACTGGTGATACTCCATTTCGATTATTTCAATCTAATTAAAGATTCATTAAAACTCCACTTAGTTTTAATTTGTGACTGGGTTAAAGAATCAGTGTCATTTAAAACACGGTTCACGATAAACCCAAAATCACATCACATTTCAATCAGTCCCTAATTGTAAATTAGCAAGTGAGCAATTCCCTAAGTATGAATCCCGAAGGCCGAAACCAACATCAGATCAATACCTCGGAAACTATTCAACTTAACTAATCTCCAGTTAGTTTCTGATTTTCTTAACTCCTTTAGGTCTAAGAACTGTATTATTGAAGATACCGTTCACGACAACCCAAAATCACATTTCATCAATGATCGGGTTAAAGAACGAGTGTTATTTAAAACACTGTCCATGATAAACCCAAAAATCAATATCGATTCAATTCCAATTAAATATTATTTAATTGGTACACTTCATTAAATCTAAATAAAAAGATTTAATCTTTTCTCAACTGGGTTCAAGAACAGTGTTAGTGAAGACACCATTCACGACAAACCCAAATCACATTTGATATTAAATACAAGGCTTTGAATAGAAATATCCCGGCTTATATTCAATATCAAATTCTACGATTAACAAATGTCGTATTGGAAATAACGATATAAATATATATCTTTCAAATTTCCATAACAACATCTGTATAATCACGAATTCCAACATCGAAATATTCCGAAGACAATTTCGATTCAAATCCACTCCAATGCAATCATTGGAAATTTTGGTTATTTTTAAACCCTTTTCAAATTCAATTTATTTATTTAAAAATAAATAGAATTATAATTCTAGTTCAAAACTAGTTCATTTCGATAAAAATCTATTTTTATCCTTTCAAATATGGAGTTTTTCATCCCAAATCTTCACAAATCATTTCTTATGATTTTACCCAAATTATTATTATTTTTAATAATTTTATCAAGGCCCGTACAGTCGATTTCCATCAACGGCCATCGAACTGCACTTACAGCGACCTTTTTCAAATTTGATTTGGACATAATTCCAAATCCAACCGTTAGATTTCAAATTTCTAACATTCGTTAGAAAGCTCTTTTCGATACGAACCCAACGGTTCCGGTTTTAGGAGAATCCGACGGTCGGATCTCCCGTAATGTCCGTTTGAAATAAATGGTCGAAATTCACGAACTGCCGCGGCGCGGCGCGTTCTATTCAGGCCATTATATTATATATATAATATATATTTCGTCGATTTCTATTTAAAACGAATTATATAAATAGTTTTAAATTCGTTTCAAAAGCAATTTCAACTTCCTTTTCAATTCAAATCAAAATTGAATTCTTCTTGATAAATTCGTTTTAAAATTCATTTCTATTCAATTCAAATTTCAATTCAATTTGAATTCATTTCAATTCACTTTCAATTCAATTTGAATTCGTTTTCAATTCAATTCATTTCGAAATCGTTTTCAATTAAATTCATTTCGAAATCGTTTTCAATTCATTTCATTTCGAAATCGTTTTCAATTAAATTCATTTCATTTATGAATAAAATCGATATAAATCGTTTACGTCAAAATGGCGTCAATCTAATCAACACGGCTTCATAAATTTCTATTTTCAAATATTCTATTTCAAATATTTCTTTTTCAAAATAGTTGTTATTATCAAAATATTTCGTTCAACACATGACCAATCTCAATGGATGAAACTGTCAACACATGAACGTTTATTTTATATCATAAAGATGTAAATTTTATTACTAAAATATTTCGTTCAACACATGACCAATCTCAATGGATGAAACTGTCAACACATGAACGTTTATTTTATAATATTCTTTAATTTTCAAATTGGAATGAGGCCCAATCAATTACCATATAACGTTAATTATATGGATTTTCATACAACATATGTATATAATAGCATTGAAAAATAATCAACCATCAACCAAAGTGCACTACACTGTATAAGCATCAAATATAGATATTCAACGCTTATAACAGCCTGTTAATCAATCGATCGACATATTTAATCAATCAGGATGAGTGAAATTCATGTTTCATCCCAACACCCGTGTGGGGTTTCAAACAATCAAACACATATTTTATTTGTGCTGTTGGGCGATGTGTGAAATTTATCGTCCCAATCCATATCAGTCAAATGGGTGTACATCAACAAATCGTTTTGATTTGTAAATGAATATGTTATTTTATTCATTTCTAATAAAAATGATATTTTTATTTTTCTAACATATTTTAGGAAATTTCGGCGGCATAACGGCGCTATGCTAGAAACGGGATAAGGCCTAGCCTTGTCCCCGGTCTAATAATGGCCACCGCCATACCCATATCAATCAAATCACTTTCGTTATGCAAACCACAAAATTTGGAGTAAGAGTCTAACCTAGCCTTACTCCTTCGCCTTATAACGGCGCACGTCTAATCCTAACCAATTTATCGATTCGATTTTTCACACCACAAACCACATTCAAACCAATATCGCAATCAATCACCAAACAGTCAAACAAACAAGTCCATGGTCTGTGGACGATTGTGTCGGGTGCTACTAAGCACCGTCTGCATCCTAGTATATATATATATAACTAGAACAAGAAATTGAAAGGTGAGAAATTCTCACATATAGCTATCCTAGCTCCACGGCACTTCATTTGCAGAAGTCTTTGTCATCTTCGTTGCCCGCTTTCACTACCTATGTAGAAATCGAATTTTTACTTCGATGTTCAATATATAAAAATCATATTTTTACTTCGATGTTCAATATATAAAAATCATATTTTTACTTCGATGTTCAATATATAAAAATCACATTTTTATTTCGAAGTTCAATATATAAAAATCATATTTTTACTTCGATGTTCAATATATAAAAATCATATTTTTATTTCGAAGTTCAATATATAAAAATCATATTTTTACTTCGCTATTCAATATATAAAAATCTGATTTTTACTTCGACTTTCAATATATAAAAATCTGATTTTTCCTTTTAAAACAAAATCAGTTTTTCCTTTAAAACAAAATCAGTTTTACCTTCTTTTAAAAATCCGTTTTTACTTTTTGAAGTTTAAATCCTTTTCCTTTTTAAAATCTAAATCTTTTTCCTTTTTAAAATCAAAATCTTTTTAAAATAAATCAGTTTTAAATCAATTTAAAATTCAGTTTTTAAATGTTTTATAAAATCAGTTTTAAATCAATTTAAAATTCAGTTTTTATGCTAATTAAACAATCAGTTAAAATAAAATAAAAATACTTACATTCTCTGCGAAGAAGAGGGGGGGGGGGAAAGAAGGCGTCGGCGCTCGCTTCGAGGTGGTGTTGTTCGTCGGTGGCGGCGTCTTCGAGGCTTCAGGGGGGGGGCGTCGCTGGAGGAAACGAGCGTCGGAGGAGGGGGGGATCGTGGAAGGGCGGTTGGCGATTTGAGGGGAGGCGGCGGCGTGGGGCAGGCGGCGACCGTCGAGCGATTTAGGTTTAGGGTTCTCTTTTCTTTTTTTTTTTTATCTGCGAAGTGAAGAGAGAGAAGAGGGAAAAAAAGGGGGGGGGGGTTTATATAAAATATATATATATATAATTATTTAATTTTTCAAAAAGTTGACTTTTATATACGACCTCTAAACGAGGCCCACCGCCTGTCGTCTATAGCGTTTTACCCCCATTCTGAACACAATGGGATATGTATCGCAAGCTGATTCGATTGTTACAATCAGTTTCCTTTTGAATTTTCATTTAAAATCACTATATTGAATTTTAAACGCACATTTCAAATTACCGGGGCCACATACTAACTAGAAAAATTCCAGAAAAATATTTTCTAGCTTCGTATTGACGATACGGTCCTAACACAACTAGTTTCGTCCAATTCTGAGACCGTTAGAAAAATGGCCATTTTCCAGTTGATTAAAATCAACTGAAACTGGTCAAACGCGTTTTCTTTTGCCACGCTCACATATTGATTCGAAAAATTATGAAATTTGAAACCTAGCAATAACTTTACATCACGGACCCAACAAAACTGGTTTCGTCGAAATCCGAGGTCGTTTGCAAAATGTCCATTTTTAAGGGCCTGAATTCCATAGCGACTATTCAGAATTTTCAACTGGACATATCTTTTGATTCCCGCTATGAAATCTTGATTATTCGGATTCGTTGGAATGATATCATCAATTAGATCCTAATGCTTTTGGTTTCACTAAAATCCGGATTGTTTTGCACCCGGTACATCCAATTGAAGTTTGAAATCGAATTATCTAACTACCGCGCCATTTTCAATTCTATTTATAAATATTTATATTCTAACGACGACGTATATAATATATACGTCGAATTATATTCAAAACAAATTTTTCGTCGATATTATTTAAAATAATTCATTTTAAATAATTAAAATTCGATAAAATTGCCAAAATAAAAATTTCAAACTGGCTCGCATTTTACGGGTTGTTACAGACGTCTAATGCTTCATGATCATATGCGAAGTGTGTGCGTGTACATGTACTTATCTAATGCAAAATCAGGCGGTCTACTTATTCAGTTGACCTCCTTAATGCGAATTATGTAAGTGCCATGAATCCATTATGTATGCAAATTCTCCTATTCATGATTCTACATGAGTGCACAATCATTCATACAAATGCAACATCCATATGACAACACATTAAAGTTCAACCATATACGAATGCAAACATATATGCATATGCAATATGAAGTGACTGAGCCGATCTAAAACCTAGATTGTGTGTGTATATGCAACCACGAGCAACCACTAGCAATCACTTGCAACCACTTGCAACCATCATCCATAACATGTTTCAATCACATGTTTTCATCCAAAGGGTTTCTACCTAAAAGATAAGGTCGAGGAAATATACCTAAAAAGATAGATAAAAGCGCAACTTAAGCAAAAAGAAAAGATCAAAGATGTACCCTCGAAAAGAAAAGGGTAGGCTGCGCGTATTCTAGCTTCAGTTTCCCAAGTTGCATCCTCTTCGGCGTTGCTCCACTGAACTTTGACGAGTTTGATTTCGCGGTTGCGTAGCTTCTTCACTTCCGTTCCTAATATGCGGGTTGGAACTTTCCTCACGGTTGCTTCGCGTTCCACTTCAGCTTCTTCTAGGATATTTGGCTCTACCACTTCAGCAGATTCATGTAGACATTTTCGGAGATGTGAAACGTGAAAGACGTTGTGAACTCCGGCCAATTTTTCGGGTAGCTCTAATCTATAGGCCATTTTCCCAATTTTCTCGATGACAGGGAATGGCCCTACGAACCTTGGTGCTAGCTTTCCTGTGGTTCCAAAACGAACAACGTTTTTTAGCGGAGATACCTTAAGAAAAACTCTGTCCCCAACCTCAAATTCAAGGTCGGTCCTCCTCTTGTCGACGTAGGACTTTTGTCTGTCTTGGGCCGTCTTCATCCTTCTTCGTATTAAGTCTACTTTCTCTGAAGTCTCTTGGATCATATCTGGTCCAAGTATGAGCTTATCAGTAGACTCCCACCAACAAGTGGGTGATCGACACGGTCTTCCATATAAAGCTTCGAAGGGCGCCATTCCGATGGTTGCTTGATAGCTGTTATTGTAGGCAAATTCCACCAAAGGAAGATGGTCTTCCCATGTCCCTCCGAAGTCAAGGACGCACAGTCTTAAAAGGTCCTCCAAAACTCTATCCACTCTTTCTGTTTGTCCGTCGGTTTGGGCATGATAGGTTGTGCTCAAGCATAACTGCGTGCCTACCGCTTCTTGCAGACTCCGCCAAAACTCACTTGTGAAGATAGGGTCTCGGTCACTAACAATGCTGGAGGGTATTCCATGGAGTCGAACAATTTCCTTGAGGTAAAGAGATGCTAGGGATGAGGCAGTTCTTTTACTTTTGACAGGTAAAAAGTGGGCGCTTTTAGTAAGCCAATCCACTATTACCCAAATGCTAGTGTTGCCTCTCCTAGACCTAGGCAGCCCATCAATGAAGTCCATTGAGATGCTATCCCACTTCCACTGCGGGACCTCTAGAGGATGGAGCAGACCGCCAGGCTTTTTCTGTTCCGCCTTAACTTGTTGGCACACCATACACTTAGAAACGAAATCTGCCACGTCCTTCTTCATGCCATTCCAAAAGTAAGTCCTCTTTATGTCCTTGTACATTTTATCTCCGCCCGGATGTATCGTCATCTTGGAGTGATGCGCTTCCTCGAGAACCTTCTTTACTAAATCCCTTGTCTGTGGGACGCATAGTCTTCCGTCTCGCCTTAGCCAACCCTTATCATCGATGGAGTATCTGTTGAGGTGACTTGAAGTCTCACCCCTAATTAGCCTATCAATCGTCTCCACAAGCTGAGGGTCTTCGCGTTGTGCTGTCCCTATTGAGTCCACTAAAGTCGGGCGTACTTCGAGAGATGCTAGCAAGCCCGGTACAAAATCGTAGGAGGGCCTAAAGTCAAAACTGGCTATAAACTCTAGGCTCTGTCTTTCAACAAACAGCGGGCTTAGGGTCAGTTTCTTTTGGCTCAACGCGTCTGCCACTACGTTGCCTTTGCCCGGAGTGTAGGAGATCTCGAAATCGTACGAGGCAAGAAACTCCATCCATCTTTGTTGCCTCAAGTTAAGGTCCTTCTGCGAGAAAAGGTATTTCAACGATTTCTGGTCAGTGTAAAGTTCAAACTTCTCACCTAGGAGATAGTGTCGCCAAGACTTGAGTGCAAAGACGATGGCGGCTAACTCAAGATCGTGGGTCGGGTAGTTCTTTTCGTGCACTTTCAATTGTCTCCGACCATAAGCTACTACCCTTCCTTCTTGCATTAAGACAGCGCCTAGCCCTGTCCCACATGCATCTGTATAAACTGTGAACATCTTGCTTCCATCTGGTAACGTTAAAACTGGGGCTGTTGTAAGAGCCCTTTTCAGTCGCTGGAAAGCAAACTCGCAATCCAAGTCCCAATTGAACACTAGATTCTTCTTGGTCAACTTTGTGAGCGGAGCTGAGATTTTCGCAAAATCCCTTATAAATTTTCGATAGAAACCTGCTAGTCCTAGAAAACTTCGGACCTCAGTTGCATTCCTTGGTGTCTTCCAATCCTGTACCGCTACTACCTTAGCAGGGTCCACAGCTAACCCTACTTTGGATACTATGTGCCCAAGGAACCTCACTTCTTCTCTCCAAAAGTGGCATTTGGAGAATTTGGCTTTTAGCTGATGGACTCGCAGAGTTTCCATGATTTCCCTTAAGTGCTGAGCATGTTCCTCTTCACTCTTTGAGAAGATAAGGATATCGTCTACGAAGACCACTACGAACTTATTGAGGAAATCTCTGAATACCCTACTCATTAGGTCCACGAAGTAAGCAGGTGCGTTTGTCAAGCCAAAAGGCATGACAAGCCATTCAAAGAAGCCATCTGGTGTTCTGATTGCCGTTTTATCGATGCTATCTTCAGCCACCCTTAGCTGATGAAAACCGGTCGCTAAATCGAGTTGGGAGAAAACAGACGCTCCTACAAGTTGATCAAACAGATCGTCGATTCTGGGGAGAGGGTGTCTATTCTTTTTCGTTAGCTTGTTGAGCTCCCTATAGTCAACACATAGACGGAGTGAACCATCCGCCTTTGTAGCGACCACCACTAGAGCGCCCCATTCTGAAATGCTCCTTCTAATGAACCCCTTCTCTAGAAGCTCTTTAATCTGTTTACTGAGCTCTTTTCTTTCCCGTGGAGCCATGTATCTAACGGGCAACGCAACGGGCTTTGCATTATCTACAAGATATATGCGGAAGTCTATCTCCCGCTTCGGAGGCAAGCCCTTCACCTCTTCGAAGACATCCGCATATTCCCGGACCACTCTCACCGATTGCAAATTGTCGACAGAGGCATCTAGCGATTCAAGATAACTAAGCATAACCGCATACGAGGGATTACAAGTAATTTCCAAAGTGTTACCGAGCTGGGTTAGGAGCCTAACAACCCTTTTCTCACAATCAAGGATGGCCCCATTACTGGATAGCCAATCCATGCCCAAAATCAAACCATATCCCGAAAAGCCCAAAACAAAGGCACTACATTTAAATTCTACGCTTAGAATAGAAATTTTCAATCCCATACAGATCATAGACAAATGAGATGGGCCCCCAATTGGGTTTGAAACAATTAAGGGGTCCTCTACCATACTAGTTTTTAGGTGCAGAGATTCTACTAAAGCAGAAGAGATAAAGGAGTGTGATGCGCCGGAATCAAATAAAGTGTGAACAGGGTGATCATAAAGATAAACTACACTTTCTACAGAAGTATTTATACCTCGCTGTTGCAGAGGTGGCGCTTCTAGCACATGAACCTGTGCCCCTGAGGTGGATCCAGCCCTCTGCCCCTGTCCTCGTTTCTTTGGGCAGTCCTTTGCCATGTGGCCTATCTCACCGCAAGAAAAGCACCCTCCATTCATCTTGGCCTTCTTTTTTCGGCAATCTTTCACTAAGTGCCCCACTTTGCCACAGAAATTACACTTCCTCTTCTCTTTGTTGTCTTTCCCGCCCTTCTTAAAGTCTGTCTTCTTAGGCTGTAAACCCTCTTTCTTCCCTTGAGAGCTTTCTGTCTTGGTCTCCTTCTTGCCCTTATCCTCTTCGTTCAGCAATGCCATCTGTACCAACCTTTCATATGTAGCTCCCATGGGTATATGGGTCATGGCCAAACTATGTAATGGCTCATTCAACCCTTTGACAAAACGGAGAGCCTTCTTGTGCGGGGTGTTGACTAGGTCCAGTCCGAACCTAGCCAGCTCATCGAACTGATTAACATACTCTTTGACTGTCTTATTCCCTTGCTTAAGAAATAAGAATTTTTCCAACTGCAAACTCCTTTCCGCGTCTGAGAGAAATTTAGCCTCAAACCTTGCCCTAAAGTCCTCCCATGTTTCCACTGGTCTTTCTGCATTAGTGACTTCCCACCAGTAGGAAGCCTCACCTTTTAGTAGCCATACTGCCAGTTGTACTTTCTGCCTATCTTCTACCTCAAAGATGACGAATAAGTCCTCGGTCTCTTTCATCCAATTTCTGGCTGCCACGAAGGACTCAGTTCCATGAAAATCCTTTCCTCCCATAGCTTTAAAATCTTTACATATCTTAGAAAAAGTGTTTCCCCGTGGAGGAGGTGGAGGAAGAGGTGCTGCTGCAGCTGGATGATTTCCTGCAGCTGGGGGAGGAGGAACGGTAGGACCTGGCTGAGTGGCCCTTGCTTCTAAGAACCGTCTAAACCAACCAGGTATTGGTACACCCTCTGGCAAGTTAAGTTCTTCGGACATGCTGAAACAAAAAGGATAGATTCAAAACGAAGGATAAGAGATAATTCCTATGGCTTTGGGGGACTTTGCCTTTTTCAAATAAAATAATATTTTATCTTTTAAAAATACTTCTTTAAATTTTCTTTTGAAAATAAATTTTTAAAACTTTTTATCTTATCTGATAAACCTATGCTCTGATACCAAGTGAAACACCCCACCTCCGTTAGGGTCACTCTCAAAGGGAATGCCCTAATTTTGGTGGAGGTTTATAAGTATAAGTCACAGATATACAAGACAGATATTAGAACACATATTTTTGAACAGCGGAAAAACAATAACATCTTTTATTTCATCAAAATACGTGTTCACAAAAAC
Source organism: Allium sativum (assembly GCA_030737875.1). Classification (NCBI taxonomy): domain Eukaryota; kingdom Viridiplantae; phylum Streptophyta; class Magnoliopsida; order Asparagales; family Amaryllidaceae; genus Allium; species Allium sativum. Next base: position 758,080,062 of record CM060922.1, on the reverse strand, counting down.
ATGCCATACTTGTCTTACAATTCTTCCAAAAACATAACATCTTCATAACTGTCTTGATTACATTATTAAAGGAGCATAAAGAAAACAGAAATAAGCTGCAAAAGTCCCATCATTGCTGCCCAAAGCCATAGTCCAAAACGGAAAAAGGTCCAAGCAATACATTCTTTCTCTTCAAGCTGGATGTGAAAGCTGGTCAAGCTGCGGTATTCCCTCCCTGTGGACCTGGGGGGGAACGGAAGAAAAGAAGACGAAAGAAAAGTAGAGTCAGACATAAAGCCTGAGTAAGTCTAGGACTATTCAGTCTATGAATAAAGAACTGGGTATGATAAGCATAAACTGGAAATGGGAATGCACCATAAACTAAGTTAAGCTGTCTAGGGTCGAATATACTATCGTACCCCATATTAATCTCTGTACCCACATAAACTAGTTCCCAACAGGCACCCCATAATCAGGGTGAAGTGATCCATTTCTGATGATCGGCTCCTACTCGCATAGTTACATGTGTCTTACGGCCCCCGTTGTTGTAGTTACCTATGCTGGTCCCACCATGGGGTGTATCAAGTCCCATGGTGGCGGCCCGACACAATTCTAGAATGCACAGGTATGCTACTGGTGCCCAGTGCCTTATTTTTCTGCGCCGGAGTGTGTGCACGCCCGCACCCCGTTAGAACCTACACTGTTGCACCACCGCCGTCGATTTGACCTCTTACAGTCAGCCCAGTAATCGTGCCCCACCCTGTCTAGTTCAGGGTATCCTGATACACCTTGTAGGGTTACTGCTGAAAAGGGTCCCCCGCTACTAGGTTTTCTATTTCTAGCCAACATGCTAAGTTGGTTAAGTGTTTTATAAACCTAACCCCCAATCAGTCTGTATAGTTTAGCATGTTCCATTTTGATTAAGTATTAATATAATTTACTTAATCCTATCAATCCTGACTCATCCTTAATTGTCTTATTAAAGCCTCGACCTCTCACATTAGACAGGTATTGTTGTGGCTGCCTGTTGCCGGTTGGGTCCGGGCAGTCTTACGCCACAACTCAGTCTAACCTCGGGTCCTTATTGGGCTTCGTGTTTAACCACCCACATTGGATAGGTATTGTTGTGACTACTGGACAGCCGGGCGGTTCCAGGCAGGTTTACATCACAACTCAATCCAACCTCGGGTTAAACACATCGTATTTTCTACATTTACATATTTTGTCTCTTTTCTTTTTATATGTAAATATTTGCGGCCCATTATTCAAATTCATCTTTATTGATTAAAATTTATTTATGCCACTTAATTGTTTTTCAAGGTTGTTGGCATGCGTCAAACATGCCAACACATATGTTCTATATTTTAACCCAAACGTCATTACCCCCGTTTTACACGTTCGCTACAATGTAAGGTGTGTTGGGTTTAATATTTAAACCCAATTTAGCCATATGAAAAGGGGAGGCTTATAACATGGTGTTTATAAGGTAACATGAAAGAGGGGAGTGTGAACGCATGAACTTGCAACGAACGATTCAATTAACATAAAGTAGGCACATGTGAACTTGCAATTGTAACATCATATAATTATGGTATAAACAATACTTAAACATGAATCATTCTATTCATATAATCATGGCATAAACAATACTTAAACATGATTCATTCTATTCATATGATTATGGCATAAACAATACTTAAACATGAATCGTTCTATTCACATAATCATGGCATAAATAATACTTAAACATGAATCATTCTATTCATGTAATCATGGCATAAATAATACTTAAACATGAATCATTGTAAACTTGCAATTGGGATGTAAATCTAAGTTAATTGTGTCACATATATCACCATATGGTTTTGATAACAACTTAGGCCTAAAACATGTTTCAACTAGGCATAATACCAAACATAGTTTAGTCATGTTCATAAAGGTGCTTACTTTTGTTTCTAACACAAAAGTATGATTTGCCAATTTCAACATAGATTCATATAAATCATAGTACTTAGCCTAGTCCAATTACACACTAAAAGTGATCATAAAAGTATGTACATCTTATTAGCATAATAACGAATCATATACTTGCATGAATTCCAATTAAAATTCCACAACATATGGTTGTCAACATAAATCATATACTTGTATGAATCCAATCGTATACCATAGCATTTCCAAATCGTTTAGAATCAAAATAACATACAAGTATAGATTATTATCGCCACAATTCCATTTCGTTGTTAACTTCCAACGCAAATCACATACTTGCAAATATCCAATCGTATACCATAACATTCCCAAATCGTTAGAATCCAAATAACATACAAATATAGATTATTATCGCCACAATTCCATTTCGCATTTTACACAAATCAAACGCAATTAATTATTCACATCGGAATAGCACTCTACTTACAACGTATGACGAATCTTCAATTCAGGAATCTGAATTCTGAATTCTGAATTTGGAGATGCTATCCTTTGTTGTAGGCGTAGCTTTGATTCAATTAACGTTGCTTTAAGCTTTTGATTTATCTCCTAATTGTCTCCCAATTTCTGACGGCTATCCTTAGTCTCTCCTCAGCAGCATGACGGTCTCATCTCCATTTTTGTTTGTGTGAATTAGGGTTAGTCTTAGGTCCTTTTTATAGAGTTTGTGAGTTGATTTAGACCGTCGATGAAGCTTGGTTTAATAATAGCCGTTCGTTCAAAGGAGGGACCAACCAGGAGCTGACACCTAGCCCTAGTGACAAGGCAAGACTTAGAAAATCGACCAAACACAGACTAGGCCAGCCAGGGTGGGCTGGGTTCGACCTGGCTCAGGGGCCAGGTCGACACCCCAGTCGACACCGTGTCGACTTGGCAGTCGACACGGGTTACCCAGGTCGACTGCCCAGTCGACCTGGCTAGCCCCAGGTCGACTGCCAAGTCGACCTGGGTGCCTTAGGCGGGAATTTTCCCGCCCTGGCCAATTGGGCCCGATTTTGAATTTTAAACTTGTTTTTCTGAGCTGTTTTCGTCTGTTTGAATTTTAACCTGAATTCTAAAACTTCCGGAGGCCATATCTTCTTCATACGGACTCCGTTTTTCGAAAACTCGGACTCTATTTCGCGTATTTTTCTGAGACGAACACAATGGCGTATCCCGTTTCCCTTAATTCGTTGATTTGAAATTAATTATACTTTAATTTGTGAATTTCACTGTTATAGAATACACGGGGTGTTACAACTTCAACTCCTTTAAGGTAGCTACTCCAATCACGAGCATCAGTAGCGCCCATCCATCCAATGTGAAGATCGTCGGTCTTGAACCGTCTTCATCTCTTCGACTTCTATCCGTCGATCGATTATTTGAAATGAGAATTAACTCGGCCTTTTCAAATGATTCATGTATATTTAAATTTCCAAATAAATTCTTCACATGGTTCAATCATTCGACATTCACATTTCAGTTCTTTAGTATAGTTTTCATGTCAAACACATTCAACCATCAAATATCAAGAAAACTAAGCAAAATCGGTTTATTTCCACTCTATATCGTCTATAATATTTTATAACGATATATCTCCATTTTTATTTATTTAAAAATGGCCTTATTTAATTAAACGACGTTTCAGATCGTGCCGAGGCACTGACGCTGTTTTTCCCAAAATTTGTTTTACACATATCTGAAAATCTAACCATTGGATTTCAACAAAGTTTATATCATTGGGAAGATATTCCCAAAGCGAACCCAACGGTTCCAGTTTCGTGAAAATCCAATAGTCGGATCTTTCGGTATAATCATTTGAAGTTACGATTTCAAAACGTGAACTGCACGGCCTCGATTCGTTTTAATTTAATTTATATATATATATAATTCATTCGACGATTTCAATATCGTTTTCACTTCAAATATTTCACTAACACCTTTATATTTCGAAAAATTTCGCCATAACCTCCTTTGTACGGGAAGGGGTTTGGAAATTTATTGGGCCGTATTAGGTACCCAATAAATCCTAATAAGCATACACATATTTATAGTGATATATTCCGGTGTCCACAGGGGAGTGTGTATAGATCATAACTCCAGAGAATAAATTCTCGTCACCCTATAAATGGTTTTTGTGCCTTAATGACTAGAGATACGTGTTTATTGTCATCTCCAGACCCGTGTGGGGTTTTTATTAATCTTGCAATTTAGCGTTACAATTTATATAGTCCAGATCAGTCATCAGTTCAACCTGTAATATATAGTCATCGCCATATAAGCCTCTCGCTCGTATGGTAAATCTTCAAGCTCGTCACACAAGCTCCAAATGTTTATGTGGCATATGATGAAGTATGCCTATCGTCAAGAAGTATGCCATGTAGTGTAGTTCAAAATTAATTGTTACTATCCTATGGCGATGTTTATTATTACACATAGAACAACTAGCACTCCGCATCCAATGGCATTCACAGGAGTTGATATAATAATAAAATTTGCACATCCAACTCATTAAGGTTTACCTATTTGTCGGACACGCAAATAAATTCTTTACTCAACAGCTAATCAATTTCCTGTTCAACACATGTATATATATATATATATGCAAAACTAAGCTAAAAATTATATTTCTAGCAAACAAAGGTTTATCTCCACTTATGGTTATTTTTAACGCTTCACGTTTCACTTAAAAATGATATTTTTGTTGAACTAAAATATATTTCAACACATGATTATTTTATTTAGTTCCTATACATGTTAAAAATAATATTCATAGCAAACAAATATTTATTTCAACATTGTATATTTTTAGCAATCCACACACATGATAAAAATGATATTTTTATCATCTAAAATATTTATTCAATACATGAACTTCTCAACACATGAGCTTCTCAACACATGAGCATTTCCACACATGGATATATTTCATATGGTTTGTACATATAAGAAAGATGTTATTTTTATTGTTGAAACAATTTATTTATTCTACAAATATTTTACATACTTCATATATATAAAAATGTGATTTTTATTGTTAAAACTATTTATTTATTCAAACATGAATTATTTTTCAACCCATGAACTTCTCAACACATGAGCCTTTCCACACATGGATATGGTTTCAACACATGACTTTTGTTTTCAACACATGAAAATAATTTCAACATATGAAAATAATTATAACACATGAATATTATTCAAAATTTCGGCAGCATAATGGCAGGATAGTTAAAACCGGCACCGTCCCGAGTATGGCTCCTCGCTCTACCTTAAAACCTCGCGGTTTTTGACAATGGGGATTTCATACATCTAATTCGCACGCAGGCGAGTATGATTTTTCTTTTCCACATTTTATTTCAATCACAAATGGGTATTTTTCAACCACAACCAAACAATATCAACCACAAACAATTCTATCAACCATTCGTATTATTCACCAAATTTTTCACACCAATTAACAAACAATAAATATCGTCCATGGTTTGTGGACGAGGGGAGTATATATATATATATATATATATATATTATTTCCATTCCTACACACATATCATTTATACAATGCATGTATAATTCATACTTCGCTCATATAATTTACACAACGCATGTACATGAGGTATACGACACGTGTATAATTTTTATTTCGCTTGTATAATTTATACATCACATTTCAATTCACATTTCAGTTTAGAAATCTCACCTTGGTTTTCGAGATGCTAAAAATCGTAGCTTGCTCAGAAAAATCCGCGGTCTCTTCTAGATTGTAGAGAGCGTTCTTGCGGTCACGATGTTTCCTGTTTCATCGAATTTTGTTAACACACGATAAAGATATGATTTTTCAAAGTTTGCAACACTTAAAAGTGTTATTTTCAATTCAAATATAATAAAGCCAATACCTTTCAACGTTTGTTCAAAACTAGGTTTTGATTTATCGAACAAATGGTTGCACGATATTGGAGTCAGCTTGTACCACGTCGAAGAGGGTCGAGGGGGCTTCAGGCGCGTGGCGGTGGCGTTCAACTCGGTGGGGCCCAGCGTTCGTGGCGGCGGCGAAAAGTTCGGGGCTTTGGAGGGGGAAATCTCGAGGTAGGAGCAACGATAGGGGGAGTTCTTTATATGGATTTGAAGAGGGGGAGGAGAACTACAAAAAGTTCAACTGGGGGTGGGCTGATTCGGGCTGTGGCGATCGGAAATCGCCTGGGAAACGGGGTTAGGGCTTCCGCCGTCGAGATCGGGTTACGGGGGGGGGGGGGGGTTCTGATTTTTTTTTTATTTTAATTTATGAAAGGAGAAATCCTATTGGTCGATGTTTTTATTAAAGGGTGCGTTTTTTAGAGGTCCCTATTAAGTTTCAAAATATAAAAAATACCCGGTCATAAACTTATTGTAAATTAGGTCCCTATTTTTTGAAAAGTCATAAAAAAATATAAAAAAATCACGTAAATTCGTATTTAAATAAAACATGTAAACACTAAAAAATTCAGAACAAAAAACCATCAACGAAGGCGTCAAAAATCAAAAAAACAAAAAAAAAACGAAATTTCCAGTTAAATGCATAATAGTATGCACATATATCACTTTCCTGCATACATCCGTGCATATTTTTCACTACATACATCTTCGTTGATTTTTATTCATGCAAATAAATGCATACATATGCGCAAAAATTTCAAATACTTGCATACATTTGTGCAGGTTTATTTTCAGATTTTAATCTGAAAACAGCTTACAGAAAAGTTGCATACATATATGCAATTATCAGTAATAATTGCATAAATGTATGCAACTATTTTTTTTCGATTTCCGTAGATTCCTGACATTATTTCCATATTTTAGAATTTTTTTTTTATGAACGTACGCACATTTTTTTAAAAAAAATACAAAAAGGCGGAAAAAATAAAATAGGGGGCGGGTTTAAAAATTTTCAGAACTTTGTTTTTTTTATAAATTAGGTCCCTACTTTTTATCCTATAAAAATGTTGCACACATGTGTGCATTTTTTTGAGAAATTTGCACATTTGGATGCAAATAAAAATGAACTGAAAAATTATGTTAAATCTATCCGCTGGAAGAACTGCAATAATTGCATATATGCATGCAATAAAATCAAAAAGGTGCATAATATTATGCATTTAACTGCAGTTTTTTCTGTTTTTTTGCTGTTTTCTTCTTTCTGACATTATTTTTGTTGTTTTTTGAACTGAATTTTTTTTATAATGCGTAATATTTTTTTACTAATTTACGAATTTTATTTATTTATTTTTTATTTATTATTTTATAAGTTTTGAAAACAGGGACCTAATTTACAATAAGTTTATGACCGGATGTGAGCCTAATTAAGTTTCAAAATAGGGACGTGAGCCTAATATTCACTTTATTAAATTTTAAAATTGTGTTTCTCCACACGTACACCAATTCAAACCCAATGACTGTCGCCCCTAGCTAAATACCCCCATCTCGGACATAATGGGATTTGTTTTGTAGGCCAATTCGACTGTTACAGTCAGTTATTCTTCAAATTAAAATATAAAACATTCAAATTCTTTTTGAACGTACATTTCAATTTGCCAGGGTCACAAACTGATTCGAAAAATTCCAGAAAAATAAATCTAGCTATGTTTTGACGCTATGGTCCCAACAAAACTAGTTTCGTCGAATTCTGAGACCGTTTGAAAAATGGCCATTTTCTGGTCGATCCAATTTAACAGAAATTAACCAAACATGTTTTCTTTTGCCACGCTCACATACTAGCTCCAAAGATTACGAAATTTGAAACCTAGCAATAATTTGACATCCCGGATCCAACAAAAGTGGTTTCGTCGAATTCCGAGGTCGTTTGCAAAATGTCTATTTTCAAGGGCTATATTTTCTCTATAACGACCTTTCTGAAAATTCATTTGGCCATAACTTTTGATTCCCGCTATGAAACTTCGATTTTTCAGATTCGTTAGAAAGATATTCATAAACAGATTTAAATATTTTTGGTTTCACTACAATCCGTTATATTTTGCACCTGGTACAGTCAGTCAAAGTTTGAATTGAAATTTTCAAACTGCCACACTATTTCTAATTCATTATTTTATTGAAATATTCTATTTCAATTGTTTAAATTCCTTTAAAATACCCAATTTAAATTTTTTAAATTGGCTCGTATTTTCCGGGTTGTTACAATCTCCCCCACTTAAAACTTTTCGTCCCCGAAAAGGAAACAACAGTATAGTAGGAAACAAAAATGTAAATGCAAAGTATTGTGAAGGTACCTTGCACTGGAGTTAGTCAGAGAGGTCCATTCTGCATTTGGGGTAAGCTTGCTTAACGTTTTCCTCAGTCTCCCAAATATAGCCTCTAGGATCACTACTCCGCTGTACTTTAACTAAATGGACCTTCTTGCACCTTAGCTCTTTAGTTTCTTTACCAGCAATTTTTAATGGCTCTCTTCTAACTGCTAATTCTGGAGTAATTTCCAAGTCCTGTTGCGCTGCTTCTTCTACAACAAGATCCGGATCATGCACATGTCTCCTAAGTTGAGATACGTGAAATACATTATGCACTCCAGGCAACCAATCAGGTAATTGAACCCTATAAGCAAGAGTTCCAATTCGTTCAAGTATAGGAAAGGGACCAATAAATATGGGTGCTAACTTCCCAGTTTTACTGAATCGGATCACTCCTCTCATCGGAGAAACTTTCAAATAAACATAATCACCAACAGCGAATGCCAAATCTCTTCTTCTAGAATCCGCATAACTTTTCTGTCGGCATTGTGCAGTTTTTAATCGCTTCTTGATGAAATCGACTTTATCAGATGCTTCTCTAATCGTATCGGGTCCCAACACAAGTCTGTTTCCAGGTTCTACGCAACATGCGGGAGATCTGCACAGTCTACCGTATAATGCTTCAAATGGCGACATTTTTAAACTTGTTGATAGCTATTGTTATAGGAGAATTCTGCCAAATGCAAGTGATCTTCCCATGATCCACCAAAATCAATAATACAAGCCCGCAGTAAATCTTCTAAAATTCTGTTCACTCACTCAGTTTGGCCATCTGTCTAAGGGTGATAAGCGGTGCTCATATTCAGTTTTGTTCCCAATTATGTCTGGAATGCCTCCCAGAATTTGCTAGCAAATATTGGGTCTCTATCACTGACTATGCTGATGGGAACTCCATGCAGCTTAACAATTTCTTTGAAATATATCTGTGCTGGACTTTGAGCGGTTCTATTGGATCTGACAGGCATGAAATGGGCGGTCTTTGTGAAGCGATCTACGATCACCCAAATACTATCATTACCCTTCTTGGTTCGGGGCAAACCATCTATGAAATCCATGGAAATCTGTTCCCACTTCCAACCTGGGACTTCCAACAGTTGCAACAATCCGGCCAGCTTTTGTTGGTCGCTCTTGACTAATTGAGAAGTAGGGCACCTGCTAACATATAAAGAAATGTCCCTCTTCATTGCCCTCCACCAGAAGTTGCGCTTGATATCGTTGTACATTTTGCTTACACTAGGATAGATACTAAGTTTGGACTTATGGCATTCATCCATGACTTCTCTTCGAAGCTCTGGAATAATCGGGATGCAAATCCTATCATTTAATCTGAGAACTCCCTTATCGTCAATATGGAAACTTGTGGTTTCACCTTCTTTGATCCTCTGACTGATTCTCTGAATAAATTCATCATCTTTCTGAAGGACTGAAATCTTATCAATCAATGAAGATGTAACAGTTATGCTGGCGATGATTTCATTCTTTCTACTGAGCGCATCAGCCACTACGTTGGCTTTCCCCAGAGTATACAGAATATCCAGATCATACGCTACAAGGAATTCTAGCCAACGCTGCTGTCTCAAGTTCAGATTTTTCTGGGTGAACAAATACTTTAATGATTGATGGTCTGTAAATAGTTCGAATTTCTCACCCAATAGGTAATGCCTCCAAATTTTTAAAGCAAAAACGATGGCTAGCAACTCAAGATCATGAGTTACATAATTCTTCTCAGCGGTTTCAGTTGGCGTCTTGCATAAGTGACTACTTGGCCTCTTTGCATTAACACTGCACCCAGACCTCTAATAGAAGCATTAGTCCAAACCATCAAATCCTGATTGTCATCTATAATGGTTAATATTGGAGCGGTTGTCAATTTCGATTTCAATTCTTGGAAAGCTTCCTCACAGTCGGAAGTCCACTTAAATTTCTCGTGCTTCTTCGTAAGCTTTGTTAATGGACCAGATATCTTCGAGAAATCCTTAACGAATTTTCGATAATAACTAGCCAACCCCATGAAACTTCTGACCTCTGTAGGTGTAGTAGGCTGTTTCCGGTCTTGAATTGACTTCTGACCTCTGTAGGTGTAGTAGGCTGTTTCCAATCTTGAATTGCTGTAATTTTGCTCGGATCTACAGAAATTCCTTCCTTTGACACGACATGGCCAAGGAACTTCACCTCTTCTTGCCAGAAGACACACTTAGAGAATTTGGCTTTGAAGATGTTCTTTTTTAGAATCTCCAATACTTGTTCTAAATGTTTTTCATGCTCAGGTTTTGATTTGGAGTAGATTAAGATATCATTGATGAATACGAGGACAAATTTATTCAGAACTCCCCTGAACACTCTATTCATTAGATCGACGAAGTATGCTGGATCATTGCATTAGCCGAACGGCATCACTAACCATTCATAAAATATGTCTGGACCTCTGAAAGCTGTCAAAGGAACACACTCTTCGGCAATTCTCAGTTGATGGAAACCTGTAGCTAGGTCCATTCTGGGAAATACTCTCGCCCCATTTAATTGGTCTAACAGATCATCGATGCGGGGTAACAGGTATTTGTTTTTGAGCGTCTGTTTATTGAGGTCTCGGTAATCAACACACAATCGGAGAGTACCGTCTGACTTTGGGACAAACACTATAGCTGCACCCCAACTAGAAAAGCTAGGTCTGATCAGACCCTTCCATAGCAGTTGATGAGTTTGATCGCCTAATTCTTCTTTATCCTTTGGAGTCATTTTGCGAATCGGATGTACTACTGGTCTGGCATTGGGAATTAGATTGATTCTGAAATCTATTTCTCTTTGCGGAGGTAAGTTTTCAACTTCTTCAAACACATCCGCATAGTTTCTAACAACAGGAATCTTTTCTAAGGAAGTGGGGATAACTTCTAGCGCAGACCAAAATTCCTTTCTATCTGGATTTGAACCATGGCATGGTACAATAATATATCCAAGCTTCATTCTAGTTTTTACTATCCTTTCCGCACATTTTACTTCAGCTTCGTATTTCGTTAACCAATCTAGCCCGAGAATGATATCAAACTCAGGAAAATCCATAACGACTAGATCAAAAGGAAACTTGTAGAAAGAATAAGAGACTAACACTTTACAATATGAACTGAGAAGAATAGAACCCCCTATTGGATTATGAACTTTAACCGATTCTTTAAGCTTTCTTTGTGCTAACTTTAATTTGTGAACTGTGTTACTTGCAATAAAACTACATGATGCACCCGTGTCAAATAATACAGAAACAGGAATATTTTTAATTGTAAGGGTACCTCCCAAAACATCAGGTTTACCTGCTCCATGGAAGCAACCGGCGGGTTCGTCCCGTCATATACGTGAGCAACCTCGGCCTTCTTAAGCAAGGGACAATCTCTAACAAGATGTCATGTCCTGCAGCAGTTAAAGCATGAACGAGGGTTCTGAGAGCCCTGGCTTGAACCTTGCGAATCGGCCTTCTGCCGTTTCGGGGCTATGCAAACATTTGAGTAGTACCCCACCTTGCCACAATTGTAGCAGCTTCCCTTTGGCGGCCTGCTAGTCTGCTAATTCGTGGACGCCGCGTTGCTTGATTCTGGCTGGTTTGTATAGGGCTTGCGTTTATTGCCCACCTGGCTTTTAGCATGGTCCAGATCGAGGTTCCTTTGATCCAGGTCCTCATAATTGCACGCCATCTCCACAAATTCATTAAACGCCAGCTTGATGTGGGTCATTGCCCTGTCTTGGTACTTACGCTTTAGCCCGAGGATAAACCTCTTGTTCTTGGACTTAGCGGTGGCGATGAGCTCGGAAGCATAGTCGGATAACTGTGTAAACTTGCTCCGATAGTCTTGCATAGAGAGATCTCCTTCCTGGAGATTTGCAAATTCGTCGTGCATGCGCTCTAGGGCTTGCTCTGGGACGTACTTTTCTTTGAATAAATCCTTGAATTCATCCCATGTCCTACCAGCATTTATGTTCCCTGCGGTGAGAGCTTCCCACCATAGTTCAGCTTCCTCTTGCAGAAGCCAGGCACCCATGAAAGCTTTGTCTTGATCACCTAGCCTCAGGCCTCTTAATATCTTCTCGCATGTTTTCAGCCATGCCAAGGCCTCAATCATAGTACCCGTTCCAGAGAAGGTTTTGCCTCCTAGATTCTTGTACCTTTAGCCACGCGGTCGAGCTCGAATGGTTGAGCGGCCGGGGATTGTACTAAGGGTCCATCTTTAGCTGGGACTTCTCCTCGTCCTCTACCACGGCCAGCTCGGCCTCCTCTACCTGCAGCTGCTCGGGTAGCCATTGTTCAAGTTCTGTATAAGCAAGAAAAGAGTCGGCCTACAGAAATGATAATTTTATTGTATGATAAAGCAGAAGAACTTAAGGAAAGACTACAATGTACTGATCCAATTATTTTTGCTATTCTGCTTAGCTCATTTTAGGACATTACTAGTCCTATCTCTAATGAGCTACTCGCTTTAGAATACTACTGATTCTATTCTGACGAAGTGTTTAATGTGTTAAATTCCAGAACTAAGGTTAACCAAAGCTCTGATACCACCTGTGACGATCTCAAAACCCCGTGCTACGGTGTTAAGGATAATCATTGGAATATAACACATTAATCATCATAAGCGGAGTACAGATAATAACAAAAGCAGGAAATAGAATAATTTACACAAATATGACAGCGGAATCATATAAATATCACCACATCAGAGAGCACAGTGCAGGATACAACTTGGTGCATAATAATACATAATCAGTCTACATCGCCTGAGGCGGAATCATATACATAATAAGTACATAAATGAAACATCAGTCTACATTGCCTGTGGCGGAATTATAATACATATATAGTAATGGCAGAAAAATCGTAGTCGTCAACATGTAGTCAAGCCTCGCCATGAGCCAAAAGTGCACCTCTACTGCGGTGCCAAGCCAAAATATGTCAGCTACCTGTAACTAGGTTGCCCGTGTGAAAATAAGCGCACCCGAGTTTGCAAGGTGAAACAAACTACAAGTCAGTCATGGGACTGGTATGAGAAATCTACTTAACTAATTAAATCACAATTATAAGGCAAATCAAAGGACCATGCCACTTTCGCGGAACGGGCTTACTCCAATGAGTGCTAGTGCAAGAAATAAAGTACATTATTAAATCATCGCAATGCTTTTTATAAAAATGAAGCCATTATAAGACTCAAGCCCCATCACACAATGCAACGCAAGCTGGAGTATAGAGTTTTTACTTTATAATGGCCAAGAGATGCTTCATACGTATAAACAAAAGTGTTTGATATTATTACTAGTGCATATATGTTTCAAAAGCAAATTCAATCATAAATATCAATCCTAGGCGGCATATCTACCATCTACTATGTCGCCATACTAGTAATACAATCAAATCCACAATTTCGTATTGGAAATTGGATTCCATCATGAGTCGAGGCAAGGGGCAAGCTCCTCTCCGTTTGAGACACTCTAGCAAATGCATCAGGACCGCACACAGCAATCCCTGGATCGTCCAAGGCCGGTCCTCTCTTACTTTTGAGGATTGGCAATTCCTGAACACACGTTTCCCGGTCCATATAGACCTATAATCGAGGCGCCTCGCATTCCAACAACCACACAGGTGAAAAGTATATATAAATGTCAGGGCTGGTAAGTCACTGACACCACCGTAGCTAGAAAGAAACGTCGTGCACTCCTTGGGTCCTTCTCCCGTTTTTGACTCATACCGGGGTGTGAGGCTCGCGAATCCATGCTATACACAAAGCTACGCCACACAGGCCATGCTTTGATCATCAACCACAAGACTTTTCTTCGCAACAGAAGCTTTGATTATATGCCACTTAGGCGTGCCACACAGGCAATCCACTCCATGCGACTGATTTATATCGATACATAACCTCTGAGCTCGTACGTCTCAGAGAAGGGCGTTAAGCAAGAGAATAAATTCTCCGTCGCCAAACAAATATATATTTAATAGAGATCAATCAGCACAGAGCAAAATCCAATGTCAGACACACAGTCCATTTACAAGTTCGTTCTGGGTATGAACGAAGCCGGAGGCACCAAATTCCTCGCATATCCGCACAATCAACATTACGTCTGGACGGCTACTACTTCAGCTCCTTCAAGGTAGCTACTCCAATCACGAGCATCAATAGCGCCCATCCATCCAATGTGAAGATCGTCGGTCTTGAACCATCTTCATCTCTTCAACTTCTAACCGTCGATCGATTATTTGAAATGAGAATTAACTCGGCCTTTTCAAATAATCCACGTATATTTAAATTTTCAAATAAATTCTTCACATGGTTCAATCATTCGATATTCACATTTCAGTTCTTTAGTATAGTTGTCATGTCAAACACATTCAACCATCAAATATCAAGCAAACCAAGCAAAATCGGTTTATTTCCACTTTATATCATCTATAATATTTTATAACGATATATCGCCATTTTTATTTATTTAAAACGGCCCTATTTAATTAAACGACGTTTCAGGTCGTGCCGAGGCACTGGCACTATTTTTCCCAAAATTTGTTTTACACATATCTGAAAATCTAACCGTAGGATTTCAACAAAGTTTATATCATTGGGAAGATATTCCCAAAGCGAACACAACGGTTCCAGTTTCGTGAAAATCCGATGGTCGGATCTTTCGGTATAATCATTTGAAGTTACGATTTCAAAACGCGAACTGCACGGCCTCGACTCGTTTTAATTTAATTTATATTTATATATATATAATTCATTCGACAATTTCAATATCGTTTTCACTTCAAATATTTCACTAACACCTTTATATTTCGAAAAATTTCGCCATAACCTCCTTTGTACGGGAAGGGGTTTGGAAATTTATTTGGTCGTATTAGGTACCCAATAAATCCTAATAAGCATACACATATTTATAGTGATATATTCCGGTGTCCACAGGGGAGTGTGTATAGATCATAACTCCAGAGAATAAATCCTCGTCACCCTATAAATGGTTTTTGTGCCTTAATGACTAGAGAGACGTGTTTATTGTCATCTCCAGACCCGTTTGGGTTTTTATTAATCTTGCAATTTAGCATTACAATTTATATAGTCCAGATCAGTCATCAGTTCAACCTGTAATATATAGTCATCGCCATACAAGCCTCTCGCTCATACGGTAAATCTTCAACCTCGTCACACAAGCTCCAAATGCTTATGTGGCATATGATGAAGTATGCCTATCGTCAAGAAGTATGCCATGTAGTGTAGTTCAAAATAAATTGTTACTATCCTATGGCGATGTTTATTATTACACACAGAACAACTAGCACTCCGCATCCAATGGCATTCACAGGAGTTGATATGATAATAAAATTTGCACATCCAACTCATTAAGGTTTACCTATTTGTCGGGCACGCAAATAAATTCTTTACTCAACAGCTAATCCGTTTCATGTTCAAAACATGTATATATATGTGCAAAACTAAGCTAAAAAATATATTTCTAGCAAACAAAGGTTTATCTCCACTTATGGTTCTTTTTAACACTTCACGTTTCACTTAAAAATGATATTTTTGTCGAACTAAAATATATTTCAACACATGACTATTTTATTTAGTTCCTATACATGTTAAAAATAATATTCATAGCAAACAAATATTTATTTCAACATTGTATATTTTTAGCAATCCACACACATGATAAAAATGATATTTTTATCATCTAAAATATTTATTCAACACATGAACTTCTCAACACATGAGCTTCTCAACACATGAGCATTTCCACACATGGATATATTTCATATGGTTTGTACATATAAGAAAGATGGTATTTTTATTGTTGAAACAATTTATTTATTCTACGAATATTTTACATACTTCATATATATAAAAATGTGATTTTTATTGCTAAAACTATTTATTTATTCAACACATGAACTTCTCAACATATGAGCCTTTCCACACATGGATATGGTTTCAAGCCATGACTTTTGTTTTCAACACATGAAAATAATTTCAACATATGAAAATAATTCTAACACATGAATATTATTCAAAATTTCGGCAGCATAACGGCAGGGTAGTTAAAACCGGCACCGTCCCGAGTACGGGTCCTTGCTCTACCTTAAAACCTCGCGGTTTTTGACAATGGGGATTTCATACATCTAATTCGCACGCAGGCGAGTACAATTTTTCTATTCCACAATTTATTTCAATCACAAATGGGTATTTTTCAACCACAACCAAACAATATCAACCACAAACGATTCTATCAACCATTCGCATTATTCACCAAATTTTTCACACCAATTCACAAACAATAAATATTGTACATGGTTTGTGGACGAGGGGAGTATATATATATGTGTGTTATTTCCATTCCAACACACATATCATTTATACAATACATGTATAATTCATACTTCGCTCATATAATTTACACAACGCATGTACATAAGGTATACGACACGTGTATAATTTATATTTCGCTTATTTAATTTATACATCACATTTAAATTCACATTTCAGTTTAGAAATCTCACCATGGTTTTCGAGATGCTAAAAATCGTAGCTTGCTCAGAAAAATCCGCGGTCTCTTCTAGATTGTAGAGAGTGTCTGTTTCATCGAATTTCGTTAACACACGATAAAGATATGATTTTTCAAAGTTTGCAACACTTAAAAGTGTTATTTTCAGTACAAATATAATAAAGCCGATATCTTTCAACGTTTGTTCAAAACTAGGTTTTGATTTATCAAACAAATAGTTGCACGATATTGGAATCAGCTTGTACCACGTTGAAGAGGGTCGAGGGGGCTTCAGGCGCGTGGTGGTGACATTCAACTTGGTGGGGCCCAGCGTTTGTGGCTGCGGCGGAAAGTTCAGGGCTTTGGAGGGGGAAATCTCGAGGTAGGAGCAACGATGGGGGAGTTCTTTATATGGATTTGAAGAGGGGGAGGAGAACTACAAAAAGTTCAACTGGGGGTAGGGCTGATTCGGGCTGTGGCGATCGGAAATCGCCTGGGAAACGGGGATAGGGCTTCCGCCATCGAGATCGGGTTGCGGGGGGGGGGGGGGGGGGGGGGGTTCTGATTTTTTTTTAATTTATGAAAGGAGAAATCCTATTGGTCGATTGTTTTATTAAATTTTAAAATAGTGTTTCTCCACACGTACACCAATTCAAACCCAACGACTGTCGCCTCTAGCTAAATACCCCGTCCCGGACACAATGGGATTTGTTTCGTAGGCCAATTCGACTGTTACTATTAGTTATTCTTCAAATTAAAATATAAAACATTCAAATTCTGTTTTGAACGTACATTTCAATTTGCCAGGGTCACAAACTGATTCGAAACATTCCAGAAAAATAAATCTAGCTATGTTTGACGCTACAGTCCCGAAAAAACTAGTTTCGTCGAATTCTGAGACTGTTTGAAAAATGGCCATTTTCTGGTCGATCCAATTTAACAGAAATTAACCAAACACGTTTTCTTTTTCCACGCTCACATACTACCTTCAAAGATTATGAAATTTGAAACCTAGCAATAATTTGACATCCCGGATCCAACAAAAGTGGTTTCATCGAATTCCGAGGTCGTTTGCAAAATGTCTATTTTCAAGGGCTATATTTTCTCTATAGCGACCTTTCTGAAAATTCATTTGGCCATAACTTTTGATTCCCGCTATGAAACTTTGATTTTTTAGATTCGTTAGAAAGATATTCATAAATAGATTTAAATATTTTTGGTTTCACTACAATCCGTTATATTTTTCACTTGGAACAGTCAGTCAAAGTTTGAATTGAAATTTTCAAACTGCCACACTATTTCTGATTCATTATTTTATTGAAATATTCTATTTCAATTGTTTAAATTCCTTTAAAATACCCAGTTTAAAATTTTTAAATTGGCTCATATTTTCCGGGTTGTTACATATTTATTGTAATATAACTTGGGTTTTGTTCTTTCAAAGAATTTTAGGAAACTACTAAAGAGTTTTAGCTAATGACATTTTGGAAAAATAATTTGTAAGTATTAACTAAAGTTGCTTTTGTACTTATTCCTTCCTGAAGTCCCTTGATTTTGTAAGGTACTTGATTAAAAAAAAGATCTTATATGAATTCATCATTTACACCAATTCGAACGTGAACTTATAATTACTGAAATGCAGTAGTGAAATAATGTTTGAAAGAGTATAACATATTAATTTTAAATAAAATTAACTTTGTGTAAAGTAATAAAATCTTAGTGATGTTTCTTGGATATACATAGGTCAGTGAGAAGGTATTTTTATCTATTTTATATGTATTCAAAATATTACATGCATATACTTAGGTCGACGAGATAAGTTATGTATATACATGCATTTCTACTTCTAGAAAGTATACATTGTGAATATGCTTAGGTCAGTGAGGTCTGTATGAATTGAATATCTACTATGAAAATATGATGCTTTATGTGTATGCTTGGGTCGACAAGATATGTATACATAGAGTTATTGTGAAGTACTAAAATAATGTTTTTTGAATATACTTATGCTATTGGAAATGTTTTTATAAACATTAGGTGAATTATTAAAAATGTTGGAATAAGTGTATGAATGGCTCTTATGTGTGAATAGTCCCACATCATGGAACTATATGGAAGAAGCAAGTATTTATATTTGTTTCTAAGAATTCATGTTGGGGCCTTGGGCTCCCAATACATGCTTTGTTGTGAGGAGGGAGACCATGCATCATGACTACCACACATACACGCATGACCGACCGACTCGACTCGACCCGGCCTGGTCCGGTTCGGTTTGATTTGGTTTGGGCTTGGGCTTGGGCCTTAGATTTGTGGTGTAGACACTTATATTTTTTGGACCAACAAACATTGCTTTTTTCGAACAGTTTTTTTTTTGGAAAATTTTATGTAGCGGTAATGTTTATGCAATGGTAAACTTTTGCCTCGTAATTTCAGCAGATCCGATTTTTTCTCCACTACTCAGTAAAACCCTAATTCCCATTCTATATATAGTGTTTATCTATAGACGAGAAAAAATACACTGAATTACATATTCCCTTCTTGCCTCCGCCATTAAAATTTTCTTTCAGAAATTTTCGAACAGTGCTTGTTTTTGAAAGTGCAGATCGGCACTGATTTATTGTACAAGAAAAGCATTTACTATTTTCAGAGGTTGTTTTATCCTAGAGACGGTGGCGAAAGTACGAGCTGGTTTGCACCTCTGACTAGATCGCTGAATCGTCTTCAAGAAAGCGACCTAGTCCGCGACTCATCCATCGTTTCCCAACAATTTGAAGACGATCTAAAAAAATGGCTATAAACTCAACCGTAGACGATGCTGCTCCAGCCTCTGCTTTCCAGATCCCTCTCGTGACTGCTGCTCTGTTCAGATTTGAAGGCTTGCACTTCATGCGATGGCGTCAGAAGATGGAGTTCTTCCTGACGACGAGAAAGATGGTGGTTGCGCTGACTACTGACAAACCGCAACTACCAAACAGACCTAATGAGGCTGATGCAGCAAAGATGGCATCATGGACTGAACAGTCAAAGCAATTGCAGAACTGGAGTGAACAGGATTGCCTATGCAAGAATTTTATTTTGAATGGACTGAGTGATGACCAGTATGATTACTACAACTCATACGAAAAGACAGCAAAGGAGATCTGGCAAGCACTGAAGAAGGATGATACAGAGGAGGCAGGGGCAAAGAAATATGTTGTAAGATGCTACCTAAAATACCGAATGACAGATGATTGGTCAGTAGAGATGCAATCTCATGAGCTTCAGAAAATAGCTCATGAGATCATCTCCGAAGGTACGGCATTAGACGAACAATTTCAAATTGCTGTTATCATTGACAAATTATGTAACACCCCACGTCCATTAATGTCACTCACAAAGGGAATGCATTAACTTCCATGGAGCGTATTTAGTGTATAGAATAGAATATAACAAGACAGATATAAATAATGGTACTTGAAAATTTTAAAACAACTTTTATTGCAGCGGAGAAATAGTTTGATTACAACAACTTCATAAACCAAGTACACTTAATATCCATCTTGATAAAAAAATTCAGAGTACATAAAATAAAAAGCATAAACCCCAACACAAGTAGCCGTAAAAGAGATGATTTGAACTTTACTTTCAGCAATCCAAGCACTTCCAAAAGAGAGAGAAAGAGATCTGAGATCAAGCTCCACTAGTACTAGTCTCACCCTGAGAACCCGGGGGGAGGGGGGAAGGAAGAAAAGAGGCGAAAACAAGGGGGTCAGACATAAAGTCTGGCAAGTATAATAACTTTAACAATATTAAAGTAACTAGGATAAGGCATAAACCGATAAGATAAGATATGACCATGAAACAAGTGGGCATGACAAAGCAAATAAGAGGAATATTCTGGCGTTAATCTCGTTCCTAATCACTATAGGATAATTACTATACTGCACCACCACTAGTCACCCTAAAAGTTGATCCCGCCTACAGAACTTAATAATGATAATGGTAGTTTCGTGTACCCCTAGCTGCCTTCATAGGTGTTGTCTGCCCTTATCTCCACTAGTTGTACCCACTACCCCTATTCGATCGGCTTCCTAAGTCGTAGATACCTGTGCTGGTCCCACGGTGGGGTGCATCACTCCCCAAAGTGGCTACCCGATACCACCAAAGATGCACGGCTTATATCTACATGATGCAACAACGTCTTACCTACCAGCCCGGGCCCACGCTCGCACATGACCCCGTTGGACTTGCATTGCCACCTCTAACTCGTTTTGACCTCTTACAATCAAATCCAGTAAGCGTTTCCCATTCTCGACTTGGGTCGAGCTCACAAAGATACTTAATGGGTTACTGGTTTGAAAAGGGCCCCCATGCTTGACACAAGCCTTCCACCTATGCTTGGTCCCCACTAAGGTTTTCCCACTTAACCCCATTCTTATTCATGTCTTCTTACATGTTTCAATCTTGGTTAAGTGCATCTAATCGTATTTCACATGCCACCCAAGGCACCCACTTAATTTCACATGCCACCCAAGGCACCCACTTAACCCTCCATGTCCCAACACATGTTTATCTGGTTAAGTGTTACTTAATTCATTAGAACCGTAACCTTGTAAAGACCTCCAACATTAGGCTGACATTTGCAATTGCTGGATTTGCCGGGCGGGTCCGTGCAGTCTTGTACCACAAATGAGCCTAACCTCATGTCTTTACAATTGTTACGCATTTAATTCGTGCCTTTGACCTCTCACATTAGACTGGCATTCGTGGCTGCTGGATTTGCTGGGCGGGTCTGGGCAGTCTTACACCACAAAAGAGTCTAACCTCATGTCTTAGGTGGTTAATTATTACACATCTTTATTTAACCCCAAATTGGATTAATATCCCTATTCAAATTTGTCAATAAATTCCAAATTTATTTACGTCCATAATTGTCTCTTAAAATTATGTCCATAAATACCAATTATGCTAATTAATGTCTCAAATTAATTATATGCCTTTTAAGGCCATTTTATGCCAATTCACAATTTATGTATATTCAATATTATCCCATCATCCCCACGCTATTTGTACGTTTTCATATGACATATGTTAGAGTCGCAAATAGTCTAACTTATAAAAAGAAAAACAACATCACATAACACATAAAATAGATCTAAGGATTATGACATAAGATTACATAGCCAATAACTTGCATATGAATTTCATTCAAACTAGCATATGATACAAAACTAGCATAGGTAATGGGCATAAACTTGCATAACTTATGTACTGCTATAGATCCAAACATAAAAGTGTGAACTTGCATATGGATCTAAACATAAAGATGTAAACTTGCATATAGTCTAAACTTAAAGATGTAAACTTACATATAGATCTAAACATAAAGATGTAAACTTGCATATGGGTCTAAACATAAAGATGTAAACTTGCATATGGATCTAGACATAAAGGTTAACGCACATAAACTAGCATATGCATATACATGTCTCACATATATTTTAACAACACAAACTTGCATAAGATTCATACATGAATATATGATCCAATCATCACAAACTTGCTTAAAATATATGATTCAACTTGCATAAGATTCACATAAGAACTAACATATGATCCAACTTGCATAAGACTAACATATGATTCAACACCACAAACATACATATAATTTACATCACATGATTCAAAATCATATTCTCATAATCCCAATTATATCTTATCATAATTAAATTAATTAATTATTTTGTGAAAGCTATCATACTCACAATTAAAAAGAATAGTCTTATCTTTCTGGGATCTGTATTCTGAAACTGAATTGCTCGCCTTTGATGTAGACTAATCGTTATTTAGATTTGATTTGATTTTGATTCAAGCTTCTATCTTGCTTTAGGGTTGAAAGTGTATGGCGGCTACTCTAGGTTCTCCATTGACGACATGGCGGCTCTTGTTATGATTAATGTGATTAAGGTTAGGGGTTTAGGAGTGTTTTTATAGAAGTTTAATTTATTAAGAGCCGTCGGATTAACCTAGGGATAACCAGAACCATTAGGACCACTCAGATGCCACATCAGCCCTTAGGGCGAATCGGGCCTTGGGTTGACAGCCATACACCCTGGATCGACCCCTAGTCGACCCAGCGAGGCTCGGGTCGACTCCAAAAATGGTGCGGTTCGGCTATTCCCCCTCACGATTCGCTATTTTGAACTTTTTTTGAATATTATATATATATATATATATTTCTCTCATATGCATACAAACTTCAAGGCTTAATAACTTCTCCATAAGTTATCCGATTTATGCAAACCAAATGTCTATCTTGACCCAAAATTTTGAGACGAACATAATAGCGCAACCCATTTCACTTAATTCTTCTTCTAAAAATTAAGTATACTTTAATTTGTGAATTTTAATGTTATAAAATTACGGGGTGTTACATTCTCCCCTCCTTAAAGGATTTCGTCCCCGAAATCTCTAAGTTAAGAAGAATGTATCCTACCAACCATCTACTCAACCATCATTCACAAGCATCCATTGTCCTTAAAGAAATTTCTAATGCTATATGAACTTATGCAAAAATGTGTGTATATGTTCCTTATATAATGCAAAGATTAGGCGGTCCACTGATTCAGTTGACCTCCTTAATGCAAATCATGATAGTGCCATGTGTCCATTATGTATGCGAAAGATTCCTATCTATACATATTATTTCTACATCTGTGCACAACCATTCATCAAAATGCAGCATCCATATGATAACACAACCATTATACATCCATTAATTTAGATATGCACACGCATTTATATGCAACATGAAGGTGATTGAGCCGATCTAGTGCATAATGTGTGTGTACATGCATCCACGAGCAACCACTAGCAACCACTTGCATCCAATTGCATCCACCAAACATAACATGTCTCAAAAACATGTTTGCAACCATAGGGTTCTTCCTAACTAAAGACCGAAGATGTCATCGCAAAGATAATACTAAAAGATGGGATAAGTGTCAACAAAGCGGTAGAAAAAGGAGAAATTAAAACATACCCTCAAAAAGGGAAGGGTACAGCGTATGCATTTTGTCTTCCGTCTCCCAAGTCGCGTCTCTTTGATCATCTGCCCATTGCACTTTGACCAACTTGACCTCTTTGTTGCGAAGCTTTTTGACCTCCGATCCGAGAATGCGTGTAGGAGCTCGTCTGATCGTGGCATTGCGCTTTACTTCCACTTCTTCGAGCGTGCTCGGCTCTACCACTTCCGCCGTATCATGTAAACACTTACGCAAATGCGAAACGTGAAACACGTCATGAACTCTGCTGAGCTTCTCTGGTAACTTTACTCTATACGCCATATGTCCAATCCTCTCCGTAATTGCAAAGGGTCCTACGAACCTCAGTGCCAACTTCCCTACTGATCCAAAATGGACTACGTTTCTTAACGGTGACACCTTAACAAAAACCATGTCCCTAATATTGAATTCAAGATCGGTTCGTCTCCTATCAGCGTATGACTTCTGTCGGTCCTGCACCATCTTCATTCGCTGTCGAATCAGGTCTATTGTCTCCGAAGTCACCCTAATCATGTCGGGTCCAAGAAAAACCTTATCAGTGGATTCCCACCAACATGTAGGTGATCGGCACGGTCGTCCATAAAGAGCCTCAAAAGGTGCCATGCCAATGCAAGCCTGAAAACTATTATTATAGGCGAACTCCACAAGTGGAAGGTGTTCTTCCCATGTTCCTCCAAAGTCTAGGATGCATAGTCTTAGAAGGTCTTCTAGAACCCGATTTACTCTCTCGGTCTGGCCGTCCATCTGAGGGTGATAAGCGGTACTTAAGCATAATTCCATTCCAACTGCCTCTTGTAAGCTTTTCCAAAATTCACTTGTGAAAATGGGATCTCTATCGCTCACAATGCTAGAGGGTATGCCATGCAAACGAACTATCTCTCGAAGGTAAACAGATGCTAACCACGTGGCGGTCCTTCTACTTTTAATGGGAATAAAATGGGCACTTTTGGTAAGTCTGTCTACAATTACCCAAATCCTCGTATTACCCTTCCTTGATCTTAGTAACCCATCTACAAAATCCATGGAAATGCTTTCCTATTTCCAAAGAGGAATCTCTACGGGATGGAGCAAAAGAAGGATGGAGCAAACCTCCAGGCTTCTTTTGCTCCACATTGACTTGTTGGCACACTAAGCATCTAGCAACGAACTCGGCCACGTCCTTCTTCATTCCGGCCCAAAAGAAAACTCGCTTCATATCCCTATACATCTTATCACCACCGGGATGTATGGTCATCTTAGAGCGATGTGAGTCTTCAAGAATTGCCTTCTTCAAACTCTCGTCTTGTGGTACGCAAAGCCTTCCATCTCTACGTAGCTAACCTCTCTTATCTATAACATATCTATCAAGATGACTCGAGGAATCCCCTCCTATAAGCTTGCCTACTATCTCAACCAACTGTGGGTCATTTCACTGTGCCTCTCCAACTCGACCCAAAAGTGTAGGATGCACCTCTAACAATGCCAATAACCCGGGTACATAATCAACAGAGGGTCTGAAGTCAAAGGAAGATATATACTCCAAACTCTGCCGCTCTACGAACAAAGGACTTAAAGTTAACTTCTTTCTACTTAAGGCATCGGCTACAACGTTACCCTTGCCAGGGGTATATGCGATCTCAAAATCGTAGGATGCCAAAAAATCCATCCATCTCTGTTGCTCAAGTTTAAGTCCTTCTGAGAGAATATGTAATTTAGCGACTTATGGTCTGTATACAACTCAAACCTCTTGCCAAGCAAATAATGACGCAATGAATTAAGCACAAAAACTATGGCCGGCAACTCTAAGTCGTGGGTAGGGGAATTTTTCTCATGGGCTTTCAACTGTCTTCCACTATAGCATATCACCCTTCCCACTTTCATTAAAACTGCACCAAGCCCTGTCTCGCAAGCATCGGTATATACGGTGAATGTCTTACTCCCGTCTGGCAAAACTAAAACTGGAGCTGCCGTCAAAGGCCTCTTCAGACGTTGGAAAGCATCGTCACAGTCAACTTCCCAAGTAAAAGTCAAATTCTTCTTCGTTAATCGAGTGAGAGGGGCTGATATCTTCGCGAAGTCCTTAATGAACTTCCTATAATAGCTAGCCAGCCCTAAAAAGCTTCTTACTTCTGTTGTGTTCTTAGGAGTTTTCCAATCTTGGATTGCCACCACCTTGGCGGGGTTCTCAGCTATCCCTTCCTTAGAGACCACGTGTCCTAAGAACCTCACTTCTTTTGTAATGACCCGGGTTTCTGTCGACTTTGGCTATCGCCATAAACTCAATGATGACTAACCAAACATCGAAAAATACCGGATGATTAATGAAAGAAATTAGAGGGTGAGGAAAGATAAGATAGAAACTTAGAATAGAAGAAGAAGAACACAACATCAGAGTAACACGAACCTCACAGCGGAACGAATAACATATAATATATATAACATAACTTGAAATTTACATCTGTACTTGAATATACATCATTATCAAAGTACAACACTTACAACACAGCGGAAATAACTATAGCTGTATAATCCTGAAGCCTCCTGCCCCAGGCTCTTCCAGTATATCTGTAAATCCTGACTACTTAACTGCCCGTACAAAATTGGGCACCCAAGAGTTTAGGGAAAACAACAAAATAAACTCCGGGTTTTTCCCTTATGATGGAACGGGTTTTTCCCTTATAAGAATCCAAATTATCTTTATATCAAAAACCTTTTGATATTATAATAATGTCTATCAACCACAATATAATAATCATCTAGCAGAAACGCTTTCATCTCACGTTCTACATATATAGTATACAATAAAACCGCAAGCACGTATTGGGTAATGGTTTTCCAACTATGAAAAGGTATGGAACCACCTTTCGCTAGTGTACCTCAAGAAAGGAATACACTGGGTTCAACAAGAACATCTTGCAACCTGGCCACACATGACCGACTACTCATTTCGCTTGAGTGTATCGAATGTATATCACCAACGGTTGGGGTCAGCAACCGTTTCCCGAATGGGACAGTGTCGATAATAGATTTTTAGAAATAAATGAAACTCTAGATCAGGTGATTATACACCCTACTTCGGAGCGACCGACTTAGCCATGCGGCCTGCCCGATTTCTGTCATTTACCGGATGATGAGGCTAGAAGCTACGCTTTATCATCACATCAGATTCACTTCGAATGCCACATTGTCAGATCCATAGAAAATCACTAATTGACGTCTACAACAGTACATTACGTGTTAGCTAAAGAAGTTTCCTTCTCCACTTCCACTTTTGGTACAGTTGAAGAAATCAGTGTACGTGACCTTTCAAGAAATACTCTATCAGACATCCATCCATACAAGTCATCCAGGAACAGGATGAACCGAAGGCACTATTCAGTACATCCATCTTAGGCACTGTTATCTAAGACTTATACAATAGCCCTTGCACTTTACTCCGTCTTCAATTATCTTTGGCATATATGATTCGCAACGCTTATGCCAATACAGAGTGGTTCTTTGGATAATAATCCAACCGGTCTCTCCATATTAACAACGTTAAAATGGTCAAAACTTCGATAGTCTCTGAGTTAACTATCAAAGAAAAACATGTGCAAACAACGATATCATTTCCAAAGGGAAATTATATTGATCAAACATCATTTAACATTTATCTCCTTAGTTCATTTTTCATCTCCTGTTTCCCTATATTCAACATTTCTTATTTTCTAAATTTAGAGAATGTATGTTATTACCATTGGAAAACATTTCCATTTCTTGTTTTCTATATCAGAAAACATTTTTGGTTCTTATTTGGAAAACATTTCCAAAACTCCTTCATTGGACTTAGACAGATGTTTAACAAACCATCGTGATGCCAACTCAAACCAATACGCTTATTTACTAAATTCCTTTAACCAACCTTCACTATCGAACCTTAACCATTCCTTAATTAAAAATGAAGTCAATCAAGTTGGGGTATAATTACCTCTCAGACCTTAACTGAACAACGTTTCTAACCTTGAAATAGACAAAGTTCACCCTTTTAATTCTTTAACAAACTACCTTACATAACTCTCTTTCGAATCATCTCTATTCGATAATTCTTTCCTTCGAATAAAGTATATTCGATAACTCTATTCAATTTACTCTATTCACTTAACTCTTTTGATTTAACTCTAACTCTATTCACTTAACTCCTATCGAATAAACTATATTCGATAACTCCTTTAATTCTATTTGAATAAACTGTATATTCGATTAACTCCTTTAATTCTATTCGAATAAACTATATTCGATTAAGTCCTTTAATTCTATTCGAATAAACTATATTCTATTAACTCCTTTCGAATAACTTATATTCGATACTCTCCCTTTCGAATAACTAAATTCGATTAACTCACTTCGATTAACTAACAATCGATAACTCCTTTCGATTTACTAATAATCGATAACTCCTTTAATTCCATTCGACTAACCATATTCGACTAACTCGACTAACTTGGTTTGACTAACCATACTCGATTAACTCAACTTGACTAACTTAACTTATTTAACTCAACTTGATTAACCCGACATCATTTCACTCAACTGATTAACTCTAACTGGTTAACTCTAACTCTAATCGATTAACTCTAACTGGTTAACTCTAATTCTAATCGATTAACTCTAACTGGTTAACAAATATATTCCTTTCATCTCTATTTTAACATATTTATTCCCCATAAATATTTCCTTTTCAATTCTATTTATTACATATTTATTTCCTATAAATATTTCCTTTTCAATTCTATTCTTATCCTTCGATTTTATAATTATTTTCTTTTATAAAAATCCTTTTCCTTTCCTATATAAAATCCATCGATTTTATACAAATAATTCATTTTCAAAATACAATTTGAAAATCCCTTTTCCCACATCCAGTATTTCTTATAGTATTTAACATACCATATAACAACGATAAATATTGTCCAAACACACATAATCAACAACAGATTATATATCATATCATATATCACAATATATGAATCACAGTAAAATAAATGTTGAGGAATCCGGTTGGATTTCTCCAACCTGTTTCCCTACATCACAGATGTTAAACAATATAGATAACATCACTTTCAGTTCCATATGATATATTCTATTAAACAAAATCAATATAGAAATTCAACTAACTGACTAGCAGTTCAATCAAACAGTCAACACACAGTCAATCAGTCAATATTTAACAGTTCTAAAAATACAACATGAAATTATAAACTGTTCAGAGTTAGTGAGTTTTTCTCACTTTGGCAGTTCATCGGTAAAGAACGATAAACTGTTGTTTGATCTGAATCAAACAGTTTATTTCGCCATAATTCCAAACGAGCTCAAATCCACTCCTAGTCGTTCCATGGCGTAGCCACCGTCCATACGATCCCAACGCAACTTACGGTTCGTCAATCTAATGTCGCGTGACGAAGATATCGAATTAACAAATTAATACATATTTTAGATTAAATAAACTTTAGAATTTTAATCCAGTGGGCCTTACCCCTTTAAACTTCCTGGCCCAAACCTGTTTTGAGTACCTTCTCCCCTAAAACATAAATTCCGCACTCCATAAAAATGAACACAACCATTACCACTTCTTCATTCGATCCTTCCTCCTTTGTTAATTCACAAAACCCAAAACCGATAACACCGTAGTTCACCACTTTGAAATCTCCATCTACCCGGCACCACCACTTCAGACTCGCACAGCGCCAGTGGAATCCGACATCGACGGTTTTTTCTGTCTGTACAGTGATCCTCCGATCACTTTTAATTCGAGAAATCACCAGAAATTCAAAACTCCATCAATTCTCTACCCTGAATCCGAATATCAACTCAGTTCTGCAAAACAATGACCAGTCGACCAAAGGAATTTAACCCTAGGTCGCGCGAACAAATTTTGAACATCACCGAACACGGTCGAAGCCAACAAAATCCATACGAGCTTGATGCTCTTCTATTGCTGAGTCAATCGAGACTCATCCCAAGATTTGTAGAATTTATTTTCTATTTTTTTTGAATTTCGAAGTAACAAAATTTTGATTTCCTGTAAACATAAACACGGCGGCTTGGAATTTGGTTATATAGGGGGATGAATACATTGTGTGGTTGTAAAGGTGGAGATGTGGCTTGGTTTAGATCAGAGAATTAGTTAGGATATTTTATGTTATTATTTTATTTTTTATTTTCATCATTTTATATTGGCATATGTACTCTAAAAATCCCTACGAACACACACAATGCCTAAAAATCATGAAACTGGAAATCTAACAACTATTTAACATTGCGGATCCAACAAAATTAGTTTCGTCGAATTCCGACTTCTTTTGCAAAAGTGGCTATTTTTAAAGTCCTAAATAACCCATTTAAATATATAAATATAATTAAATTTAATATTTATAAATAAATATTATCGTCCATATTCACAGTGGAATACCATACATGTAACGACCCGGATTTTTGGCGACTTTGGTTATCGACATAAGCTCGATGTCGATAACCAAAACATCGAAAAATCCTGGTAATTAATGAAAGAAATTAGAGGGTGAGGATAGATAAGATAGAAACTTAGAATAGAAGAAGAAAAGAAGAACTTACATCATCAGAGTAACACGAATCTCACAGCGGAACGAATAACATATAACATAACTTTGAAATATAACAGTTATGTATACAATAGCACTTATCAGAGTACAACACTTACAACACAGCGGAAATAAACTATAGCTATATGATTCTGAAGCCTCCTGCTCCAGCTCTTCAATTTATCTGCAAATCCCGACTACTTGACTGCCCGTACAAATTTAGGCACCCAAGAGTTTAGGGAAAACAACAGAGTAAACTCCGGGTCAGTCATGGGACTGGTATGAGTAAAACGGTTTAAAATGGTTTGAACAAGTAAAAGATATCTCATAAGACCACGCCGTATAACGGAACGGGTTTTTCCCTTATGAGAATCCAAGATATCTTTATATCAAAAACCCTTTTGATATTATAATAATGTCTATCAAACACAATATATTAATCATCTAGCAGAAACGCTTTCATCTCACGTTCTACATATATAGTATACAATCAAAACCGCTAGCACGTATTGGGTAATGGATTTCCAACTATGACAAGGTATGGAACCACCTTTCGCTAGTGTACCTCTAGAGAGGAACACACTGGGTTCAACAAGAACATCTTGCAACCCGGCCACACATAACCGACCACTCATTTTGCTTGAGTGTATCGAATGTATATCACCAACGGTTGGGATCAGCAACCGTTTCTCGAATGGGACAGCATCAACAATAGATTTTTAGAAGTAAATGAAACTCTAGATCAGGTGATTATACACCCTACTTCGGAGCGACTGACTTAGCCATGTTGCCTGCCCGATTTATGTCATTTACCGGCTGATGAGGCTTGAGGCTACGCTTTATCATCACATCAGATTCACTTCGAATGTCACATCGTCAAATCCATCAAATCACCGATTGACGTCTACAACCATACATTACGTGTCAGCTAAAAGAAGTTTCCTTCTCCGCTTCCACTCTTGGTACGGTTGAAGAAATCAATGTATGTGACCTTTCTGGGAATACTCTGTCAGACATTCATCCATACAAGTCATCCAGGAATAGGATGAACCGAAGGCACTATTCAATACATCCATCTTAGACACTGTTATCTAAGATTTATACTACAGCCCTTCCACTTTACTCCGCCTTCAATTATCTCTGGCATATATGATTCGCAACGCTTATGCCAATACAGAGTGGTTCTTTGGATAATAATCCAACCAGTCTCTCCAAATTAACAACATTAAAATGGTCAAAACTTCGATATTCTGTGATTTAACTATCAAAGAAAAACACGTGTGCAAACAACGATATTATTTCCAGATGGAAATTCTATCAATCAATCATCAATTATATGTATATATATATCTATATATATATTCATATTTCCTTATTTTCTATGTTCATTTTCATCTCTTGTTTCCCTATATTCAATATTTCTTATTTTCTAAATTTGGAAAATATATTTATTACCACGGGAAAACATTTCCATTCCTTGTTTTCTGTATTAGAAAACATTTCTGATTCTTGTTTGGAAAACGTTTCCAGAACTCCTACATTTGGATTAAGCAGATGTTTTAGATAAAACATCGCTATGCCAACTCAACCATTTCCTTTAATTACTAAATTCACTTTACCAACCTTTACTGCCGAACCTTAACCATTCCTTAGTTAAAAACGAAGCCAATCGAGTTGGGGTAGAACTACCTCTCGGACCTTAACTGAACAACATTTCTAACCTTGAAATAGGCAAAGCTCACTTTAAATTTCTTTAACCAACTTCCTTACTTAACCTTTATTTCGAATAACTATATTCGATTGACTCTTTTCACTTAACTCTGTTCGATTAACTCCTTTGGATTAACTCTATTTGCTTAACTCTATTTGATTTACTCTATTCACTTAACTCCTGTCGAATAAACTATATTCGATAACTCCTCTAACTCTATTCGAATAAACTGTATTCGATTAACTCCTCTAACTCTATTCGAATAAACTATATTCGATAACTCCTTTCGAATAACTAGATTCGATTAACTCACCTCGAATAACCAATATTCGATTACTCTTCTCTCGAATACACTATATTCGATAACTCCACTTCGAATAAGTGATATTCGATAACTCTACTCGATTTACTCCATTTGGACAATTCTAACTGGTTGACTCTAACTAGTTAACTCTAACTCACTAATTAACTCTAACTCTACCTGGTTAACTCTAACTGATTAACTCTGACTGGTCAACCTTAACTGATTAACTCTGACAGGTCAACCCTAACTGATTAACTCTGACTGGTCAACTCTACCTGATTAACTCTAACTGGTTAACTCGACTTACTTAACTCAACTGGTTAACTCGACTTACTTAACCCACTGGTTAACTCGACTTACTTAACCCACTGGTTAACTCTAACTGAACTGGTTAACTCTAACTGAACTGGTTAACGCTACTGAACTGGTTAACTCTAACTGAACTGGTTAACTCTACTGAATTGGTTAACTTTAACTGAACTGGTTAACTCTACTGAACTGGTTAACTCTACTGAACTGGTTAACTCTAACTGAACTGGTTAACACTACTGAACTGGTTAACTCTAACTGAACTGGTTAACTCTACTGAACTGGTTAACTCTAACTGAACTGGTTAACTCTACTGAACTGGTTAACTCTACTGAACTGGTTAACTCTAACTGAACTGGTTAACTCTACTGGACTGGTTAACTCTACTGGACTGGTTAACTCTAACTCGAATAACTAATATTCGCTTTATAAAGATTTCCTTTTAACAACGTTTATTCATTTTTAAAGATTTACTTTTAGTAACGGTTCTTTACTTTAAAAATGATTTCCCCTTTTCAATTTGTCTATATTTATTTCATATAAATATTTCCTTTATAACTTTATGTATTTCCTAAATAAATATTTCCTTTTTACTCTTTATTTATTTTCACAAGTATTTCCTTTATATTTAGTTTCCACAAATATTTCCCTTTATATTTGGTTTTCACCTTTATTCTTTAAAATATTCTAACTCCTTAAATTTCCGGAAAAATTCGCCATAACCTCCTTTGTATCGGGAGCATCGGGAAAATTCCCAAACTACCACACAGTCCTTTCCATTCAAAAGAAAATGGTTTGAAATTATTTCTTTTCTAAATATCTCCTATTTATAAATATTCCAATTTTATAAATATTTCTTATTTATAAATATTCCAATTTATAAATATGCTATTTTCAATATCACTTTGAAAATTCCCTTTCCACATTCCAGTATTTTTCACGGTATTTAAAATACCAAATAACCACGATCGATATCGTTCAAACACGCAGAAACAACCACAGATTATAACTACATCATATATTACAGTATATGAAAAACAGTAAAATAAATGTTGAGGAACCCAGTTGGGTCCCTCCAACCTGTCTCCCTGCATCCACAGATGTTACACAATAAAATCAACATCACTTTCAGTTCGATATGAAATATTCTGTTAACAGGATCAATATATAAATATTTAACGGTTTATATATATATAATTTCCACTAACTGACTAGCAGTTCAATCAATCAACCAACACACAACAATCAACAGATGATTAACGGTTCTAAATATACGTTATAAAAATATAACTGTTCAGAATTAGTGAGTTTTACTCACTTTGGCAGTTCATCGTTAAAGAACGATAAACTATTATTTGATTTGAATCAAACAGTTTATTTCTCCATAAATTCACACGAGCTCCAATCCACTTCAAGCCAGTTCGTATGTGTAGTCCTTTTCGATACGATTCCAACGTGACCTGTTTTGTTGAATTTCGTTTACGTATGAATAAGATACGATAAAACAAAGTAAATACACAATTTAAATTTAAATAAAAACTTAGGATTAAATTTTATTGGGCCTCACCCCTTAAACCCCTCTCAGCCCAATACCCAACGTGGCCAGCCCAAACCCATATACTTGTTTTCTTCCCCAAACTGATTTCCACGATGCTAGTAACAACTCCCACCGCCATTTCCCATTACTCAACCCTTCAAGTTCATTACCAGATCGCATACCAATACCACCATAAAAATCTCCTTTGAAAACTCAACAAACTCACATCCTCTTTGCTTAATTCGAACACCATTTCTGAGTTGCGACTTCGAATTTACTGGCATCGGCTACAGGAACATCTCACGCTACCAGAAAAAGGTGCGACGCCTTAATTCATGAAAATACCCAAAATCACCACCAACGAAACCCGCCTATCTCTTCTTCTTCACTCGCGGAAACAACCGCTCTAGACATTTCTGATCCTTCACAAACCTCACATCACAGTCCGAACAGAGAACAATCACCAACTCCCCCTTATCTCGAACTCATCCCCTCCAGCCTCGCGTTCTCAGTTGCTTCACAAGCCCTCCGTCCATTGAAGAACACCGCGAGTCCAAACAAACTATCGATCTCAACTATATGTACATAGTATTGAAGAGTTGGTGTATAGGAATCCATCTATACAAGTTTTGGATTTTCTAAAATTCTTCTTTGATTTAATATGACTTTTCGAAGAACTGAGTATTTCTGAAAGTGGCGGCTCGGAATGAATCATTTACCCGAAGGAGGAAAAGAATAGGATTAGGTCAAAAAGGATGGTGTATTTATAGTGTTGATAAATATCTATATATTTTGTTTTTAAGCTATCATTGTTTCCATTTGTGTTTTAAAATTCCTGTGATCATGTACAATACCCAAAAATCACGAAAACTGGCATACAGCTTCCTCTCGACCTTACAGTCCCAACGAAACTGGTTTCGTCTAATTCCGACTCCGTTTGCTCACACAACGTATTTTTAACCGTCAAAATACTGATTGTTTTTCACTCTAAAAATCCATACGGCCACACAGTGACTTTAAAAATCACGAAACTTGACATCTGACAATAATTTGACATTGCGGATCCAACAAAATTAATTTCGTCGAATTCCGACTTCGTTTGCAAAAGTGGCTATTTTTAAAGCTCTAAATAGCCTATTTAAATATATAAATATATTTAAATATAATTAAATTTAATATTTAAAAATAAATATTATCGTCTATATTCACAGTGGAATACCGTACCGCTCCAGAATATTCTTGTATGTATTTACAACTCGATATTACATCGTCAGAGTTATATCGATGTTCGATTTCTATTTAAATCCTTATATAAAATATAATTAAATCGTTATGGTCAGGGCGCTACATTTCTGAGAATTTGATTTGGACATAACTCAAAATCTACATGATGAAATCCCGATATTTCTCTTCCACTAGAAAGATATACTCCACCAGCTCCACACGTTTCTTGTTTCGCAGAAATCCAATTTAAAACGAACCTTATATACTCAATTGAAGTTCGAATCGCCAAATAGCGAACTACCGAGTCGTTACGCGCTCTATTTTAATTATATTATAATTCTACGTTTCAAACTGACGTCAATTGAATATATTCGTCAATATACTTCAACTCTAAGCTGAATTAAATCTTAAAGATGACCCAGTTCACATTATATTGTCAATTCAATATTTCTGGTTATTTCTGAATTAAATATATTATTTAATTATTTAATTAAATTAATTATTCCATATTATTTAATTAAACCTCGATTTAATTCCCTATATCACTATTCTAAATAATTAAATAAATAAATTATACCCCTGGAAAATGCGGGTCATTACATTCTTCCCCACTTAAAATAATTTCGTCCTCGAAATTGCTAAGGTAGAGGACGACCCTATTTATTGGAATTCCTAAGATTTGTTTACCCCTTGTTTCTGATTTCAACTGAACCAATTAATATCGATTAAAATATTAATTCCTTCCGACTAACTAAAATTTCCAAAAATTTTGAAAATTTTCTAACACTTTAAATTTTCGAAAAATTTCGCCAGCACCTCCTTTGTACTGGTTAATAGCTCAAACTCCAACTCGCCTCTCTGGGCCTTCTTCAACCCAAAAGAAAATCAAATAGCCCAGCGGCTTGCCAAATCGACTCATAAATTCCAAACTCATATAAAATATAAACTTGTACCTTTTTGTCGGGTATATCATTATATCCCTACCATTCATTACCACTTCTGCATATAGCAATGCATTACCAACTTGATCTCAAATCAGTTCATTCTCTAAACCAAATCATTCGCTTATACCTAAGTCGAATTTTATTTCCACTCGAGTTCCATTCTCGATTTCAAACTCTTAACTTATTAATCCAAGTTAATTCCAGATTATTTCTAATCCAATTCAATTTTAACTTAGTTCACGTTAAATTCAATTTATTTTTACCATCTCATTTTAATTAACCTTATTAGTTAAATTTTAATTCCAGAATTTAAATTCCTGGGTTTAATTCAAATCAATTTGAAATCATAATACCAATTCAAAACCTTTGAGTTTCTAAACACATTGTTTTCTCAAAAAAATTCAAAAACAAAACCTTGGTAGTAATCTGTCACTTAGAAACTCGAAAATGAACACTGACGATGTCGCGATTCATCATCAGAATCTATTTTCCAACTATCGAAGTGAGTTCAATACTATATCACTTTCGGTTTGAAAAACATTTTCAAAATCTCCCAGGAACTTAAAATTTCCTTATTTTAATTCCTGATTCATTTACCAACACTTACTCACATTTCAGGAATTTTAATTTCAATTCTGATTCAAATTCAGGCTTAATTCATCGGTTTTCATATATTATACTTATATGAATTCTAATTGGTTATCCATAACCATTTCACTTTATATAATCTTATTCGATTATAATAACAACCAACACAACCAATATATATTGTAATTCCAATATATATTTCCTATAACCAAATATATTTCGGGTAAAATTGTTTCATTTACCCTCTTTCAAAACATACCGTGTCGGTTCATCGTATTCAAGTGTTTAGTAACTCCTACCGATACAGTGGATCAAACTGCTCGACCAGAATCCATAAACAACTTAACCAATAAATCTCCACAATATAAAACAAATTTTTATATCAAATACAAATACGTTCACTCGTATATATACACTCAACTCAATCTAGGGTGTTACTAACCCTATCTCTACCGAGTCACGCCACAGAGCCAAGGTAATTCTTAACTTAAGCTCTGATACCAACTGTAACGACCCGGATTTTTGGCGACTTTGGTTATCGACATAAGCTCGATGTCGATAACCAAAACATTGAAAAATCCTGGTAATTAATGAAAGAAATTAGAGGGTGAGGATAGATAAGATAGAAACTTAGAATAGAAGAAGAAAAGAAGAACTTACATTATCAGAGTAACACGAATCTCACAGCGGAACGAATAACATATAACATAACCTTGAAATATAACAGTTATGTATACAATAGCACTTATCAGAGTACAACACTTACAACACAGCGGAAATAAACTATAGCTATATGATTCTGAAGCCTCCTGCTCCAGCTCTTCAATTTATCTGCAAATCCCGACTACTTGACTGCCCGTACAAATTTAGGCACCCAAGAGTTTAGGGAAAACAACAGAGTAAACTCCGGGTCAGTCATGGGACTGGTATGAGTAAAACAGTTTAAAACAGTTTGAACAAGTAAACGATATCTCATAAGACCACGCCGTATAACGGAACGGGTTTTCCCTTATGAGAATCCAAAATATCTTTATATCAAAAACCCTTTTGATATTATAATAATGCCTATCAGCCACAATATATTAATCATCTAGCAGAAACGCTTTCATCTCACGTTCTACATATATAGTATACAATCAAAACCGCTAGCACGTATTGGGTAATGGATTTCCAACTATGACAAGGTATGGAACCACCTTTCGCTAGTGTACCTCTAGAGAGGAACACACTGGGTTCAACATGAACATCTTGCAACCCGACCACACATGACCGACCACTCATTTTGCTTGAGTGTATCGAATGTATATCACCAACGGTTGGGATCAGCAACCGTTTCCCGAATGGGACAACATCAACAATAGATTTTTAGAAGTAAATGAAACTCTAGATCAAGTGATTATACACCCTACTTCGGAGCGGCTGACTTAGCCATGCTGGCTGCCCGATTTATGTCATTTACCGGCTGATGAGGCTTGAGGCTACGCTTTATCATCACATCAAATTCACTTCGAATGTCACATCGTCAAATCCATCAAATCACCGATTGACGTCTACAACCATACATTACGTGTCAGCTAAAAGAAGTTTCCTTCTCCGTTTCCACTCTTGGTACGGTTGAAGAAATCAATGTACGTGACCTTTCTTGAAATACTCTGTCAGACATTCATCCATACAAGTCATCCAGGAACAGGATGAACCGAAGGCACTATTCAATACATCCATCTTAGACACTGTTATCTAAGATTTATACTACAGCCCTTCCACTTTACTCCGCCTTCAATTATATCTGGCATATATGATTCGCAACGCTTATGCCAATACAGAGTGGTTCTTTGGATAATAATCCAACCGGTCTCTCCATATTAACAACATTAAAATGGTCAAAACTTTGATAGTCTGTGATTTAACTATCAAAGAAAAACACATGTGCAAACAACGATATTATTTCCAGATGGAAATTCTATCAATCAATCATCAATTATATGTATATATATATATATCTATATATATATATATATATTCATATTTCCTTATTTTCTATGTTCATTTTCATCTCTTGTTTCCCTATATTCAATATTTCTTATTTTCTAAATTTAGAAAATATATTTATTACCACTGGAAAACATTTCCATTCCTTGTTTTCTGTATTAGAAAACATTTCTGATTCTTGTTTGGAAAACGTTTCCAAAACTCCTACGTTTGGATTAAGCAGATGTTTTAGATAAAACATCGCTATGCCAACTCAACCATTTCCTTTAATTACTAAATTCACTTTACCATCCTTTACTGCCGAACCTTAACCATTCCATAGTTAAAAACGAAGCCAATCAAGTTGGGGTAGAACTACATCTCAAACCTTAACTGAACAACATTTCTAACCTTGAAATAGGCAAAGCTCACTTTAAATTTCTTTAACCAACTTCCTTACTTAACCTTTCTTTCGAATAACTATATTCGATTGACTCTTTTCACTTAACTCTATTCGATTAACTCCTTTGGATTAACTCTATTTGCTTAACTCTATTTGATTTACTCTATTCACTTAACTCCTGTCGAATAAACTATATTCGATAACTCCTCTAACTCTATTCGAATAAACTGTATTCGATTAACTCCTCTAACTCTATTCGAATAAACTATATTCGATAACTCCTTTCGAATAACTAGATTCGATTAACTCACCTCGAATAACCAATATTCGATTACTCTTCTCTCGAATACACTATATTCGATAACTCCACTTCGAATAAGTGATATTCGATAACTCTACTCGATTTACTCCATTTGGACAATTCTAACTGGTTGACTCTAACTGGTTAACTCTAACTCACTAATTAACTCTAACTCTACCTGGTTAACTCTAACTGATTAACTCTGACTGGTCAACCCTAACTGATTAACTCTGACTGGTCAACCCTAACTGATTAACTCTGACTGTTCAACTCTACCTGATTAACTCTAACTGGTTAACTCGACTTACTTAACTCAAATGGTTAACTCGACTTACTTTACCCACTGGTTAACTCGACTTACTTAACCCACTGGTTAACTCTAACTGAACTGGTTAACTCTAACTGAACTGGTTAACGCTACTGAACTGGTTAACTCTAACTGAACTGGTTAACTCTACTGAACTGGTTAACTCTAACTGAACTGGTTAACTCTACTGAACTGGTTAACTCTACTGAACTGGTTAACTCTAACTGAACTGGTTAACGCTACTGAACTGGTTAACTCTAACTGAACTGGTTAACTCTACTGAACTGGTTAACTCTAACTGAACTGGTTAACTCTACTGAACTGGTTAACTCTACTGAACTGGTTAACTCTAACTGAACTGGTTAACTCTACTGGACTGGTTAACTCTACTGGACTGGTTAACTCTAACTTGAATAACTAATATTCGCTTTATAAAGATTTCCTTTTAACAACGTTTATTCATTTTTAAAGATTTACTTTTAGTAACGGTTCTTCACTTTAAAAATGATTTCCCCTTTTCAATTTGTCTATATTTATTTCATATAAATATTTCCTTTATAACTTTATGTATTTGCTAAATAAATATTTCCTTTTTACTCTTTATTTATTTTCACAAGTATTTCCTTTATATTTGGTTTCCACAAATATTTCCCTTTATATTTGGTTTTCACCTTTATTCTTTAAAATATTCTAACTCCTTAAATTTCCGGAAAAATTCGCCATAACCTCCTTTGTATCGGGAGCATCGAGAAAATTCCCAAACCGCCACACAGTCCTTTCCATTCAAAAGAAAATGGTTTGAAATTATTTCTTTTCTAAATATCGTCTATTTATAAATATTCCAATTTTATAAATATTTCTTATTTATAAATATTCCAATTTATAAATATGTTGTTTTCAATATCACTTTGAAAATTCCCTTTCCACATTCCAGTATTTTACACGGTATTTAAAATACCAAATAACCACGATCGATATCGTTCAAACACACATAAACAACCACAGATTATAACTACATATGAAAAACAGTAAAATAAATGTTGAGGAACCCAGTTGGGTCCCTCCAACCTGTCTCCCTGCATCCACAGATGTTACACAATAAAATCAACATCACTTTCAGTTCGATATGAAATATTCTGTTAACAGGATCAATATATAAATATTTAACGGTTTATATATATATATATATAATTTCCACTAACTGACTAGCAGTTCAATCAATCAACCAACACACAACAATCAACAGATGATTAACGGTTCTAAATATACGTTATAAAAATATAACTGTTCAGAGTTAGTGAGTTTTACTCACTTTGGCAGTTCATCGTTAAAGAACGATAAACTATTATTTGATTTGAATCAAACAGTTTATTTCTCCATAAATTCACACGAGCTCCAATCCACTTCAAGCCAGTTCGTATGTGTAGTCCTTTTCGATACGATTCCAACGTGACCTGTTTTGTTGAATTTCGTTTACGTATGAATAAGATACGATAAAACAAAGTAAATACACAATTTAAATTTAAATAAAAACTTAGGATTAAATTTTATTGGGCCTCACCCCTTAAACCCCTCTCAGCCCAATACCCAACGTGGCCAGCCCAAACCCATATACTTGTTTTCTTCCCCAAACTGATTTCCACGATGCTAGTAACAACTCCCACCGCCATTTCCCATTACTCAACCCTTCAAGTTCATTACCAGATCACATACCAATACCACCATAAAAATCTCCTTTGAAAACTCAACAAACTCACATCCTCTTTGCTTAATTCGAACACCATTTCTGAGTTGCGACTTCGAACTTACTGGCATCGGCTACAGGAACATCTCACGCTACCAGAAAAAGGTGCGACGCCTTAATTCATGAAAATACCCAAAATCACCACCAACGAAACCCGCCTATTTCTTCTTCTTCACTCGCGGAAACAACCGCTCCAGACATTTCTGATCCTTCACAAACCTCACATCACAGTCCGAACAGAGAACAATCACCAACTCCCCCTTATCTCGAACTCATCCCCTCCAGCCTCGCGTTCTCAGTTGCTTCACAAGCCCTCCGTTCATTGAAGAACACCGCGAGTCCAAACAAACTATCGATCTCAACTATATTTACACAGTATTGAAGAGTTGGTGTATAGGAATCCATCTATACAAGTTTTGGATTTTCTAAAATTCTTCTTTGATTTAATATGATTTTTCGAAGAACTGAGTATTTCTGAAAGTGGCGGCTCGGAATGAATCATTTACCCGAAGGAGGAAAAGAATAGGATTAGGTCAAAAAGGATGGTGTATTTATAGTGTTGATAAATATCTAGATATTTTGTTTTTAAGCTATCGTTGTTTCCATTTGTGTTTTAAAATTCCTATGATCATGTACAATACCCAAAAATCACGAAAACTGGCATACAGCTTCCTCTCGACCTTACAATCCCAACGAAACTGGTTTCGTCTAATTCCGACTCCGTTTACTCAGACAGCGTATTTTTAACCGTCAAAATACTGATTGTTTTTCACTCTAAAAATCCAAACGGCCACACAGTGACTTTAAAAATCACGAAACTTGACATCTAACAATAATTTGACATTGCGGATCCAACAAAATTAGTTTCGTCGAATTCCGACTTCGTTTGCAAAAGTGGCTATTTTTAAAGCTCTAAATAGCCTATTTAAATGTATAAATATATTTAAATATAATTAAATTTAATATTTAAAAATAAATATTATCGTCTATATTCACAGTGGAATACCATACCGCTCCAGAATATTCCTGTATGTATTTACAACTCGATATTACATCGTTAGAGTTATATCGATGTTCGATTTCTATTTAAATCCTTATATAAAATATAATTAAATCGTTATGGTCAGGGCGCTACATTTCTGAGAATTTGATTTGGACATAACTCAAAATCTATATGATGAAATCCCGATATTTCTCTTCCACTAGAAAGATATACTCCACCAGCTCCACACGTTTCTTGTTTCGCAGAAATCCAATTTAAAACGAACCTTATATACTCAATTGAAGTTCGAATCGCCAAATAGCGAACTGCCGCGTCGTTACGCGCTCTATTTTAATTATATTATAATTCTACGTTTCAAACTGACGTCGATTGAATATATTCGTCAATATACTTCAACTCTAAGCTGAATTAAATCTTAGAGATGACCCAGTTCACATTATATTGTCAATTCACTATTTCTGGTTATTTCTGAATTAAATATATTATTTAATTATTTAATTAAATTAATTATTCCATATTATTTAATTAAACCTCGATTTAATTCCCTATATCACTATTCTAAATAATTAAATAAATTAATTATACCCCTGGAAAATGCGGGTCATTACATTCTTCCCTACTTAAAATAATTTCGTCCTCGAAATTGCTAAGGTAGAGGACGACCCTATTTATTGGAATTCCTAAGATTTGTTTACCCCTTGTTTCTGATTTCAACTGAACCAATTAATATCGATTAAAATATTAATTCCTTCCGACTAACTAAAATTTCCAAAAATTTTGAAAATTTTCTAACACTTTAAATTTTCGAAAAATTTCGCTAGCACCTCCTTTTTACTGGTCATTAGCTCAAACTCCAACTCGCCTCTCTAGGCCTTCTTCAACCCAAAAGAAAATCAAACAGCCCAGCGGCTTGCCAAATCGGCTCATAAATTCCAAACTCATATAAAATATAAACTTGTACCTTTTTGTCGGGTATATCATTATATCCTTACCATTCATTACCACTTTTGCATATAGCAATGCATTACCAACTTGATCTCAAATCAGTTCATTCTCTAAACCAAATCATTCGCTTATACCTAAGTCGAATTTTATTTCCACTCGAGTTCCATTCTCGATTTCAAACTCTTAACTTATTAATCCAAGTTAATTCCAGATTATTTCTAATCCAATTCAATTTTAACTTAGTTCACGTTAAATTCAATTTATTTTTACCATCTCATTTTAATTAACCTTATTAGTTAAATTTTAATTCCAGAATTTAAATTCCTGGGTTTATTTCAAATCAATTTGAAATCATAATACCAATTCAAAACCTTTGAATTTCTAAACACCTTGTTTTCTCAAAACAATTCAAAAACAAAACCTTGGTAGTAATCTATCACTTAGAAACTTGAAAATGAACACTGACGATGTCGCGATTCATCATCAGAATCTATTTTCCAACTATCGAAGTGAGTTCAATACTATATCACTTTCGGTTTGAAAAACGTTTTCAAAATCTCCCAGGAACTTAAAATTTCCTTATTTTAATTCCTGATTCATTTACCAACACTTACTCACATTTCAGGAATTTTAATTTCAATTCTGATTCAAATTCAGGCTTAATTCATCGGTTTTCATATATTATACTTATATGAATTCTAATTGGTTATCCATAACCATTTCACTTTATATAATCTTATTCGATTATAATAACAACCAACACAACCAATATATATTGTAATTCCAATATATATTTCTTATAACCAAATATATTTCGAGTAAAATTATTTCATTTACCCTCTTTCAAAACATACCGTGTCGGTTCATCGTATTCAAGTGTTTAGTAACTCCTACCGATACAGTGGATCAAACTGCTCGACCAGAATCCATAAACAACTTAACCAATAAATCTCCACAATATAAAACAAATTTTTATATCAAATACAAATACGTTCACTCGTATATATACACTCAACTCAATCTAGGGTGTTACTAACCCTATCTCTACCGAGTCACGCCACAGAGCCAAGGTAATTCTTAACTTAAGCTCTGATACCAACTGTAACGACCCGGATTTTTGGCGACTTTGGTTATCGACATAAGCTCGATGTCGATAACCAAAACATCGAAAAATCCTTGTAATTAATGAAAGAAATTAGAGGGTGAGGATAGATAAGATAGAAACTTAGAATAGAAGAAGAAAAGAAGAACTTACATCATCAGAGTAACACGAATCTCACAGCGGAACGAATAACATATAACATAACTT
Source organism: Allium sativum (assembly GCA_030737875.1). Classification (NCBI taxonomy): domain Eukaryota; kingdom Viridiplantae; phylum Streptophyta; class Magnoliopsida; order Asparagales; family Amaryllidaceae; genus Allium; species Allium sativum. Next base: position 758,035,120 of record CM060922.1, on the reverse strand, counting down.
TGAAATATAACAGTTATGTATACAATAGCACTTATCAGAGTACAACACTTACAACACAACGGAAATAAACTATAGCTATATGATTTTGAAGCCTCCTGCTCCAGCTCTTCAATTTATCTGCAAATCCCGACTACTTGACTGCCCGTACAAATTTAGGCACCCAAGAGTTTAGGGAAAACAACAGAGTAAACTCCGGGTCAGTCATGGGACTGGTATGAGTAAAACAGTTTAAAACAGTTTGAACAAATAAACGATATCTCATAAGACCACGCCGTATAACGGAACGGGTTTTTCCCTTATGAGAGTCCAAAATATCTTTATATCAAAAACCCTTTTGATATTATAATAATGTCTATCAGCCACAATATATTAATCATCTAGCAGAAACGCTTTCATCTCACGTTCTACATATATAGTATACAATCAAACCCGCTAGCACGTATTGGGTAATGGATTTCCAACTATGACAAGGTATAGAACCACCTTTCGCTAGTGTACCTCTAGAGAGGAACACACTGGGTTCAACAAGAACATCTTGCAACCCGGCCACACATGACCGACCACTCATTTTGCTTGAGTGTATAGAATGTATATCACCAACGGTTGGGATCAGCAACCGTTTCCCGAATGGGACAGCATCAACAATAGATTTTTAGAAGTAAATGAAACTCTAGATCAGGTGATTATACACCCTACTTCGGAGCGACTGACTTAGCCATGCTGCCTGCCCGATTTATGTCATTTACCGGCTGATGAGGCTTGAGGCTACGCTTTATCATCACATCAGATTCACTTCGAATGTCACATCGTCAAATCCATCAAATCACCGATTGACGTCTACAACCATACATTACGTGTCAGCTAAAAGAAGTTTCCTTCTCCGCTTCCACTCTTGGTACGGTTGAAGAAATCAATGTACTACATCCCTTCCACTTTACTCCGCCTTCAATTATCTCTGGCATATATGATTCGCAACGCTTATGCCAATACAGAGTGGTTCTTTGGATAATAATCCAACCGGTCTCTCCATATTAACAACATTAAAATGGTCAAAACTTCGATAGTCTGTGATTTAACTATCAAAGAAAAACACGTGTGCAAACATCGATATTATTTCCAGATGGAAATTCTATCAATCAATCATTAATTATATGTATATATATATATCTATATCTATATATTCATATTTCCTTATTTTCTATGTTCATTTTCATCTCTTGTTTCCCTATATTCAATATTTCTTATTTTCTAAATTTAGAAAATATATTTATTACCACTGGAAAACATTTCCATTCCTTGTTTTCTGTATTAGAAAACATTTCTGATTCTTGTTTGGAAAACGTTTCCAAAACTCCTACATTTGGATTAAGCAGATGTTTTAGATAAAACATCGCTATGCCAGCTCAACCATTTCCTTTAATTACTAAATTCACTTTACCATCCTTTACTGCCGAACCTTAATCATTCCTTAGTTAAAAACGAAGCCAATCAAGTTGGGGTAGAACTACCTCTCAGACCTTAACTGAACAACATTTTTAACCTTGAAATAGGAAAAGCTCACTTTAAATTTCTTTAACCAACTTCCTTACTTAACCTTTCTTCCGAATAATTATATTCGATTGACTCTTTTCACTTAACTACTCTATTCGATTAACTCCTTTGGATTAACTCTATTTGATTTACTCTATTCACTTAACTCCTATCGAATAAACTATATTCGATAACTCCTCTAACTCTATTCGAATAAACTGTATTCGATTAACTCCTCTAACTCTATTCGAACAAACTTATTCGATAACTCCTTTCGAATAACTAGATTCGATTAACTCACCTCGAATAACCAATATTCGATTACTCTTCTCTCGAATACACTATATTCGATAACTCCACTTCGAATAAGTGATATTCGATAACTCTACTCGATTTACTCCATTTGGACAATTCTAACTGGTTAACTCTAACTCACTAATTAACTCTAACTCTACCTGGTTAACTCTAACTGATTAACTCTGACTGGTCAACCCTAACTGATTAACTCTGACTGGTCAACCCTAACTGATTAACTCTGACTGGTCAACTCTACCTGATTAACTCTAACTGGTTAACTCGACTTACTTAACTCAACTGGTTAACTCGACTTACTTAACCCACTGGTTAACTCGACTTACTTAACCCACTGGTTAACTCTAACTGAACTGGTTAACGCTACTGAACTGGTTAACTCTAACTGAACTGGTTAACTCTACTGAACTGGTTAACTCTAACTGAACTGGTTAACTCTACTGAACTGGTTAACTCTACTGAACTGGTTAACTCTAACTGAACTGGTTAACGCTACTGAACTGGTTAACTCTAACTGAACTGGTTAACTCTACTGAACTGGTTAACTCTAACTGAATTGGTTAACTCTACTGAACTGGTTAACTCTACTGAACTGGTTAACTCTAACTGAACTGGTTAACTCTACTGGACTGGTTAACTCTACTGAACTGGTTAACTCTAACTCGAATAACTAATATTCGCTTTATAAAGATTTCCTTTTAACAACGTTTATTCATTTTTAAAGATTTACTTTTTTTAACGGTTCTTCACTTTAAAAATGATTTCCCCTTTTCAATTTGTCTATATTTATTTCATATAAATATTTCCTTTATAACTTTATGTATTTCCTAAATAAATATTTCCTTTTTACTCTTTATTTATTTTCACAAGTATTTCCTTTATATTTGGTTTCCACAAATATTTCCCTTTATATTTGGTTTTCACCTTTATTCTTTAAAATATTCTAACTCCTAAAATTTCCGGAAAAATTCGCCATAACCTCCTTTGTATCGGGAGCATCGGGAAAATTCCCAAACCGCCACACAGTCCTTTCCATTCAAAAGAAAATGGTTTGAAATTATTTCTTTTCTAAATATCTCCTATTTATAAATATTCCAATTTTATAAATATTTCTTATTTATAAATATTCCAATTTATAAATATGCTGTTTTCAATATCACTTTGAAAATTCCCTTTCCACATTCCAGTATTTTTCACGGTATTTAAAATACCAAATAACCATGATCGATATCGTTCAAAAACACATAAACAACCAAAGATTATAACTACATCATATATTACAGTATATGAAAAACAGTAAAATAAATGTTGAGGAACCCAGTTGGGTCCCTCCAACCTGTCTCCCTGCATCCACAGATGTTACACAATAAAATCAACATCACTTTCAGTTCGATTTGAAATATTCTGTTAACAGGATCAATATATAAATATTTAATGGTTTATATATATATATATATAATTTCCACTAACTGACTAGCAGTTCAATCAATCAACCAACACACAGCAATCATCAGATGATTAACAGTTCTAAATATACGTTATAAAAATATAACTGTTCAGAGTTGGTGAGTTTTACTCACTTTGGTAGTTCATCATTAAAGAACGATAAACTGTTATTTGATTTGAATAAAAAAAATTATTTCTCCATAAATTCACACAAGCTCCAATCCACTTCAAGCCAGTTTGTATGTGTATTCCTTTTCGATACGATTCCAACGTGACTTGTTTTGTTGAATTTCGTTTACGTATGAATAAGATACGATAAAACAAAGTAAATACACAATTTAAATTTAAATAAAACTTAGGATTAAATTTTATTGGGCCTCACCCCTTAAACCCCTCTCAGCCCAATACCCAACGTGGCCAGCCCAAATCCATATACTTGTTTTCTTCCCCAAACTGATTTCCACGATGCTAGTAACAACTCCCACCGCCATTTCCCATTACTCAACCCTTCAAGTTCATTACCAGATCGCATACCAATACCACCATAAAAATCTCCTTTGAAAACTCAACAAACTCACATCCTCTTTGCTTAATTTGAACACCATTTCTGAGTTGCGACTTCGAACTTACTGGCATCGGCTACAGGAACATCTCACGCTACCAGAAAAAGGTGCGACGCCTTAATTCATGAAAATACCCAAAATCACCACCAACGAAACCCGCCTATCTCTTCTTCTTCACTCGCAGAAACAACCGCTCCAGACATTTCCGATCCTTCACAAACCTCACATCACAGTCCGAACAGAGAATAATCACCAACTCCCCCTTATCTCGAACTCATCCCCTCCAGCCTCGCGTTCTCAGTTGCTTCACAAGCCCTCCGTCCTTTGAAGAACACTGCGAGTCCAAACAAACTATCGATCTCAACTATATGTACACAGTATTGAAGAGTTGGTGTATAGGAATCCATTTATACAATTTTGGATTTTCTAAAATTCTTCTTCGATTTAATATGATTTTTCGAAGAATTGAGTATTTCTGAAAGTGGCGGCTCGGAATGAATCATTTACCCGAAGGAGGAAAATAATAGGATTAGGTCAAAAAGGATGGTGTATTTATAGTGTTGATAAATATCTAGATATTTTGTTTTTAAGCTATCGTTGTTTCCATTTGTGTTTTAAAATTCCTGTGATCATGTACAATACCCAAAAATCAAGAAAACTGGCATACAGCTTCCTCTCGACCTTACAGTCCCAACGAAACTGGTTTCATCTAATTCCGACTCCGTTTGCTCACACAGCGTATTTTTAACCGTCAAAATACTGATTGTTTTTCACTCTAAAAATCCATACGGCCACACAGTGACTTTAAAAATCACGAAACTTGACATCTAACAATAATTTGACATTCCGGATCCAACAAAATTAGTTTCGTCGAATTCCGACTTTGTTTGCAAAAGTGGCTGTTTTTAAAGATCTAAATAGCCTATTTAAATATATAAATATATTTAAATATAATTAAATTTAATATTTTAAAATAAATATTATTTTCTATATTCACAGTGGAATATCGTACCGCTCCAGAATATTCCTGTATGAATTTACAACTCGGTATTACATCGTCAGAGTTATATCGATGTTCGATTTCTATTTAAATCCTTATATAAAATATAATTAAATCGTTATGGTCAGGGCGCTGCATTTCTGAGAATTTGATTTGGACATAACTCAAAATCTACATGATGAAATCCCGATATTTCTCTTCCACTAGAAAGATATACTCCACCAGCTCCACACGTTTCTTGTTTCGCAGAAATCCAATTTAAAACGAACCTTATATACTCAATTGAAGTTCGAATCGCCAAATAGCGAACTGCCACGTCGTTACGCGCTCTATTTTAATTATATTATAATTCTACGTTTCAAACTGACGTCGATTGAATATATTCGTCAATATACTTCAACTCTAAGCTGAATTAAATCTTAGGGATGACCCAGTTCACATTATATTGTCAATTCACTATTTCTGGTTATTTCTGAATTAAATATATTATTTAATTATTTAATTAAATTAATTATTCCATATTATTTAATTAAACCTCGATTTAATTCCCTATATCACTATTCTAAATAATTAAATAAATTAATTATACCCCTGGAAAATGCGGGTCATTACAATACAGTTCAGAAAACCCTATATGGATTTCTAACTCGATATTTCAAATCAGGGTCAACCCGATATTAGATTTATATTGAAATTCCTTTTTAGAATATAAATAATTCCTCTATAAATTATAAAGGAATTCCACAGCGACTTTTCTAAAATTTGATTTGAACATATCTCAAAATCTACACGACGAAATCCCGATTTTTCTCTTCCATTAGATAGATATACTTCACCAGCTCCGAACGTTTCTTGTTTCACAGAAATCCGATTTAAAACGAATCCTGTACATTCAGTTAAAGTTCAAATCGCCAAATTACGAACTGCAGCGCCATTTCAAGCTCGATTTTAATTATATTATTACTCTACATTCAAACTGTTGATTATATAATATATTCGTTATTTAAATCAAATTCCAAGCTGAATTAAATATCACAAATGATCCAATTCACACCATATCGCCATTTCGGACAATTCTGATTATTTCAGAATTAAATATATTATTTAATTTATTAATTTAAATTAAATATTCACCATTATTTAATTAAACCACCATTTAATTCACTATATCACTATTTATATAATTAAGTAAATTAATTATAATACCCCTGCCAATGCGGGTCATTACATTTTTCCCCACTTAAAATAATTTTGTCCTCGAAATTGCTAAGGTAGAGAACGACCCTATCGATTGGTTAGAACATATTTGTTCACTTCTTAACTTCAGTTTCAACTGAACCAATTTAATTTCAATTAAATTATTAATTACTTCTTATCAACGAAAATTTTCAAAAATCCTGAAAATTTTCTAACACCTTAACTTTTCGAAAAATTTCGCCAGCACCTCCTTTGTACTGGTCAATCGGTCAAACTCCAACTCGCCTCTCTGGGCCCCCTCCATCCCTAAAGAAAACCAAACAGCCAAGTGGCTTGCCAATTTGGCTCATAAATCTTATATCCAATAGAAATATAAACTTGTACGTTTTGTCGGCATATCATTATATCCTTTCCACCTGTTATCAATTCAGCAGATACAAGGGTCATCCCAATCAAATTCCAATCTGCTTTTATCCACGACACAACCATTCGCTTATATCTGAGCTAAATATCATTTCAACTCGAGTTTCTTCTCGATTCCCAACTCTTAACTTGATTATCATATTACACTTCAAATTTGAATCTCACAATCCAATTTGTCTTGATATCATTATAATTCAATCTCAGTTACCACTTTACTGGCTTTACTTTAATTCAATTTTGCTTACACAAATTTCTGTTAAATTTGTTTTTAATTCAAACAGTCTTTCCCTGGGAGTTTGTAAACAGTTTACTCATTTCAAAAATCAAATTTTCCTTTTGAACATGTCACTGAGCCCTTAATTAATATTCCATTAGTTAAATCACTTTTCTATTTCTTTATCAATATTTGTTAACCAAATATTTTCAATAACCATATTGGCCTTTTATGTTATTTGGAAAACATTTCTGAATATCGCCTTCCTTTATTTTCTAAACTTTAGAAAATATATGCTATTTATAATTGGAAAATATTCCAATTACTTATCTCTCTTCCAATCTCGTTTATTTCTATACTTAGGAAATATTTTTTATTATATTTCCAAGCTTACACTTATTTGGGTTAAAACGGATGTTGTGTAAAAAATCGTTACGACAACCCAAATACTATATTCAACTAACTCTTATCCAACATTGATCTTCGAGCCTGGAATCTTACTATTTATTTGTTAATAATGAAATCAATCAAGTTGGGGTATAACTACCTCTCAGACCTTGACTGAATAACATTTATAACGTCAAAACAGTTATGACTACTTACTCGAATAATCAATACCATACAACTACTTATTCACTTTTAAACACGTATAGGCTTCCTCTTTCTATTCTTACTAGATTTTATTCTTAGTCTTCCTTTTTGATTTTACTATTCTATTTCTAAGTTCGTTTCCTTATCGACTTCTATATATATATATATCGATACGTTGATTTCTAACTATCAAATTATCTTAAAAATATTCTAACTCCTTAAATTCCCGGAAAAATTCGCCATAACCTCCTTTGTACCAGGAGCATCGGGATATTTCAAATAGCCTCCCATGGCCCTCACCAATCCAAAAGAAAAAGCCAAGCGGCTAGCCGATATGGCGCATAAAATCTCATATATGAGTTAAATACATACCTTTTCGTCGAGCATTCTATTTATATACCTTCATACCTTATCCATAACTATCTCATGTATATTTATATCTGCCCAATCTTTTTTAACTATACCTGATCATTTTAACTCAATTCGTTAATCAATTTGTTAATTAACTCTTTAGTCTATTTCACTTTTATATTTGAACATGACATGTTCAAATATATTTTAACTTGCTTATTAACTAATTTGAATCCAAATTTCAAATTTAAGTTCTATATTCGATTTCGAATATCCATTTACAAATCCAATTCACCTTTCAAAGTTCAACTTCAAATTCAAAACTCGATTAACTAATTCCTCTTCGACTTAGTTAATTCTATTCAATTTCTATATTATAAATCCCATTTGAATTTCAACACAACTTGTCTTTCCCAAAACAAATTCAAAACAGCATCTCTGGTAGTAATTCGTCACTTACAACTCGAAAATGAATACAGATGATGCAGCTGTCATCATCGGAATCTATTTTCCAGCGATTGAAGTGAGTTCAATACTATAAAACCTTTTCTAAACATTTCCACTTTGAAATTCATTTCAAAATATATTTCACACTGCTTGTAAAACAATTTAAAATCTCCCAGGATCTTAAATTTTCCTTATTTTTAATCCAAATCCATTTACAAACACTTATCCAATTTTCCAGAGTTTTAATTTCAATTCTGATTCAAATTCAGATGTAATTCTTCTGATTTCACGTATTTCACTTATATGAATTCTGACTGGTTATTTACATAACCATTTAATTTATAATCTTACTCGATTATTATAACAACCAATATATCCAATATGTATCAAAATATACTTTGGGTAAAACTATTTTAATTTACCCTCTTTTCAAAACATATCGTGACGGTCCATCGTATTCAAGTGTTTACCAACTCCTACTGATACAGTGGATCAAACTGATCGACCAGAACTCATAAACGACTCAACCAATAAATCTCCACAATATAAAACCACTTTATATCAAATTACAAATACGCACTCGTATATATACACTCAAACTCAATCTAGGGTATTACTAACCCTATCTCTACTGAGTCACGCCGCAGAGCCAAGGTAATTCACTTAACCTTATGCTCTAGTACCAACTGTAATGACCCGGATTTCTGTCGACTTTGGTTATCGCCATAAACTCAATGATGACTAACCAAACATCGAAAATACCAGATGATTAATGAAAGAAATTAGAGGGTGAGGAAAGATAAGATAGAAACTTAAAATAGAAGAAGAAGAACACAACATCAGAGTAACATGAACCTCACAGCGGAACGAATAACATATAATATATATATATAACATAACTTGAAATATACATCTGTACTTGAATATACATCATTATCAAAGTACAACACTTACAACACAGTGGAAATAACTATAGCTATATAATCCTGAAGCCTCCTGCCCCAAGCTCTTCCAGTATATCTGTAAATCCTGACTACTTGACTGCCTGTACAAAATTGGGCACCCAAGAGTTTAGAGAAAACAACAAAATAAACTATGGGTCAGTCATGGGACCGGTATGAGTAAAACAGTTTAATCAAGTAAACGATATCTTATAAGACCACGCCGTATAACGGAACGGGTTTTTCCCTTATGAGAATCCAAATTATATTTATATCAAAAACCTTTTGATATTATAATAATGTCTATCAACCACAATATAATAATCATCTAGCAGAAACGCTTTCATCTCACGATCTACATATATAGTATACAATCAAAACCGCAAGCATGTATTGGGTAATGGATTTCCAACTATGACAAGGTATGGAACCACCTTTTGCTAGTGTACCTCTAGAAAGGAATACACTGGGTTTAACAAGAACATCTTGCAACCTGGCCACACATGACCAACCACTCATTTCGCTTAAGTGTATCGAATGTATATCACCAACGGTTGGGATCAGCAACCGTTTCCCGAATGGGACAGTATCGATAATAGATTTTTAGAAATAAATGAAACTCTAGATCAGGTGATTATACACCCTACTTCGGAGCGACCGACTTAGCCATGCTGCCTGCCGATTTCTGTCATTTACCGGATGATGAGGCTAGAAGCTACGCTTTATCATCACATCAGATTCACTTCGAATGCCACATTGTCAGATCTATAGAAAATCACTAATTGACGTCTACAACAGTACATTACGTGTTAGCTAAAGAAGTTTCCTTCTCCGCTTCCACTCTTGGTACGGTTGAAGAAATCAATGTACGTGATCTTTCTGGAAATACTCTGTCAGACATCCATCCATACAAGTCATCCGGGAACAGGATGAACCGAAGGCACAATTCAGTACATCCATCTTAGGCAATGTTATCTAAGACGTATACAATAGCCCTTGCACTTTACTCCGTCAATTATCTTTGGCATATATGATTCGCAACGCTTGTGCCAATACAGAGTGGTTCTTTGGATAATAATCCAACCGGTCTCTCCATATTAACAACGTTAAAATGGTCAAAACTTCGATAGTCTGTGAGTTAACTATCAAAGAAAAACACGTGTGCAAACAACGATATCAATTCCAAAGGGAAATTATATCGACCAAACATCATTTAACATTTATCTCCTAAGTTCATTTTTCATCTCCTGTTTCCCTATATTCAACATTTCTTATTTTCTAAATTTAGAAAATATATGTTATTACCATTGGAAAACATTTCCATTTCTTGTTTTCTATATCAGAAAACATTTTTGGTTCTTATTTGGAATTTTTTTCCCAAACTCCTTCATTGGACTTAGACAAATGTTTAACAAACCATCGCGATGCCAACTCAAACCATTACGCTTATTAACTAAATTCTTTTAACCAACCTTCACTATCGAACCTTAACCATTCCTCAATTAAAAATGGAGTCAATCAAGTTGGGGTATAATTACCTCTCAGACCTTAACTGAACAACGTATCTAACCTTGAAATAGACAAAGTTCACCCTTTTAATTCTTTAACAAACTACCTTACGTAACTCTCTTTCGAATCATCTCTATTCGATAATTCTTTCCTTCGAATAAAGTATATTCGATAACTCTATTCAATTTACTCTATTCACTTAACTCTTTTGATTTAACTCTAACTCTATTCACTTAACTCCTATTGAATAAACTATATTCGATAACTCCTTTAATTCTATTTGAATAAACTATATATTCGATTAACTCCTTTAATTCTATTCGAATAAACTATATTCGATTAACTCCTTTAATTCTATTTGAATAAACTATATTCGATTAACTCCTTTCGAATAACTTATATTCGATACTCTCCCTTTCGAATAACTAAATTCGATTAACTCCCTTCGATTAACTAACAATCGATAACTCCTTTCGATTTACTAATAATCGATAACTCCTTTAATTCTATTCGACTAACCATATTCGACTAACTCGACTAACTTGGTTTGACTAACCATACTCGATTAACTCAACTTGACTAACTTAACTTATTTAACTCAACTTGATTAACTCGACATCATTTCACTCAACTGATTAACTCTAACTTGTTAACTCTAACTCTAATCAATTAACTCTAACTGGTTAACTCTAACTCTAATCGATTAACTCTAACTGGTTAACTCTAACTCTAATCGATTAACTCTAACTGGTTAACTCTAACGGGTTAACTCTAACTCTAATCGATTAACTCTAACCGAATAACTCCAATCGATTAACTAATATTTGATTTAACCCGTTTCGATTAACTCATTTTGATTTACACCTTTGAATTTACTCCTTTGAATCATTTCCTTTGGATTATCTCCTTTTCTATTTGTTTTACTTAACAAATAACTATTCCCTTTTCAATTCTATTTATTTAAAAAATAAATATTTCTTTTATCTTTTCTATTTGTAAATGGTTTACAAATATATCCCTTTCATCTCTATTTTAACATATTTATTCCCCATAAATATTTCCTTTTCAATTCTATTTATTACATATTTATTTCCTATAAATATTTCCTTTTCAATTCTATTCTTATCCTTCGATTTTATAATTATTTTCTTTTATAAAAATCCTTTTCCTTTCCTATATAAAATCCATCGATTTTATATAAATAATTCATTTTCAAAATACAATTTGAAAATCCCCTTTCCCACATCCAGTATTTCTTATGGTATTTAGCATACCATATAACAACGATAAATATCGTCCAAACACACATAATCAACAACATATTATATATCACATCATATATCACAATATATGAATCACAGTAAAATAAATGTTGAGGAATCCATATGATATATTCTGTTAAACAAAATCAATATAGAAATTCAACTAACTGACTTGCAGTTCAATCAAACAGTCAACACACAGTCAATCAGCCAATATTTAACAGTTCTAAAAATACAACATGAAATTATAAACTGTTCAGAGTTAGTGAGTTTTACTCACTTTGGCAGTTCATCGGTAAAGAACGATAAACTGTTGTTTGATCTGAATCAAACAGTTTATTTCGCCATAATTCCAAATGAGCTCAAATCTACTCCTAATCGTTCCATGGCGTAGCCACCGTCCATACGATCCCAACGCAACATACGATTCGTCAATCTGATGCCGTATGACGAAGATATTGCATTAACAAGTTAATACATATTTTAGATTAAATAAACTTTAGAATTTTAATCCATTGGGCCTTACCCCTTTAACCTTCTTGGCCCAAACCTGTTTTGAGTACCTTCTCCCCCAAAACATAAATTCCGCACTCCATAAAAATGAACACAGCCATTACCACTTCTTCATTCGATCCTTCCTCCTTTGTTAATTCACAAAACCCAAAACCGATAACACCGTAGTTCACCACTTTGAAATCTCCATCTACCCGGCACCACCACTTCAGACTCGCACAGCACCAGTGGAATCCGACATCGACGGTTTTTTCTGTCTGTACAGTGATCCTCCGATCACTTTTAATTCGAGAAATCACCAGAAATTCAAAACTCCATCAATTCTCTACCCTGAATCCGAATATCAACTCAGTTCTGCAACACGATGACCAGTCGACCAAAGGAATTTAACCCTAGGTCGCGCGAACAAATTTTGAACATCACCGAACACGATCGAAGCCAACAAAGTCCATACGAGCTTGATTCTCTTCTATTGCTGAGTCAATCGAGACTCATCCCAAGATTTGTAGAATTTATTTTCTATTTGTTTTGAATTTCAAAGTAACAAAATTTTGATTTCCTGTAAACATAAACACGACGGCTTGGAATTTGGTTATATAGGGGGATGGATACATTGTGTGGTTGTAAAGGTGGAGATGTGGCTTGGTTTAGATCAGAGAATTAGTTAGGATATTTTATGTTAATTTTTTTTTTTTCATCATTTTATATTGGCATATGTACTCTAAAAATCCCTACGAACACACACAATGCCTAAAAATCATGAAACTGGAAATCTAACAACTATTTAACATTGCGGATCCAACAAAATTAGTTTCGTCGAATTCCGACTTCGTTTGCAAAAGTGGCTATTTTTAAAGTCCTAAATAACCCATTTAAATATATAAATATATTTAAATATAATTAAATATAATATTTATAAATAAATATTATCGTCTATATTCACAGTGGAATACCATACAGTTCAGAAAACCCTATATGGATTTCTAACTCGATATTTCAAATCAGGGTCAACCCGATATTCGATTTATATTGAAATTCCTTTTTAGAATATAAATAATTCCTCTATAAATTATAAAGGAATTCCATAGCGACTTTTCTAAAATTTGATTTGGACATATCTCAAAATCTACACGACGAAATCCCGATTTTTCTCTTCCATTAGAAAGATATACTTCACCAGCTCCGAACGTTTCTTGTTTCGCAGAAATCCGATTTAAAACGAATCCTGTACATTCAGTTAAAGTTCAAATCACCAAATTACGAACTGCAGCGCCATTTCAAGCTCGATTTTAATTATATTATAACTCTACGTTAAAACTGTTGTTTATATAATATATTCGTTATTTAAATCAAATTCCAAGCTGAATTAAATATCACAGATAATCCAGTTCGCACCATATCGCCATTTCAGCCAATTCTGATTATTTCAGAATTAAATATATTATTTAATTTATTAATTTAAATTAAATATTCACCATTATTTAATTAAACCACCATTTAATTCACTATATCACTATTTATATAATTAAATAAATTAATTATAATACCCCTGCCAATGCGGGTCATTACATCTTTTCTCCAAAAATGGCACTTGGAAAACTTAGCTTTTAGCTGATGCGCTCGTAGGGTCTCTAAGACTTCCCTAAGATGTAGGGCATGCTCTTCTTCATTTTTAGAGAAAACCAAAATATCATCTACAAAGACTACCACAAACTTGTTTAGAAACTCCCTAAACACCCTACTCGTTAAGTCAACAAAGTATGCAGGTGCATTCATCAAACCAAAAGGCATGACGAGCCACTCAAAGAAACCGTCAGGAGTTCTAAAGGCAGTCTTATCGATGCTATCTTCAGCCACCCTTAGCTGATGAAACCCTGTAGCTAAATCCAGTTGCGAGAAAACTGAAGCACCCACCAACTGATCGAATAAATCGTCTATCCTCGGCAATGGGTGCCTGTTCTTCTCTGTTAGCTTATTCAGCTCTCTATAGTCCACGCACAATCTAAGTGAACCATCAGCTTTTGTAGCAAAAACGACTGGAGCACCCCACTCCTAAATACTTCTTCTTATGAACCACTTCTCAAGCAATTCTTTCGCTTGCTTACTGAATTCTCTTCTCACTCTCGGAGTCATGTGGCACATTGGTAATGCAATTGGCTTTGCATTATCTACTAGATATATTCGAAAGTCTATCTCATGCCTCGGGGGTAAACCTCGAACTTCATCGAAGACGTCACTATATTCACGGACCACACGAACAAATTTCAAATCATCATTGGATGTGTCTAGGGATTCTAGGTTGCTAAGCATTACCAGACCTCTAGGGTCATAAGAAATATCAAGGGTCTTTCCACAAAGAGTCAACAATCTAACTAACCTTCTTTCACAATCTAGGATGGCACCGTATCTAGTTAGCCAATCCATACCTAGAATCAAGTCGTAGCCCATGAAGCCAAGAACAATGGCATTGCATTCAAACTCAACGCCCAAGATAGACACTCTCAAACCCCGACAAATCATAGAAAGTTGAGCCGAACCACCAATAGGATTTGAGACTACTATGGGATCCGTAACTAGACTACTATTTAGGTGCAGTGTTTCAACTAACGAAGCAGATACAAACGAATGTGAAGCGCCAGAGTCAAACAAAGTACGAACAGGATGATCAAACAGAAAAACTAAACTTTCAACCGAAATGTTTCTACCTCTCTTCTGTCCTGGTGCCATGAGAGCCTGAAGCTGCCCTCCAGAAGTTCTTTGCCCTTGCCCATGTTTCCTTGGGCAGTCCTTAACTAGATGACATGCCTCTCCATAGTGGAAACAACCAGTCTTCTTCTTTTTCCTATAGTCTTTGCTCAGATGGCCTAGTGTCCCACAATTAAAGCACTTCTTCTTTCCTTCGCCATTATTGTTCTTCCCGCCTTTCTTGTGTTGCTATTGTGGCTTATTCTGGTCTCCTTTCTTCTCCGGTGCCTTATTAGCATTCGCACCTTTCTCTTCCTCATGCATAAATGCCATGCTAACCAGTTTCTCAAAGGTAGCCCCCATCGGAATGTGGGTCATCGCCAACCCATGTAGCAGCTCATTCAAACCTTTAACAAACCTCAGGGCCTTATTCTCAGGTGTGTTTACCAATTCCAAGCCAAATCTCGCCAACTGATTGAACTTGTTGACGTACTCCTTTACTGATAAATCCCTTTGCTTCAACGCCAAGAATCTTTCAATATATAAATTCTCTTCTGCTCGTGAGAGAAACTTCATTTTGAACCTACGCTTGAAATCCATCCATGTCTCCACCGGACACTCTCCGTTCGTGACCTCCCACCAAAACGAGGCTTTGTCTTTCATTAACCAAGCAGCCAATTGGAACTTCCTTCCATCTTCTACTTCAAAAATACCAAATAGATCTTCCACATCCTTAAGCCAACTTCGAGCTTCAACAAACATCTCTGATCCGTGAAAAGGTTTCCCGCCCACTGCCCTAAAATCTTTGCATGTCTTTGCAAAAGTATCAACACGAAGGGGAGGAGGAGGAGGAGGGGGAGGAGGAGGAGGAGTATTTGCTGGGCCTGCGACATTGGCCCTAGCTTCCAGATACCTTCTAAACCATCCTTGTAACGACCCGCATTTTTTCAGCGTTATAAATAATTTATTTAATTATTTAAATAATGGTTTTGGTTATTTACAATGCCCAGGATTAAATAATATTGAATATTTAATTAAAATAAATAATATAATAATATATTTAATTTCTGAAATAGTCAGAAATAGTGGAATTCACAAAAAAGTGCGAATTGGATTATCGGCGATATTTAATTCAGTTTAGAATTGAATTAGAATAACGAATATATTATTTGGACGGCAGTTTGAACGTATAATTATAATATAATAAAAATCGAGCTCGAAATGGCGCTGCAGTTCGTAATTTGGTGATTTGAACTTCAACTGAATATACATGATTCGTTTTAAATTGGATTTCTGTGAAACAAGAAACGTATGGAGATGGTGAAGTATATCTTTCCAATGGAAGAGAAAAATCGAGATTTCATCGTGTAGATTTTTATTTATGTCCAAATCAAATTTTAGAAAAGTCTCTATGGAATTCCTTTATAATTTATATCAATTTATTTATATTTTAAAATGGATTTTTAAGTATAAATCAAATATCGAAGTAACATTGGATTTGAAATATCGAGTTATAAATCCTAGTGTAGCACTATGATATTCTGTTGTGAATATATACGATAATATTTATTTTTAAATATTATATTTAAATGTTTTTAAATGTATTTATATATTTAAAGGGGTTATTTAGAGCTTTAAAAATTACCAGTTTTGCAAACGACCTCAGAATTCAACGAAACTAATTTTGTTGGATCCGCAACATCAAATTATTTCTAGATTTCAGTTTTCGTGATTTTTGAAGTCAGTATGCGGTCGTGCGGGATTTTAATGTGAGAAATATGTAACAACCCGTATTTTGAATAACAAGTTATAACATAAATCAAGGCAGAATTAAATGATAAAATCTGAATCAAGGGAAACGGGTTGTGCCATTGCGTTCGTCTTAGAAAAATACGTGAAATAGAGTCCGAGTTTTCGAAAATCGGAGTCCGTATGACCAAGTTATGGTCCGTCAAAGTTTTCAGAAAATTTCAAGTTCAAAAACAGATCAAATTTGAATTCAGAATTCAAATTCATCCAAGCAGAACAGGCGGGAAAAATTCCCGCCACCCCCAAGTCGACTGGGGAGTCGACACACCCCAGGTGGTGTCGACTGCCCAGTCGACACCCCTGTCGACTTGGGTGGTCGGCCAGTTTGGCCTGGGTGCACCTGACTTGTTCCTCAAGACATGTTTGGAGGCTTGTGACGGATTTTAAAGGCTCAGATCTGAATTAGGGTTAATCCTATGGCCTAAACTAACCTAAACTTCTATAAAAGGACCCTAATACCTAGCCTAAACCATCATAAATCAATCCTACAACTAGATTATGCCAAAATGTTTAATCATGGCCTCCACCCTCTTGTCATAGTCTCCATCTTCATTCATATGAGAGTTTCTAAGCTTGTTTGAGAGTTTCTAAGTTTGATTCAAGGCCAAAGTTCAATCTTTCTTCATCAAAGCAAGGATCTTCTTCTTATTTCTCAAGGGTTTTTCATTGGAGCTTATTATTATTTGAGGGTTTTTAGAGTTGCTAGTGGCTTCGTCTCAATCTTATTTTATTTTATAAGTCTTCATAGCATTGTAAGCCCTATTCTACTCTTAGATTCTAACTATGAAGTTAAATATGACATGTTGCAAGTTGAGTTTGGGCCTAAATACGATTTTTGCTTTGATTCTATCATGTTATGCATAGATTTATTCTATGCATGTTTGAAAAGCTATCACCTTGACTTTGTGCATAGAAAGCTATGAGCTTTGATTTGGAATGTTGCATAAAGCAACGTAGAAACTCTCATAACCCTTATGTTATCTTACATATGATGTTATATGCGAATCACTAGCTATCATCCTATGTCATTTGTGACCATGTTTCACCTATTTTGCTAAAGTTGATATCATGCATGTTTTAAGGCTTATAATGTAATATGCAAGTTTATGAACACATTTGCCTCATATGCCACCATGTTTAACTTGTGGCCAAACCTTATTAATTATGTCATGCTTCTAAGTCCCCTTCCTGAGATCTATTTGCGTTTATGCGAACTTACATGCGATGGGGTTACGTTATGGGTAAACTAAAATGACATAAAAACATGATTTGAAAAGATGACATGAAATATGACATGTGATTATGCTTGAAACATGAGCATGAACTTGGACATGACTTCTAGAAAACATGAGAATGGCCAACTCGAGGTTGGGTTGAGTTTGTAGCATAAATCTACCCGGAACCGACCGGCTTAACTAGTGGCTACAAGCAATAGGACCCAATGTGAGTAGTTGGTCATGTCGCACTTGAAACCCGAGGTTAGACTAAGTTGTGGTGTAAAGCTACCCGGACCCGCCCGGCTTAACTAGTAACCACAACAAGGTCTAATGTGAGAGGTTGGGTGCATTAAATTAATTAATGCCACATGATAGGGTTAAGTCATGGACCACTTGAATACTTAACCAATTAAACACGATGGGTTGATAGGGTTAAGTCATGAACCTTGGATACACTTAACCAACTGGATACTTGATTGGAGAGGGTTAACCACGCTTAACCCGTTAGAAACCCTAGTTACGTGGTCCTTTTCACCAGTAACCCTCTTGGTTGTATCATGATACCCTAGGGACTAGGCTAGGGTGGGGCACGATTACTGGGCTGACATGTAAGCGACCAAAACGACGGCTGAGTAGGTGCGCCGGTGTAGGTTCAGGCGGACTATGGTCGTGCACATAGTCCGAATTTGAAAAAGCAGACACGGGCACCAGTAGATTTAGAATGTGCGTGCTTGATGTGTGTCCGTGGTTGGCAACCTAGGGCTTGATACACCCTAGGGTGGACCTAGCACAGTTTGACTACACTTCGTGATTGGGCCGTATGACACCGACACTTGACGAGTTAGGCTTTTAGGGAGCCGATCGACTAGACCGTGTTGTTGGACCTTGATTTAGGTCATCTCGTGATATTGGGCCAAGGGATCACTTCTTGTTTATACTTGCCATGGGTTGGAATACTAGTACACTTGGTGCAAAAACTTAACCTTGTATATGCGATGCCACACTTGATCACCATGCCAGTTATCATCCTATGTCTCATCTCTGTTTTACATGTCCAGTTAACTTTATTAGTTTTTATACTAATAGTAGATAGGACTTACCAGTCTTTTGACTGACCCATTTTCTTTCGCCTCTTTTCTTTCGTTTCCCCCCCCCCCCCCAGGTTTACAGGGTGGGAACACTAGCACCTAACTTGGATCTTTAGCTGCTTTTCTGGATAGCTCATGTATGGTTTGGACTGAGCTTGCTATGGCTTTATTCTACTTTGGGGATAGTTACTTTATGTTTTTTTTCCAGTTTTCAGTTTATGTCCCTAGACTATGTTTTGTGGGAAAATAACGACCAAGTACTGTGATGTAACTTGACTATGGTTTTGAAATGTTAGTTTTTACCCGCTGCTTTATTTACTCTATTTTTACTTATATGTTCTGTCTTGTGATATCTGCATGCATGTTTACCTTGTTTAACGCCCCTCCAAAGCTAGTGTTCTTGCAAGAGTGACATTGGCGGAGGTGGGGTGTTACATTTGGTATCAGAGCATAAGGTTTTACTAGACCGGACCAAAGTTTTAAAAACCCTTTTTGGAAAACTATTTTCAAAACCAATTAAGTATTTTCCAAGAAAAGTCTAGTTTATTTTAAAAGGCTATTCCCCAAAAGCCATTAGCACTATCCTTTGTTTCCTTGTTCTAAATCTATCTTTTCCTTTTTTCAGCATGGCCGATCTTAACCTTCCCGAGAGAGTTACCATTCCCGGATGGTTCCGGAGGTACTTGGAAGCTAGGGCCAACGATGTGGGCCCAGCAAACACTCCCACCGTAACTGAGGTTCCTCCTCCTCCTCCCCCTCAGCATCCACAAGCAGATTTCGCAAAGGTTTGCAAAGACTTTAAGGCGATGGGTGGCAAGAATTTCATTGGGACTGAGACTTTTGTTGAGGCGCGAAATTGGTTGAAAGAAACTGAAGATCTCTTCGCCATCTTTGATGTGGAAGACCGTAGAAAAGTTCTGTTGGCAGTATGGCTATTGAAAGAGGAAGCTGCTTATTGGTGGGAGGTCACCAACGCTACTAGGCCTATAGAGACTTGGTCCGACTTTAGGACGAGGTTTGGGCTTAAGTTTCTATCATCTGCTGAGGCGAATCTACAATTGGAGAAGTTTATATCTTTGAAGCAAGGGGACATGACAGTGAGGGAGTATGTGAACAAGTTTAACCAGCTTGCTCGATTCGGTTTGGACATGGTTAATACTCCCCAGAAGAAGGCTCTACGCTTTGCACGAGGGTTGAATGAGCCATTACAAGGTTTAGCCATGTCTCATATACCCATGGGGGTCACTTTTGAAAGCCTAGTGGACATGGCATTGCTTCAAGGAGACGATAAGAATGGCAAGAAAGAAGTCAAGCCTAATGAGACTCAAACCAAGAAGACGGACTCCAAGTGGGGAGGAAATCAGAGCAATCAGAACAACAAGAACAACAAGGGTAATAAGGCCAACAACAACAAGGCAAAGGACACAAGAAGGTGCAACTTCTGTGGGATTGTTGGGCACATAGCCAAAGATTGTAGGAAGAAGAAGAGGAAGTTGGGCGAATGCTTTCACTGTGGAGAGACTGGACACTTTAGCAAAGATTGCCCCAAGAAGCAAGGACAAGGGCAAGGGCAGACTCAGCGTGCAGGACCTTCTGGAGGGCAAGTGCATGCTCTCAACACTATTCCAGTTCAGGACCGAGGTAGTATTTCTGTAGAAAGCCTTGTTTACATTTCTGATTTTCCTGTTCACACTTTATTTGATTCTGGCGCATCGCATACCTTTATTTCTTCTGACATTGTTGAAAGTTTGCACCTAAGTACTAGTCTAGTTGAGGATCCCGTTAGTGTTTCAAATCCAATTGGAGGTTCCGCCCATCTATCTATGATTTGTATGGATTTGAGGATTTATATCTTGACCATAGAATTCACGTGTAATGCTTATGTTCTCGGGTTCACGGGATACGGGTTGATTTTGGGCATGGATTGGTTGTCCAGTTATGGAGCCATTCTTGATTGTGAGCATAGGGTGGTGAGGCTCATGACTCGCCTCGGTAATACCCTAGAGATTTCTTGCAACCCGCTGGATCCCGTCATGTTATGTTATCTTGAATCTCTTGACTCGTCCATCGATGATCTGCAATCTGTAAGGGTGGTCCGCGAATATCCTGACGTCTTTGAAGAGGTTAAGGGGTTACCCCCTAAACGAGAGATAGATTTCCGCATTTATCTTGTTGATAATGCCAAGCCAGTTTCATTGCCCGTGAGGCACATGGCCCCGCGAGAAAGAAGAGAGCTCAGTAAGAAAATCAAGGAGTTGCTTGAGAAGAATTTTATTAGGCGAAGCATTTCTGAATGGGGTGCTCCTGTGGTGTTCGCTACTAAGGCGGATGGTTCGCTTCGTCTATGTGTTGATTATCGAGAGTTGAACAAGCTGACAAAGAAGAATAGGCACCCGTTACCGAGGATTGATGACCTCTTTGACCAGCTTGTTGGTGCTTTTGTTTTCTCTTAGCTCGATCTAGCCACCGGATTCCATCATCTTAGAGTGGCTGAGGATAGTATTGATAAGACTGCGTTTAGGACACCAGATGGATTTTTTGAATGGCTTGTCATGCCATTCGGTTTGACTAATGCACCCGCCTACTTCGTAGATTTGATGAGTAGGGTGTTCAGGGAGTTTCTTAACAAGTTTGTGGTTGTCTTCGTGAATGATATTCTGATCTTCTCAAAGGATGAGGCAGAACATGCTAGACATCTCGAGGAAGTGATGGATACGCTTAGAGCTCATCAGTTGAAAGCGAAGTTCTCCAAATGCCATTTTTGGAGAAGGGAAGTTCGGTTTCTTGGGCATATAGTTTCTAAGCAAGGCATAGCGGTGGATCCCGCGAAAGTGGTTGCAGTTCAAGACTGGAAGACTCCTAGGAATGCAACCGAAGTAAGAAGCTTTCTCGGTCTGGCGGGCTACTATAGGAAGTTCATCAGGGACTTCGCTAAGATTTCAGCCCCTCTTACTAAGTTGACGAAGAAGAACTTAGTCTTTGCATGGGACTTAGAGTGTGAGCTTGCTTTTCAAAGGCTCAAGGGGGCCCTTACTACAGCTCCAGTTTTGGCTTTACCCGATGGTGGTAAGATGTTTACCGTATACACCGAGGCATGTGGCACGGGGATAGGTGTTGTTCTGATGCAAGAGGGAAGAGTGATATGTTATGGGGGTAGGCAACTTAAAGTTCATGAGAAGAACTATCCCACTCATGATTTGGAGTTGGCGGCGATCGTCTTTGCACTCAAATCCTGGCGCCACTATCTTCTAGGCGAAAGGTTTGAGTTATATACTGATCACAAGTCGCTCAAGTACCTCTTCTCACAGAAGGATCTGAATCTAAGGCAGCAAAGATGGATGGAATTCTTGGCATCATATGACTTCGAGATAGCTTATACCCCTGGCAAGGGTAATGTTGTGGCAGATGCGCTAAGCAGAAGAAGGTTGACTTTGAGTCCCTTGTTTGTGGAGATGAAGAGCCTAGAGTTCTTGGCAACCTTTGATTTCACAACGGCTGTTGAGTCGATGACGGGTTCGTTAGCATCTCTTGAGCTTAGACCTACACTTCTTGATCAAGTAGGGACTTCGCAGAAGGAAGACCCGCAGATAGTCGAGATCATGGACAAGTTGATTCGTGGTGAGACGTCTAGTCACCTTGCTAGATATACTATTGATGACAAGGGTTGGCTAAGGCGTGATGGAAGGCTATGCGTTCCACAAGTGGGAGACTTGGTGCGTGAAGTTCTCGAAGAAGAATATCACTCGAAGATGACTATACATCCTGGAGGATATAAGATGTATAGGGATATGAAGCACATTTTCTTTTGGGCTGGAATGAAGAAAGATGTGGCAGAGTATGTTTCAAAGTGCATGGTGTGCCAACAAGTGAAAGCCGAGTCGAAGAAACCAGGTGGGCTATTACATCCATTGGAGGTCCCGCAATGGAAGTGGGAAAGTATCTCTATGGATTTTGTGGATGGATTGCCTAGGTCAAGGAAAGGGAATACGAGTATATGGGTCATAGTTGATAGACTTACGAAGAGTGCTCATTTCATTCCAGTGAAGAGCAAGAGGACCGCATCATGGCTAGCATCTGTTTATCTTCGAGAGATAGTGCGATTGCATGGAGTTCCTTCTATCATAGTTAGCGATCGTGACCCAATCTTCACTAGCCAGTTCTGGAATAGTTTGCAAGAAGCGATGGGTACGCAATTGAATTTAAGTACAGCCTATCACCCCCAGCCGGATGGCCAAACCGAAAGGGTGAATAGAGTGCTAGAAGATCTTTTGAGGCTTTGTGTGCTTGACTTTGGTGGTACTTGGGAAGACCACCTTCCTCTTGTAGAGTTTGCTTATAATAATAGCTATCAAGCTAGCATAGGGATGGCACCATCTGAAGCTTTGTATGGGAGGCCGTGTAGGTCACCATCTTGTTGGTGGGAGACAACGGATAGACTTATGCTTGGGCCCGATATGATACGGGACACCTCCGGGAAAGTTGAATTGGTGAGAAGACGGATGAAAACGGCCCAAGACAGGCAGAAATCCTATGCTGACAAGCGAAGGACAGATTTGGAATTCGAAGTTGGAGATATGGTTTTCGTGAAGGTTTCTCCTTTGCGTAATGTGGTTCATTTTGGAGCAGTTGGGAAGCTGGCACCAAGGTTCGTAGGACCCTTCCCTATCATAGAGAGAATTGGGAAGATGGCTTATAAGGTGGAATTGCCCGAGAAGCTGGCCGGGGTGCATAATGTCTTTCATGTCTCGCATCTCCGAAGGTGCCTACATGAGTCCACTGAGGTGGTTGAACCTAGCATTCTTGAAGACGTGGAGATAGAAAAAGAGGCAACCTTGAGGAGGGCACCGATTCGTATCTTGGGAACGGAGACCAAGAAGCTAAGAAATCGAGAAGTCAAATTGGTGAAGGTTCAGTGGAGTGAGGCCGAAGAGGATGCAACTTGGGAAACCGAGGAGAAGATGCGTGGGCTTTATCCATTTCTTTTTGAGGGTACATTCTCAATCTCTTTTCCTAGTTAGCATATCTTTCTTTTTCTATCCATGTTTATCTTGTTATCTTGTTAACCTTGTCATGAGAACCTTAGGTAGAAACCCTTTGGATGAAACATGTATTTGAAACATGTTATGCTTGATGTTTGCAAGTGGTTGCAAGTGTTTGCAAGTGGTTACTCGTGGATGCACGATACACATTAGGCACTAAGATCGGCTCACACACTTTCATATTGCATATGCATGAGTGTTTATGCTTATTCATGGTTGAAACTTGTTATGCTATCACGTGGATGTTGCATATGGATGAATGTTATGTGCACTCATGTAGAGATTATAAACTATCCTAGGAATTTGCATACATATGGACTCATTTCACTAACATACTTTGCATTAAGGAGGTTTACTGAATCAGTAACCGCCTGATTTTCGCATTAGATAGGTGCATATACACACACTTTTGCATAGATTCATACAGCATTAGAATTTGTTAAGGACAATGGTTACTTGTGGATGATGTTGTGAGTAGATGGATGATGGATGGTAGGATACGTTCTTCCTAACTTAGAGATTTCGGGGACGAAATCCTTTAAGGAGGGGAGAATGTAACAACCCGTATTTTGAATAACAAGTTATAACATAAATCAAGGCAGAATTAAATGATAAAATCTGAATCAAGGGAAACGGGCTGTGCCATTACGTTCGTCTCGGAAAAATACGCGAAATAGAGTCCGAGTTTTCGAAAATCGGAGTCCGTATGACCAAGTTATGGCCCGTCAAAGTTTTCAGAAAATTTCAAGTTCAAAAACAGATCAAATTTGAATTCAGAATTCAAATTCAGCCAAGCAGAACAGGCGGGAAAAATTCCCGCCACCCCCAAGTCGACTGGGGAGTCGACACACCCCAGGTGGTGTCGACTGCCCAGTCGACACCCCTGTCGACTTGGGTGGTCGGCCAGTTTGGCCTGGGTGCACCTGACTTGTTCCTCAAGACATGTTTGGAGGCTTGTGACGGATTTTAAAGGCTCAGATCTGAATTAGGGTTAATCCTATGGCCTAAACTAACCTAAACTTCTATAAAAGGACCCTAATACCTAGCCTAAACCATCATAAATCAATCCTACAACTAGATTATGCCAAAATGTTTAATCATGGCCTCCACCCTCTTGTCATAGTCTCCATCTTCATTCATATGAGAGTTTCTAAGCTTGTTTGAGAGTTTCTAAGTTTGATTCAAGGCCAAAGTTCAATCTTTCTTCATCAAAGCAAGGATCTTCTTCTTATTTCTCAAGGGTTTTTCATTGGAGCTTATTATAATTTGGGGGTTTTTAGAGTTGCTAGTGGCTTCGTCTCAATCTTATTTTATTTTATAAGTCTTCATAGCATTGTAAGCCCTATTCTACTCTTAGATTCTAACTATGAAGTTAAATATGACATGTTGCAAGTTGAGTTTGGGCCTAAATACGATTTGTGCTTTGATTCTATCATGTTATGCATAGATTTATTCTATGCATGTTTGAAAAGCTATCACCTTGACTTTGTGCATAGAAAGCTATGAGCTTTGATTTGGAATGTTGCATAAAGCAACGTAGAAACTCTCATAACCCTTATGTTATCTTACATATGATGTTATATGCGAATCACTAGCTATCATCCTATGTCATTTATGACCATGTTTCACCTATTTTGCTAAAGTTGATATCATGCATGTTTTGAGGCTTATAATGTAATATGCAAGCTTATGAACACATTTGCCTCATATGCCACCATGTTTAACTTGTGGCCAAACCTTATTAATTATGTCATGCTTCTAAGTCCCCTCCTTGAGATCTATTTGCGTTTATGCGAACTTACATGCGATGGGGTTACGTTATGGGTAAACTAAAATGACATAATAACATGATTTGAAAAGATGACATGAAATATGACATGTGATTATGCTTGAAACATGAGCATGAACTTGGACATGACTTCTAGAAAACATGAGAATGGCCAACTCGAGGTTGGGTTGAGTTTGTAGCATAAATCTACCCGGAACCGACCGGCTTAACTAGTGGCTACAAGCAATAGGACCCAATGTGAGTAGTTGGTCATGTCGCACTTGAAACCCGAGGTTAGACTAAGTTGTGGTGTAAAGCTACCCGGACCCGCCTGGCTTAACTAGTAACCACAACAAGGTCTAATGTGAGAGGTTGGGTGCATTAAATTAATTAATGCCACATGATAGGGTTAAGTCATGGACCACTTGAATACTTAACCAATTAAACACGATGGGTTGATAGGGTTAAGTCATGAACCTTGGATACACTTAACCAACTGGATACTTGATTGGAGAGGGTTAACCACGCTTAACCCGTTAGAAACCCTAGTTACGTGGTCCTTTTCACCAGTAACCCTCTTGGTTGTATCATGATACCCTAGGGACTAGGCTAGGGTGGGGAACGATTACTGGGCTGACATGTAAGCGACCAAAACGACGGCTGAGTAGGTGCGCCGGTGTAGGTTCAGGCGGACTATGGTCGTGCACATAGTCCGGAGTTGAAAAAGCAGACACGGGCACCAGTAGATTTAGACTGTGCGTGCTTGATGTGTGTCCGTGGTTGGCACCCTAGGGCTTGATACACCCTAGGGTGGACCTAGCACAGTTTGACTACACTTCGTGATTGGGCCGTATGACACCGACACTTGACGAGTTAGGCTTTTAGGGAGCCGATCGACTAGACCGTGTTGTTGGACCTTGATTTAGGTCATCTCGTGATATTGGGCCAAGGGATCACTTCTTGTTTATACTTGCCATGGGTTGGAATACTAGTACACTTGGTGCAAAAACTTAACCTTGTATATGCGATGCCACACTTGATCACCATGCCAGTTATCATCCTATGTCTCATCTCTGTTTTACATGTCCAGTTAACTTTATTAGTTTTTATACTAATAGTAGATAGGACTTACCAGTCTTTTGACTGACCCATTTTCTTTCGCCTCTTTTCTTTCGTTACCCCCCCAGGTTTACAGGGTGGGAACACTAGCACCTAGCTTGGATCTTTAGCTGCTTTTCTGGATAGCTCATGTACGGTTTGGACTGAGCTTGCTATGGCTTTATTCTACTTTGGGGATAGTTACTTTATGTTTTTTTTCCAGTTTTCAGTTTATGTCCCTAGACTATGTTTTGTGGGAAAATAACGACCAAGTACTTTGATGTAACTTGACTATGGTTTTGAAATGTTAGTTTTTACCTGCTGCTTTATTTACTCTGTTTTTACTTATATGTTCTGTCTTGTGATATCGGCATGCATGTTTACCTTGTTTAACGCCCCTCCAAAGCTAGTGTTCTTGCAAGAGTGACATTGGCGGAGGTGGGGTGTTACAAAATAGTTGATATTTTGACAGTTAAAAATACGCTGTGTGAGCAAACAAAGTCAGAATTCGACAAAACCAGTTTCGTTGGGACCGTAATGTCAAACAGTAGCTACATGTCCATTTTCATGATTTTTGGGGGTCATGTTGATCACAGGAATTTTAGAGGACACAGAAAAATAGCGTTTGCTTAAAATAAAATAGAATAATCGAATAAAAAAATATATAACCCACCCTATAAATAACCCTCAACATCTATAACCCTAAACTATTTTTCCAGCGGTCAAGGGTTTGAGCCGCCATCGTTCTTCACCAAAACGTGAAAAACCCTCTTTCAAAAATCATAGAAAAAGAAATCAAATCCTATAAATCCCAAAGTTTATATATTCGAGTCCCTCATATCGTTAGCTTCCAGCCCATACCAATTTTATTATACTCGACGCAATTTACTGGAGTTCAAAAGTTCCACCGTGAGATTAGGGTTGGGTAATTTGGGATTGTGGTGTTTCGATTTGAATTGTAGATAGTATATTCGAATTGTGGAGATGAAACCGCATCTAGTATACAAATTTGGTAGATTCAGGTTCGTATTGATGTCCATCTCGTACTATGCGTCATGAAGACCAGGTGAAATCGCGAATTCCAGTTGAGGCGCGAGCTTCAGTTGGTTGAGATGAAGATGAAGTGTGTTCGAAGAGGAGTGACAGGGTGAAGTCGGTGGATGATTTCATGCCTTGTGGAGGGAGAAATGGGGAGCTAAGTTTCCGTAATGGTCCGTGATTTCCTGGGAACCAAAATGGAAGGGAAGAGTTCGAGTTTAACTCTTTGGGTATGTAGATGAGGAAAAAGTGAAGAGGAGTTGTTCATGATTTTTAGTTTGAGTTTATTTTGAAGGAAGGAGGAGATAAGAGGAAGTGGAGGTCAGGAAATGGCGTGATGTTTTCCTGGAGTTGCGGGTTTTGTTTAACGAGGAAGAAAGGGAATTAGTGGGTGCGGGATTGATGTGTAGTGGGCCGGGGAGTGAAAGGTTAAAGCCCAATTGAAATTTATTAAGTTTATTTTAAAATTTAATAGTATAGAACTTGTATAAATTGTATCTTTGTCATATGTGATCAGAA
Source organism: Allium sativum (assembly GCA_030737875.1). NCBI lineage: Eukaryota > Viridiplantae > Streptophyta > Magnoliopsida > Asparagales > Amaryllidaceae > Allium > Allium sativum. The sequence continues at coordinate 758,006,560 of CM060922.1, read as the reverse complement.
TTTCACGAAACAAGATTCGTTAGGATCGTATGGACGAGCACTACACAGTGGAACTGACCGAGAGTGAATGGAAGCTTGTTTGGATTTATGGTGGAATTTAACGCCTGAATCAAATCAACGACCAATTATCGTTATTTAACGATAACCATCCAATGTAAGTAAATCTCACCAACTCTACTCAATTTATATTTTTATAAAGTATTTTTAAAATTTATAAATAATGGTTGTTGCTGTTTGTTGGCTGTTTGGTTGAACTGCTAGTCAGTTGATTGAAAATATAGATAACAATATAGATATAAATCGTTAATCAAATATTGATTCGGTTTAGCAGAATACTTCATAGTGAAATGAAATTGATGTTAATTTTATTGTTTAACATCTGTGGATGCAGGGAAACAGGTTGGAGGGACCCAACTAGGTTCCTCAACATTTATTTTACTGTTTTTTTCATATATTGTGTTATATGATGTGATATGAAACATGTTGTTGATTTTGTATGGTTGAATGTTGTCGATCATTGTTATATGGTACATTAAATACCATAACGAATACTGGAACGTTAAAAAGGAAATTTTCAATTTTATATTGAAAAAGAAAATATTTATAAAATCAAAAGATTTTATAAAAAGAAAAATATTTATTTATAAAATGAATAGATTAAAAAGGATATTTATTTGTTAATCCAATAGATAGAATTTAAAAGAAATGTTTGTAAACTATTTACAAATAGAATTGAAGAGGAATATTTATTTGAAAAAAATAAATGGAATAGAAAGAGGAAATATTTGTAAAACAAATAGAAAGGGAATAGTTAGATTATCAAAGGAATTACTTATAAAGTCAATAGATTCTATAAAAAGAAAATATTTTATAAAATAAATAGAATTATCAGAAAGGGATTTATTTTGTAATAAATAGATTATAAAAGAAAATACTTGAAAAGTGACTAAAATTGTATAAAAGGAGAATTTTACATTTGAAAGGTTTAGACCCGTGCTTCGCACACGGGTATAACATGATATGGATTTAAAGCAAATATTTTAAATAGAATCTATTCTAACAGATAGATTGAGAAGATAAATTTATAAATAATATTTTATAAATTAAATAAGATATTTATCATTGGATAAATAGAATATATAAGTCGGGACTTATATATAGAAGTAAGAATCGATTTCAACATCGATAATTGAAACTGAATAGGGATGTAGAGTTAATCAAAGGAGTTAATCAATTAGAGTAAATCAGTTAGAATTAATCAGTTAGAGTAAATCGATTAGGGTTAAATTAATCGAATTAAAATTAACTAAACATAGTTAATCGGATTAGAATTAATTGAATATTAGATATTCAATTAGAGTTGATCAGATATAGTTATTTGAGATAGAGTTAGGCAAACATAGTTATTTAGGATGTGTTGCCATTTAGTACGACTGCTAGCGTAATTCGCAGGCCTGTAGATAGCCTACGGCGGTCGGGATTTTCCTGAGGGAATCAGGCGTAACCATTGTGATCGCTGCGGTCTAGAGTCAAGCGAATGGAGTTAAATCGAATATTAGCTATTCGAAATAAAGTTGAAACAGACATAGTTATTCGAATATAAATTAATCGAATATTAGTTATTTTATAGGAGTTAAATAAGTTGAGTTAATCAAGTAAATTAATCAAGTTGAGTTAATTGAGTTGGGTTAATCAAGATGAGTTAATCAAACCGAGTTAATCCAAATGAGTTAATCCAAAGGAGTTATTCTGTAACACCCCGCCTCCGCCAGGGTCACTCGCAAAGGAATGCACTAGCTTTAGAGGGGCATTATTGGTAAACATGCACAGAAGTATCACAAGACATAACATATAAAATAGCGGAAGTAAAATCAAACTTTCATAACATGAATAAATAAGGTCTAAAGCCTTTTACATCAGAGTACATCAAAACCTGTCTTGCAATAGTAAAGAAGCATAAAGACATTTTCATAAATTATTCCCCAAGTAAAACAGTAAAGTAGCCATAGCCAAGAAAAGTCCAAGCCATCCATGATGACCTTCAAGCAGAAGAAGTCCGAACTAAACAACAGTATTTCCTCCCTGTAACCTGGGGGGAAACGGAAGACAAGAAGCGAAACAAAACGGGTCAGTCAAAAAGACTGAGTAAGCCCTATCTACTATCAGCATAAAAACTAGTAAAGTTAACTGACATGAGAAACTGAGATGAACATAAGCATAATGACAAGATAGATAAGCTAAATCAAAATAATAGGATGAACTATTGAACTCAGATAAACTAAGGTGTCATGATAAATTACGATGTTAAGATAAAACAAGGTATCCCATCGTCAGGTTCCTATCAAGTATAATATCCCCAAGATATCTATCACGTATAACATCCCATGGTATCTATCCTGTCTTTTAGCTCTGCACCTACCGTACTAGTATCCCCACCGTATCATGTGTTAACCATGAATGACCCTTACTCAAAAGTCGTGTAACGGTCCATGTCAACCTAATATATCGCATGTATAGGTTACTCAACTCGTATGTTTCTTTCATGTAAATGTTCAGTCCCTTGCCGTAGACCGTACGGGCTTTCCCATGAGGTTCTATACTACTCCAACGTAATTCCATGATCCTTAAGATCGTTTTGGACTGTTACCCTAGGTCTAGCTAGGTTCTTTCATATGAATCACTGTTTGTACAACTAGGACTTATGCTACCTAGGACTACTAGGGATTATGCTTACCTATTGCACGTTTTCGTATCTCGGTTTTGGGTTCAACTACCTAGGGCCACTAGGGATTACGCTAACCGTCAACCGCGCCCTTTTTCCCACGCATTCATCGTGAATCGTTTTTCCATGACTGTATGCACATGTATCACATCGTGCCATCCGAGTCCTGTCACAGGGAAGATCAAGAAATACAGGACTCGGTCGGGAGCTTTCGATTTATCTGCCGATGCAGATGCTAAGGTCTGTTTTTCCTATACGTGGCTATGGTCCCACGAGACCACTCCCTCAACTAGCGAAAGACAAGACAGGATAAATCCTGTATGAGAACACACTACTGGCCAACCCACAATCTAGCCTTACCGCAACCATAATTAGATAGCAATTATGGTCTTTTGGGTGTTCTCTGCCTTTTCGTACGTACACGCTTGACCAAAGATGGTAGGTAGCCTGACGAAATGCTATCTAGGGCACGACCGTGTATCGTCGACTATCCCCTATCCATCCCCGTCTTTAGGTTGCTCGTATAGCAACCAAGGCATACTCTTGGTTCTTCTAACGCGGACCTTAACCTCTCATGAGCCTAGTATGATCACCTGGCAGCTCACAGAGGGATACCAAGAATATCCTCACGTTCCCCGAAGCCGCTGCTTCGTTACCCAGTTCGCTGGAGCCTTTATCTAAATCAGATAACTTGCTCCTACTCGTGTGCTTAAACGATGACCTACCGTATCAGGTTACTCATCTATCTATGAACTGGTCCAAATCTCCTTGACTAAGAATTATTACTTAGCTATTCTTCAACTAAGGTTTACCACTTAGCCTTATTCCCGTTATTCTTGTTAATTACGGTTATCCACCTAATTCTCCGAATTAGGGTTTATATAATGGATTAAGTGTCACTTAAGTTCATGACTTAATCCCGTCTACAAATCATGTCAAAATTGGCTAAGTATCCAAGTCCAAGACTTAACCCTACAAACCATGTTCAAGTTGGTTAAGTATGTATTAACTTGACCCTATCAAATTACTGAGTCAAATTGGTCAAGTGTATTCAAACGATTCGTGACTTAGCCTTATCATGTTATCACGTTAGATTGGTTAAGTATTGGTTAACTTAACCTTATCAAATAACCGAGTTGGAGTGTTTAAGTATAGGTTACTTAATCACTTCAAAATTACCGAGTTAGATTGGTTAAGTGTTGGTTAACTTAACCACTTCAAAATCACCGAATTGGATGGGTTAAGTCTAGGTTAACTTAACCACATCCCCTAACTGTATTATACGGTTAAGTGTAATTAGGAAAGCTTAATTAACCGTATCAAATTCACGTGTTGGTTTGGTTAAGTGTTGGTTAACTTAACCCCGTCCACTAGTCGTATAAAAATGGTTAAGTGTCGTTAGGCAAATCAAGTTACTTAACCTACCCAACCTTGTCATGTTTTGTTAAGTATCATTAGCCTAATCAATTTACTTAACCCATTTGTCCATGTCATATTTGGTTAAGAGTCATTAATCAAATTAACTTAACCCTATCATGTGGCATTAATTACTTAATGCACCTCAACCTCTCACATTAGACTTTGTTGTGGTTACTAGTTAAGCCGGTCGGTTCCGGGTAGCTTTACACCACAACTTGGTCTAACCTCGGGTTCAAGCACAACATGACCAACTTCTCACATTGGGTCCTATTGTTTGCAACTACTAGTTAGGACGGTCGGTTCCGGGTAGCTTTATGTTGCAAACTCAACCCAACCTCGAGTTGGTCACTTTCATGTTTAGTCTAGTGTCATGTTCATATTCAAGTTTTCTTAAGAATATGGGTAGACCTAACTCAATAGGTAAATTCCCAATTCCATAGTATGGGTAGACCTAACTTAATAGGTAAATTCCCAATTTCGTATTTTCAAGCATACTTACATGTCATGTTTTCAAGTTGTATTTTCATGTCATTAGAAATTTCCCATAACATAACCCAACGCTTTTAAACTCGAATATACGTTCGCAACAACGTAATGGATTAAAAGAAGAGACTTGGCAAAGGCATGACAAAAATGGATATTAAGCCACAAGTTAATCATGGTGGCAAATGAGGCACAAATGTGTTCATTAACTTGCATGTTACATTCTTAAGCCTCAAAAACATGCATAAACCCAAACTTGGCACATAAGCGAATCATGGTGACAAAAGACATGGAATGATGACTAGTAACTCGCATATATCATCATATAAGGGTTATGACTTCATATGCAAGTTGACATAAAGGTTATGAGGGTTCTCATGTTGCATAATGCAACATTTCAACATAAAGGTTGTAGCTTTTAGCCCACAAGATCAAGATAATGACTTCATAAACTTGCATGACATGATAGCATGTATCATACTTAATGATCAAACCCAACTTGCAACATGAACATTTAACTTCATAGTTAATATCTAAGAGTAGGGAAAGGGCTTACATTGCTATGAAGGCACAAATCGATTTAAATTAAAGATTGAGATGAAGCCTATGCATGCCATCACCCAAAAACCCAAAGATGAAAGCTCCAAATCAATAAAAACCCCATCTTTATGAACAAAGATCAAAGCTTTAGCCTTGGAATCAACTTGAGAAGCTCTCATACTAACATAGAGACTCTCTAACACTCACATGATCATGAAACCTCTCATAGAAATGAAGATAGAAACTTTGGGCAAGAGGATGGAGGCTAGGGTTTTGAGTGGAGGCCATGAGAGGAGCAATTTTGGCATAGTTTAGTTGCATGAGTGAATAATGAGGATTTTAGGAGAGGGTTAGGGGCTTATTTATAGAAGATTAGGCTAGTTAGGACCCTTAGATTAACCCTAGGATCAATCCCAGCCCTCAAAAATAGAACCAGGCCCAAAAACCTAGCCAAAACAGAAAACAGGTGCACCAGGCAAAACTGCCCGGCCACCATAAGTCGACCCCCAAGTCGACAGGGCTATCGACTTGGGTCACCATGTCGACTCCCAAGTCGACAGGGCTGTCGACTTGGGGTGCCTGGCGGGAATTTTTCCCACCTAGCCTTCCAGCCCTAATTTTCGAAATTTGAACTCGTTTTTTGAACTCCGAAAACTCTGAAAACTTCGTCGGACCATAACTTGGTCATACGGACTCCGATTTTCGAAAACTCAGACTCTATTTCGCGTATTTTTCCGAGACGAACGCAATGGCATAGCCCGTTTTACTTGATTCAGAATTTAAAATTAAATTCTGCCTTGATTCTCGTCTTAATCATGTTATCGAAATACGGGTTGTTACATTCTCCCCACCTTTTAGGATTTCGTCCCCGAAATCTTCAAGTTAGGAAGAACATATCCTACCATCCATCATTCATCTACTCAAAACATCATCCACAAGCAACCATTGTCCTTAGATGATTTCTAATGCTGTATGAATATATGCAAAACGTGTGTGTACATGTTCCTTAGCTAATGCTAATGATCAGGCCTGAATAATCTTTCTAATGCAAAATATGTATAGTGCCATGAATCCAACATGTATGCAAATAGTCCTAGTCATATAGATACTATATGCGTGCACAATCATTCATTCATATGCAACAACCGCATGATAATACATTCGATTTCATCCATAAACAAGTATAAATACTCGTGCATATGCAATATGAAATGTGACCGAGTCGAGCTAGTATCTAATGTGTATTCGCGCATCCACGAGCAACCACTTGCAACCATATCAATCATAACATGTTTCAAATACATGTTTACATCCATAGGGTTCTACCTAGGATTCCCTGAAACAGGGTCGAGAAGATAAACAAGACAAACTCCTCACGGGGTTTATAACAGAAAATAGGACCGAGAGGATGTCCACAAAAGATAGCCTACAAGTAAGCTCTACAGAAAACAGGGATCAAGGATATACTCCCAAAAAGAGATATCATGCGCGTATCTAGTCTTTGACCATCAAAGTCGTATTTCCTTGAGCATAATTCCATTGTGCCTTGACCGACTTTTAACTTCGCGATTTCGTAGCTTCTTATTTCCTGTTTCCATAACATGAGCTGGAACTCATTTCTTCGTCGCCTCTCGTTCCACTTGCACTTATCCTTTTTCTAGAATACTTGGCGCAAACCTTCGTACTCATGATTCCATGCGAGCCCTCTAAAATTCACTAGTGAATCTTGGATCTCGTTTATATACTATAAGGTATTCCATGTAGAAGAACTTTCTCTTGAAAGTAAACAGATGTCAACCAGGTTCCCAAGCGCACTTACTAGGGTGATTTCTATACCCCTCACATAAGTGAAATGAACCATCCGTCTTATCGGCGAACACCACTCGATCGGGCTTCAAATTTCCAATAAAGACATCAAGGGATTCTAAGTAACTAGTCATGACAGGACCTCAAAAAGGTTACACGATACTTCGAGGGAATTACCAAGGCTAGTCAAACGTCTAACTACCCTCCTATCAAAACCGAGAGTGGCACCCCTTACTGGATAACCACTTTATCCCTAGAATCCATCCATAGCTTATAAACATAAGCATTATTTCCAAACTCAACACTTGGCATAGACATTCTCAAATCCAAACAAGTCATGTATAAATGGACTGATTCTCCAATAGGACTTTGAGACAAAAATGGGATTCTCTATTACGCTAGTACTTAAGGTGCAGAGACTCAACTATCGAAGCAGACTTAAATGATACGAAAAACGAAGTCCTAACGGGATGATAGAGAAGAAAAGCTAAACCTTTAACAAGATCGTTACCCTCCTTCCGAGGTACCCTAGAAATGAGAGCATACTATTGCCCTCCCGATGATCTTGTCCTTGTCCCATAATACTTAACTATCCGCCCCGTTTTACCATGCCAAAGGTACTCTCTCGTCATGGGTTTTATTGTTCATCTTTCTCCCTCCTTTGAGGACTAAGCCATACCAACAAGTTGCTCATCCTTAAGCTCGTATCCTTTATCCTCTTTCTCACTATCCTTTCTTATAACACGGCCACTGGTCTCTCGAGAACCACCTCCATCGTATGGAAAGCACTTTCGTAGATAGAAAAGACTAGTCGCAGTTAAAACCACTATGACTACAGATGGAGGAAAGAAAGGAAAAGAGATTCAATTAAGGAAACAAGGATAGTGCTAATGGCCTTTGGGGAATAGCCTTTTTCTTTTGAAAGAAAATTTTCTTGAAAAATGCTTCTTTGTAAACGATTTTCAAATAGTTTTCAGAAGGTCTTTAAAAACTTTTGCCCAGTCTGGTAACCTTCTGCTCTGATACCAAATGTAACTCCCCGCCTCCGCCAGGGTCACTCGCAAAGCAATGCACTAGCTTTAGAGGGGCATTATTGGTAAACATGCACAGAAGTATCACAAGACAGAACATATAAAATAGCGGAAGTAAAATCAAACTTTCATAACATGAATAAATAAGGTCTAAAGCCTTTTACATCAGAGTACATCAAAACCTGTCTTGCAATAGTAAAGAAGCATAAAGACATTTTCATAAATTATTCCCCAAGTAAAACAGTAAAGTAGCCATAGCCAAGAAAAGTCCAAGCAATCCATGATGACCTTCAAGCAGAAGAAGTCCGAACTAAACAACAGTATTTCCTCCCTGTAACCTGGGGGGAACGGAAGACAAGAAGCGAAACAAAACGGGTCAGTCAAAAAGACTGAGTAAGCCCTATCTACTATCAGCATAAAAACTAGTAAAGTTAACTGACATGAGAAACTGAGATGAACATAAGCATGATGACAAGATAGATAAGCTAAATCAAAATAACAGGATGAACTATTGAACTCAGATAAACTAAGGTGTCATGATAAATTACGATGTCAAGATAAAACAAGGTATCCCATCGTCAGGTTCCTATCAAGTATAATATCCCCAAGATATCTATCACGTATAACATCCCATGGTATCTATCCTGTCTTTTAGCTCTGCACCTACCGTACTAGTATCCCCACCGTATCATGTGTTAACCATGAATGACCCTTACTCAAAAGTCGTGTAATGGTCCATGTCAACCTAATATATCGCATGTATAGGTTACTCAACTCGTATGTTTCTTTCATGTAAATGTTCAGTCCCTTGCCGTAGACCGTACGGGCTTTCCCATGAGGTTCTATACTACTCCAACGTAATTCCATGATCCTTAAGATCGTTTTGGACTGTTACCCTAGGTCTAGCTAGGTTCTTTCATATGAATCACTGTTTGTACAACTAGGACTTATGCTACCTAGGACTACTAGGGATTATGCTTACCTATTGCACGTTTTCGTATCTCGGTTTTGGGTTCAACTACCTAGGGCCACTAGGGATTACGCTAACCGTCAACCGCGCCCTTTTTCCCACGCATTCATCGTGAATCGTTTTTCCATGACTGTATGCACATGTATCACATCGTGCCATCCGAGTCCTGTCACAGGGCAGATCAAGAAATACAGGACTCGGTCGGGAGCTTTCGATTTATCTGCCGATGCAGATGCTAAGGTCTGTTTTTCCTATACGTGGCTATGGTCCCACGAGACCACTCCCTCAACTAGCGAAAGACAAGACATGATAAATCCTGTATGAGAACACACTACTGGCCAACCCACAATCTAGCCTTACCGCAACCATAATTAGATAGCAATTATGGTCTTTTGGGTGTTCTCTGCCTTTCCGTACGTACACGCTTGACCAAAGATGGTAGGTAGCCTGACGAAATGCTATCTAGGGCACGACCGTGTATCGTCGACTATCCCCTATCCATCCCCGTCTTTAGGTTGTTCGTATAGCAACCAAGGCATACTCTTGGTTCTTCTAACGCAGACCTTAACCTCTCATGAGCCTAGTATGATCACCTGGCAGCTCACAGAGGGATACCAAGAATATCCTCACGTTCCCCGAAGCCGCTGCTTCGTTACCCAGTTCGCTGGAGCCTTTATCTAAATCAGATAACTTGCTCCTACTCGTATGCTTAAACGATGACCTACCGTATCAGGTTACTCATCTATCTATGAACTGGTCCAAATCTCCTTGACTAAGAATTATTACTTAGCTATTCTTCAACTAAGGTTTACCACTTAGCCTTATTCCCGTTATTCTTGTTAATTACGGTTATCCACCTAATTCTCCGAATTAGGGTTTATATAATGGATTAAGTGTCACTTAAGTTCATGACTTAATCCCGTCTACAAATCATGTCAAAATTGGCTAAGTATCCAAGTCCAAGACTTAACCCTACAAACCATGTTCAAGTTGGTTAAGTATGTATTAACTTGACCCTATCAAATTACTGAGTCAAATTGGTCAAGTGTATTCAAACGATTCGTGACTTAGCCTTATCATGTTATCACGTTAGATTGGTTAAGTATTGGTTAACTTAACCTTATCAAATAACCGAGTTGGAGTGTTTAAGTATAGGTTACTTAATCACTTCAAAATTACCGAGTTAGATTGGTTAAGTGTTGGTTAACTTAACCACTTCAAAATCACCGAATTGGATGGGTTAAGTCTAGGTTAACTTAACCACATCCCCTAACTGTATTATACGGTTAAGTGTAATTAGGAAAGCTTAATTAACCGTATCAAATTCACGTGTTGGTTTGGTTAAGTGTTGGTTAACTTAACCCCGTCCACTAGTCGTATAAAAATGGTTAAGTGTCGTTAGGCAAATCAAGTTACTTAACCTACCCAACCTTGTCATGTTTTGTTAAGTATCATTAGCCTAATCAATTTACTTAACCCATTTGTCCATGTCATATTTGGTTAAGAGTCATTAATCAAATTAACTTAACCCTATCATGTGGCATTAATTACTTAATGCACCTCAACCTCTCACATTAGACTTTGTTGTGGTTACTAGTTAAGCCGGTCGGTTCCGGGTAGCTTTACACCACAACTTGGTCTAACCTCGGGTTCAAGCACAACATGACCAACTTCTCACATTGGGTCCTATTGTTTGCAACTACTAGTTAGGCCGGTCGGTTCCGGGTAGCTTTATGTTGCAAACTCAACCCAACCTCGAGTTGGTCACTTTCATGTTTAGTCTAGTGTCATGTTCATATTCAAGTTTTCTTAAGAATATGGGTAGACCTAACTCAATAGGTAAATTCCCAATTCCATAGTATGGGTAGACCTAACTTAATAGGTAAATTCCCAATTTCGTATTTTCAAGCATACTTACATGTCATGTTTTCAAGTTGTATTTTCATGTCATTAGAAATTTCCCATAACATAACCCAACGCTTTTAAACTCGAATATACGTTCGCAACAACGTAATGGATTAAAAGAAGAGACTTGGTAAAGGCATGACAAAAATGGATATTAAGCCACAAGTTAATCATGGTGGCAAATGAGGCACAAATGTGTTCATTAACTTGCATGTTACATTCTTAAGCCTCAAAAACATGCATAAACCCAAACTTGGCACATAAGCGAATCATGGTGACAAAAGACATGGAATGATGACTAGTAACTCGCATATATCATCATATAAGGGTTATGACTTCATATGCAAGTTGACATAAAGGTTATGAGGGTTCTCATGTTGCATAATGCAACATTTCAACATAAAGGTTGTAGCTTTTAGCCCACAAGATCAAGATAATGACTTCATAAACTTGCATGACATGATAGCATGTATCATACTTAATGATCAAACCCAACTTGCAACATGAACATTTAACTTCATAGTTAATATCTAAGAGTAGGGAAAGGGCTTACATTGCTATGAAGGCACAAATCGATTTAAATTAAAGATTGAGATGAAGCCTATGCATGCCATCACCCAAAAACCCAAAGATGAAAGCTCCAAATCAATAAAAACCCCATCTTTATGAACAAAGATCAAAGCTTTAGCCTTGGAATCAACTTGAGAAGCTCTCATACTAACATAGAGACTCTCTAACACTCACATGATCATGAAACCTCTCATAGAAATGAAGATAGAAACTTTGGGCAAGAGGATGGAGGCTAGGGTTTTGAGTGGAGGCCATGAGAGGAGCAATTTTGGCATAGTTTAGTTGCATGAGTGAATAATGAGGATTTTAAGGGAGGGTTAGGGGCTTATTTATAGTAGATTAGGCTAGTTAGGACCCTTAGATTAACCCTAGGATCAATCCCAGCCCTCAAAAACAGAACCAGACCCAAAAACCTAGCCAAAACAGAAAACAGGTGCACCAGGCAAAACTGCCCGGCCACCATAAGTCGACCCCCAAGTCGACAGGGCTGTCGACTTGGGTCACCATGTCGACTCCCAAGTCGACAGGGCTGTCGACTTGGGGTGCCTGGCGGGAATTTTTCCCACCTAGCCTTCCAGCCCTAATTTTCGAAATTTGAACTCGTTTTTTGAACTCCGAAAACTCTGAAAACTTCGTCGGACCATAACTTGGTCATACGGACTCCGATTTTCGAAAACTCAGACTCTATTTTGCGTATTTTTCCGAGACGAACGCAATGGCATAGCCCGTTTTACTTGATTCAGAATTTAAAATTAAATTCTGCCTTGATTCTCGTCTTAATCATGTTATCGAAATACGGGTTGTTACATATTCGAAATAGTTTATTCAAATAGAATTAAAGGAGTTATTCGAAATAGTATTCAAACAGAATTAAGGGAGTTAATCGAATATAGTTTATTCGAAGAGAGTTAATCGAATGTAAGTCATTCGAAGAGAGTTAATCGAATGTAAATCATTCGAAGAGGGTTAATCGAATGTAAATCATTCGAAGAGAGATTATCGAATATAGGTATTCGAAGGAAAAGTTATCGAATGTAGTTTATTCGAAAAGGAGTTATCGAATAGTGATTATTCGAAAAGAGAATTATACATTGAATTCGATTATATCGAAATTCGGGAAAGTAATATTTACTTGCCGTTTTTAATCAAGATTTACTTATTTATGAATAAATTAGTGGTTTAGTTATTTAGTTAAATTAAGGAATAAAAGTTATACTTTGAAGTTAGATATTTCAGAAGTAGGGATTATAACACTATAGTTAAAATAAATGTTCTCAAATAAGAAGTGGATTTGTAAATAGAATCCGAGTTACGTAAGGAAGTTGTTAAAGATTTAAAAAGCGAACTTTGTCTATTTCGAAGTTAGAAATGTTGTTCAGTTAAGGTCTGAGAGGTAATTATACCCCAACTTGATTGGCTTCGTTTTAACTAAGGGATAGGTAAAGTTCGGTAGTGAAGATTGGTTAAGTGAATTAAGCCAATGAGTGAAATGGTTTGAATTGGCTTAGTGATGTTTTATTTAAACATCGGTCTAAATCAAATGAAGAAGTTTGGGAACGTTTTCCAAATAAGGATCAGAAATGTTTTCCAATATAGGAAATAAGAAATGGAAATAAATATGGTGATGTTTTCCAAATTATTTATAAAGTATGTTTTTCCAAATTTAGAAATTAAGAATTTACGAATATATAGGAAGGGAAAATGGATAATTTAACGATAATTTAATTTAAAAGAAATAAGCCTTTGGATGATGATTGGTCGATAGAATTTCCATCTGGAAATAATATCGTTGGTTGCACACCTATTTTTCTTTGATAGTTAAATCACCGACTATCGAAGTTTTTGACCATTTTTCCGTCGTCAATACGGAGAGACCAGGATCAGATTTTTATCTGAAAACCACTCTGGATAAACGTTAGCGTTGCGATCAAATATGATGGAGAAAATGAAGACGGAGTTATGCAAGGGGTATCCTGTTTACAGAATGGTGCCTTCGGTTTGTCCAATCCCAGGACAAACGTGAATGGACGAATGTCTAACAGAATATATCTAGCAGATCGCGTAAGTTGATCTCTTCAAACGTACTTACGTTTGGTGGTGGAGGAATTCGTTTCTCTTAGATTTATACCCTGGTATTTTTGAGGAAATCAATTTGTGATTTGACGGGTATGACGATGTGGTATTCAAAGTAAATGAATGTATGATCTGTCAAAGATACGTATGACCTCAGGCCTCATCAACCGGGAAATGACAGAAATCAGGCAGGCAGCATGGTTAAGTGGGTCGCTCCCATTAAGGTGTATATCACCTATCTAGAGAAAATCCATTTCATTCTTTTAACTATTATCGATGTTGTCCCTTTCCGAGAAACAGTGGGTAGCTCCCAACTGTTGGTGGTATACTTCGATACACTCAAGCGATATGAGTGGTCGGTCATGTGTGGGCCGCAAGATGTTCTTGTTGAACCCAGTGTATTTGCCTCTAGAGATACACTATCAGCAGGTGGTCCCATACCTTGTCATAGTTGGAATCCAATCTCCAATAAGCGCCGCGGTTTTGTTTGTATACTATATATATGGAACGTGAGATGCAAGCATTCTGCTAGATTCTAATTACTTGTGATTAGACATTATTATAATATCAGAAAAATATCGATTTCCAAAACTATTTTGGGTTATCGTAAGGTAAAAACCATCTGTGTTTATGTGTGGATTGGTCTTATGATTATCTTTTCATTTAAAGTTAAATAAAAATGATTTGAGTTTACTCACACCAGTCCCATGACTGACCCAGAGTTTATTTTGTTTTGTTTTCCCTAAACTCTTGGGTGCCCAAATTTGTACGGGCAGTCAAGTAGTTCAGGTCTTTACAGATATACTTGGAGGAGCTTGAAGCAGGAGGCTTCAAGATTTTATAGCTATTGTTATTCCTGCTGTGTGTAAGTGTTGTACTCTGATAATGTTATCGTATATGTTTATTTCAAAGCTATGTTATGTATTATATTTTAATTCGTTCCGCTGTGAGATTCATGTGATTGTGTTCTTCTTCTTCTTCTATTCTAATTTTCTATCTTATCTATCCTCACCCTCTAACTTCTTTCTATTAATGATCAGGTATTTCCGATGTCTGAATAGTCAACATGGTAGTTTTGTGTTGATTTTCGAAGTCGAAAATCCCAGTTCGTTACAATCCTGGTATTGGTATCCCCTCGGGTATCTCCGGAATTCCAGACATGCCGAAAAGAAAATGAAGAGATTCAAAACAGAGAATTCGAAAGAAAGATATATGGCTCTTGGGGGTTATGTTTTTAAAACAAAATTTTCTCTTGAAAATACTTTCCTTAAAACATATGTTTGAAAGTATTTCTTTATAAAATGCTTTTTGAAAAATAGTTTTTCAAAATTCATATATGGTCTGGTAACCTTCAGCTCTGATACCACGTATAACACCCCATGTCCATTAATATCACTCACAAAGGGAATGTATTAACTTCCATGGAGCGTATTTAGTGTATAGAACAGAATATAACAAGATAGATATAAATAATGGTACTTGAAAAATATAAAACAACTTTTATTACAGCAGAGAAATAGTTTGATTACAATAACTTCATAAACCAAGTACACTTAATATCCATCTTGATAAATTGTTTCAGAGTACATAAAATAAAAAGCATAAACCCCAACACAAGTAGCCATAAAAGAGATGAGTTGAACTTTACTTTCAGCAATCCAAGCACTTATAAAAGAGAGAGAAAGAGATCTGAGATCAAGCTCCACTAGTACTAGTCCCACCCTGAGAACCTGGGGAGGAAAGGAAGAAAAGAGGCGAAAACAAGGGGGTCAGACATAAAGTCTGGCGAGTATAATAACTTTAACGATATAATTATTAAAGTAACTAGGATAAGGCATAAACTGGTAAGATAAGATATGACCATGTAACAAGTGGGCATGACAAAGCAAATAAGAGGAATATTCTGGCGTTAATCTCGTTCCTAATCACTATAGGATAATTACTATACTGCACCACCACTAGTCACCCTAAAAGTTGATCCCGCCTACAGAACTTAATAATGATAATGGTAGTTTCGTGTACCCCTAGCTACCTTCATAGGTGTCGTCTGCCCCTATCTCCACTAGTTGTACCCACTACCCCACATCGATTGGCTCCCTAACTCATAGACAGTCGTGCTGGTCCCACAGTGGGGTGTATCACTCCCCAAAGTGGCAACCCGATACTACCAAATATGCACGGCTTATATCTACACGATGCAACAACGTCTTACCTACCAGCCCAGGCCCACGTGTAACAACCCGGAATTTTGGGGGTAAATTTAAAATTTATTTTGAGTAATTTTAACGAGTTTTTGATATTTAAAAGGATTTATTTAAAATAATAATGATTAAAAATTGAAGTTAGAATGAATAATTTAATTTTAATTATAAAAGGAGTTAGAAATAGCGCTATAGTTTGAAAAGTCAAACTTGAACTTTGACTGATCGTACAGGATGCAAAATTTAACGGATTTTAGTGAAACCAAAAATATTAGAATCTATTTAAAAATATCTTTCTAACGAATCCGAAAAATTGAAATTTCATAGCGGGAATCAAAAGTTATGCCCAGTTTAAAATTTAGAAAGGTCCCTATGAAATATATAAAGGTCAAAAATGCTACTTTTCACATACGAAGGAATTTGGACTTGAAACCACTTCCATTGAGTTCAGAATGACGTTTCTGCATTGAAAAACAGTAAACACTTATATATTTTGAGTTTCGAAAATTATTTGTTTAAAAATGTATTTTTAATATTAAATATATTGGACTTAAAAATAGTCATTTTTCAAACGACCTCTGTTTTCGACGAAACCACTTTTGTTGGAACCGGAATGTCAAATTATTACTAGGTTTCAATTTTCAGAATTTTTCGAATTAATATGTGAGCGTGGGAAAGAAAATGTGTTTTGACTATTTTAGTTAAATTTAAACGCCTTAAAAATAGCCATTTTTCAAACAGTCTCAGAATTCGACGAAAATAATTTTGTTGGGTTTGTATAGTCAAAACAAAGCTAAAAATGATTTTTCGGTAATTTTTAGAATTAATATATAATTAAAATTGATTTTTCAGTTTAAACGGACAATTTTTGACTTTAATAATTCATTAAAAATTCATACGAGCTCATAATTGAACGAAATTAATTTTTCTAGGTCCGCAGCATCAAAACATAGCTAAATATATTTTTCGGGAATTTTTGAAGTTAATTTGTGGCCCCGGCATATTTAAATGTACGGTAGAAATTAAATTATTTATTTAATATTGCATTTTTAAATTAAAACCGAAAAAAAACGTTACAGACATCAGAATTGGAGCCCGGGACATAGCCCATCGCGTTCAGAAGGCCTCAAAACGTTAAGATCGACAGTAAGCAGGCCCAAATCGGACAAAGTCCAAAAATCCACCTTTTTAGCACAAGTTTCGAGATTTATTAATAAAATAATATTTAAAAATCGGGCTGAACCCTAATGCCAGCCGCCACTGCAGTTTTTAATGGCTGAAACCATTCTAATTTCAAATGCTAAGATCTCTAAATCCGTTCAACGAAAATCGACGTATCATATACCGAATCAAAGAGAATTTCAAGACCTTTCAATCCATACGGCTAAGATCGAGTTTTAAGTCACGGATTTCGAGGCAAAGCACCCCAAACCCGCCACCTATTCAGCCCGCCGCACCCACGTGGACCCCACTGCACCCTCTACCACTTCAGGCGCCGAAACCCCTCTCCTCCCTCTTCGATTTGACACCCTCCGATCGTCTTCTAGTTGCTCCAATCCTGAGATAAATGGATCCCAAGTTTTGAGCTTTATGGGTTCTCATGTACAGGAGGCCAACGTAGAAGAAGAAGGAAGGATTAGCCTTAACAATGTAATTAGAGTATAATTATTTTAATTTATTAATTATTTAATAAGCAATGTTTAAACAATCATAACTCTCTCATACAGCGACGAAAACACGAACCGTCGGTTGCGTTGGATTCGTATCAGAGAATACTACGCTATGGAAAAGGCTAGAACTGAAACGAAACAATTCTGAATTTCAGGAAATTTCAAATCAAAATTGATCGGTGAGAATTCTATTTTAAAAATATGATTATTTATTTATTTATTTATTTCACCACAAAATCTATATTCATATTATATGAACTTCATGTTGTTGCTGCATAGATTATGATTTCCATGTTGATTGTTCTGTTATGGTTGTGATTCAGATTTGCTGTTATTTGTTAGGGAATGATTGTATGTGATTTCCCTTTGTTCATAGATTAGAAACTTAAAATTGATTGTATGTGATGATTGTGAGTAAAATTTTAGATCTGAACTCTATTTCTGAATCAATGTATAAAAGATTCAACTTTGGTTGTGAAATTTAAAGGATCCAACTTTGTTGTATATAATGAAAGATTGTAACTTTGTTTATAAGAAAAGATGGTAAGATTGTTTTCTAGGAATAAGGACTGTGAATTTGTCTTATCATAAAAGATGGTAGGTTTGTTATAATTAAAAAGATCTTACCTTTTTTTTATATAAAAAAAAAATTCCACCTTTGTTTGTTAAATAGAGAGGTCACCCTTTCATTATGAAATTAAAAGATATCATTTTTGTTTGAATGAGAAAGACAAATATAAATTCTCTTTTTGTATGTCATTAGAAATGAAACAAATTTGTTAATATATAAATTCACTTCTTATATGAGTCATTAGGAATGAAATGAATCTGTTAACATATAAATTCACCTTTTACATGTCATTTGTAATGAAATGAATTTGTTAACATATAGAATTCTTTTTTTTATGTCACTCGGAAGGGAAGATATGTTAAGATATAATATTTACTTTTTATATATCATTAGAAGAAATAGAAAAATGTGAATACGCATAATATCATTCTTATATGAAATTAAGATCCATAGAGATGATTAGTGTATTAAATATCTTTTTTTTATGACATTAGAATACATTGAATTTGTAACATATAAAATATCATGGTTATTTGTTCGTTGAGTTAGAGTTGACGACAAACAAATATATCATTTTTCTGTTAATGTTTAGTGTTAGAAACGATGTAACCTAAAAATCATATTTTATGTTGATATGAATCATGAGAAAAGAATTGACGATTTAAAATTTTCATTTTTAAATAAATAAAAAAGTTTAGACTTTGTAATGTAAATTACAATTTAATGCAATAATAAAGAAGAGATTTTGTCAAATATAAAAAAACATAAGAATGACAAAATATTCATTTTGTCAAATATAAAAGAAAGATAAGAATATAAGAAAGATAATAAGATTCAATTTGACAAAAGTAAAGGAATGACAAAATACTCATTTTGTCAAGCGTACAAGAAAGGCAAAAAAATAGGAACGACAAAAG
The DNA here is from genome assembly GCA_030737875.1 of Allium sativum. Taxonomy (NCBI): domain Eukaryota; kingdom Viridiplantae; phylum Streptophyta; class Magnoliopsida; order Asparagales; family Amaryllidaceae; genus Allium; species Allium sativum. Next base: position 757,987,682 of record CM060922.1, on the reverse strand, counting down.
ATTCATTTTATCAACTGTAAAAGAGGGACAAAAACATTTTTTTATATTTTTATTTCTTTGTGTCGATGAAAAGGAAACATTATTTATTTCTTTTTGTCGATAAAAAGAAACCCTTTTTGTCAATATTTCTTTTGTCGATAAAAAGAAACATTTTGTCGCTACTTCTTAATGGTAAAAAGGAACATTTTTGTCGCTGATTCTTTTTAACATTAAAAAGAATCATTTTTATTGTTATTTCTTTTCAATGTAAAATAAAATAAAATAAAAAAATAAAATTAAAAAAAAATCCTTTTTGTGTCATGATAGTTTAGATAAAAGTAGACACCTTTTTAGTGTCAAAATTGATGAATTAAAGAGTTGCATTGTTTACTTACATTTTTAAAAAAAAATATGAATTTAGCAGTAGCATTTTTACTTACCTTTTAGATGTAAGTAAAAGCATGTTTTGAAGAGTCATATTTTTATTTACATGTCAGATGTAAATAAAAGTATAAATTGGAATGTTTATATTTTTATCAATATTTTGATGCGGTAAAAGAGAAATGTTAATATCACATTTTTATCGATATTTCTAGTGCGATAAAAATAGCGATGTTAACATTTCATTCTTATCGTCATTTGAGTTACGATAAAATGAATACATTTCAAACTGCATTTTTGCTGCGTTTCTTTTTGTTAATAAAAAGTTCATTGTTATGCTGCATATAAGAAGATATATTTAATTGGTAATGTCATGCATTGCATATGAAGAAAATATATTTATTTGTTATATACTGCATATGAAATGAAATGCATGGTTAAGATCATATTTTTATCAATGGAAAATGGTAGCGATAAAATTTACATTTTTTATTATGTAAAACAAAAATATGAACTCGCATTTTAAATAGAATTTGTGTTTTATATGTAAACAAAAGTAGGAATGTGCATTGATAATAAAGATTACATTTTTATTATGTAACTTAGAATGAGAACTTGCATTGCAAATAAAAATTACATTTTTATTTGAACTAAAGTTATGATATTTGCTTTGCAAATAAAAATTACATTTTTAACTATGATGTGGAATTGGCATTGAAAATAAAAATTATATTTTTATTTGTAACTATGGTATGAAATTTGGCAAGCGAACAAAATTTACATTTTTATATGTAACTATGAATGAGAAATTGCACTGTAAATTGAAATTACATTTTTATTATGTAGTTAAGGTATGATATTACATTGTAAATTAAAATTTCATTTTTATGGTGTAACTTAAGAACGGAATTTACATTGTCATTCTAAATAGTCAAGATCATTTTGGTTTTACATTGAAAGAGATAAGAAAAATTATTATTTTTGTTTGGCATTTAAAAGAATAGCAAAATTATTATTTTTGTTATATTGAAATTAAACAAACAAAAATATATTCATTTGTATAGAAATGAAGTGGACACCAAAATATGCATGTTTGTTGTAATGGAAATGAAACACAAAAATACTTACTTTTGGTTGTAATTGGAATGATACACAAAACATACATTTTGTGTATAGTATATTTATGGAAATTAAAAAAAATAAACAATGTTGCGTGTGATGATATATATATCAATATTGGATATAAATAAGAAGATTTGTTGTTAGCAAAATATAGTAAAATGAAATGGACGAGGAATTATATTTATATAAATTATATATATATATATATAAATTAAAAGTACTTGAATCGAGCGTGGTAGTTCACATTTTAGAATCGTACTTTTAATTGATTATACCGTATGATCCGACCGACGGATTTTCCCAAAACTGAAACCGATAGGTTCGCCTTGGGAAGATGTAACACCCCACCTCCGCCAGGGTGACTCTTGCAAGCACTCTGACTTTGGAGGGGCGTTTGAATCAGATAAACATGCATAATGATATATCAAGGCAGAACAAGAACATATGTATATATGTAAACAGAGTAAATAACATAGGTAAAACAGCGGAAGATTTCAAACTATTTCAAAAACAAGTCTGGTACCACATAATGTCAACTTCCCAAATACACAAGTCTAGATAAAAACAACATCACTGAAAAACTGAAAATACATAAGTACTATCCCCAAATAAGTGATAACCATAGCTAGCTTCATGTCAAGACCGTACATGAGCTAGAGTCCCACAAGCAAGCGATCAGAAATCCAGCTAAGCTCCAATATTCCCTCCCTGAGAACCTGGGGGGGAAACGGAAGAAAAGAGGCGAAAAAAAACAGGTCAGTCAAAAAGACTGAGTAAGCCCTACTACAATCAATGTAAACTGATAAAGTTAACTGGCATGAGCAGCAGGGATGAACATAAGGATAACAACATACTAGCATGATGATTAACTAACAAGGTAGATAAAGGTGTTATCGCATAATCAGGATTAAGGTTTTGCACCACAGGTGTACTAGCAAACTAACATGACTTGAATAAACAAGTATTGATCCCTTCGGCCCAAGCTTTGGCCCAATAACATGAAATGACCCTAATACAAGGTCCAACCAAACGGTCTAGTCGATCGGCTCCCTAAGCCTAACTCGTCACGTGTTGGTGTCAATACGGCCCAAACATAATTGTAGTCGAACTGTGCCGGGTCCACCCTTCGGGTGTATCAAGCCCTAGGGTGCCAACCCCTGGACACCATAAACATGAGTGCACAGTCTCGATCTACTGGTACTCATGGGTGACTTCTCCAAATACGGACTACGTGCACGACCATAGTCCGTCCGGAACTACATCGGCGTACCACCCGGCCGTCGTTTATTGGTCGCTTACCTCCAGCCCAGTAATCGTGCCCCCTCCCTAGCCTAGTCCCTAGGGCCTTAATGATACAAACTTGGGATTACTGCTGGAGTGGGCCCCCATTGCTAGGATTTCTCTAGTGGGTTAAGTACGGTTTAACCCCTTTACTAATCATGGATTAACTTGGTTAAGTGTAACGATGAGTTCACGACTTAACCCCGATTAATCTACCAAGCCCAAATTGGTTAAGTATTAAATGGACCATGACTTAACCCTAATCATGAGGCATTAATTAATTAATGCGCCTTAACCTCTCACATTAGACTTTGTTGTGGTTACTAGTTAAGCCGGGCGGGTCCGGGTAGCTTTACACCACAACTTGGTCTAACCTCGGGTTCAAGGTACAACATGGCCAACTTCTCACATTGGGTCCTATTGTTTGTAGCAACTAGTTAAACCGGTCGGTTCCGGGTAGGTTAACTCAACCCAACCTCGAGTTGGTCACACTTATCTTTTCTAAGTGTCATGTCCATCATGTTTCCAAAACACTTTACAAGTTTTCAAGCAATTGGGTAGACCTAACTTAATAGGTAAATTCCCAATGGGTAGACCTAACTTAATAGGTAAATTCCCAAGCTTATGTTTTTATGTCTTTTAAGTTTACCCAACCCCAAACGCAATCCCATCGCTTACATATCGCAATAGCGCATAAAGGATAGAAAGAGGGAACTTGGCATAATCATGACATAAAGGTGTTGAAGCCACAAGTTCAACATGGTGGCATATGAAATGTACATATGTTCATATACTTGCATTAGGCCCCAAAAGCATGCATAAAACCAAACTTAGCATATTGGTGATACATGGTGATAAATGACATGTAAAAATGGCCATAAGTTCGCATTTAGCCTCACATGCAAGTTATCATAAGGGATATGATAACTTACATGTTGCCAAAACGCAACCTTTAGCATAAAGCTTGAAGCTTTATGTTCGTAAGCCCAAGATAAGCTTGCATAACATGATAACATGAACAAGATGATCATCCCAAACTTGCATAACATACTTGCACATCATAACATGACATACTTGCATATAAACTTGCATATTACAACATGATAAACTTGCATATCATAGCATAGTAAACTTGCATATCACAACATGATAAACTTGCATATAAACTTGCATATCACAACATGATAAACTTGCATATCAAAGCATAGTAAACTTGCATATAAACTTGCATATCATACATTTAACTTTAGAGTTTAAGTATGAAAGTAGAATAGGGCTTACAATGCTTAGGAAGTCACAAAAATATGACAAAGCCCTTATGAAATCAATTAAACCCAAAATGCAAGCAAAACCCTTAAGCAAAATTGATCAAAACTCTTTCTTTATGATGCAAATTTAGAAACTTGACTTGAATGCAAGCTAATGATGATCATACAAGCTTGAAAACACTTGTATGCATGGAAAATCTCTTAAAAATTGATTTAGGAATTTTATGAAGAGAGTGGAGGCCATGAGAGAATTGATTTTGCCATAGTTTAGTTGCTAGAATGAATAATGATGATTTAGGGTTAGGTTAGGGTCTTATTTATAGATTAGGCAAGTGTTTTAGGCCATAGGATTAAACCCTAGTTCCAATCTCAGCCCTCTAAACCGAATCTGGCCCCCAAGCTCAACACAATCTCAAAATGGTGCACCAGGCTAAACAGCCCGGCTGGACCAAGTCGACAGGGCTGTCGACAGGGTTGTCGACTTGGGTGCTCTGGCGGGAATTTTCCCGCCTGGCCCAACCTGGCCCAAATTTCCAAATTCAAACTTGAATTTGAAATCTGTTTTTACTTTGGAATTTTCTGAAAACTTCGTTGGGCCTTAATCGGGTCATACGGACTCCGATTTTCAAAAACTCGGACTCTATTTCGCGTATTTTTCCGAGACGAACGCAATGGCACAGCCCGTTTCCCTTGATTCAGATTTATAAATTAAATTCTGCCTCGATTTACATTATTACAGGTTATTGAAAATACGGGTTGTTACAGAAGATCTTTCTAATGATATGAAGTATATTAAAATCCAACGGTTAGATTTAGAGAAACGTGTAAAACAAATTTGGATGAAAACAGCGCCAAAGTCGCCTGTTGACATGAGACGTCGTTAAATAGAATTTAATTATTTTTATATAAATAAAAATAAAGATTGATCGTTATAAATTAATATTAACGATATGAATTTGTGTTCAAACTTATATATGCGAGAATTATTTGGAAAGTCCGAGTTTACTCTCATTCCAAATAATGATACGACGTTCGAAGATTTGAAGACGGTGATTGGAGGCCGACGATCTTCACATCGAATGAGTGTGTTGCTATTGAGACCCATGATGGGAGTAGCTACCTTGAAGGGGCGACAGTAGTAGCCGCCCGGACGTAGTGTTGATTGCACGGTTTTGGCTTTCGCTCAAACCCAGAGCATAAGCGCGTAAATGGATTGTATGTCTGACGTTGTATTCCTTTATACTGTATTCGTTGATCTCTGCTAAATATATATCTGCTTGGTGTTTTACACTCTTCTCTGAGACGTACGAGCTTAGAGGTTATATGTTGGTAGAAATCAATGGTACGGTATGGATTGACGATGTGGCATGCTAAGATGCATATGATCAAGGCTTTGTTGAAAAGCAGGCCTTGTGGGATGATCAAAGCATAGCCTGTTTAGGCATAGCTTTGTGTATAGCGTGACTTCACGAGCCTCACACACCGGCGGAGTCTAAAACGGGAGAAGGGAACGCAGGGAGAGCAGCACGTTTCTTTCTAGCTAGAGTGGTGTCAGTGACCTACCAGCCCTGACATTTTACTTATGTGGATGATGGAATGAGGCGCCTCGGATGATAGGTCCTATAGGACCCGGAAACGTGTGTTCAGGTATAACTAATCCGCTAAGCTGTATTTGCGGACCGGCCCTGCAGCTATCCAAGGGTTCTCCGCGGGGAATCCTGAGACACTAGCTAGAGTGCTCGAATCGGTAAGGAGCTCCTCTCTAGCCTTGACTCATGATGGAAACCAAAAATCCAAATACGAACCGACGAATTTGATTGTATTACTAGTACGGAGGCATAATATATGGGTACCTATGCTTCCTAGGATTGATACATTTACTTTGAAATGTTTTTTTTTGAAACATATATACACTAATAATAATATCAAATTCGTTTTTATCGTATCAAGCATTTTTGACCATTATAAGGTAAAACCCTATCCTCCGGTTTGCGATGCATTGTGTGATGGGACTTGGGTCTTATGATGGTTTCCTTTTTCTAAAAAGCATTGCGTTGTTTAACGATTTACTTTAATTTGTGCACAGCAATCCATTGGAATAAACTCGTTCCGCGTTAGCGGCGTGGTCCTTGGATTTGCCTTATAGCTATTAGTTAAATTAGATAAGAATTCTCACACCAGTCCCATGACTGACCCGTTGTTTGTTTCCACCTTTACAAACTCGGGTGCCCTCTTTTCCACACGGGCAGTCGAGTAGTTTGTCTACAGGTTCTTATCTCAAGCAGGATCCTGGATTGAAGCTTAAAGCTGTGTCCAGAGCATAGTTGTCTTCCGCTGCCTTAGTTTTATTGTTTCCGCTGCAATGTATTAATATATTGTAATGTATCTTCCGCTGTAATTTATTCGATGTACTCTGATATTCTGTACTCTGATGTGACATTTATTATTGATGTTATAAAAGTCTGTTGTTATTGTTCTGATGTTGTTGTATTCCCAAAGTTAAAGTATTCGTGGATTTCCGACCTTTGGGTCAGACTTGTGTGGTTTATGGTCGATCCAAAGAGCGGGAATTTACGGGTCTTTACACCACGCACACACATGACCCCGTTGGACTTGTATTGCCACGCTAACCCGTTTTGACCTCTTACAATCAAATCCAGTAAGCGTGTCCCGTCCTTGACTTGGGTCGAGCTCACAAAGATACTCAATGGGTTACTGGTTTGAAAAGGGCCCTCATGCTTGACACAAGCCTTCCACATATGCTTGGTCCCCACTAAAGTTTCCCTACTTAACCCCATTCTTATTCATGTCTTCTTACATGTTTCAATCTTGGTTAAGTGCATCCAACCGTATTTCACATGCCACCCAAGGCACCCACTTAATTTCACATGTCACCCAAGGCACCCACTTAACCCCCCATGTCCCACCACATGTTTAGTGTTACTTAATTCATTAGAACCGTAACCTTATAAAGACCTCCCACATTAGGCTGACATTTGCGGTTGCTGGATTTGCCGGGAGGGTCCGGGCAGTCTTATACCGCAAACGAGCCTAACCTCGTGTCTTTACAATTGTTACGCATTTAATTCATGCCTTTGACCTCTCACATTAGACTGGCATTTGTGGTTGCTGGATTTGTCGAGCGGGTCCGGGCAGTCTTACACCACAAAAGAGTCTAACCTCGTGTCTTAGGCGGTTAATTATTACACATCTTTATTTAACCCCAAATTGGATTAATATCCCTATTCAAATTTGTCAATAAATTTCAAATTTATTTATGTCCATAATTTTCTCTTAAAATTATGTCCATAAATACCAATTATGCCAATTAATGTCTCAAATTAATTATATGGCTTTTAAGGCCATTTTATGCCAATTCACAATTTGTGTATATTCAATATTATCCCATCATCCCCACGCTATTCATACATTTTCATATGACATATGTTAGACTCGCAAATAGTCTAACTTATAAAAAGAAAAACAACATCACATAACACATAAAATAGATCTAAGGATCATGACATAAGATTACATAGCCAATAACTTGCATATGAATTTCATTCAAACTAGCATATGATAAAAAACTAGCATAGGTAATGGGCGTAAACTTGCATAACTTATGTACTGCTATAGATCCAAACATAAAGGTGTGAACTTGAATATGGATCTAAAAATAAAGATGTAAACTTGCATATAGATCAAAACATAAAGATGTAAACTTGCATATAAATCTAAACATAAAGATGTAAACTTGCATATGGGTCTAAACATAAAGATGTAAACTTGCATATGGATCTAGACATAAAGGATAATGTCACATAAACTAGCATATGCATATACATGTCTCACATATATTTTAACAACCCAAACTTGCATAAGATTCATACATGAATATATGATCCAATCATCACAAACTTGCATAAGATATATGATTCAACTTGCATAAGATTCACATAAGAACTAACATATGATCCAACTTGCATAAGACTAACATATGATTCAACACCACAAACATACATATAATTTACATCACATGATTCAAAATCATATTCTCATAATCCCAATTATATCTTATCATACTTAAATTAATTAATTATTTTGTGAAAGCTATCATACTCATAATTAAAAAGAATAGTCTTGTCTTTCCGGGATCTGTATTCTGAAACTGAATTGCTCGCCTTTGATGTAGACTAATTGATATTTAGATTTGATTTGATTTTGATTCAAGCTTCTATCTTGCTTTAGGGTTGAAAGTGTATGGCGGCTACTCTAGGTTCTCCATTGACGGCATGGCGGCTCTTGTTATGAATTAATGTGATTAGGGTTAGGGGTTTAGGAGTGTTTTTATAGAAGTTTAATTTAATAAGAGCCGTCGGATTAACCTAGGGATAACCAGAACCATCAGGACCACTCAGATGCCACATCAGCCCTTAGGGCGAATTGGGCCACGGGTTGACAGCCAAACACCCTAGATCAACCCCTAGTCGACCCAGCGAGACTCGGGTCGACTCCAGAAATGGTGCGGTTCGGCTATTCCCCCTCCCGATTCGCTGTTTTGAACCTTTTTTGAATATATATATATATATATATATATATATATTTCTCTCATATGCATACAAACTTCAAGGCTTAATAACTTCTTCATAAGTGATCCGTTTGATGCAAACCAAATGTCTATCTTGACCCAAAATTTTGAGACGAACATAATAGCGCAACCCATTTCACTTAATTCTTCTTCTAAAAATTAAGTAACTTTAATTTGTGAATTTTAATGTTATAAAATTACGGGGTGTTACAAATTACCCCCTGGCTGGAAAGATTTTAAGAATGTCTTATGACATAAGACTAAGGAATTTTGCTTAGAAAGCTTGATCACGCGCCTCCGTATCGGGGAGGAGGCACGCAAGCAGGACCAGAAAGAAGAGGTGTTGATTGTCAATTACAACAACACTAAAAAGACCAAACCCGCTGTTCTGAAACCAAACCCGAAATCATTTAAGAATCAGAACAGGCGCAACAAACAGAATGGGAATTCACAAGGAAACCCAAAAGGACAACAGAAACCAGCCCAAATGAATGATTATGGATAGTTGTTTCTATGTTACAACTGTGGAAAACCAGGTCATATGGCACGAAAGTGTCGGAACAGGCCAAGCTCTGCACCGCAGGCTAACCTGACTGAGGAGCCTCTTATGGCTATGATTACTGAGATTCACCTTGTTGGTGGATCATAGGGCTGGTGGGTAGACACTGGTGCTTCTCGCCATGTCTGCTATGATAGTGACTTGTTCTCTACATACACGGCTGCTGAAAATCAGAAAGTGTTGATAGGAGATTCTCACACCACTAAAGTTGCAGGGATTGGCAATGTGGAAATCAAATTTACCTCCGAAAAGACTGTTATTCTAAAAGATGTTATGTATACTCCAGAGATAAGAAAGAATCTGGTTTCTGGCTTTCTCCTTAATAAGGCTGGTTTTACTCAAGTTATTGGGGCTGATTTGTATACCTTAACTTATAAGGGAGCTTTTGTGGGAAAGGGTTATGCTTGTGAGGGTATGTTTAAACTGAATGTTGAAACTAATAAAGTGACTACTTCTACTTATATGTTGTGTGATTTTAATATTTGGCACTCTAGATTATGTCATGTTAATAAACGAATAAATCATAACATGAGCACCCTAGATATGATTCCTAAAATGACAGAACATGAATCTGATAAATGTGAATTCTGTACACAAGCTAAAATCACAAAGAAACCTTGTAAATCTGTTGACAGAGTTTCTAAACCCTTAGACTTGATTCATTCTGACATATGTGAACTTGATGGTACTTTGACTAGACATGGACATCGCTATTTTATCACTTTTATTGATTACTGTTCTGATTTCACATATGTATGCCTTATGAAAAATAAAAGTGATGCTTTTGACATGTTTATAACATTCAAAACTAAGATTGGGAATCAAATAAATAGGAAAATTAAGAGACTTCATAGTGATAGAGGAACAGAATATGAATCTAATTCAATTCTGGATTTCTATAAACTACATGGTATAGTACATGAGAAAACTGCACCCTATTTTCCTGAAATGAACGATAAAGATGAAAGAAAAAATAGGACCTTTACTGAATTAGTAGTTGCCATCCTATTAAATTCTGGTGCAGCAAAACATTGGTGTGGGGAAATTTTATTGACTGTATGCTATGTTCTGAATAGGATCCCCAAATCTAAGAATAAAATTTCACCTTATGAAATTTTAAAGAATCATAAACCAAATGTCTCATACTTTAGAACTTGGGGTTGTTTAGCATATGTTCGAATTCTAGACCATAAGAGAATAAAATTGGCAAGTAGAGCATATGAATGTGTATTTATACGTTATGCTATTAATAGCAAAGCATACAGATTTTATGACATAAATGCACACAATATAATTGAATCAAATGATGCCGATTTTTGTGAAACAAAATTTTCTTTTAAATTAAGGAATAGTGGGGGCACTTCAAGTATGCCTATTAGAACAGAACTTAATGAAAATTCTGAAGCTGAACTTAGAAGAAGTAAAAGAGCAAGAACGATAAAAGATTTTGGCTCAGATTTTTGCGCTTTTACTATTGAGGAGGATCCCATGAACCTCTAAGAGGCCTTATCTTCTTAGATGCCGATTTTTGGCAAGAGGCTATAAATGATGAGATGGATTCTTTGGAATCCAATAAGACTTGGCATTTGGTAGATTTACCCCCTGGTTATAAAACTATAGGTTGTAAATAGGTGCTTAAAAAGAAATTAAAACCTGATGGTACTATTGATAAATATAAAGCACAACTAGTAGCTAAAGGTTTTAAACAAAAAGGAAATATATATTTATTTGACACTTTTTCACCTGTTACTAGAATCACATCCATTCGGGTATTAATCTCACTTGCCTTTATTCATAATTTATTAATACACCAAATGGATGTGAAAACCGCATTCTTAAACGGTGAATTAGACAAAGAAATTTATATGGACCAGCCTGAAGGATTTGTAGTACATGGTCAAGAACATAAAGTATGCAAATTAGATAAATCATTATATGGTTTAAAACAAGCACCTAAACAATGGCATGAAAAATTTGATAACTTAATCATTTCACATGGTTTAAAGTTAATGAAAGTGACAAATGCATTTATTACAAATCTGAGAATGACATCTACACTATTATATGCCTTTATGTAGATGATCTATTCATTTTTGGGTCAAATATTCATGCCATAAACTCGGTCAAATCCTTATTAAGTTCCAATTTTGATATGAAAGATCTAGGTGAGGCGAGCGTAATCCTTGGTATTAAAATTACTAGGTCAGAAAAGGGAATTTCTTTGGATCAATCTCATTACATTGAGAAGATACTAAAGAAATACAATTGCTTTGACTGTAAACCTGCAAGTACACATTATGATCACAGTGTAAAGTTATTTAAGAACACTGGTGAAGGTGTAAGACAGTCTGATTATGCGTGCATCATTGGCAGCCTTCGGTATGCCACTGAATGTACTAGACCCGACATTGCTTATGTCGTAGGATTATTGTGCAGGTTTACCAGTAGACCTAGTACAGAGCACTGACATGCTATTGAAAGGGTCATGAGATACCTTAAGCGAACTATGAACCTCGGATTACATTATGAAAGGTTTCTAGCTGTACTTGAAGGATATTCTGATGCAGACTGGAATACCTTATCTGATGATTCTAAAGCGACTAGTGGCTATATATTTAGTATCGCTGCAGGAGCGGTTTCTTGGAAATCCAAGAAACAGACTATTTTGGCTCAGTCTACTATGGAGTCTGAGATGATAACACTAGCTACATCTAGTGAAGAGACAAACTATCTGAGAAATCTGCTAGCTGAGATTCCCTTATCGAAAAAACTGATACCAGCTATGTTGATCCATTGTGATAGTACTATGGCTATTGCAAAAGTTCAGAACCGTTTTTATAATGGTAAGAGACGACAAATACGTCATAAGCATAGCACTATTAGAGAACTACTTTCTACAGGTACCGTTAGAGTGGATTACGTACGTAGTGTTGAAAATTTGGCAGATCCTTTGACGAAAGGATTGTCCAGAGAAAAAGTCCATAATTCTTCTAAAAGAATGGGACTATTGCCTTTACATTGTTGAGTCACGCACAATGGTAACCTGACCGAAATGACTGGAGATCCCAAGAACTAGGTTCAATGGGTAAAAACAAGTTGTGCAGTGATATGAGTTGAACATGCTATTTAATAAACCAAGAAGCATGTATTCCTAAAGTGATTAGAGGATGAGTTAATAGAAACTCTTAATGAGATCTATACTCTATTTGGAGTGGAGTACCTACCTTCAGGAGTGCTCTTGATAGACTCACCTTTGTGAATGTGGAAATGTGGTCGTTTCCTATGGAGTTTTGGGAAAAACTTCTAAAGCGTTCACAAAACTAGGATAGACATGCATGGCCATAAATGCATGGGCTTATTTGATTGCACTATAGAAAAGGTTGTGTGTGGTTTGATGTCAGGAATAGAGTTCAAGACTACATGTCACTCTAGTATAAACTGAATCTTATTCACTATGCAAAGGTTCAAGTAGGACGACACCTTTGTTTATGCACAATCTTATGTTTTTAGAAACTGCTCGAAAATATTTTTAAAAATTCAAGTGGGGGATTGTTGGAAATGTTTTTATAAACATTAGGTGAATTATTAAAAATGTTGGATTAAGTGTATGAATGGCTCCTATATGTGACCACATCATGGGACTATATGGAAGAAGCAAGTATTTATATTTGTTTCTAAGAAGTCATATTGGGGCCTTGGGCTCCCAATACATGCTTTGTTGTGAGGAGGGAGACCATGCATCATGACTACCACACACGCGCGCGCGACCGACCGACTCGACCCGACCCGGCCCTGTCCTATTCGGTTTGGTTCAGTTTGGGCTTGGGCCTTAGCTTTGTGGTGTAGACACTTATATTTTTTGGACCAGATAACATTGCTTTTTTCGAACTATTTTTTTTTTGGGAAAATTTTATGCAACGGTAAACTTTTGCCCCGTAATTTCAGCAGATCCGATTTTTTCTCCCACTACTTAGTAAAACCCTAATTCCCGTTCTATATATAGTCTTTATCTACAAACGAGAAAAAAGACACCGAATTACGTATTTTCTTCTTGCCTCCGCCATTAAAATTTTATTTTAGAAATTTTCGAGCAGCGCTTGTTTTCGAAAGTGCAAATCTACACTGATTTGTTGTGCAAGAAAATCCGTTACTATTTTCAAAGGCTATATTATCCTAGAGGCGGCGGCGAAAATACGAACTGGTTTGCACCTCTGACCATATCGTCGAATCATCTTCAAGAAAGCGACCTAGTCCGCGATTCAGCCATTGTTTCCCAACATATACTTTTAAGATAAGTATATAGAAATGTTACCAAGAGATTTTATATATGATTTGAAATCAAAGGAAGTACCTGCCACAATAGTTAGTTTGATGTTGGGATCCAAGAGCTGAGCCCATTTTGCAATCTACGCAGTGGATTTAGGTTAAATGAAATATCAGAGGACGTCCAGATGAAAACTCATTAGTTCTCGATGCTGATAAAATATGCATAGCTAAATAGTGGGCATTGTACCTACAACTTCTTGTGCCTTCACTGGGATAACGACGTAACCATCGTGTAACAGCGAATTATGGATTTTGGGATAGCATAAGTTGGAGGCAGGGAGTGCCTACATTCTACTTAAGGTTTCGATGGGATTGTGGTGCAACCTTCAGGAAAATGTGGTTTTATCGATTTGTGTTTGGATAGCGTAAGTCGAGGGAAAGTGAGTGCCTACATTCTAGTTAAGGTTTCATTGGGATGTCTTCACAATTTTCGTGTAACTACGATCTATCAATTATGTATCTGGCAGTACTTCCCACATTGATTTTGAAGAGATTTTCACTGGATGTTGAAGCAAGTCTACTAAGTAATTGAAGTTTTTTAGACTTACACCTGATCAATGTATAACTAAATTCTCTAAAGAACGAGGGTAAACTTGTCAAAAACCTTGAGTTATAAAAACTTTTTTAATATTATACTAACATATAAATAATGTATAGTATGAAATTTATGAATCATCGAATCTATAATAATCAAGTTAGAAGTTTGAATAAATTGTTTTATAAGATGGTTGATTTAGAAATATATATATCACATGCTAGTTACTACTTTGTTACTTCTTAAGAACGAAAAGTTCTGAGTGCGGAAGAATGTAAAGCCCAAAATTTTTCTGTTTAAAAATGTTTGCATATTTTATTTATTTTAAATATTCAATAAATAATGGATTTTTATTAATTAATAAATCTTTTTAATTTATAAGTAACAACTCAGAATTTAATTTTAAAATTTTATTTTATTTATAAATTATTCATTTGAAAATGGAGATATAAACTAGAACACATTTCTCTGGTTATTAGCTTTTATTCGAACAACAAATTGATCTTTTGTTTTGGTAGTTTAATATATCTAATATTAGAATTATAAGAAATATATTACTTTGATAATAATAATAAATATAATAATAGGTAATATGTTAATGTAATATTAAAGTATAATCAATGGATTTCAAAATAAAATAAGTGTGTGTACAAGGTATATGTACATATATATGTTTTAAATCTTATCTTAATATGTTAATAAGTAACTTTAGACATATTATTCTACTTATTATAGATTTGATTTTTTGCTAAATAATGAAATGATTTAAGATCCATTACAAAATACTCATATATATGATTTTGGATATAGCATGTGCGTATATATATTGTAATAATGATATATATATATATATATATATTCAAAAAATAATTATTATATGTATAATAATAACAACATTTTAAATTCTATATTTTATATAATAAAATGTGATTTGATGTTTAATATTTTATTTGAAAAAGGTGTTAATATTTTATATATATTTAAAAGTGAGACATAAAGGTGAAGATTTGCATCAAAATGATTACATAAGTACATGGCTTTTCATACTTTCGAACACAAGCGTTTAATGTTTAGTACTTCATATGATGTTAGTTTTGAAAATTATTATTTAAGGGCATATTTGTCTTTTAGCTTATATAAATTTATTTATTTTATAACCACTCATTCCGTTTCATATCTCATTCTCGTCTTTATTCTTAACTCAATTTTCTCTTTTCTTCCAAAAGTCTGTAAGATAAAAATTACATTCTTAAGCAAAACAAAGCAAAATAAGATCAAAGCATTAGAACAAACAAAATAAAGAAAGCAAGAAGATATCAACTTGCAAAGATCTAAAACCACAATTGTTAGAGGTGAGATACTCTACCTTATTTAAAATTTATTCTTTAAACCACTAATGTTTTCATGTTGGATATTTGTAACATCTCGCTATTTTTAACGATTTTAATTCCGATTTAGATCAAAATTTTATTTTGAAAATATTCTATAATTTCTAGTAATGGGAATTTGACATTTGAAATATGTTCAGTGAGACGTATAAGCTATGAAAATTTTGTCAAAAAATTTGAGTGTTTGTCGGCCGTGCAATTTTCAGTGCAGTGCTACGTATAACAGTTCAAATTTTAGAAATTTAAAAATCCCTTCGAAACTAGTTCGTACAAACATGGAAATATTCTATTTGTTGTCACTAATCCAATAGCGAAATTCGTTTCACGAAAATCAAAAGTTTTGACCTCCGTTTAATTATTTTCCAATCAGAATTTTACATTCAAAAGAGGTCCGTAATGCGTTTTTGAACGAGGTATCATAACACTGCAACTATATACCATTGTGTCTGTCTCATCGAGCTAATTTCCGCAGTATATTCGTTTGTCGGTTTCGATGCTCGGTTCATGCTAAAACTGCTAAAATACTTATGCAGTTCATTTTTGAAATAGAGTCATTTAAGTTCGATACGTCCCTATTTGGATCATGCATATTTTTTTTAGACATTTTGGGTCTGCAAAACCCGTCCTTTTAGTTTACTAAACCATCCATTAATTTTTTTCATTTATTCTAAATCCATGCATGCATGTTATACTTTTCTTTCTTTCTTTGCATCACAACACATTCAACTTTCATGTTCCATGCATGTGTTAAATACATGCATGTGTTTATTCCATGTTAATTTTTCTTTTATTTCCAAACCATGCACACGTTGTAAGCAACGTTCCCATTTATATATATATATATATATATATATACACACACACATACATACATATTCCTTCTCAAACTATCATGTCCCTTTTAAAAATTGGTTCTCTTTCTAGTTTAGTAAATCTTCGTTCTATTTTTGTTTTGTGTCCATTCGTCCACTTTCCATTGGGAATGCCAAGTCTCTATTTTCAAATTCTTTTGGTCTTCTCCCGAAACCGTTGCTTTGGACTTTGGTGCTTTTACTTTCTATAAAGAAATATGTACTATAGTTTCATTTCTCATTTCATTTTTTTCTAGCCTCACAGTCCTTTTGTTGATGTAGGCTTCTCAACCCATTTTCCCACTTCCCATCACCATCCATATTCATTCACAAAAAAAAAGAAAAAAAAAGAAAAAAAAAGAGACATAGCAGTTTTCTTCCCATCGCGATTTGTTGCTCCCGTGTTTTCTTCGCATCCCTGCCCTTTCTCTTCTCCTGTTCTCCACCGATTCTCCTTGCATCCGTCTATAGCTCCAACCAAGTCTCCATGTCCAGGTGCTTATGCCCTCCCTTCTTGAATTCCATCCGACCTCCGACCATGGCTAATCTCCTGCGGACAGTGCCAGTCCAAGCTACTATTGTGCCCTAGGCGATGACCTAGTTGCCTAACCTCTGGGTCGGCCCTGCCTACGGACGTCTCACGGCCTCTAATCTCTGGAAGCACCTCTGAACCGAACCGAATTTTTCTTGAACCCTAAAAAAATGATGCATGGCTGTCACTTGCTTTTCGTTTTCAATGCGCCTCCTTCCCACTATTCCAATGTCAGAGATGATCATGCCCACCATCGCTACAGTTCATCGCTGCCAGTCCAACCTCCTTCTCGACTTTATTTGTTTAAGCGCCTGTTTTGTGCATTAGGATGAAGCTTGTGTGCAACATGATTTTGTGCACCAGTCTTACTTGTTTGGTCTTTAGCGCCAAGACAGTTTGGAAATGATTTTGCATTGGTTAATCTATCGCTGGCCTTGTATTCCTTCATGATGACTGGTATTGGTTGCACTGTTTAATTCACTTAGCCGTTGAATCCACTGATTCAAATCCTAATTCCGTGTCATGCCTTCGTTGAAGTCGTCATGTCAGTCTGTGTCGGTTCGGCTACCTTCCCCATTTCTATGCCACGAAAGGTGAGTTTATCTTATACTTGACCTATATTGTTTCATGGATGTTAGATCAACATAAATGTACTATTGTGAAATGTATAGGATTGCTATTATAAATTATTTACTTGACATGTACACCTTTCATATATGACACGAGATATTCATATGACACGTAGGTGCACTGATAATATTCGACTTATGAAGTGATTGATGTTATGTTGTTGATTTCCCTAGTTTTAGGAAAAATCACTAAGGGTTGAAATGATACATACCCGAGTGGACATTAGATTAGGGAAAAATCATTATGTGTTGAAATGATAGACTAAAACGATTTTTTATTGAATTTGGGGATCGTAGGTTGAAATGATAGACCTGTAATTTTTTTATAAATTACGGGTAGAAATGATAGATATCTGTATCACTTGACCATAGGGTAGAAAACTATATACAGACACCACTGGTCATATTTACGAACTAAAGTGATTTGGAAAAACTGATTTTTTTTAAAATAATAACTTAAAATTTTATATTTTTATATTTATATTTTAAAGATTTTAAACTTAAATTTTGTAAATTTTAAGTTATATGTTTTAAAATGATTTTTATGAGTAAATATAGATTTAAATACCTATTTAAGATTTTGCTTATTTTATTTATTTTAAACTATATAATTTGATTATATAAGTATTTTAAACTTTTTGTATAATAAATAATTCTTTTAAATCTATTTCTATATTATTTTAAATTTATATATGTTTATAATTCATTTTTTAATTTATTTTAGAATTTATAAACTTATAAATATTTTTTCAAAGTTAAATTTTCTTATATATTTTCTAAACTTAAATAATAAACCGATATGTGGATAAGTTAAGATTCTCACGATTTGAATTCGAGGTTTAAAGGTTTAAAATTTAATATTGATATAATAAATGAACTCATATAAGATATGAATTTGAATTTGACTTGAACTTAAGAGACAAACTTGAATTGTGAAATTGTTTTTGAAATTGAATTTTCAAATTAAGGAATGAATTTGATTTTAAATCAATTGAATGCGAATTTGAATTGATTTAAATTATGAACTTTTATAAGAAATGAACGTAAATGGCATAAATTGTTTGAAACTGAAATATAAGGTTTGACTCAAATTTATAAGTAATGGATTTGAATTGTATGACTTAAGTTAAAATATGATATGATTTGTTGGAATTGGAATAAAAGATTTGATTCGATTTATGTAAACTAAATTTGAACTTAAGTTACTGAATTTTTGAATTGACTTAAGCGACATATAAAGGTAAACTAGATTATATGAGTTGTTTGAATTTATGAATAACAATTTCAAATTGTATAACTTGAATTACAAAACACGATATGATTTGTTTCAATTGAAATGTAAGTTTTGACTTGAACTATATATTTTGAATTCAAATGTTAGAATTATATGAATCGACTTAAGGGAATTCATATAAAAGGTGGATTTAAATCATTTGAACTATTTTGAACTTGAAATTTTGATGAATATAAATCAAGCAAAATATTATCGAATTTATGTAATTTAGTTTTTATTTAAATGGCATTTGAGATATGTTTTTATATAAGTTGATTTTGGATATGAAATTCGTTATGCGAATACTTTTGGAAATTAAAATCAAAGTTAGATATTATAATATTAGTTTATACTATATTTTGAGATCTTTACGATATGGTTTTCTAAGTCAATTTGATTTAAGCAAGATAAGAGAGTTGTTTTCGAAATTAAATATAATCAAACTTAGATATTAAACTTTGATTTCAAAAATTTTAATTTAAGATTTTATATAAACTATTTTATAAAGTGTTTTATAAAATAATGACCATGGTGTGAAAAATGTAAACGTTTGGTTGTTAAAGAGACCGGAATTGGCTATTGTCATACTCTCTGCCGATACCGAAAAACACTTTAACAACTATGCGTGCGGTGGAGTTCCAAAACGAAGTAGGATGGTTTGGCGAACGACTCTATTTTCTATTTCATGTTAATTACAAGACCCTGACTACCTTGAGTCAGCTTGATGTGACTATAACAGGAGCTACGCCAAGACCAAGTGAGGTCATACTTCCTAACGAGCGCACTTCTTCGATACCGTTATATTACTTTTGTGATGTTTTTGGTGACCACTCTCCGATTTGATTATTGGAATGTGTCTCGAGGTGGGCGGTACTTGCTGCTATGTGTTACCACCAGTCTGGATCTGCAAACGGTGAATCCACCCTGGCAATCCTTGTGTGCCTTGTCACATGCCATATACGAGCCCACTACGACTTTGTTTTGTACTGTTTTATATGGAGTGCCCTCTGATAAACCTCCAGTTTATGGAGGAATTATGGTACTATATATACTATAGGAATATATAAACGGTGTAAGGGTAATAATGGTAATCCCACTTACACTGTTTTTATATTACTTACTTTACCTATAGACACTATTATATAGCGTACTATACTATATAATATTAGTTTGACTGATCCTTAAAGGATGGTGATCCCAAACACCCTTTGAGTTACTGATTGCATTTCACTGAAAATTTCATTTGAGTTGATTTACTTCCATGAGAATGTTAGTCCTGATCCGAGTTGTTTTGTTTTGCATTGTTGCTCGGGTCAGATCGATTATCACAGCTTTCAAGATTTAGCCTTGAAGTTTGGAGATTATTGGGTTTTGCTCATCTATATCCACCTGTTCAGTTGATCCAGTTCCATCTATTCTTGTCCTTTTTGTTTATGTAGTTATCTTTTATCTATGTATTAGAAAATTCACTATATTTGACTTCCACTTTATTATTTATGTAAACTCCGATGTAAAATTTATTTAGTAGCTTCATGAACTTCTATGATTTATTGTATTTTCCTCTGCGAGATATTATATTGCTCTGTATCTATGTCCACGATCTGTGATTCTATGATTTATTCTATTTACCCCAGCAACTAATAACAATTTGTCGTTTTGGATGGTTCGAGTTGACATGTTTTGTCGATTCGGCACGGTCAAAATGGCGGATCGCTACAGTTGGTATCAGAGTTGGTTAAAAAATGAGATATGGGGTTCTTGCTCGACACGGCCAAAATGTGGAGGTTAGCCCACTGCTTGATGGTTGCAAAGCCTAGGGCCGTTACAGTTGGTATCAAAGCTTTGATTTATCAAAGCTTTAGCCCACGGGGTAAAAGCTCATTAGAGATAGGGTAGTGATACCCTAGAATGAGTGGAATCGGTGGCATAATCCTTCTTAAGAGAGCGTACTTTGGAAGTATAAATAGTTTTAAAATGATTTTAAAATGTTTTTTAAAAAAAAATTCGGATATAAAATTTAGTTTATTATTTAAATATTTTCTGAAATTTCCTCTCCATTTGTATCCATCTTCCTTCATAGATCCTCTTTGATTAGGTTGTTTCATTCGTTCATCTTTTAACTCGAATTCTATAACTTATCTTTGTCCATAACAAGGTAAGAAGTAGAAGGAGAGTATAAGCCTTTTAGCGAGTTCATTCTTATTGAATATTGGTTTGAAATTGGTATTTTCTTGATACAATTTTGATGTATATTTGTAAACAACATTTTGTTTGGTAATACCAATATTTTGAAAGAACTAATATTTATACTTTAAGATTTTATATTTTCTATTTATTTCAAACAAGATTTAAGGATGTAGATTTTGTAAGAAATTGATTTTATCTTGATTTAAATCTGCAATGGTATTGTTTATAAATGTATGTATATATAGGAATTTATAAAATTAAATAGGTTTATAAAGATTCTATTTGTGGTGTATACATATGTTAAACATATGGAACTAAACAAGTTTTATAAGTTTTAATATAGATAACTTGGGTTTGAAAATATTTTGTACAGTATAGAATAATTTGTTACATATTTGATGTAATAATAATATTGTTGTACATTTATTAAAGATTGAGGTTGAATTTTTAATAAATAAATGAGTGGGGAAGAGATATAATTTTCCTTACTTAAAATTTTAATGGTTTGAAATATATTATTTACAATATATTATTAGGAAATTTGTTATATATTCTGTTTAAATATAAAAAGATGTCTTAAGTATTTACTTGATGTTAAAATTGGCCAATCGAATACCTAGTGATTTGGGTATACGTTTGATCAATGTATATGTTAAATCCTATAAGTATTTGATAGATATAGATTCACACTCTAGTCGCTTGAAAATGATTTTGTGATGACCGCGGCATCATCAATATATATTTTCAGGTTTGGAAAGTGGGATAGATATATATATCGCCAATCGAGACGTCGAGTGAATACTTAAAACTATATTTAAATGTTTGAAAATATTTTAACTTCTGATTTAAATATATAAATTTCAAATTATATGTATATATGTATGAGAATAGATATGAATCAATAGTTTAAATAATATTATTTAATCACTATTTCCCTGCCTCATTCCTTTTCGGGAACGAAAAGTTTTGAGTGGGGAAGATTGTAATAACCTGCTATTTTTAACAATTTTAATTCCAATTTAAATCGAATTTTTATTTTGAAAATATTCGATAATTTCTCGTAACGGGAATTTGGAATTTGAAATACGTTCACTGAGACATAGAAGCTATAAAAATTTCGTTGGAAAATTTGAATGTTTGTCGGTCGTGCAATTTTTAGTGCAGAGCTACACATAACAGTTTAAATTTTAGCAATTTTAAAATCTCTTCGAAACTAGTTTGGACAAACATGAAAGATATTATATTCCTTGTCACGAATCCAACGGAAAAATTCATTTTACGAAAATCGGACGTTTTGACCTTTGTTTAATTATTTTCCTATCCGAATTTTACGTTTAAAAGGGGTCCATAATGCATTTTTGAATGGAGCATCGTGACACTGGAATCTATATACCATTGCGTCCGTCTCATCGAGCTGGTTTCTGCAAGATATTAGTTTGTCAGTTTCGGTGCTCAGTTCACGCTGAAACTGCAAAAATACTTGCGTAGTTCATTTTTGAAACAGAGTCATTTGAGTTTGTTATGTCCATATTCGGATCCTTCATATTTTTCTAGATATTTTGGGTTTGCAAAAACCGTCCTTTTATTATACTAAACCACCCATTCATTTTATTTATTTATTCTAAATCCATGTACACATGTTATAATTTCCTTTCTTTCTTTGCATCACAACACATTCAACTTTCATGTTCCATGCATGCGTTAAATACATGCATGTGTTTGTTCCTTGTTCATTTTTCCTTTATTTCCAAATCATGCACACGTTATAAGCAATGTTCCTATATATATATATAAATATATATATAACGACCCAGGAATTTTCGACCCCGAAAATCAACACACATCACCATGTCGACTATTCGAGTATCAAAAATACCAGATCATTAGTAGAAAGAAGTTAGAGGATTAAGAATAGAAATGAAGAAACTATGAATAGAAAAAGAAGATCACAATACAACAGAATCAGAGTAAACACGAATCTTACAATGGAACGAATAAAATATAATATATAACAATTTTTGAAATGCATAATGGTGTTTGTACTTACATATATCATCAGAGTACATTACATACAAGTCACGGCGGAAATAAACTCTATATATACTAATGTTGAAACCTCCTGCTCCAAGATCTTCCAAGTATATATCTGTAAAATCCCGACTACTTGACTGCCCATACAAATTTGGGCACCCAAGAGTTTAAGGTAAAACAAAACAAACTCAGGGTCAGTCATAGGACTGGTGTGAGTAAACTCCAATCACTTTATTTAACTTTCAAAAATCCTTTTAAAAGAAATGATAATCGTAAGACGGATCTACACATAAATACAGATGATTTTTCCCTTACGTTAATCCAAATATTTCTTAGAATCAATACTTTTCTGATATAATAATAATGTCTAATTCTAGTAAATAACAATCTAGCAGAACGCTTTCATCTCAAGCTCTACATATATAATATACAATCAAAAACTGAGGGCTCTTATTGGGTAACGGATTTTCAACTATGACAAGGTATGAAATCACCTTCTGATCAGTGTACTCTAGACAGGATACACTGGAGTTCAACAAGAA
Source organism: Allium sativum (assembly GCA_030737875.1). Taxonomy (NCBI): domain Eukaryota; kingdom Viridiplantae; phylum Streptophyta; class Magnoliopsida; order Asparagales; family Amaryllidaceae; genus Allium; species Allium sativum. Next base: position 757,964,210 of record CM060922.1, on the reverse strand, counting down.
CATCTTGCAACTCAGCCACACATTACTGGCAATTCATTACGCTTGAATGTTCCGAATATATTGTCACCTTGTGGTTGATATACCAACATAACCGTTCCCGGGAGATACAAAAGCAGAAGAAGTACAAAAATGAATATTCTCTAGATTGTGACAATATACCCTAATTCGGTGCGACCAACTTAGCCATGTTGTCTGCGCAATTTTTGTCATTTCCCGGTAGATGAGGCTTGATGTCATAACGTATCTTTATACAGATCACATCTTTGTTTACTTTGAATGCCACATCATCTTACCCGCCAAATCACAAATTGATTTCTCCAAAAATACCATGAATATAAAGCTAATAGAAATGAATTCCTCTGCCACCAACGTCAATACGTTTGAAGAGACCAACCTACGTGTTTAACTAGATATATTCTGTCATACTTTAGTCCATACAAGTGGTCCTGGAAATGGAAAAACCGAAGGCACTATCCTGTAAATCCATCTTAGCAATTTCTACCTAGGACCGCCAGAACAGCCCTTACATAAACTTTGTCTTCAATTATCTTCAGCATATTCGATTCACAACGTTAATGCCATACAGAGGGGTTTTCAGATAATAAACCTAATCCCGGTCTCTCCGTATTGACAACAGAAAAATGGTCAAAATCTTTGATAGCCGGTTATTTAACTATCAAAGGAAAACACACATACAAACAATGGTCATATTTCCAAATGGAAATCTTACCGATCAATCATCAATCAACACTGATCCCCTTTAATTTAATTTATCATTAAATTATTCATTTCCCAATTTCCTTTCAATATCTTTACCCAAATATTTCTCCAACTCGTTTAGCTTCTCACGATTCTTGGAAAAACGTCTCCATCTATTTTAAACTATTTATTTTCTGTATTTTAGAAAATGTTTCTCATTAACGTTGGAAAACATTTCCATTTCTTATTCATTCATCTTAACACTTCTACATCCATTAGTCTCCAACTGTAAACTAGTAAGAGAACAACTCCCTAACTATCAACCCCGAAGGCAGAAACAAACATCAGATCGATACTCAGAAAGCTATTCAACTTAACTAATTCTAGTCAGTTTCTAATTTCATTAATCTCAATTTTCGGATTACGAATCCACTTCTTTTATGGAAAATATTGATTGTAACTATAGCATTAAAATCCCTGTTTCCAAAAATATTTTATTTAAAATATAACGTTGATTCACCACTTCTATGCATATACTTTATTTTTTGGTTTTCTAAAAAAATCAATGTTGTTCATGGCGGCTCCTGGTTCTTCCCCTTTCTCTAGGTGTCTTCACTCGAATTTTCTTTCTTTCTTTACTAAATCAAAGAATGAATCTCTAATTTCAATTGTCGATGGGAGTAAGAAGGGAGTCCATAATCTTCTTGGCGATTCCTTTGGGAATTTGTTATCAAGAAAGAAACCTAGTATCTGGAATTGTTCTACAAGACGATTATGCTTCAGATGTGGAGGATCTAATCATACAGTGCAAGATTGCAGAAATAAGATTCGATGCTTGTTTTGCGATGGATCTGGGCATCAAATGTCTTCCTATCCAGAGTATTACAGAGGAAATTTGGGTTTCGAGTTTATGCACTCCAATTGTTTGTGTTTATGTCAGAAGATTATTTCTTTTATAAATCTTTTTGAACTGGTGGGTTCCAATCAGAAGGTCGAAGGAGAGTATATGCTACTTCTGTTGGTTTTGCATATTGAGGGATTAGTGGATGGATTGCTGTGGCGCAAGAAGGTATCCAGTACTTTTGTTAATGCTGTTTTTCCTCCTTTGTCTCGATTGCTCGAGATAAAGGAGCATGCTTATTATTTTCGTTTAAATTTCATGAATTTGAGGAAAAAAAATTCTGATTCGGTTACAAAGTATAAGAAGAAGGGGTTTATGCTGTTGAATGAGATTATGATGCATTTTGTTTGTATTAGTACTGCTATGAATTGTGTTCGAGGTGATGCTGCATTTATGGACTATTTGAAAGGAGAAGATGATATGTCTATGAGATCTGAGAGGCTTTCTAGTAAGTTAGGTATTGATTCAGTGAGCGACGTGGATTGTGTCACAATGGGTGGTATGGATAATATTCGTAATGCAGATAAGGAGTTTTATGAGGGTTCTTTGATTAGTGTAGATGAGATGGTGGTTTTGTCTGAGAGGATCTTGGTAACACAGCGCTTGGATCCGTTGCTTTTTGATCCTTTTGTTCAGAAATGTGATGGTATTCCTGAGAGTTTGTTAGTTGCTGACAGGGGCTTTGAGCCGTTGAGGGTTGGTATGGAAAAGGAGTTGATGCTGGCTTTAGATACTGTGGATGGGCAATGTTCTGATACAGTAAAGTATTTAGATTTCTCTTCTGATATTGGCAAATCATTTAAGGTTGATGGCAGTAGAACTGCGAGAGATTGGAAGTTGTTTAACAACTTGGGTGTTTTTTCAAAGCATGGTTCTGATGCTCATATGGTTAAGAGGAGTAGAAATTCAACCGTCATAAAAAAGGATCTCTAGTCGTTTATGAATATGAGGATCTGCAGGAATCAGATGCTTTCAGGTTTGAGTATCAATCGGGACTCTCGCTCTCACTGTGATTCATTAACTGTGGCACTTAGTTAGTTTGGAGTTCCTGTATCGGATGGATTAAAAGAGGATAATGGCAAAAAATCTTCTGTTGGTGACATGACTATTTCTTCGACTAGGAGGAGCAGACGCAGGAGAGTTTATCCCAGATCAGGTTTGTTACGTCGTAACAAACATATCAGATATTATACTGTTTATCATGATAAGTTTCCGTGATAGGATGTTGGTTGGTTTTCGATCTCTATGTTTTGCTGAGGAGGTTTCTAGTATGCTGATTTGGTCTGGAGTTGGTTTTCAAGGTGGAGTTCATTGTGATGGGATCTGTATGTTTGTGGTTGATAATCTCTTCTTACTTTTTTGTTGTTTTTGTTTTTGGCGAGGCTTGCCATAGCTCGTATCATAGCTTGTGTTTGTTGTTTTCTTTGTTTTTTAGACAGATAGTCCGTTGTTGTAATTTTTTTCTTAAATATATATATATATATATATATATATGTGCGCTCTGTTCTTTCTAGAAGATCACACATTTTTCTTTCAAAAAAAAATATAACGTTGATTCATCACTTTGAATAAGTAAATAATATTTAATTTTATTCAATAAATAAATCTTGATTTATAACAGAAAGTAAATAATATTTTTCCTAAATTCGATATAATTGAATTTCAGTATATCATTCTCTTACGAATAATAAATACTCGAATATCGTTCCAAACTTCGTAATAACTCATCGTTTTAGGTCAACTCAATTTCTAAATTCACTTTTGAATTTATCACTTCCAAATCATCACCAAGTTCCTTTATAACATTCCAATTTGCAAACCATTTGCTTTAAAACCATTATTCACTTTAAACGTGAATATTATTCCTTTATAGAAATCTGGGCTCATTTCATTAAATCAAATCTTGATTTGAATAATAAATACCATTAGAGATTAATATTCCACTTATCTTGTTATTGTATAAATCTATTCTTCATATTTTATTTCATAAGCTCATTTTGTAAGTTATTACTTAATCTCGGTTACATATTCAATAATAAATCCAAATATTTATTTATCTCGTTAAATTATGAATTTCAATATATATATATATATTATAAAAATAAATTATTTTAAAATATTCGACATAGTCAATTTCTAATTATAAATTCCTACGGGTTTATTTAGTTCTATCCACATCTCTAACATCGAAATAAATTTCATCGTTTTCTTTTGAAAACGGTTTCCATTTCCCTTTCTATTATCCATTCTTGAATTTACGTTACATAATACTTATTTCGTTATATATATATATATACACATACATCATTTATAAACCCAACCACTTGTTTTATATAAATTAAACAAGTTAATTTATTCTAGCTCGATCGACATTAAATTTCTATTTTAGAATAGATTATCCTTTTTAAAACCCCAATTTCTTTTCTAAAACATCTGAATATATTTTACAATATTTAAATACCAATTATTTCAGGTCAATGTTGTCCAAACATCCCAAAATACACAATAATCAACCCAAAATTTATTTGCCACATCATATAAAGCAATATATGAAAAACAACAATATAATTGTTGAGGAATCTAGCTGGATTCCTCCACCGGTTTTCCTGCATCCATAGATGTTAATTAACAGAAATAACATTTATTTCATGTCAATATGAAATATTATAATCGATATTTAAGCAACGTTTTACATATAACAGTATCTATAACTCCAACCAATTACTTAGTGAATCATCTAAACAACCATAACACACAGAATTCAATCAATTTTATCAATAATAACATTTACAAAATTATAAAACTGGATAGAGTTAGTGTGTTTACTCACCTTTATCGTTAACTGTTGAATAATGAGTTACGTCAGTAGATCTGTTTAGACGTTTTAATTCGTATAAAATTCAAACGAGCACCAAACCATTCCGAATTAGCTTCATCGTGTACCCTGCGTCCACATGATCCTAACGGATCCTGTTTTGTTGAATTCTGATAAAGTATGAACACGATATAGTATTTACAAGTTTGTACGTTTTCTAAATTAATTTAAAACTAAATTATATTTTAAAAACGCTTGCCCTTACATTGTATTTTTTCGAAAGCCCATCCCCTTATGCTGAAAGCCCACGCCATGCACAAATCATCTTCTCATCCGTTTTAGTTTTGAAACCGCGAAAGAAGGCTGCCATGCTTTGCTCCAACCCCACCTTCATGTTAATTGTAAATCTTCCCTTTTCCAATTTTTTTTCCTTTTGGAACCCACGAAACATCCTTATCGTACACACCATAGTTTTGTTCTCGATCAAACCAGAGCGATCAAAACATGGCCTTCTTCCTACATTCAGACGTGCATTTGGCCTCATGTAAAGACCCAGACCCCGTTTTCAACCATACCCGATCCATGTATCTCTTCTTCCGAAAATTCCAACGTGAGATTCCAGCGTATATCTCCTCCAACATTGCTGACTCTGAACTCCTTCCAGCTCTCTAAACTCATATCACCCTTTAAATCAACTCACACTCAACATTTCTTGCCGCGTCACAGCTCCTCTAAGCTCCCGATGTATAGGAACACAAACTCGAACCTCCTCTTATAAACGCAACCACAGTTCGCCAGAAACTGACGTATAGTGGACCTCCGAAATAAATCTCACTGAACCCAATAACGCCATTCAATTTTTCTAATCTCCCTTCGAAAACACCCTGTCTTGGCCACCATAAATTCAACTTCGACGTCATATTCTACATCTCGTGAGCACCACCAAATCAATCGCAATCCCCATACACTGATCACGTTCGGCCATGCATGCCCACACCTCTATAGCAGTCTTCATAAGTATACATTCTCTTATGTGCAGGTTTCACCAAAACAAGCTTAAAGCTGCTACCTGCTATTGTTTGCCCCATCATCACAGCATGCGTGCTATAGCATGTTTACGCAACAGTAATGTTTCGTCATCATCCCCTTTTACTCTTCATACGCCGACTGTATTCCCTAACAACCATCCATTCTTCACGTACCAAAACCAGTCACGCACATATTTATTTTTACACGCAACAAGCTTCACAAACATACCCCCATGAATAGTTTCTCTTCTCCTTGCCATTAAAACTGGATGTGTCGATTAAAACTGGATGTGTTGATTAAAACTGGATGGGTTTTAAATTTTACTTGCCATTAAAACTTCGAGCTTTCAGTTATTGCTAAGGAGAAATACACGAGCACATCTGTGTATTTATAGTTTATAAATCCTTAGTGATCATGGAATTGGGTAGTAGCTAGGATTTGAAATTACAATGTTTTGTCCTTTATTGTGAAATTTAGTAGAGAATAGGTCTGTGTATGAAAAGGACAACGTACGAAGGCTTAGGGTTGAAGGAATGAATATATACATAATTAAGTTATAAAATATGAATACCCCAATATACACTACTCCACTTATACACGAGCTGTCAACAACAAAAGCACATATACCATTCTATTGAGCAATGTGCTATGATCCCAGAAATATAATAAAATAGACAAGTTAATTTATTTTGTGAAGTCCCAAAAATGCTCATATTGGGTGCAAAATATGTTTAACAAAAAGTTGCTTATTTTCCAAATTAAAAATTACAGAAAAAATCATAATATTAAATTAAGAATACGTCTCAAAAATCTTATTCAAATTCAAAATAAATAATTTATTATAATTAAATAATCGATATGGTTTATAAACGACTCCATAGCGATTTTATGGAAATTTGATTTAGACATAACTCACAATCTATAAGACGAAATCTCAATATTTCACATCCATTAGAAAAATGTAGCTCAACAGATTCGAACGTTTCTTGTTTCGAAGAAATCAGACTTATAACGAATCTGGTACACTCGGTTGAAGTTCAAAACTCAATATTACGAACTACCGCGATGTTACGAGCTCGATTATAATTAAATTATAATTAATACGTTCAGTTGTCGTTAAATAAATAAAGGGGTATTTAGTTTTAAGGACATGTTTCAAATAAAAATTAGATCATAGGACAACTAAGTTTAATAAATAAATTAAGGACAATGGCCAAAATTATATTATGCAACATGAAGTTCATTTTAACTCTCATCATTAATGAATTTATTTATAAAATTAAAAACAGCCCTCAAAACTGAAAGAAAAAAATATAATTTTAAAATTATTTTAGTCAGTTTATACTATTATAAACATATAAAAATAATCAGCTTGGAAAGCTAAATGAATATAGCTTTATAACTTAAAAATATAGCTTTATATTATATCATCCAAATACAGAATTAAGACATTTCTCATTTACATCATAAAAAAGCTATACCATAAATAATGAAGCTATATGCATTTAGTTTTCCATCCTGAATTTTCTTATATTGTTTTTACTTCCATATTTACAAAAAAAAAATTCATAATTAATTTTTTACTTTATAATCACAGGAAATTATTTTTGTATTAATTTTTGTTATTTGTGAAATCCCAACACATGTCCGTAGTTTAAAATATTGGACCTTTTCCAATTAAAACATGAAAGTAATCCTTGACTTACATTAGGAAAAGGTCGATTGTCCTTAGTTCTAATTTTTTTCTAAAATGTGTCCTTGAAATAAATATTCACATAAATAAATTCGTTAATAATTCAATTCTAGACTGAATTAAATTCATATATTATCCAATTCACACACCATTGCGAATACAACTCATTTCCGACCATTTTCGAAATAAATGTATTACTATCCCATTATTTATATTAATTTAAATATTAAACCATTGAAATTATAACCACTAAAATAAAATAAAATAAATAAATAAATAATTTGTTAAAACTCCGGGACATTACAATATATATATATATATTATTCTTTCTCAAACTATCCTGTCCCTTTCAAAATTTGAAACGTTGGCTCTCTTTCTAGTTTAGTAACCCTTCGTTCTTTTTTTGTTTTGTGTCCATTCGTCCACTATTTATATATCTTCTTTCTTAAACTATCCTGTCCCTTTCAAAATTTTGAAACGATGGTTCTCTTTCTAGTTTAGTAACCCTTTGTTCTTTTTTTGTTTTGTGTCCATTCGTCCACTTTTCGTTGGGAATGCCAAGTCTCGATTTTCCAAATCTTTTTCTCTTCTCCCGAAACCGTTGCTTTGGACTTCGGTGCTATTTATTTCATATAAAGAAATATGTGTTGCAGTTTCATTTCTCATTTCATATTTTTCTAGCCTTACGGTCCTTTTGTTGATGTAGGCTTCTCATCCCATTTTCCCTCTTCCCATCAGCATCCATATTCATTCACAAAAATAAAGATAAAAATAAGAGACACAGTAGTTTTCTTCCCATTGCAATTTGCTGCTCCCCCATTTTCTTCACATCCTTGCTCTTTCCCTTCTCCCGTTCTCTACCGACTCTCCCTCTAATCCATCCACAACTCCAACGAGCCTCCACGTCCAGCCGCCTTCCCTTCCCGAATTGCGACTGCCCTCCCCAATTCCATCCGACCTCCGACCGTGGCTAACCTCCTATGGACAGTGTCGACCCAAGCTACTACTCTGCCCTAGGCGATGACCTAGCTTGCCTACCCTTTCGGCCGACCCTGCCTTCGGACCTCTCACGACCTCTAATGTCGTTTGGAAGCACCTCCGAACCGAACCGATTTTTTTCTTGAACCGTAAAAAAAGTATGCATGGCTGTCACTTGCTTTTCCAACCTTCAGTAGCCTCCTTCCCACTATTCCAATGTCAAAGATGATCATGCCCACCTCCGCTACAGTTCATCACTGCTAGTCCAGCCTCCTTCTCGATTTTATTTATTTAAGCACATGCTCTGTGCGTTAGGATGAAGCCTGTGTGCAACATGATTTTGCACACCAGTCTTACTCGTTTGGTCTTTGGCGCCAAGACTGTTTGGAAATGATTTTTGGTTTGGTTAATCTATCGTTGGCCATGCTGCCTTGTATTCTTTCATGATGAGTGGTGTTGGTTGTGTTGTTTAATTCGGTTTTTTCGTTGAAGTTTTTCCACTGATTCAAATTCCAAGTCTGTCTCTTGTCTTCGTTGAAATCGTTGTGTCAATCTGTGTCTGTCCAGCTGCCAACCCCCTTTCTGTGCCATGAAAGGTGAGTTTATCTCACACTTGACCTACATTGTTTCATCGATCTTTGATCAACATAAATGAACTATTGTGTAATGTATAGGATTGCTAGTAGAAATTGTTTACTTGACATGTACACCATTCATATATGACACGAGATATTCATATGACGCGTAGGTGCACTAATAATATTCGACTCATGATGTGATTGATTATGTTGTTGATTTCCCTGGTTTTAGGAAAAATCACTAAGGGTTGAAATGATACATACCCGAACGGACATTAGATTAGGGAAAAATCGTTATGGGTTGAAATGATAGTCCTGAATGATTTTTTATTGAATCTGGGATTGGGGCTTGAAATGATAGACTCGTAAAAAATTTATAAATTGCGGGTTGAAATGATAAATATCCGTATCACTTGACCATAAGGTAGAAAACTATATACGGATACTGCTGGTCATGTTTTCGAAGTAAAGTGATTTGGAAAAACTGAATTTTTTTTAAATAGTAAACTAAAATTTTATATTTTTATATTTATATTTTAAAGATTTTGAGCTTAAATTTTGTAAATATTAAATTATATGTTTTAAAATGATTTATATGTGTAAATATAGATTTAAATACCTATTTAAGATTTTACTTATAATTTTATCTATTTTAAAATATATAAGTTTGATTATATAAGTATTATAAACTTTTTATATAATAAATAATTCTTTTAAACCTATTTCTATATTATCTAAAATTTTTATATGTTTAAAATCCATTTTCTAATTTATTTTAGAATTTATAAAATTATATATATATATATATATATATATATATTCAAAGTTAAATTTTCTTATATATGTTACATTAACTTTAATAATAAACTGATAGGTGGATAAGTTAAGATTCTCGCTATTTGAATTCGAGGTTTAAAGATTTAAAATTTAATATTGTTATAACGAATGAACTCATATAAGATATGAATTTGAATTTGATTTGAACTTAAGAGATGAACTTGAATTGTGAAATTTTTTTTGAAATAGAATTTCCAAATTAAGAAATGAATTTGATTTTAAATCAACCAAATGTGAATTTGAATTGATTTAAATTACGAACTTTTATAAGAAATGAACGTCAATGGCATAAATTGTTTGAAATTAAAATATAAGGTTTTGACTCAATTTATATTTGAATTGTATGACTTAATTAAAATATGATATGATTTGTTGGAGTTGCAATAAAAGATTTGATTCGAATTATGTAAACTAAATTTGAACTTAAGTGATTGAATTTTTGAATTGACTTAAGCGACTTATAATGGTAAACTGGATTATATGAATTGTCTGAATTTATGAATAACGATTTCGAATTGTATGACTTGAATTACAAAACAAGATATGATTTGTTTCAATTGAAATATCAGTTTTGACTTGAACTATATATTTTGAATTCGAATGTTAGATTTATATGAATCGACTTAAGGGAATTCTTATAAAAGGTCGATTTAAATCGTTTGAACTATTTTGAACATGAAATTTTGACAAATATAAATCAAGCGAAATACTATCGAAGTTATGTATTTAGTTTTGATTTAAATGACATTTGGGATATGTTTTTATATAAGTTGATTTTGGATATGAAATTCATTATGCGAATACTTTTGGAAACTAAAATCGAAGTTAAATATTATATTATTAGTTTATACTATATTTTGAGGTCTTTACAATATGGTTTTCTAAATCGATTTGATTTAAGTAAGATAAGTGAGTTGTTTTCGAAATTAAATATAACCGAAGTTAGATATTTAATTTTGATTCCAAAATTTTGAACCTGAGATTTCGTATAAACTGTTTTATAAAGTATAAAATAATGACCACGGTGTGAAAAATGTAAACGTTTGGTTGTTAAAGAGACCGTGATCGGCTATTGTCATACTCTCTACCAATACTGAAAACCACTTCAACAATTGTGTATGCGGTGGAGTTCCAAAATGAAGTGGGATGGTTTGGCGAACGACTCTATTCTCTATTTCATATTAATTACGAGACCCTAACTACCTTGAGTCAGCTTGATGTGACTAAAACAGGAGCCACACCGAGACCAAGTGAGGTGATACCTCCTATCGAGCGCACTTTTTCGATACATTCTATTACTTTTGTGATGTGTTTGGTGGCCACCATCCGATTTGATTATGGGAGTGTGTCTTGAGGTGGGCAGTAGTTGCGCTATGCGATGCCACCAGTTCGGATCTGCAAACGGTGAATCCACCCTGGCATTCATTGTATGCCTTGTCACATGCCATATACAAGCCCACTATGACTTTGTATTATACTGTTTTATATGGACTGCCCTCTGATAGCCCTCCAGTTTATGGAGGAATTATGTTACTGTATACACTATGGGAATATATAAACGGTGTAAGGGTAACAATGGTAATCCCGCTTACGCTATTTTGATATTATTTACTTTATTAATAGACACTATTGTATATAGTGTATTATACTATATAGTATTAGTTTGACTGATCCTTAAAGGATGGTGATCCCAAACATCCTTTGAGTTACTGATTGCATTTCATTGAACATTTCGTTTGAGTTGCTTTACTTCCATGACAATTTTAGTCCTAATCCGAGTTGTTTTGTTTGCATTATTGCTCGGGTCAGATCGATTATCATAGCTTTCGAGATTTACCTTTGAAGTTTGGAGATTACAGGATTTTGCTCATCTATATTCAACCGTTCAGTTGATCCAGTTCTAGCTATTCTTATCATTTTTGTTTATAAGTTATCTTTTATCTATGTATTAGAAAATTTATTGTATTTTACTTCCGCTGTATTATTAATGTAAACTCTGATGTAAAATTTATTTAGTAGCTTCATGAACTACTATGGTATTTTGTATTTTACGCTGTGAGATATTATATTGCTCGTATCTGTGTCTGTGATTTGTGCTTCTGTGATTTATTCTATTTACCCCAGAAGCTAATAACAATCTGTCATTTTGGACGGTTCGAGTTGACATGTTTTGTCGATTTGGCATAGTCAAAATGGCGGGTCTCTACAATATTTACATTTCATATGATATTCCATATTATTTGGCTCTATAAGTTTTGTAAGTGAGAGAAGAACTTACCTTTATTCAAATATTTCTGTATAATCCAAGTATCCAGTAATGCAAATGTATTCAATCTAAAAAAAATCATTTTTCCCATATACTTCAATGCTTGAAAATCTTTGAACAGGTGAACGCATAGTGTATAGATGCATATAGATGCAAATTGTTTAAAATAAACCGCAATATACAACGATGTTTTGTTTGAACTTGATAATCCTGATGTTGTGAGATCATAAACTCCAAATCTGCACAATATATATTGAAACTATCTACTAGTAACTTGTTTGTTATTTTCATCTAGTTGTTTTAAAAAAATTATCTCATGAATTTTCATTTAACATGGATAAAGAAAAGTAGATATACTAGTAAACAACTCAATTTTTGGACAAATATCAACAAGCGTAAACTTAAGTTTGGATGATACCAGATGGCTAGTTATACAAGACTTGAATACTGTGTGTTTGGATCAGAAATGCGTAATTGGGAAAATATTAATTTTATCAATTTTCTTCGATCGTTGGAGAGGTGATTGTTGTTGAAGCTTCAGTGGTAAAGATGAAGCCGTAATGATGTTTAGATGTCCTCTATTGGTCTTCAATTTCATCGAGAGTGCATTTTAGGGTTTTAATGTGAATTTGGCTCCCTAATTTTGATCTATTCATATGACCTGCTTAGGTGATCGGTCAGTGAAGGTGAGTTTTTGATGGGGCATTTAGGTGTCAAGATGGAAGTAGCGGTCAAGGCAGGTAAAGTTTTGATTAGAGGAGGCAGAGGTGGAGCACTTTTGGATCGACCTTCGATTTCAGTACAAGCTTTGTTAGCTTGGAAGGTGAATTTCGAATAAAGGCGATGTTCGGGGTATTTGGATGGCTAGTGGAAATCGTTGAGAAGAGTCTAGCTTGCATGAATGGACGCGGGGGAGCTGCAGCGCATGGATGAACGGTGCACATGCAAGCTCATGCACTACTTGTTGTCGTCCCAGGTTTCTAAATATGGGAGGTAGGAGTTTTCTCATTAAGCCTTATCATTTGGATTAAGGGAGGAAGGGCTGGCATGCACATTTGGTTTGGGACCTTGGGCCTACCTTCTTTAGAACGGGTTTAAAATAAAATATGGGCATTAAATTGGATTTTGTTTTAAGTATGAGTAAATGAAGTTTAGTCATAACAAATGGGAGGAGATTAGTCTGGAAGTGGAAATGTTCAACCTGGTGGAAGAAGGAGCATAAGTGTTCCTATAATGGTTTTGGGGTGGGTCTATTATGCCTTAGTTTAGTTCTAATGTTAAGTTTCATATAAAATAATTTATACAAGCCATGTTTAAAGTTAATTTTTGACACTTCATATCACTTCCACTCGGAATCCGTTTAATACGCAATTTCTGATGTTGGATTTGTATCAAACTAAAAAATATATTTGTATAATCAAGAGACCTAGAAATAACTATTAAATTTAATGATAAAATTATTATTGTCTGAATTAAATTACGTTGGTTCGTAATTAATAAATTACAACTAACACCTAATAGTGGAATCAAACTTTATTTCTCTATCAAATGATTGCATTCGACATCTTACTAGTAGGATAAACCTCCATTCTATCACTTTATTAATTAGACACGTATCAATCAACCACTTGATTAAATTGAATGTTAGTTACCAATGGATAATATAATTATTAACAAATTTCATAATTTTGTAAATATGTATGTTACGACTTAAATGCCATTAAATTGTGTGGTCGCCTATTTAAGCACCACTAGGATTGTTAAGCCTTTTCTAAGAATGATATGAATTATAGGTTTGAAATTTATTTAAATGTTGATTTCAAATATAACGTATCATCTATCTATTAAGAATGATATCTAACTGTTAATTATATTTACAATGATTTAGAAGTCAATTTACAATGATTTAGAAGTTAATTATTATTTAATTAATAATGATTCGAAAGGCAATTATCATTTACTAAACAATTATTTAGAGGTTAATTATTATTTAATTAGCAATGATTTAGAAAAAATTCTTTAGAAATAATTTTTTATTAAATTATTAATTGTTTAGAAAGGAAAACTATTACTTTTATCAATAATAATTTTGCTAATTGCTCTTTAACTAGTTATTAACTTATGTTAATTAATTTTGTAATTAACGATGGTTAAGAAGTTTCAATAATTTTAAGTAAATATATTTAAGAAAACTAATAATTTATTTAGCAAGGTTTAACTTGATTAATTTCTTTGGTAATAGTATTTGAAATTGATTACTTATTTATAAAGAATGTTTAAACTTGATTTGTCATTTTTATAAGTGAGGTTTGAGCAAATTAAAAATCTACTAATGATATTCCAATTAACTAGATTACCTTAAGAAGTTCTTTAATAACTGTTATAAGCAAATGATGTTCGATTATATAAAAGCAGGGGTGAGCAAGATTCGATTCTACCGAATTACCCAACCAAACTGGTTCATTTCAGTCGGTTTGGTTTTAAAACTAAATCCGTTTGAATTCAATTTGTAATTTTTTGGTTTTTGGTTTAACCAAATTAATCGACCTTTTAATTTATTATCTAATTCTACAGTATTGTAGTACATTAAATAATTAGTTTAGTTTTATAGTACAAAGGAATTTGCTGCAAACAGATCAAGTTTTATCATAAACATAAAATTTACTATATAAAATTTCTAAGACATGTTTTACTTTGAGCGAATCCGTTAATTGGATAATAATACATCCGTCAAGATCGGTTAAATCGGCTACTGACCAAATTAATTAAAACTAATTTGGTTCGATTTGGAAAATTTTCAGTTTCAATTCGGCTTGAGTTTTTTTTTTACTTCTAAACCGACTGAACGCTCACCCCTATATAGAAGAGGTTTACTTAATAATTAAATCAAGTAAAGAGTTTTGTATTAGAAAGAGATTTAAGAAATCAAATAGTTATAAAACATTATTTAAAGGGATATGTATATAGAACGTGTGGAATCATTTATTTGATGCGTAGATTTGAAGCTTTTGTCTGTCTTGAAGATAAAGATAGTGTTAGTCAAGGTCTGAGAAATAAATGTACCCCAACTAAAATGGCCTCATTATTATCTGGTGAATAGTACTAGTTTGATAATTTATAATTAAAAATAATTCCTTAAACAAATGTATGAACTTAAGGAAGTCAAGTTTGTGAAGAGGTTTTCTGAGTTTGTAATAACCAATGTTTTTCAAATAACATTAGTTTAACCCATTTTATATGATTTGGACAAAATTTTCAAATAACACTAGTTTAACCCATTTCATATGATTTGGACGAGAAACTCTCTTAAGTGATTGTTAATGTATACTTATATTAGAGGGTTAAGTATATTAAATATTGCAAGAAAAAATGATTAAAGAGATTAAATTGATAAGCAATCAATTATATGAGGCTTAGTGATTTCCTAATGGAACTATATATGATTGTTCTGGGCCAGTTGATTGTTAATAACCGACTATCAAATATGATTTAAAAGAAACATGTTTCTAGTTACTTGATTTTTTCCTCACAGTGGTTTTTCGGACTGACCTGGAAGTTATTTTGCGGTAATGCTCGGGTCAGAACAAACATATTTTCAAATTAAGTTTGGATTGCTTCGAAACTTCAGGAAGAAGTGAAGTATAGATATGTATTCTCGTATTCCATATTATTCTGTCGGGAACATCGTTGTTTGAGATCATTCGAGTTTGTGGGGTTGAGTTGTTATAACCATCCAGGTTTATTTCGTAATTTTTTCTATGATGTGTTTATATAAATTTCATTTTTATTTTTATAAATATTTTTGTATTTTATATATTATTCATTCCGCTATAATATTTTGTTCTATCTTTTCTTTCTCTTCCCCTAATTATTTATCTTTTTGACACTTGGTTATTTGGCATGTAATATCACAGATATTAGTGTCAATTTCTAAGGTGATATCCATCAATATACATATAAAAATATGTGTTTGTTGACTGAAACCCCACACGGGTATTGGGATGATATTTGATGTACACTAATCCCAATTATTTAGTTGTATGTCAATCGATAGGTTGACATACAGTTGTGTAGTGCACTTTGGATGATGGTTGATTATTTATCATTGCTATTATATACATGTGCTGTATGGAATCCATATAATTAACATTATATGGTAATTGATTGGGCCTCATTCCAATTTGGAAAATAAAGAATATTATAAAATAAAGATTCATGTGTTGAATAGAACAAAAATAGTCATGTGTTGACGATGCTCATGTGTTGAATAAAATATATATTCATGTGTTGAAGAAAATATTCATTTGTTGAATAGAATAACGAAGTTATTGAAATATATAAAGCCGTGTTGATTATATTTGCGCCATTTTGACGCGAACGATATTTATATCGATTATATTCATTTTTGTAATGAATATAGAAAAGGAAGTGATTTCAAAATCTAATATAATGTTTTGAAAATATTATCATTTATATATTAATGATACGAAATATTCAATTTTGATTTGAAATTGAATATGAAGTTGAAATTGTTTTGAAAATGAATTTAAAATGATTTATAAAATACATTTAGAATTGAAATCGACGAAATATATATATTATATATATTATATATATTAAATGGCCAGAACAGAACGCGCCGCTCCGTGGTAGTTCGCGAATTTCGACCATTGTCTTCGAATTGACATTGCGGGAGATCCGACCGTCGAATTCTCCTGAAACCGGAACCGTTGGGTTCGTATCGGAAAGAGCTTTCCAATGAATATTAGAAATTTGAAATCTAACGGTTGGATTTGGAATTATGTCCAAATCAAATTTGGAAAAGGTCGTTGTAAGTGCAGTTCGACGACCATTATTGGAAATTGACTGAACGAGCCTTGATAAAATTATTAAAAATATCAATAATTGGTGTAAAATCATAATAAATGATTTAGAAAGAATTGGGGTGAAAAATCCCATATTAAAATAGATAAAAATATATTTTTATCGAAATGAACTAGTTATGAACTAGAATTATAATCCAATATTTTTGAATAAATAAATTGGATTTGAAGTGGTTTTAAAAAATAATCAGAATTTCCAATATACAAATTGGAATGGATTTGAATCAAAATTATCTCCGGAATACTTTGATGTTGGATTTCGTGATTATACATATATGGTTATGGTAATTTGAAAGATATATTTATATCGTTATTTCCAATACAATATTTGTTGGTTTCAGAATTTGATATTGAATATAAACCGATATAGAATCTATTCAGAGCCTTGTATTTAATATCAAATGGGATTTTGGGTTCGTCGTGAATGGTGTCTTAAATAAAACTGTTCTTGAACCCAGTTTAGAAAAGAATAAATCTTTTAATTAAGATTTAGTGAAATTGTCCAGTTAATTAGTATTTAATTGGAATTGAATTTAAATTGGTTTTTGGGGTTTATCGTGAGCGGTGTTTTGAATAACACCTGTTCTTTAACCCGATTAACAATGGAATGTGATTTTTGGTTTATCGTGAACCATGTTTTAGAGGACATTGGTTCTTTAACCCAGTTAAAGACAGGATATTGATTTTTGGGAAGATTAAAACAAAGTGGAGATTTAATGAATCTTTAATTAGATTAAAGTGATCGAGAATGGAGTACCACCAGTTTTGCTCCAAGCGATAGTTAAATCTTTAATTAGATTTGAACGTGAAATGGTAATTAATATTTACCGATAACACCGTGGTGTTAGAAATGGAGTATTACCAGTTTTGCTCCATGGGATGAATAGGTTGGGATTGGGAAATAAAATAAATGATTACTTCGGTGTGGTTCGCTAATCCCGACTAGTTTGGAAAACCTTAACATGGGTTGATTTGATATCAAAAGGAAGATTAAAGAATAAATTTTAAAAAAAATATCTTTGATAAAATTAATGGGAACCTTTCCCTAAGAATGTGAAAATTTGAATAAATGAATATTCTGAATTGGAATGAGGCGTATGTTGTGTTTGTGTAACACTTGTTTATTATTGTGAGAACCCGTAACTTCCCCGTGAAGGAAAGAGCGGATACTTTGAGAACAACACACAGAAGAACGCAGACAAAAAGACATTTCATTGTATTACAGCAATTCCATCAGAATACAAGAATATACAGAGTATGAATAAATATTACACAGAAAATATCAGAGATTTAAATTACATTTAAATACATCGCAGCGGAAAAATAATACAATACACAACTGAAAGAGATATACGGATACAGAGCTTTTCCGGATATCGTTCCAGCTGTAAATCAGGATCCTGTGAATATAAATCTGCAAAACCAAAACTTCTAGCTACCCGTCTCAAAATAAGGGCACCCAGAGTTTAGGTTAAAACAATAAACTCCAGGTCAGTCATGGGACTGGTGTGAGAACTAAAACAGTTATTAATCTTTATTTTAAAGTTAGCTAAATCAAGGGACCACGCCGTATAACACGGAACGGGTTTCCTCCCAAGAACACCAGTGCATAAAACAACAGCGCAATGCTAAATAAAGAAAAATGAAGCTATTATAAGACTCAGGTCCCATCACACAATGCAACACAAACCGGAGGATAGGGTTTTCCCTTATAATAGCCAAAGCATGCTTAATACGTTTAAAACAAGTCATTTGATACTATGATAAGTGTATAGTGTTTAAAACAATTTCAATCATAAGTATCAATCATAGACGGCATGAGTACCATATATCATGTCGCCATACTAGGCTCTATAATCAAAACCGCACAGTCACGTATTGGAAGTTGGATTTCCATCTGTGAACCGAGGCAAAAGATAGTCCTCGCTGATTCGAGACAATCTAGCACATGTCTCGGGATCAGAACGCATCAACCCTTGGATCTTCAGGGCCTGTCCACCGATGTGGATTAGATGAAATCCTGAACACTACGTCTCCCCGCCCTATGGGGCGTAAATGAGCCAACGAATGACTCCATCGGTTCGAGAACGACCGATATATCCGAGGCGCCTCGCAACAGCAACAACCACATAAGTCAAACTCGTCAGGGCGTTTAAAACCAGTGATGCCACTTCTAGCTAGAAGGAAACGCATGCCCTCCCTGCAGTCCTCTCTCGTTTCTAGTTCACAACCGGGGTGTGAGGCTCGCGAATCAACGCTACACAAAGCTATGCCACACAGGCTATGCTTTGATCATCAACCACAAGACTCTGCTCTTCAACAGGAGCCTTGATCATTTGCATCTTAGCATACCACACAGGCAAACCACTCCATGCAACCGATATCCATCAATCACACAGAATGATATCCAATGTCAGACACACAGTCCACTTACAAGTCCGTTCTGGGCCTGAACGAAACCGGAGGCACCTTATACCTCGCATATCCATCGATCTCCAAGTACGTCTGGACGACCACTAATTGATTCCCTCCTCTTGGGTGTATGGCCCAATCAAGATCATCAGTAATCACCCAAATGATGTGAAGACCTCCGGTCTTCGACCACCGTCTTCAACTTCGACTTATCGTCATATCAGTTATTCAGAATGGGATAAACCCGGTCTTTCCGAATAACTCGCGTATATAATAAACAAGTGTTACACAAACATAACATACGCCTCATTCCAATTCATCAGTCACTGATCGTAAATTAGCGAGAGAATAATTCCCCAAACAATAACCCCGAAGGCCGAAACCAACATCAGATCAATACCCAGGAAACCATTCTTGTTCTTAGCTAGCCTACAGTTAGTTTCTAAATTTCACTTTCTTAGGGAAAGATTCCCATTAATTTTATCAAAGATAAATTCTTTTAAATTTATTCTTTAATCTTCCTTTGAATATCACTTCAAACTAGTCGGGATTAGCGAACCTTACCGAAGTAATCATTTGTTTTAATTTCCCAATCCCAACCTATTCATCCCATGAAGTAAAACTGGTATTACTTCATATCTAACACCACGGTGTTATCGGTAAATTCAATTACCATTTCACTTTCAAATCTAATTAAAGATTTAACTATCGCCTGGAGCAGAACTGGTGATACTCCATTCTCGATCTTTTCAATCTAATTAAAGATTCAATAAAACTACACTTAGTTTTAATCTTTAACTGGGTTAAAGAACCGATGTCATTTAAAACACGGTTCACGATAAACCCCAAAATCACATCACATTTCAATCAGTCCCTAACCGTAAAATAGCAAGTGAGCAATTCCCTAAGTATTAACCCCGAAGGCCGAAACCAACATCAGATCAATACCCAAGAAACCATTCAACTTAACTAATCTCCAGTTAGTTTCTGATCTTCTTAACTCCGTTGGGTCTAAGAACAGTATTATTGAAGATACCGTTCACGACAACCCAAAATCACATTCCATTAATTATCGGGTTAAAGAACAAGTGTTATTTAAAACACGGTTCATGATAAACCCAAAAATCAATTCAATTCTATTCCAATTAAATATTATTTAATTGGTACACTTCATTAAATCTACATAAAAAGATTTAATCTTTTTCTCGACTGGGCTTAAGAACAGTGTTAATGAAGACACCATTCACGACAAACCCAAATCACATTTGATATTAAATACAAATCTCTGAATAGAAAATATATCGGCTTATATTCAATATCAAATTCTACGACCAACAAATATCATATTGGAAATAACGATATAAATATATCTTTCAAATTTCCAGAACAATATCTGTATAATCACGAAATCCAACATCGAAACATTCTAAAGACAATTTCGATTCAAATCCATTCCAATTCAATTATTGGAAATTCTGGTTACTTTTAAAACCATTTCAAATTCAATTTATTTATTTAAAAATAAATAGAATTATAATTCTAGTTCAAAACCAGTTCATTTTGATAAAAATCTATTTTTATCTTTTCAAATATGGAGTTTTTCATCCCAATTCTTCCCAAATCGTTTCTTGTGATTTTACACAAATTATTACTATTTTTAATAATTTTATCAAGGCCCGTACAGTCGATTTCCATCAACGGCCATCGAACTGTACTTACAGCGACCTTTTCCAAATTTGATTTGGACATAATTCCAAATCCAATCGTTAGATTTCTAATCTCTAATATTCGTTAGAAAGCTCTTTTCGATACGAACCCAACGGTTCCGGTTTTAGAAGAATCCGACAGTCGGATCTCCCGTAATATCCATTCGAAGTCAATGGTCAAAATTCACGAACTGCCGCGGCGCGGCGCGTTCTATTTAGGCCATTCTATATGTCGAATATATATATATTATATATTATATATATTTCGTCGATTTCCTTTCAAAACGTATTTTATAAATCATTTTAAATTCGTTTTCAAAACAGTTTCAACTTCATATTCAATTTTAAATCAAAATTGAATTTTTCCTTATAAATTCGTTTTAAATTCATTTCGGTTCAATTCAAATTTCAAATTCATTTCAATTTAATTTGAATTTCAATTCATTTCAATTTAATTCGAATTTTGAAATCACTTTCAATATTCATTGAAAAATGAATAAAATCGATATAAATATCGTTCATGTCAAAATGGCGTCAATCTAATCAACACGGCTTTTATTCAACACATAAATGTTTATTCTATTCAACACATGAATTTATTTTCAATTCAACACATGAATTTATTTTCAATTCAACACATGAATTTATTTTTCTAAATTGGAATGAGACCCAATCAATTACCATATAATGTTAATTATATGGATTTTCTACAATACATGTATAAAATAACAATGATAAATAATCAACCATCATCCAGAGTGCACCACACAACCGCATAAGCATTAAATATAAATAATTAACGCTTACACAGTCTGTCGACCAATCGATCGACATACAGCTAAATAATTGGGATTAGTGTACGCCAAATATCATCCCAATACCCGTGTGGGGTTTCAAACAATCAACCATAGATTTTATTTGTGCAGTTGGGCGATGTGTAAAATGTAATAACCCGTATTTTTATAACATGTTAAAACAAGAAATCAAGGCAGAATTAAATTTTAAATTCAGAATCAGGGGAAACGGGTTACGCCGTTGCGTTCGTCTCGGAATTTTACATGAAATAGAGTTCGAGTTTTCGAAAATCGGAGTCCGGATGAAGAAGTTGTGGCATGTACAAGTTTCAGCAGTTTTCAGGCAGCACTAGACCAGGGGGTCGACCATAGGGTCGACCTACCCCCCAGGTCGACCATTGTGCCGACCTCCCCC
This sequence comes from Allium sativum, assembly GCA_030737875.1. Classification (NCBI taxonomy): domain Eukaryota; kingdom Viridiplantae; phylum Streptophyta; class Magnoliopsida; order Asparagales; family Amaryllidaceae; genus Allium; species Allium sativum. The sequence goes on along the minus strand of CM060922.1, from coordinate 757,942,204 downwards.
CCTTACAGGTCGACCTGGTCGGCCTGTTTTGACCCAGAACTCATTTTTGAAGCCTGAGACGTGTTTTGACGGTCCGGATTGATTCTAGGGTTAATCTAAGGGCCTAAACTAGTTGCTACACCTATAAAAACACCCTTAGACCTAACCTAATTCATATCAAATCATTATTACACCATTATGCTGCTAAAATACCTCTTGAACCATGGCCGTCTTCTCCAAATCAAAGTACAAACATTCAAACTCGAATCAATTCAAAGAAAAAAGCTTCAACAATGATTCAAGACAATAAATCAACAACGCCGCAACATTTGTACAACAAATTCAGTTCCTAATTCACTAGCCATGCTCTGTAAGTTCTAGTTGTTTTTAGATTTAAACATTTAATTATAATGTGGCCATGGAATAAAGTGGAATTGGATTTAAGTATGTTTATCGATTCTGATCTATTTCTGTTGCTCCTTTAATCATGTGTTTTGGAACTTGTCTATCTTTATGCTCATGACAAGTTTATGATCTATTCAGCGGTTTTCTTGATTCGTAATGACGTTATCATCAAGTTGTAATATTTATGCCTATGATGATGTTTTCCTCTGATCTCATTTTTATTCAATTTCTATCTCCCCTAATTTATTTTCTTTCATGAACCTTGGTCAATTTCGGACCTTGGCCTAAAATCGCGATTTGCGTACGATATGTATACGGGGGGATTATGGGATTATTGCCTATATGAATATGATGTAATAATTGGCAACATGAAATTGGATATTATCATTGTATTTGCAAGTTTGGGCGTGATCTGTAAATTTTGGTATAATCTTGTTATGAAAAATTTGCATAAATATTATATACATGGAATTTGGCACAAATAGGATCTATGTAATGTAACATGAGATTTGGTATATATAACATGTAAATAATTTGGCATAAACATGTATTATGAACTTGGGCAACTGACATGTACTGTAATAAAAAGGTTATAGTTTGGGATAATTACATCATGAATCATGATTTGGGTTTATTGGGTATGAAACTTGATATATGTAATTTTGTCTAGAACTTGACATGGTAAAATGGCATAAAATTGGCATACATGTAAAACAACATAAATTGAACATATGTAAATTTGGTACGAATTGGGCATATGTAAAATTTACATGTAATCTAGAACTTGGGAATATGTTAATTTTGTAAAATTTGGAGTTGAAACATATGTGAAAATTTATGACTTGGAGAAAGTTTAATATGAACACGCCTAAGTTGGGTTTTGGGTAGTTGGTATGTATTGGACATCTAGAAGGCACATAAGCATGCTTATGAACTTGAAACATGAATTGGTTATGAATATGAATCATTAACTTGATAATAGGCATAAGTGAAAACATGAAACTTGACATGAAACTCGCCATGAAACTAGACACGAACTTGATATGAAACTTGAACATGGACATGACATTAGAATAAACATGAAAATGGCCAACTCGAGGTTGGGTTGAGTTTGCAGTGTAAATCTGCCCGGAACCGCCCGAAAAATTCAGTTACTGCAAACAATAGGATCCAATGTGGGTAGTTGGTCATATCGCGCTTGAAACCCAAGGTCAGACTGAGTTGTGGTGTAAATCTGCCCGGAACTGCCCGGCATATCCAGTGACCACAACAACAGGTCTGATGTGAGAGGTTGGGGTGCATTAATGAATTAATGCCACATGATAGGGTTAAGTCATGAACCGCTTGAATATACTTAACCAATTTGATACGATGATTTGATAGGGTTAAGTCATGAACCGCTTGAATATACTTAACCAATTTGACACGATGATTTGATAGGGTTAAGTCATGAACCGCTTGAATATACTCAACCAATTTGACAAGATGATTTGATAGGGTTAAGTCATGAACCGCTTGAATCATCGATAGGGTTAAGTCATGAACCGCTTGAATATACTTAACCAATTTGATACGATGATTTGATAGGGTTAAGTCATGAACCGCTTGACTATACTCAACCAACCTGGCACGATGATTTGATAGGGTTAAGTCATGAACCGCTTGAATATACTTAACCAATTTGACACGATGATTTGATAGGGTTAAGTCATGAACCGCTTGAATATACTTAACCAATTGGACACGATGATTTGATAGGGTTAAGTCATGAACCGATTGAATATACTTAACCAACTTGACAGATGATTCGTAGGGCTAAGTCATGAACTTGAACGACAACATTTAGCCAATTTAACATGACACGTAGGCGGGTTAAGTCACGAATTTGAATGACAACACTTAACCAACTTGACATGCTAGACTGATGGGGTTAAGTCTCGAATTTAAATGACAACACTTAACCTACTGGACGGAAACCCTAGTTGCACGGTCCTTTTCAGCAGTAACCCACTAGATGTATCACGGTACCCTGGAACTAGGCAGGGTGGGGCATGATTACTGGGCTGATTGTAAGCGACCAGAATGATGGCTGAGTTGGTGCGCCATTGTAGGTTTAGGCGGACTATGGTCGTGCACGTAGTCCGGAGTTGAAAAAGCAGGCATTGGGCACCAGTAGGTTTACACTGTGCGTGCTTGATTCGTGTCCGTGGTTGGCACCCTAAGGCTTGATACACCCTATGGTGGACCTAGCACAGGTGACTACATTTCGTGATTGGGCCGTATGACACATACACATGAACGAGCTAGGACTCGTAAGGAGCCATCGATTAATAGATCGTTACGTGGAAAAAGGGTGTTGTTCGTTAGGTAGCATAATCCCTAGTGGTCCTAGGTGGCATAAACCCTAATCGAATCTAGAAAACGTTCAATAGGTAGCATAATCCCTAGTGGTCCTAGGTGGCATAAATCCTAGTTGAACACGCGATAGTTCATGATAAGGAAACCTAGCCAGAACAAGGGTGGCGGTCCAAACGATTTCAAGAATGGTGGCACTACGTTGAAGTAGTATAGAAATACGTGATGAAACCCGTACGATATACGGCAAGGGACTGTACATATACATGGAAAGGATGATACGGGTTGGGATACTAGTACAGTTGGTGTAGAGAATATAGGAAATCAAAGAAAATAGTGGAATGGTGAAGCTTAGAAATCTTGCGATGTTATACTTAATAGAAACCTTGCAATGTGATACTTGGTAGGAACCTTGTGATGATACTCTTGATAGGAAGCATGGGATGTTATACTTGATTCATCGTGCCTGTAACTTACCTTGTCATCATGCTTATGTTTACTTTCAGTTTATTCATTCCATATTATCTTCACCTGTTTTTATGCTGAAAGCCACTAGGACTTACTCAGTCTTTATGACTGACCCAGTTTGTTTCGCCTCTTTTTCTTTCGTTCCCCCCTCCCCCCAGGTTCGCAGGGTGGGAATACAGCTTAGTTCGGATCTTACCAAGCTCCAAGGCTCTTTCATGTACTGCTTGGATTTCTCTTAGCTATGGCTTGCTTTGTTGCTTTATTGGGGAATGATTTATGACTATGGTTTTATGCTTCTTTACTATTGCAAGACAGATTTTGATGTAATGGATTTAATAGCATTTTGATGTAAAAGGCTTTAGACCTTTCTAGATTTTAAAGCAATGAAATTTAGTTCTTCTTCCGTTGTTTAATATGTTCTGTCTTGTAATATTTCTGTGTATGTTTACCTAGATAATGCTCCACCAAAGCTAGTGCATTCCCTTTGTGAGTGACCCTGGCGGAGGTGGGGTGTTACATTTGGTATCAGAGTAGAAGGTTACCAGACTGGGCAAAAGTTTATAAAACCTTTTGAAATTATTTTCAAAACCATTTACAAAGAAGCACTTTTCAAGAAAAGTTTCGTTTTACGAAAGGCATATTCCCCAAAGCCATATGCACTATCTTTTAATTCTCTCCTTGAGTCTCTTCTCTCTTTCTTTTACACCATAGTTTGTAGGCATGCGACACATGTCGGAGGGCAAAGTAGTGTCCAACCTCCATCTGTAGCCGCAGTAGTTTTACTTGCGATTAATCTTATCTCAAGCTTTGTAGGGTTGCCGTGCGATGGAAGTAGCTTTCGAGAAACTTGCCAACAAGCTATACAAGGATGGTAAGAACGAGGATAAAGAACACAAGCCTAAGGATGAGAAACTTGTTGATAAGGCGTAATCCACGAAGGAGGAAAAGGTGAAAGGGAAGAGGTCAAAGTAAAAGAATAATAAAACCCATGATAAGAAAAAACATCGTTGGTATGGTAAAAAGGGACATGTAGTTAAATATCATAGGACAAGGACAAGGGCAAAGAACAAGATCGTCGAGAGGGCAATTGTATGCTCTCACTACTAGCATACCTAAGAGAGGTGGTAACGTTTCTATTAAAAGTTTAGCTTCTCTTTTTTATCATACCGTGGGAACTTTGTTTTTATACATCGCATCCTTTTAATTCTGCCTCGATAGTTGAGTCTTTGCACCTTAGTACTAGCGTAGTAGAGGATCCCATTTTTGTCTCAAATCCTGTTGGGGAATCGGCTCATTTATTCATGACTTGTTTAGATTTGAGAATGTCTATGCTAAGTGTTGAGTTTAGAAGTAAAGCTTATGTTTTTGGGCTATGGGTTGATTCTAGGGATGGAGTGGTTGTCCAGAAATGGTACCATTCTCGAGTATGAAAAGAGGGTAGTTAGACGCTTGACTTGCCTTGGTAATGCCCTCGAAGTCTAGTGTAACCCTTAGGGTTCTGCCATGTTTAGTTACCTAGAATCTCTTGATACATTTATCGATCCGCTCGAGTAGTGTTCGCCACTAAGGCGGATGGTTCATTTCGCTTATGCATGAGTTATAGAAAATCACCTTAGTAAGTACACTTGGCAACATGGTTGGCATTTGTTTATTTTCAAGAGATAATTCATTTATGTGGAATACCTTCTAATAAGTGAATGAGATCCAAGATTCACTAGTGAATTTTGGAGAGCTTGCACGAAACCATGAGTACGCAGTTATGTTTGAATCGGGTATACTAGAGAGAGAATAAGCGAAAGTGGAATGAGAGGCGACAGTGGAATGAGTTCCAACTCATATTCTGGGAACAAGAATTAAGGAACTACGAAATTGTGAAGTTAAAGACGGTCAAAGAACAATGGAGTTAAGCTCAAGGAAATACGACTTAGAAGATTGAAGACTAGATACGCGCATCATATCTCTTTTTAAGAGTATATCCTTGATTCCTCTTTTCCTGTAGAGCTTACTTGCATGCTATCTTTTAAGTATAACCTCTAGGTCCTATTCTCAATCCTATTTCTGTTGCAAACCCCATAGGGAGTATGACTTATCTGTTAGTAATACATGTTGGGGCTTGAGGGTGTCTGTTGGGTTGACTAAACTTTTTGGGTTTTATAGGATATGGGTTGGTGCTTAGGGAGTTCTTCTCCTATTCAGTATATATGTGACGTAGATTTCCAGCTTTGACATTGCCTAATGGGCACAAAGATTTTACTTGCTTCTATCATTCGGTTATATCTTTAGGTAGGAACAATTGGGTGAAACATGTGTTTGAGACATGTTATGATTGATGGTTGCAAGTGGTCGCAAGTGGTTGCTCGTGGTTGCATAACACACATTAGGCACTAGATCGGCTTAGACACATTTTCATATTGCATATGCGTAAGTGTTTATACTTGTTTATGGATGAAATTGGATGTGTTATCATATGGATGATGCATATGGATGGACGTTTATACACACATATAGTGTTTATGTGATTAGGGCTATTTGCATACATGTTGGATTCATGGCACTAAACATATTTTGCATTAAGAAGATCAATCAGGCCTGATCATTTGCATTAGATAAGGAACATATACACACACTTTCTGCATATGTTCATACAGCATTAGAAATCTCTTAAGGACAATGAATGCCTGTGATTGATGATTGAGTAGATGGATGATTGGATGGTAGGACACATTCTTCTTAACTTGAAGATTTCGGTGACGAAATTCTTTAAGGAGGGGAGAATGTAACAACCCGTATTTTTATAACATGTTAAAACAAGAAATCAAGGCAGAATTAAATTTTAAATTCAGAATCAGGGGAAATGGGTTACGCCATTGCGTTCGTCTCGAAATTTTACATGAAATAGAGTCCGAGTTTTCGAAAATCGGAGTCTGGATGAAGAAGTAATGGCCTGTACAAGTTTCAGCAGTTTTCAGGCAGCACTGGACCAGGGGGTCGACCTACCCCCCAGGTCGACCATAGTGTCGACCTCCCCCCTTACAGGTCGACCTGGTCAGCCTGTTTTGACCCATAACTCATTTTTGAAGCCTGAGACATGTTTTGACGGTTCAGATTGATTCTAGGGTTAATCTAAGGGCCTAAACTAGTTGCTACACCTATAAAAACACCCTTAGACCTAACCTAATTCATATCAAATCATTCTTACACCATTATGCTGCTAAAATACCTCTTGAACCATGGACGTCGTCTCCAAATCAAAGTACAAACATTCAAACTCGAATCAATTCAAAGAACAAAGCTTCAACATTGATTCAAGACAATAAATCAACAACGTCGCAACATTTGTACAACAAATTCAGTTCCTAATTCACTAGCCATGCTCTGTAAGTTCTAGTTGTTTTTAGATTTAAACATTTAATTATAATGTGGCCATGGAATAAAGTAGAATTGGATTTAAGTATGTTTATCGATTCTGATCTATTTCTGTTGTTCCTTTAATCTTGTGTTTTGGGACTTGTCTATCTTTATGCTCATGACAATTTTATGATCTATTCAGCAGTTTTCTTGATTCGTAATGACGTTATCATCAAGTTGTAATATTTATGCCTATGATGATGTTTTCCTCTGATCTCATTTTTATTCAATTTCTATCTCCACCAATTTATTTTCTTTCATGAACCTTGGTAAATTTCGGACATTGGCCTAAAATCGCGATTTGCGTACGATATGTATACGGGGGAATTATGGGATTATTGCCTATATGAATATGATGTAATAATTGGCAACATGAAATTGGATATTATCATTGTATTTGCAAGTTTGGGCGTGATCTGTAAATTTTGGTATAATCTTGTTATGAAAAATTTGCATAAATATTATATACATGGAATTTGGCACAAATAGGATCTATGTAATGTAACATGAGATTTGGTATATATAACATGTAAATAATTTGGCATAAACATGTATTATGAACTTGGGCAACTGACATGTACTGTAATAAAAAGGTTATAGTTTGGGATAATTACATCATGAATCATGATTTGGGTTTATTGGGTATGAAACTTGATACATGTAATTTTGGCTAGAACTTGACATGGTAAAATGGCATACATGTAAAACGACATAAATTGAACATATGTAAATTTGGTAAGAATTGGGCATATGTAAAATTTACATGTAATCTAGAACTTGGGCATATGTTAATTTTGTAAAATTTGGAGTTGAAACATATGTGAAAATTTATGACTTGGAGAAAGTTTAATATGAACACGCCTAAGTTGGGTTTTGGGTACTTGGTATGTATTGGACATCTAGAAGGCACGTAAGCATGCTTATGAACTTGAAACATGAATTGGTTATGAATATGAATCATTAACTTGATAATAGGCATAAGTGAAAACATGAAACTTGACATGAAACTCGCCATGAAACTAGACACGAACTTGATATGAAACTTGAACATGGACATGACATTAGAATAAACATGAAAATGACCAACTCGAGGTTGGGTTGAGTTTGCAGTGTAAATCTGCCCGGAACCACCCGGCAAATCCAGTTACTGCAAACAATAGGATCCAATGTGGGTAGTTGGTCATATCGCGCTTGAAACCCGAGGTCAGACTGAGTTGTGGTGTAAATCTGCCCGGAACCGCCCGGCATATCCAGTGACCACAACAACATGTCTGATGTGAGAGGTTGGGGTGCATTAATGAATTAATGCCACATGATAGGGTTAAGTCATGAACCGCTTGAATATACTTAACCAATTTGATATGATGATTTGATAGGGTTAAATCATGAACCGCTTGAATATACTTAACCAATTTGACACGATGATTTGATAGGGTTAAGTCATGAACCGCTTGAATATACCTAACCAATTTAACACAATGATTTGATAGGGTTAAGTCATGAACCGCTTGAATATACTTAACCAATTTGACACGATGATTTGATAGGGTTAAGTCATGACCCGCTTGAATATACTTAACCAATTTGATACGATGATTTGATAGGGTTAAGTCATGAACCGCTTGAATATACTTAACCAACCTGACACGATGATTTGATAGGGTTAAGTCATGAACCGCTTGAATATACTTAACCAATTTGACACGATGATTTGATAGGGTTAAGTCATGAACCGCTTGAATATACTTAACCAATTGGACACGATGATTTGATAGGGTTAAGTCATGAACCGATTGAATATACTTAACCAACTTGACAGATGATTCGTAGGGCTAAGTCATGAACTTGAACGACAACACTTAGCCAATTTGACATTACACGTAGGCGGGTTAAGTCACGAACTTGAATGACAACACTTAACCAACTTGACATGCTAGACTGATGGGGTTAAGTCTCGAATTTAAATGACAACACTTAACCTACTGGGCGAAAACCCTAGTTGCGCGGTCCTTTTCAGCAGTAACCCACTAGATGTATCACGGTACCCTGGAACTAGGCAGGGTGGGGCACGATTACTGGGCTGATTGTAAGCGACCAGAACGACGGCTGAGTTGGTGCGCCATTGTAGGTTCAGGCAGACTATGATCGTGCACGTAGTACGGAGTTGAAAAAGCAGGCATTGGGCACCAGTAGGTTTATAGTATGCGTGCTTGATTCGTGTCGGTGGTTGGCACCCTGGGGCTTGATACACCCTATGGTGGACCTAGCACAGGTGACTACATTTCGTGATTGGGCCGTATGACACAGACACATGAACGAGCTAGGACTTGTAGGGAGCCGATTGATTAATAAATCGTTACGTGGAAAAAGGGTGTTGTTCGTTAGGTAGCATAATCCCTAGTGGTCCTAGGTGGCATAAACCCTAATCGAATCTAGAAAACGTTCAATAGGTAGCATAATCCCTAGTGGTCCTAGGTGGCATAAATCCTAGTTGAACACGCGATAGTTCATGATAAGGAAACCTAGCCAGAACAAGGGTGGCGGTCCAAACGATTTCAAGAATGGTGGCACTACGTTGAAGTAGTATAGAAATACGTGACGAAACCCGTACGATATACGGCAAGGGACTGTACATATACATGGAAAGGATGATACGGGTTGGGATGCTAGTACAGTTGGTGCAGAGAATATAGGAAATCAAAGAAAATAGTGGAATGGTAAAGCTTAGAAATCTTGCGATGTTATACTTAATAGAAACCTTGCAATGTGATACTTGGTAGGAACCTTGTGATGATACTCTTGATAGGAAGCATGGGATGTTATACTTGATTCATCGTGCCTGTAACTTACCTTGTCATCATGCTTACGTTTACTTTTAGTTTATTCATGCCATATTATCTTCACCTGTTTTTATGCTGAAAGCCACTAGGACTTACTCAGTCTTTATGACTGACCCAGTTTGTTTCGCCTTTTTTTCTTTCGTTCCCCCCCCCCCCAGGTTCGTAGGGTGGGAATACAGCTTAGTTCGGATCTTACCAAGCTCCAAGGCTCTTTCATGTACTGCTTGGATTTCTCTTGGCTATGGCTTGCTTTGCTGCTTTATTGGGGAATGATTTAAGACTATGGTTTTATGCTTCTTAACTATTGCAAGACCGATTTTGATGTAATGGATTTAATAGCATTTTGATGTAAAAGGCTTTAGACCTTTCTAGATTTTAAAGCAATGAAATTTGGTTCTTCTTCCGCTGTTTAATATGTTCTGTCTTGTAATATTTCTGTGTATTTTACCTAGATAATGCTCCACCAAAGCTAGTGCATTCCCTTTGTGAGTGACCCTAGCGGAGGTGGGGTGTTACATAAAATTTATCGTCTCAATCAATATCAGTCAAATCAGTGTATATAAACAAATCTCCAATTTGTTTATTACTATTTATTTTATATACACGTTAAAAACTATATTTTTAACTATAAAATATTTTTCACTATAAAATATTTTATTTTATTTCACATCACACAATCAAATTCCACAACACAGCAATCAATCAAACAAGCCGTCCATGGTCTGTGGACGACGGGTGTCGGGTGCTACTAAACACCGTCTGCATCCTAGTATAAATTTCAAACTAGAAATAAATTAAAAGTGAGGATTTCTCACCGAATTGCTAAACCAAACACCACGACTCTTCATATGTAGGAAATCTTCATCGTGCTTCTAACGAGATCTGTTCCACGCGGTATATGATAAAAATTATACTTTTAACAATGCTACTTCCTATATAAAGATTATATTTTTATATCGCCCTTCTTCTAATAAAGATTATATTTTAATGTCACCACCCATATAAAAATCACATTTTTATTATCTCTACTATATAAAAATCATATTTTTATTATCTCTACTATATAAAAATCATATTTTTATTTGATCAAAAATCATATCTTTATACGATTAAAAATTGTATCTTTCCTCCGCTACTTCATATATAAAAATCAAACCTTTATTATATTAAAAAGCGAATCTTTCTTACATTAAAAAGCGAATCTTTATTTCAAATCATTCACATATATATAAAAATTATATTTTTATATTCTCTACGCATATAAAAAATCAGTTTTTAAATCAAAGAAAATAAATAAAACTTGAAATTAAAAACTTACATTGTCTTTGAAGGAGAGGAGGGGGTTTTGCGCGCAGGTCAGGGGGAAGGGCTTCATCGTCGGAGCTGACGTGGCTGAGGGGGTCGTCGGCGGGTCCAAGGGTGGCGGGCGGGGCTGGGGGTCTCTACGCGGAGGTGGAGGCGGTTGGAGGCCAGTGCGGCGGTAGGTGGTTGCGATTTACAGAAAGGGATCGGGTTAGGTCTTTGGGGAGAAAGGGAGGGCGTGTGAGGAGAGAGGAGACAGGAGCGAGAGAGAGAGGGAATGAAGAGTGGGTGGCGCGATGGCCTGCGCCAGGCGGCGCAGCGCCAGGAGCGGCGGCGGCTTCCCCCTCCGTCGCTCTTTTTTTTTCTGAGTTGACTGATTTTGAAAGGGAGGGGGGCTTAAGGGAGATAATATAATATATATATTTAATTATATTTTAATTTCCAAAAGTAACTTTTTATTTTCAACTCGAAATCAAACCCACCGACTGTCACCCCTAGGGTAATACCCCCATTCCGAACACAATGGGATATGTTTCGCAAGCTGATTCGACCGTTTCGATCAGTTTCCGTCAAAATCAAAATATAACTCTATATATTGAATTTAAACGCACATTTCAATTAACCGGGCCCACATACAGCCTCTAAAAATTCCCGAAAAATATTTTCTAGCTTCGTATTGACGATACAGTCCTAACAAAACTAATTTCATCAAATTCCAAGATCGTTTGAAAAATGGCCATTTTCCAGTCGATTAAAATCAACTAAAACTGGTCAAACGCGTTTTCCTTTGCCACGCTCACATATTGATTCGAAAAATTACGAATTTTGGAATCTAGCAATAACTTGACATCACGGATCCAACAAAAGTGGTTTCGTCAAAAACCGAGGTCGTTTGCAAAATTTCTATTTTTGAGGGCCAGAATTCCATAGTGACTATTCTGAATTCTCAACTGGACATAACTTTTTATTCCCGCTATGAAATTTTGATTTTTCGGATTCGTTGGAAAGATATTCTCAATTAGATTCTAATATTTTTGGTTTCACTAAAATCCGGTTTATTTTGCACCCGGTACATTCATTTGAACTTTGAAATCTAATTTTCAAACTACCGCGCCATTTTCAATTCCTTTTATAATTTAAAATAAATATTTATATTCTAATGACGATTCAAATAAATATATACGTTCGAATTCTATTTAAAATAAATTTCTCGTCATTATTATTTAAAATAATTCATTTTAAATATTCAAAATTCACTAAAATTGCCAAAATAAAAATTTTAAATTGGCTCGGATTTCCGGGTTATTACAATCTCCCCCACTTAAAACTTTTCATCCCCGAAAAGGAATGAAGCCGAAAGTTGTTTCACAAATCAAGTCAACTTCCAGTATTTTCACTACGGCCTAAGTTCTTCAACTTTTCAGTTTCTAATAACTTTTCAAATTTTCCAAAAATTTGGCTAACCCCCTAAATTTTCGAAAATTTTCGCCATAACCTCCCCTGCACCGGGGACTTCGGGATATTTCATATAGCCTCCCATGGCCTTCTTCAATCCAAAAGAAAAAGAAAAAGCCAAGCGGCTAGCCAATGGGCTCATAAAATCATCATCACCCAAACAAAACAGTAAATTATGGTAAACATGTACCTATTTGTCGGGCAAACAATTTTATTCATCTGCTCTAGCCTCCTTGCTATGACCTGTTCAATGTAAGTACATGTATATGCATGCAAATGCGACAAATTTCAATACAATTCACTATTTGATCAATTTGGCTCAAGATTCAACATTTTAATTAATCAAACAATATCAAACAACACAATCAGCAATCAATTAGTTGATTATCTTTTAAATCACATAATTTTGATATATAGTCAAAAATCACATTTTTGGTGCCAAATCACAACAATAAGCCCTATCTAGTTTCGGTTCTCACACCAGTCAATTGGAAATATATAGAAATCTCACTTTCGAAACCCGAAAATAAATACTGGCGATGGTGCCCCATCACCAGAATTATCCCCGGGATACTAGAGTGTGATTCTATAACCATCCAGTACATTAAAACTTCGAATATCTGTTTGCTAGGCGTATATTCAAAATCTGTATATACTGGATTGTCCAAATTCAATATAAAATAAATAATCAAATACGAATAATTGATTTAAATTTTCAAAACAAAAATTGTTTTCATTTGAAAAATATACTCTTCACACTCGTTCTAGGATACTACTGATACTACCTCTAACGAGTCATTCCCACTGGATATTACTAACCCAATTTCTAATGAATTCTTTCATATGGTTCTAATGTGTCTAGTTCTCTAGCTCTGTAAACCAGAGCTCTGATACCAACTGTGAGAACCCGTAACTTCCCCGTGAAGGAAAGAGCGGATACTTTGAGAACAACACACAGAAGAACACAGACAGAAAGACATTTCATTGTTAATTACAACAATTCCATCAGAATACAAGAATATACAGAGTATGAATAAATATTACACAGAAAATATCAGAGATTTAAATTACATTTAAATACATCGCAGTGGAAAAATAATATAATACACAACTGAAAGAGATATACGGATACAGAGCTTTCCGGATATCATTCCAGCTGTAAACCAGGATACTGTGAATATAAATCTGCAAAACCAAAACTACTAGCTGCCCATCTCAAAATAAGGGCACCCAGAGTTTATGTTAAAACAATAAACTCCAGGTTAGTCATGGGACTGGTGCGAGAACTAAAACAGTTATTAATCTTTATTTTAAAGTTAGGTAAATCAAAGGACCACGCCGTATAACACGGAACGGGTTTCCTCCCAAGAACACCAGTGCATAAAACAACAGTGCAATGCTAAATAAAGAAAAATGAAGCTATTATAAGACCCAGGTCCCATCACATAATGCAACACAAACCAGAGGATAGGGTTTTCCCTTATAATAGCCAAAGCATGCTTAATACGTTTAAAACAAGTCATTTGATACTATAATAAGTGTATAGTGTTTAAAACAATTTCAATCATAAGTATCAATCATAGACGGCATGGGTACCATATATCATGTCGCCATACTAGGCTCTACAATCAAAACCGCACAGTCACGTATTAAAAGTTGGATTTCCATCTGTGAACCGAGGCAAAAGATAGTCCTCGCCAATTCGAGACAATCTAGCCCATGTCTCAGGATCAGAACGAATCGACCCTTGGATCTTCAGGGCCTGTCCATCGATGTGGATTAGACGAAATCCTGAACACTACGTCTCCCCGCCCTATGGGGCGTAAATGAGCCAACGAATGACTCCATCGGTTCGAGAACGACCGATATATCCGAGGCGCCTCGCAACAGCAACAACCTCATAAGTCAAACTCGTCAGGGCGTGTAAAACCAGTGACACCACTTCTAGCTAGAAGGAAACGCATGCCTTCTCTGCAGTCCTCTCCCGTTTCTGGTTCACAACCGGGGTGTGAGGCTCGCGAATCAACGCTACACAAAGCTTTGCCACACAGGCTGTGCTTTGATCATCAACCACAAGACTCTGCTTTTCAACAGGAGCCTTGATCATTTGCATCTTAGCATGCCACACAGGCAAACCACTCCATGCAACCGATATCCATCAGTCACACAGAATGATACCCAATGCCAGACACACAGTCCATTTACAAGTCCGTTCTGGGTCTGAACGAAACCGGAGGCACCTTGCACCTCGCATATCCATCGATCTCCAAGTACGTCTGGACGATCACTAACTGATTCCCTCCTCTTGGGTGTACGGCCCAATCAAGATCATCAGTAATCACCCAAACGACGTGAAGACCTCCGGTCTTCGACCACCGTCTTCAACTTCGACTTATCGTCATATCAGTTATTCAGAATGGGATAAACCTGGTCTTTCCGAATAACTCGCGTATATAATAAATAAGTGTTACACAAACACAATCTACGCCTCATTCCAATTCATCAGTCACTAACCGTGAATTAGCAAGAGAACAATTCCCCAAATATTAACCCCGAAGGCCGAAACCAACATCAGATCAATACCCAGGAAACCATTCTTCTTAGCTAACCTACAGTTAGTTTCTAAATTTCACTTTCTTAGGGAAAGGTTCCCATTAATTTTATCAAAGATAAATTCTTTTAAATTTATTCTTTAATCTTCCTTTGAATATCACTTCAAACTAGTCGGGATTAGCGAACCTTACCGAAGTAATCATTTGTTTTAATTTCCCAATCCCAACCTATTCATCCCATGAAGTAAAGCTGGTATTACTTCGTATCTAACACCACGGTGTTATCGGTAAATTCAATTACCATTTCACTTTCAAATCTAATTAAAGATTTAACTATCGCCTGGAGCAGAACTGGTGATACTCTATTCTCGATCTTTTCAATCTAATTAAAGATTCATTAAAACTCCACTTAGTTTTAATCTTTAAGTGGGTTGAAGAATCGATGTCATTTAAAACACGATTCACGATAAACCCCAAAATCACATCACATTTCAATCAGTCCCTAACCGTAAAATAGCAAGTGAGCAATTCCCTAAGTATTAACCCCGAAGGCCGAAACCAACATCAGATCAATACCCAAGAAACCATTCAACTTAACTAATCTCCAGTTAGTTTCTGATTTTCTTAACTTCGTTGGGTCTAAGGACAATATTATTGAAGATACCGTTCACGACAACCCAAAATCACATTCAATTAATTATCGAGTTAAAGAACAAGTGTTATTTAAAACACCATTCACAATAAACCCAAAAATCAATTCAATTCTATTCCAATTAAATATTATTTAATTGGTACACTTCATTAAATTTACATAAAAAGATTTAATCTTTTTCTCGATTGGGCTTAAGAACAGTGTTAATGAAGACACCGTTCATAACAAACCCAAATCACATTTGATATTAAATCAAGGCTCTGAATAGAAAATATATCGGCTTATATTCAATATCAAATTCTACGACCAACAAATATCGTATTGGAAATAACGATATAAATATATCTTTCAAATTTCCAGAACAATATCTGTATAATCACAAAATCCAACATCGAAACATTCCAAATACAATTTCCATTCAAATCCATTCCAATTCAATTATTGGAAATTCTGGTTACTTTTAAAACCATTTCAAATTCAATTTATTTATTTAAAAATAAATAGAATTATAATTCTAGTTCAAAACTAGTTCATTTCGATAAAAATCTATTTTTATCTTTTCAAATATGGAGTTTTTCATCCCAATTCTTTCCAAATCATTTCTTATGATTTTACACAAATTATTACTATTTTTAATAATTTTATCAAGGCCCGTACAGTCGATTTCCATCAATTGCCATCGAACTGCACTTACAGCGACCTTTTCCAAATTTGATTTGGACATAATTCCAAATACAACCGTTAGATTTCAAATCTCTAATATTCGTTAGAAAGCTCGTTTCGATACGAACCCAATGGTTCCGGTTTTAGGAGAATCCGACGGTCGGATCTCCCGTAATATCCATTCGAAGTCAATGGTCGAAATTCGTGAACTACCGCGGCGCGGCGCGTTCTATTCAGGACATTATATATATATAATATATATTATATATATTTCGTCGATTTCCTTTCAAAATGTATTTTATAAATCGTTTTAAATTCTTTTTCAAAACAGACTCAACTTCATATTCAATTTTAAATCAAAATTGAATTTTTCCTTATAAATTCGTTTTAAATTCATTTCAGTTCAATACAAATTTCAAATTCATTTCAATTTAATTCGAATTTCAATTCATTTCAATTTAATTCGAATTTTGAAATCACTTTCAATATTCATTGAAAAATGAATAAAATCGATATAAATATCGTTCACGTCAAAATGGCGTCAATCTAATCAACACGGCTTTTATTCAACACATAAATGTTTATTCTATTCAACACATGAATATTTTTCAATTCAACACATGAATTTATTTTCAGTTCAACACATGAATTTATTTTCAATTCAACACATGAATTTATTTTCAATTCAACACATGAATTAATTTTCAATTCAAAACATGAATTTATTTTTCTAAATTGGAATGAGGCCCAATCAATTACCATATAATGTTAATTATATGGATTTTCTACAACACATGTATAAAATAACAACGATAAATAATCTACCATCATCCAGAGTGCACCACACAACTGCAAAAGCATTAAATATAAATAATTAACGCTTACACAGTCTGTCGACCAATCGATCGACATACAGCTAAATAATTGGGATTAATGTACGCCAAATATCATCCCAATACCCGTGTGGGGTTTCAAACAATCAACAACAGATTTTATTTGTGCAGTTGGGCGATGTGTAAAATTTATCATTCCAATCAATATCAGTCAAATCAGTGTATATAAACAAATCTCCGATTTGTTTATTACTATTTATTTTATATACACGTTAAAAACTATATTTTTAACTATAAAATATTTTCCACTATAAAATATTTTATTTCATTTCACATCACACAATCAAATTCCACAACACAGCAATCAAACAAACAAGCTGTCCATGGTCTGTGGACGACGGGTATCGGGTTCTACTAAACACCGTCTGCATCCTAGTATATATTTCAAACTAGAAATAAATTAAAAGTGAGGAGTTCTCACCGAATTGCTAAACCAAACACCACGACTCTTCATTTGTAGGAAATCTTCGCCATGCTTCTAACGAGTTCTGTTTCACGCGGTATATGTTAAAAATTATATTTTTAACAACGCTACTTCCTATATAAAGATTATATTTTTATATCGCCCTTCTTCTAATAAAGATTATATTTTAATATCACCACCCATATAAAAATCACATTTTTATTATCTCTACTATATAAAAATCATATTTTTATTATCTCTACTATATAAAAATCAATTTTTTATTATCTCTACTATATGAAAATCATATTTTTATTCGATCAAAAATCAAATCTTTATGCGATTAAAAATCGTATCTTTCCTCCGCTACTTCATATAAAAAAATCGAACCTTTGTTATATTAAAAAGTGAATCTTTCTTACGTTAAAAAGTGAATCTTTATTTCAAATCATTCACATATATATAAAAATTATATTTTTTATATTCTCTACACATATAAAAAATCAGTTTTTAAATCAAAGAAAATAAATAAAACTTGAAATTAAAAACTTACATTGTCTTTGAAGGAGAGGAGGGGATTTTGCGCGCAGGTCAGGGGGAAGGGCTTCATCGTCGGAGCTGACGTGGCAGATGGGATCGTCGGCGGGTCCCAGGGTGGCGGGCGGGGCTGGGGATCTCTGTGCGGAGGTGGAGGCGGTTGGAGGCCAGTGCGGCGGTAAGTGGTTGCGATTTACAGAAAGGGATCGGGTTAGGTCTTTGGGGAGAAAGGGAGGGCATGTGAGGAGAGAGGAGACAGGAGCGAGAGAGAGGGAATGAGGAGGGGGTGGCGCGATGGCCTGCGCCAGGCGGCGCAGCGCCAAGAGCGACGGCGGCTTCCCCCTCCGTCGATCTCTCCTTTTTTTTATTTTTTTTATTTTCTGCGTTGACTGATTTTGAAAGGGAGGGGGCTTAAGGGAGATAATATAATATATATTTAATTATATTTTAATTTCCAAAAATAACTTTTTATTTTCAACTCGAAATCAAACCCACCGACTATCGCCCCTTGGGTAATACCCCTATTCCGAACACAATGGGATATGTTTTGCAAGCTGATTCGACCGTTTCGATCAGTTTCCATCAAAATCAAAATATAACTCTATATATTGAATTTGAACGCACATTTCAATTAACCGGGCCCACATACAGCCTCTAAAAATTCCCGAAAAATATTTTCTAGCTTCGTATTGATGATACGGTCCTAACAAAACAAATTTCGTCAAATTTCGAGATCATTTGAAAAATGGCCATTTTCCAGTCGATTAAAATCAATTAAAACTGGTCAAACGCGTTTTCCTTTGCCACGCTCACATATTGATTCGAAAAATTACGAATTTTGGAATCTAGCAATAACTTGACATCACGGATCCAACAAAAGTGGTTTTGTCGAAAATCGAGGTCGTTTGCAAAATTTCCCTTTTTAAGGGCCAGAATTCCATAGCGACTATTCTGAATTTTCAACTGGACATAACTTTTTATTCCCGCTATGAAATTTTGATTTTTCGGATTCCTTAGAAAGACATTCTCAATTAGATTCTAATATTTTTGGTTTCACTAAAATCCGGTTTATTTTGCACCCGGTACATTCATTTGAACTTTGAAATCGAATTTTCAAACTACCGCGCCATTTTCAATTCCTTTTATAATTTAAAATAAATATTTATATTCTAACGACGATTCAAAAAATATATACGTTCGAATTCTATTCAAAATAAATTTCTCATCGTTATTATTTAAAATAATTCATTTTAAATATTCAAAATTCACTAAAATTGCCAAAATAAAAATTTTAAATTGGCTCGGATTTCCGGGTTATTACAATTATATACGCGGGTTATTCGGAAAGGTCGGGTTTATACCCATTCTGAATAACCGATTCGACGATAAGTCGAAGATGAAGACGGTGGTTGAAGACCGGAGGTCTTCACATCGTTTGGATGATTACTGATGATCTTGATTGGGTTGTACACCCAAGAGGAGGGAATCAGTTGGTGATCGTCCAGACGTACTTGGAGATCGATGGATATGCGAGGAATAAGGTTCCCCCGGTTTCGTTTAGACCCAGAACGAACTTGTAAATGGACTGTGAGTCTGACATTGGATTTTATTCTGTGTGATTGATTTCTATTAAATATATAGCTGTCTGGTGCCGGAGAATTTATTCTCTTGCTTAACGCCCTTGAAAGTCATTACAATATTTGTAAACAAAGTACACCAAGTTACTTCATATTCAAGCAAACCAAAATAATTCACTTCTATCACATTTAAATCACTTCATAATCAAAGTTTTTTTTATTTGATTTGAAAAGTTCAAGTTTTGAGATATTCCGTTGTATAATATATCATTCCCATATGAGCTATGAATGACATAAATAAAAATAAGATCATGCATAACAACGTGACACGATCACAAAAATAATAATAAAATACTTGGGCTCTTTTATTTTGGTTTGTTTCAAAATAACCAACGTTTGTCATACAATAGTTAAACGATAATCTAAATATTTTCTGAAGTAAAAGTTATGGAAAACCAATAGATATATAATTAAAAATACATTATTGAAATCAAGTCGTTTTATTAAAAATTGATTTCCTATTATTTTGAACCAAATTCGATAACTAAATTAAATATTCTCATAAAAAACGTTGAAAATTTGTATCGTTGCATTCTTCCCATTAAAAGACAATGATCCCCAAAATTTTGTCAGTACTTAAGCAAAAAATATACATACTTAATATTTTCCATAAACCCATATGATGTATATAGATCATCAAACACAACATTTGATTCGATTTCTTACTCGAATACATGACTTCTCTTACGAACTAGTATCGCCCACTCAACTTCTCTAGTACAGACTCTAATCAGGCTTCTTGGTTCAGATCCTCCATTCTCCTAACATAGAATTTTACTATGATTAGAAAACATTGATTATAAAATAAGAACCGTCATCTTGTGTTTGCTATCAAGAATCAAGTGGTAAGTCCTTATCCGATTCAGTGTATATCACCTCAAAGTAATATATTCAAACTTTGGATCAAGAACCATATGAAGAAATAATCAATGTACAACTTATATACTTATCCTTATTGTTTTGTACAAATTTCGTTTTTATTTATAAGTAATTTATCAAAACATTTCATAACATAAAATATAAATTGTATAATACCCCACATATCCTAACGATATATATGCAATATCAAATTTAGTCTACTTAACCAGGATATCCAACAAACTTGAAGCTTGTTTTAGTTTACTAGGTCTTCATTCTGGGGTGATAAAACTCTAATTTTATGTTTTCAAAAACCATTTAACTCAAACATCATATATCAATTCAGAAGTTTCGACTATCCAAAATCATTGAAAATTCCATTTTATTTCAATAAATGAAAAGTAATAAACATCATAGTAAACAATATGCATGAACAAACTACACTAATGCATGCGATACGTGTCTTTATGACATAACTTAACATAAAACTTAAGAACTAAACACCTGGGTTTTATTCCAGCTCAATTTGAAATAACAATTATACTTATAATCTTAGTATATCAAATCATAATTTCAGTATTTAAAACAAAATTTGTTTTACCAAAAGAATTATGAAGCAAAACCACTATGGTTGCATTTCTCACCTAGAAACTCGAAAATGAAAACCGTACTACAATCATCATTAGAATTATTTTTCGATGATCAAAGTGAGTCAGTGCTTTCAATCTATCTCAAAAATCCTTTTAAATTTTTTCTTACTCATAAATACTTGCCAATAATACTATTATTGTTTTCTCTAGAACTTTGAAAAACAATTTTCAAAAGTTATAGGGTTTAAGTTCTCAAATTCTCAATTTAAATTCCCTTTATTTATAACTTAAACTTACAAGCCATACTTACCTTCTTATCTGAAACTTTTTCACTAATGAATACCTTTGTTTATTATAACAAACAACTTTTACTAAAATTAAATCTCGACCTAAGAATATCATCTAACGCCTTATAGTTGAATAGTGGAACTTAATTTTCACGGTGTTCGTATTGGTGTTCCCACAAATTACTATTTACTCAACCGATGCGGTAAAAAGAAAAACTTCTCATAAACTGGTCAAACATTTTTAATCAATTAATAAATAATGATAAATGAATATCAACATTTCCTAATAGATCACCACTCAAAAAAAACTATCTCTATTTTTGAAAATTTTAGCTTATAAAAATAATACAATCCTAGGTAAAGTACTTTATTTGCCAATTTCAAAAACAAATCTACGTCTTCTGGCCTTTTTATAGTGCTTAGAGATACCTATCAATTCAAAGGCTAATAGTGTTAACTAGAATCCATAAATCATTCAACAGGCCAACCAACACAATATAAAATGTTTTTATAACACTAGCAAATACGCACTCTATAATACATTCACACATAACCACTCAACCTACAATAAGGCATTTCATTATCTCACCTATTAATGAGTTTACTCTAAACTAAGGTTCTCATTTAACCTTCATCTCTAATACCATATATAAAAATCCATTCTCTACACATTTTTGAAGCGTAAAATATTAAATATTACATTCATATGAGGTCAGATGATTTTATATTTTATAGGAAATGGCTGCTAGAACTATTTCTCACATTTTAATTTTTTGTTAAATTCTTATATGATCATTTTGAAGTTAAAGAATCTTGTTTTACTCATAACCATTGATTGGAATGTAATTTTAATTCGATATCACTTTCATTTGACTAGGATGATGGTTTTCCTTTTCGTAGATTAGTTACATTAAAAAACGGTCTTACCGTATGAAAGTGATACTTGTTCTAAGATTTTATGGGGTTTTAAATATCTTAAATATGTAACTAAACGTCACTAATAGTGACGTCCACAACTAATTTTAAGGTTAAAAGACAAGGAGGCTGAAATACGTTACTGTAGCTTCATTTCCTTATTTCATTTCTTCCACAAAACATTTCAAACCTTCATCAAAGCCCTAATTTCTTCATGAAATTAACAAATTAAAAAGTGATTAGTAAGATCTATGTCGAAAGAAGGGTATCTTCTAGTGTAGAGGGCAAGGAATCCAATCTATTTGTTGTTTTATTTTAGATCTGGAGGATTTTCTTATAGATGGTTCTTATTTAGGCTAAGGTGAGTGATTAGATTTTTTACTTACTAACTAAGATGTTTTAAACCCTAAATCTCTTCTAAAAATAATCTAAAATTGTTAAAATTTCATTTATGTTGTTTTAAAAATGCGATTTTTTTTTGACTTGGGTATGATTTGCAAAAATTATACTTTTATGAATCCATAATTTTTGTTCTCATCGATTTTAAAATTTCTACCCTAAATCTAGATCCTTCTAATCGTGTTAAAATTGATTTCAAAATTTTTGTTCTGAATAGATTCGTTAACCACTATAGTATTGTATTAAGCAATACTTAAGTATGTTAATCCAATTGAAAAAAACGAGCACTTATTCGATGTACTTGATACTTGTTAATACAAGACTTGCGGATGGTCGTCCCTATCCAGCACTATTCTCTGTATTAGCAGATGACATTACATGTTAATATTCTTTGTTAATAAGAGTCTCGGGATGGAGCGTCATACTGATAGGACAATTTCATGGTGTACTAAGAAGTTGAATATTATGAACGACCAAGACCATTGTTTACTAATGGATTCGGAAAAACTTACAAGAGTCGTTTGGGATAGAGCTTCACCTCAGCATAGCTTATCACCTTCAAATCGATACCCAAATAGAGAGAGTGAATCTCATTTTGAAAGATCTTTTGTGTGCTTGCACATTAGATTTTGGAGGCTCCCGGGACAATTATTTGCATCTCGTCGAATTCGCATACTATAATAGTTATCAGTCCAGCATTGGCATGACACCATTCGAAGTATTGTATGATCGACCTTGTAATGTCGCTTCATGTTGGTATGAAGCATTCAAAAAACCGATACTAAGACGAAACATGATAAGAAAGATTTTGAAGAAGATAGAAATCATTTGGCAACAAATGAAAGCTGCCGAAGACAGACAAAAAAGCTATGTTACAAAATCATAAACACCTTCTTGTCCAAAATGAACCTTTTAGATCAAAATGTCAAACTGCTTATTTTCACCATAAATAAGTAACAATAGTTAATCAACACATGGAAAAATTATGAAACAAAAATACATATCTAATTAAACATTACATATATCCCATCAAAATTTTAAACAATTAGGTAGTGTTCTTTTTCTGGAAAAGGCAGTTTATGTTGGCATCTACATTCGAAAACCGTCCAGTTAAATCGAACGTTGAAATTTTATCTTTTCGCATCAAATGCATCGAACGTTGTCTGACGCGAATGGTTAAAATTCCAACCAACATATCTTTTCATCCCCTATATAAACAACCTATTATTTCATTTCTAAATCACCAAACTATATGCATACAATCTGAAAATTTAGCAATTTTTTCAAGCTTCGTCTTTAATTGTTAAGTAAAAAATTTTACATTTGCAATTTTCATATTCTTATATTACATATATTTTTTCCATTCTTTTTCCATAATGTCTATTCAATCTACTGCTTCATCTACCTGCATCATAGTTGATTGGAATGATGACCGGACCAATGTGTTCATCGATGTTTGTGTCTAAAACATCAATACGCGTGCTCATTGTGTTGCACTGTGGTACTAAGAGAATACTGCTTTATTCAACGAACGAGCTGGCCTAGACTACAATGTTGAGTAAATGAAAAACAAGTTTGACATTTCAAACGTGAGTGGAACCCATGGAACAAGCTGTTACAGATTCCAGGTGGCATCTGGAATGAAGAACAGGACATGATCGGTGGTTCCGACGAGTGATGGGATACAATTGCAACGAGATTTTGCGAATACATACATGTCTAATTTGCCCGTTTTAGAAAGTTCGACTTGATTTTTGGTGGTGGATGCAAACTGATAGATGTTAGTTCGTTATTTCACTGCATCTCTCATTTAGCTATTGTGCAATGCATAGATTTATGATGACTAACTTCCGGGTGATGCCGAGGTGATCACCAATCGTAGAGCGCATAGATATCGATCATCTGTTTCTCCATCTAAAGCAGTTGGTAGTTCTTCTCATGATTTGATTCTTGATAAGTGCATGAAAGCGAAGAAAGAGGGTGATGATTATGAGCAATTAGAGGTCGCGATTTGTTTAGCTGATTATGATAGCAAAGCTTACAATTATTTGCATACCTTACTGAACGACCCTGAGCAGCAGTCTGTTATTTATCTTGTTACCAAGTTGAGAAGGAAAAAGCAGTTTGTTTTGTATTTTATCTTTTTCATTTGTTATTTGTACTTTTATTTCTGCATTGTATTGTGAATTCTGATATATGAATTTTTATTTCTTATGTCGTATTATATATTTGGTATTTTGTATTCCATGTTTTACAAATAATTAACACAAATAAAATAATAACATAAACAGACAATAAAATAATAACTTTTCCCTTTTGCATTGCCACATTCATAAAAAGGACGCATTCCCCTTTCGTTAACTTTCCCTTTTCTAACCCTTTCAATTTACCCCTTCAATTCAAAAAAGAACGCATCCTTAAACGTCATTAATTATGGTTTTATATTCAAAAATCTCAATTTTTGTACACTTAATGCACTTACTTATTCCCATTTCCATGCTAATATATGAAAATCTCATATATTATTATTGCAAAAGCTATAATTTACCACCAAAGGCTATTTTACAACGATGAACCTAGTCAAAAAAATTGACTAAAGTCTTCTCCTTTTCTCTAGGAAAATGAAAGCTTTGACTGTATTTGATCCTCTTCTCGCTCACCTCATTAGTCAAATTATCAATTGAGTAATAGATATTACATTCTAAATTAAATTCATTATTTGATAAACAATTCAATATTTGACATACTCGAATGTTGTGTTGGCAAAGTCGACTGGTTTTAAAGTGATTCGTAGCACTTTTTATTATAACAAATAATAAATACATTATTATAGGAGTTAGACAGTTTATCTAACTACAACTATCGATTTTTAACGTGGACCGCGCACTACAAACGAAAATTAAAGTGGTAAGTCCATTACTACTATACAAGGTCATGGTACAGGAGCTAGCCTAAATTACTAGACTACAATAAAACTCTACACAGGGAGAAAAATGACATAGTGTAAAGCATTACATGGTTGCAACTTCAACATAAGTGACTTGACACAAGGAACAAAGGAACACCACAAAAGTATTGATGTCAAAAAATGGTTGTCAACCCTTGTGATTTCCACGTGCGCAGAAATAAACGTCCAGCGATAGAGATTATATAAGTCATGATGTAATGTGCAGAGGAAAAGTGCAAATAAGCGGTAACACAGAGTTCATAGTGGTTCGGTTCTTTAGAGTCTACGTCTATTTTGGTATTTTCATTCTTTAATATGCTGTTTGCACAAGTTTACAACATGGAATCGGGATATTTCCAAGTTTACATGTATTTCGATGATTCGCAATACAAAAATATATAATTCTTGAGTGCTACGCTTGGAGGGGGAGGAAGTCTCTTCTTCCTGATCCGAATATTTGGAAGTGGAAGGAGGATCTTTCGAGTGTCTGTGGACCCAATCTTAGCCGAGCGAGGATAAAGAGGCTAAGGAGCTTTCATGAAGTTACCATGGCCATTGTGGAAAAGAGGTCCAAAGATAGGTTTTTTTCTTTATACCAGATGCCAAAGAAACCCAGGAGTGGTCAAGTGTCCAAGAAGATGATAATTTTTCTTCTTAGAATGATGGAAAGTGCTAGGGAGACTTTAGGTAGGTTATTTCCCTCTTAAGAAGCCATTAAAGACAGGAGCCAAGCAAGATCCAACTTTTTTACGTTTGAAGTGAGGCGATATTTATAGGAGTGGGCTGGAAGAGGATAGGTCGACTGGAGGGTCCCACGACCAAATCTCGTATCCCCAAGGGCGGATACAAATCTGTATCCCTAGGACAAGGGGATACAAAATCGTATCCCAAAGGCGATGGGATACAAATTCATATCTCATAACTTGCATCTCGAAGAGCAGATACGAATTCATATCCTAGGATAGGGCGATACAAATTTGTATCCTGAAGGCGGTGGGATACGAATTCGTATCCTGAAACTTGCACATTGAAGAGCAAATACAAATTCATATCCCATAGATGGAGGGATACAAATTCATATCCTAGACATGGGGCGGATATAAATTCGTATCCCAAGGATGGAGCGGATATGAATTCGTGTCTCAGAACTCGCATCTCAAAGGGCGCATACGAATTGGTATCCTATGGATGGAGGTATACAAATTCATATCCCAGGGATAGAGTGACACGTATTCGTATCCCATGGGTAGAGGGATACGAATTCATATCCAAGAGGGGAAATCGAGGTACGGTTGGTGGAGAGTATCCAAAGTGGATACGGAATTCGGGATTCATATGCAACAGGATATGAAATTTAAGATAGCAGGAGTTTTGTGGGGTTGCTGAGGATTATGTTGATCCCACCTATGAAGAATGTTTATCCCGAATCATTGGTTTAATGTTGATTAGTTCGGTCGGCTGAGACGCCTATTCTCATGCGACCCTATCTAGGCATGGGCCTTGGATGTTTCGGCAATGCTCCTAGGCTATTGATCTATGTGATGGGCCGAGTTATGTGGGCTTGAACTTTGGGAAACGGGCCAAAATTTCGGTTAACACTTACCCTCCAAAAGATGTCTTCTGATAACATGACATGCTTTGAGTTGAGCCAGGTATTCATGTTGATCAGAAAAGTCTCCAAGTTATGCTGAGTGACTGGTCGTGACCTTTCCTGAATGCTCGGAATGGAATCACATGTTGTTTTCCGAATGAACGCCCATTTCCTATAGACTAAAGAAACCTAACGTCAGTCATTGACTCCCGTTTACGTCAAGACATAAACGAGTCGTGTCAACAGAAGTAGCGTATGCACTCATACATTTGCACATAGTTTTGCAGGATACGACCGATGTTTGAAACATGTACATAATGTTTATGTGGCACACCATAGGCATGTGATCATGCAAGTTAGCTTTCGAAAAGTTTTTGGGTTGGGACTCGATTGTTTGACATGTACTCTTAAATCATTTAAATTCGCAAATACCTGATCGATTAGTGATTCGAGTTAGTTTGGATGACCGCGATTTCAAAAGCGCTTAGTCAGTTTGGGTGACCGCGATTTCAAAAGCGCGTATGCACAATTGATGTTGTGGTTCAGATGCATGATCATGCAAGTTGGTTATCGAAACATCATGGAATTGGGACTCGACCGTTAGGTGTGTTCCACGAAATCACTCGAATTCTTTGGTACATGATTGTTTAACGATTCATGCCGATCTTGACGATCGAAGTTTTGAAAACCCGTATAGGCGATCATCACCGTTTGATTTTAGAAATGGTGCATCGGTCTTGAGGTACTCAGATACTCTTCCGTTCTCCCTCCTCTTTTCCAATTTTTTTAAACAATCAGGATCTGTACTGATCCGGGGGTCGATACCGACCGATTACTTAGAATTTTTTCTAAGTGTTTTCAAAGCATCCCCAACTCCCACTATAATTGGCGGATATGAAGCTAACTTCTCCACCTGTTACATTCCGTACTTGTGAACTTTTCGGCTCTTAATAACTTCGATCCACCCTCACCCGAATCCCGACTCAAGTGGGAGATTTGAATTACTTTCTGACTTGGTTGGGGTTGAACGAAGGTCATAGTGGAGATCGATTTCGGGACTCGCCAAAGCGAGCGTTGTGGTGCGAGGCTTTTTAGAAGGATGGAGCCAAAGTAAGGGGATGCGAAGAGGCCTTTGTAACCCATCGGAGTTTACGCTCTTCATATCCAGGAGAATAGGGGAGATGAAGTACTTGGAATATGAAGGGCTTAGGAAAAGAGGAGGATTGGCAGGAGCGATGTTGTGTGCTAAAGGCGAAAAGGCGGTGAGTGTGCTAAAGGCAAAAAGGAGGATTGACAAGACCGAGACTTGGTTTTTTTCGTGGATGGAACACAGGCTTTAGAGGATGGAGAGGAGAAGCAGGGTTTGAGGGATGCGAAGAACTGCGAGGCATGATATACGAAATGTGATTTTCATATCGGGGATTCATAGAATTTCATATCCCAAAGGCTGAATGAATGGGATATGAAAATTCAGAATTAAGTGGGATACGAGATGCAAACTTCGTTTGTGGTTGTTCCAAGAGCCTCGCAACCCATCTTTTAGTGGTTCTTGAGTTTGAGATATTCGGGATGGAAATTTTTCTCGAGCTTCTTAGGGTTCGAAACAAAATTTCATCCCCCGAAAGCCTGGGGAAATCTCAACTCTGAAATCTCGGACCCAGGACTTAGGTTTAATTGGGATGTTGCACCATCGGGTTGAGTTCGGACATGGATGTTGTATTGCATAATGCGTTGGCATTCAAATGATAAACTCGCTTGAAATGACGATTGGAACATGCATATATGATAGAGCACAAACTCGGACTTTGGACATATGACTAAACCACGATTGGAACATGCATATATGATAGAGCATAAACTCGGACTTTGGACATATGACTAAACCATCACTTTTAGGATTTACTCTCAACATGATCGCATTGTAATCGTGATTCAGCTTTGACTTGTTGACCTTGGTTCACGCGATGATAGTCTAAGTTCATAGATTCGTAATCGTCGTCGCATTTCAAAGGATGCCAGTACAACTGCATTAGTGCACATTACACTTGTACATTCTGTGTTAGTTTACATCAACACGAGGAGGGGAAGGTATGAGTTTTAGTAACGACCCGCAAGAATTTCGATGCCCGAATTCCGAAAATAATACATAAATCTCGTATTACTTGCCAGAAACTCAAGTTTTGAAATCACAGATAGTTATTAGAAAGAAATTAGAGGTTGAGAAAAGAAAGAAATATTAGAATAGAAGAAGAAGAATAATAACCAACACAGAATCATAGTCTCATATCGCAGCGGAACAAAATATAATGTAGAAATAAATCTTTACTGAGAGCTTTAAAATACTCACAACCATCAGAGTACATCACACATCTGGACAGTTATAATTACCCGCCCACATATACAATACACACTGGAATAATATCTATATAATATCATACGTCTGAACCCTTCCAGCTCATATCTTCATAGCATCCGATAACTTGAACCTGTACGACTCGGTCTAACTCAAGCATTACAAACGACGGGTCAGTCTGGTGAACCAGAGTGAGAAGAACACACTAAGTTTATAGGTACCATACAAGTTGATTTTAAAGTCAAAATTCTTTTGAAAGAAAAGGATAATCATAAGACCAAATTCACAAATAAATACGGACGGTTTTTACCTTATGATAACCCAAAACATTTTTGAAATCAATATCTTATTCTGATTATAATAGTTCCTAAATACAAATAAATATCAATCTATAGAACGCTTGCATCTCACGCTCTACATATATAGGATACAATCAAAACCGCGGGTGCTTATAGGAGAATGGATTTCCTGGCAAGGTATGGGACCAGCTTCCCGACAATGTACCTTTAGAGATGAATACATTGGGGTTCAACAAGAACATCTTGCAACTCAGGCTAAACATGACCGGGCCCTCACTTTCTCTTGAGAGTACCGAATATATCATTACCACGGTTGGGGGCCAGCCAAACAAACCGATAGCATACACATAAAAATAAAGGGACAACCGAAGGCACTTGATTTCACCAGATCAGGTAATGATATACCCTTTTGATGGGTGCAACCCACATAGCCAAGCGACCTACCCGATTTTATGCCATTTCCCGGTTGATGAGGCTAGAGGTTAAGCTTATTCTTCTGCATAGTGCATCTCCATTCACTTTGAAAGTCACATCATCAGATCCATCAAATCACTAATTGACGTCCACAAAAATACTTTGTAGCTGACAGAAGTACGTTTGTAAAAAATCAATGTACGTGGTTCTTAAGAAATACTTTGTCATACATTCGTCCATACAAGACATCCAGGAACAGGATGAACCGAAGGAACCCTCCTACCACATCCTATACAGGTATGACCCCTAGGATCAGTAGCGAGCAGTCCTTGCAATCCGAAGATTTCAACCACGACAGGATCACCCTTAGAATATCTCCAGGCGCGACTTCAGTGAATTCGACAAGTAGTCCTTCCGCTTATGAAGATCCACGATCTTCGCTACTCCATCTTCAATCAGCATCTTCACGTATTTGCTGGTTTGGAATGGTTTCAAATATATACTCAATCCCAGTCTTTCCGTACCAACAATCGTATTGGCCAGATTTGATAGTCAGTTATTTAACTATCAAATAAATAGTCATAAGAATAAACTGAGTTTATTGATTCAGTACTTGTCATTACTTGGCCTCTTTTTATAAATAATTAACGATGGTTAATTTAAAACTCTTAAATCTTTCATATTAATAAATATAGCTTTCAATTCATATTTATTGTAAAATTATTTCAAAACTATTCTATTTCAATACCTGGGAAAATATCTTATAATCATATCTAATTTTCTATTTTACTATCATTTGCAAAACATTAGTTATCTCATTACTCACTATTTATAATTGGGAAATAAATTCATCTTATTTCTTGTAAAACAACGTTACGAAATCTTTCTTGTTTTATTATTTGAAATAATAACCAACCCTTAGAATATATCCATTTCAAAACTCCTTTTTCATTTCCCTTTTATCTCAAAATCCCATCATAATTTCACATAATCTCCTTTGATTTTGTCTTGCTTCGGGAATATCATTATATATATATATATATTCTACAATTTTTCCATTTCGTTACCTTGGAAATCTCATTATACGTATTTCAAATCTTCTTATTTCCATTACTGTGCTATTAGCGCTATTATTTCTCATATGGAAATAACAAATCATTCTATACCACTTTACCATTACAACTAATATCATTCTCAGATAACTCTGAAGTCGTCCAAGTTGGGGTATTTTAACCTTGATCAACAACGTTCTTATCTTAAGATAGAAATAAGTTGTAATTCAAAACTGATATTCATTCTAATATCAAAACAAATCTCACTTAACCATTTTACTTTGACTATGATCTTATAATCCATTTCTTATTTTTGAAAATCTCCATTTCAAACACAACTATTATTACTTAACTCATCGAATAAGTAAATACTTATTAAACATCTCCTTTTCACTTTAAATTCCATTTACCAATTTGTTTTATAACACAGATTCTTATTACGAAAATCTTATTCTGAAATCCTTTGCCAAATTCATCTTTAACAATCCTTTTCCTAATTCATTCAACCATTTCCCGCTTTGAATATATTATTTCAAATTCCTTCATTTTACTTAATTCCATTATTAAGTAACATTAATTTAGAATTAACGATATAACACCCCATCGTTTTTTTTTAACTTGTTTAAATAAATTCTGGTTTAATATAAGGCCTTTTTTACTCACTTTCATTAAACTTAATTCAAATATTAAGTCAACATAATTTAAGCTATCGTATTCGCTTAAATTCCTTTTATAACTTTGTTATAAAAATTTGGGTTTTAATATAAAAACCCGTTCATAAACTCCGTTCACAATTCAATTTGATTTCATTTCAGCTTCGATTACTTTTTAAATGAATTCTAGTCAAAAAGTAATCTCTTAAATTATTATTAATTAAAATAATAATTTACCTTAATCATTAACTACTAAAGAACTAGTTAATTTCTTTATTAACTAAAATAAACAATAAATTCCCTTTATAAAATCTTATTAAAATCAAAACAAATATTTGTTAAATTATTTCATTAGATTAATTCAAAACAAACTAATTTAATAATTAATTCCAGTTAAAATGGTTAACTTAAGTCAACTCACAAACACAGTTATCACGGTAACCAAATTCAATTGGTCCTTCCTTTAAATTAATTAATAATATAATTTCATTTAATTGTTTTTCTTAAAAACAATTATCCAATTCTTAACCGTTAGGTTAATTTTATACTTTCTTGCTTATAAATCTGATTAATATCAAAATTTACTTTGTAAAATCATTTAATAATTAAATATAAACTTAAATGATAAATAATAAATATTTATTTCCTTTTAATAACTTTTATTTAAATTAATAGATTTAAAAATCTATCTTCAGTTATAAAACCAATTTATCTAACATTGACAACGAATTCAACAATTCATTAAATTAAACACGTTTATTTTATAAACGTGACCAATAATTTAAGTTACCTTCATTGGGCCCAATCGTTAAATAACGATTTGGTTTTCCACTGAAATTAAACAACGTTGAATTTCATTGGTTCAATCAATACATGAATATATATTTAACAGACAGTTAATCATTAGCAACCATAGCACACAATTATAAAAATCCAACTTATATAAAATATAAGTGGGAAAAACTGAGTGAGTTTAACTCACCTTGATTTGTTTTCACTGAAGCGGTTCGATTTTAGTTAAATTAAACAGTCGTTTAATCTAACTGAAATTTCCAGCTGTCTCTATTACTGTCCAAATTGGTTCCATAATGTTGCATTCGTCATCACGATTCTAACGTAACTGGTTTGGTCGAATTCTGTGGACATATACAAGAATTACAATATTTTATAAGTAAATGGTTTAATAATCATTAGCTTTCTTAATTATTTAAATTAACTCCTAATCATTTATTAATAAAGCAATTACATTTTAACCTAAGAATCAAGGCCAATTCCTTTTTGTCTGCACTTGTTTCTCTTCCAAGGGCCTGGAAAATTTCAAGGTTTGGTTAATATAATTTAATTGAAATTATAACCCTTAATCAGTAATTTAATTAACTAATTTATAGTTATAACCTTAATTACATTACAAGGCCAGTCTAATTATATTTGAAGACATCGGAACCGACTTGCCGCTTGTTCCAATATCCTTTGTTCAACCAAACCCTGTGATGATTCCATACTGCAATTAGGTTATTGTTTATAATAGAACTGAGTAATTTAATTGTAGCTTATCAGTCGTATACTTGACTTTAGCGTACCGATCCAGACCTATGAATTTAAACGTCGACTTTACCCCTTTCAGCTCTCGCATATGACTCTTGTTTCTTCTTCCCTTTTTTTAAAGCCAATTCAAAACCCTTGCTTGTAGAAACAGATGCGCCGCTTTTCATTGTTCCCTTGCCAAACTTCATGTATGCAAATTATTCATAGGTGCAAAAACAACATGCCTGCTCCAAGCCTTCAATAGAAGAACGTGCCCCCCTTTTTAGTTTATTTCCCATCTGTTACACGTTTAAATAAAATAATATGATTTACTAACTAACCTTAAATTAACAATTTATTAGATATCTAATTACTGTTTACTAATTTTGACCGATACATTTTTCCTTTCCTTCTAGAACTCGAACTAACCCTGTGCTTCACGTTTATTTGATATTAAAAACCAGGCTGATAACATTATTGCTTCTTTATTCTCGTTACTTCACTTCTATCTAGGCTTCAATGCAGAAAAACCCACGCTCCACTCCATCTTCACACCATCGTGGTCACCTACAACCACCGGACCACCATCAGGGTTCACCAAAACCTGCGCCCAAGGTCCCTCCACCTGCGCCAAGAGTCTTGCTCCGCCATTTGTCTGCAGTCGCCAGTAAATGGCTCTCAACCGTCGGTGCTTTAAGCTCAGTTTCTGGTCACACCACGCCTCGGATCCCCATCGCCGCCGTTTGGATCGAATGAGCTCATCGAGCTTAATATTTTATAAGTTATGGGTTTCAAGAATTAACAATTGGATTCAGAGAAAAAATGAATTATATAGATGGAGAGTTTTCAGTAATTGTTTAAGTATTTGGCGGCTCCATTGTTTGCGTTGACCACTTGGCACCAAAGTTAGGTTTAG
Source organism: Allium sativum (assembly GCA_030737875.1). Classification (NCBI taxonomy): domain Eukaryota; kingdom Viridiplantae; phylum Streptophyta; class Magnoliopsida; order Asparagales; family Amaryllidaceae; genus Allium; species Allium sativum. The sequence continues at coordinate 757,907,857 of CM060922.1, read as the reverse complement.
GTTGGGCATATAAATAGAGAATTGGACCAATATATTAATATTTTATTATATTGGAAACTTCTATGAGAAATTCGCCTCATAACACCTACATACGACCTCCGTTTTTGACAAACTAAGGCAATTTTAGCATAAAAAAATATTCTGGACCCAATGGGATAGGTTTTGTCGAATTCCGAGGTCGTTTGTCAAAAGCCCTTTTTAAATATCGATGAAAAATCAAGCATTTAAAATTCCTATAATTATGGAAAAATCCAAAAAATATGAGACCTTGACATTTTACTAGACCTCTTCCTAACGAATCCAATGAATCTTGTTTCGTTAAATTTGGTGTTCGTTTGGCCAGTCGTTTATTCGTTAAAAGTAACCTCAGTCTAAATTGTGTAAACAATTAAATAGAAACAGAGACAATTTAGGCTACCGAAGTCACATACGATATCGGTTTGCCACGAAATTTGATTTTCTTACAATAATTTAACGATACGGTCCTAATGAAACTAATTTCATCGAAAACTGAGACCGTTTGTAAAAATGGCTATTTTTAATGCATATATAATATTAATTAAAATATTATATAAATTTCAAATAAATTCAATTAAATAATTATAAATTATTTTTATCATATATATCCAACTAGAATATATATACAACTCCCAATAAAAATTATACAACTCAATATTGTCGATTTTGAGTTAAACGATTTAAATTTCCCTATTAAACATATTAAATAAACGTTATATTTTAATAATGATTTCCGTAGCGACTATTCTAAAATTTGATTTGGATATAACTAACAATTTACATTACGAAATCTAAATTTTTCTCTTTCATATGAAAATTATAATCAACAAGATTCCAGCATTTCTTATTTCATAGAATTCCAACTTAAAATAGATACTATATATTCAATTGAAGTTCAAAACTCAATATTACGAACTGTCGTGCCATTAGGAGCTCGATTTAAATTATATATAAAATTAACGTTGACAGTTTGTTTTTAATAACGAATTAAATATTAAAATCCATTAATATTCCAAATATAATATTTAAAATAATAAAATAAATTGAATATTCGACTACCAAAATATGGGACATTACAGTTTTAGCACGTTAACTAACACAATTGTATTGTAAGTATAGTTTACAATGGCAAGGAGATGCTCCATACAGTTTCAAGAGATGGAAATGGAGCCCGTGGAAACATCTCTAAGTTCTAATGAGTCTCCATACCATTCTAGCTTGTCAGTGAGTGACAACGGCACCTCAGAAATCTCCACTTCATCTCAATAAGTGGACCCATCCAACACACAAGAACAAGAGGGACAACCCAGTGGGTCTCCACATTTAAGCGAGCACGCAGATGAACCAGTAGTTGGAGGTGAAGTGGAAGTTGTTGGAGAGGACCCGTTGGAAGAAGAAGATGATGGTGGCAATCAGGAAGATGTGTTTATAGCACGGACATGGTAGGAGATACCGCGATTCTCGAGAATCCCCCCGATTCGATTGTTTCGCAGATAGATGAAGCCTTGTTGTGGCGAATCTACATGAAATATGGAATACTCTGGTACGATGTCATGGTCTATGGAAGGGAAGATACGGTGCATGCTCCTTTGGAAAAGGTATACTGCTTGGAACATGTATATGTGCACCGTCGAATGCGTGCCCCCGTCTTGTCTGTATATCCAGGATATTCAACACTTCTTCCGATTGGCGCCAACGTAGCTTCATGCGAACGCATATGATTTCTTACTTGGTACCGACATCCTGTACATAGAATGGTTGAGAGTTTAACCAATAGGGGTAAACATCATATAACTTTATTCTTTAAAGAAGAGAAACACAGTCTCGCCTTCTCTTGTCTACATGGAGGCACATCCCAACAGTCAGTTCACCTTGGGAGCATGAAACAAGTTTAGTTACTTTAAAGTGTTTGGTTCTACTTTGATGCCCACCAAGATTTGCGAGGAGGTGGCTTGCTGGCCGTTAATACTTAAAAACTTGCTCTATACTTCAAGTTAATTGAGTTGTAAGCTCAAAACTAACTTAGAATTTCATGTGGCAGGTATACCGGTGATTCCAAAGAGTGAGCAATATCTACAGTGAATCCTGACTCTGAGGGATATCCAAAGCAGGTATCGCGATGCCCAAACTTTACTATCAGACAGTTTCCTTCGTTGATTGGACTTGCTTCCCGCAGACCGTTCGACGGGTTACAAGGACGACGATGAAGAAGTGGAAGAACCTGAAGCTGAGGGAGAAGGAGATTTTTCGGGTCCCTAGGAAGAATAAGTGACCCCTTTTGCTCCATTTAACATGCCCCCAATCAAGGAGGAAGTTGCAGAAACCCAAGTGGGTGCGGGTGGTGACATCGGCGGTGAGGAGGTTCCCGCCAGAGGGCATGGTTTACCACCCACTCTCGTTACTTCTACGACTAGCGAGATAAGGCCGGGAGAGGCTTTTAAACCAAGTTCTCTAGCTATGACCTTCGCGACTGTCGTGTCGATGGAGGGTTAAAATCATTTTTAAAGATCTTGGTAAGGTCCTTATTGAGACATCTTCATTCGGTTCAAGTGGAGCCGACGTTGAGAGTTTGTCGCCAAGCATTAGGGAATTACCCCTTTACGCAAGGAAACAAGTCCGTAGGGGAAGCACATAGGACACACACTCACAAGCATTGCATAGCACAACACTTTGTTCGTATGTGTTGGATCTTCGGTTCTAATCCAGAGTTTTCTCTATGCAGGTACTATGGCTCGCAGAGGTGACAAAGATCATGGTCGGGGAGATTCCTAACAGCAGAAGAAAAGTGCCATGAGCAACTTCTATGCAAGCAATGGACTGCGTACAAAGAAGAAACTGCATGATTTTGAGAGTAATTGTTATCATCAAGAACACTCCCCACACTCAGATCCTTTGCCAATAGATGTGAAACAGGAGGATGCAAGGAGAGGGACCTGAATTGTTTACAACAAGGAAGCAAGCTGCGATTTCCCCCACCTTATGTGCCGACCAATGTACCGGTGACAACGGCTATTAGCAGAAGTGGATCTGGCGAATTATGGAAAGTAAGTGGAGAAAGGGATATGAGAAGTCGGAGCCCGAGGCTATTGATATGTCATAGATCCCATAGCTGAGTCCTAAGGAGAGAAAAGTGATACCGAAAAAGTCATTTCCCGGCTTCTATTTCGAGGAGATGATGCGGTTACCCGACATTATCCCGATTCAACATGAGGACGAAGAGGATGTAAGGAAGCGAGTGTACGCAGTCTATTACTAATATTGGGAGATGTACAAATATGCAAAGAAAATCTCGGAGTTGATCAAAAAGAAGAACCCAAAGATTCAAGACTTAGAGATCGCGCTCAAGCTTGAAAAGGATATTGTCACGACCCGAGATAAGAAGATAGGTAAAACATAGCTTCAAGACATACCCCTCTCTACGTACTCGTGTAACACTTTTATGTGCTAACTCGCTATTTCTGGAATAGTTGCATTGAAAGAGACGGCGAAGACAAAGTTGGCGATGGTAGCAGCTAGTTCCCATTACAAAGACGTGTTAGCTTCTACCTCAACCCGTGCCACCAACTTGGGGAAGGAAAACAAGGCCCTGGTAGAAGAAAACCGCCGGCTGCAAGAAGAGAATAAGTTGGTGCAGTGGCTGAGGACAGACAACCAGGCATTGGTTGAAGAAAATGAAAGGGTCCGAAAGGAGAATGAAGAGGCCCAACGCCTAAAGAAGGAGAATAGGGAGTTCAAGAAGATTCTTGGGCTCAATGCCTAAATAATAAGGTAATGAAGAGGCCCAATGCCCGAAGAGGTGCCGAACTTGGACTCGCCAAGAAAGATAAGGAGGTGGTGGAAGCTTCAAACAAATAGGTGCTCGGTCGAATAAATGGGGTCAAAGCTGAGCACGAAGCTGAGCTAGAAGGGATGAGGTGAAAAGTCAGGGAGACCCGAGCGGAGGTAGAGAGGGACATGGAGCAGGTGATCTGGGGTTTCAATGTCAAAACACTTTGTCAGCGCGGGCTCTTATGGTTCAGTGACTACCCCCAGGACCTGGCATTGACTTGGGAAAATCTATTTGACGATGAGGTTGTAGTCTAGGAGTTGAGATCGTGGATGAAGGCAAGCTGATCGACCAATACATGATGGAGGATGACCGTCGGATGTTTGCAAAAGGGAGAAAACTTCTAGGGTAAGACGCCATGGTGGAGAAGTCGAAAAGATGTGTTGCTAAGAAATGGAAAACACTTATGACTGAGAGCATCGTACTTCCTTACGAAGTCACTACCCAATAGCAGCAAGCCATTCCTGCTGCTTCCGTTGGTGGCTCTTCCATTCCAGCTCTGAGTGCACTTCCGTCAATCGCCGAAGGATCGATGTCAGGGGATGCCACACAGAAGGTGCCAGAAGGCATGTCCATTTACCCAATGGAAACTAAAGAGATGCTAGCATGAAGTGGAAGTAACTGATTCGTTCATCTGTAACGTGAAGATACCTTTATGGAAGGAATGACGGTCGGGATAGAAACAATGACGGTCATCGCGACTGGGACAGATGAGGATGCCTACAAGAGGTGGATGGAGGAGGAGCATGGTTTCCTCGCGAGCTTTGACCAAAAGATGGGAAAGTTTAAATCAGATGACTTCACCATAGTAATTGATGAAGGGAAGGACCCAGAGGGTGGAGATGACCAAGTTACAAGATAGGTAGAAGCAGCTGTGAAAACCATGCACGAGGTGGTCGAGGAACATAAAACTCAAGTAATTATAAAGTCTGAGGAACTTGAAGCGAAGAAGAAGATAGACAAGGAGGCCATGGTCAAAGCTAGGATGAGGCGAGGAAAAAGGTTGAGGAAGAATCCCAGGCTAAGATGCATGATGACGCTCAAAAGATGGAGGAACTCGAGGCCTCCCAGAAGTGAGTTGAGACGGAGTTTAAGAAGTTGAAGTTCCAAGAGGAAATGAAGCTGGAAGTGGGTCACCTAGCGACGAAGAAGGCCGAGAGGGAAGCTAGGAAAACTCAGAAAGAGGTTGCCAAACCCGTAGCTACCAGAGCCCTTGTCGAGGCTTTCCTTACTCAACTGAAGGTGATTCTCCCCAAGGAAAGGACCACGGATATTTCGAGTGAAGAACAAGGTGAAGTGTGGATCCTCCAAGTGACTCCTGGTAGCGAGTATGAGTTTAGGCCTCACCTCTCCACCACTTCTCCTAGGGAGCAAAAGTCTAGGAGTGTGGAGTCTAAGAGGAAGAGAAAGAATAAAGATAAGTCGTCTAAGATTGAATCTAAAAATAAGAAAGGAAAGAAGGGCAGCTTTTCCAAGTAATTGTGTAGATGGGTTTTGTTTTTGGTAGGTCGATGAAATGTGCGGGTACAACCCCCACTTTTTAGAGGCACGATGTGGTTACGATGTACATCATGTCATTGATAAAAATGTAATTATTTAGCATGTGAATAAAAATTTATTTTCTTTCATCACGCATCGTTCTAAGGGTTCAAGCACTCTTTACATTTTTCAGTAATGTACTCATGTAAATTAACTTGGCATTACACTTAGACTTGGCTTTGTTCGAGGAATCTCGAGACTTCTGGGACTTGAAGATGGACCAGGGAAACACGTGAATTTGCGGCAAGTGTATGGGGGTACGAATCCTCAGCTTAGTATATCCCAAGGACTTAGCCAATTTCTCTTATTTCTTCTGGAGTTGGAGGCTGTACTGTTTTTTTCGATCTCGAGTTTAAGTCTTCGAGCTTCGGTTATCATGCAACTGATTGGCGATGCACTCGAGGATTGAATTCGCTCGAATTGACATCTTTGATATGCACATGAGATGTGGGTATATAGTTTAGTTATCAGTTCCACAATTCAAATCTTAATCCAACCTCGCGCGTTGTGATCGCGATTCATTCCAAATGTTGTGTTTGCAGTTCGCAATGACACTGGTCTTAGATTTTAAACTAAATGTGGTCGCCGCATCCCTGGACATTAGCCGACGGGGAGTCTTCGCCTTGAACAACATCAAGAGTGACATTCGTGGTGTCAAGACTCTAGTTTATGCCATGTTCTCCACATGACGAGTTTTCTCCAGAGAGTTCGATCTGCGATTTGCGGATAAGATGGTCATTGCGAGGAGAAGCAGGGGTGGTGGAGGCGGTGTACCCCCGGTCCTGCTCTTTATTGTGGGTGCCTCCGGTAGCCCTTCTCAATGTGCCCCCAACTGATTGTGAGATGGATGGAGCTCAGATGGAGGCGAAGAGTTGTGACGACAGTGAAGAAGAGGTATCGACTGGGGAATGGAGGTTTGTTTCTCATTCCCATTTTGTCCCTGACGAAGGAGGTGAAGGTTAGAATGAATCGTAAACCGATTTCTCCGAAGATGACCTTAGAGACCGCTGCGTCGATGTAGGCGGTGGCAGGAACTAGTGAAGGGCAGGTGCCCCGGGCCTGCTTCCATGAGTGTACCTCTAGTATTGCTTTTCGACGTGCCCGGAGCTGAAAGAGGGGTGGCCGAAGATCGGGTGGAGGCGTGAGCCTATAATACAGTGAAGAGGAGGTTCCTTTCAGAGAATAAGATTTACTTTCCTAAGCTGGTATCTTTGATGACATCCTCGGAGACCATTGCGTCATGGTATTTATTGCTCCAAGCACTCTAGTATTCCTTACACTTTCCGGGAATCATACTCACGCAATGCGACTTGGCATTGCACTTAGCTTTGAGTTGATTGAAACTTCCTCCTAAGATAATCAAGTTGTGTGACGCTCGACTGGGTAAACTCCAATCTCGATTATCTGGAGGCGGGCTAAATTTTTCGACACTTCTCTCTCAATTGGCTCCAGGAATGAGAAGTCTGGATGAGTGAACTTCTCTATCGATTAGCTCGAGGTATGAAATTTTTTTCGATGCTTCACCCTTGATTAGCTTGAGGCGTGTGAAGCTCAGATTGTGTTGATGGATCGTCGCCTGAGTATGCTGGCGCATAGGTAAGTGAGGCTAAATCCATCAAATTTGGTGTATTTGTTGTAGTAGTGCTCTAGCGATTCATGCATGAATCTCGAAGCTGAGGCTGCCGTTTTATACTTCGTATGAGGATTACAACTAATGCAGTTACAAGAAAACACAATTCATTTGCCGAAGTTACAACATGAAAATGAATACCATGGAAATGAAAACAACTAAGCTTAAACAAGGTATGGCTTAAGCAAGATGGGTTGTAAGGTGTGGCACGATGTTCAAGCCACTTGTTGTTGTTGCAGTCTTGCTGAGTCGAAAGGATGATCTCGAGGGATCTAGTTGTCAGACAGGGTCTTGATTGGTTGAAACTTTTGGTGGGCGCTGGATGGATAAGAAATTTCATGTGATGGACCCTATAGGAACTGCTCAAGCTTCCCCTTGCGGATGAGCTATTCGATATTGTCCTTCAAGTTATGACACTCGCTGGTGTTGTGCCCGTAGATGCTATGAAACTAACAATACATTAAGGATTCTCTGGGTACGTCCGAACGGACCTTTAGGCTTCAGTTTCTTATACAGTGGGACATTGCAGGTCCTGAGGTAAATGTTCTCAAGGGAGTCATTAAGTGGAGTGTAGTTGCGGAAAGACAGAAGTCGAAGATGCTTCCTCTTGTTGTTGTGATCACCTCTAATGTTGACAGTCTGAGCAGGATTGCGTGAAGCATTGGGACTAGAGTCACTGAATCCCTGGGCTTCGCTTCGGAGTAAGTTATTGAAGTGAGAAGCTCGATTTCTTTGTGCTAGGTCTTAGCGCAGGAAATAGTTGGCTTTCTCGTAGAAGATTTCCAAAGTTCTCAGGTTGCGTTTAGTTAAACCATGCTAAGAATTCAGAATCGGGGAATACACCCTCGGTGAGTTGGATCAAGATAACCTGCAGGATTAGGTCTTGGACACCCTTCAAAGCATCGTTGAATCTCTCAAGGTAACTTGTTAGAGTTTCGTTAGGGCCTTGGCGGATGTCCGTCCCAAATTCGCCTATTAGGCCTCTGGAAAGTTGACCAAAGGTCAAGATAGATCTCGACGGAAGTCGAGTGAGCCACAAAAGAGGAATGCCTTCTAGAAAGATGAGGAAGCACTTGAACTTCATGGCATCAGTGGCGTGAGCGGAATCAACACGAGAGTCATAGTGATGTATGAAGTCCCGAGGGTCAGAGTCTCCCGAGTAGAATTCTATCTGCGGCATGTTGAAATGTGCAGGCCATTCGGCATTGAGCACATTTTAATTGAAAGGGTTACATCTCATACGGATTTCTCAGTCGTCGGCAATATGATCTCAAGATTCTTTCATAATGTTGCGAACTAGGTTGGCGAGAATGGCAATTTGGATCTCCGCTGGATTACGGCGGTCATGATCTGACTTGGGAGTGCGCATCCTTGGACTTCCTCTAGGATGAATATCGTTTTTGATATAAAGAATCTTCGACCTTGGTTGCTTGACTTTGTGAAGGCCAGTAAGTAGGAGCTGGAGTCTGTTTTGTTGCACGAAGCGTAGGGGGCAAGTTTTGATCCGAGGTGATTTGATCTTGCATGGTGATGGGTTAAACGATAACCCATTGGTCGGGGCTAGGCATAAGGTGAGAACGGTCAAAGCGACGGTTACCATGGAATGGAGCGAGGTGGAACTCGATGAGGCATAATTCGGTGAATGCCCAGGTCTTCTTGAAGGCGAAGTATGTCTCATTGAGCGTACTGTTGAAGCCGTTGCGTAAACCCAATGTTTTGGATGATTTGCTCGACAAGGCTTCTTTGGGTTTCTCCCAACTTCCTCGAAGTTTCGTCAAATTGAGCCCGATCGATGAGTACGTCGAGTTTGGAAGTATTAGGGATGCTCAAGTTGGTCGGAGCTTCAAAGAGTCGAGGCTGGGAGGGATTTCCTGAGTCAGGGTCGATCGTGGAAGGTCCAACCATTGCGTTCTTTTCTTTGTCCACCATTATCAGTAGGCTTGGTTGGTAAATCTCATAAGACTTAAGTTGCTTTCCAAGTCTTGGTGGTTGAGTAACAGGAAAGGAAAAGCTTCAGATTTATTAGGGGAATAGCGAAGATGTAGACAATAGGTTCATCGTCTTCTCCTCCTTCCTATAGCGCCAAAGTCTTGACGCCAAAAAATGGTCATCAATTCTTGTGATTTCCACGTGAGCGGAAATAAACGTCCAGCGATGGAAAATATAAAAGTCATGATGTAATGTGCAAGGGAAAAGTGCAAGTAAACAGTCACACAGAGTTTATAGTGGTTCGGCTCGTAAGAGCCTACGTACACTTTGGAAGTTTCGTTCTTTATTATGCTCTTTGTACAAGTTTGCAACATGGAATCAGGATATTTCCGAGTGTACATGAATTTCGATGATTCCCGATACAAAAGTATGAAATTCCCGAGTGTTATGCTTGGAGGAGGAGGAAGTGCCTTCTTCCTGATCCGAACTTTTGGAAGTGGAAGGAGGAGCCTTTGAGTGACCGTGGATCCAAGCTTAGCCGAGCGAGGATGAAGAGGTCAGGGAGCTTTCATGAAGCTACCATGACCATGGTGGCAAGGAGGTCCAAAGATGGGTTCTTTATCTTCTTTCCGGATGCCAAGGCAACCCAAGAATGGTCAAGTGTCCAAGAAGATGATTCTTCTTCTTCCTAGAATGATGGAATGTGCTAGGGAGGCTTTAGGAAGGTTATTTCCCTCTTATGAAGCCATTATAGATAAGAGCCAAGCAAGATCCAACCTTTTTCACATTGGAAGTGAGGAGGTATTATAGGAGTGGGCTAGAAGAGGAGTAGGTGGACTGCAGGGTCCCATGACCAAATCGCGTATTCCGAAGGGTGGATACGAATTCGTATCCTAGGGACGGGGGGATACGAATTCGTATCTCGAAGGCGATAGGATACGAATTCATATATTGGAACTCGCATCCCGAAGAGCTGATACGAATTCGTATCCCAGGGACGGGGGATTGAATTCGTATCCTGAAGGCGATAGGATAAAAATTATTATCCCGGAGTTCGCATCCCGGAGAGTGTATACGAATCTGTATCCCATAGATGAAGGGATACAAATTTGTATCCCAAGGATAGAGCGGATAAGAATTCGTATCTTGGAACTCGCATCTCAAAGAGCGGAAACAAATTCATATCCCATGGATGGAGGGATACAAATTCATATTCTAAGGATGAAGCAGATATGAATTCGTATCTTGTGGATAGAGGGATACAAATTCGTATCCTGGAAGGGGATACGAGGTTTGGTTGGTGGAGAGTAGCCGGAGTGGATACGAAATTCGGGAGTCGTATGCTATGGGATACAAAATTTGGGCTAGCGGAAGGTATGTGGGGTTCTTGAGGATTATGTTTATCTTATATCATTGGTCATTTGTTGAGTAGCTCGGTCAAGCCAGGATGACTATTCTCGTGGGACTCTATCTGGGCCAGGGCTCTTGTAACACCCCGCATTTTATGACAATTAAATAATGCATATATATGTGTGTGTGTGTATATATATGCATAGACATAAATATATATAAGAAGAATAAAATAAAGATAATACGTGATTTCATGTAATAAATACATGCACTGAAAAAAAATGATTAATGCAAATAAAAATGCAATGCATACGTTAAAAGAAAGAAAGATTTGGTTGCATGCAGTGTAAATATGTTGTATGCAATGATTTACAAATATTATGCATTAATAATAAAAGAAAAAGATGCATGCAAAGTGATAAGGTTACATGCAAAAGAGGAATAAGAAAAGAACAACGACTACCATTGTTCTAAGCCTTGTTAACAAAAGCCTTAGTAGTCCAGTTGGTCAGAGCATGTGGCTTTCATACAAGAGGTACAAAGTTCGATCCCCGCTGGCGCCATACTTTTGTTTTAAGGGAACAGCTAAAATAACACATATTCATAAGGGAACAATGTATAAACGCACATATAAGGAAAAATATACATATAAGGAAATAAAGAAAAATATATGTATATATGTATGTGAGAATATATATGTATATATGTGCATAAATATATATATATATATATATACAAGAGAAAAGTTCAAAATAAGGCTGCAATCAAAGAAATATGGCCAGGAATAAATAACAGCATAACACCGTTTGAATTTTGAAAACCGAATAAAAGTTGTGCGTATATATATATATATATATACGCGTAAAATGACCATTAGAAGATTTGTATACATTTAAGGAGATTATATGTAAATATAATGTTTAAATAAATTTCAGAAATTCAAACGTTCAAAAATAAAACTACTACGCCAAAACAGCTCGCGGGACTCACAGGGGGGTCTACCCACCTAAAAGGGGGTCGACCCAGGGGTCGACCCACCTACAGAGGGTCGACCCAGGGGTCGACAGGCCCCAGATCTGGGCAGATTCATCAATGAATCTAGACTGTTTTCTTAACCAAGTTCGATGCTGACTCAGCGTTGCATGTACGATAAGATCCTGAACACCTATAAATGGGCTAGCATAACCTAACCTAAATCTCACATTTTCAGAGAGCTCGCCTAAGCTCTGCCATTCTTTTTCCTCCTCAATTCTCTTCAGAAAAATAAGATAATTAGTTCAGGAAAATTCTGATTCAAGATCTGGAGGAAAAGGATGTAAATTAATAAAGAAGGTATTCAGAATTCTATTCGAAGTAAGGTAATTTCTTAGATCTGGTCTATTTGAATATTCTCCTCTTTATTCCCTTTTTCTTTTAGTAAGAATTATGGATCCATTGTTGCTAGGTTCTAAATTCAGTTAGGAGGACCATGGAATACTAGATCTAGACCAGATTCAGGATTTGGAAAGCAAATTAGGTGAGTGGATTTAAGTTATATCATTCTTGATAATGGTATATTTATCGTTTGACATTCCCCGTTAACATACAATGTAAATCTGCCATAATGTTAATATAATATGTTGAATTGTTAATTTGATACGTTGAAATGTTAATATGATGAAAAGGATAAACCTGTTAAAATATGTGGAAACTATTATTGTTGTATACATGCATGTTTTAATAACTTGTCGATTTGATACTGTAAGTTAACTTATAGTGAAATTGGAATATTACATGTTAATTTGTGGCATATTATGTATTTGAACCTTTAACTGTAAGAATTGGTACAGTTACATGTTATTATTTTAGACTGAAGTTAATTACATGCTAGGAAGAACATGCGACATTAAAATACGATAATGGACCTAATATGATATTAAGTATGACATGTAAAGTATAGATTACAGTAAAACTTGAAAGAATGAACATGCCTAAATTTATAGTAAATAGAAAATTGCAATCGCGCCTAGACGCGAGGTTAAATTCAACTTATGGTAAAAGTCTGCCTGAAACCGCCCTGCAAATCCAGCATCCAAAAGTTGTTAACTTAATGTGAAGGGTCTAGTGCGTAAATATACATGTAACAGTGCTAAAACACAAAGTTAAATTCAACTTGTGGTAGAAGTCTGCCTGGAACCGCCCGGCAAATCCAACATCCACAAGTTGTTAATTTAATGTAAGAGGTCTAGTGCAAAAACATATATATATATATAAGAGATGGAAGAAAATGGCACTAATTGTGATGAATGGAAATGAATAAGGAAATGAAAGGAAGTTACAACAGTAAAACAAGTGGAATGAATGGGGAATGATAATAACCTATTATAAATAAATTACATTAATGAGAATATTATATAATAGGTAGGCTTGTCCTAGGGACAAGTGGAAATTATAACTTAGGTTATAATAAATGGTAAAAAAATGGAATAACTTATGTAATGAGATAAGTTGCCCTTAATTGTAAATTAAGTTATCTGTAATAACGAGAATCTGAAATCTACTGATGAGGACAACATAAGTTATATTAATGGAAAGGAAATTTATTAGTAAACCTTAGTTAATAGAACTAAGTTAATAAGTAAACAACAACAAATTGTAGTAACAGTGAAAGATGAAATTGTGATTTAATAAGAAAGAATGAGGCAAACTTATGGAATGAAATAAGTTATATTTAATCATAAATGACAAGTGATATGTTAAACAGAAAACATGTGAATAGAGATATGCTTAATTACATATCAAGTAGAAGATGTTACTATAACTATGAAAGTGGACAATGAATAATATAAAAAGATTGTAGATTACAGACCTTGGATTACAATCTAGAGAATAACATGTTATGGGTTTATTAATGATCGTAAAAAGGCTTAAGTTTTGTAACCAAAATTAATAAGCAAGAGGGGTCCATTCCTTAGAGATATATAAGGGGCTTGGAAATAACTTGGTAACTTGAATAATAAGTTAATATAGTTGGAAATAACCAAGTTAACTGGAAACATGATGAGGTAAAGCAAGCATATAATTGAATGTTTAGACATAGGGTCTAATAACACAATAAAATGAGATGCTTGGTCCAGTCCGTACATTTGAGGGTGAATAACCCAACGGGTTATATCATCGTGGTGTCATGGGACACGAGGTGACCGCACGTCCATCTGATTATTCTTCCTGTATTGCTTGTTGCTGGCTCTGAAGGACTGGGAGAGGGAGCACGTGACTTCCTGGGACGTGGAGGGTACTCCTGGTATCCCTCTGTGCAGTGATAGCATTATCCTGTGCTCACAGAGGATAGGTCTGTGTGTTGCTACTGGTGAGTATGCCTTGATTGCCACGATAGTGGGCAATCAAAAGACTATTGGGTGGCTTAGGTGATTCGACGATCCGTGGAGCCTTGTGACTAGGCTAGGTTACAACCACTCTTGATTAACCGACAGGTCTAGCCTAGGTGATAGCAAGTCTTCGGGTACCTACCATCGACAGTCAGCTTCTTACGTGATGCTCGATGCAGAAAGGCGGAAAACTAACCAAAAGACCATAGACCTTTTGCTATCAAGGCTATGGTGAGGAATATGCCAAGCAGGATTTGTTGTTTATAGGTTGCTTGTGGGCCAGATCTTTAGTTCTCAATATTGTTCGTCTTTCACTAGTTGAGGGAGGGGTCAGGTGAACCATAGCCACAGAAAATGCAGATCTTAGCATCTGTTTATACAGATATCCGAAAAGCTCCCGACCGAGTTCTGTGTTTCTTGTACATCCCTGCCACAGGATTCGGTGCACAGTAGAGATTATGTATGGTTAAGGCATCGAGTACGATTGATGATACGTATGTGGAAAAGTCTATATACATGCATGTCTGCTCTGGGTGGTGTATCGTAGACTTGAGGGCATTACTCTGTGATGGAATCTGATTCGATTGAAGGTGGCAGTCCGTATGCTTACGTAACATAGTAATGGAGGATATATGCATAATGTTACATTGTTGTATAGAGATCCGTACGTCACTCTGGTGTAGGATGAGGGACTGCATATATATACTGCGAGTGGGGTACCATGGGGTGCACATTAATATTGGGAGTGGCTACATATATATACTACATTAGGTTAATCCACTGGAAAATAGATGGGTACAACATGTGTGTAAGTCTTGAGTTCTGTTAACCCAAATAACCTAATAAATAAGGAAATGTAATTGAACGGTATATGTAGGATTATCCAAAAATGTGTAGTTTAAATCCAGTCACTAGAACTTGTGTTCTGACCCCCTCCTCATAACATACTCGTAGGTTAGATTTGTGGCAGAGATATGATTGCTTTGGATACAGGTTTGGCAGTATTATTACTATGGTAAGGCTATATTTTGATTACATTATATTTTATCCATTCCCCTGTGTGATGTTTTTCTGAGCTCTGATATATTTTATATCTCTGTCTTTTCTGCAGGATACCAGAGCAAACCAACATGAGTTTCGATAGATTAGAATTAAAAAAAAAGTCGGTCTATCAGAATTCGAGTTGTTACATCTGGTATCAGAGTCTAGGTTAAGGATTCCTTTATAGATATTGCGTGAACGTATTTGTATTTTAAAAATATAAATATATAATATACATATACCTAGATCCATAGAGGAACCCACTAAATAGGAAAAACGTAATATGGAAAAAGTTGTGATATCTGTTTTGTACACAAAAGGAATGAATATGGAAATCTGAGATCCTTAGGTAATTTGGGTGGGAAGTGTACAATATACTCTGTATGGAAGAAAGGTGAATCCCATACATTAATATTTCATATTAATGGGTTTGGCAGTAAGACCTTATAAAATGGAAAAGGTTAAAAAGAGATAAATGGATTAGGAATATATATAGTTGAGAGAATTGACTTTGTGGGAGTGTCTAGGAAAGCCTAGTTAAGATTGGAAACCCACTTTGAGTCTAACCCCATGGTTAACTTTAAGAACTTGAAATTATAGAAGCTTTTGGAAGATGATTTATGGTGTTTTCAAGTTTTAATCTTAAAAGTTATAGTTTTAAAATATGCAAAGAACATATTAGAAAAATACATATTGAGATTTGATTTAAAATGAGGTATATTTTGAAAACAGCGATTTCTTGTGAAAATTTTGTCTAAAATAAAATTCTCTCACTTAAAGGTGCATATCATAGATCATGTGTAGCTCGCTACTTTTCAAGTTATATAGTATGAAAGGATTAAAAAGATAAACATAGAAAATGTTGCATTTTAATGTAGCATTTTGTTAGAAACTAGAATTTTCAGAAAAGAAAATTTTGAAATCTCTATTCTTTTGACAGTCATTTTTTATAATTGTTTTTATAAAGAGAAAATTTTTGTTAGGTGAACAAAATAAGTTGTAGAAATTAAGAATAGAGTAGATGTTTGCACCTTATAATAAATAACTGAATTGACCTTATAGGCAAGAACAAGCTATAAACCCGGCTGAGAAATAGTTTTCATTATCTATTCCAATTTTTTTGATTTGAGAAAAAAATGATTTCCCTTTTTTTTATAAAATGACATGTTTTATGGTTTGGAAAAAGTAAGCTTTAATGAGGAAAATAAAGTTTGATACTTTTAACTTTTGAAAGAAAAAAGAAATGAAAAGGCCAAACAGTGTTTTAAAAGTGTGGAGCAGGTGAGGATTAGTGCCTAGGGAAGACGGGAAAAGTTTTGAGGCTATGAAGTAGATAGCTAGAATTATCTTATCTTGGTATAATGGTAAGTTCCCGTAGAATGTGTAAAAACTAGGGTGTTGCTTAAAAACTTATGTTAGTACACAACTAGGACTAGTAGTGACTACTAGATAATGAAGGGCAAGTAAGTGTTCACATCATGTTGTTTGAATTTTCAGAAGGGGACATAATCCTGAGATTCTTGGCCCTTAGTAGTAGCTGTGTATATCGTCTGTTTTTCTTGTTTTAGTTGAAGGACTACAAGGCTTATTAAAATTAAACTTAGATTAGAGGATTAAGTTAAATAAGCTAAAAAAAGAGCAATGGTATAACTAAAAAGAAAACAACAAATTCAGTAAAGCAACAAACATGACAGTTAAAGAAAGATGGATAAGAATATAAAAAATTCCAAGATAAGATGAAAAAGAAAATCGGTAACAAAGAAAATTTTCTTATGTGGGTTGTGCTTGGATAGGAAAATAGTAAATATTTATAAATAGTTTCATAAAATCCAAGTACAGTTGGAAAAAGGTCGAAAAAGAAAAATGGAAGGTGTGAAGTTTTCCGTTTTCCACCTTTTTGTAACATAAGAAATCAAATTTAGAAAATCAGATTTTTTCTAAAATTCGAAAAATAAAGTTGGTTGGTAGGATTTTGGATGCAAAAATTGGATGAACTACGCTCTTGCTCAGTAAGAGTGTGGGAAAATTTGGATGAAAATGTATTTTGATTTTCAAAATATTGCATTCATGTAGAATTGCTTGTATATTTAGGATGTGCGCATCATGTTTTTAAAGGATTTTTGAAAAATTTGCATATATATAGGAGGTACCGCTCAGGCATACATGTATTATTATGTTGAGCGCACAATTTTTGCAAAAAGTGGATGCAAACATGATGGATGGATATTATGCGAGGGGTTATTTGATTGTTTACCCTTACCAAATTTCGGGGACGAAATTTCCTTAGGGTGGGAGAATGTAACACCCTGCATTTTATGACAATTAAATAATGCATATATGTATATATATGCATAGACATAAATATATATAAGAAGAATAAAATAAAGATAATATGTGATTGCATGTAATAATTACATGCACTGAAAAAGAAGAAAAGATTAATGCAAATAAAAATGCAACACATACGTTAGAAGAAAGAAAGATTTGGTTACATGCAGTGTAAATATGTTGCGTGCGATGATTTACAAGTATTATGCATTAATAATAAAAGAAAAATGAAAGAGAAAGAAGCATGCAAAGTGATAAGGTTAGATGCGAAAGAGGAATAAGAAAAGAACAACGAGTACCATTGTTCTAAGCCCTATTAACAAAAGCCTTAGTAGTCCAGTTAGTTAGAGCATGTGGCTTTCATACAAGAGGTACAGTGCCAGTGCCATAAGAGAACGACAAAAATAACACATGTTCATAAGAGAAAATATGTATAAATGCATGTATAAGGAAAAATATACATATAATGAAGTAAAGAAATATATATAAATATGTATATGAGAATATATATGTATATGTGTGCAGAAATATATATATATATATATATACAAGAAAAAGTTCAAAATATGGCTGCAATCAAAGGAATATGGTCAGGATTAAATAACGGCATAGCACCGTTTAAATTTTGAAAACAAAATAAAAGTTGCGTGTATATATATACGCGTAAAATGGTCATTAGAAGATTTGTATACATATAAGGAGATTATATGTAAATATAACATTTAAATAAATTCCAGAAATTTAAACGTTCAAAAATAAAACTTCTGCACCAAAATAGCTCACGGGACCCACAGAGGGGTCGACCCACCCCAGATCCGGGCAGATTCATCAATGAATCTGGACTGTTTTCTTAACTAAGTTCGATGTTGACTCAGCACTGCGTGTACGATAAGATCCTAAACACCTGTAAATAGGCTAGCAGAGCCTAACCTAAATCTCACATTTTCTGAGAAGCCATCTAAGCTCTGCCATTCTTCTTCCTCCTCAATTCTCTTCAGAAAAATAAGATAATTAGTTTAGGAAAATTCTAATTCAAGATTTGGAGGAAAAGGATGTAAATTAATAAAGAAGGTATTCAGAATTCTATTCGAAGTAAGGTAATTTCCTAGATCTGGTCTACTTGAATTTTCTCCTCTTTCTTCCCTTTTTCTTTTAGTAAGAATTGTGGATCCATGGTTGCTAGGTTCTGAATTCAGTTAGGAGGACCATGGAGTACTAGATCTGGACTAGATTCATGATTTGGTAGGTGAGTGGATTTAAGTTATATCATTCTTGATAATGGTATATTTATCGTTTGACATTCCCCATTAACATACAATGTAAATCTGCCATAATGTTAATATAATATGTTGAATTGTTAATTTGATATGTTGAAAAGGATAAACCTGTTAAAATATGTGGAAACTATTATTATTGTATATATGCATGTTTTAATAGCTTGTTAATTTGATATTGTAAGTTAACTTATAGTGAAATTGGAATATTACATGTTAATTTGTGGCATATTATGTACTTGAACTCTTAATTGTAAGAATTGGTACAGTTACATGTTATTATTTTAGAATGAAGTTAATTACATGTTAAGAAGAACATGTGACATGAAAATAAGATAATGGACTTAATATGATATTAAGCATGACATGTAAAATATAGATTATAGTAAAACTTGAAAGAATGAACATGCCTAAATTTACAGTAAATAGAAAACTGCAATCGCGCCTAGACGCGAGGTTAAATTCAACTTGTGGTAAAAGTCTGCCCGAAACCACCCCGCAAATCCAGCATCCAAAAGTTGTTAATTTAGTGTGAGGGGTATAGTGCGTAAAAATACATGTAACAGTGCTAAGACACAAGGTTAAATTCAACTTGTGGTAGAAGTCTGCCCGGAACCGCCCGACAAATCCAGCATGCACAAGTTGTTAATTTAATGTGAGAGGTCTAGTGCAGAAACATATATATATATATATATATATATATATATATATATATATATAAAGAGAGAGATGGAAGTAAATGGTACTAATTGTGATTAACGGAAATGAATGGAAGTTACAACAGTAAAAGAAGTGGAATGAACTGGGAATGATAACAACCTATTATAAATAAATTACACTAATGAGAATATTATATAATAGGTAGGCTTGTCCTGGGAACAAGTGGAAATTATAACTTAGGTTAGGTTATAATAAACGGTAAAGAAAATGGAATAACTTATGTAATGAGATAAGTTGTACTTAATTGTAAATTAAGTTATCTGTAAGAACGAGAATCTGAAATCCACTAATGAGGACAACATAAGTTATATTAATGGAAAGTAAATTTATTAGTAAACCTTATTTAGGAGAACTAAGTTAATAAATAAACAACGACAAGTTGTAGTAACCGTGAAAGATGAAATTATGATTAAATAAGAAAGAATGAGGCAAACTTATGAAATGAAATAAGTTATATTTAATCATAAATGATAAGTGACATGTTAAACAGAAAACATATGAATAGAGATATCTTAATTACATATCAAGTAGAACATGTTACTATAACTATAAAATTGGACAATGAATAATATAAAAAGATTGTAGATTACAGATCTTGGATTACAATCTAGAGAATAACATGTTATGGGCTTACTAAAGAACGCAAAAAGGGGTAAATTTTATAACCAAAATTAATAAGCAAGAGGGGTCTATTCCTTAGAGATATAAGGGGCTCGGAAAGAACTTGGTAACTTGAATAATAAGTTAATATATTTGGAAATAACCAAGTTAATTGGAAACATGATGAGGTAGAGCAAGCGCATAATTGAATGTTTATACATAGGGTCTAATAACACAATAAAATGAGGCGCTTGGTCCAGTCCGTACATTTGAGGGTGAATAACCCAATGGGGTATATCATCATGGTGTCATGGGACACGAGGGGAGCGCACGCACATCTGATTACTCTGCATGTTTTGCTTGTTGCTGGCTTCGAAAGACTGGGAGGGGAAGAACGCGACTTCCTGGGACATGAAGGGTACTCCTGGTAGCCCTTTGTGTAGTGATAACATTCTCTTGTGCTCAAAGAAGGTAGGTTTGCGTGTTTCTACCGCTGAGTATGCCTTGACTGCCACAATAGTGGGCAATCAAAAGGTTGTAGGGTGGCTTAGGTGATTTGACAATCCGTGGAGCCTTGTAATTAGGCTAGGTTACGACCACTCTTGATTAACCGACCGGTCTAACCTAAGTGATAGCAAGTCGTCGGGTACCTACCATGGATAGTCAGCTTGTTACGTGATGCGCGATGCGAAAATGCGGAGAACTAAATCAAAAGACCATAGACCTTTTGCTATCAAGGCTATGGGTGAGGAACATGCCAATCAGGATTTGTTGTTTATAGGTTGCTTGTGGGCCAGATCGTTAGTTCTCAATCTTGTTCGTCTTTCACTAGTTGAGGGAGGGGTCAGATGAACCATAGTCGCTGAAAATGCAGACCTTAGCATCTGTTTATACAGGTATTTAAAAAGCTCCTGACCGAGTTCTATGTTTCTTGTACAGCCTGCCACGGGACTCGGTGCATAGTAGAGAATGTGCGGTTAAGGCATCGAGTACGATTGACGATACATACATGGAAAAGTCTAGATACATGCATGTCTACTCTGGGTGGTGTATCGTAGACTCGAGGGCATTACTCTGTGATGGAATCTGATTCGATCGAAGATGGCAGTCCGTACGCTTACATAGCATAGTAATGGCATGTATATGTGGAACGTAACGTTGTTGTATAGAGATCCGTGCATCACTTTGGCATAGGATGAGGGGTTGCGTACATTTCTATGGCATTACGGTGGAGACCATGCGAGTGAGGTACCATGGGGTGTACATCAATATTGGGGGTAGCTACACATATACTATATTAGGTTAATCCACCGGAAAATAGATGGGTGAGACGTGTGTGCAAGCCTTGAGTGTTGTTAACCCAAGTAACCTAATAAATAAGAAATTATAACAGAATGGTATATGTAGGATTATCCAAAATGTGTAGTTTAAATCCAGTCATCAGAACTTGTGTTCTGACCCTCTCCTCATAACATACTCGTAGGTTAGATTTGTGGCAGAGATATGACAGCTTTGGATACTGGTTAGGCGGTATTATTACTACGGTAAGGCTGTATCTTGATTACATTATATTTTATCCATTCTGCTGTAAGATGTTTTTGTAACAACCCGGAATATCCAAACCAATTTAAAAAATTTATTTTGGCAATTTAAGTGAATTTTGGATATTTAAAATGATTTTTTTAAATAGTAACGATGAGAAATTTATTTTGAATAGAATTAGAATGTAACAACCCGGAAATGCAAGCCAATTAAAAAAAAATTAAATTGGCGAATTTAGCGAATTTTGATTATTTAAAATGAATTATTTTAAATAATATCGACGAGAAATTTATTTTGAATAGAATTCGAATGTATATATTTATATAGCTCGACGTTGGAATATAAATATTTATTTTTATATATAAAAGGAATTGAAAATGGCGCGGTAGTTCGATAATTCGATTTCAAACTTCAAATGAATGTATCGGGTGCAAAATAAACCGGATTTTAGCAAAACCAAAAATATTAGAATCTAATTGAGAATATCTTTCCAACGAATCCGAAAAATTGAAATTTCATAGCGGGGATCAAAAGATATGTCTAGTTGAAAATTTAGAATAGTCGCTATGGAATTTCGGCCATTAGAAATAGCCATTTTGCAAACGACCTCGGATTTCGATGAAACCACTTTTGTTGGATCCGCGATGTCAAATTATTGCTAGATTCCAATTTTCATAAATTTTCGAATCAATATGTGAGCGTGGTAAAGGAAAACGCGTTTGACCAGTTTTAGTTGATTTTAATCGATTGGAAAATGGCCATTTTTCAGACGGTCTCAGTATTTGACGAAATTAGTTTTGTTAGGACCGTATCGTCAATACGAGGCTAGAAAATATTTTTCTAGAATTTTTCTGGTTAGTATGTGGCCCCGATAAATTGAAATACGTGTTCAAATTCAATATATAGAGTTATATTTTGATTTTGACGAAAACTGATCGAAACGGTCGAATTGGCCTACAATACACATCCCATTGTGTTCGGAATAGGGGTATTTAGCTAGGGACGATAGTCGTTGGGTCTCATTTGGAGATCGGATAAAAAGTCAACCTTTTTGTGGGAATTAAAGAAAAATAATAATATAAAATAAACCTTTTTCACATAACCCCCTATTCCTTTCTTTACTCAGAAACCTGCCTCCCCCAAAATTAGAATTCTCCGATTGAAAATGGCGCTCCAGGCAGATCGCAAGCCCACCGCTCCGCTTGCCACGACCGTCGCAGGTCGGCGCTCGCCCCCCTCTACCTCGCGTTGCCCTCTCTTCCTCCTTCCCCTCGCCCCCTTCTCAGTTAAGCCGTCCCCCCCCCCAAACCCGACGCAACCTAGTTCCACCACCGCCGACAAACCCTCCTGGCCACCTCCCCTTAGTCCAGCGCCGCCCTACCCCCTCTTCACTCTTCATTGAACGCCCAAGACCACCTCAGCCTCAAATCGACCTCCACCGGCCAATGTGGACCTTCCGGCGCCTCCGCGAAGACTGCACCACCTCCTCGACCCTGCTGTGAGCTTCGGCACCGCCCTCGGCCCCCTCTAACCTCCTCCATCCAAAATTGTAAGCATTTTATTTATTTAAAGGTTTTCAGTTTATATTAAAAATGATTTTTTCCATGAAAATTTAATTAGATCTTTGATGTAGGAATGATTATGTTTTTGGATGTAGAAAAGATCATATTTTTAATGTAGAGAAGTTTATATCTTTAGTTGTGAAAAGATTATATTGTATATAACATAAGACGCAAGATTTTTATAGATATAAATATAAAGATTAGATTTTTATGTAATGAAAGGCGATTTTTATTTATAATGAAAGGCGATATTTTTATATTATAGAAAGAATAGAAATATGATTTTTATATTATAGAAAGAATAAAAATATGATTTTTATATTATAGAGAAGATAAAAATTCGATTTTTATATATTGAATAGCAAAGTAAAAATTCGATTTTTATATATTGAATAGCAAAGAAAAAATTTGATTTTTATATATTGAATAGCAAAGTAAAAATTCGATTTTTATATATTGAATAGCAAAGTAAAAATTCGATTTTTATATATTGAATAGCAAAGTAAAAATTCGATTTTTATATATTGAATAGCGAAGTAAAAATGTGATTTTTACATATGTAGAGAATACGGGCAAAGAAAGTGACAAGAGGCGAGAACGGCGAAGATTTCTACATAAGAAGAGTCGATGCATTTGGTTTAGCTAATCGGTGAGAACTTCTAACCTCTTAATTTTGTTTTCTAGTTAAAATATATACTAGGATGCAGACGATGTTTAGTAGCACCCGACACCCGTCGTCCACAGACCATGGACGGCTTGTATGCTTGTTTGTATGATTTTGATGTGTAGTTGATTGTGTGTTGTGATGTGAAATGAAATAAAATATTTATATAGTTAAAAATATTTTATAGTTAAAAATAGAATTTTAACGTATATATGAAATGAAATAAAAATAAACAAATCGGACGATTTGTTTATATACACACATTTGACTGATATTGATTGGGACGATAAATTTTACACATTGCCCAACTGCACAAATAAAATCTGTGTTTGATTGTTTGAAACCCCACACGGGTATTGGGATGATATTTGACGTACACTAATCCCGATTGTTTAGTTGTATGTCGATCGATTGATTGACAGACTGTTATAAGCGTTGAATATTTATATTTGATGCTTATACAGTGTAGAATGCACTTTGGATGATGGTTGATTATTCATCGTTGTTATTGTATACATGTGTTGTAGAAAATCCATATAATTAACATTATATGGTAATTGATTGGGCCTCATTCCAGTTTTGAAATAGAAATATTTGAAAAAGAAATATTTGAAATAGAATATTTGAAAATAGGATATATGAAGCCGTGTTGATTAGATTGACGCCATTTTGACGTGAACGATATTTATATCGATTATATTCGTTTTTATAATGAATATTGAAAAGTGATTTCAAAATCGAATATTTCGAAATGAAATTCGAATTATATTGAAAAGAATAGAAATTCGAATTAAATTGAAAAGAATAGAAATTCGAATTAAATTGAAAAGAATTGAATTTCGAATTAAACTGAATAGAATTGAATTTCGAATTAGATTGAAATAGAATTGAAATCGTTTTGAATTGAGTTTAAAACGTATTGAAATTGAACTGAAAACCGATTTGAATTGAAATCAATTTGAAATGAAGTTAAAATGAATTTATGTTGAAAAATTCGATTTTGATTTGAATTTGAAAAGGAAGTTAAAATCGTTTTGAAAACGAATTTAAAACGATTTATAAAATACGTTTTAAAAGGAAATCGACGAAGTATATATTATATATATAATATAACGGCCTGAATAGAACACGCCGCACTGCGGCAGTTCGCGAATTTCGACCATTGACTTCAAACGGATATTACGGGAGATCCGACTGTCAGATTCTCCTGAAACCGGAACCTTTGGGTTCGTATCGAAAAGAGCTTTCTAACGAATATTAGAAATTTGAAATCTAACGGTTGGATTTGGAATTCTGTCCAAATCAAATTTGGAAAATGTCGTTGTAAGTGCAGTTCGATGGCCGTTGATGGAAATCGACTGTGCGGGGCTTGATAAAATTATTAAAAATAGTAATAATTTGTGTAAAATCATAGGAAATGATTTGTGAAGATTTGGGATGAAAACCTCCATATTTGAAAAGATAAAAATAGATTTTTATCGAAATGAACTAGTTTTGAACTAGAATTATAATTCTATTTATTTTTAAATAAATAAATTGGATTTGAAAAGGGTTTTAAAAGTAACCAGAATTTCCAATAATTGAATTGGAATGGATTTGAATCGAAATTGTCTTTGGATTATTTCGATGTTGGATTTCGTGATTATACATATATTGTTATGGAAATTTGAAAGATATTTATATCGTTATTTCCAATACGATATTTGTTAGTCGTAGAGTTTGATATTGAATATGAGCCGATATAATTTCTATTCAGAGCCTTGTATTTAATATCAAATGTGATTTGGATTTGTCGTGAATGGTGTCTTCATTAACACTGTTCTTAAGCCCAGTTGAGAAAAAGATTAAATCTTTTATTTAGATTTAATGAAGTGTACCAATTAAATGATATTTAATTGGAATTGAATTCGAATTGATTCTTGGGTTTATCGTGAACAGTGTTTTAAATAACACTCGTTCTTTAACCCGATAATTAATAGAATGTGATTTTGGGTCGTCGTGAACGGTATCTTCAATAATACTATTCTTAGGCCCAACGATGTTAAGAAAATCAGAAACTAACTAGAGATTAGTTAAGTTGAACGGTTTCTTGGGTATTGATCTGATTTTGTTTTCGGCCTTCGGGGATAATACTTAGGGAATTGCTCACTTGCTAATTTACGGTTAGGGACTAATTGAAATGTGATGTGATTTTGGGGTTTATCGTGAACCGTGTTTTAAATGACACTGATTCTTTAACCCTGTCAAAGATTAAAACTAAGTGGAGTTTTAATGAATCTTTAATTAGATTGAAAAGATCGAGAATGGAGTATCACCAGTTTTACTCCAGGCGGTAGTTAAATCTTTAATTAGATTTGAACGTGAAATGGTAATTGAATTTACCGATAACACCGTGGTGTTAGATATGAAGTATTACCAGTATTACTTCATGGGATGAATAGGTTGGGATTGGGAAATTAAAACAAATGATTATTCGGTAAGGTTCGTTAATCCCGACTAGTTTGAATTGATATTCAAAGGAAGATTAAAGAATAAATTTAAAGGAATTTATCTTTGATAAAATTAATGGGAACCTTTCCCTAAGAATGTGAAATTTAGAAACTAACTGTAGGTTAGCTAAGCAGAACGGTTTCCTGGGTATTGATCTGATGTTGGTTTCGGCCTTCGGGGTTAATATTTGGGGAATTATTCTCTTGTTAATTTACGGTTAGTGACTGATGAATTGGAATGAGGCATATGCTGTGTTTGTGTAACACTTGTTTATTATATATGCGAGTTGCTCAGAAAGACCGGGTTTATCCCATTCTGAATAACTGAATTGACGATAAGAAATCGAAGATGAAGACGGTGGTCGAAGACCGGAGATCTTCACCTCGTTTGGATGGTAAACGAGGTCCTGATTGGGAGGCATCCCGAAATATGGATAATGAGTGGTGATCGTCCAGACGTACGTGGAAATCGATGGGTTTGCGAGGTATATAGTGCCTCCGGTTTCGTTTAGACCCAGAACGGACTTGCAAATGGACAGTGTGTCTGACATTGGAATTTATTCTGTGTGATTGATAGCCATCAGTTGCACGGTGTGAATTGCCTGTGTGGCATGCTAAGATGCAGTGATCAGGGCTTCTGTTGAAAAGCAAATTCTTGTGGTGATGATCAAAGCACCGCCTGTGTGGCGTAGCTTTGTGTATAACGTGAAATCATGAGCTTCATACCCCGGTATGAACCAGAAACGGGAGAGGACATCAGGGAGGGCATGCGTTTCCTTCTAGTTAGAAGTGGCGTCAGTGGTTTTACACGCCCTGACGAGTTTGACTTATGTGGTTGTTACTGTTGCGAGGCGCCTCGGTTAGATCGGACGATCCGGGTCCGATGGAGCCATTCGTTGGCTCATTGACGCCCCAGGGGAAACGCATTGTTCAGGCATTATAATCCACTCCGTGTGGACCGGCCCAGACGATCCAAGGTACGGTTGCGGTTGTGCCTGAGACACGGGCTAGAGCGTCTCGAATTCGGTAAGGACTATCTTTTGCCTTGGTTCATGACGGAAATCCAACTTCCAATACGTGACGTTTCGATTTTAGTTGTAATCCTATATATGGCGACATAGTGGGATGGGGCGCTTATATCGTCTATGATTGATACTTATGATTTGAAGTTGTTTTATACACTATGCACTTATAATAGTATCAAATGATTTGTTTTAAACGTATCAAGCATTCTTGTCTATTATAAGGTAAAAACCCTATCCTCCGGCTTGCGTTGCATTGTGTGATGGGAACTGGGTCTTATAATAGCTTCATTTTTCTTTATTTAGCATTGCGCTGTTGTTTTATGCACTAGTGTTCTTGGGAGGAAACCCGTTCCGCGTTAGCGGCATGGTCCCTTGATTTACCTAACATTAAAATAAAGATTAATAACTGTTTTAGTTCTCACACCAGTCCCATGACTGACCTGGAGTTTATTGTTTTAACCTAAACTCTGGGTGCCCTTATTTTGACATGGGCAGCTAGTAGTTTTGGTTTTGCAGATTATATTCACAGGATCCTGGTTCACAGCAGGAACGATATCCGGAAAGCTTTGTATCCGTATATCTCCTTCAGTTGTATTTCGTATTATTTTCCGCTGCTATGTATTGTATTGTAATCTCTGATATTTATCGAATGTGTATTATTTGTTTATACTCTGTATATTCTTGTATTCTGATGAATTGTTGTAATATACAATGAAATGTTCTTCCGTCTACGTCCTGACGTGGCTTATCCTCGACTCAATCCGGGCTTTCCTCACCGGGGAAGTTCGGGTCGTTTCAGCGTGGTATCAGAGCTTTGGTTTACAAAGCTCAGAGAACAAGACACGTTAGAACCATACGAAAGAATTCATCAGATATTGGATTAGTAATATCCAATTAGAATGACTCGTTAGAGATAGGATCAGTAGTATCCTAGAACGAGTGTGAAGAGTATATTTTTAAAATGAAAACAATTTTTGTTTTGAAATTTAAATCAATTATTCGTATTTGATTATTTATTTTACACTAATTTGGACAATACAATATATAAAGATTTTGCATATATGTCTTGCAAACGTGTATTCGAAGTTTTAATGTATTGGATAGTTATAGAATCACACTCTAGTGCCCGGGGATAATTCTGGTGACGGGGCACCATCGCCAGTATTTATTTTCGAGTTTCGAAAGTGAAATTTCTATATATTTCCAATTGACTGGTGTGAGAAACAAAACTAGATAGGGCTTATTGTTATGATTTGGCATCAAAAATCTGATTTTTGACTATGTATCAAAGTTATGAATTTCAAAAGCTAATCAACTAATTGATTGATGGTTGTGTTGTTGATTATTGGTTGATTAATTAAAATTTGTACCATACAGCCAAATTGAATCAAATAGTGAATAGTATTGAAAATTAGTCGCATTTGCATGCATGTACATGTACTTACATTGAACAGGTCATAGCAAGGAGGCTAGAGCAGAGAAATAAAATTGTTTGCCCGACAAATAGGTACATGTTTACCATAATTTACTGTTTTGTTTGGGTAATGATAATTTTATGAGCCGATTGGCTAGACGCTTGGCTTTTTCTTTTTCTTTTTGAGATCAGAAGGCCTGTATGGCAATATCGGGATTTTCCCAGTGCTCCCGGTGCAGGAGAGGTTATGGCGAAATTTTTCGAAAATTTAGGGTGTTAGCCAAATTTTTGAAAAATTTGAAAAGTTCTTAGAAACTGAAAAGTTGGAGAACTTAAGCCGTAATGAAAATAACGGAAGTTGAGTTGATTTGTTAAACAACTTTCGGCTTCGTTCCTTTTCGGGGACGAAAAGTTTTAAGTGGGGGAGATTGTAACAACCCGGAAATGCAAGCCAATTAAAAAAAGTTAAATTGGCGAATTTAGCGAATTTTGATTATTTAAAATGAATTATTTTAATAATATCGATGAGAAATTTATTTTGAATAGAATTCGAACGTATATATTTATATAGCTCGACGTTGCAATATAAATATTTATTTATATATATAAAAGGAATTGAAAATGGCGCGGTAGTTTGATAATTCGATTTCAAACTTCAAATGAATGTACCGGGTGCAAAATAAACCGGATTTTAGCGAAACCAAAAATATTAGAATCTAATTGAGAATATCTTTCCAACGAATCCGAAAAATTGAAATTTCATAGCGGGGATCAAAAGATATGTCTAGTTGAAAATTTAGAATAGTCGCTATGGAATTTCGGCCATTAAAAATAGCCATTTTGCAAACGACCTCGGATTTCGACGAAACCACTTTTGTTGGATCCGCGATGTCAAATTATTGCTAGATTCCAATTTTCATAAATTTTCGAATCAATATGTGAGCGTGGTAAAGGAAAACGCGTTTGACCAGTTTTAGTTGATTTTAATCGACTGGAAAATGGCCATTTTTCAGACGGTCTCAGTATTTGACGAAATTAGTTTTGTTAGAACCGTATCGTCAATACGAAGCTAGAAAATATTTTTCTGGAATTTTTCTGGTTAGTATGTGGCCCCGATAAATTGAAATACGTGTTCAAATTCAATATATAGAGTTATATTTTGATTTTGACGAAAACTGATCGAAACGGTCGAATTGGCCTACGATACACATCCCATTGTGTTCGGAATAGGGGAATTTAGCTAGGGACGATAGTCGTTGGGTCTCGTTTGGAGATCGGATAAAAAGTCAACCTTTTTGTGGGAATTAAAGAAAAAAAAATATATAAAATAAACCTTTTTCACATAACCCCCTGTTCCTTTCTTTACTCAGAAACTTGCCTCCCCCAAAATTAGAATTCTCCAATCGAAAATGGCGCTCCAGGCGGATCGCCAGCCCACCGCTCCGCTTGCCACGACCGCCGGAGGTCGGCGCTCGGCCCCCTCTACCTCGCGTTGCCTTCTCTTCCTCCTTCCCCTCGCCCCCTTCTCAGTTAAGCCGTCGCTCCCCCCCCCCAAACCCGACGCAACCTAGTTCCACCACCGGCGGCGAACCCTCCTGGCCACCTCCCCTTAGTCCAGCGCCGCCCTACCCCCTCTTCACTCTTCATTGAACGCCCAAGACCACCTCAACCTCAAATCGACCTCCACCGGCCAATGTGGACCTTCCGGCGCCTCCGCGAAGACTGCACCACCTCCTCGACCCTACTGTGAGCTTCGGCACCTCCCTCGGCCCCCTCTAACCTCCTTCATCCAAAATTGTAAGCATTTTATTTATTTAAAGGTTTTCAGTTTATATTAAAAATGATTTTTTCCATGAAAATTTAATTAGATCTTTGATGTAGGAATGATTATGTTTTTGGATGTAGAAAAGATCATATTTTTAATGTAGAGAAGTTTATATCTTTAGTTGTGAAAAGATTATATTGTATATAACATAAGACACAAGATTTTTATAGATATAAATATAAAGATTAGATTTTTATGTAATGAAAGGAGATTTTTATTTATAATGAAAGGCGATTTTTATTTATAAAAAAAGGGCGATTTTTATTTATAATGAAAGGCGATTTTTATTTATAATGAAAGGCGATATTTTTATATTATAGAAAGAATAGAAATATGATTTTTATATTATAGAAAGAACAAAAATATGATTTTTATATTATAGAAAGAATAAAAATATGATTTTTATATTATAGAGAAGATAAAAATTTGATTTTTATATATTGAATAGCAAAGTAAAAATTCGATTTTTATATATTGAATAGCAAAGAAAAAATTCGATTTTTATATATTGAATAGCAAAGTAAAAATTCAATTTTTATATATTGAATAGCAAAGTAAAAATTCAATTTTTATATATTGAATAGCGAAGTTAAAATGTGATTTTTACATATGTAGAGAATACGGGCAAAGAAAGTGACAAGAGGCGAGAACGGCGAAGATTTCTACATAAGAAGAGTCGAGGCGTTTGGTTTAGCTAATCGGTGAGAACTTCTCACCTCTTAATTTTGTTTTCTAATTAAAATATATACTAGGATGCAGACGGTATTTAGTAGCACCCGACACCCGTCGTCCACAGACCATGGACGGCTTGTATGCTTGTTTGTATGATTTTGATGTGTAGTTGATTGTATGTTGTGATGTGAAATGAAATAAAATATTTATATAGTTAAAAATATTTTATAGTTAAAAATAGAATTTCAACGTATATATGAAATGAAATAAAAATAAACAAATCGGACGATTTGTTTATATACACACATTTGACTGATATTGATTGGGACGATAAATTTTACACATCGCCCAACTGCACAAATAAAATCTGTGTTTGATTGTTTGAAACCCCACATGGGTATTGGGATGATATTTGACGTACACTAATCCCGATTGTTTAGTTGTATGTCGATCGATTGATTGACAGACTGTTATAAGCGTTGAATATTTATATTTGATGCTTATACAGTGTAGAATGCACTTTGGATGATGGTTGATTATTCATCGTTGTTATTGTATACATGTGTTGTAGAAAATCCATATAATTAACATTATATGGTAATTGATTGGGCTTCATTCCAGTTTTGAAATAGAAATATTTGAAAAAGAAATATTTGAAATAGAATATTTGAAAATAGGATATATGAAGCCGTGTTGATTAGATTGACGCCATTTTGACGTGAACGATATTTATATCGATTATATTCGTTTTTATAATGAATATTGAAAATTGATTTCAAAATCGAATAATTCGAAATGAAATTCGAATTAAATTGAAAAGAATAGAAATTCGAATTAAATTGAAAAGAATTGAAATTCGAATTAAACTGAATAGAATTGAAATTCGAATTAGGTTGAAATAGAATTGAAATCGTTTTGAATTGAGTTTAAAACGTATTGAAATTGAACTGAATACCAATTTGAATTGAAATCAATTTGAAATGAAGTTAAAATGAATTTATGTTGAAAAATTCGATTTTGATTTGAATTTGAAAAGGAAGTTGAAATCGTTTTGAAAACGAATTTAAAACGATTTATAAAATACGTTTTAAAAGGAAATCGACGAAGTATATATTATATATATTATATATATAATATAATGGCCTGAATAGAACGCGCCGCGGCAGTTCGCGAATTTCGACCATTGACTTCGAACGGATATTACGGGAGATCCGACCGTCGGATTCTCCTGAAACCGGAACCGTTGGGTTCGTATCGAAAAGAGCTTTCTAACGAATATTAGAAATTTGAAATCTAACGATTGGATTTGGAATTATGTCCAAATCAAATTTGGAAAAGGTCGTTGTAAGTGCAGTTCGATGGCCGTTAATGGAAATCGACTGTGCGGGGCTTGATAAAATTATTAAAAATAGTAATAATTTGTGTAAAATCATAGGAAATGATTTGTGAAGATTTGGGATGAAAAACTCCATATTTGAAAAGATAAAAATAGATTTTTATCGAAATGAACTAGTTTTGAACTAGAATAATAATTCTATTTATTTTTAAATAAATAAATTGAATTTGAAAAGGGTTTTAAAAGTAACCAGAATTTCCAATAATTGAATTGGAATGGATTTGAATCGAAATTGTCTTTGGATTATTTCGATGTTGGATTTCGTGATTATACATATATTGTTATGGAAATTTGAAAGATATTTATATCGTTATTTCCAATACGATATTTGTTAGT
Organism: Allium sativum; assembly: GCA_030737875.1. Classification (NCBI taxonomy): domain Eukaryota; kingdom Viridiplantae; phylum Streptophyta; class Magnoliopsida; order Asparagales; family Amaryllidaceae; genus Allium; species Allium sativum. Next base: position 757,875,309 of record CM060922.1, on the reverse strand, counting down.
CGTAGAGTTTGTTATTGAATATGAGCCGATATAATTTCTATTCAGAGCCTTGTATTTAATATCAAATGTGATTTGAGTTTGTCGTGAATGGTGTCTTCATTAACACTGTTCTTAAGCCCAGTTGAGAAAAAGATTAAATCTTTTATTTAGATTTAATGAAGTGTACCAATTAAATGATATTTAATTGGAATTGAATTCGAATTGATTCTTGGATTTATCGTGAACGGTGTTTTAAATAACACTCGTTCTTTAACCCGATAATTAATAGAATGTGATTTTGGGTCGTCGTGAACGGTATCTTCAATAATACTGTTCTTAGACCCAACGAAGTTAAGAAAATCAGAAACTAACTGGAGATTAGTTAAGTTGAACGGTTTCTTGGGTATTGATCTGATGTTGGTTTCGGCCTTCGGGGTTAATACTTAGGGAATTGCTCACTTGCTAATTTACGGTTAGGGACTGATTGAAATATGATGTGATTTTGGGGTTTATCGTGAACCGTGTTTTAAATGACACTGATTCTTTAACCCTGTCAAAGATTAAAACTAAGTGGAGTTTTAATGAATCTTTAATTAGATTGAAAAGATCGAGAATGGAGTATCACCAGTTTTACTCCAGGCGGTAGTTAAATCTTTATTTAGATTTGAATGTGAAGTGGTAATTGAATTTACCGATAACACCGTGGTGTTAGATATGAAGTATTACCGGTATTACTTCATGGGATGAATAGGTTGGGATTGGGAAATTAAAACAAATGATTACTTCGGTAAGGTTCATTAATCCCGACTAGTTTGAATTGATATTCAAAGGAAGATTAAAGAATATATTTAAAGGAATTTATCTTTGATAAAATTAATGGGAACCTTTCCCTAAGAATGTGAAATTTAGAAACTAACTGTAGGTTAGCTAAGCAGAACGGTTTCCTGGGTATTGATCTGATGCTGGTTTCGGCCTTCGGGGTTAATATTTGGGGAATTATTCTCTTGTTAATTTACGGTTAGTGACTGATGAATTGGAATGAGGCGTATGTTGTGTTTGTGTAACACTTGTTTATTATATACGCGACTTGCTCAGAAAGACCGGGTTTATCCCATTCTGAATAACTGAATCGACGATAAGAAATCGAAGATGAAGATGGTGGTCGAAGACCAGAGATCTTCACCTCGTTTGGATGGTAACTGAGGTCCTGATTGGGAGGCATCCCGAAATATGGATAATGAGTGGTGATCGTCCAGACGTACGTGGAAATCGATGGGTTTGCGAGGTATATAGTGCCTCCGGTTTCGTTCAGACCCAGAACGGACTTGCAAATGGACAGTGTGTCTGACATTGGAATTTATTCTGTGTGATTGATAGCCATCAGTTGCACGGTGTGAATTGCCTGTGTGGCATGCTAAGATGCAGTGATCAGGGCTTCTGTTGAAAAGCAAAGTCTTGTGGTGATGATCAAAGCACCGCCTGTGTGGCGTAGCTTTGTGTATAACGTGAAAACGCGAGCCTCACACCCCGGTATGAACCAGAAACGGGAGAGGACATCAGGGAGGGCATGCGTTTCCTTCTAGTTAGAAGTGGCATCAGTGGTTTTACACGCCCTAACGAGTTTGACTTATGTGGTTGTTACTGTTGCGAGGCGCATCGGTTAAATCGGACGATCCGGGTCCGATGGAGCCATTTTTTTGCTCATTGACGCCCCATAGGGCGGGGAAACGCATTGTTCAGGCATTATAATCCACTCCGTATGGACCGGCCCTGACGATCCAAGGTACGGTTGCGGCTGTGCCTGAGACACGGGCTAGAGCGTCTCGAATTCGGTAAGGACTATCTTTTGCCTCGGTTCATGACGGAAATCCAACTTCCAGTACGTGACGTTTCGATTTTAGTTGTAATCCTATATATGGCGACATAGTGGGATGGGGCGCTTATGCCGTCTATGATTGATACTTATGATTTGAAGTTGTTTTATACACTATGCACTTATAATAGTATCAAATGATTTGTTTTAAACGTATCAAGCATTCTTGGCTATTATAAGGTAAAAACCCTATCCTCCGGCTTGCGTTGCATTGTGTGATGGGAACTGGGTCTTATAATAGCTTCATTTTTCTTTATTTAGCATTGCGCTGTTATTTTATGCACTGGTGTTCTTGGAAGGAAACCCGTTCCGTGTTAGCGGCGTGGTCCCTTGATTTACCTAACATTAAAATAAAGATTAATAACTGTTTTAGTTCTCACACCAGTATCATGACTGACCTGGAGTTTATTGTTTTAACCTAAACTCTGGGTACCCTTATTTTGACACGGGCAGCTAGTAGTTTTGGTTTTGCAGATTATATTCACAGGATCCTGGTTCACAGCTGGAACGATATCCGGAAAGCTTTGTATCCGTATATCTCCTTCTGTTGTATTTCGTATTATTTTCCGCTGCTATGTAACGTATTGTAATCTCTGATATTTATCGAATGTGTATTATTTGTTTATACTCTGTATATTCTTGTATTCTGATGAATTGTTGTAATATACAATGAAATGTTCTTCCGTCTGCGTCCTGATGTGGCTTGTCCTCGACTCAATCCGGGCTTTCCTCACCGGGGAAGTTCGGGTCGTTACATAGAATGTATATATTTATATAGATTGTCATTAGAATACAAATATTTATTTTTAATTATGAAAGGAATTAGAAATGGCGCGATAGTTTGAAAATTCAATTTCAAATTTCAAATGAATGTACAGGACTCAAAATAAACCGGATTTTAGCGAAACCAAAAATATTAGAATCTAGATGAAAATGTCTTTCCAACGAATCCGAAAAATTGAAATTTCATAGCGGGATTAAAAAGTTATGCCTAGTTGAAAATTCAGAATAGTCGCTATGGAAAATATAGCCCTTAAAATGGTAATTTTGCAAACGACCTCCGTTTTCGACGAAACCACTTTTGTTGAATCCGGGATGTCAAATTACTGCTATGTTTCAAAATTCATAATTTTTGAAATCAATATGTGAGCGTGGCAAAGTAAAATGTGTTTTAACAGTTTTTGTCAATTTGGATCGACCACAAAATGGCCATTTTTCAAATGGTCTCCAAATTTGACGAAATTAGTTTTGCTAGAACCTTATTGTTAATACGAAGATAGAAAATATTTTTCTGGAATTTTTAGAGTCCATATGTGGCCCCGGTAAATTGAAATATGCATTCAAATTCAATATATAGATTTATATTTTGATTTTGACGGAAACTAATCGAAATGATCGAATCAGCTTACGATACATATCCTTGTGTTCGGAATGGGGGTATATAGCTAAGGGCAACAGTCGTTGGGTATCGTTTGGGGTTCGAATCTAAAAAGTAACTATATGGAATTAAATAATTAAATAATATATATATATATATAAAAAGTCAACCCTCCTTTAATACCTCTCCCTCCTTTCAGAACACAACAGATAAAAAGAAAACAAAATCGATCGCGCCCTCCCACCAGTCCACCGTCGCTCCCTCCGGAGCTGCCTCGCCGGGCACGCCCCCTTCTCCTCTGTTCTCTCTCTCCCTCCTCTCGATCTCGGTGTGCGAGCCCCACAGCCCCGAAGCCCAAAAAAACCTGCAACGCCACACCCCTGGCCCACTGCCCGCCTGAGTCGCCTTCCCCAACCTCCAAATCGCCAAATCGCCTCCTCCGGCTGATTGAAGCCCCCCCTTCGAATAAAGATGTGAGTTTTTATTTTATGTTTAATGTAATTGTTTTATAAATTTAGAAATCAGTTTTTTTTTAATGGAAAGAGCATTAAATTAAAAGTAGGATTTTTAATGTAGAAAAGGTTAGATTTTTATTTGAAGAAAGAATTGATTTTTAATGATATAAAAATTTGATTTTTATATATAGGTTAGCAAAATAAAATTATGATTTTTATATTATAGAGATAATAAAAATATGATTTTTATATTATAGAGATAATAAAAATACGATTTTTATATTATAAAGGTATAAAAAATATGATTTTTATATGATAAAGAATATAAATATATGATTTTTACATATGTAGTAGAGATATAAAAGTACGATTTTTATATATAAAAATATAATTTTTATCTGGAAGAATTATAAAAATGTGATTTTTATAGATAAAAATACGATTTTTGTAATGTTTTCATTATGATGAAGATACGATCTTTATATGGATATCATTAAGACAAAAATTCGATTTTTATTATATATGAAGCAAAATAAAAATTCGATCTTTATATAAGAGGTAGAAATATAAAAATATAATTTTTATATAGAAAGAAGCATTGTAAAAATATATGAAGAAGAAATTAAAATATGAATTTTTTTTATTGAAATGAAGCAATAAAAATATGATTTTTATATTATATAGATAATAAAAACGTGATTTTTATATTATAGAGACAATAAAAATATGATTTTTATTTATGTATGATAATAAAAATATGATTTTTATATTATATAGATAATAAAAATTTGATCTTTATATATGTAGCGATAGGATAAAAATACGGTTTTTATATATGAAGTGATGATATAAAAATGTGATTTTTATCTATGTAGCATTGTTATAAAAATATAAAATTATTTTTAAAAAGATAAAAATATATTTTTAGCCTATGTATGACATTTATAAAACAATCATACAAAGAAATAATTATTGATTGGTTAAAAATATAATTTTTAACGTAGGTATACTACATAGATCGACAATCAAAGCACGGGATGTAGACGGTGCTTAGCAGCGCTCGACACCCGTCGTCCACAGACCATGGATGACTTATTTTTTTGATTGATTGTGTTGTGAAAATTGATTGGGTGATGTGGAATGGAAATAAATATTTTATAGTCAAAAATATAATTTTTAACGCGTATAGGAATAAAATAAAAATTCATAAACAAGTCGGACGATTTGTTTATGTACACACATTTGACTGATATTGATTGGGACGATAAATTTTAAACATCGCCCAACTGCACAAATAAAATTCATTATCTGTTGATTGAAACCCCACACGGGTATTGGGATGATATATGACATACACTAGTCCCAATAATTAGTTGTATGTCGATCGATTGACTGACACATAAGCGTTAAATATTTATATTCGATGCTTATGCAGTGTAGAATGCACATTGGATGATGGTTGACTGTGTTTGATTGTTGTTATGTACATGTGTGTATGAAATCCATATAAATCACATTATATGGTAATTGACTGTGTTTGATTTCAGTTTAGGAAGGATAAATATTTTTAAAATAACTATTATTTTAAAATAATGAATATTTTAAAACAATATTCAGTAAAATAATCAAAATATGACTTTGATGTCCGATTTGGGATGAACACGAATATATATAAATATATAAAGCCGTGTTGATTTGATATGCGCCATTTTGACATGAACGATATTTATATCGATTTTATTCATTGTTATAATGAATATCGAAAAGGAAATGGTTTCAAAATCTAACATTTTGGAAATACTATCATTTATACATCGATGATATTAAATATTCAATTTTGATTTGAAATTGAATATGAAGTTGAAATCGTTTTGAAAATGAATTTAAAATGATTTATAAAATACGTTTTAAATGGAAATCAACGAAATATATATATATATACATATATATTATATATATAATGGCCTGAATAGAACGCGCCGCGCTGCGGCAGTTCGCGAATTTCGACCATTGACTTCGAACGGGCATTACGAGAGATCCGACTGTCGGATTCTCCTAAAACCAAAACCGTTGGGTTCGTATCGAAAAGAGCTTTCTAAAGAATACAAGAAATTAGAAATATAACGGTTGGATTTGGAATTATGTCCAAATCAAATTTGGAAAAGGTCGTTGTAAGTGCAGTTCGATGACCGTTTATGGAAATCGACTGTACGAGCCTTGATAAAATTATTAAAAATATCAATAATTTATGTAAAATCATAGTAAATGATTTGGAAAGAATTGGGATGAAAAATTCCCTATTTGAAAGGATAAAAATATATTTTTATCGAAATGAACTGGTTATGAACTAGGATTAGAAATCCAATATTTTTAAAATAAATAAATTGGGTTTGAAATGGTTTTAAAAATAACTAGAATTTCCAATATATGAATTGGAATGGATTTGAATCGAAATTATCCTCGGAATATTTCTATATTGGATTTCGTGATTATACAGATATTGTGGAGGAAATTGGAAGATATATATATCGTTATTCCAATACGATATTTGTTGGTTTCAGAATTTGATATTGAATATAAGCCGATATATTTTCTATTCAGAGCCTTGTATTTAATATCAAATTAGATTTTGCGTTTGTCGTGAATGGTATCTTTAATAATACTGTTCTTAAACCCAATGGAGTTAAGAAAATTAGAATCTGACTGGAGATTAGCGAGGTTGAATGGTTTCTTGGGTATTGATCTGATGTTGGTTTCGGCCTTCGGGGTCAATACTTAGAGAATTGTTCTCTTAGTAATTTACGGTTAGAGACTGATGGGATTTTGGGTTTGTCGTGAACTGTATTTTAAATGACACTATTCTTAAACCCAGGGTAAAAAGAATAAATCTTTTAATTAAGATTTGAAGAAGAATTACCAATTAATTAACATTTAATTGGAAATGAAAATAGAATGTGAATTGGGTTTATTGTCAACTGTGTTTTTAACAACATTCGTTCTTTAACCAGATTTACGGTGAAATGTGATTTAGAATTTATAAATCTTTTTATTAAGATTTAACGGGAATTTTCCAAGGTAACAGTTCTCCAATTTTATATATAAAATTGGAACTGAATGGAATTCGATTTGATAATAATCGAAATGAAATTCTGTGGAGGAAGACTGTTAATACATATGGAATTTAAAAGGCTTTGCCATTATTCCATTTATATTATCAGTCGGATACAGAAATTGATATCGATTATATATTGGTTTGTTTTTCCGTGAAGATTCCATAATTAATGGAAGGTGATTTAGGTTTATCGTGAAGGGTGTTTTAAATAACACTTGTTCTTTAACCCGATTAACAATGGAATGAGATTTTGGGTCATTGTGAATGGTATCTTTAATAATACTGTTCTTAGACCCAATGGAGTTAAGAAAATCAAAAACTAACTGGAGATTAGTTAAGTTGAATGGTTTCCTGGGTATTGATCTGATGTTGGCTTCGGCCTTCGGGGTTAATACTTAGGGAATTGTTCACTTGCTAATTTACGGTTAGAGGCTGATGGAATGGAAGGTGATTTTGGGTTTATCGTGAACCGTGTTTTAAATGACATCGGTTCTTTAAACCAGTTAAAGACAGGATATGATTTCCCAAGTTAAATAATCATTAACATTGATTTTTGGGAAGATTAAAACCAAGTGGAGTTTTAATGAATCTTTAATTAGATTGAAATGATATCCAAAGGAAGATTAAAGAATAAATTTTAAAGAATTTATCTTTGATAAAATTAATGGGAACCTTTCACAAAGAATGTGAATATTTGAATAAAAGATTATTCAGAATTGGAATGAGGCGCATGTTGTGTTTTTATAACACTCGTTTATTATATACGCGATTTATTCGGAAAGGCCGGGTTTATACCCATTCTAAATAACTGATTTGACGATATGTCAACGATGAAGACGGTGGTTGAAGACCGGAGGTCTTCACATCGTTTGGATGATTACTGATGTCTTGATTGGGCTGTACACCCAAGACGAGGTAATAAGTGGTGATCGTCCAGACTTACTTGGAGATCGATGGATATGCGAGGACCTCTCTCCTGTATTGGACATACGGAAGAGGAATAAGGTGCCTTCGGTTTCGTTCAGACCCAGAATGGACTTATAAAAGGATTGTGTGTGTGACATTGGATTTTATTCTGTGTTGATTGATTTCTATTAAATATATATCTGTTTGGCGGCAGAGAATTTATTCTCTTGCTTAACACCCTCCTCTGAGACGTACGAGCCCAGAGGTTATATATCGATAGATATTAGTCGCATGGCATGAATTGTCTGTGTGGCATGCTGAGATGCAGTGATCAAGGCTTTTGTTGAAAAGCAGAGTCTTGTGGTTGATGATCAAAGCACGGCCTGTGTGGCGTAGCTTTGTGTATGGCGTTAATTCGCGAGCCTCACACCTCGGTATGAGTCAAAAAGGGGATCGGACCGTTGGGAGAACACGACGTTTCTTTCTAGCTATGGGTGGTGTCAGCGTTTTACAAGCCCTGATATTTATATTATTTTTACCTATGTGGTTGTTGGATTGCGAGACGCCTCGGATATATCGGTCTCTTCGGAGCCGATGGATAGGTCCGATAGGACCGAGAAACGTGTGTTCAGGAATAACTAATCCTCAAATGTAGCGGATGACTGGCCCAACCGATTCCAAGGGTTTCCCAGAGTGCGTAGTCCTGAGACATTTGCTAGAGTGTCTCGAAGCAGTGAGGAGCCATCCTTGGCCTCGACTCATAGACGGAAATCCAATTCCCAATACGAGATATTTCGGTTTTATTTGTAGAGCCTAGTATGCCGACATGGTAGATGGTACCCATGCCGCCTATGATTGATACATTTATATTTGAAGTTGTTTTGAAATTATACACTTATAATAGTATCAAATGATTTGTTTTAAACGTACCAAGCATGTTTGGCTATTATAAGGGAAAACCCTATCCCCCAGCTTACGTTGCATTGTGTGATGGGACCTGGGTCTTATAATAGCTTCATTTTTTCAAAAAACATTGCATTATTTATTATATGCACTAGTATTCTTGGGAGGAAACCCGTTCCGTGTCATAAAGGCGTGGTCCCTTGAATTACTCTCTTTTAAAGTAAAGATTTAATAACTGTTTTAGTTCTCACACCAGTCACATGACTGACCTGAAGTTTATTGTTTTAACCTAATGTAATGACCCGCATTGGCAGAGGTATTATAATTTATTTATTTAATTATTTATATAGTGATATAGTGAATTTAATGGTCGTGGAATTAAATAATGATGAATACTTAATTAAAATAATAAATTAAATAATATATTAAATTTTGAAATAATCAGAATTGGCTGAAATGGCGATATGGTGTGAACTGAATCATCTGTGATATTAAATTCAGTTTAGAATTTGATTTGAATAACGAATATATTATTTGAACGACAGTTTGAATGTATAATTATATTATAATTAAAATCGAGCTTGAAATGGTGCTGCAGTTCATAAATTGGCGATTCGAACTTCAACTGAATGTACATGATTCGTTTTAAGCCGGATTTCTATGAAACAAGAAACGTGTGGAGCTGGTGGAGTATATCTTTCTAGTGGAAGAGAAAAATTGGGATTTCGTCATGTAGATTTTGATTCACGTCCAAATCAAATTTCAGAAAAGTCGTTGTGGGATTCCTCTATAATTTATAAAGGAATTATTTATATTTCAAAAAGGAATTTCAATATAAATCGAATATCGGGTTGACCCAGATTGAAATATCAAGTTAGAAATTCATATAGGAATATTCTAGAGTTGTATGGTATTCCACTGTGAATATAGACGATAATATTTATTTTAATTATATTTAAATATATTTATATATTTAAATGGGTCATTCAGAGCTTTAAAAATAGCCGGTTTTGCAAACGAAGTCGGAATTCGACGAAACTAATTTTGTTGGATCCGCAATGTCAAATAGTTGTTAGATTTCCAGTTTTGTGATTTTTAGAGTCACTGTGTGGTCGTATGGATTTTTAGAGTGAAAAGCAGTCGATATTTCGATGGTTAAAAATATGCTGTGTGAGCATACGAAGTCGGAATTCGACGAAACCAGTTTCGTTGGGACCGTAATGTCGAACTATAGCTGTATGTCCATTTTCGTGATTTTTGGGTATCGTATGTGGTCACAGGAATTTTAGAGGACGATTGCAGATAGCGTTTGATTTAAAACGAATATAATAATAAATATAAAAATATTTAAATCCCCTATAAATACCCTCTCTAAGTTTTCCTAAACCTAATTCTCAAGTCAACAGACCAAAAGTTGCGCCGCTGTTTTTCTTTCTTCCAGTAAAAATGTTTTCGACCTTCCAAAATTCATATCAAATCCAAATTAATTCCAGAAATTCCAAATTACATTGGTACGGGATCATTGCAAGCTGCTTTTCAAATTGGTATCACTTTGGTAGGGTGCAGTTCATGTTTGAGGTGCTCGAATTGGTACAGCGGGGGGGGTGAATCGGCCTAGGGTTGGGTTTAGGAATCAATACAAGCTTCGATTCAAGTTTATGAGGTTAATTTCAAGGTCCTGGTGAAATTCCGCAACCTTTAGGGAATTCCGATGTGCTTCGGTGGAAGTTGTCGTCGATCATGGAGTTGGGTGCTGCTCGACGCGAATACGAATGGGGGGGCTCGAGCTTCACAGAAATAGTATGAAGTCGATGAGAGTTTGATGGAGAAGTAGATGGCGTTTTCAATTTGAGTTTTAATGAACGGATGGAAGAGGTGATTGATGGGGAGCATCGGCCGGCTGTTGGAAGTTCGGTCTCCTGTATCATTGAACGGGGAAGAAGGATCACGTATGGGCTTGGCATATAAGGATGGTAGTGGGCCAAGTTGGTGAGGTGAGGCCCGTTAGAAAATTAAATAGTTATTTTTCAATTTAAATATGTATAATCTTGTAAAAGCAATAACTTGGTCATACGTAAACGAAATCCAGCGAAACAAGATCCGGTGGGATCGTATGGACGAGCACTACCCAATGGAACTAACAGGGAGTGAATCCGAGCTCGTTACAATTTATGGCGAAATAAATTGTCAGACTGAGTCAAATAACACAAACCGTTATTTAACGGCTAACGCGCAAATGTGAGTAAATATCACCAACTCTGAACAGTTTATAATTTCATGTTGTATTTTTAGAACTGTTAAATATTGGCTGATTGATTGTGTGTTGACTGTTTGATTGAACTGCTAGTCAGTTAGTTGAATTTCTATATTGATTCTGTTTAACAGAATATATCATATGGAACTGAAAGTGATGTTGATTTTATTGTGTAACATCTGTGGATGCAGGGAAACAGGTTGGAGGAATCCAACAGGATTCCTCAACATTTATTTTACTGTTTTCATATATTGTGATATATGATGTGATATATAATCTGTTGTCAATTATATGTGTTTGGACGATACTGATCATCGTGATTTGATATGTTGAATACCATAACATACCGAAATGTTGATAAGAGAATATTTTCAAAGTGATATTTGAAAATAAAATATTTATAAATGGAATATTTATAAATAAGGGATATTTATAAATTGGAATATTTATAAATAGGAGATATTTAGAAAAAGGGAAAACGTTATAAAAAGGAAACTGTTATAAGGAGGAAATCATTTTTAAAGTGGAGAACCGTTACTAAAAGTAAATCTTTAAAAATGAATAAACGTTGTTAAAAAGGAAATCTTTATATTCAAAAGTTAGTAAATCGAATTAGTTATTCGAAAGGAGTTAAAACGAATATGGTATTCGAAAGTTAGTAAATCGAATTAGTTATTCGAAAGGGGTTAGTCGAGTCGAGTTAGTTGAATAGAGTTAGTCGAATATTAGTTATTCGAATAAGAGTTAACCAAATGGGCTAAGTTAGTCAAGTTAACCAAATAGGTGAAGTTAGTCGAGTTAATCAAATTGAATTTAGTTAAAGGGGTTATCGAATATAGTTTATCCCAATGGAGTTAAAGGGGTTATTCGAATTAGTTATTCGAATAGAGTTAAAGACATAAGAGTTATTCGAATTAGTTATTCGAATAGAGTAAAATAAATAAGGGTTATTCGAATGGAGTGAAATACATAAGAGTTATCGAATTAGTTATTCGAAAGGAGTTATCGATTATAGTTGATCGAAAGGAGTTAAGTAAAAAGAGTTAATCGATTAGGGTTAAATAAATAGAGTTAATCGAAGTTAGTTTATTCGAAGAAAGGTTTTCGAATCTAGTTATTCGTAAGAGAGAGATTATCGAATATAGTTTATTCGAATAGAATAAAGGAGTTAATCGAATATACTTTATTCGAATAGAGTAAAAGGAGTTAATCGAATATATAGTTTATTCAAATAGAATTAAAAGAGTTATCGAATATAGTTTATTCGATAGGAGTTAAGTGAATAGAGTTAGAGTTAAATCAAAAGAGTTAAGTGAATAGAATAAATTGAATAGAGTTATCAAATATACCTTATCGAAGGAAAGAATTATCGAATAGAAAAGATTTGAAAGAGAGTTACGTAAGGAAGTTTGTTAATGAATTAGAAGGGTGAACTTTGTCTATTTCAAGGTTAGAAACATTGTTCAGTTAAGGTCTGAGAGGTAGTATTACCCCAACTTGATTGGCTTCGTATTTAACTAAGGAATGGTTAAGGTTCGGCAGTAAAGGATGGTTAAGTGAATTTAGTAATAAAAGGAAATGGTTTGAGTTGGCATAGCGATGTTTTATCTAAACATCTGCTTAATCCAAACGTAGGAGTTTGGAAATGTTTTCCAAATAAGAACCAGAAATGTTTTCTGATATAGAAAACAAGAAATGGAAATGTTTTCCAATGGTAATAACATATATTTTCTAAATTTAGAAAATAAGAAATGTTGAATATAGGGAAACAAGAGATAAGTAAATTAATGAAATAAAGAGATAAATGTTGAATGATGTTTGATCGATATAAATTTCCATTTGGAAATAATATCGTTGTTTGCACACCTGTTTTTCTTCGATAGTTAAGTCACAGACTATCGAAGTTTTGACCATTTTAACGTTGTTAATATGGAGAGACCGGTTGGATTATTATCCAAAGAACCACTCTGTATTGGCATAAGCGTTGCGAATCATATATGCCAAAGGAAATTGAAGACGGAGTTATGCAAGGGCTATCCTGTTTACAAAATAGTGCCTTCAGTTCATCCTGTTCCTGGATGACTTGTATGGACGGATGTCTGACAGAGTATTTCCAGACGATCATGTATATTGATTTCTCCAACCGTACCAAGAGTGGAAGCGGAGAAGGAAACTTCTTTTAGCTAACACATAATGTATGGTTGAGGACGTAAATCGGTGATTTGATGGATTTGACGATGTGGCATTTAAAGTGAATCTGGTGTGATGATAAAGCGTAGCTTCTAGCCTCACATCCGGTAAATGACAGAAATCGGGCAAGCAGCATGGCTAAGTCGGTCGCACCGAAGTAGGGTGTATAATCACCTAATCTAGAGTTTCATTTACTTCTAAAAATCTATTGTTGATGTTGTCCCATTCGGGAAACGGTTGTTGATCCCAACCATTGGTGATATACATTTGATACACTCAAGCGAAATGAGTGGTCGGTCATGTGTGGCCGGGTTGCAAGATGTTCTTGTTGAACCCAGTGTATTCCTTTCTAGAGGTACACTAGCGAAAGGTGGTTCCATACCTTGTCATAGTTGGAAACTCATTACCCAATACGTGCTTGCGGTTTTGATTGTATACTATATATGTAGAACGTGAGATGAAAGCGTTTCTGCTAGATGATTATTATATTGTGTTGATAGACATTATTATAATATCAAAAGGTTTTTGATATAAAGATATTTGGATTCTCATAAGGGAAAAACTCGTTCCGTTATACGGCGTAGTCTTATGAGATATCGATTACCTGCTTGAACTGTTTTAAACTGTTTTACTCACACCAGTCCCATGACTGACCCGGAGTTTATTTGTTTGTTTCCCTAAACTCTTGGGTGCCTAAATTTGTACGGGCAGTCAAGTAGTCGGGATTTACAGATATACTGGAAGAGCTTGGAGCAGGAGGCTTCAGGATTATATAGCTATAGTTATTTCCGCTGTGTTGTAAGTGCTGTACTTTGATAATGATATATATATATATATTCAAGTACAGATTTGTATTTCAAAGTTATGTTATGAAATATATTTATTTGTTCCGCTGTGAGATTCGTGTTACTCTGATGTTGTGTTCTTCTTCTTCTTCTATTATAAGTTTCTATCTTATCTATCCTCACCCTTTAATTTCTTTCATTTATGACCGGTATTTTTCGATGTTTGATTAGTCGTCATCGTGTTTATGTCGATAACCAAAGTCGACAAAATCCCGGGTCATTACACCTAAACTCTGGGTGTCCCCTATTTTCCACACGGGCAGCTAGTAGTTTTGGTTTGCAGATTTATATTCACAGGATCCTGGTTTACAGCTGGAACGATATTCAGAAAGCTCTGTATCCGTATATCTCCTTCAATTGTGTTTTATATTATTTTCCGATGCAGTAATGTATTTAAATCTCTGATATTTTATGATGTGTAATGTTTATTCATACTCTGTATATTCTTGTATTCTGATGGAATTGTTGTAATAAGCAATGAAATGTTCTTCTGTTTGTGTTCTGATTCGTCTTGTCCTCAAAGCAATTCGTTCTTTCCTTTACGGGGAAGTTCGGGTCGCCACATTTTTTATGAGCTCTGATATATTTTATATCTCTGTCTTTTCTGCAGGATATCAGAGCAAACCAACATGAGATTCGATAGATTAGAATTTCGAAAGAAAAAAAACGGTTTGTCGGAATTCGGGTTGTTGCAACTCTGGATGTTTCGGCAATGCTCTCGGGCTATTAATCCATGCGATGGGCCGAGTCGTGTCGGTTTGAACTACTTTTGGGAACCAGATTAAAATGTCAGTTAACAAAATGCAACACACATTGTTCACTGTTTCATAACACTGCAGACACACAGTGCAATATCACCAAAGTACATTAAACTTGACAATGCATAGGGACATAACAAACATCAACCGCACCATCCCTATAGCAGTGAAATGACTTGTAACAACACATCCTTCTCAAGAACAACAAGCAGACCTTCCAAAAAATCCGAAGAGATGACACTAGAAAATATTGATACACAACAAGAGGAGTTAACAAAGGCACACTTTGACACAGCAGAGGGTAGATCCTACGGCCAACCACATTGACAAACACAACACTTATAGCAATATGGCATGAGAACTATGACAGTACGTGGAAGCAAAAGCGCAACATTACATGGCAAAAAAACTAAGTTGAAAACAAATGATATGAAACCAAATTACATAGCCCGAGAAGGTGCCTACAACCAAGAAGCAAAACAGCCCGACACAACGTAGCAATAAACAAAGACTCGGGAAGGAGATGGCAGCACAAAAAGGGGGATCAACACCGCAAAAACAACAATGAACAAAGCATGGCTTCACAAGTGTTGCTGAGTAAGAGACAGCGAACAAGAAAATCAAAATAACCATCCCCAAACAAAACACCATCAACCAAGAAAAAGCAGAAGCAACACCCAGAACATCACACAAAACCCCAATCGTAACTAAGACGCAAACACACAAAACAAAGAAAGTCATAACTAACACAAATGAAACCAATGAAAACCTAACACCAATAAATCGTCAAATCCCTCCTTAGCTGAAAATAAGTCTCGAATGAGGGCTGCAAGATCAATAGAATAGCGTAAAATGTTTCGAAGGGGAACACGTCGCAGCGCAAGATCCTAATCTTATGGACCATCAAAAGCAGATTCGAGCAGAAAAGGATGTTGAGCGAAAAGGAACTGTGCAGTTGGGATTGAGAGGCAAGCAAATGTTAAGGATCAGGTGTGGCGAAAGCAAATAAAAGATTTGGAGGAGAACGAGAGTGAAGAAGGCAAATTCGAAGGAGGAAGACAAAGAAAATTGAGGAAAGGAAAAAGTACTTGTCGCCATTACCAACCAAAAGCAGTCGTTATTCTGAATTTTGACATACTCGAATGTTACACATGCCAACGTCACATGCGAAGTCTCATGCAAGCGATTCATGCCCTAGATAGCTCAAAATTTATAGGAAAAACTTCGTCCCTACAAAGACTCAGCGGTGAAGCCAGCTTTTAACATTAGGTAGTATAAGACCAAAAAATCACGGTATTTACGAAAAGAAATTACCTTTTTCTCCAGGTAAGCAGCAAAAAAAAAAAAACAATTGCTACAAGTCTTACAACAATGATATAAAATTTAAAGTATTATTTAGTTGATTTAATGGGCTGGGTTAGTTGAGGTAGGGCAACACACCGCTTTGAGGTAGGGAAAAGATCAACTTTTTCTCATTAAATTTAAACATGTCGGGCCTCCTGCAAGGGATTGAAGTAGAAAAAGCCATGGAAGAACATTGCTTTTAGCAAGGATTGAAACTTGTGATCTCCACGCTAAGATGCACACCAACTATCACAACACCAAAACCATTTTTTTCATGTTACCTACAATAATCTTTCAAACATTAACCCATTAATGTCTCCCCCACTTGTTTCCCTTCTCCCAGGAGGTTGCCCTAGAGGACCGCACGGCCAGTCCAAACCTAAAAGCAGGCCTGGATGCAACATGTCATGCTTGGCAACCTCATGCAACCTGCATAATGTTTTCATGCCCTATATCTTAAAGATAAAATGCTTGATGGCCGATTGGTAGATGGGAGCCCCATGTTACACTAGGCATAATCACGGACTAGTAGTCTTAAATACAAAACGCTTGAGGCTTTCTTGTGCGAGAAGTGCACTAGAAAATGCAAACATCTTCATAGCCACTTTTAGCATTCCAAAAGACATTTAGTACCTAAAGTTCTATGTTTTATCCATCAAAAATCATGAGGCATTACACATGCCGCGGCAAAGAACCATATTCAATAAATGAAAATCAAATTTTATGATATATTGTCTAACAAAATTACTGTTGATTTACTCGGTGGAGAATATACTACAGAACATACAGCTAGCACAGGAATCAACCCTCAGTTTTACATGAACTAACCCTACATTATTCTACCGGACTACCACAAATATATTTATTATATGTATATTTGATAGTCTGGGGTACAAATAAGCTACAGGTCGGCAGTTCCTCCTGCACAAGCGATTTGTCATTTGCATTGGTCTGTTTCAAGGGATTCAGACTGACAGTGTGCATCCCTGTGTAAGTCCTGCAATCAAGAAGCAACAATTGCAATTTCACCACACAGCTAAACAACTTCGTATCAAAATTCTGAGAAGTGTATGCAGTGAACTTAAACAATTTACAGCTCGCACTCGTTTGCCATTTGGCACAAGGATGATACATGTGAAGTAGTTTTCACTGGAAATAACACTTGGTATCAATTGGAAGTATGGTGTTGCCTAATAGAAAGTGAATGAAACTTTGATGTACCAGGAAAAGCATTGAATATTCATGGTTTAGATAAACGATGAAGAGGGTTTTAGAAAAGAGAGGCTTCTTACAAGAATTATGTGAGAGCATTAGTCAAAATCTGGACCAATAAATGAGTAATTATGATCGCTGCTCCCAAGCATTGGAATGTATTCCGACCCCCTTACACGTACACCAAAGCAAGCTGCAATAATCACAACACATAAATAATTCAACTCTTATTTGTGAATTCTGGGAACTCACAAATAAATTAAAAAAGGTAGAAAAACAAAAATTATGCAAAGGTATGCTAGTCGAATTGAGATTAAACATTTCGCTTATCCAGTATTTGGAGAAAGGCATAAATTTTGATATCAGGTAATAAGCATATTATTTACCAAATAGAAGTGCCAGGGAAGGAGTAAATACTCTTATGAATGAGCGCAGTCGTTTTAAGTATAGCATGGAATATGAACTGTATAAGCCAGGGCTAACAATTTAAGATTTTTTTTTTTAAAAAAAAAAACCTTCAAAATGAATGTTTATCGAAATAAGTTCAAATCCCTGTGCACCTGAATTGTCTCCAAATTAACTAATCATTTAATGTAAAAAAATAAAAATAAAATAAATAAATAAATAATATAAAGGGGTAATGAAGGGTTAGGATGTTGAGCACATGGGGCCATGAAAGAGTTCGGGGGCAGGTGATTTGAGCTGTACTGAAATTTGATTATACATAACTAACTTTTCGCTATTCCATGCATCTTAAACAATTAGCATTGTTTAAGGGATTTCAAATATTTTTAAAGGAATAAATAAACAACTGTTACGAGAGGTACGCAAAAATTCAACATTTGTAAAATAATAATAATAATAATAAAAAAAAAAAAAAAAGGTAAGCACGATTACACAGTTAACCCTTTTTATTGACATTTTAGATTAAAACGGAAGAGAGCCCTTTTATGTTCTATACCATACAGTTTTATACAGATTTTTTTTTCCAGCACATCACTGTGATTGTTCTTTTCAAGATTCGATGGAATTTATTTGAATCAGGAAATATAGTACAGTGTACAGATTAAAGGCTCCATAATGCCCACTTAATTATTTTTTATTTTTTAAGGGGAAAATATAGTACAATGTATGGGTTAAAGGCTCAGTAACGCCTGCAAGTCCATTTTTTACAATTTTTGGAATTCCTTTAACAGTGCCCTAATAATAGCAACTTGAACATAAGATTTTTAATTTTAGTCACTACTATTAGTTTATAGCATAACAGTTTGAGAGTGTTGCAAAGATTTTGTAGCACATGTACATCTGGAAAGAAATATTTTTGGGACAAATTTTTTAATATTTCCCGTAGAATCGTTCCATTTTTTTTTACTAGGAATGAACAATGGTTCTGCACGGGTTTAGAGTGTTACTATTTCTACTCAAATGGTCAAGTTGAGACCCAAAAAATAAAATAAAAGTAATTCGTGCATACTAGCATTTCTTTCAACAATGTTATATATTTTTTAACCATGCATAAATTTGTCACTTTATATAATATATATTCAAAGTAGTATCTTAGTGACAATGCAATCAATTTTAGCTCATTTACTGAGCAAAAGACAAATGTCAATTTTAGCTCATTTACTGAAGAAAAAAAAAAGACAAGAATTTCTTTCTTTTAATTTAATAAATACGTAAAAATTAATTAATTAATTATCTAACTTTATTTCAAAAAAAATCTCAGTAGGAATCTTAGCCACATTTATCCTAAAGGATTTGACTACTTCGAAACATGTTATCATCTGGAAAGACCGCCAAATTTGAAACAAAAATTCAATTTTTTTTTTAAAAAAAAATCGGGTACTTAGATGATAGTACATATTATTATTACAAGTCTTAGATAGTTAGCAATATACTTAATGTCAATATATGTTCGAATCACGCTGCACAAGTTTTGAACTTGTGACCTCCCACACCAGTCGAAACGCTTAACCAGTGAAAACGAAAAACCAACGTTCTTACGCGTGCACATAGATATTTACACACACGTGCGCGCGCACACACACACACATATAAGAGGGGGATTTCCAGGGCACCCCTATTTTTGTAGCACCTCATTTTTCCCCTCAATATGTGTCACTCCTTTATATTAAAACAAGTTAGCGGAAAGAGAGAAAGGATTAATGGAAAGAGAGAAACATGAAGGTGTGGTGGAAAACATGGAATCTACAGAGTGTGTGTGTACAAAGAGAGAGAGAGAGAGAGAGAGAGAGAGAGAGAGAGAGAGAGAGATCCGACTACACCTCTATTTCCCCTACATATCACCCACTAGTTCCGATTTAAAAGCACTTTCTCCTTTCCACTACACTATATTATATTTAATTTTGTCAGAAAGAGAAAGTACTATATTTAAATCGAAACTAATGGTTGATATTCAAAAGAACATAGGCGTAGCAAACTGAGGTGTGGTCGAACTTAACCCGTGTATATATATATATGGTACATTCAGTACTAATTTCTAAGGTACAAGGAACTAGTACTAAAACAATATGGTACATTCAGTACTAAAAAAAGGACTTACAAGGTTCATGTGATACATTAACGATGGCATGACATCAACGGTTGAAAGGAAAATTCTTAACAATAAGAAATAGGAAAAGGGTGGAGGAAACCTTTTATTAACTTGAAATACATACACATCTGTGTATGCATGTTTTAAGGGCTTTTAGTTTGGCTGTCAAGAGAATTTTTAAGGTACACTAATTTCTAAGGTTTTTTTGTGTGTGTGTGTGTGGGGGGGGGGGGGGGATTGCATTTACCAGAAAAAATCCATCTCTTCACGTAAAAAGCATTCTACATATTTCTAATATAGTGGAGAAGTACCAAGAGGCTTGAGAAATACCCAAAAACCAGGATATGTAATTTTAAAAGAGGAGACCAACTTTGTGCACGCATGGTTTGGGGCATGATAGATGCAAAAATTGTTTTACCCCATATTATCTTATTCTAAAATTGAAAGGGGAATCACATTTATAATTGTATATACAAATCTATTTGATGTTTTCTACAATGCTTGTGCTTGCAAAATCGACAGCATAATAATCCAAATTACAATTCTACACATGTTATGTCCACCTTCAATGATTGCTATAAAGCCTGATTTTATGTTGCTAACATTCCATCCATTTATACCGAGCCTGTGGCCGAGCCACTCATGACCAAGGAGGGGCAGCTGTCCCCGCTCAAGTTCTTTGGGTACTCAATGACTTGACATTTGAAAATAAAAGTCGATAAAGATGATGTTTAGAGTGTTAAAACAAAAGTTGAATTTACCCAAAAACTCTCTAGCCTGTCAAGTTTTATTCCCTTTCTGAAAGTGAGATTCGATATATCGCGTTAAGTAGTAATGGATTTGAAAAGAGATGAGGGCACATGCTGCAGTTAAAAGAAAAAGAGATGGTAATTGTGGTGTTGACATCAAGGATCAAGATTAAAATATTGCTTTTGGTTACTTAATTTTTTCTGAAGTTTCTGTTAGTTTTGGTTTCGGTTTCATCCTTCAATCTTCTATTACAGCACCTAAATTAAGGCAACTTTGTTAATGCTGCTGTTGGATTCAATCTCGATCATTGAAAAAAACAGGGACTCGAATAATTTTAAGAGTTGGTTTATCAAAAATTTCGTTTATGAAAAGAGATCCAAATCAAAAGAAAATTGCCCCAAGGTAATTTTGTGTCTTTTATTTTGTTGAATTCATGCATTTTTGTTTTTAATGCCTTTTCTTTCTTCTAATATCTTCTCTCCTTCATTCGCAGTTTTCTGAAAAGAAAAATAAAGGCTCTGGCCCGAAACAACGATTTTGGCCCTATTCCATTTCAGTACAGCTCTGAACCGAACTGGGACAGCCAAAATCTTGGTGTTCTAGCCAAACCCCACACCTTGGTTTACATCATATTGTGCCTGCATTTATTTTACTATATATATATATATATATATATATATATATATATATATATATATATATATTTGGTTTCATTTTTGTACCTTTTCATTGAAACTACTACACTACTGAATTTGTGTATAGATCAAGTTTGAAAATTCGGGTTTCGTTTTTGGTCCGGTCACTTGAATTTTTTTAATGTTTATATTTGGTTTCATTTTTGTACCTTTCATTGAAACTACTACACTACTGAATTTGTGTATAGATCAAGTTTGAAAATTCGGGTTTCGTTTTTGGTCCGGTCACTTGAAATTTTTTAATGTTTCGTTTCAGAAATTCCGAAAATTTTGTTTTAATTCTGGTTTCGGGGTTCATCTTTTTCAATCACGGCTATATTGATAAACAACAAATATTTGTATTCTGAATCCACCCAAAAGCCCAATTTATCAGTTAAGATCTGAAGCCCAATTTATTAGCTAAACCTAAAGTCCAATTACAAACATATTATCCCTTAAGCAGCCAAAGCACAAGCCATAGATTTTCACTCATCATTGTTTCTCTTCTAACAAAGCCCTAAATCTTCTTCTCTAGGCAATGAAAATTGAAGTCCTACTCCTGGTTTAAAAAAATGAAAATTAAAACATGGAATTCCAAAATTGAAACCTTACTGTCGCGTCTACTCTGAATGATTTCAGGTTTTTCTTTTCAATATTTTTTATTTCTTTTCTTTGGTTTACCTTCTCCCTTTATAGAAGTTTCAAATTATTATCTTTTGCACTGAAATTTCTACTGTTTTCTAATGTTTTTGCCGAAACCGGGTATTCAGTGGAATTCTGGTCCGATCAAAGTCAGAACCGGACTGAGATGGCTGGATTTTCGAACCTTGGTATAGATTGTCTGCTGAGTTATTTTGTGTAATTTAGGAAGTTAAGAATCTCAATTAATTTGCTAGAGGTCTATTACTTGAACATGCAGGACGACTATTTTAGGTGACATGTGTATGAATGTATTACAAAAAAATACTTCACTTTGGTATAAATTTATGTAGAAAAAACAACTTTTATTTTTCAAATTTATTTTGGTGTTCATCTTTCAATTTAATTTGATATACAAATAAGATGAACTGTCATTTGACATTATCCTAAGTTTGTAATGTGGATCGTTGGACAAATTAAATTATTATCATGTGGGTCCTCAATGGATAACTTTATTTACATACTATGTGATCCAACAAGCAAGCTGACCCCCCCCCCCCCCCCCCAGCATTTTCCTTGGCTTTGGCCCTGTACCGAGCCATTTAACTAGAGGTTCGGAAACCATCTATAAATCCACAAAACACACTCTTGAATTGCTGTATCATTTATATCGGACTAGAATATTCCCATTTTTAAGTATCCCGTTTAGACTTTAAGCATATAGATACAATTGTTACTTTTTCAGCAAATAAATGTCTAGTAAGATACAAATATCAATGTGACTTGGAATACACAGGAAAGACTAGATATTCATATGATCCTGTTAATCCAAGAAATACTCAAGAAATGCTAATTAGCAAGAAATATTAAGCTGTAGCTAATATGAGCAATACCATTTTCAATCTTCACCACACTTTGAAGCATTACATCCATTTTCTTCTTCATCTCAACGTTATCATCCATAAGAGGTGCAAGAAGGACAAGTTCCCTGTAAATATCCCTGACAAAACTACAAATCTTTTCAGCATATTCAACCTCACCATCTGATATTCGACCAATTGCAAGTCTCATAAGCTCTCCAGTTAAGTCTGCTAGCTAAAAAGAGGAGAAAACTGAGATTATTTTTCAGCAAACAACACCATTCTTTTTTTGACATGTAATGATCATATGAGTCAAGAATGGAACTTGGTCTCAGTTGCTCCAAAATTTACCACACATGAACATGTCCAAAAGTGACATAGTGTAAGATAAATTGAACATTCCAGGATCCATGTTTAGGTAAAATAGAAAACAAAAGTGACTTGATGAACTACCGTGATTTTGAAGAGCAAGACAACTTACTGCTATACAATATATATAGATTATAGAGTTAGCCGCTATGAATATTACCCCTAATAGATAATCCAGAGTGTTGATCTGTAGGGGTTCTTCATGATCATTACTCAATGGTAGTAAGGTACCATTGATCTCTTCAAGATTTAAGAGACTTCCGGTCTTGCAGAAGTTAAAAAATGTTGCAGCCTCGACATACTCCTGAATCTATATGAGTAATCTAGATGTCAGTAATCATTCTTTTGGAATCAGATGGAAAATGAGAAAAAGGATGATAACTTAACTGCAAAAGTATAAGCTCTTCTAAGCTTCCAAAAATCAGTCCCTTTAAGTTCATTTACTAATCTCAACATATACTGATTGGTGACCGATGTAAGATCATTCTCTGCCTTGTTTAAAACTTCATCTTTATTATCTTTGTTAAGTCTGAAGAATTAAAGCTCTCAATAGCACATAGAAAATATTATGTCTAGTAACAAGGATGTTTATTCATCAAGTATTTTCTGAACATGCATAATTGGGTGAAAAGGTGCACCAACATTACAATCGCTCATTTTGCATCTGCTGTGCAATTTAGTTCGAACTTAAAAGTGCTCCAGTACAGTTTAATTGTGCACATATATTATGCTTATCCAGCTTCGAAATTCAAAATTTATTACTACCAACCAATTACTGTTCAACAATTAAAGTAGACACTAACCAACTAATTACTACGTCCACTAATCATTTTCAAATGGTTAACTTCCATGTATTTTTGTTGCCCTGTAATAAGCTAATGAAATAAGTTATTTGTAGTATTTCATTACAAAGATTCACTGATCTATTTCCAAATCTACCATAGATACTTAGTATTTCATTACATTTTGATTTTACTTCATAGGCCATACAGCTAACTTTTAAAGTGGTGACTGAGCTTCCAATTTTGATTTTTTGAGAAAATAATGAGCTCAATGGATATATTGTGCAGAATGACATGCATACCTGTGTACCTGGAAGATAACCTTTTTGCTGTTTAAAGTAACATCACGACTAGCCTTCACAACTCTCTCGCGCTTGTCATTCTACAAGTAAGGAACAACGGTACATCTTATAAAATGTAATGCATGCAATTGAGATTTTGTAGTGCTTGGAGTTGCAAGTATGAAATAGACTGATCTGAAAGGCATGCATTTTTACAAGCTATACTAACACTTTCTTCTCAAACTTTAAAGGCCCAAGTATAAACCATCTTTATAACGCAATAGAATATTCATTTATTTGCAAATTTAGAGTAGTTCTGAATAATCCAAACAATTGTGGTGTCATATCAAGGGGATAACTATCACAATGAGTACACATGGTTTCAAGTGGTTGGTGGTTACTATTTAGTTGTGGCTTTTGTGTTAGAGAGTCTGATGGAATACTAAGTATTTAAAATATTTTCTATAACAGGACATAGATGGTATTAAATTTGTACCGCGGTCCGCATGAGCTTACTTGCTGTTAGTAGCTCTCAGTTCTAACAGGCGAGCACATAGTTATCCATTTGACGGAATTACAGTATACTTTACCAACAAGAAAATTAACTGGCTAAACTGGAAGACAACTATAACCCTGACATAGGTAAATATAGGCCAAAAATTGCATTGTGCGTCTACAAGTGGATTATGAGAAAACAGTCACGGTACAAAATAATAAAGTATGGCTTAAAAGTTTAAACACAAAAATTCAAGCAAAAAAGGCTAGCTACAAGGTACCAAAATTTACTGAAAGAAGTGACCAATTTTCACTTGGCCCAAATCTAGGTTGTTTGCATAATGATCTAGTGTGCTGCCAAGAGCACCCCATTTTCTTCTTACTAATATCATTACTAAAGAAATACCATATGATTTTATACTACACTCCTCCTAATACCAAACTTTTTAAGGGGTTACCAAATACATTATTTTTATTTATTTTAGTATGGTGAACAACCGCTGACCAACACTGTTTTCCGCGGTGATCATCCACTAATCAACAGTAGTTTGGCGATTAATGAGTCAATGACCGTGCAAAACGGTGTTGATCGGCGGTGGTTGATTGCCATGTGAATTGCTTGTGGTATTAGGAAGTACATAAAAATTATTGTGCTTATTATTTCTATTCGTGGTACTAGGAAGAGGAAAACGGTGTGCCCTTAGCATCACACAAGATCTAAGACATGATTATAGTTACTGGAATTATACATATACAAAAAATTAATGAAATGACGTATTAAACGCTTACTAGCTCGTTAAGATAATTTGCATGTTTGGAAAATTCTTCTTTCATAGGCGAAACCGTCTCTGTGCTCATCTTCATCGTCCTCGGCTTCTTTGCAGCAGAAATCCCTAAAGCATTATGATACTTACTATTCCAAGAGGTTTGATGGAACAAGAAAAACAGAAAAGAGAGGGGGGGGGGGGGGGGGGGAGCGACTAAATAGTGCTGTCAGTATACCTTGACTGCCGGAGCGGACATTCGATTTGGACGCCATTGAAATTAAACTTCGGTAGCGGTAATACAACATCAGCCCTACTTTTAATATTTGAGGGAAGGAACAAAATAAAGAAGCTAAGAGCATCTCCAACGGTTTTGTCCTCCAAAGTTACTATCGTCCACCTTACAAAATGTAATTGGGGGCCCCACCCCCAACGGTTTTCCGTTCAGATCCAGCTAAACAGACGTCTAACTTTCAAGCGTTTGCTCAATAGACGTTTAAACAAAAAAATTCGGATGCTTGTTCAACAGGCCCCCGATCGGAAACGCCTATATCAGGTGCTTCCACCATTTTTTTATTTACTTTTATTTACTTTCTTTTCTTCTTCCTTTCCCTTCTTTAATAGTTAAAACATAGATATACTGTCAAAACTAGCCGTAAAAATTGGTCGGCATACTGTTCGCTACACAGAAAACGACGATGCTGGACTGACTCACAATATTCTCAATGCTGACATGACTAGAAATGAGCTACAAGTATTGCATGAGCTACCAACGACGTTATCTCATTGTCTTACTACAGCACTAGCGACACCGCAAATATAATTTTAATTTGTAACAAGGTGATTAATATTTATGTGATATGTTGTTAATTGTTAGTGCGATTAGTATACTGTTAACGTTAAATAATTATTTATTTAGGTTGGTCACATACTATGCGAGGTAGTTGGCGTAAGTGTATTACTGAATATTTTGACACATTGCCCAATCCGATTAAAGTCAAACAACTAGCATCACCATTTGGTGACTTTCTACAGTTACGTCCATTTCCACACGTAGACTGTTGTATAGTTTGGCACTTAGCGAGAGATGGTGGCCTACCACCCACATATTTCATTTCCCCCTTTTTGAGCTAGGAGTGATTCCGGTAGATTTTTATATGCTTACCGGTAT
Organism: Allium sativum; assembly: GCA_030737875.1. Classification (NCBI taxonomy): domain Eukaryota; kingdom Viridiplantae; phylum Streptophyta; class Magnoliopsida; order Asparagales; family Amaryllidaceae; genus Allium; species Allium sativum. The sequence continues at coordinate 757,848,761 of CM060922.1, read as the reverse complement.
AGATGTTGGCCGACTAGGCCTTATGCAGATACCATTTGATAGCTCATTCGAGGATTTTGAGTCATATTCGGTTTGGCTACCTGCCTTACCTATAGAGGATGTTAGACGAGGATCTGTTTATTACAAATCATAGGAATACTGAGAAAATGCATACTTCTTGTTACCACTATAAATATCTCTGGAACAGGCCGACATTGAAGGGGTAGAAGTCCGGTAGAAACACAAAAGAGCCTTCTGTTAGCAAAGGCTCAACGCAAGAAGAAGCCGACAGCACAAAGGAGCAATCCGAGAGTTACACAACCGACACCATCGATAAAGCTCAAAGCCTGTACAAGGACTTGGATACCAGCAGGATGAATCTGACACAATGAAAAACAACGAAAGGTCACCTAAGACCGGAAATCGATGAAGCGAAAAATTAGTGATCCCGTCAATCGGGACCAAGAAGAACGAAAGGGCTATCGATATTAATTTGCCTAATACCGATACATAAGAAGACGAGAGCATTGAAGTAACGAAGGTTAAAATACAAGGAAGTTGTCCGAGAGCAAACTATCGAGACCTCCGCTAGCGGGTTTTCGGGAAGCTACCCTAATAAATAACTAAGCGAAACTCCGAAAGCAACATCCCGGAAAGGCAAGGGTATGCTTCAAAAGTCTATCGAAAGGCTAACCGGAATCCCTGAAGAGAAACAAGTTTTCCACAGTAATATGCTTAGTGTCGATACTAACAAGGGTGGAAGACTGGTAGCCTTTCAATCGAGTCGCAAAGACAAGCTCCGAAAAGTGTTGGTAGCAAGACCGGGAGCCTATACTTGAAGGCCTACATCCGAAAGCCAAAACGTTTTGAAAGCCATCCGCTCCGACAAGCTTGGGACCAATACAAGATGGGTGAATAAGCCATCAAAAAGAATTCTGCAGAGCGGAACCATCCCCTCGAGAGCATGATTCGGCACTTCGAAAAGTCGTAGGCAAAGCCTTCAGAACCTAAAGAAAAGACGGTTGAGAGCTAGAACTTCCGGAACTGAAGGAAAAAGCAGCCGACAGGGGTATTGCTGGCCCAATTGCAAAAAGGGCCCTAATTTGTCTATAAATAAGACCCAAGGGGTCTCATTTGGAGGATAAATTTCTTATTCTCATTCTTGTACTCTTCTCTCTAGAGTAAACCCTAATTTCTAAATCAAATTGGGGATTTCATTTGTAATCACTTGTGCATTTTGAATCAAAGATCAATAAAGAGTGAATCAATAGTTAGTGCATTCCCTTATGAGTTTCTTGTGTAATTACTTAGTTATTTCCAGTAGAACATATTATGTGTTTTCTACATATTCGCAAGCTCCTACCTAAACCTAAACCCTTCCGCAAAATCAGTGCGGAATCCCTTCCTACAAGTCATTTAGCCCTTATTGAGGGTTGTGTTTAGGGAACCTTTGTCCCAAGATAATTTTTGGTTCTTGAGTCACTTAAGCGTGATGCTCACCCCACTGAGGGTAGAGTAACTAATCTTTTGGACTCTAAACCTTGATATCTAGGAAATAGTGAACTAACTGAAACTCGTAAAAGCTAAATAAGCCTATTTTCCCGTTAGGTCCACTTCCGTAGACTTATCTCCGGTGTTGACGAAAAATATCGTTAACATTTTGGTGCTAGAAGGAGGGCTTGAACCTCCGACCCTGTGGTTAACCTTCCCTCATACTAACTGTGTTGTTCCGTCCGAGGTTGGACTAGGCTTTGAAGAAGCAAGAACATGGGTAAGAGGTCCCAACGAGAGTCTTCTGGATCTCAAATGGATATGTCAAGCACTACTAACCCAAGAGTGGCGGAAGAACAAAGGTTAAAAACGGAAGCTCTAAGAATAATTAAGCGAAAAAGGGAAGTAAAGCAATATGATTTTAGTTATTGGAGCAGCAGCCCTTCCTACCTGAAACAAACTCTAACCTTTCCTCTAAATGATTCTACATCAAAGGATTATAACATCTTCTCTCCTATAAGAAAGGCTCTCCACGAACAGATCAAAGGAATGGTGTTCGAGGAAGAAATAACTGACAATTTTAACTGCTTCGCTTCCAAATGGTCTGAAAGGGTAAACCTCCAATCCCAGCCTATCTTAGAAAGAAAAAACAAGAGCATAGATGGAGCAATAAGGCTTGGTAACAAAAGAGCTAAATCTCTATGATAGGAAAGGAAGTTTACACCAAGGCTATATAAAGGATGCTACCTTACCACTTCAATGGAAAACATCTATTTCCTAACCAAACACGAGCTCAATTACTGGCCATCAACAAAAACGAAGCCCAAATATGAAAGGAAATTGGGAGGGCCTTATTATCATGATCACATGATGAATGGACATGAGACTAACTGCTGTAGAATTTTCAAAGGGATCATCATTAAGTTCTTTAATCAGGACCAACTACGGGAATTTGTAAAAGGATCAAACTAAGACCAATAAAGATCCTTAGGAAAAGGATTACCAACATGACTCAGGGTATAGAAACCCTCTTAAGAATCGAGGTAACCAAAGATGGGTTAACCCATAATGGGATAAAAATCCTTGTCACCGCCGAGTTGGCCAGGGTAAGGCACTCCCCGGAGGGGGGTAGTGTGTAAGCCTTTCTCCGCACCCAAATAAAAAAGGGCCAGGTTGAAGCGTCAAAAGCGTAAGCCTCCGACCCACACCGGAAATGGTCGTGACGGAGCATCTAATTAGCACGCCCTGCCTCTTCTATGAACTAAGCACGTCCTATCTCTGCTCGTAGAAGAGCACGTCCTACCTCTAATTATGTTTCGCATTACCCGTAGAAGGGAACGCAAACCCCTATTATCGCCTACGATGGTCAGGATAGGGCACCCCTTAGAGGGGGTGGAGTGTAAGCCTTTATCACCGCCTACGATGGCCAGGGTAGAGCATCGAAAGTGTAAGCCTTAATTCCGCGTCTACGATGTCCCGGTTTAAGCATCTAAGACCTTATCATCGCCTACAATGGTCAGGATAAGGCGCCTCCTGGAAGGAGGTCGGGTAAGTCCTTAGGCCCTGCTTGTGGATAAGCTAGCTAAGCGCACCAGACGCACATGCCCAAAGAGTGGCCAACAAAGCATGTACATCCTCTGCTTTGATAATAAAAGCCTAAAGAGTGGCTCAGGAAGCACGTACAACCTTTGCTTCATAAATCAAACCCAAAGGGGTAACAAAACATTAATGCCAAAAGTTGAATTCTGGTCTTCATTTTTTAATTACCCGAATAAGGGTTGGTTCGAGACTTCCATTAATGCCAGAAGTGGAGTTATGGTCTTCATTCTTTAATTACCCCAATAAGGGTTGGTTCGGGACTTCCATTAATGCCAGAAGTGGAGTTCTGGTCTTCATTCTCTGATTACCCGAACAAGGGTTGGTCTGGGACTTCTATTAATACCAGAAGTGGGATTCTAGCCTTCAATCTTTAGATACCCAAATCTGGGGTGATTTAGGCCTCAATCAATGGTGGAAAGGGATTTCTAGCTCTATCTTGAATAGTAGATTCTGGATCGGTTCGGAAGCTTAGCCGTAACCGGAAGGAGATATTTGATTTTCTAATAATCTTGAGTCTGGGGGGTGACCAGATTTCTGTTGCTGTCGGAAACAGATTCCTAGTCTTACACCCTAATCCGGGAAGTGAGTCAAAATACTATTAATATTAAAAGATCATTTCTGGAAACCTAATCTTGATACCCTAATCTAGGTCGCGAAGCTCTAACCCTTGGGAAGGGGATATATAATCAATCTAACGGCTGAAGCCCGATTACCTATAGGGCCCCCAAGTAAAAATAGGAACCTACTATATTGCTCAGGGAAGATTTCTTAACCCCCGGAAGGCTTATGGGGCCCAACTACTGTGGGTGGTATGGAAGCTATCGGATCTTGAGTTGTCAGAGTTACTTCGATGACTATGGAGTTTTCTCAGCCATGGCTTGTTGGATTCTTTGAGGCATGCTCATTAGCTCTTCTTCTCTTGGAGAGTTGGTCTCATTGTCGTTCCTTCATACGCTGGCGATCCTTCTGCTTCGCAAAGGATTTGATTGGAGTTGGCTTTCCTTAGATTATTGATTTTTTCCTTTCATTGTATTTCGGATTTCTCTATTTTGTGTGTGATCGATTTCTGTTATTCAGAAATCAATTTTGTGAGCCGTTGGAGAATGGCTAGATTCTCCCTTTTGATATGTTATTATATATATATATATACAGATTTCTTAACCCAGGCATTCATCTAATTCATAATTTACTATGCTAAATATATATGCAATACACATCGTTGCACGCACTAGAATGCATATTCGGGTAGAAGCTCAAGCATTTGTCCTAAATTCCCTTCAATAAATCCCCAGGATAGGATTTTCCAAGAGGGGATCCCCTGGAAACATTTATCATGCTAGAAAACTTCTATTAATGCATGGAGTATACGTAAACTCTTTTGATTATTTCATACTATCAGTATCATAATGCCATGATTTTCAATAAGAGCAAGAGATACTCCATGAACATCTTTTTAACTCAATCTTTAATAAAGCACATGCACAACGCTACGATGAAATTATGAGAAGAGAACGTTACCATCATAGGCCAAGGTCACATGCTAAGTAACACCTGTATAAGTTATAACTTCGTTCATAAGCACTATCACTATAGACAATTACATATGAAATATAGTACACCACATTCCGCATAATTGTTTACAAAAGGATTTTAAAATCACTGCATCTCCAGAAAGAAAGGCATCCTTATTCTGATATTGAAACTTATGTAAGCATGATTTAGTTCTCAGATACACTATTATGGGTGCTTAATGGGTATTTCGGAATGAAAAATGGCTCATTTTATCCGAGGTGTCCGCTGGAGGTCAAGTGAGGACTCAAATGAACTCCCAAATCCATTAAGTGTATAAACTGGAGGACACTCGCGATAACTCCACTCTCCGGGAGGAGGACTGTCGTAACCTTGAGTCAGCTTCATTCAGTATGTACGAGTTTCTCTTAAAAGTTGATCCCTTTCACCACCTAGAACGTCAAGGCGATCCAAGGATATTGAGTATAAACCTTCTCAAAGTCCCTCAAGAAGCAATACCGCGCCAATGAAGAAGACTTAATAAGAAGAGACTTCTCTCGATATTCTCTTTTCAACTTAACATAGTTCATTAAGAAATCCCTAGAAAGAAAACTTGAAGCAGAAGACAAACTCTGAAGGAAATATCACAAAAATTAAAAGAAAGAACAATTCATTACATCTTTAGCTAAGCTAGAATAATTATTATAGGTAACCCTCTTGCTCATACAAGACAGATCTTTTAAAGGTCTCAGCTACAAATCAATATTTATTAAACTTAAGTTTATCCAAGGGTAATTCTCTAGGGATAGAGGCAACTCAGAGAAGGTTCTAGCATTCACCCAGGTGAAGATCCACGCCATGCTCATCTGGGCACCTTCTATGCAGACATATAAGCAAGCCCCCGCTATAATCACCTAAAAAGGAAAAATCCATTGTTTCATATCTATTGTAAATTTAATACAAGAAGTCTACTAATATGTCCCTGTCTTCGATTAACATCCAGAAAAAAGTCATGAGCTCGACATTTTCTTTTAGAAGCCTCTCGCATCGTAGTCGAGCAGTTCTTAACCTAGGGGAAGCTTCCTTTTCTTTAAAAAGGAGTAGTTTGGTAGCACCCCTTTCAATGAGATGGTATTTGTTGGACAAGATGTTATATTCATTTATTTGTTTGTTCAGCTCCTTGGTAAGACGAATCGCTTCTGACTGGGCCTTTTAATGGCGGAATTCCTAGAACCTAATTTCCTCCTCTTCGCTTAAGCGATAAAGGGGAAGAGATCGATTGTTGAAGAAAAAGTAAAAGAAAAATGCATCATAAAACTTTTCGTACCTCGGAAGCAGAGGCAGGAGCTCGAGAGGTTCCAGTCAAAGAGATGCCCTCGAAGCCCGATCTTTCCCCACCTTCCGTACTCCAGAAGGAGTGGGGAATTCAACCGAAACAGGATCACCTTCAGCAGTTTCAACACCCCCGCAGCATGCCTCATCTAGCCAGTCGGGCTTCGGGAAGGAACAATCAACGCCAGCAGGATCGCCACCATACTCTCCTCCGTCCCCAACAGAATCTACAAACAAGGGATTGTCACCTTTAGGAATGGATATCTTTGGTACCTCAATAAGAGCTCTCCCGTTATCAACATATAGTTCCTCAAAGGAGATATCTTCAATGAACAAAAGTTTGGCTACGTTAGTCTCCTCCCTTGCGGGAACTTCATTTCTCCTCACACAAGATATCTTGGACATAAATCTTTCTACTAAAGACGGATTGAGAGAGGAAAAGTTTAATTCTGAACATCTATCCACAATGTCTGCAAAAAGAAGAAGGAAAGCATATTTGAAAGAATTGACCATAATTTCATCCAAGGTGGTTTGGAGAAAATAGGAAATCCTCTGTTTAATATCATTCATCACTCTGGCATAGTTGACCAATAAGGTGTCCTTCCTGCCAAGCTCAGCCTTGAAAAAGTCATTCTCTTTTTCTAGAAAAAAAGGTTGCCTTTGTAAAGAAGAACAACGAGAGTCAAGTGATGAAGCATTTTCTTTGGTCTTTTCCAAAGCTTCCTTCAAATCCCTGACTTCCTCAGCCATAGCTAAGCAGGATTCTTTTCCATGATATTTGAGCTCTTTTCTTCCGCTAAAATCAATTCCAACTCATTCCGCAACCCAAGCTTCTTTGGCGAGAGTAAGAGCATCTTTTTCCCTTCTTAAAGACGCATTTTCTTCTTTAAGCCACCACAACTTCGAAGAAGACTCAGAGGAGTTATCTTGTGTCAAAAAACACCGCTTGATAACCTATAAAGAGCACAATTGGCCTACATGAGACAATCAAAAGAAAGGCAGTGAACATGATATGTAAAGATTCATACTAATAGAAGCTGTTCGACTAAATCTTGACCACCACAAGGGAAGTCAGGTGGAAGATTAGCATTAGAAAAGGTAGAAGAAGAAATGATCTGCCCGATCATTTCATTAAAGCTATCACCAACGGGAGGATTGATAAAAGTGGGAGAGGCAATGCCCTCGGAAGAAGAAGAAAACCCCATTGTGTGATGCATCTCATTAGAAACCTTGGAAGAGTCGGCAAGATGTATGCTCGAACAAAGTACCTTCCTTAGAGAGGTAACCTCTGGGACGTCAGAAATCGAGTCGGAACAAAGAGACGGTCCTGTTGAGTTCTTTGACTTTTTTGAAGAAGGATCTTCTGAACTCCTTTCCAAAAGATTCCTTTTTACATTCTCCCTAGACCTTAATAATGCATTCTTAAGAGAAGAAACTCCAGCCTTTGGAACCAAGGAGACGGAGTCGGTCTTACTGGACTCGGTACGTGCAGCTCATAACATACAACAAAAGTAAACTGAGTGAAAAATCAATTAAGACTCCATGTTAAAAATACCGCATTAAGGGCATACCGGGAGCATCAAGAAATAAAGGAGCATTGGGAGAGAAAGAGGCGTTTCTTCCCAATGACAATGAAAAGGTCCCTTTACTGAACAAGATCAAGGGTGGTTGTCCAATAATAGATTGACCAGATGGCAATGAGGAGTGCCTCTGAAGGGTAGAAGAAGTAAGCAGTGATGACCTATTACCGTATTGTCCAAAGGAAGAGCCAAGGAGATCAATGACCTTTTATCTGCGAAACTCGATAGCTTGGGCGCAGAATCTACAAAAGCGCATACAAAAGGTAAAAAATAGTGCTTTCGGGCATACTTGGGGTATTGAAGCTGCCGGAAATACCAGGAGGGCGGCGAACAAAGAAAAATTGGGTTTTCCGGTCTTTAAATCTTGTTGTCTCCGCGGATAATAGTTTCTTTGGGGGGTTTCCACGGAAGATCTAAGGATTCGGGTCACTAAGCTTGGAAGGGCGAACCAAGTAATCAAGCATAAATGGGCTTAAAGAACCATTACCCGATTCCAAGGATAACAATTCTAGGCATATTAAGTAGGTATATGTATTGGGAGAAAGTTGAATAAGAGTAATTCCCAAATATTGTAGATACCGATGGAGGAAGCCGAGAAAGGGGATGAAACCCCATGCCAAATGTGGATCATAGAATAAGCAAAATAGCCCTCCGGAGGAGACGAGATGTATTCGTTCCACAAGGAGGAATGGCTTCAACACCGGAGACAACAAAATCTTGAAGAATAGCATTGACTTGTTCTTGAGAGAAATCAAGGAATGTTTCTCGACGGCACCAACCTTCCTAGATGCGGAGGCGTCATTTAGCAAAGGACAATTCCTATCAGGTTCAAAGGCAATATGCTTCTTCCCCATAATGCCAGGTACAACCTAATAATTTTATGCAATAAGATAAGAACAATGCTAAAAAATAGAAATCTTATGGTTCCAAAAAGGACTTCAATGATGGTAAGAGAATGGACCTCTGATACCATCACTAGAATAAAGCTAAACCAAAAACGCTAACTAAGAGCTGCCAAATAAGTCCGAAGTCAGTTGCCGAGAACTGATGATCAGGTAACTAAGATCGGTTTGCGACAAGTGAAACTGATAGTCACCGCAGCTCAAAATTAGCTAATTACATTTTGACTTCAAAATAAAACATGAATAACTTACCAAGAGACTTATTTTAAGATTGATAATGCTTTTCCCAAGATAATTTTTTCAGGAAATTATGAAGAACAAGCAGAGCTAATAATGCGAGGCCAGGGGGTATGTGTATATATATATATATATATATACGAGAAAGAGGAAGTGATTGACCCATTCAAAAAAGGGTTGACTTTGTAACAACCCGTATTTTTGAATAACATGTTATAACATAAATCAAGGCAGAATTTAATGTTAAAATCTGAATCAAGGGAAATGGGCTGTGCCATTGCATTCGTCTCGGAAAAATACGCGAAATAGAGTCCGAGTTTTCGAAAATCGGAGTCCGTATGACCAAGTTATGGCCCGTCAAAGTTTTCAGAAAATTTCAAGTTCAAAAACAGTTCAAATTTGAATTTAGAATTCAAATTCAACCAAAACAGACTGGGCGGGAAAATTCCCGCCCAGACAGGTCGACAGGGGGGTCGACACTAGGGTCGACCTCCCCCCAACCAGGTCGACACTAGAGTCGACCTGGGGGTCGACCTCCCTGGTCGGCCAGGTCGGCCTGGTGCATCTATTTTGGTTGTTTGGACCTGTTTTGGAGGCTAGTGACGTGAATTGATGGCTCAGATCTGAATTAGGGTTAATCCTATGGTCTAAATTAACCTAATCATCTATAAAAAGACCCTAATACCTAGCCTAAATCATCATAAATCAATCCTACAACTAAACTATGCCAAAATGCTTCTTGATCATGGCCTCCATCTTCTTCATGAGAGCATGAGTGTTCCAAATCAAATCTAAGTCCAAGAAGCTATCTTTCTTAGTTCAAAGAGCCATCTTTCTTCGTCATAGAAGCTATTTCACTTATTTCTCAAGGGTCTTCATTGGAGCTTATCATTTGGGAGTGTTTAGAGTTGCTAGTGGCTTCGTCTCAATCTTATTTATATTTTATAAGTCTTCATAGCATTGTAAGCCCTATACTACTCTTAGATTCTAACTATGAAGTTAAATATGACATGTTGCAAGTTTGAGTTTGGGCCTAAGTATGATTTGTGCTTTGATCCTATCATGTTATGCATAGATTTACCCTATGCAAGTTTGTAAAGCTATCACCTTGACTTTGTGCATAGAAAGCTATGACCTTTGATTTGGAATGTTGCATTATGCAACATGAGAACTCTCATAACCTTTATGATAACTTGCATATAATGTTATATGCGAACTTCTAGTCATCATCCTATGTCATCTAGGACCATGTATCACCTATTCGCTAAGTTTGAATGTTATGCATGTAACATGCAAGTTTAAATGAACATATTTATGCCTCATATGCCACCATGTTTAACTTGTGGCCAACCTTATTACCTTATGCCTTTTTGTCATGCTTTTGCCAAGTTCCCTCTTTTGATCTATGTTATGTTATGCGAAACGTACATGCGATGGGAATGCGTTGGGTTTGGGTAATATTAATGACATGAAAACATGGTTTTAAAATATGACATGAACATTGACTTGTGATTATGTTTGTAAACATAATGATGGACATGACACTTAGAAAATATGAGTGTGGCCAACTCGAGGTTGAGTTTGTAGCATAAATCTACCCGGAACCGACCGGCTTAACTAGTGGCTACAAACAATAGGACCCAATGTGAGTAGTTGGTCATGTTGTGCTTAAACCCGAGGTTAGACTAGGTTGTGGTGTAAAGCTACCCGGACCCGCCCGGCTTAACTAGTAACCACAACAAGGTCTAATGTGAGAGGTTGGGTGCATTAAATTAATTAATGCCACATGATAGGGTTAAGTCATGGACTACTTGAATACTTAACCAATTAAACACGATGGATTGGTAGGGTTAAGTCATGGACTACTTGAATATACTTAACCAACTAAACACGATGGATTGGTAGGGTTAAGTCATGGACTACTTGAATATACTTAACCAATTAAACCCGATGTATTGATAGGGTTAAGTCATGAACTGCTTGAATACACTTGACCAACTCAATTCATGGTTAGGATAGGGTTAACCACACTTAACCCGCTTGAAATCCTAGTTACGTGGTCCTTTTCAGCAGTAACCCTCTTAGAAGTATCATGGGTACCCTGGACTAGGCTAGGGTGGGGCACGATTACTGAACTGATTGTAAGAGACCAAAAGAGACGGCTGAAGGGTGCACCGGTTGTTCAGGCGGACCATGGTCGTGCACATTAAGTCCGGAGTTGAACATGGGCACCAGTAGGTTTAGACTGTGCGTGCTTGAATTGTGTCTGTGGTTTACACCTTAGGGCTGGATACACCCTGGGGTGGACCTAGCACAGTTAACTACATTCCACGATTAAGCCGTATGACACCGATACACGACGAGTTAGGCTTATAGGGAGCCGATCGACTAGACCGAGTAGTTGGACCTCGATTTAGGTCATCTCATGATGTGGGCCAGCTTTGGGCCAAGGGATCATTTCTTGTTTATACTTGACATGGATTGGAATACTAGCACACACCTGGTGCAACTTAATCTTGTATATGTGATGCCACACTTGATCTATCTTGTTAACTTTTCACCATGCCAGTTATCACCCTATGTTTCATCTCTGCTTTACATGACCAGTTAACTTTATTAGTTTTTATACTAATAGTAGATAGGACTTACCAGTCTTTTTGACTGACCCGTTTTCTTTCGCCTCTTTTCTTCCGTTCCCCCCCCCCTAGGTTTACAGGGTGGGAACAGTGGTATCTAGCCTGGATCTTTAGCTGCTTTTCTGGATAGCTCATGTACGGTTTGGACTTGAGCAAGCTATGGCTTTATTCTACCTTGGGGATAATTACTTTATGATTTTCTTTCCAGTTTTTAGTTGATGTTTCTAGACTATGTTTTGTGGAAAATAATGACCAAGTACTTTGATGTAACTTGACTATGGTTTTGAAATGTTAGTTTTATCCGCTGCTTTATTTACTCTGTTTTTACTTATATGTTCTGTCTTGTGATATCTGCATGCATGGTTACCTCGTTTAACGCCCCTCCAAAGCTAGTGCCCTTGCAAGAGTGGTACTGGGGGAGGTGGGGTGTTACATTTGGTATCAGAGCATAAGGTTTACAAGATTTGAGCAAAAGGTTTTTAAAACTTACCTTTTGAAAAACTATTTTCAAAACCAATTAAGTATTTTCCAAGAAAAGTCTAGTTATTTTATAAAAGGCTATTCCCCAAAAGCCATTAGCACTATCCTTCGTTTCCTCGTTCTAAATCTATCTTTTCCTTTTTCAGTATGGCCGATCTTAACCTTCCCGAGGGAGTGACCATTCCCGGATGGTTCCGGAGGTACTTGGAAGCTAGGGCCAACGATGCAGGCCCAGCAAATACCCCCACCGTAACTGAGGTTCCTCCTCCTCCTCCTCCTCAGAATCCACAAGCAGATTTCGCTAAGGTTTGCAAAGACTTTAAGGCAATGGGTGGCAAGAATTTTATTGGGACGGAGACTTTTGTGGAGGCAAGAAATTGATTGAAAGAAACTGAAGATCTCTTCGCCATCTTTGATGTGGAAGACCATAGAAAAGTTCTGTTGGCAGCATGGCTATTGAAAGAAGAAGCTGCTTATTGGTGGGAGGTCACCAATGCTACTAGGCCTATAGAGACTTGGGCCGACTTTAGGACGAGGTTTGGGCTTAAGTTTCTATCATCTGCTGAGGCGAATCTGCAATTGGAGAAGTTTATATCTTTGAAGCAAGGGGACATGACAGTGAGGGAGTATGTGAATAAGTTTAACCAGCTTGCTCGATTCGGTTTGGACATGGTTAATACTCCCCAGAAGAAGGCTTTACGCTTTGCACGAGGGTTGAATGAGCCATTACAAGGTTTAGCCCTGTCTCATATACCCATGGGGGCCACTTTTGAAGGCCTAGTGGACATGGCATTGCTTCAAGGAGACGATAAGAATGGCAAGAAAGAAGTCAAGCCTAATGAGACTCAAGCCAAGAAGACGGACTCCAAGTGGGGAGGAAATCAGAGCAATCAGAACAACAAGGGCAATAAGGCCAACAACAGCAAGGCAAAGGACCCAAGAAAATGCAACTTCTGTGGGATTGTTGGGCACATAGCCAAAGATTGCAGAAAGAAGAAGAGGAAGTTGGGCGAATGCTTTCACTGTGGAGAGCCTGGACATCTTAGCAAGGATTGCCCCAAGAAGCAAGGACAAGGGCAAGGACAGACTCAGCGTGCAGGACCTTCTGGAGGGCAAGTGCATGCCCTCAACACTGTTCCAGTTCAGGACCGAGGTAGTATTTCTGTAGAAAGCCTTGTTTATATTTCTGATTATCCTGTTCGCACCTTATTTGATTCTGGCGCATCGCATAGTTTTATTTCTTCTGACATTGTTGAAAGTTTGCACCTAAGTACTAATCTAGTTGAGGATCCCGTTAGTGTTTCAAATCCAATTGGGGGTTCCGCCCATCTATCTATGATTTGTGTGGATTTGAAGATTTCTATCTTGACCGTAGAATTCACGTGTAATGCTTATGTTCTTGGGTTCACGGGATACGGGTTGATTTTGGGCATGGATTGGTTGTCCAGTTATGGAGCCATCCTCGATTGTGAGCATAGGGTGGTGAGGCTCATGACTCCCCTCGGTAATACCCTAGAAATTTCTTGTAACCCTAGAGGTCCCGTCATGTTATGTTATCTTGAATCTCTAGACTCGTCCATCGATGATCTGCAATCTGTAAGGGTGGTTCAAGACTATCCTGATGTCTTTGAAGAAGTTAAGGGGTTACCCCCTAAACGAGAGATAGATTTCCGCATTTATCTAGTCGATAATGCCAAGCCAGTATCATTGCCCGTTAGGCACATGGCCCCACGAGAAAGAAGGGAGCTCAGTAAGCAAATCAAGGAGTTGCTTGAGAAGAATTTTATTAGGCGAAGCATTTCTGAATGGGGTGCTCCTGTGGTATTCGCTACTAAGGCGGATGGTTCGCTTCGTCTATGTGTTGATTATCGAGAGTTGAACAAGCTGACAAAGAAGAATAGGCACCCGTTACCGAGGATAGACGACCTCTTTGACCAGCTTGTTGGTGCTTCTGTTTTCTCTCAGCTCGATCTAGCCACCGGATTTCATCAGCTTAGAGTGGCTGAAGATAATATTGATAAAACTGCGTTTAGGACTCCAGATGGATTCTTTGAATGGCTTGTCATGCCATTCGGTTTGACTAATGCACCCGCCTACTTCGTAGATTTGATGAGTAGGGTGTTCAGGGAGTTCCTTAACAAGTTTGTAGTTGTCTTCGTGGATGATATTCTGATTTTCTCAAAGGATGAGGAAGAACATGCTAGACATCTCAAGGAAGTAATGGATACGCTTAGAGCTCATCAGTTGAAAGCCAAGTTCTCCAAATGCCATTTTTGGAGAAGGGAAGTTCGATTTCTTGGACATATAGTTTCTAAGCAAGGCATAGCTGTGGATCCCGCGAAAGTGGTTGCGGTTCAAGACTGGAAGACTCCTAGGAATGCAACCGAAGTAAGAAGCTTCCTCGGTCTGGCGGGTTACTATAGGAAGTTCATCAGGGACTTCGCTAAGATTTCAGCCCCTCTTACTAGATTGACGAAGAAGAACCTAGTCTTTGCATGGGACTTAGAATGTGAGCTTGCTTTTCAAAGGCTCAAGAGGGCCCTTACTACAGCTCCAGTTTTGGCATTACCCGATGGCGGTAAGACGTTTACCGTGTACACCGATGCATGTGGCACGGGGTTAGGTGCTGTTCTGATGCAAGAGGGAAGAGTGATATGTTATGGGGGTAGGCAACTTAAAGTTCATGAGAAGAACTATCCCACTCATGATTTGGAGTTGGCGGCGATCATCTTTGCTCTCAAATCCTGGCGCCACTATCTTCTAGGCGAAAGGTTTGAGTTGTATAATGATCACAAGTCACTCAAGTACCTCTTCTCACAGAAAGATCTGAATCTAAGGCAGCAAAGGTGGATGGAATTCTTGGCATCTTATGACTTCGAGATAGCTTATACCCCTAGCAAGGGTAATGTTGTGGCAGATGCGTTAAGCAGAAGTAGGTTGACTTTGAGCCCCTTGTTTGTTGAGATGAGGAGCCTAGAGTTCTTGGCAACCTTTGATTTTACAACAGTTGTTGAGTCGATGACGGGATCGTTAGCATCTCTTGAGCTTAGACCTATACTTCTTGATCAAATAGGGACTTCGCAGAAGGAAGATCCGCAGATAGTCGAGATCATGGACAAGTTGATTCGTGGTGAGACGTCTAGTCACCTTGCTAGATATACTATTGATGACAAGGGTTGGCTAAGACGTGATGGAAGGCTATGCGTTCCACAAGTAGGAAACTTGGTGCATAAAGTTCTCGAAGAAGCGCATCACTCGAAGATGACTATACATCCTGGAGGAGATAAGATGTATAGGGATATGAAGCGTATTTTCTTTTGGGCTGGAATGAAGAAGGATGTGGCAGAGTATGTTTCAAAGTGCATGGTGTGCCAACAAGTGAAAGCCGAGTCGAAGAAACCTGGTGGGCTATTACATCCATTAGAGGTCCCGCAATGGAAGTGGGAAAGTATCTCTATGGATTTTGTGGATGGATTGCCTAGGTCAAGGAAAGGGAATACGAGCATATGGGTCATAGTTGATAGACTTACGAAGAGTGCTCATTTCATTCCAGTGAAGAGCAAGAGGACCGCATCATGGCTAGCATCTGTTTATCTTCGAGAGGTAGTGAGATTGCATGGGGTTCCTTCTAGCATAGTTAGCGATCGTGACCCTATCTTCACTAGCCAGTTCTGGAATAGTTTGCAAGAAGCGATGGGTACGCGATTGAATCTAAGTACAGCCTATCACCCCCAGACAGATGGCCAAACCGAAAGGGTGAATAGAGTGCTAGAAGATCTCTTGAGGCTTTGTGTTCTTGACTTTGGTGGTACTTGGGAAGACCACCTCCCTCTTGTGGAGTTTGCTTATAATAATAGCTATCAAGCTAGCATAGGGATGGCACCATTTGAAGCTCTGTATGGGAGGCCGTGTAGGTCACCATCTTGTTGGTGGGAGACAACGGATAGGCTTATACTTGGGCCCGATATGATACGGGACACATCCGAGAAGGTTGAATTGGTAAGAAGACGGATGAAAGCGGCCCAAGACAGACAAAAATCCTATGTTGACAAGCGAAGGACAGATTTGGAATTCGAAGTTGGAGATATGGTTTTCGTGAAGGTTTCTCCTTTGCGTAATGTGGTTCGTTTTGGAGCAGTTGGGAAGCTGGCACCAAGGTTCATAGGACCCTTCCCTATTATAGAAAGAATTGGGAAGATGGCTTATAAGGTGGAATTGCCCGAGAAGCTGACCGGAGTACATAATGTCTTTCATGTCTCTCATCTCCGAAAGTGCCTACATGAGTCCGCTGAGGTGGTTGAACCTAGCATTCTTGAAGACATGGAGGTGGAGAAAGAGGCAACCCTGAGACGAGCTCCGATTCGTATCATGGAAACAGAGACAAAGAAGCTAAGGAGCAAAGAATTTAAGCTTGTTAAGGTGCAATGGAGTGAAGCAGAGGAAGACGCAACTTGGGAAACCGAGGAGAAGATGCGTGGGCTTTATCCATTTCTTTTTGAGGGTACATTTTCAATCTCTTTTCCTAGTTGGTATATCTTTCTTTTGCTATCCATGTTTATCTAGTTTATCTTGTTTCGTAAATCTTGTCATGAGAACCTTAGGTAGAAACCCTTGGTTGAAACATGTATTTGAAACATGTTATGCTTGATGTTTGCCAGTGGTTGCAAGTGTTTGCAAGTGGATACTCGTGGATGCACGATACACGTTAGGCACTAAGATCGGCTCACACACTTTCATACTGCATATGCATGAGTGTTTATGCTTATTCATGGATGAAACTTGTATGATATCACATGGATGTTGCATATGGACGGATGTTATGTGCACTCATGTAGAGACTATAAGTTATGTTAGGAATTTGCATACATATGGACGCATTACACTAACATATTTTGCATTAAGGGGGTTTACTGAATGAGTAACCGCCTGATTTTCGCATTAGATAAGTACATATACACACACCTTTGCATATGTTCATACAACATTTAGAATCTTTTAAGGACAATGATTACTTGTGGGTGATGTTTTGAGTAGATGGATGATGGATGGTAGGATACGTTCTTCCTAACTTGAAGATTTCGGGGACGAAATCCTTTAAGGTGGGGAGGATGTAACAACCCGTATTTTTGAATAACATGTTATAACATAAATCAAGGCAGAATTTAATGTTAAAATCTGAATCAAGGGAAACGGGATGTGCCATTGCATTCGTCTCGGAAAAATACGCGAAATAGAGTCCGAGTTTTCGCAAATCGGAGTCCGTATGACCAAGTTATGGCCCGTCAAAGTTTTCAGAAAATTTCAAGTTCAAAAACAGTTCAAATTTGAATTTAGAATTCAAATTCAACCAAAACAGACTGGGCGGGAAAATTCCCGCCCAGACAGGTCGACAGGGGGGTCGACACTTGGGTCGACCTCCCCCCAACCAGGTCGACACTAGAGTCGACCTGGGGGTCGACCTCCCTGGTCGGCCAGGTCGGCCTGGTGCACCTATTTTGGTTGTTTGGACCTGTTTTGGAGGCTAGTGACGTGAATTGATGGCTCAGATCTGAATTAGGGTTAATCCTATGGTCTAAATTAACCTAATCATCTATAAAAAGACCCTAATACCTAGCCTAAATCATCATAAATCAATCCTACAACTAAACTATGCCAAAATGCTTCTTGATCACGGCCTCCATCTTCTTCATGAGAGCATGAGTGTTCCAAATCAAATCTAAGTCCAAGAAGCTATCTTTCTTAGTTCAAAGAGCCATCTTTCTTCGTCATAGAAGCTATTTCACTTATTTCTCAAGGGTCTTCATTGGAGCTTATCATTTGGGAGTGTTTAGAGTTGCTAGTGGCTTCGTCTCAATCTTATTTATATTTTATAAGTCTTCATAGCATTGTAAGCCCTATACTACTCTTAGATTCTAACTATGAAGTTAAATATGACATGTTGCAAGTTTGAGTTTGGGCCTAAGTATGATTTGTGCTTTGATCCTATCATGTTATGCATAGATTTACCCTATGCAAGTTTGTAAAGCTATCACCTTGACTTTGTGCATAGAAAGCTATGACCTTTGATTTGGAATGTTGCATTATGCAACATGAGAACTCTCATAACCTTTATGATAACTTGCATATAATGTTATATGCGAACTTCTAGTCATCATCCTATGTCATCTAGGACCATGTATCACCTATTCGCTAAGTTTGAATGTTATGCATGTAACATGCAAGTTTAAATGAACATATTTATGCCTCATATGCCACCATGTTTAACTTGTGGCCAACCTTATTACCTTATGCCTTTTTGTCATGCTTTTGCCAAGTTCCCTCTTTTGATCTATGTTATGTTATGCGAAACGTACATGCGATGGGAATGCGTTGGGTTTGGGTAATATTAATGACATGAAAACATGGTTTTAAAATATGACATGAACATTGACTTGTGATTATGTTTGTAAACATAATGATGGACATGACACTTAGAAAATATGAGTGTGGCCAACTCGAGGTTGGGTTGAGTTTGTAGCATAAATCTACCCGGAACCGACCGGCTTAACTAGTGGCTACAAACAATAGGACCCAATGTGAGTAGTTGGTCATGTTGTGCTTAAACCCGAGGTTAGACTAGGTTGTGGTGTAAAGCTACCCGGACCCGCCCGGCTTAACTAGTAACCACAACAAGGTCTAATGTGAGAGGTTGGGTGCATTAAATTAATTAATGCCACATGATAGGGTTAAGTCATGGACTACTTGAATACTTAACCAATTAAACACGATGGATTGGTAGGGTTAAGTCATGGACTACTTGAATATACTTAACCAACTAAACACGATGGATTGGTAGGGTTAAGTCATGGACTACTTGAATATACTTAACCAATTAAACCCGATGTATTGATAGGGTTAAGTCATGAACCGCTTGAATACACTTGACCAACTCAATACATGGTTAGGATAGGGTTAACCACACTTAACCCGCTTGAAATCCTAGTTACGTGGTCCTTTTCAGCAGTAACCCTCTTAGAAGTATCATGGGTACCCTGGACTAGGCTAGGGTGGGGCACGATTACTGAACTGATTGTAAGAGACCAAAAGAGACGGCTGAAGGGTGCACCGGTTGTTCAGGCGGACCATGGTCGTGCACATTAAGTCCGGAGTTGAACATGGGCACCAGTAGGTTTAGACTGTGCGTGCTTGAATTGTGTCTGTGGTTTACACCTTAGGGCTGGATACACCCTGGGGTGGACCTAGCACAGTTAATTACATTCCACGATTAAGCCGTATGACACCGATACACGACGAGTTAGGCTTATAGGGAGCCGATCGACTAGACCGAGTAGTTGGACCTCGATTTAGGTCATCTCATGATGTGGGCCAGCTTTGGGCCAAGGGATCATTTCTTGTTTATACTTGACATGGATTGGAATACTAGCACACACCTGGTGCAACTTAATCTTGTATATGCGATGCCACACTTGATCTATCTTGTTAACTTTTCACCATGCCAGTTATCACCCTATGTTTCATCTCTGCTTTACATGACCAGTTAACTTTATTAGTTTTTATACTAATAGTAGATAGGACTTACCAGTCTTTTTGACTGACCCGTTTTCTTTCGCCTCTTTTCTTCCGTTTCCCCCTCCCCAGGTTTACAGGGTGGGAACACTGGTATCTAGCCTGGATCTTTAGCTGCTTTTCTGGATAGCTCATGTACGATTTGGACTTGAGCAAGCTATGTCTTTATTCTACCTTGGGGTTACTTTATGATTTTCTTTCCAGTTTTTAGTTGATGTTTATAGACTATGTTTTGTGGAAAATAATGACCAAGTACTTTGATGTAACTTGACTATGGTTTTGAAATGTTAGTTTTATCCGCTGCTTTATTTACTCTGTTTTAACTTATATGTTCTGTCTTGTGATATCTGCATGCATGTTTACCTCGTTTAACGCCCCTCCAAAGCTAGTGCCCTTGCAAGAGTGGTACTGGGGGAGGTGGGGTGTTACAGACTTGAAAAGTCGAAAACTCCCCTTCACAAGGGGGGAGGGGGAATGTTACCACTCGAATTATCTCTGGAGCAGGCCGGCAGTGAAAGGGTAGAAGTCCGGTAGAAACACAAAAGAGCCTTCCGTCAGCAAAGGCTCAATGAAAGAAGAAGCCCACAGCACAAGGGAGCAATCTGGGAGCTATGCACCGACACTATCGATAAAGCTCAAAGCCTGTACAAAGGTGGGGATACCAGCAGGCTGAATCTGACACAATGAAAAATGATGAAAGGTCACCTAAGAACAGAAGCCGATGAAGCGAAAAATTAATGATCCCATCAACTGGGACCAACAAGAATGAAAGGGCTATCAGTATTATTTTGCTTAATACGGACACATAAGGAGATGGAAGCATTGAAGTAACGAAGGTTAAAGTACAGGGAAGTTGTCCGAGAGCAAACTAGCGAGACCTCAACTAGCGGGTTTCCGGGAAGCTACCCTAATAAACAACTAAGCAAAACTCCAAACGCAACGTCCTGGAAAGGCAAGGGTATGCTCCAGAAGTCTACCGAAAGGCTAACCCGAACCGCCAAATAGAAACACGCTATCCACACTAATCTTCTTAGTGTCGATACCGATAAGGGTAGCGGATCGATAGCCTTTCCGAGTTGCAAAGACAAGCTCCGCAAATTGTTGGTAGCAAGACCAGGAGCTTACACCTGAAGGCCTACATCCGGAAGCCAAAGCCTTCCGAAAGCCATCCACTCCGAAAAGCTTGAGACCAATACAAGATGCGTGAATAAGCAATCAAAAAGAGTTCCGCAGACCGGAACCCTCCCCTCGAGAGCACGATCTGGCACTTCGAAAAGCCATAGGCAAAGCCTTCAGAACCTAAAGAAAAGACGGCTAAGAGCTAGAACTTTTGGAACCAAAGGAAAAAGCGGCCGACAAGGGTATTGTTGGCCCAATAGAAAAAAGGGCCCCAATTTGTCTATAAATAAGACCCCAAGGGTCTCATTTGAAGGATAATTCTCTCATTCCCATTCTTGTACTCTTCTCTCTAGAGTAAACCCCAATTTCTAAATCAAATTGGGGATTTCGTTTGTCATCACTTAGACATTCTGAATCAAAGATCAATAAAGAGTGAATCAATACTCAGTGCATACCCTTATGAATTTCTTGTGTAATTATTTAGTTATTGCCAGTAGAACATGTTGTGTGCTTTCTACATATCCGCAAACTCCTACCTAAGCCTAAACCCTTCTGCAAAATCGGTGTAAAACCCCTTCTTATAAGCCATTTAGCCCTTATCGAGGGTTATGTTTAGGGAACCTTTGTCCCAAGATAACTATTGGTTCTTGAGTCGCTTAAGCATGATGCTCACCCTATTAAGGGAAGAGTAACTAATCTTTTAGACTCTAAACCTTGATATCTAGGAAATGGTGAATTAACTCGAACTCATAAAAAGCTAAATAAACCTATTTTTCCCTTAGGTCCACTTCTGTAGACATATCTCCACTGTTGACGAAAAATATCATTAACACTCCTGTTATTCGTGCCTTTATATTATATTTGTATGGGTCTATATTTTTTCGAACAATAAGGGCACAATTAGACTTGGATATTTGGTTGGATTGGAGGATGTTGGTGAGTTTCATAGATAGACTCTGTCATCCTCGGTTATCTATATTTAGCATTGGATACATTTACTTTGCAGCAGTTTAAAGCGATGTTTGATTTTTGGTACATTCTTCCTTTTTGGTACTATGAGTATACGGCTAACATGCATCCGCGCCTAGTCACTGAGGCAAATAGCACATCGTATATTTACTTTCCTATATTTCGTTGTTGGGGGACAGCCATGCATATGCGCCATGTTACACAGAGGGTGCACAATGAGTTGATAGAGGCTAGACAACATATGGATATTAGGCGAAGCGACAACATTATCACTCGTCCATGGCCGGATTATATTCAATTTATGGATCCTGACAAGGACCACCCACTCAATTACCAGTTTTGACTTACGAGACGTATGGTTTATTCTCAGGTCCCTACCTGCCTATTCATATGGTATTTAGGGGAACGGTGTTGGCTACAATTATATGGTATAGTACGCATTCCCTCTGATCCTCTTCCATTGGACGACATGTGTGGATCTAATCGTGTAGGCATGACTTATATTTCGGGATTAAAGGTCGTAGGATGGGTAGATGGTGAGTCTTTTACCGTACCCGGAGATTTTGATTCATATTGGTCTCGAGTTGCTCCACGAGCTTTCGCTTTACCAAATTACATATGGGGTTTGAACTCCGATCATATTGGTCCACGTATTGCTTCCGGTAGATTTCCATTGCCGCCATCCACCTTTAAGCCTACGTCTTCTCAGTATACACAGCCTTCCACATTCAATCCCCCCCCCCCGTGCATCCGTTCAGAGTTTATGGTTTCCAAGGTGAGTTGCTAGACTATCCATTGCAGTTTCCTCCAGACAACCAGATCCAGGGTGTACCATCCGCTGGTCTGTATCAATCACACGAGGTATTATAACTTCTATGTAATACTTCTATTTATTACATGCATTGGGATAAAAATATGTATAACTTTCATGTTATAATCATAGTTTGCTCAATATATGGATCATGATGGACGGGTGATTGCTGCATTTGAGCGGATGCCACTTGAGTATAGTCATATGATGTATCAGACTTATCAGACATCTATGCAAAAACAGCAGACGCAGCACGAGACTCGGTTGCATGAGTACCAGACTCAGATTCAGCAGCTTCAGCAGCAGCCTCAAGAGCCACAATATTTCGATGACATAAATGATGACAGTGATGACGATGATGGTGGAGATGACGAGGAGATGATTGATGGCAGGTCTCCTTATATTGACTGATGTTATTTTATGTTATTAGAGTAATCAGTGTACGTTTATGTATCATGTATTCTCATTGTATGTGTATGTTTATGTGGTCATGTATTTTCAGTGTGCGTTTATGTATTATGTATTAGTGTATGTTTATGTATTATGTAGTCTCAGTGTATAAGAGTAAACAGACATATGATTACAAACATGTCCCGGTATAACGAACGTCTGATTCCTATCAGTTATTAAAACTTAATTTGGAAATCAAAGTTAACTTAGTTCGATTTTTTTCATTATCCAATGGACATATGATTACAAACATGACTCGATACAACTGAACAACTAAAACATCAAAGCATACATAGGGAATAGGTACTAAAACTTTGGATATAACATATGTTAACTAGAAAAATAATTATGCATGCAAACTAAATGTTACGTTCAATCTCAAGGGATTATAAAACAGTTCTAGGACACCTTATCTCTTGTTCTAAATCAGCATAATAAATACTCCATGAACATAAATGGTTGTCAATCCATTCAAAGTAATTGCAGTCGTTCGGCCATAATGAGTGAAACTGGATCTTACAACCAATATTTTCTCCATCTGCCCTTACCACTACCTCCACCCTGTACAATGGGACTTACAGGTCTGTAAAAAATGAAAGCTGCCCTACGGATGCTTGCATATGCTGGACCAGCAAATGCTATAGATGAAAAACTATGTTTGGGTGAAAGCACTGTACTGTAATCTCTAGAGCATTCTATCAAGCAATCGTCAACATTTATGATGATCAGTTCCTGCGTAGACCAAACGAAGCTAACATTTCAAGATTAACCGAGATGCATGGTAGTAAAGGATAGCCGGAGATGTTAGGTAGTATCAATTGCATGCACTAGGAGTGGAAGAACTGTCCAAAGCCGAACGCCGGAGCATACCAAGGAAAGTCTCATAGACCGACGATAATTCTTGAAGCGGTAGCTTCATATGATTTATGGATCTGGCTTGAATTTTTTGGAATGCCAGATTCTAACAATGACCTAAACGCGAATGATCTATGTTGTTTAATGATTTAGAAAACGGTAGGTTAGCTCCATGTTCATTTACTTTAGGCGGTAACACATATGACCATGGATATTATCTTCGTGATGACATATACCCCAAACGGAGTACCGTTGTAAAGACAATTCCTACTCTAGTAAATAATAAACCGCAGCAATGCAATAAGGCCAAAGGAAAGATACTGAAATAGAATCTGGTGTCCTTCAATCAAGATTTGCCATAATTAGTAATCCATGCAGACTATTGATCCATTTAAAATGACAGAAATAATGTACACTTGCGTTATTTTCATAATATGATCTTAGAGGATGAAAAAGATACGAAAGAAGACTATGTGTACGAGGGTGCTTCAAATGTTCTGGATATATGGCGCGCTGATATGATTGATAGCGAAATTGAACTCGAGTTTCATGTTTCTAGTCAAATGGCATATCGAAGTGTTCAGCTCCATAAAAGACTACAAGTCGATTTGGTGAATCATAACTGGAACTTTTGTGGAAATTAGTAACCGAAATAATGATAATGTTTTCTTCGCTACTACTGTATTTCGTATTATGCTATTGTTTGTAATTCTATTTTAAGTTGTATTTTTTTCAATATTTGTACTGCACTTTTAAGTTGATTGAATTAAGTTCATAACGTTACATAATTCATTAAAAATACAACATAATAATATATAAAAATAATTATACTAATGCAAATACAACTACGAACCCTCTTCACGCCAACGAATAATAATTTCTCTCCTTCTAGCTTCTGTATACTCTCTTTACTCCTCGAACATGTGCAAGGTATCAACGAACATTATTACATCTTCATCTCTCTGCTTGTTTGCAGCCAGAAATCGGTCCATTTTCAACAATTTTTCTTCATGCTAAGCAACTCGAAGTTCAATAGCACGATTGTATCTCTCTTCGGATTCTAGAAGTAGTTTCTTTTTTTAGTTGATCACTACTAGAAGCATGTTTCTTTTTGGTTGCCTTAGCCCCTATTGGTCATACATATGCATCTTCTATAGGAGTTAGACCTTCATCTAACACCAATCCCTCAGTATTGAACTATTCTCCTAGACAAGAGCTTTTCCCTGTTCTAGTTGCCTTTCCACGACCACCACTACTAGATTGAACCTATTGAACGGTTTTTTAAAGGGATGATTTCCATTTGACATGCTCGACCAAAAGGTCATAAACGTGCATGAATTGATAAAAATGAGGTGATTGCTTATTTTTCGGTTTGTGAATAGTCTTAAAAAGTTTATTCACCGTCATTCTCTGCAAATAATAATTGAATAAGTAATAAATAAACTTACGTACATATGTTAAATTTTAAATATAC
Organism: Allium sativum; assembly: GCA_030737875.1. NCBI lineage: Eukaryota > Viridiplantae > Streptophyta > Magnoliopsida > Asparagales > Amaryllidaceae > Allium > Allium sativum. Next base: position 757,823,772 of record CM060922.1, on the reverse strand, counting down.
TTACCAAATGCGTTTCACTTTCAATTCCGCTAGGATTTGTTTGCTTTAACTTAAACACCTATGAATCAAATGTTTGTGTCTGATGTTGATTTTTCCAAATCGACCTTTTATCGAAGAAAGAGAACTTTTACAATCCATATTTTTTTGGTTGAAGCAGTTTGTAACTCTACTCCAATAGGTATCAACACTTTGATCACGTCATCGAATCGAGTCAGAAGATAATGTACACCAAATATAACATAAATCGTAATCCTCAAACGCGGTACAACCAGTTGAAGTGAATGCTCCACCAACTGAAACTGTTTCATCTTCAAAATTGAAAATTTCAAAGCGGCATCTTATGGAATCAATATCGAATTCAGAATACATTTTTGAGTTTGAAAGTAGAGAACAAGACGGTGATGAGTTTGGTAGAGTGTTTGTAGGAGTAGTGTGTACAAGTAGAGGAGGGAAGAGACCGTTGGAATTATACCCGTTCAACACAATGTAAGTAACTGGCCGAAGTAGTTGTTCAACAGGCGATCGGTATTGGGATGCCTGTAGAAACGGCGCCTGGTTCCAGGCGCCTAGTCCAAGGAGTCGTTTCAACAAGCGCTCGAATACCGGGAGCCTGTTGAGCAGCTGCCCCGGCCAATTATGTTTTTGTAACCAAAACCACTGAATGTTGTACAAATCGTAAATCCTACACTTATTGGAGCCTATTTTCAGTGCAATCTTACAAATCTGTAATAAATGATCATTGTTGGAGTTGCTCCAAGGCCTGGTTTGGTTGCCCTTTTTTAGAATATTTTTAGTTTTCAATTTTGAAAAATAATGAAAACTTATTTGTTTTACATTTTTGGAAATAGTCATTTTTCAAAATGGGCTTAATATGGAAAATTGAAAACCCTTTTTAACAGTTTTTGGTCGAGCGAAAATCCAAAACAACTAGAGCCGGTAACAAACACCTTTAAATCCTTTTCTAAACCCTACTTGTTTTTTCGACCATAAATTCTGAATTAGATCGTGAAAGCTAAATCGCTTCTTCTTCCAAATTTATCCAAAATCGGTTAATGTCTACATTATTTTGTATACCTGGTAATGCAAAACAGTTTGCATGTTCGGTCTTTCATTTTGGTTTTGTATATGAGCGAAAATTGCAAATATTGAACCCTACTTCTGTTTTTTCAACCTATAAATTTTCCATATTAGGTCGTAAAGGCTCGAGTTTTAGTCGTCTTCTTCTTCTACGTTGAAAGGCATCACAAAAATTGCATCGCATTTGGCATATTGTTTTTATGTACTTTGCTAGATCGAATCGGGTGGGATAATCTGGTTTAGGATAGATAATATTGTTTGAATCAGGTAGAATTCTGTTTTGTCTTATGTTTTTTTTAAACATAACATTACCAGAACATATTATGAAGTTGCTCTTTTTTTATATTTACTATATGAACTGAGTAGAGCTCAACCAGATTCCTCGATGGTAGGGAGCTTGACATAGCTAATGATTGTGTTGCTTCATCAAGGCCAACAATTTTGCATCCATATCCATGTTTGATTTATACAAACCAGTTGTTATTTAAACTTCACTGTCTGTTATCGGCCAGTTGGATGAGTGATTGTAGCTCTTTGTTGTGGGACTACATTTGTTATTAGCGAACCTCTTTGTGTTCAAGCCTGGACAGAGAAGATAATGCATGAGCCTCAGATAGAAGTTATATTACATTAGAATTTAAAGAGGAAAAAGGCTGGTAACTACGACCTTAGACATTGTTAAGATGAAAATAATTATATGAGAACAACAAATTAAAGTTGTAATCAACAGTCCTTGGAAAATAGCTTATGCATACCCTTAAACAAAATAGATAGCTATAACAAATGAGTTTGATGAATGGTCTGCAAGTCTTCCTTTTTAGTTCAATTGAAACCTTTTACAACTTAATTAATTGAAGCTACAATACTTAAATTTCGTTTGCACTAGCTAAGTATATAATGGATTCACAACATGGACTTTTTAAGCAATTGTATGTTAATACAACTTGCAACGTAAACATGACAATAACAACCTTGTTTATGGCCTATCAGACTATTCACTTTATCAACCTTTTTTTAACTTGCAACCTCTTTTTTCATCGTAGAAAAATTTATATCAAGGTATGTATGATTAATGTATATCGTAATATATGCATATTATGATATCTTAATTTAAATTAGCATATTAACTCTTTATTATGAGGAGGAGGTCACCTTTACTTTTACACCCATTATTGTGTGCACTTAGTTATCTTTGACTTATGTGGAATTAGATGTTGTGAGAAGAGAAATAATGATGTTGTCAAGGGAAGACTGAGACATCTGTTATTCATTTTCAGGATTTTGTAATGAGAATTTTAGTGCTAGCTATATTTATAATAACCGTGGAACAATAGTTGAGTTTGTTAGGCATCATATAGTAATATGTAATTAGTTATCCAATTCCAGAATTAACACTAATAATAATTACTGAGAAGATAAGCAAAAGATGATTATGAAGTAGTGCTGCTCCTAATTAATTGGAGCTCATAAATACTTTCTCTATCCTTTACGTGAAAGACAAACATATTAAATATTAATTGAAAGCATATTAATAAAACTATGTGTAAGAAATATCAACTGTGATATGTTGTAGTACTATGAGATGATACTGCAATTTTACATGCACAGCAAAACTTTGAGGTGACAGTATAATATATTTCTAACTATTACCTTGAACTAGGAAATAAGCTTAGTGTTATTCTGAATTCGAGAGAAATATGGATACCTGGTAGCTTTCATGCAAGAGATTGTTGTATGATTGTGGTATTTGCTAAAATCAATTGGATATTGAGTAAATGATTTTTGAAGGCTTCTATTCTTATGTAAAAATAGACAACAAGTTTCAGTTAAGTAAATGATCATTTTAGATTTTGAAAAATGAAGAAGTGTGTAAATATAAACATAATTGAATTTGGGGTTTTTAGGAAGAAGGAAAAACTTAGGGGAAAATTTAGTTTCAGGGACAAGAAGTTTGGATTTTAGGCTCTAGGACACTTATTAGTGTAAATCAATGAATTCAGGGGACCACATCATTTTCTCATTTACACTAAAGTTTGTCCTTCAGCCTAAAATCCAAACTTGTTGTCCTTCAGCCTAAAATTTTCTCTAACTTTTTCCTTCTGCCTATTTTCCTGAATTTAATACTTATGGAAATATATAATTAAATTTAAGGTATTTACCTCCATTCCTAACCTAATATTTTTTCTTCATTTCTTTGGAAAAACATCGCCATTTACTATTTCCATTATCTAGAAAACAGTGTTATATATAACCAAAAGTATAAATAAAATCACGCTTCACTTGGACCAAACGATGTTAAATTATAGATTGTTTATTTTAAAAACTCAATAGTTTAATTACATTTCAAATCTTGCAAATGAGTTCTAATATTCTTCTTATGGAAATAATAAACTCATTTCAACACATTTACCGTTACAAACTAATATCATCCTTCGATAATAATGAAGTCGTTCAAGTTGGGGTATTTTATCTATCTCTCAGACCTTGGTCGATAATGCTCTTATCTTAAAAAAAATAGAAGTTTGTAACTCAAAAATCGATATTATTTATAATATCAATCCAACCTTATTTTCTATTTTATTTAAAATATGGATTGTAAGCCATATCCTTACTTTGGGAAATCTCGGTCGACTATAACCATTTATACTTAATTCGTTGATTAAGTAAACTTTTTACTAACCTTTCGCTTTAAACTTCATTATACAAATCCATTTCTAATTGGAATTATAGTACGACAATCCATTTACCACATACTTTACCCAAAACCGTTTAACATCATATTATAAAACTAACTTGTTGGATTTATAACTAAAATCCATTTATCGACTTCTTTACTCAAGACCATTAATGTTCTTCATCTTTTCCTTTTCGAAATTTTTCTTTCTATTCGAATCATTGTACTTAATTCAATTTTTTAAGTAAACACTTCATTAAATTTAGTAATTTATCTTTAATTTCTCTTTATAAGCTCTTCCTATGAGATTTGGGAGAAAATCTCATTTTAAAACTTGTACGAATATCCAATTTTAAGCTCATTGCAAACTCAATTGCTTTCTTAAATGAATTCCACTAAGAAATAATCACTTTAATCATTATTAATTTAAAATAATAATAAAAGTAATAATTAACTTCATCATTTACTGAAGTAAAAGCAGTTTACTTCTTCATTAACTAAATAGATTAGTTAATCACTTTTTAAATTAAAATTATTAAACCATAACTAGCTACATTAATAATCTTTAAACATAGTTAATTTAAAAGGTAAATTATATTTAAGAAATCTTATTAAATTTAAACAAGTATTATTTTAACTATTTCATTATTAATTGAAGACAAAAAAATCTAATAACCATTTTTAATCTGAACAGTTGACTTGCTCAACTTCAAACCATTAGTTAACTTGTTAACTAATTTCAATTTCTTAGATTAATAAAAATTAATCTAATAACATCGCTTAAATGTTTTCTTAAAAACAGTTATCCCAATTTATTAACTGGTAGGTTAATTATTGCTTTATTCGCTTATAAAACTTATTCAGACATAACATTCTCATTATATAACATTTTATAATTCTTTTATAAAAAATTAATTTATAAATATTGATTTATTTCTAGAACACATAAAATATAATTGAAAATCTTACTTCGGTTATAAAAATAAATTTAATAATTTAACTTCATCAATTTGCCTGACTGCGAATCAACATTTAATAAAAAAGTGAATTTTAGGCCATCTGCTATCAATCCCTTAATCAATACTGTATATTGATTAAAATCGCAATAACATTGAATTTCAATTAAACGTTCGACATCCAGAAAGGCTTTCAATGTCACTTAGGGTTAAGCAATTTATACACAAATAACATGAAACAAAGAGTATATACAATAATTGAGGAATCCGGTTGGATCCCTCCAACATGTTCTTCCCAACATCACAACTCATTATAACATTTTATTAACATATGACATAGGAATTTAATTCAATGCATCTAAATGACGTAAATATATTTAACGTCAATCAATAACAAACAAATAGCATTCAAGGCACCAAAACAACCAATTTATATTATCAAAGATGAATATGAATTTTATCATATCTTGGTATTTCAGAAGGAGTGAGATAACTCACCGTTTATTTTTGATTCAACAATTCATGCATCATTTTATGTAATTTCAAACATACGTTTAAAATTACATAAAATTCCAATCACCTCCAAATCTTTTCGAACCAGCTCGACTGCGTAGCCTTCGTCTATGCGATTCCGATATGAATGGTTTCGTTGAATTTGTTAGAGCATGCACGAGATATATAAATTACAAGTTTGAACGTATATAATATAACTACCTATAATTAACTAAATTATTAATTACCATAATTAGTTTAACTAAACCGACCTAATCTCTCTCCCTGATCATCTTCTTCAACCTGAAAAAACACGATACCTCCATTTCAACTGAAGCCGATAACTTCTCTTGATCACCGCGCCGCATAGGGTTCACCTGAGACCGCTGCTCCCCTACCAACGCAATCACCCTTCCACCAATTTCCACTTCTAGTTGCCTCGATCCTTGTTGATGCAGCGACAAGTCAGAAAACCCATTCGACCTGATTCCGTTCATTTCGGGCTTACGGTCGCCACATGCCATGATATCTGACCAGACCGCCACCACTGGAACCGCCACGCCTCCCCATTCCATCGATCTTCAGAAACCTTCCCCTAATTCGCCACCAATCTCTGGCAATAACTCAAAATTTGAAACTAATCCTCAAAACACCACGCCTCCATTCAATAGGCCACAACTACCATTATCGACGATAATAGGTCACCACACCACCATCGTTGGAAAGCTCTGCCTCTCTACTCCAATTTCCCTTCATATCAGCTTGCCTGAATCAGACCCCATCTCAGCCAATCAACCATAAGACGAAACTGGCCTGATCTCGGTCCCTGGCGATTTTCGGTCACCACTGGCACCGAAACACCACTAAATTTTACCTGCATATCCCCCTCAACATACTCTTTAACTTTCCAGTTAGAACTTTCCTCCAATTCCCGATCATTTTGAAGATCTAAATTAATGTGTGAAAGTGGACTAAATTGCAAAATGAAGGCTGGTGAACGATTTGGGAATTAGGGTGGGGGATTTGGGGTTTATTTATAGGGCAAGTTTATATTATTTTATCATGAAGTGACTAACAATATTTTCTTTGAAAGCGACTTACGATATTTATTCGTGTCTATTGTCATTTCTGTTTGATGTTTATTGATTCGTATGATCACATACGAACTCCATTCGCGACGAAAATGGACGTCAAGTTATAGTTCAATTGTAATAACCCGGAAATCCGAGCCAATTTAAAATTTTTATTTTGGCAATTTTGATGAATTTTGAATATTTAAATTGATTTATTTTAAATAACAACGTCGAGAAATTTATTTTGAATAGAATTAGAACGTATATATTTATATAGATCATCGTTATAATATAAATATTTTATTTTAAATATAAAAGGAATTGAAAATGGCGCGGTAGTTCGAAATTTCGATTTCTAATTTCAAATGAGTGTACATGATTCAAAATAAACCGGATTTTAGCGAAACCAAAAATATTAGAATCTATTTGAGAATATCTTTCGAACGAATCCGAAAAATCAAAATTTCATAGCGAGAATCAAAAGTTATGTCCAGTTGAAATTTCAGAATAGTCGCTATGGAATTCTGGCCCTTAAAAATGAAAATTTTGCAAATGACCTCAGTTTTCGACGAAACCACTTTTGTTGGATCCGGGATGTAGAATTATTGCTAGATTCCAATTTGCATAATTTTCTAAATCAATATGTGAGCGTGGCGAAGTTAAATGTGTTTTAACCAGTTTCAGTTGAATTTAATCGACTGGAAAATGGCCATTTTTCAAACGGTCTCAGAATTTGACGAAAATAGTTTTGTTAGGACCGTATCGTCAATACGAAGCTAGAAAATATTTTTTGGGAATTTTTAGAGTCCGTATGCGGCCCCGACAAATTGAAATGTGCGTTCAAATTCAATATATAGATTTATATTTTGATTTGGACGGAAACTGATCGAAATGATCGAATCAGCTTACGATACATATCCCATTGTGTTCGGAATGGGGGTAATTAGCTAGGTGTGACTGTCGGTGGGTTCAATTTCGAGTTTGAAATAAAAAGTTGCTTTTTGGAATTTTAAAATAATAAAATATATAAATTATATAAGTCAGCACCCTCCCTATTCTCTCCCCCTCTCCATCGTTTAATAAAAAAATAAATAAAAGAAAACCCAAAAGGAAACCTATTGCCCCTCCTCCCCCGTTTCTCGACGTCGTGCCCCCCTCCAAGGTGGCGGCGCAGCTCGCCGGAGCTCCCTCCCCACGCTGGCGGCGCCCCCCTTTTTCCTTCTCCCTCTCTCCTCCTAAACACCCCAAATCGAAAACCCTAAGGCCCCTTCACCAGCGAGACTCAGCCGCACCCGACAACCCTTCGCGCACCCCCTGGCCCTCCTCAGGCGCCGCGCTGCCGGCCTCCAGGTGAGCCACCTCCCACGAACGCCACCTCAGAGCTAGCAATCCCCTCTCCTCGTCTGAAACCGGAATTTAAGGTGATTTTTTCTACTTTTTTTTATTTTTTTTGTTTGTTTGTAACTTTAAACTTTGTTTATTTTCAGTTTTGATTTTTAAAGTGATAAAGATTATACATATATATTTATATAATGAAAAGAGTAGATTTTTATCATATGAAAGCGAAGGCAAAACTTGATTTTTATCGCAATTAAGACGAGATTTCTATCGTATGGAAGATAAGATTTTTAAACATATGGTTTTGAAATAAAAATGCGATCTTTATATATGTTATAGTGAAATAAAAATATAATTTTTAGAAGATAAAGATTTGATCTTTATACGTTTGACATAAAAATAAAAATACGATTTTTATAGGAAATGAGTTGGTTTAAAAATAAGATCTTATGTATATAAAAATAGAATTTTTATCTATATAGTAGCGGTATAAAAATAGAATTTTTATCTATAAAGTAGAGGTATAAAAATATAATTTTTATCTATATAGTAGCAGTATAAAAATGTGATTTTTATATATATAGCGAAGTTATAAAAATGTGATTTTTAATATAAACTTCGTGAAACAGACTGCGTTGGAAACATGACGAAGATTTCCTACATATGAAGAGTCGCGGCATTTGGTTTAGCTCTTGGTGAGAACTTCTCACTTTAATTCTTGTTTTTCAGTTAAAAATATATACTAGGATGCAGACGGTGCTTAGCAGCACCCGACACCCGTTGTCTACAGACCATGGACGACTTGTTTGATTTTGTTGTGTTGTGAAAATTGATTGTGATATGGAATAAATGAAAATAAATATTCATGTGTTGAAATAAATTATTTATCGTTAAAAATGTAAATTTAACATGAAGGTGAATAAATAAATATTCATTTATAAATCGAACGATTTGTTTATGTACACTGATTTGACTGATATTAATTGGGACGATAAATTTTACACGTCGCCCAACTGCACAAATAATATTCAGTGTTTGTTGATTTGAAACCCCACACGGCTGTTGGGATGATATTTGGCGTACACTAATCCCAATTATTTAGTTGTATGTTGATCGATTGGTCGACAGACTGTGTAAGCGTTAATTATTTATATTTAATGCTTATGCAGTTGTGTGGTGCACTTTGGTTAATGGTTGATTATTTATCATTGCTATTATATACACGTGTTGTATGGAATCCATATAATTAACATTATATGGTAATTGATTGGGCCTCATTCCAATTTGGAAAATAAAGAATGTTATAAAATAAAGATTCATGTGTTGAATAGAGTAAATAGTGTTGTGTTGACGATACTCATGTGTTGAGAATATTCATGTGTTGAAACTTATCATGTGTTGAACGAAATATTTTAACAATAAAATTCACATCTTTATCATATATAAAATTAGAAACTAATTGGAAACTAGTTAAGATAAGTGGTTTCCTGGGTGTTGATCTGATGTTGGTTTCGACCTTCGGGGTTAATACTTAGGGAATCGTTCTCTTACTAATTTACGGTTGGAGTCTGATTAAAAATTAAATGATAGAAATCATAATTTTTTGAAATATATTAAATAACAAAAATAGTCATGTGTTGACGATACTCATATGTTGAGAATATTCATGTGTTGAAAGAAATATATATTCATGTGTTGAAGAAAATATTCATTTGTTGAATAGAATAACGAAGTTATTGAAATATATAAAGCCGTGTTGATTAGAGATGCGCCATTTTGACGCGAACGATATTTATATCGATTATATTCGTTTTTATAATGAATATATAAAAGAAAGTGATTTCAAAATATAACGTTTTGAAATATTATCATTTATATGTTAATGATATGGAATATTCAATTTTGATTTAAATTGAATATGAAGTTGAAATCGTTTTTAAAACGAATTTAAAACGATTTATAAAATACGTTTAGAGTTGAAATTGATGAAGTATATATAATATATATTAAATGGCCTGAATAGAACGCGCCGCGCCGCGACCGTTTGCGAATTTCGACCATTGACTTTGAATTGACGTTACGGGAGATCCGACCGTCGGATTCTCCTGAAACCAGAACCGTTGAGTTCGTATCGAAAAGAGCTTTCCAATGAATATTTGAAATTTGAAATCTAACGGTTGGATTTGGAATTATGTCCAAATCAAATTTAGAAAAGAACGTTGTAAGTGCAGTTCGGTGGCCGTTATTGAAAACCGACTGCACGGGCCTTGATAAAATTATTAAAAATATTAATAATTTGTGTAAAATCATAATATATGAATTGGAAAGAACTAGGATGAAAAACTCCACATTTGTAAGGATAAAAATATATTTTTATCGAAATGAACTAGCTATGAACTAGAATTATAATCCAATATTTTTGAATAAATAAATTGGATTTGAAGTGGTTTTAAAAATAATCAGAATTTCCAATATACGAATTGGAATGGATTTGAATCGAATTTATCTTCGGAATATTTCGATGTTGGATTTCGTGATTATATAGATATGGTGGTGGAAATTTGAAAGATATATTTATATCGTTATTTCCAATATGATATTTGTTGGTTTCAGAATTTGATATTGAATATAAGCCGATATATTTTCTATTCAGAGCCTTGTATTTAATATCAAATATGATTTTGGGTTCGTCGTGAATGGTGTCTTAAATAACACTGTTCTTGAACCCAGTTTAGAAAAGAATAAATCTTTAAATTAAGGTTTAGTGAAATTTTCCAGTTAATTAGTGTTTAATTGGAATTGACTTTAAATTGGTTTTGGGGTTTATCGTGAGCGGTGTTTTGAATAACACCTGTTCTTTAACCCGATTAACAATGGAATGTGATTTTTGGTTTATCATGAACCGTGTTTTAGATGACATTGGTTCTTTAACCCAGTTAAAGACAGGATATTGATTTTTGGTAAGATTAAAACTAAGTGGAGTTTTAATGAATCTTTAATTAGATTAAAGTGATCGAGAATGGAGTATCACCAGTTTTGCTCCAAAGCGATAGTTAAATCTTTAATTAGATTTGAACTTGAAAAGCTAATTAATATTTACCGATAACACCATGGTGCTAGATATGGAGTATTACCAGTTTTGCTCCATGGGATGAATAGGCTGGGTTTGGAATATAAAATAAATGATTACTTCGGTGTGGTTCGCTAATCCCGACTAGTTTGGAAAACCTTAACATGGTTTGAAATGATATCCAAAGGAAGATTAAAGAATAAATTTAGAAGAATTTATCTTTGATAAAATTAATGGTAACTTTTCCCTAAGGATGTGAATATTTGAATAAAAGAATATCCTGAATTGGAATGAGGCGTATGTTGTGTTTGTATAACACTTGTTTATTATATACGCGGGTTATTCGGAAAGGTCGGGTTTATACCCATTATGAATAACCGATTCGACGATAAGTCGAAGATGAAGATGGTGGTTGAAGACCAGAGGTTTTCACATCGTTTGGATGATTATTGATGATCTTGATTGGGCTGTACACCCAAGAGGAGGGAATCGGTTGGTGATCGTCCAGACGTACTTGGAGATCGATGGATATGCGAGGAATAAGGTTCCTCCGGTTTCATTCAGACCCAGAACGAACTTGTAAATGGACTGTTTGTCTGACATTGGATTTTATTATGAGTTGATTGATCTCTATTAAATATACATTTATTTGGCGATGGAGAATTTATTCTCTTGCTTAACGCCCTTCTCTGAGACGTACGAGCTCAGAGGTTGTATATTGATGGACATCAATCGCATGGAGTGAATTGCCTGTGTGGCATGCCTATGTGGCAGATGATCAAGGCTTCTGTTGAAAAGCAAAGTCTTGTGGTTGATGATCAAAGCACGGCTTATGTGGCATAGCTTTGTGTGTATAGCGTTAATTCGCGAGCCTCACACCTCGGTATGAGTCAAAAACGGGATAGTGACTGCAGGGAGAGCACGACGTTTCTTTCTAGCTATGGGTGATGTCAGTGACCTACCAGCCCTGACATTTATATACTTTTTACCTGTGTGGTTGTTGGATGCGAGGCGCCTTGGATATAGGTCTGAAAGGACAGGGAAACGTGTGTTCAGGAATTGCCAATCCTCAAAAGTAAGAGAGGACCGACCCTGAAGATCAAGGATCCCTGTGTGTGGTCCTGAGACATTTGCTAGAGTGTCTCGAATAGAGAGGAGCTTTCCCCTTGCCTCGACTCATGACGGAATTCCAATTTGCAATACATGATATTTCAGTTTTGATTGTAGAGCCTAGTATTGGCGACATGATATATGGTACCCATGCCGCCTATGATTGATACATTTATATTTGAAGTTTTTTCTTCACTTATAGTAATTATAAAAGATGAAATTTAGCGTATCAAGCACTCTTTGGCTATTATAAGGTAAAACCCTATCCTCCGGCTTGCGTTGCATTGTGTGATGGGACCTGGGTCTTATAATAGCTTCATTTTTCTTTATTTAGCATTGCGTTGTTTGTTTTATGCACTGGTATTCTTGGGAGGAAACCCGTTCCGTGTTATACGGCGTGGTCCCTTGATTTAACTAACTTTAAAAATAAAGATTAATAACTGTTTTAGCTCTCACACTAGTCACATGACTGACTTGGAGTTTATTGTTTTAACCTAAACTCTGGGTGCCCCTATTTTCCACGTGCAGCTAGTAGTTTTGGTTTTGTTGATTTATATTCGCAGGATCCTGGTTTACAGCTGGAACGATACTAGGAAAGCTCTGTATACGTGTATTTCTTTCAGTTGTGTGCTTTATTATTTTTCCGCTGCTATGTATTTAAATGTAATTTAAATCTCTGGTATTCTCTGCTGTATAATATTTATTCATACTCTGTATATTCTTGTATTCTGATGGAATTGTTGTAATAAACAATGAAATGTTCTTCTGTTTGCATTCTGATTCGTCTTGTCCTCACGGTAATTCGTTCTTTCTCTTCTCTTCGGAGACCGGGGAAGATCGGGTCGCTACATTTGGTATCAGAGCTTTGGTTTACAGAGCTCGAGAATAAGACACATTAGAACCGAACGAAAGAATTCATCAGAGATTGGATTAGTAATATCCAATGAGAATAACTCGTTAGAGATGGGATCAGTAGTGTCCTAGAACGAGTGTGAAGAGTATATTTTTTTCAAATGAAAACAATATTGTTTTGAAAATTTAAACTAGTTTATACGTATTTGAATATTTTATTTGTATTGAATTTGGACAATCGAGTATATAAAGATTTTGCATATACGCGTCATGAACGTATATTCGAAGTTTTAATATACTGGATAGATATAGGATCACACTCTAGTCGCTCGGACCTGATTCTGATGATTGACGCATCATCATCAGTAATTATTTTCGTGATTCGAAAGTGAGATGTCTATATATTTCCATTAGACTGGTGTCAGAACCAAAACTAGATAGGGCTATTGTTGTGATTTGGCATCAAAAACATGATTTTCTATATATATATATCAAAATTATGAATTTGAAACGTTAATTCACTAATTGATTGATGATTGTGTCGTTTGATTATTGGTTTCGTTAATTAAAATTTGGACCATTTAGCCAAATTGAACCAAATAGTGAGTTGTATTGAAAATTAGTCGCATTTGCATACATATACATGCACTTACATTGAGCAGGTCATAGCAAGGAGGCTAGAGAAGAGGAATAAAATTGTTTGCCTGACAAATAGGTACAGGTTTATTGTATTTCCTGGGTTTATGATGATTTTATGAGCCGATTGGCTTTTTATTTTTATTTTGGATTGGTAAGGGCCACGGGAGGCTATTTGAAATATCCCGAAGCTCCAGGTGCAGGGGAGGTTATGGTGAAATTTTTCGAAAATTTAGGGTGTTAGCCAAATTTTTGAAAAATTTGAAAAGTTCTTAGAAACTGAAAAGTTGAAGAACTTAAGCCGTAAAGAAAATAATGGAAGTTGAGTTGGTTTGTAAAACAACTTTCAGCTTCGTTCCTTTTCGGGGATGAAAAGTTTTAAGTGGGGGAGATTGTAATAACCCGGAAATCCGAGCTAATTTAAAATTTTTATTTTGGCAATTTTGATGAATTTTGAATATTTAAAATGATTTATTTTAAATAATAACGTCGAGAAATTTATTTTGAATAGAATTAGAACGTATATATTTATATAGATCGTCATTAGAATATAAATATTTTATTTTAAATATAAAAGGAATTGAAAATGGCGCGGTAGTTCGAAACTTCGATTTCTAATTTCAAATGAGTGTACAGGATTCAAAATAAACCGGATTTTAGCGAAACCAAAAATATTAGAATCTATTTGAAAATATCTTTCCAACGAATCCGAAAAAACAAAATTTCATAGCGGGAATCAAAAGTTATGCCCAGTTGAAATTTTAGAATAGTCGCTATGGAATTCTGGCCCTTAAAAATGGAAATTTTGCAAACGACCTCGGTTTTCGACGAAACCACTTTTGTTGGATCCGGAATGTAGAATTATTGCTAGATTCCAATTTGCATAATTTTCTGAATCAATATGTGAGCGTGGCGAAGTTAAACGTGTTTTGACCAGTTACAGTTGAATTTAATCTACTGGAAAATAGCCATTTTTTAAACGGTCTCAGAATTTGACGAAATTAGTTTTGTTAGGACCGTATCGTCAATACGAAGCTAGAAAATATTTTTTGGGAATTTTTAGAGTCCGTATGCGGCCCCGGAAAATTGAAATGTGCGTTCAAATACAATATATAGATTTATATTTTGATTTGGACGGAAAACGATCGAATCAGCTTACGATACATATCCCATTGTGTTCGGAATGGGGGTAATTAGCTAGGGACGACAGTCGGTGGGTTCAATTTCGAGTTTAAAATAAAAAGTTGCTTTTTGGAATTTTAAAATAATAAAATATATAAATTATATAAGTCAACACCCTCCCTATTCTCTCTCCCTCTCTATCGTTTAACAAAAAAATAAAAAAAATAAAACCCAAAAAGAAACCCGTCGCCCCCCCCCCCCCCCCCGCCCCGTTTCTCGATGTCGTGCACCCCCTCCAAGGTGGCGGCGCAGCTCGTCGGAGCTCCCTCCCCACGCTGGCGGCGCCACCCCTTTTTCCCTCTCCCTCTCCTCCTAAACACCCCAAATCGAAAATGCTAAGGCCCCTTCACCTGCGAGAGTCAACCGCACCGACACCCCTTCGCGCACCCCTTGGCCCTCCTCAGGCGCCGCGCTGCCGGCCTCCAGGTGAGCCACCTCCCACGAACGCCACCTCAGAGCGAGCAATCCCCTCTCCTCCTCTGAAACCCGAATTTAAGGTGAGTTTTTCTACTTTTTTTTTGTAACTTTAAACATTGTTTATTTTCAGTTTTGATTTTTAAAGTGATAAAGATTATACATATATATTTATATAATGAAAAGAGTAGATTTTTATCATATGAAAGCGAAGGAAAAACTTGATTTTTATCCCATGAAAGACGAGATTTCTATCGTATGAAAGATAAGATTTTTATACATATGGTTTTGAAATAAAAATGCGATCTTTATATATGTTATAGTGAAATAAAAATATAATTTTTAGAAGATAAAGATTTGATCTTTATACGTTTGACATAAAAATAAAAATACGGTTTTTATAGGAAAGGAGTTGTTTTAAAAATAAGATCTTATGTATATAAAAGTAGAATTTTTATCTATATAGTAGCGGTATAAAAATAGAATTTTTATTTACATAGTAGCGGTATAAAAATAGAATTTTTATCTATATAGTAGCAGTATAAAAATGTGATTTTTTATATATATAGCGAAGTTATAAAAATTTGATTTTTAATATAAACTTCGTGAAACAGACTGCGTTGGAAGCATGACGAAGATTACCTACATATGAAGAGTCGCGACATTTGGTTTAGCTCTTGGTGAGAACTTCTTACTTTAATTCTTGTTTTCTAGTTAAAAATATATACTAGGATGCAGACGGTGCTTAGCAACACCCGACACCCGTTGTCCATAGAACATGGACGACTTGTTTGATTTTGTTGTGTGGTGAAAATTGATTGTGATATGGAATGAATGAAAATAAATATTCATGTGTTGAAATAAATTATTTATCGTTAAAAATGTAAATTTAATGTGAAGGTGAATAAATAACTATTCATTTACAAATCGAACGATTTGTTTATGTACACTGATTTGATTGATATTGATTGGGACGATAAATTTTACACGTCGCCCAACTGCACAAATAATATTCAGTGTTTGTTGATTTGAAACCCCACACGGGTGTTGGGATGATATTTGGCGTACACTAATCCCAATTATTTAGTTGTATGTCGATCGATTGGTCGACAAACTGTGTAAGCGTTAATTATTTATATTGAATGCTTATGCAGTTGTGTGGTGCAATTTGGATGATGGTTGATTATTTATCACTGCTATTATATACATGTGTTGTATGGAATCCATATAATTAACATTATATGGTAATTGATTCGGCCACATTCCAATTTGGAAAATAAAGAATATTATAAAATAAAGATTCATGTGTTGAATAGAATAAATAGTCATGTGTTGACGATACTCATGTGTTGAGAATATTCATGTGTTGAAACTTAGCATGTGTTGAACGAAATATTTTAACAATAAAATTCACATATTTATCATATATAAAATTAGAAACTAACTGGAAACTAGTTAAGATGAGCGGTTTCCTGGGTATTGATCTGATGTTGGTTTCGGCCTTCGGGGTTAATACTTAGGGAATCGTTCTCTTACTAATTTACGGTTGGAGTCTGATTAAGAATTAAACGATAGAAATCATAATTTTATGAAATATATTAAATAACAAAAATAGTCATGTGTTGACGATACTCATGTGTTGAGAATATCATGTGTTGAAAGAAATATATATTCATGTGTTGAAGAAAATATTCATTTGTTGAATAGAATAACGAACTTATTGAAATATATAAAGCCGTGTTGATTAGAGATGCGCCATTTTGACGCGAACGATATTTATATCGATTATATTCGTTTTTATAATGAATATAGAAAAGGAAGTGATTTCAAAATATAACGTTTTGAAATATTATCATTTATATGTTAATGATATGGAATATTCAATTTTGATTTAAATTGAATATGAAGTTGAAATCATTTTTAAAATGAATTTAAAACGATTTATAAAATACGTTTAGAATTGAAATCGATGAGGTATATATATATATTAAATGGCCTGAATAGAACGAGCCGCGCCGCGACCGTTTGCGAATTTCGACCATTGACTTCGAATTGACGTTACGGAAGATCCGACCGTCGGATTCTCCTGAAACCGGAACCATTGGGTTCGTATCAAAAAGAGCTTTCCAATGAATATTAGAAATTTGAAATCTAACGGTTGGATTTGGAATTATGTCCAAATCAAATTTGGAAAAGGTCGCTGTAAGTGTTGTTCGGTGACCGTTATTGAAAACCGACTGTACGGACCTTGATAAAATTATTAAAAATATTAATAGTTTGTGTAAAATCATAATATATGAATTAGAAAGAACTGGGATGAAAAACTCCACATTTGTAAGGATAAAAATGTACTTTTATCGAAATGAACTAGTTATGAACTAAAATTATAATCCAATATTTTTGAATAAATAAATTGGATTTGAAGTGGTTTTAAAAATAATCAGAATTTCCAATATACGAATTGGAATGGATTTGAATCGAAATCATCTTCGGAATATTTCGATGTTGGATTTCATGATTATACAGATATGGTGGTGGAAATTTGAAAGATATATTTATATCGTTATTTCCAATACGATATTTGTTGGTTTCATAATTTGATATTGAATATAAGCCGATATATTTTTTATTCAGAGCCTTGTATTTAATATCAAATGGGATTTTGGGTTCGTCGTGAATGGTGTCTTAAATAACACAATTCTTGAACCCAGTTTAGAAAAGAATAAATCTTTAAATTAAGATTTAGTGAAATTTTCCAGTAAATTGTTGTTTAATTGGAATTGACTTTAAATTGGTTTTGGGGTTTATCGTGAGCGGTGTTTTAAATAACACCTGTTTTTTAACCCGATTAACAATGGAATGTGATTTTTGGTTTATCGTGAACCGTGTTTTAGATGACATTGGTTCTTTAACCCAGTTAAAGACAGGATATTGATTTTTGGGAAGATTAAAACTAAGTGGAGTTTTAATGAATCTTTAATTAGATTAAAGTGATCGAGAATGGAGTATCACCAGTTTTTCTCCAAAGTGATAGTTAAATCTTTAATTAGATTTGAACGTGAAATGGTAATTAATATTTACCGATAACACCGTGGTGTTAGATATGAAGTATTACCTGTTTTGCTCCATGGGATGAATAGGCTGGGATTGGGAAATAAAATAAATGATTACTTTGGTGTGGTTCGCTAATCCCAATTTGTTTGGAAAACCTTAACATGGTTTGAAATGATATCCAAAGGAAGATTAAAGAATAAATTAAGAAGAATTTATCTTTGATAAAATTAACGGGAACTTTTCCCTAAGGATGTGAATATTTGAATAAAAGAATATTCTGAATTGGAATGAGGCATATGTTATGTTTGTGTAACACTTGTTTATTATATACGCGGGTTATTCGGAAAGGCCGGGTTTATGCCCATTCTGAATAACCGATTCGACGATAAGTCAAAGATGAAGACGGTGGTTGAAGACCGGAGGTCTTCACATCGTTTGGATGATTATTGATGATCTTGATTGGGCTGTACACCCAAGAGGAGGGAATCGGTTGGTGATCGTCCAGACGTACTTGGAGATTGATGGATATGCGAGGAATAAGGTTCCTCCGGTTTCGTTCAGACCCAGAACGAACTTGTAAATGGACTGTGTGTCTGACATTGGATTTTATTCTATGTTGATTGATCTCTATTAATTATACATCTGTTTGGCGACGGAGAATTTATTCTCTTGCTTAACGCTCTTCTCTGAGACGTACGAGCTCATAGGTTGTATATCGATGGACATCAGTCGCATGGAGTGAATTGCCTGTGTGGCATGCCTAAGTGGCAGATGGTCAAGCCTTCTGTTGAAAAGCAAAGTCTTGTGGTTGAAGATCAAAGCACGGCCTATGTGGCATATCTTTGTGTATAGCGTTAATTCGCGAGCCTCACACCTCGGTATGAGTCAAAAACGGGATAGTGACTGCAGGGAGAGCACGACGTTTCTTTCTAGCTATGGGTGATGTCAGTGACCTACCAGCCCTGACATTTATATACTTTTTACCTGTGTGGTTGTTGGATGTGAGGCGCCTCGGATATAGGTCTGAAAGGACCGGGAAACGTGTGTTCAGGAATTGCCAATCCTCAAAAATAAGAGAGGACCAGCCCTGAAAATCCAGGATCGCTGTGTGTGGTCCTGAGACATTTGCTAGAGTGTCTAGAACAGAGAGGAGCTTGCTCCTTGCCTCGACTCGTGACGGAAATCCAATTTCCAATACGTGATATTTCAGTTTTGATTGTAGAGCCTAGTATTGGCGACATGATATATGGTACCCATGCTACCTGTGATTGATACATTTATATTTGAAGTTTTTTCTTCACTTATAGTAATAATAAAAGATGAAATTTAGCGTATCAAGCATTCTTTGGCTATTATAAGGTAAAACCCTATCCTCCGGCTTGCGTTGCATTGTGTGATGGGACCTGGGTCTTATAATAGCTTCATTTTTCTTTATTTTAGCATTGCGATGTTTGTTTTATGCATTGGTATTCTTGGGAGGAAACCCGTTCCGTGTTATACGGTGTGGTCCCTTGATTTACCTAACTTTAAAAATAAAGATTAATAACTGTTTTAGTTCTCACACCAGTCACATGACTGGCCTGGAGTTTATTGTTTTAACCTAAACTCTGGTTGCCCCTATTTTCCACGGGCAGCTAGTAGTTTTGGTTTTGCAGATTTATATTCGCAAGATCCTGGTTTACAGCTGGAACGATACTCAAAAAGCTCTGTATCCGTGTATTTCTTTCAGTTGTGTGTTGTATTATTTTTCCGCTGCTATGTATTTAAATGTAATTTAAATCTCGGATATTCCCTGTTGTATAATATTTATTCATACTCTGTATATTCTTGTATTCTGATGGAATTGTTGTAATAAACAATGAAATGTTCTTCTGTTTGCGTTCTGATTCGTCTGTCCTCACGGTAATTCGTTCTTTCTCTTCTCTTCGGAGACCGGAGAAGTTCGGATCGCTACATCAACATTCTATACCTAATGAAACTTATTTCGTCAAAATCCGAGTCCATTTGCTAAAACGGCGCTAGTATGAGTTCAAATGGTCAATCTTTTTTTCTTTTAATTTGCATACGCTCACAAAATGACTTCGATTGGCGCGAAACTTGAAATCTAGCAATAATTAGCCATTACGGATTAAATAAAATTCGTTTCGTTGAAATCTGAGGTCATCTGAAGAATTCTCTTTTTAAGGTCTAAATTAAATCAAAATAAATCAATTTTAAAATACCTCGATATAATAATAATAATAATAAATTATTATTATCGGACATATTCGAGCATAATTTCATATTGCTCCAAAACAAATTATTCCCAGTTGAATTTCAAGTTAAATCGATATCCAATATATTAAAAATCCTTGTACCTATTAAATAAATCGTTATGGTTTACAAATGATTCCATAACGACCTTCTGAAAATTGGATTTGGACATAATTCAAAATCTACCATATGAAAACTCGATTTTTCTCTTTCATTAGAAAATTATTATCCAATGGATCCAAACGATTCTTGTTTCAAAGAATTCTGACTTATATTACCACGACGCTGCAACTCGTTTTATAATTAAATTATAAATTATATGTTCAAACGTCGTTTAATACACAAATTCATTAATATAATTTAGATCTGACTTAACTAAATCTTTTTATATTGCCAAATCATACAATATTGCAAACCCAACTAATTACAACTATTTCAGAACTATATTATTATTTTATTAATAAAAAAAATTCAAAACTATTGAATTAAAGTTATTTAAATTCCAAATCAACATTTAAAATTATTATTTTTAAATATTCAATTAGACGGTTAAAAATCCGGGACATTACACATCATTAACTAAAACTATAGAAATTTGATATTATTCAACGCAACCATAGACGGAGTATGGCTAGAGCGAGCAGATCAAAGGAATAATCGTCAAGGGAGCAAGGTCATGGTTGGCAGGCATGCTGGTTTATTATTTCCATTCATGAGTGTATTTTTATGAACTTGACCACTTTCAAAAAAAAAAAAAGTTATTCGGTCCAATTTCAAAGACTATATGCAAAGATAAATCACTTTTTACCTATGTGGAAAAGGGGTATTGCTTAACAATAACATTTCTAACGGTGTAAATAAATTCGAAAAAAGGTACTATCATTTTCCGATAATGCCAACAGAAAGTGATCGACGCTAGAAAAGCGCGATATTTGTAATAAATTACTGCAAGCGCACAGGTGTGTAGCATACAGGTCGAACACAGGGAGGTGTAATTAAAATCAAATTATTTATTTAATCTCTTGGGCGAGTTAGACGATTTTTGAGGTTGGTTTTGAATACAATAAAAATTGAAACTGCGATCCGACTTAGAACAAATCTAATTGAGCCGACGATCAAATCACAACTATCAATTGGAAATTGAAATGCAAAACATAAATAAAACGCAGGAAGTAAAAATGGCAGGAAAAGAAGAACAACAAAAAGTAAATTAGGATTTTCGTTGAAACTAATCAAACGACTAATCGCTAATAAGCAATAGAAATAACAATAACAATTTCTGTCTACCAAAACTAATTGAGTAGAACACAAATTGTTATGAAAGTAAAGCAAATAAACTTAACGAAGAAGAGCTTTATTAGAACTAAAAGAGAGTACAGAAGAATGAATATCTTACAATGGTTACAACGTATATTTATAGCGGAGATAGGAAAAATCCTAATTAAGTCTATGAATAAATGGGTCTCTTTTCCCAAGAAGTAATATCATATCTTTTGCCTTCCTTGACTAGGCTTGTTTGGAAATAAAGCTTTTTAAGAATATCTGATGCATATCTTGGTGAATATCTTCCAAATCCTTCGTATGGCTAGTTGATTGGTAATTAGATTGCGTGCGATTAATTATTCCAAACAAGGATGCTCATCAAACTCCAAAGGCAACAAAGGATGAAATCTTCAAAATTGATCTTTTCTTGGCAATAAATCAATCAGAAATTCTTCTAATTGGAAATTGAAAAATGAATGTTCTGAATTGATTTCCATGAGTACTCCTGAAATGTCTATTAGTGAATATCATACATACACATGAATATGTATATATATAATATAACACTAATTAATATATTCTTCATAGCAAAGGGACAGTGTGAACGCGTTCTGTTCTTTGGCAAAAAGTGAGCTCGACGGGGATCGAACTCAGGTCTCTCAGTACAAATTTCCATGCAATTACCAGTGAGCTACAACGTCTTTTGTAATTGAGATGGCTTTAATACGGGGAAGTAGCTTTTTATCTGTAGTTGGCCTTTAATTTGAAACGAAGGAGGCATTTCTTGACAACCTGTAAAAACACACAAAAGTACCCAAAGTATCATTTATTTATTTACAAAAGATAAAATATAAGAGCATAAAATAAACACATTTCTATGTTAATCAAATACCCCCACACTTATCTTTTACTCGTCCTCGAGTAAAAAGAAAATGAAAAACTAACTAGATAGGTCGCACTTTCGTAGGAAACACGATTGCATTGAGCGTATGCAACAAGCCGTTAAACCTCTAGGTGTCCCTAGTAGGACGAGTGGTGTGTGTTAGCAAGCAAGACGTGACTTCTCGCTGATGATGTTTAGTCAGGTGCGAAGCGTGCTCTCTCTCTATGAAAATAGTCGTCTGTCTCACTTCCGGAAAGCACTCCTTCTCCGTTCTTCTGCGATAATCATGTTCCGCTGATATGTATAGCCGTAGTGGTTCTTCCGGGCATTAGCACAGGTGCCTCAGAGAGGTCATCCTTGATTCGTCTAAAGGCTAGGGGCATGGCTCTCGTCCTATACAAAAAGTTAGGCTGGTCGTTGTTTATCTTGAGGCGTCTGAGACTTAATCGCGCTTCCAAAGAGCTATGAATGAAGTTGTTCATTTGAGACTTTTGATATTTGAATTTTCTAAGACACGGTTGTAATTGTCATTGGTCCAATAGCCCTGATTGGAAGCATATAGCAGACATCCATCCTCGGCATCCATTTTGTGAGTTTCATCTAATTGACTTGATCAAAAATGGTAGTAATAGATATGCTTCCTGTTATCTATGTCAATCACTATTTGTTCGCAAGGATGCTGATAAGAAACTGATGCAGGAGTGTCGTATCTCAAAGGATACACATCCCCCAAGTGATAGGTTAATCAGGGTTTATTCATCCAGTGATGAGGGTAATAGGCCAGTCTCGTGAGGGTTTTCAGCGGATACTACCCACAAAATCCAAATGCAGCATGCTATGATTCTAATGAAACTACATGAATGCAATGGACATATGCAAATAAAAACGAAAAAATGAAAACACGACTTGTTTTTAGGAAAGTGGTACAACAAATTAAGTTAACAATTTCTAGTCAGTTGATTTTATTTTAGATACCTCAACTTGTCACAAATTTTCAATATAAATCAAGTTTTCAAATGTTAAATTCCAGTTTGGCCAGTTGGTTCAGTCGATAACATAGTGCAGCCATGAAATAGATTCTTAGTTTGCTTGGCACAGTTTGCAAAGTGGTATTATTATTTTCTCATGTATGGCTAGTCAAATCAATAAGGTCAAGAAGTGTTTGGGCATCATCGCTTATTCTTTATTCTATAAAATTTTAAAATTTATGATTAAGTACATACACCTAACTCAGAAGACCAAGGTTTACCACCCATGCACTGCCTCGCGGACTAACGGAGAGTGGGTAAAGAGCTTGGCGGATTGTGCAGGCCGACTTTGACTTTTTCAACAACGTGTCGGTAATCCTTAGGTGTCCAATCTCATAAAATGAGACCAAGATATTCCAACGCTGACTTTATCAACAACATGTCGGATAGAGCTTGGCGGGTTTGCACACCAACGCTTGATATACAAGCAATGTTGGATACCCTTGGATTACTATTATTATTATTGAAAATTTAAGCACAAAAGAGAGTTGCGCGAACTCAACTTAACACAACTTAGTTTTAAAGATTTGAAAAGCCAATATAAGTATTTTAAGTCCTCCACTTATTTAAACAAAGTCTACAATATAGAATAGATTTCATGGCCATCACCTAAGAATCTCCCTATGTACCGGTTGCACTATTATCCCTCAAAATTAAACTTTTCATTATATTTCTTATTTGATCTAAGTTGAGAGAAAAAAATACTATCAACTGATTAACAATCCTTAACTTATTTTGTTGTATCAAATCCAAAATGAGTCGTATTTTCAAAAAAAAATAAAAAATGGCATGTTACTACAATCTAAAATGCATGATGGTCCTATTTAAATGGCTGAAAATGAAAAGAAAGAAAAATAAAGAAAAAACGAAAATGAGTGAAATGCAGACTCCCCCCCACACTAGAACTAAACAGTGTCCACACTGTGAACGTTTCCTAAATTTGAAAGATTGTACCCAAAGGTGAATGAGACGCAAAATTATTTGAAGAATGAAATGGAGTTTAGCCACTATATGCGAATGAAAATTATATGTACAATGATATATGTGTTTGCGATGCATGCGACGCAAAGAATTCCACCAACTTTTTCCCCCACACTTGGTTCTTGCCCTATGAGTCCCATTCCCACTAAGTCTATGCATGTTTTTTAACAAGCAAAAGTTTTTGAAAACCATCTCGCCTTTATACCTCGATTTATAGTCCAGTAAATGAATATTCAGGGTCGTCCTAACACGAAGTTTTTCAACAAAGCTAACATTCCAAAAATAGTTCATGTGTTCAACAAATTTGTCAGTGTAATTTTTCAAGAATTTGTGATCATATATAAATTCAGTGAAATTTGAAATCCGAGTGTTGTTCAAGACTATGTGATCACATTTCTCATCATTAACTGACAACGTATTTTCGACACTGACAATTTCAAGTTTGTTTGAAATTTTTTGAAAGTTAAAATTTTCGAACTCGTGACGTGAATCTACTTCTTCCTCATTTGGCAACTCATCCTTGTACAATACAAAGAATTCATGTTCGTTAAAATCCTTTTCCACATTTGAATTGAAAATTTCAACATTTTTATTCTGTTCAATTTCTAGAATTTCAAGTTTTTCACAGCCTGAAAGAGGAAGATCAAAATCTGAGTTTAAATCTTTTTCTTGAAAAGAATCGAAGTCCAAATCACTTGCTGAATTGTGAACAACATCATTTAGATGGTTATTCTCAATTTCGAAAGTTGTTATTTGAAAATTTTCGTTGTCACTAAGAGTTGAATTATATTCTGATTCAAGGCTTGTTTGAATCTGATTTTCTTGTTGTTCTTTATAAGACGCCATTAAACAAAGAAGTTCATCCATCTTTTTATTTAGCCTTTCCGCCCTCTCATCAAAATGACAATCTGCAGAGTTGTTGATTTGAGAGCTCTCACTTTGGATTTCTTGATTATCAAAAGTATAATCCTCATCAATTTCACCATCAATATTATTTTCAATGTGATAGTTGTTTGAATTTTCAGAAAAATGACAATTGTATTGGAAATCATTTTGATTTTGAAAATCAGGTTCGTAACCAAAACCGTTGAAATTCGAGGGAAAGTTGCAATTTTGGTTAATCTCAAGATGTGGATATGGGTTGTAACTTTGGAAATTTTGGTTTATTTGAAAATCATTTTCATTTTCAAAATTATTTTCGAAGTGATTTACAACCCAATATTGCTGTGGATCAGCTCCATGTTGAGATTCAAAGCCATTTTGATGTGGATGTGGCCCATAATTGAAATTATTGAAATTTGAGCTGAAGTCGTCATTTCGATCATATCCATGATTTTGAAAATGTTGGTCATTTGGAAAGTTTTGAAAATTGTCGATATTGGGCTCACAAAATTTCGGAAAATTTTGCTTCATGTGTTGTAATTCATATTCATACTCTTCAAGAGGACGTCTACTCCGGTTATTATCCCACAATTCTCTCAAGGATTTTTTTGAATCAGACATTTCAAAGAAGTCACGACAAGACATAAATTATTCTCACTTCAAAATAATATAAAATACTAAGTTGCGCTCTATTAATTAACCGACTCAATTAGAAGGGGGAAGAGGGTCTTATGGCCGTTCACGTATAGTATAAATACTAAGGGATACGACCAATGTTTTATGGGTAGTATGCAACCTCTTTTGCTAATAGTTCAATAAATTGAACTACTATATATCCGCGATCCAATTATACGAGACAGTTAACTTCAAAAAGCACCACTCTTCAATTATATTATTTTGCAAATCAAATCAAGCGTTAAAATTGACAATCGACGAGAGTGATTAGTTATGGAAATTCATTTCTCCCAAACAGATTCAGAAATATCAGTCACAAAATAATAACAGAAAATTAAAATATTGTACAAGCAAGCCGCTGCCCCTGCAGAAGATTTTTACAAGCAATGTCTATATTTTTTAAGCAGCTACAACACCTGTAGAGTTTAGAGAATTTTTACAGCGGTGTATGGCAGTCCATCCAGAAAAAAAATTGAATAGCATTGATGATTCAATCAACCGTTTGCAATCGCCTCACCTCTGATTTCTTGTGTGTTTTGCTTGAACTATGTTCGCCTTGGCCTATGGTTAGAAAGATTGTTTTTTTTTGTTTTTGTTTTTTTAGTAAAAAGAAGAAGAACTTTTATTAATGGAGAAGAGAATACAGAAAAATGGAGATGGTGCTGAAGTGTGGATTGAAAAAAACTGTGGTGAAATGAGATTATGTGAGAGGAAGGGGGTATTTGATTAAAGGGAAGAAATGAAGCAGGGAAAAATAATTGAAAAAAAAAAGAATGAATCTTTTTATGACCTTCCCTTTTTTTATTATTGTTGAAAAAGTGGAAAATAGGAAAGAAACAAATGACAAAAAAAAATGGGAAGAGAGATTTCAGGAAAGAAAGAGAATTGTAAAGGAAGGAAGGAAAGTAATTGTAAAAGATTTGGAAAAGAGATTGAGAAGGGAAAGCAATAAAAGAGAAGACAAAAACAGAAAGAATTTTTTTTCTTTTGTTTATTGTTGTAAAATTAGAAGAGGAATTTTTTTTTTTTGAAAAGAAAGGGAATTTGTAAGAGAAGAAAAGAAATCAAATGTATTGAGAACAAGAAAGACAAAAGAAGAAAGGAAAAAATTGCAAAAGAGGAATCCTTTTTTTTTTGAAATTTGTAAAAAGAAAAAGAATGTAGATGATTGGAAAGAAAGTGGAAAGATGGAAAGAATAAAGGAAAATTGAAAGTTGTTTTTTTAATGAAGGAGAGAGCCGGAAAGAAATAAATGAAAAAAAATGGAAAGAGAGATTGTAGGAGGTGAATGAGAAATGCAATTGGAAATAAATAAATAAATAAATAAATAAAATGCAAGTTTTTTTTATGAAAATTTGAATATGAAGAAAGGGAAAGAAATGAATGGGAAAAACCAAAACAAAAAAGGAAAAAAAATTAAAAGAGGAAGGAAATAAGAGAAAAAAAAAGCAAGGTTTTTTGAGTAGAGAGGAAGGGTAGAAGGAATTGAGGAAAGAAATAAAAGCAGACAAAAACAAGAAAGAAATCAAAGTAGACAGAGAAGAAACTGCAAAAGTTTTTTTTTTTTTAGAAAGTTGTAGACAAAAGATGGAAACAAATAAAAAGAAAAGGAAAGGGAAAAGAAAAATGTGAAAATCAGCGAGGTGGTAGAAAGTTGGAAAGAAATTGAAGAAAAATTAGCAAGTTTCTTTTTTTGTATATATATTTTTTTCTTTTTGAAGAAGGAATTAGATTGGAAGAAATGCAAACAAAAAAAGAAAGAAATAAATGAAAATAAAAAGAAAAAGGGGCAAGATTTTTTTTTCCTTGTTTTTGGGAGATTGTAATATCAATAACCAATAACAAATCTGCCAATCAAGATTTTTTTTTTTTTTTTTTTTTTTTTGAAGATTGACGGCAGAAGTATAAAAAGGAAAAACAATTTAGAAAGGGAAGAAAATCAAGGCAGACCAGAAACAACAATAGAGAATTGTCTTCTTTTTTTTGTAATTAAATTATTGAAAAGAGGGGAAGAATTGTGAGAAGGAATGAAACAAAAGAAAATTGGCAACTTTTTTTCTCTCATGTGTATAAGATTACGGTATGAACAATCAATACCAAATCATCTAATTGAGAATATTTTCTATATATATAAAAGAAAACAAAAATGAGAAAATAAAAAAATGAAAACTAACACGAATCAGAAATTAAATAAATAATAAAATTTAATCGTTATCTCCTCGGCAACGGCGCCAAAAACTTGATCGACGCTAGAAAAGCGCGATATTTGTAATAAATTACTGCAAGCGCACAGGTGTGTAGCATACAGGTCGAACACAGGGAGGTGTAATTAAAATCAAATTATTTATTTAATCTCTTGGGCGAGTTAGACGATTTTCGAGGTTGGTTTTGAATACAATAAAAATTGAAACTGCGATCCGACTCAGAACCAATCTAATTGAGCCGACGATCAAATCACAACTATCAATTGGAAATTGAAATGCAAAACATAAATAAAATGCAGGAAGTAAAAATGGCAGGAAAAGAAGAACAACAAAAAGTAAATTAGGATTGTCGTTGAAACTAATCAAACGACTAATCACTAATAAGCAATAGAAATAACAATAACAATTTCTGTCTACCAAAACTAATTGAGTAGAACACAAATTGTTATGAAAGTAAAGCAAATAAACTAAATGAAGAATAGCTTTATTAAAACTAAAAGAGAGTACAGAAGAATGAATATCTTACAATGGTTACAACGTATATTTATAGCGGAGATAGGAAAAATCCTAATTAAGTCTATGAATAAATGGGTCTCTTTTCCCAAGAAGTAATATCATATCTCTTGCCTTCCTTGACTAGGCTTGTTTGGAAATAAAGCTTTTTAAGAATATCTGATGCATATCTTGGTGAATATCTTCCAAATCCTTCGTATGGCTAGTTGATTGGTAATTAGATTGCATGCGATTAATTATTCCAAACAAGGATGCTCATCAAACTCCAAAGGCAACAAAGGATGAAATCTTCAAAATTGATCTTTTCTTGGCAATAAATCAATCAGAAATTCTTCTAATTGGAAATTGAAAAATGAATGTTCTGAATTGATTTCCATGACTACTCCTGAAATGTCTATTAGTGAATATCATACATACACATGAATATGTATATATATAATATAACACTAATTAATATATTCTTCATAGCAAAGGGACAGTGTGAACGCGTTCTGTTCTTTGGCAAAAAGTGAGCTTGACGGGGATCGAACTCAGGTCTCTCAGTACAAATTTCCATGCAATTACCAGTGAGCTACAACATCTTTTGTAATTGAGATGGCTTTAATACGGGGAAGTAGCTTTTTATCTGTAGTTGGCCTTTAATTTGAAACGAAGGAGGCATTTCTTGACAACCTGTAAAAACACACAAAAGTACCCAAAGTATCATTTATTTATTTACAAAAGATAAAATATAAGAGCATAAAATAAACACATTTCTATGTTAATCAGAAAGCTTTCTTAAAAAATGTTTACTGTTTGAAACAACAAACAATTATAGTGTATAACTACTTTTTATAAATAGTTTTAAGAGCAGTTTTAAATCCGTGATTTGTTTTTAAAACTGACTTAAGTTGGCAAGAAATTAGTACTTTTATTTGCTCTTATACCACCTCTTCATCAATTCTCCAAGTTATTTCATTTGCTAATAATGTATCCAAAAACTGAAACTGATATCAATTTTAAGTTGTGAATATGAATATGTTTCAAGCGGATTACAATTTTTAAAGGAAGATATATAAACAATTAATAACCAAAATGTAAAGTCACTATCCACCACAACTCATTTAATGCATTTGAGGCTGTCAGTCCTTGGTCTCCATATTTTTTTTCATTGTGCATTACATATTGTTATTGAAATGTAGTAGCTAAAAATTTATTGTTTTGCAATGTTTACGTTATTTTATGTTTTATGTTGTATCAGGAGCTAGTAGTGCTTTGAAAGTGTTTCTCAACTCGAAGAATTACTTAAAAGCTCTTAACGGTTTATTGAGGACACATCAGAATAAGCTCTTAAAGAGGTAACTTCTAGTGTATGAGATTATATAGCAATTGATGCAAAGTTTCAAAGCTTTCAAACATTGGTTTTATTGTCATAAGTCCTTGGTAAACCTGACACATAGTTTGTAGCATGACAGTATTTATTTTCCAACATGAGAGAGCTTTCAATACAAAATTTCTATGGTTGTAGCGCTATGAACTCAGATGCATGCATAATTGTCTGACAATTTAAATTAAAATATAAACAAGAACTTAAAAAGTAAAACTTTTATAATGTACAAAAAATTTAATTCTGCATAAATTTAATAATAGATATCGGATCCATTGTTCATGCTTATGTTCTATGTCTTAGTAACAACTTCTAGAGACTTGTTGTTATTCCATTTATTACTGTAACTGTTTAATTGCAACAGTCAGTGGAATCAAACTACAAAGCTTCTATGGATCAACTTTCTATGGCCAGTGAAATGTAGGCTACTTAGAAGGGCGTGTCATATGCTTATTTAAATGTTCAGTCTATGTTACATATGTTTTATTTTAAATGTAGTATTGTTTTTAAGAAAATATGATCGTTAGAGCAGTTGCAAGACTAATTTAGATAGGTGTTGATGTGATTGTTTAAAAAATACTGTAATAAGCATGCTTTTTTCTGCTAATACAGTTAATTCCTTCTTATGATTTGTTGTGTATTTATAGCGATGTCTGTGTTTTCTTTTTCCTATTCCATAAAGTGGTAATCAAGAAAAGTTTGATTAATTTGAATTGCTACTTTTGTTGTTTATTTTATCAACTTCCATATATGTATCTGCATTAATTGTTTGTCATTAAGTGCATGTCATATTAATGGTAATTTTTATTCTAATCCACAATTTTAGTAAGTTAATCCACACTATTTTATAGGATCATTGACTTTCACTAAAATTTATTTTTTAATCAGTGTATCCACCTAAATAAAACTATGTATTTTTCTTCTCGGTCTTCTTCTCTGTTTTGCGTATACTCTTGTTTTTGAAATCCTACCATATAAATCCAAGTTTAAGTGGAGTAATTCAACGTAATAACAGGAAGTAGTTTGTTTATTTTTTGTTTGAAGTGATTAATTGTCTAGTAGAATAAGGCGTTTTCCATTGCCATGCAAACTTGCAACATATATATAACAATTGATAATGCATTTGTATAATTGTATTTGCTCTTGCTGATTCATTTGTTTTAATCAGGGGTATGAGTGTTTCTGGGTGCAGCAGTTATGTTCATTTTTTTTTTTTTACAAATTTAGCCAACAAAACAAATCTTTGGAATAATGGCCTCCTCCCCCCCCCCAAACCAAAAAAAAGAGGTTTGGAATAATCCAAGTGATGGAAATCATATTAGCTTGTCAATCTAAATGCAAGCTGCGCCAAAACTATTTACTACATCACACCAATTATTTTCTTGGTTGTCAGTTTTCAGTAAATCTGAGTTTTCACCAGAATTCTATGAAATTTCAATAAATTTGATTTTTCGATGTACTATAGATATTGCCAATGATGAAGGAAAGTGATCAAAAATGTATTAAATTTGAATATTCTTTGTGTACTTTAGTTTTTAAATACGTCTTCTACTACAATTTTTGATGAATGCAATTTTTTTGTCTTAACAACTAAACCCATGGAGGTTATATCACCAATTTCACTACAATTTAAGAGGTAGCACCTGCTCTTGTTAAGCCAGAAAATAATGCTCGCGGGAAGAACAAAAATATTTTTGCTAAATTATTTGGATTCGGTTCAAAATGATGGTATTAATTCTTTAAGGCTGTGTAAATGACTGTTGTATTCCTTGTGTTTGGTCAAACTATCTTGTGGTAATTCAAATTAAGCAACTGTACATCAAAAATGCTACTCATTTTGGTCTGCCGAAAGGCCGGAAGCTTGGTAATGCAACTTTATGTACATATTCAGGTTGATGGTGAATTGTTTCAGATCGTTCATTGATTTCTATTCGATTTGCAATTTTCTAGTTTTCTTCTTTTGTATATGTTTGTTGCATTTCATTGTCCAGTAGATTGAGGCGTTTTATAATGTCATGGTGAAACAAGAAGCACAAAAATCGATTAAGCTATATGATAAGGTGAAATCTTTAAGTTAATCCACTTGTGGATTAACTTGCAAAATAAATGTGGATTAACTTATTAAAGTAAAATGGTGGATTAACTTATTAAAACCATGGGTTAGAATAAAAATTACCCATATTAATATGTTGTTTATTCATTTGCAGTCAAATTATACATAAATCAGAAACTTTCATTTTTATTTTGGTATCATATTTTTAATTTTCAAGTTAAAATCAAATTTTCAAAATAGTAGAACCAAATATATTTTTCAAAATATTAAAAACATTAAAAATGAAAATTTGAAAATAATCTTTAAAAACTAAAATTTAAAAATGAAACCAAACAGGACCTAATTCTCGTAGTTTTCATATACGTGTCGTGGCTCGAACCTAGATTGACTAAACATTCGAAGCTTTAATGCTTTGGCCGGTCAAGCCGTTAAAACGTTATTTTTTTTATAGAATTTATGCATTTATCAACAACTTATATGCAGTAATATTGAAATAAAAATGCTAGATATATGAATTCTAGATAATCTTAAATTTCTACAACAGAATTTATGTACTGCTGTAGTGCTCTACTACATCAATACAACTACAACAACAGTGCATAATGACAGATGTTTAATGGCAATAATCTTAATGAATTTTACAGTAATGTGGGAGAAACTAGTAGTGGTGAAAATTGAAGTGGTTGAATGTATGGTTAAATTTTAGGACGACGATGGTTTTTGTAATATATATATTTATTTTCTTCTAATTAATACAAATAATGAGAATGAAAGATAATTGCATGGTGAGAAAGTAAAAGAAAAATAAAAGAACCGTGGTTCAACCGTCTAAGATAGATGGTTGAGCCGCTGGTTTTACGGTCTAATCGAGGTTATTGGACAATGATATCTGATTGAGTTTCGGGCGTAGTGATTCATGATTCAGAGTTATTCGAGGTCGGATTATGGTTGGGTAGGGTGATGAAAACAGTGCTAATTCTATTCCAATCCTCCATTT
The DNA here is from genome assembly GCA_030737875.1 of Allium sativum. NCBI lineage: Eukaryota > Viridiplantae > Streptophyta > Magnoliopsida > Asparagales > Amaryllidaceae > Allium > Allium sativum. Next base: position 757,790,746 of record CM060922.1, on the reverse strand, counting down.
CATCTAAAAAATAAGGACGAAAATGTCATTTTCCTATTATTATTATTTTTACAAATTTTTGTATAACACACATTTGCCCTGCATGGTTCTGTAGAGTACCACATAACTATCCTACATGATCTTTGAATGCACCACCGAGGGTAGCTACGTGGTACTCTAAGAAACAAGGAAACTCGTAGGGCAACTACGTAGAACTCTGAAAAACCACGCAGTTGCCTTACGTGGGAGGGTTTTTTGGTTTTTTTCTTCTAAATAATTAAGCAGGGAATATCCAGCCAAATCGGGGGGTTTCATCTAAGGCTGTCAATGGGTCGTGTCGGATCGGGTTCGGGTTGATTTATAAACGGGTCAGGTCAACCTGTGTATTAAATGAGACATTTTTTCTCAACCGTAACCCAACCCGTTTATAAAGGGGTTAACCCAACCCGATCCGTGTAACCAATTTAACTAAACGGGCCGTGTCGGGTTTACTTGTTTGAATAATAGTGACGGTTACCATAACCGTAACGTCCCTAGCAAATTCTGTGTGAACTCAAGAATTTGCTTAATAGCCACCTCCAGGTTGAAAAAACCGATGAAACAAGGGTTGTCAATTTCCTACACGACCCGAAACCCGCACGGAAATTAGCAGGTTAACCCAATCCATTTAGTTAGTGCGCCATTTTTTCTCAACTGTAACCCAACCTGTTTATAAAGGGGTTAACCCAACCCGATCCGTATAACCAATTTAACTAAATGGGTCGTGTCGGGTTTACTTGTTTGAACCATTGACAAATATTGCCCACTAATATAAACAGCAAAAGAACCAAATCACTAACAAGAAGCACTATTATATAATCACCAACAGACAACAAGTTGTAAAATCACCAACAGACAGCAAGTTACAAAATCACCAACATGCAACACATATATAAAGCATGAAGTCACCATATCAAAAAATCGTTCTCCATACACAAGAACATATGAGCATACTGCATACATAAAAGACTAATATATGAAAGAGATACAGTTGTTCTAAGTAAAATATAACAAACAACATACAAGAATAAATTAGTAAAATATAATAGCTTACGCACGGATATATGAGCATACTGATTACTGCATACATAAAATACTAACACTAACAACATACATAACGGTATGGAAGAGATACAACATATAATCGGGTTTGGCGGGTCAAAATCGGGTTTGCGGGTCAACCCTAAACCCACCCGATTATACAAGGGTCAGATTCGGGTTGACCCAAAAATGACGCACTAACTAAATGAGTTGGGTTAACCTGCTAATTTACGTGCGGGTTTCGGGTCGTGTAGGAAATTGACAACCCTTGTTTCATCGGTTTTTTCAACTTGGAGGTGGCTACTAAGCAAATTCTTGAGTTCACATAGAATTTGCTAGGGACGTTACGGTTATGGTAACCGTCACTATTACCACCAACTGTAACCTTAACCGTTGTTGATTGTTGTAAATTCTAGTAACCGTCACTACATCCATCTATGGTGGTTAACCATCGTATTTCGAATTTTAAAGCATTTTGTACATATATTCTGAATTATATGTATTGTTTATGATATATTCATATAGTTGTAACTGCTTTTTTTTATAAATGTATATATTTGTATATATAATGACCATGCACACATATATTATTAGCTTATGAAGACACATATTAATATACAAGCTATTCCGATTTAAATCATCAATTTTTGTACTTGAATGTTAAATATTGTATTAGATAATCACTTGTGGTTAATCGTGATAATCAAAATTTTCAACCGCAACCGTTACCCTAAGCACAAATGGTTGATGCAGTTAAGCAATTAATGGTTCAATTGTGATAGCCTTACAATTTGCCATGAGAGAATACATGAGAAAAGAATGGTACATCGTCTAGGAAAAGCCCAGTTTAATTGCAACCTACGGCCCATTACTGATATACCCATTCCGGAAAGCCAATATTAAAGAGGTTTCTGGTTCTTCTTCCATTCCGTCTGATCTTATTTACTCTCGAATTCAAATCAATGACGGCAGCCAGCAACAACCCGTCATCAGCTACAGTGGCTGCACCGCCTATGGCTCCACCTCCAACTCCACCGCCGCCAGCGGCAGCCACGGAGTGGCATTTACGACCACCAAACCCTAAAAATCCGATTGTGTTCTTTGATGTCACCATCGGCAGCATTCCGCAAGGAAGAATCAAGATGGAGCTGTTTGCGGACATTACCCCAAAAACTGCGGAAAATTTTAGGTACTTCCTTTTTGATCTTGTTAGTATTCTTTTTGCCAAATTCTATTCAGACCCAAAAAAATAGTGAGTAGCCCCCTTTTTTATTTTAAAATTTCGCTGGACAAAAATACCCTTCGTTGATTTTTTTTTTTTTTTTACGCATTTTCATCAACCACGCAGCGCGGGTGTGGGGATTGTGATTCATCCTAGTAGGGGCCCTACGAGGTTGACATCAATATCTCGTAGGGGTCCTACGAGGTTAGCACCATTACCTCGTAGAGTCCCTACGAGGTAAGCAACATAACCTAGTAGTCACTCTACGAGGTAAAGGGTATTTTGGTCATGCGAAAGTTTTTAAAAAATTGGGGGGCTACTCAGCAAATAGATGGGTCTGAATAGAATTTGCCATTCTTTTTTTATATATGTCTTATATGTTAATTTGTTATTCCTTGATTATCGTTGGCTTATGATTACATGTTTTTGCTTCCATTAACACTCATCATAAGTGCATACTGAGGCCCCAGTTGTGAGTTTTATGTTTACAACCGTTGTTATGATAAAGATGTGTAAACTTGCTTGTGTTTTGAAACACTTGATTTGAATACTTCATAAACTGGTCGAAATTGAACTATATTTTTTGTATTTTTTGCGGTTAATTTGGGGAAAAAAAGATCAAGGGAAATGACAGGACGCTTGAGTTTCAAAAGCATTGATATTTCAAGAGAAAAATAGTTTAGACAATGGTACCCAAAAAAAAAAAACACAAAAAAACAAAAAAACTAGGTCTTAAATTTTTAAGCTGACCATGGTGATTTTTTTTTAAGAGATACCGAACTCAAATAAACAATAAAAATTTAATTTGTCAAGTCTTCAAAATACCCATTCTTCGTCCTCCCATATTTAATGCCACAAAATAGACGGAAGAGGGAAAATTAAATCAAATTCCCAATCTCTTCTCCAACATGCAAGGACAATAACAGTAAGAACGAAACGAAAGCTTAAGGCAACTGCTGGATTTTTATGCAATTTTTTTGTTGAATTGTTGCAATGTTTTAAAAGAAAATACTTTAGGGGAACTGAAGTGTTTTGGATCATCACCCTATGCAAGACCAAAGTTTACCATTTATGTTATTTTCATCCCATGAAAAACAGAAAGTGTGAAAAACAGAGAGGAAGGGAAAATGGGCAAGGAGTTAAGAACTGAAGCTTAATTATCTTGCAAGCGCAGTTTTCATCACATTTTAATTGCTTCCCAAATGGTTGATTTCTTTCTCATTCCATCTCAGTTAGCATCTTCTGATTAATCCAATAAATTATGAAAAAGTAAATTTATTGGGTTTAGAGACGATAAATTTAATAGTATCTTTTTAGCATAATGGAGAAGAAATCATACATGGTTAGCTTAGGAAAGTTAAAATGTTCATCAATGTAGACTATATTTATTAATCCTTTCTTAGCCACAAAAAAAACACTTTAACTGAAAACTTGTCAACCTTTTTTTTGGTCCATGTACAACCTTCTTAAATATGCATGTAAAAATATAGTTTCAGATATGAATAATGTCATATATGTATCCACATCCAAAATCTTTTCGAATTTCAGATATCCACATCCGCGAATACAGATGGATATCAGATGATTATCCTATCCTCTAGCAATCAATTACAAACAAAAAGATTAAGTTTTGGTATAGCGTACATTTTTTTTTTAAATCTTAAAAATTATAGAAATGTGAAAATTTAACAATCATAATGATAGTAAATAGTTTTGAGCAATTGATATCAGTGTTATTAATGGCGCACGGCGCAAAAAGGCGCACGGCGCAAAAAGGCGCAAACCCTCTCTGGAGCCTTGGCGCACGACACAAAAAGGCGCAAACCCTCTCTGGAGCCTTGGCGCACGGCGCGCGCCTTTTTAAGTTACTGCACATGTTTATTTTTTTTAATATAATTAATATTTTAACAAAAGATTTTAAAAAAAATCTATTTTTTGCTAAAATATACACATTTTTTTTTACGTATTTTACAAAAAAAAAACACGAAGCATAAAATTTTAAGCACAATAGTTTTCAAATCAAAAATAACAATACACATTAAATATGAGCTAAAAAACTGAATCTCTCCACTCTTGCTGCTCTAACAGCAACACACCAAGTCAGGTCATCCTCATCGTCGAACGAAAGCTCATCTTCAATATCGGTCATATATTCAGTTAACCATCAATTACAATCATCAATATCAATCAAAGATACTTGACCAACAGTGTCACAAATATTATACATTCTTTTTAATGCTCGATTGTATTTAACAAATACCAAATCATGAAATATTTTTATGTTACAGACAAATCGTACAAAGACATTGGACATATTTATGCATATGCAAAAATAAAATAAAATCCAAGTGTGTTTCAGAGCTGCTTGAATGCTTATCTTATGAGAATATTTTTTCTTCTTCCAAAATTGCTTCTCTTGATACATCGTTCACGGCTTCAGAGTTTCATTCATTTGCTTTTGCATCAATGCTAGACAATATTTTATCTTTTATACATTGAATTATATACTTCTGACAATATTAAAAGGAATCTAAACTAAGTTGGATAATAAAACATATGTCAGTTCTAAATATCGGCATGCTAAGATCAACCAATTACATAATTGTAAGGTTATTAACCCGCTGATGATAATCGTATAGGAAATAATGATGTAATTATGTTTTCATAAAGCTAAAAAAAGATATTAACAATTTTTTTCATATTTCATATCATTATGATAATAATAGTAATAGTAGTTGTGATGGTGGTTGTAATGATGGTAAGAGTATTTGTAGTAGTAGTTATAGTAGTTTGAAATGTGAAAAAAAACAAAAAACCATAAAATAAAGAAAAGGCGCGTCATTTTGCGCCGCGCGCCATTTGCGCCATTTGGTGCGCCTTTTCATATGCGCCGCGCATCAAACAAAAATGGCGCAAACGCCGCGCCATGCGCCATGGCGCACGCCGCGGCACGCCTTTCATAACTATGATTGATATGCATTTAATTTATGTAATACTAACTATTAGCTTAATAAAAACACATGCTAATCATTGTACTAAAATATACAAAATATTAACTATTATCTTGACAAAAGTCGGACGGATAATTTTCAAATGGGGATTATTATCTGCTTTTCAGATACGAATGCAAACCGATTTCAGAATTTTTTGTATTCATTGATAGGCTTAATCTTAAATACATTGCTTTAGCACTAATCATAAGTATACATTAAGGCCCCACCTACGAGTTTTATTTTTACGTTGGTTGTTATCATGGTTCCCTTTATGAGAAGCTATGAAAATGTGTAATTGAGGGTTTTTTGAAACGATCAATTTGAGCTTTTTACACATCGATCGAAACTATTACGGCCAATTGTTAAAGATAAGACAAAATGGTTAGAGGATACAGTAAATGATTAATGTTTAGGACTAAAAATACTTAAGGGAAAAGGACAAATTATTTGTTTATCTCTTCTTTCTTTTCCATTACTTGAGAAATGGGCATATATATAAATCTAAGTCTTGTATGTCTAAATTTTAAGGGTTTAACCGTTCATAAAAACGATCAAGTGTACACTTGAATACATGGGAAGATATCCCCCTAGATACGCAATTTCGATCGCTATTTGAGAAGTGGAAATATGGTTACAATGCATCAATTCAAGAATAAAATAATGCAATTTAAATAACTTTTGAATTATGCTGATTTGCAACTGTGAAACAATGTGAGTCAAACAAAGTGATTTTCGAGCTTCCTATTATAAATATGTGAGTAACGGATCATGCAAAGAAACCAGCCGCGAAATCTTTTAAGGTTTAGTAATATAGAACAATTAGCGAAAGGAATTAATTTGAATGTTGATTGGTAAGGCGAAAAGGATGTTAATGATGATTGGTTTTCGTAGATTATAAATTACACACTAAAGTTTGTGTTTTTTTAGTTCTTGTTATACAATAATCTTATAAATCTCTCTGGTTAATCATTTTGTTTTCCCTTTGAAAATGACCTTTTTGATTCATTTAGATACTGATTTTTTGTTGTTATTTTGAAGTTCCTGTAATGAAGATTACAGGTTTGATATTTTGACCGAAACATTGCGATTTTGGTCATTTCATTCTGGTTTTAGTGGGCGCTGAGAAGAAACCAAATTGAAATTCTAGGTCAACCAAAAAATATATTGAATTCAAATTTTATTGACGAAAAAAAAACATTTTGAAATATATAAATATCTAAAATCTAAATTTTTAACTTCAAACATGTTCAAACTTCAAATTCACTGAGTATATTAATAGCAAGGTTCGAGAACTTGGTTTCGGTTTCGGTTTCAGACATTTGAAATTTTCTTAGTTTCGGACGATTTCGGAAATTTCGGAGGTTTCACTTTTCGTATCGGTCCCGGTTTCAATAGTTATTGTGTGAACGTAAATGCATAATGTTGAATGTTCTATATAAATAAAATATAAAATGTGTTTCTATAAAGAAATAGAATATAACGTACATCGTATATTTAAAACTAAATTACATTGCATTAAATTGAATTGAATGCACACCCCAGACCACCATTTGTATTGTTTATAATCAAACCCAAAAACTTTAACAAATCAACAGCCTACTTCCATTCCTAAGGCCAGCCCATCCAAAATATCATTTTTTGAACCTTAATCAGATGTTCCCTAATCCGATAGTCTGTACATATATTATTTTGTATTCTTTTCATGTGCAATATTCCAGTCCGTTATTAAACCCAAAGCCCAATTTACACCCGCAGGAGGTAAAACACTCATAATGCATATTATATAACAAAAGGCAGAAACATAATACGACTCACTGACAACTACGACTCAGCAACAAAAAAATAAAAAGCGAACAGCAAAGGAGAAGGCAAAAGGCCGAAAGAAAGCCTGCGCCTACAAACTTACACTCGAATCCCTCTTGCAAAGTCGAATTACGTCCTTGAACTTATGCTTGATTGCTGGAAAGTCTTCCTGCGAACTCATGCTCGAATTTGGTGAACTTAGTGATGCTCAGCGCTCAAATTGAATTTGAGAAGGTTGCTAAAGCATGATTGTGAGTAATTTATGTATTCAATTGATGAATCTATAAGATCTTTTTTTATTCTTTCACTGTTCAATCAAGCGTCAAGAGTTACTTCTTGTTTTGCCTTTTGGATTGTTGATTCTGTGTGTTCTCTATTTTCGTACCCCCTGTTCTTTTGATTTCACTGTTGGAACCCCCTCCCCTCCCCCCCCCCCCCAAACAAATTCGCTTTGGTTGTTTGAACGGGATAGGATTTTGCTCTCATTCTGTCCCGTCGTCGGCCGGAACCAATACGAGTAATAAATATTGTTTATCTATATCTTGTTGTCTTGTTTCGATTAATAAAAAGAAAAAAACATATGTAATTATATGGAAACTAATTTATGAAACCTTAACGTGAACCAGCATTCCTGAAATTATGAATTAAATCGAAATTCCTAAAGCTACAAAAGACCAAAACCTAGTACTGAACCATGTACTTTGCCATTTTTAAAGCAATTGTATTTGATATTTGGAATCTAATATTGTAACTTTGATTTTTTTTTTAAGCGCTTTAAGGGAAACTTCTATTTGTTTATTGTGGAGAGGTGCATTTAAATGACTTTTCTTGAAAAGAAATCAGGAGGAGGTTTATCTATTTATTTTAAACATTACTTTTTATTATACATTTTTTTTAATATTTACGATCATTGGAATTTGATGAATTGTTGTAGATGTGATCTAGTTACCATTAATATATCTCTATATAAACTACTTCATTTCAATATATCTTAACGAGCAAACGTTGAAACTTTGAATCAATGATTATAACAAGTAATTTTAAGCATATGACATAGTGCATAACTAATTTTGATGGGTTAGAAGCGTTGGAATAAGATAACTTTCTGCGGAGATGATGTTGATTAAGGTAGATCGTACGTGATTTTTTTCCCTTCAAATTCTAGTGATTATAGAAATCAGAAAATTAATCGGGCATAAATCAAGAACATAAAAAAGCTGGAATGCAGATCATTGTTGTATATATAACATACGATTTAATATTATTGTTTGGAAAGGTTTTCAGAAACCTTGAAAATTAAGGGTTGTGTTTGTTTAAAAATGAGTTTTGGGTTTTTAGTTTTCAAAATTAATTACAAAACTTTAAAGGTGTAGAAGGAGGAATGGTAGAATGAAAGCAAGATGGAGGGGACCGCGGAGGGGATGTAGCAATCATGAAATGAGGATTTGGTCTCCATATTTCTCTTATTTCTCAAAACATGAAAAATGGATAAAAGTTGTTTTTTATTTTGTGTGTTAACTTTGTTTTCTAAAATTGTTGTTTTCCATGATTTACATGCGTTGTGCACATTTTTGTATGGATGAAAACCCAAAACTTAAAATGGTAAACCAAACACTACCTTAACCTTCTCAAAATCAGTACACTATAAAACCAAAGCTACTGCTTCAAACCCTAAACATTTTTGAATAGCTTACTTGTATATGAGTGTTTGTGAACAACATTAAAAATAAAAGGTAAGTTGTTGGAAGGTATTTTTTTTTGGGGGGGGGGGGGGGTGTTGGGGTTTGCTTGTAACCAATGGAAGAATTTCATAACTTAATAGTGACCAAGTAAATAAACATTGTTTCTATTGTTGGATACTTGCATTGGAAAACCATTTAGATACATATCTTCTGTGATTTCTTGTAAGTTGCATTAGTCAAACCAAGGTTTGAAATTCCGTTTCCGTTCCGGTCCTCCAGAAATTTTGAAATTTTCATTCCGTTTCGGAAATTCCGTTTTATTCCCGTTTTGTAAATTCCTGTAGTCCTTGCAAATATGTGAAATAATATCGAACTTGATAAGTTAAAGTTTCACGTAAATGCAATACAATTTGTTTCCAGCTGCACAGCAAGTTATAATTATATCACATAGCCTATTTTGTTGTAATAAATGATTGTTCAAAATCTCAGCTTCTAGTTATTATACCAGACAAATCACAAAACTTTTGTAAGCCCAGATAGCCAAACCCAACCCAAGTAAAAGAGAACATACCAAAGCTGGATCAGCCGCTGCACACATCAAAAAGGAAAAAAGGAAACCCTAAATACATTTTGCCGCCTCCTCCAGCAATCTCTGCAGCTGCGTCCTTTTCCGTTCTCGACTTAGGCTTCTCTCCTTCTCGTGAATCTTTGTTTTCTTAATTTTTTCCCTCCTTCAGCTATTTCTTCTACAGTATTACCGGAACCGGATTTTGAGGCAATTTCCGGTCCGGTCATCATCCGAACCAGACCGGAATGGACAGGATTCCAGCAAACCGGCCGGAATCTCAAACCATGAGTCAAACACTGATATATCTTTTAAAACTTAAATGTCAAATTATGTCCAAACAATTTACGTATTACTATTCACTCAAAGTTTTTTAGAAGTTCACATTGAAAACTACTTTTAAGGAGATACAATAATAGTTGTCAAATATGCTCGCAAGCATGTTCATTTTTCTTAAGTTCTTAGTGCAACTATAAGCGATTTGTTTTATGGTGTTTCTTTTCTAATAATATATAAGTTAAATGCAAATTGTACGTTTGACTATTTTATCCCTAATACAAGCATGCTGCTGTTATCAAATAATATAAGAAATATCCCGTTTAACGTTAGGGTTTTCTCTATTTTAATTTTTTATGGACTTGTTCTTTAATCTGTGCAACTTCTTGTTATGTAAATCTAATAGATATAAATCAACGTCCTTGACAGTATTTTTGGCTCAAAATTATTTGAATCCCTTTTGTTTTTAAGTATCTGTATTAGTTTTATTGATCACTTCTGAACCAACTTCTATTACATATTAAGATGATATATACTGTTTATCGCTGTTGAACAAAGTTACACACTTTTCTGGATGAGTGTTGTAATTATTATTTTGCCTTAGTCTAACTTGCTTATTTAATGTGGCAGGCAATTATGCACTGGAGAATACAGGTATATTGAATTCATCCACCACAGAAGACCAAGTTTCTTTCTATTCCTTTTGTTTGAAAAATCCAGAATCATGTGAATTATATTATATTTTTTAAAAGAAAATATATAAACTTTGATATAATAAAGAGGTCAGATTTATAAGAACAAGTATATAGAGTTAACTAACATGTATGATGAAGTTGGTTTAGCATATAAATCTTTTGGCACGTAGTCTTTAAGTTCCTCGTGATATTCATATATTCTGCTTACTGTGAAAGTAAACGAGTTTGTTTTTGTGTGTGTTTGTGCCACCTTCCTCACTATAGCCGCCGAGTTGATCCGAGGGCCTAAATATCTGTGTGTGCTTGCACATTTCATTCATTGGTAGAAAAAAAAAGGTTCTTATTTTTCTTTGATAAATTGAATTTGTATGTATTTGTGCCACCTTCCTCATTATAGCCACCGGGTTGACCCAGGGGCCGAAATATCTGTGTGCACTTGCACATTTGATTCATTGGTAGGAAAAAAAAATTCTTGTTGTTTGATAAATTGAAAACTGCATTGCAGAAAAAATGGCATACCGCTCGGTTATAAAAATTGTCAGTTTCATCGCGTCATAAAAGACTTTATGGTTCAAACAGGAGACTTTTTAAAGGTAAGTCTTCAGTATTGTTTCATGGTGATTTAATACTACATACTTGTTTATTACATTTTATTTTCCAGACCTGAATGAAAGTTTCATTTATGTGCTGCATTGCCTTGATCCCAAAAATAGTTGTTATTAGTCATGGTTTATTTCTCTTCAAAATTATGGTCAAGCTTTTTTTTCTTCAAATATTCATTCTCGTTCGTATTCTTTACTTCCATTCAGAATCTAGCTGAATTTTATGAACTTCAAAACAGAAGGAAATAGTTATAGACCGATCGACTTCCATCTTAAGGGCATAATGTCTTAAGACTTTATCATTCATTTTTTCATCCATAACATAGCTGATATTATAAAACACCATGAATATTTGACCCCTAGGCCAATTGACTTCCTCATATTATTGTGATTAAGTGAAAAAGTAGAACAAAAAATGTTGCTAATGGCATAATTTTTAAGGCCAAGTTATATGGCCGCAAACATGCAAAAGCATTAGCTGCTGCATATAAATATACAGATAAGTATTATGGTACTCATATTTTACTTCCATCGACAGAACTTTCATTTTCACATCAGCCAAGGTGGTTAATTGGTTATTACTGTAGACGTAAATATAAAATGCTGCTAATATGCATTTTCGCATGACAAAATTGGCATGTTGGCTGTTTCTGTAAATATTGTTCTTGATGTCCTTGTATGGACGTAGTCTTGTTTAGATCATGTAATATTCATCATTAAAAGAACACCAATCTGCAGGGGGATGGCAGTGGTTGTATGTGCATCTATGGGAGCAAGTTCGAGGATGAAAATTTCATTGCCAAGCATACGGGTCCTGGTCTCCTGTCTATGGTAGCCCCTATATCTATCATTGGAGTTACCTTGCATTATTATTATTGTTGTTACTACTAGGTGCAGCAGCAGCAGACTTGAATTACATAGAAATTTATAAACTTGGACGATTTAAGTACCTTTTACGAGTTTCAAATAAGATATATCGATTTGTTCCCCTTAAGCTCCTTTGTTTCATTCTGTTCTAATTAAATTAATTTAGTCATTTTAGAATGCCACAGAACATATATTTTGCTCTTTTTTTTATTTGTAATCTTAGCTAAATCTTTATATGTAATTGCCTTGGAAGCTCAATTTTTTGGTCCGATCACGAAGTTCACAAAATGTCCTTCTGTGTAAACAAAAGGTTAGGAATTCGAATTCCATCATGAACAAAAATTGAGATATATTTTCAGAGAGAAATTTTCAAACTTAAAAAGGTTATAAGTTTAAGTTCAAACATTATTTGAACAAAAAAAATTATGCTTTTTCTTTATGTTTTCATTTATTTGTTATTTAACTACATAGAAATTACAAGTTTAATAATTTAGTAAAGGACCTTACATGCACCTGCATCACACATACCAAAAATTCATGTTAGTAATATATTCTACCTTTTCTTCCAGGCAAATAGCGGTCCAGGCACAAATGGATGTCAGGTATGCAAAAATGCAGCATCTCTTGTGAAAATTGAGTTTTCATGACAACATCTCTTGTTAAAATTGAGTTTTCATACTCCATGAACTAAAAAGATTCACTGACATGTATTTGCAGTTTTTCATCACTTGCGCTAAGTGTGAATGGCTCGATAACAAGCATGTGGTGTTTGGGGTAAGCTACCCATAATAAAATATTTTACCTCTTCATATGATTCATCATTTTATCTGTAAATTTCATTACGTTGCAGAGAGTTCTTGGAGACGGTCTTTTGGTCGTTAGAAAAATTGAGAATGTTGCAACTGGGCCGAATAATCGCCCTAGGCTTCCCATTGTCATTTCTGAATGTGGCGAAATGTGACAAAAATTGTATGTTTAGAACACGGTACAAACGATAACCTGCTAGTGATCATGTTGTATGAATGTGGATGTTTGTATTTTCTGTCATAATGCTAAACAGTATTGTAACTTACAAAACGATACTGATATTGAAGAGGGATTCATTTTTGCATGGTACCAAGTCCATCCTACTATTTTATTCAATCATTGGTTTACCATTGAAGAATTATTCATATTTTTATTTTTATTTTATTTTTGATCTGCTTGGCAGCATCTATCAACTTTCAATTAACAACTTAAGCCATCAACAAATGAGGTATTGTTTATGTTATCCACGTTTGAAAATTAAGTGTTATGGAATTGATTGTCTTATCAAGGTGTGTGTTTGTTTTATACGTATACTAATGGTTCAAACAGTTTTTTAATCAGAAAAATCTTTTTTTTTTGTACTTCTATGATACATTTTTGTCCACATATGCTTTATTTCTTGTACTTACGCTATAATATTTTATCAATGAAACCTTTATTTCTTGTACTTCTGTGATCTATTGTTTGCCCCTTTTTGGTAAATATGTTTATATGATATCCAAAAATGCTTTTTTTTTTACAAGGACAGGGACTACACATTGAAAAAAAAATTCATTGATGGCTCTATGTTTATGATGTGTATTTGTTACAAGAGCATTCTGTCAGTTTTCGAGAGGAAACAAAAAACAAACGTGGGGAAGTCCTACTCTTCCAGAACCAAGTGGGGCTTTGCCATAATTTTTTTTAAATTTAAACAAAAAATCGCTGAAAGGCAAATAGATTGTCGTTTAAAGGTTAAACGGCAATTAATATGCCGTTTAACGTTTTTTTTTCTTTCTTTTTTTGGCGTTAAACAACAAATTGATTGTTGTTTAACTCTTAAACGACAATCTGTTTGTCGTTTAGCGATCAACGTTTAATTTTTTTTTGGAGAGAATCCCCATTTGATTCCGCTCCTCACACTGCTATCGACACTGCTGCAGTGCAAGGAGCGTGATTTAAGTAGGGATTGCCCCCCACTTTCTCAAGCATTCCCACTGCTGGGAATACTCTAAAAGCACATTAAGTAGGGTGAGTTGTCGACTCATTGTTGGTGAATGACCGACTAAACTTTAATTTTTGAAAAATGTTAGAGTTGAGTGAGAATTTAAGCTTGAAATGCATGTACTATTGATTTGGTTAGTTACTATTAGTGATAAATGAGTATAGTTTAAGTCCACTAATTGGTAAAATCTAACAAAATTTTAATTCAACTTCATCAATAAATTAAGTAATAATTAATGATTAATGCAAACACAAAATTAAAATTCCATTGTAAGCACTTTCGAGTACTTCTTGAAATAAAATAATCTTGTTTTTTTTTTTTGTTAAATTGGTCATTAATGTCAACATAGTGGTCATGATGCGCATTGAACTTCTGATCTTTTACCAAGGACACATTTTTACTGTGTTATGTTATATTGGCTAATCTCTAATATTATTAATGAGCGTTATGATACACTTTTCGCGCGTGAGTTATTTGTTTACAAATCTTATATGTTTAACCCATTCAAAATAAAATGATTTGCATTTTTATTTTGATGTTAAATTCATGTGCTTTTGTTTGTTTGTTTATTTATTTTAATGTTGCAATATCTTATGAGTTTCAAGTGTGACTTTCATTTCAATTACTAATAAATGAAAAATGAATCTGTATATAAAGTTTATTGTTAGATCTTATTTTTAAGTGATATTAATACTTATAATTATTTATAAATGAAAGTTTTAATTTTATAAATAAAGTTTATGTGTAAAATCCTACTTTTAAGGGATACTATGATCCAATAGCATTTGTATTGACATTTTGAATTTGGTAAATGAAATTTATTTGTATAATCCTATTTTTTTAATACTATATGACTTATAATATACATATAAGGGTCGTTTATTTTAAAATTGTGACATTAAAGGTGTTATAATTATCATTATTAATCGTAACGACCTAAAATTTCAAACGATCTTATATAATACTGTTCATTGAAATTTAACGATAAAATATATAATTTAAATTAAACAATGGTGTTTGAATATTTGAAATATGTTTAACTAAATGCAGTGGAGGAATAAATTTTTATAGTGAAATATGCAGGTTGATTCTATTCGCGTAAATTTAGTTAAAGGTTGTAAAGTCGTTGAAAGGTTCTCGTTTTTTTTATAAATATTATATCCTTTTCTAAGAAAGACAACATTTTTCGTTCCGTGAAATTCAGACGTTTGTTGCTCCATATATGTGATTTTATCTATAAAATTGCGCAAAATTGGTCAGTACGTACATATGCATATATATTTAGTCATTCTATATGTTATCCTATTCTTGTCTGTTCATTGATTTTTTTTCTTGAATTTTGTGTAAATAAAACTGTGTTGTCATGGAAATTTGAAAAATCTCAATTTTCCAACAGCCAATTTATTGGTTTTCAATTTTTCTAGTTCGTGGAAACAAACTCACACATTCACTATTTTCTTCTGCCCTGTTCCGCTTATGCACATTCTTTCCTTTTCTTTTCTTTTTCCTGACCGTTTCCAGAAACCCAAACTCCCTCTCCCGCAACCGTTCCTTCACAAACCGTAGCCACCGCCAGTCACCACCCCACGTCTACCACACCGCCCACCACCTTTGACCGTCATCCGAAACCCTGCAACCCTCCTTTCCACCTTCTCCGCAAACCCTACAACCCACACAACCCTTCCCTCGTTAACCCTAAAACCCTTTGCTCCTCCTTCCAATAGTCTTGTACTTGCTTGCTATTCTGAGTCGTTGCCTCATTGCATGTCAAGCCCATGTCGTAATGTCGTACCTTGTCACTGTCTAAAAAACCACGAAAGTTGAGCTTCTTACTTACAACTGAAATTCGAATGCAAGTTAATCACATGAAATGAAATGTTAGTTTAATTATGTGAAACGATATTGTTGATTACTTGACATGTTACTAATTAATTTATGATATGTTTGGTTTAAATATTTAATTTAAATATTTTAAGATTAAATTTTAAGACTTAAATCTAAGGTTTTGCTTAATTTTAAAAGATTTAATTTAAATTAATTTAATATAACTTAAAGACTTAATTTAATATAATAAAATATTTTAAGAGTTTTATTTAATATAAAAGATTAACCTATTTTTAAAGATTTACTTTAAGATTTAATTTAATATAATTTAATATAAATATTTATTTTAATATAATAATTTAATGAATTTAATTTGGTTAATGAATATAATATAAAGATTTGTTTTTAATTTAATTTACAGATTAAATTGATATAAGATTTTATTAAGTTTTATTTGTCTAATTGACTTAAAGATAAAGTTATGAAATTTAAAGAATTTTATTTGAGTAACAAAACTTAATAATTTTAATTTAATTTGTAATTTCAATTCAATTTTTAATTTTAATTATTTAATAAGAACGAATTGGTTTTAAGTTGAATGATTTCAAATAGAATTTACTCTTTGAAATATTTTGATTTAATAAAAAATGGTTTAATTGTAAACTTATATTATTAATTATTAAGTATGATATTTTATAAAATGACTACGATGCGAAAACTGATGATTGGTTGTTAAAGAGATAACAACTGAATATTGACGTATTCTTTGTCAATACCGAAACCACTTTACCAACTGTGTACATGGAGGATAACCGAGAACAAAGTTGTTGGTTCGGTGACCGATTACTAAAATGAAGTAAGAAAACGATGATGGATAGCCTTGACATTCGTGTCATAATTAAAATGGTTAAAATAGAAGCCATACCGGACCAAGTGAAGTTGCTCCCCAAATCAGACACACTTCTTCAAATATTATATCATTTCTTTGTAACTGATTGGCGCGCATCCTAGATTTGGGAGTGTTGTTCCAGTTTGGCAGTAGATGTGGCTATGTGTTACCTGTTATTTAATCTGTATTCGCAACACAGAAATTGAAACAGAATATAAATGTTTCTAATTTGCAACAGACTTAAAGCGTTACAAATGAAAAACAGTACTGTAAACTGTTCAAAACAAATTGATTTGCACACAAATCAATTCAGCGACAGAAGTATTATCTCTGTCAAACAGTACTACTATGAAATAGTACACAAATCAGACAACAACACAGTATTGCTGATACAAATAGAAAGTTAAACCACAAAGAATTGAAGTCTAACCGAGTTCGTCTGAGGCCTGTATTCACAGTTTCCTTAAGACTTTCAGTCGAAGCCTCCCAGGATACAACAGACGAGAATGCTGCTCGAGATTGTAGCGAGTACGTATCGACAGTGACGATTAATCAATGGCAGAAAGAGACAGCGGCAGGAAGAAGAAAACTGTAAATTATTCCGGTAAAAATGATTTGATCAGAATCATTAAGCATTTATAGTTTTCAAAAAGATGCGTTAACGGGTCGCACCCGTTTGAGAAAACGCAACCGTTGCCGTCTGATTCAATTGAACGCGTCCGCTCATTTGAACCGTAACGGGTCGCACCCGCTCATTCCAAACGGGTCGCACCCGTATTCGCCATTATTCCAAAAAACCCGTCTGAAAATTGCAGAGTTTTTTAGTGCAAAAATAAGGTTTTATTCAAGGCCCAAGCCCAAACCCGAACCCGAACCTGGTCCGGCCCGGCCCGGTTCGGTACGGTCGGTCGGTCAGACGGGCGGGCGGCGCACGCGCGCGCGCGTGTGTGTTCATCAGATATAGGTCCTCCCTCTCGCACAAAATTACCTGACCCTAAGGGCCAATTAAGAGAATGAGGATCCTATATTTCTACACAACATTAACCCATTATTTGCCAATGTGGGACTAAATATATTTCATTCACCTCTTTAGAGATTTCAACAATCCCCCACATGAATGATAATATAATTTATCCCCCACACAAAATGAAATATCACTGACTACATATGGAATAATGTTTTATTTAGGATAAGTAGATATTTCACTTTGAACTTTCCTTAGTTAAAACTCATCGGATATACTTGGCTAATCGGTGAATTATTTCATCTTGAACCGTCAGCCGTTCTTGTATAACCAGACAATAAGTTTAACAGAACATTATTTCCCTTCTCACCCAATCTCTTGGTTGTGTTCATTTTGGTCCTGAAACACTTTTCTGGTTCTGCGAGTGTATATAGAGAATATAAGCCTTTAATATTCTCATAGAGTCGACCCAGCTCACACTAACATAGGTGATCGCTACCATTAGGAGTATCCTACATATACCCCACTTGTTATTTTACAAGATATGGTCATCATTAAAAAGCATAGCTTTAACCTGTGAAACTTCTGTAGGCATGCATTTTATATTGTGCACCATAGGAATGGAGTAGGATTAAATGCATTACATCTTGAGTTATTCAGAACTGGTTTGCCTATTGATCCTAGTCCGTGGGATCTCCAGTCGCTAGGATAGGTTTCCGTATAAGATAACTCTTGTTGGTTTAGGCTTTTAAACCCATTCCCCTCGATGCGCAGTCAATTTTCTCTCGTGATAACCCTTTTGTAAATGGATCCGCTAGGTTATCATTTGTTCTCACATAATCTATGGAAATAGTTCCATTTGAGAGTAACTGCCTAACCGTGTTATGGCGTCTTCGAATATGTCGAGATTTGCCATTATAAACAAAGTTTTTCGCTCTACTTAGCGCTGCTTGATTGTCGCAGTGAATACATATGGCCGTTACAGGTTTAGGCCAAAGTGGAATATCTTCTAAGAAGTGACGAAGCCATTCTGCTTCTTCGCCTGCTTTATCTAAAGCAATAAACTCAGATTCCATCGTTGATCGAGCTATGCATGTTTGCTTAGTAGATTTCCATGATACTGCTGCTCCTGCTAGAGTAAAAACATAACCACTTGTGGATTTTGACTCCTCTGAATCGGCAATCCAGTTTGCATCACTATATCCTTCTAATACAGCTGGATATTTTCCGTAATGCAAAGAATAATTTGTGGTATTCTTTAAGTATCCGAGCACTCTCATTAGTGCTTTCCAGTGTTCCTTTCCTGGATTACTTGTATACCTGCTCAGTCGACTTACTGCATAGGCTATATCTGGTCTCGTGCAATTCATAAGATACATTAGACATCCTATTACACGAGAGTATTCCAGTTGCATTATACTCTCATTAGTGTTTTTATGTAGTACTTCTGATGGATTAAAAGGTGTTTTTACTCCTTTAATCCCAAGATCTTGAAATCTTTCAATCACTTTGTCAACACAATGTGACTGAGATAATTCAATTCCATTAGGGGTTCTTATTATTTTGATTCCCAAAATAACATCTGCAACTCCTAAATCTTTCATATCGAAATTGTTGATCAGCATTTTCTTTATGGTCTCTATAACTTTTATGTTAGGACCAAAAATTAACATATCGTCCACATATAAGCAAATCATGACATATGATTGTCCAATTTGTTTATAATAAACACATTTATCACATTCATTTATACGAAAACCATTTTGCATCATGACACTATCAAATTTTTCGTGCCATTGTTTTGGAGCTTGTTTGAGTCCGTATAATGATTTTACCAATTTACAGACTTTATTTTCATTTCCCTTGGATATAAAACCTTCGGGTTGCTCCATGTAGATTTCCTCATCGAGATCTCCATTCAAGAATGCCGTCTTTACATCCATCTGATGAATTTCTAGATTATAGATGGATGCAATTGCTATTAACATTCTTATTGAGGTTATTCGTGTAACAGGTGAATATGTATCAAAGAAGTCTATTCCTTCTTTTTGACGATATCCTTTGGCTACTAATCTGGCTTTATATTTGTCGATAGAGCCATCTGCTTTCATTTTCTTCTTGAAAATCCATTTGCAGCCAATTGGTTTTATTCCAGGTGGAATATCAACAATTTCCCAAGTTTTATTACTTAGAATTGAATCAATCTCACTTTGGATTGCTTCTTTCCAATACGAAGATTCAGAAGATGACATGGCCTCTTTATATGTTTGAGGTTCATGTTCAAGTACGTAAGTGAGGAACTCAGAGCCAAATGATTTGGATGTTCTGGCCCTTACGCTTCTTCTTGGTTCAACTTCATCAACTTCACGATGAGTTTCATCTTCATGTGGGCTATTTGATTCTTCTCGTGTCCTTTTGGGGACATTATTTCCTTCATTTCTTTTGTGTGGAAACACATCTTCAAAGAATGAAGCATCTCTTGATTCCATGATTGTATTTACATGGATATCATCTATATCAGACTTGAATACCAAAAATCTATATGCACTACTATTTTGGGCTGGCCCTAAGTAATAACAATCTACTGTTTTTGGTCCAAGTTTGACCTTCTTGGGAGGCGGGATAGGAACCTTTGCCAAGCACCCCCACACTTTGAGATATTTGAAGCTTGGTAGATGTCCTTTCCATAACTCATATGGAATTTTTCCCGTTTTACTGTGAGGAACTTTGTTTAATATGTGATTAGACATATTCAAAGCTTCCCCCCACAAGTTCGTCGGTAAACCAGACGTTAAAAGCATTGCATTAATCATATCTTTTAACGTTCTGTTTTTCCTCTCGGCTATGCCATTTTGTTGTGGCGAATATGGTGCTGTCGTTTGATGAATTATTCCATTTTCTGCACAGAATTGTTCAAACGGCGATTCATATTCTCCACCTCGATCTGATCTCAATATCTTGATCTTCTTATTAAGCTGATTTTCTACTTCAGCTTTATATTTTATAAACGATGTAATTGCCTCATCTTTACTGTTTAAAAGATATATGTAGCAATATCGTGTATAATCATCAATAAATGTGATAAAATACTTTTTCCCACCTCTTGTAGGTATTGATTTGAAATCACATAAATCAGTATGTACCAAACCTAGTGGTTCGGTGCTTCTATCAACAGTATGAAATGGTTTCTTAACCATTTTTGCTTCTACGCATGTCTCACATTTGTAGTTTTTATCCACTTGAAATTTAGGAATTAACTCTAAATTTGCAAGTTTTTTCATTTTTCGGAAATTAATATGTCCTAATCTATCATGCCATAATAAAGTTTCATGCTCAACGATATAAGAAACTTCCTTTTTATTCATAGCATTATCAGAATACATATTATTGCCGATCACGGCTACATTTGCCTTAAATAGGCCATCACACAAGTAACCCCTTCCTATATAGATTCCTGCCTTGGACAGAACCATCTTGTCTGACTCGAAGACCATCTTGAATCCCTTCTTCGAAAGCATGGACCCAGAAATGAGATTCTTGCGGATCTCTGGAACATGAAGGACATCATTCAGACGAATAGTCTTCCCAGAAGTGAACTTGAGGGTGACTGCTCCTTTGCCTTCAACCATGGAAACCGATGAATTGCCCATATAGAGTTTCTCATCTTGATCCAATTTGGTGTAGGTTGAAAAAACGGACTTATCAGAGCATATATGCCTAGTAGCACCCGTGTCCAACCACCATTGTGCAGAATTCTGGATCAAGTTGCATTCGGTCACAACTCCTGAAAAATTGGATTCATCGATGTCCATGTTGTCCACCACATTTGCTTCCGAATTTTTCTTTTTCTTGTGTCTGCACTCTTTCGCTTGATGACCAGTCTTACCACAAACCCAACAATCACCATTGAATTTCTTGGACTTCTTCTGGTTATTCTGCTTGTCCTCTGGCGCCTTTCTTTTCTTGTTTTTGTTGAAGTGCCCTTTTTTCTTTGACCCTTCAGTAACAAGCGCCTCTTCACTTTTAGGTTGAGTGACTCCACGATTATCTGCCTCTATCTTTAATCTGACGATGAGGTCTTGTAAGGATATCTCCTTCTTTTTGTGCTTCAAGTAGTTGCGGTAGTCTCTCCAAGATGGTGGCAACTTTCCGGTAATTGCTTCAACCAGAAATGATTCACCAACTTTGTGACCTTCTGCTTCCATCTCATGGATAATAATCTGCAACTCTTGCACTTGAGAAGTCACTGACTTTGAGTCCACCATTTTGTAGTCCATGAACTTGTCGACGATGAACTTCTTCAAACTCACATTCTGCGTCTTGTATTTTGTAGCCAAAGCATTCCAGAGAGCTTTTGCAGTCTTTATGGGTTGGAAAACTTTGTACAAAACCTTATCTAGGCAGTTGAGAATGTAGTTTCTGCATAAAAAATCCGAATGCCTCCACGCATCAATAGACGGACCATCATGCTTTGGTGCATCCTTGGCATTTCCTGGTGTAGGCGGCACCGGTTCATCTTCTTCAATATACTTTTGCAAGCCAAGGGTGGTGAGATAGAACAGCATCTGATTCTGCCATGTCAGAAAATCATCACCTTCTCCTTTGAACAATTCTGGTTTGTTCAAATTGCCAGCTTTGAGCGTCGTTTGCTCTGTTGCCATCTCTGTTTTGTCAAAAACAGGGAAAGTCTTAAGATGTTATTTAATATGTATTCGCAACACAGAAATTGAAACAGAATATAAATGTTTCTAATTTGCAACAGACTTAAAGCGTTACAAATGAAAAACAGTACTGTAAACTGTTCAAAACAAATTGATTTGCACACAAATCAATTCAGCGACAGAAGTATTATCTCTGTCAAACAGTACTACTATGAAATAGTACACAAATCAGACAACAACACAGTATTGCTGATACAAATAGAAAGTTAAACCACAAAGAATTGAAGTCTAACCGAGTTCGTCTGAGGCCTGTATTCACAGTTTCCTTAAGACTTTCAGTCGAAGCCTCCCAGGATACAACAGACGAGAATGCTGCTCGAGATTGTAGCGAGTACGTATCGACAGTGACGATTAATCAATGGCAGAAAGAGACAGCGGCAGGAAGAAGAAAACTGTAAATTATTCCGGTAAAAATGATTTGATCAGAATCATTAAGCATTTATAGTTTTCAAAAAGATGCGTTAACGGGTCGCACCCGTTTGAGAAAACGCAACCGTTGCCGTCTGATTCAATTGAACGCGTCCGCTCATTTGAATCGCACCCGTATTCGCCATTATTCCAAAAAACCCGTCTGAAAATTGCAGAGTTTTTTAGTGCAAAAATAAGGTTTTATTCAAGGCCCAAGCCCAAACCCGAACCCGGTCCGGCCCGGCTCGGTACGGTCGGTCGGTCGGACGGGCGGGCGGCGCACGCGCGCGCGTGTGTGTTCATCAGATATAGGTCCTCCCTCTCGCACAAAATTACCTGACCCTAAGGGCCAATTAAGAGAATGAGGATCCTATATTTCTACACAACATTAACCCATTATTTGCCAATGTGGGACTAAATATATTTCATTCACCTCTTTAGAGATTTCAACATTACCACCAGTCCAGGACCGCAAAACGGTAGTGGCATTGCCTCATGTACCTTGTCATATTATCCTGATCGAGTCCATTACAAGCTAATTTAACGTTTTCCATATTACAGCGCATCCCTATCCACTGATGTTTTATATGCAAAATGTACGACAACATTATAAGATATGTTAAGGGGGATAATGATACCGCCTTAACGCTATTTTCAATACTATACTTTACCGGTAGACATTACACATTATAGCATATTGTATTATATGTAAGAAGTTTAGCGGATCTTTAAAGAATGAAAATCTCAAACATTCTTTGGGTTACTTATACATTTCATTTGAGCATTTCACTTAAGTTGGTTTACTTGCATAAGAATGTTAGTCCTGACTCGAGTGTTTTATTTTACTTTATGCTCGGGTTAGCCTGAGTATCACAACATTTGAGACGCACCCTTTAGAGCTGGTGACCTGCTGAAGACTTATCTATCTATTTTAGCTATTTCATATTTCAGTCCTTTGTTTATTTCAGTATGTATCAGCAAACCTTTATGTATTTGAATTTTTGCTGTATTTGCTTTGAACCTTTGATATTCGTTTAGTAGATTCATGAACTACTTATGTTTTATGTTATTCCGCTGCAAGATGTCGTATTATTTTTTATCTGTGATCTGATTCTTATTAAACCCTAATTTAATAACAATCGGTTATTTTGAACGATTTGGGTTGAAGATCGACTTGAATGTTTCGAAATGGTAGGTTTTTCATTGATAAAGCAAATTCACATACCTTTTTAAACATCCAAACTTACCCCTTTCAAATTAAGAACGTCGAATGGTTCTTTGCCATTGGATTGCCTCTTAAATTCCATATTTCATATAAATAATGATTCATATCTTTTGTGTCACCAGATTATGTTTAAATAGCCGTCTTCTCCTTGTGTCTATGTGGATGTTTGTATAGGTATGGAGAGGCGGGCAAAGCATCAGCTACACCTTACTTTTGCTACACCTCAAATCGCTTTTGATTTCAACCACACATTTCGATTTAAATAGTATATTTTCTCTGTTCTCGCTTCAGGAGAGAACATATTATTAATTATAAATATGTGATTGAAATCAATGAGGATTTGAGATGTAGCAAAAATGAGGCGAGGATTTGAGATATAGTGAAAATGATGTGTAGTCGTTTCTATGTACACACACATTTTTATATGTCAAATTATGGTTTGGGTTAGTTGATATGTATAATGGGTGGTTTTATTGTCACTTAATTATATATTTAATATTTAATGCACTCCTTAGTTTCTCTAATATAAATTTTTGTAGTTAAATGATTGGTTTAGGTATCACTCATTATCCATTTTCTTTAGTATCGTTTGATCTTATTTTTTAACCACCATGTATCTTATTTGTTAATTAAGATTATAACTTTCTAATATAAAGCATCTTATTTTCTACATTCTGGCTATTAAGAAGAGCGTTATGACATGCGTTTTGCATGTGATGTTGGTACACTCTTTGCAGGTAAATTGATTTCCTTTTCAAAAATTATGTGTTTAACGTATTTAAAAGAAATAATTTTCGTAAATATTTACCAATAATTTTACATCGTAATTACGTGCTTTAAATTTTTTATAATTAAATTGCAACTATTTGTTTATTAATGTAAAATTTTGTTTTTTTAATTAATTAATAAATTATGAAAATGAATGTTAAGTTTATTTGTTAAATATAGTATCAAGTTTGGTAATATATATGAAAGAGCGTTTTGAATTTAAAAACGAAAATATATGTTAAATCCTAAATTTAAGCGATGCTAACATTTATACAAAAAAAGTAAAAAAAAATCTATTTAGATGCTATATTTTTATGATAATTATTTAAAGTAATGTATATCAAGGGAAATTTTGAAAGTTTATGGTCAGACTAAAAGTTTACTCTTTCAAGCCAGTTATTAATAAAGATGTATAGCTAACTTATCAAAGTTGTTAACATACATTCATAAAGATAACAGCAGGAGACACTTTATAGATTTTATAAGAGGTGAATTTTACCCTAAATGTGTGCTTTCAACTTTATTCGTGGTTCAAAAGGAGTTCGATCTTGCTTGTGATTATTTCTTCATGATCGGTATAGTGTGTCACCATAAGATTATTCTTCAATAATAACACATGAGATATCATCTCTAAATTGTTGAATTAAATAAAAATCTTAATCTTATGTTCCTAAGAATGGGTTCAATTTTCCTATTAAGTAATGATATAATTGTTTATTAAATTGATTCATATTATTCCTTGTTACAGTTGAATGTATACTTGTTACCAGTACAAATTGTCGAGAGTAAAGAAATGCAAAGTCTGTATATTACTCAGAAGTACGAAGCTTACTATCAAAGGTAAATTATCATATTCTTTCTTTTGTTAACGACGGATCATTATTTAATCGAAGGCCAGGTTATCATTCTTACTGAACTATTTCGTGGACAAAAGTTCAAGAATATGGAATCCTCATAATCACGATATTGTTTTCTTATTTGGATGATACTGATCATGCTATTGGATGTTCCTCTCACCATGATTAATGGGATTTTCAAGATAATATATTATTACAGTCTCCTACTTTGAACAAATCATAGAAAGCAATATTATATTCTAAACATGGATCTTTCCTATTAAGCAAGGATGGATTTCTTTATTATATGAACTTATTGTTATTATGTTCTTATTATTTGAATGATGAAAACTTACTATTTGAAATTTTTAGAAAAGTGAAAGAATTTTTTTGAATCATGTATTACAATGGATTTTTAAATGAATAATATGTTGTGGAGTTTTCCAATTTGAGACCATTCAAATACAAACCCCAACGCTGCGAAAAACAAGGTAGATCGTGATATAAGTGCAAAAAACAACCAATCAATAACTCAGACCCAAATGTGGTCAACCCAAACATCAATCACAAACATAAAACAAGCAATATATAGGGCAATAACGATAAAATAAATAATACACTAGTTTATATTTATTCCACTAACGTCTTGTTAGTGTATGTCCACTTGAGAGAGAGCTTTTATTAATATCAATGAGAAAAGTACAAGAGATTGATTACAATGATCATAATTTCTCACAAAGAAAAATCTGTTTTTATGGAGATAAGAATTGAAGAAGATTAGGATTTCCTAAGCGCTAATTAATGGAGGATAAAACCCTTAGTTTGATCAATGAGAGATCCTACCTTTCAAATATGAAGAATAACTTATATAGGAGAATAGAAACCCATAAAAATATACCAAAATGTCATCAATTAGTCATAAATCTGATATTGGTCCGAAACTGTCTTAGACGTCTGACCATGGGGGTCAGACGTCTATTTTTTCCTTTGGAAAATTACGTATCTAGAGGCAAGACGTCTGACCCTCCTGGGGTCATATGTCTGATCCAGAACCAAATGCCTAATCCAGAGCTAGATGTCTCCGCTCCAAAACTACACCACTTCAATTCAACATATATATATAGTGTCACATAATTTCAACACTCTACCTCGACACTATACCCATCTCCAGCTCCAACACCGATGCTACCATACCGTCTTCTACCTCCCACCAAACAAGATTTAGTGTTTTCCTAATGAGCTTCGACATGTCTGCAACATATTTCACTCCACCAATGAGTTCAAGCAAAGCTCCACCCGCCAATGAAGTGTTGAAAGCACTCAACTCCAAAACTGTCTCAACAAAGACAAACATACTCGGGAGTGCATACGAGCACATACCTAGAAGATAGAATCAAACCTCTCACTGATACTCCTTCTCATCCAAAACCAACCTCCTCTCTCACCCGTGCTACCTCGTGGCACCTAGCACCTCTCCAAGCAAATTAAGTTCGAACAATGCTCAAACTTCCCAAATGGCAATGACTTAGTGAACTTATCCCCTGCATTATCCTCTGTGTGTACTTTCCAAAAACATATTTGCTTATCTTCATTCATGGCTACTACAAATGACTCTCTCACTTCAATATGCTTGGTCCATGAGCTAAACGCCAATTTTTTCTCAAAATGAATAGTACTTTGGCTATCACATTGAACATCGATACTGCCATGTTCAAAACCCAAGTCGCACAATAATCACTTTGAATAGAATGCCTCCTTTGCCACCTCCATTGTGGCTATCAACACTGCCTCCGTAGTGGATAAAGCAACTACGGTTTGCAATCTCAACCTCCAACTTATGGCTGTACCACCAAGTGTGAAGACATATCCAGAAGTTGACTTTATCTTTTCCCTATCACCAGTGTAGTCAGAATCAGATTAACCAACCAATGTGCAATTCATCCCTTCACTATCGCCAAAAACAAGACCATGAGATGTTGTACCTTTCAAGTATCTCAAAATAAACTTTACCGCTTCCTAATGCGATTTCCTCGAATTAGCCATATATTGGCTAGCCATCTCGATGGCATCTGCAATATCGAGCCTTGTACGTACCATAACATACATCAAACTTCCAAACGCACTATCCTATGGTACGTTTGCTATATAAACCTTGTCTTTCTCCCCGATAGGTGATCCCTTACTCAAAAGATTTACATGCAAAGGTAAAGGTGTATTTGATTCCTTTGCATTCGCCATCTTAAATCGACATAGAAATTTTCTTATATATTCCTTTTTGAGTCAATTTCAAATCAAAACGCTTTCGATCCCTAACAATTTCCATGTCCAAAATCTTCCTTGCTTCTCCAAGGTCATCCTTGCTTCTCCAAGGTCTTTCATATCAAATTCCGCTTTTAATCTCAATTTGAATTTGTTGATTTCTTCATTGTCCTTAGAAGCAATGAGCATATTGTCCACACACAAGAATAAATACATCCAATAATCATTTTTCAATCAACTTAAACAGGCACAAGCATCCTTGATGCTTCTATTAAAATCATTTTCAAGCATAAAATGATCAAACCTCTTATACCATTGCCTAGATGATTGCTTCAAACAATATAGTGATTTCTTCAACTTGCAAACTAAATTTGACTTACCATTTGCACTAAACTTTCGGTTATTCTATGTAAATATCTTCATCTAAGTCACCATGAAAGAAGACAGTTTTTACGTAAAGTTTATCCAACTCCAAATAGTGAATAACAACTGTGGAAAGTAATAATTGGATAAAAGTATATCTTGCAACCGATGCAAATATCTCATCATACTTCTTTCCTTTGTGCAAACCTCTTAGCCACTAGCCCTGCTTCGTATCTTCCATCATGCTTCACCTTGTATATCCATTTACGGTCAATAACACGATTTCCTTTAGGAAGTGGAACCAACTTCCAAGTTTGGTTCTTCATTAATGATTACATCTCTTCCTTCTTGGGATAAATCCACTTCGAGCTATCACTCGAATCCATGACGTCATTATGTCTATCGGCTCATCTTGGACTACATGAAGAGCATAGTCCAAATTATCACTAAATCTAAGATAGTTTTAATCACCATATCTTTTAAGTGGTCTTATCACACGTCGACCAATCCGAGTAGTAATTCCTTCACCCGATCTTGATTTAGCTCCATCTTGAACTGAAACTTCTCTAGAATCGTGCACATCTCCCATACTACTAGAGGAACCCTGTGGACTATGTGATGTACATTAACCACATTCTCCCTATAAGCATCTTCAACTACTCTACTCTCTCTACCCTTTAGACAAAATGTGGGAATGACTTCCTTCTTCTTTGGTTCACCTTAAACCAAATTTGGAACATTCGATGAGCCCTTATTCTCCTTGAATATAGTCGATTCATCAAAAATAACGTGACGAGAATTCGATACCTTCTTCGTTTTCGAATTCCAAATCCAATAGCCATTAACTCGATCTGTATAACCCAGCAAAATCCCCTTGAAAGCACTAGGTGCAAGCTTATCTTTTCCTGAATCATGCACATAAACCGGACTTCCAAACACATGAAGATAACTCAAATCAATGCTATTTCCCTTCCATACTTCATCTGGAATTTTATTATCAACAGCCAATCATGGAATTCGATTCATAATCACGGTTGACAAAGATTCGGCCCGAAATCCCTTAGACAAACTCGATGTCAATCTCAAGCATTAAGCTTTCTCTAATACAGTACGACTCATGCTTTCTGCAACCCCATTTGATTGTGGATCTCCCGCTGTAGTAATATTCCTATGAATACCATGATGCTTGCAATAATCCAAGAACTCTCTGAAAACATACTCTCTACCATTGTTGGACCTAAGAACTTTCAAAGACTTATCACTCTCAGCCTTCCTTGCTTTCAACTTTAAAAATGACTTCGACTTGACCTTCATTACATACATCCAAACTTTCTAATAAAAATCATCTATGAAGGAAATATAAATCTTGCTCTACCCAATGAAGCTACTAGTGCTGGCCTCCAAACATCTGTGTGCACATATTCAAGAATGCCTCTTGAATCATGTTTCCCTTCACCGAATGATACTCTGGTTTTCTTCCCCATGACACATTCCTCGCAAAACTCCAACTTGTTGAAACTCTCTCCATTAATCATCTCCCTTTTCCGAAGAATGTTCAAAATCTTCTCCGAGACATGACCCAATCTCAAATGCCACAATGTACCCACGTCCATGTCACGAGAGCTATCAACATCAATGCATGTTTCACCTTTAATTGTCACACCTTGAAATAAAAAAAAACATTGGACCTAACACCTTTCATCACCACGAGCGCACCCTTAGATACCCGCAAATTATCACTCTCAATAGTGATCTTACAACCCGAATAATCCAACTGTAACTGCTACAAAAGTGGGCATATTCGAGACAAATTTGTGTACGTTACATGAAAACTGTGGGGAAAGCTATGCTTTCTTTGATCTTCTGCAACATTATTCATATGTTGTTGCGTTAGACGTGACTGCACTGTTGCGGTGGGAATTCTAGTGTTTTGACGTGTAGCACCAGTTAAAAGCATAGCTTTACATATATACAATCTAGTTCAGTGATCCGCGTTATCAGCATAAACAAAACCCAACCGTACATGATTAATCCAATGGTTCAAACTATCTATGGTTCTGATGATTCTAAACATTATCCATCATCCAATCAATGACTACCACCTCATTGCATTCTTTTGATGAAATTTTGTTGCGATCTCCCCCCTTCACGAAATAATGTAAAAATAATCTGGTCATAAATCGTTCTTTTTCTCGATCATCTAATCGTTCTTTCCCCCTTTTTACTGTTGACAAAAATCTAAACCTAAATTCACGTCAGTATCGCTCCTCTCCTCAACAACAAATTTTATTCCGAAAAGGTTGAAGCTTTGAAATGCTTTCTAGCTTTGATTTCTCAGGGCGTTGACATCGCCAGTTATTTCCTTCAGGTTCAGTTTGGATAGCATTGGAAATTAATTGCGCTTAATATATATTAGATTATGAGTAATTAGTTCATTTGTTACACTTCGGAAAACCCATTCGCTTATGGGTAATTAGTTGCGTGGACATCGCAAGATTAGGAAAACCCATTCGCTTATGAGTAATCAGTTGGCGAAAGATTATATTACGACTAATCAGTTGCGCTTTAACCATTGATTTGGCATTTGGGATTATGCTGAAGAGGTTTATTCGAAAATTGTACCCAACAAAAAATCAAAAAATAGAGATGGCGCTGGTAGGTTTGCCACCAGGATTTAGGTTTCACCCAACTGATGAGGAGTTTGTTAATTATTATCTTAAAAGGAAGGTTCATGGTCTCAGCATTGAGCTGGATATTGTTTCCAAAGTTGATCTTCATAAATGTTAACCATGGGATTTGTCAGAAAGAATGCAATTGGCATGAGCCGGGCTATTGGCATGAAAAAGACATTGGTTTATTGTAGAGGTTGAGCTCCTTGAGGAATAAGGACTAACTGGTTATGCATGAGTATCGGCTTGATTATAAGGAATGCGAATATACTATAGGTTTGCAGGACTCGTATTCACTATGTAGAGTTTTCAAGAAAAATGTTGTGCACACCGAAATAGAGGACCATGGACAATGTAATAACATAGCATTAATGGAGAGCTCTCAAGAAACCACCGGTGATAATATACAAAAACATGTCTCCCAATGTTGGTCCGATGAGCTTATCTTCGTGCGTTCATAACGGATGATGCATGATGTTCGAACCATGAAGAAGGTGGTCAAAATCCTAATCCACCTACATGTGTTGCTTTTGTTAAAGGTTTCTTCTGTTATTCAATATAATATTTCCCCTTTTTCCGTGTGATATATATATATATATATATATATATATATATATATATTGGGTGAGTGTGTGGTTATCAACAACATATTTACGGTTTTTTATACGCAGATAATGAAATAAGAAGAGTCTTGACAAGCACACTAACATATCATGCAAAAAATATGCAAAAAACCTTTGAAGTATGGGTATTTTTATGTAAAAGTAAATTACTTTACTATCAAAATTGATTTGCAACTTGGGTTCATTTACATTAACATATAATTGTATGCTTGAGGTTTTGTGATACATATACATGTGTAGCAAAAAGTTCTATTTATGAACAAAGGTTTCATAGTTTATTATTCAAACACAAACATTTGTATATGAGTAAACTTATATGTTATATATGGTTATATAATATTGTATTTAATCATTTTAAGTTTCAGTATTTGGTTATGTATAAGATAAGCGGGGTTACGGGTCAGCAGATACTAATGTTTATGACTTACTACGTTTGCACTGCAGTGTGTTTGTGTAAATGCTTTGGAAACTATCAATTTCTCGATCCGGACAAGTCATTCACCCATATCTAATTTGCTACATGCACAGGTATTTTCCATTAGATTTTGGAAAATACCAATTTCAATGTTTCGATTTTGGAAACATATGATCAGTTTTGCAAACTGAGCTCACTTTAAGTATGCATCCATATTATGCCTTGCTTGGTGCTACACACACGGCCGATTAATTTATATAATACATAGTAATCAGCCGAATTGACACGCCCAGTTGGTAGCGAGCATCAAAAGGCAACAAAAGTATCATAAAGCAGTCATACATAAAACATAACTTAATACATACATATATAGACACCTAAAAAATGACATTAGTAGCATCAATTCATACCAGATCACAGATTTGCGGCTGTGGAACTTCCAATAGATTCGTTAGGGCTTTGCAGCTATGGGAGAGCCAGTTCGAAGTGAGAAACTTGGACCCGCAGCATCAGAACAAGGGGTGAGGTAGTTTGGCCAATCATATTCCATGTCCCTATCCAGTTGAGGAGGTGAAGGAAGCAAAGGTGGCGACTGATGAAGAGGGAAATAAGCTTCCTAATCAAACTCACTGATCATTCCTCTGGTTATCAACATGTATGTCATGGGTGGCTTCAGGAAATAATCTTGGCAAGGGGGGTAGCAAAGCAGATTCATGTATCATCGCATCAAATATTTCATCTAAATCCATTTCTACTCTGTGATCACACAAACATGGAACCACCTGTTCCTTCGTATTGCTCACAAAAAGAATTTCAGGCCTTGTTCTAGAATGGGCATGGGTATAGCGTTAAACCTTAATGAGGTGAACCTTGTTATTGAATTGAGCAACAAAAGTATTGATGGAACCAACGCGTTCATAAAATTGCATTTTTAGGTAGAATGATCTATGGTGAACATGAGACCAGTCACAGTCGTCAATTGCAAGCACACATCCCATTGATTTAATTATTTCTTCAACAATGGGAAAATTATTCTTTAGGAACTCGGAAAGCCATCAACTTTATCCTATGATTCCAATTCTAACGTTGATTTAGGCTCAAATTCTTCATCAGACCATGCTTGCAGGTAAATAGCACCTCCAGGTTTTGTTAAGACTTTCAACGTTAGCGCATGATCACACTTACTGTAAGATGGGCATGATACTAGAAAAGATTTATTGGGTATTACCCGCATAGGCTATGCATTATGATTCAGATTCATCTGAAGCGTGTGATGCACGGATTCAAAATTCCAATGTCCTTTAAGAACAGTGGCAATGATGTATAGCGACAAGTCCTCCATTGATTTTTTTTTTGAAACTTTCAAAGCTTGGGGTTTAGGGGATATGGAGATGATGATGGTTCTGAAGCTTGAAAGGATGCGCGAGGGACCCACTGTAGGGTGTCACAAAATATGCGAACTGGAAATGTTATGCATAGAAGACGAAGCACACTGAAAGTGCTTATTTGTTGGGCATCGCTCGCACGAGTGACCAATGATGAATGGTCAATTGTTATAATTGTATGCATAAGATTTAGTTAAGATGGCCAGATGGTTCATTGCTATGATATATTTCTATGACATACATGCACAGATGCACTTATCAAATAACTTGTGAAAATCAAATTGGAGGATCTGAAATGACAAGGAGAGATACAGCCGGCAAGTGGAGGACTTGAAATGACATAGAGAGATACAATTTCTAGTTCATGGCATTGTTACTTTGTAGAATGCATTCGATCGTATGTGTTGGCACTTGTATTGAAGGTTGTTTGTGTTGGCACTTGTGGTATGTAGGATATTTGAATTGTACTTATAAATTATGTATTTGATTGTTTGTGTTGTCACTTGTGTTATATTTGAAGAATTGGTATGGTATATAGAATATTTTGGATGGTTTGAATATGATGATGAATGTTTTGGATGTGTTTCTTCTATGTACGAAACTGGTATTGCAAAATTTATAATTAAAGCGTTGTATTTTGCCTTCTTTTACTGTTGCATTTGCTTATTTTCTTAGGTTATATTTCAATATAATGGTGTTGCATTCCATAATACAGTAGTGTTGCATTACATAAAATAGTATTAATTCCACATGGCACGTGGACCCCACAACTGACGTGGTATGTGACATGTGGTCAACTGACGTGGAGAGCTGACGTGTCGTGTGACATGTAGGCAGCTGAGTGGAAACCTGACATGGCCCCACTATTGTGACCTGGAAGCCAGACTCTAACTAATGCTCAAGCAATGTTGAATATTGTTGCATTACGTGCAAATAGTATTGCATTACGTCTATAATGCAACACTTTCTTTCAGTGGCATTAGATGGGCAAAAGCGTTGCCTTAGATGGCTAAGGAAACGACCACGGATGTCACGCCCTACAGGCGTTGCTTATTTGAAAAAAGGGGAAGATGCAACGCTTTTTCGATCTAAGGCCACATAAAACTTGTGTCGAATTTGCCCACTTTTGTAGTAGTGTGCCCTAAAGAGATAAGAGACTTCCAAAGTCCCAGAACATAGTGCGCATTTAGTGAGAGTAGGAACAACTCCGTCAAACATCCTAATTTGCAAATAACGAATGCCTTTAGACTTACAAATAACATAAGTTCCCATAACAATTGCATTTCCTTCCTTATTGACGTAAAAAGAAAAACCATTCCTATTATGACAATGCCTCTGAATCGGGCACCCATTCGTTACTCAAAACATTCGATGCTATAGCCATCAAAACATCCACTTCTCCCATACCATTACCTCTCTCCACCACAACCGATGAAAATTCTACTTTCTTCTTTGCCTTCTTTTTATCCTAACACTCATTCTTCTAATGACCGGGATTCATACGAATATAGAACTTGTCTTTCTTTTAACTTTCCTCTTCAATCGATATTCCTAGATTTAGAATGCCTTCGGTTCTCCTTATTTACATATGTTTCCTTATCCATAAATAAACCTTGACCATTACCGACACTACTTCTTCCCACACTCAACTTCTTCATTTAATATTGCATATCCTCGCTAAGGGGAGCCGTCTTGACACCATCCAACATCAGTGTATCTCATATATAGATCAAACTATCCGAGAAACCCATATAATGGTCTGACAACGAATATAACAATATCATCGCCTTTTTCACTTCCTCAATTTACAAATATACCATCTTCATTAGCAAATCATAAAACACATTCAAGTGCACTTTTAACAAAGTTCCCTCTTTCATCTTACAGGTGAAAAATGTTCGCAATAAGATCAAACGATTAGTAAGTGACTTCTTTATATATAAATCCTCCATCTTGTCCCAAATTCCCTTAACGGTTGTCTCACCACTAATTTAGGAGATAACATTCTCTCCCATAGCAAGATGAAGTATAGCAAATTACCACTCTTCCTTTTCCTCTCTCTCCATACCTTAGATGTCCACCAGCAACAAATGTGTATCAAATACTGCCCGGTGTACCTGATTCTACCTAAGAACGTCTTTCATCTTCCATTTACACAGATGTTTTGTACGGTTGTTCATTTACATAGATGTTTTGTATTCTTGACTCAGATATGTTATTGAAATTGGGTTTCCTGTTCTACTCTACTTCACTACTATATCATGTTGTATATTTTCTATTATATGTTATCCATGCTTTGTGAGTTATACGACAGGGTTTGTTTTGAGTTATTCTTCCTTGATGATCGTCTCATAACAGTCTGACACGTCGTACATCGTGATTCTTCTCATATTTGGAGTAGCAATTATGGGGCGGTCATCACAATTCCAGGATGAGGAGCGAGGCTTCTCGATGGATCGTTTTCTCAGAGATGTAGAAAAGGAAATATTAAGTAGTATTGAAGTAACTGTCGGAGTAAGCGGGATGGGAGACTTAGGATGATATCCTACGACATAGGATGGCCGTCGGGGAAGTTCCCATATTGTGACGACTTGGGATGGAAATCTTTTGGACAGTCAATTGATGGATTCTACTGCGGAGATCATGTGTAAAGGAGCTATTGGTATTCGAGACTTTGGTACACCCTTGGTATTGTGGCACAAGATGGGATCATAGTCAGTTGACGATTTTGACCTGATCGGCCCGGAACCCAATCCTGTTGATGTTTGGACTGTGTAGGGTTATCCACTAGGCATTGTGAATAGGGTGGTAGAGTCAGTTGACTATTTCGATCTACCAGTGTTTTGATGAATTGGGTGGTCAAAGTATTGGATATCGTATGCTTTACGCACTGAGTGAGTGAATGTGAGGATGGTTGATGAATGTTAAGATTGTTTATGTATTTATCACCATTTTATACTTAAACATCTATCACCCTATTTATACGATGTTTTTCATTGTGTAGCATATATCGATTGTTATGTGCTAATTCTCCGGATGTAGGGGCAGGACATGTATGATTCTCTATACCCTCCATGCCATATATACTATTACGACTTTTATAGTACTTTAGATTTGTTTATTGCTCACACCAGACTGTTGTCTAACCCTAGGTTTTATTTCCCTCTTATCATCTTAGGTGATCATCGATAATACTGATGAGCAGACTAAGTGATAGTCACATGTATCGTTCAGAGCTGCGCAGGTGGATTCATAAGAGGCGACGATTTATATATTTATACTTGTATCATTATTGTTATTTTGCTGTATCACACTGTGGAGCTTTGACAGTATGATCCTGTATACTCTATTAGTGTTCTGTATAACTATATGAGACTTTGATTATCTGGTTTATATATTTATTAATGTCTCGTCTATTTTATATTTATGATTTGATTATCATATGTTATCTGATGTGCTGTGAGATATATGATAGATTATGTGATTGAGTTTCATGTTCTCTGCTTTCTTTTCTCTTCCATTTTATTCTTTCCTTTCAATTTTCTCTTCTATTATACTATTTCTTTCTCTTGACAGTCGCTTCACATCAATCGAGTGCTTGTACAATGCAACTTTTCAGCTTTGAGCACAGTGGTGTAAGGAGGACCAACTCATGGCTTTTTGTCTCGGTTACCAAAAGTATTTCAAACCCACACGACTTAGCCCATTTTGTGGATCAATAGCTCAGAAGCGTTGCCATAACATTTAGGACTCAAGCCCAGATGGAGTCGTACAAGAATAGTCATCTCGGCTTGACCAAGATTCTCAACAATGGGCCACGAGATCAGCATTGAGCCTCAACATCAACTAGTATCACGACCTCGCAACTCCTTAAAACCCTACTAACACCAATTTTGTATCCCCAAAATATGACTCCATAGATCACTATACATTTTTCGTATCTGTGTCCCTCAAGGCCTCCTCCCACTATTTTATATCTGGCCTATTTCGTATCTGTATCCCCAATAACTCCACTTTTCGTATCCGCTCCTCATGGCTCCACCTTTTGTATCTGCTCCCCACGACTCCACTTTTTGTATCTGCTCCCTAGGGCTCCACTTTTTGTATTCGTATCCCCACTAACTCCATACTTCATATCCCGGGCTATCACATCACCTCGTATCCCCATTTCAACTCTCCAGATACGAAATCTCCAGCCTCCCAAGGATACGAAGTGGTAGGGCCACCATGATACGAAGTCTCGAAGTCGAGCAGAGTGGATACGAAGTGAATCATGACGAGGCAGATACAAAGTGATGCAAATGGAGAAGCGGATACGAAGTGTAGCGTATAGGGGATTTGAAGTTTCAAGGAACCGGGGCAAGAAATAAACTAAGTCCTTGAGAGTCGTACTGATCCCAGGATCGACACAGATCCTGGGGTAAGAAATATGGAGTGTGGACCCCACTTACTCCACCTTCTTCACCTACCTCTCCTCTCCTATAAATACCATTGTTCTATAACGTAGAAGGGTCTGATTCTTTGTTCTCATGGTACTCTAGGAAGAAGATAACCTTCCTACAACTCTCAAGCACCTTCCATCGCTCCGGGAAGAAGAAGAACCTCCTTCTTGGACACTTGGACCACTTTGGGCTGCCTTAGCAATTCGAGAAAAGGGATAAAACTGATCATTGGGCATCCTTACCACAATGGCCATGGTAGCTCATGAGAACATCATAGCCACTTGATCCCCTCTTGGCAAGACTTGGTTTTACGAACTTGTGAAGGCTCCTCCTTCCTCTTCCAAGCATTTGGATCACGAATTGAAGTCGGCTATCTCTTTCTCCAAGCAAAGCTCACGGGATCACTTGTTTTAACAATTGGAATTATGATAGCTCTTGTACGTTTGGAGATATACCGATTTCATGTTGTAACTTGTAAAAGTGGATTAATAAAGTACCTAACTTCCAAAGTGAACATAGGCTTTGATGAGCCGAAACACTACAAATACAGTATGACTGTTCTCTAGCATTTTCTCCTGCATAATTACATCGCATACCACATATTTTCCTTACTGGACGTTTTTTTTCACTATCATGGAAATCTCAAGGTTAGCGATGTTGTATCTAACAATTCTATGATTTTTGTTTGATGATAACAAACATATATTTATTATTACAAATGTGTTTAATATTGTACTAGTCTACTACATCACAAACATAATTAAATATTTATATTTAAATAAAATACTACTGCACAAGAATTTAAATACTCAAACAGTATTTTATTAAAATATAATATTTTATTTCTACATTTGAATAGTACAAATTTATAACTCCACCATTTGTACATTTTGTTGAAATACAATACATATACATTCAAATTTCATTTATGTACATTGCTCCTCACTACAATTCACTCAGTCACTCAGTTGTACAGTCACTCATATACACTGTTGCATCACAACATTCCTCTTAGTCACTCGGTTTCAAATACTCTTACATACACTGACACTATCACTTGTCTTTTGTTCGCTTCACAATCAGTCCAGTCTTCTACTTACCTGTCACAGGAACACGCAGAGTAAACTGGAACAAAATATTTTAGATTCTAGCAGATATAATTTTTTTTATTTGCCTCAGAATTTTGGTGTGCTTATCATTATATTTCATGACTTGATCTGATTTATATGGACATCCATTTGTGTATAGACAGCTTGTGATATTCACAATGATACACTGTAAATACCACAAGGTAGACAAATCCTCTAGTGCTTATATATACACACACACACTGCAAGTGCACTATATATACATGTGTATGTATATACACATATCTCTGTGCAGGGACAATACAGTCAAATATCATGGTTGGACATGAACTAAGAAATCCAGTACATATGCAAACACAAACACATATTTATATACATCTGTGCATATATATATATGTATGTATGTATTTACACAGTAGGAACAGTGGTTCAACAAGCTCAAAATTCTGAGTGTACAACAATGACAAGTCAGCATGCACCATGGTCGAGCCAATTTTAAAATTCAAATTCATCTCACAATGGTCAAGACAGTTCATATACAAGCAACAATGAAAAGTGGAGCAAGTACAAGAACAACATGAACTCATTTGCGGTGATGAAGTCAAGCATGCATTGAAAAAATGGCATAGACAGCAAGGATCTTAACAATGCCAAATATACACAATGGTACACACAGCATGACCAACAAAGTTCACAAGCAAGCACAATATACAAGAATGCAAACAACCCAAATAATATGATGATGCAACATGGCTATGGCATGATCAATGGAGCAGCAACAAATAAATGTTGCACACAGAAAATATATGCAGTGCACAAGCAAGGACAAATAACAGCAATGAAACTACATAACATGCAATCAAAGATGTCAAACCACTCAAGCACAAGTACATGGTGGTTCAACGCACACATGTATACTCATACATATACAAGTCAACACATATATATATATATATATAATTATATACGGCAAGTTCAAGACCAAAGAAGAACACACAAATATACATGGCGGTTTCAAATTTATATGTGACCAGATGAGCCAAGTCGGTTTGTAATCACATGTACAATGTCAGTTAGTGTTCAAACATGTATCAACCATTTCAGGTCAGCCCAGATGCACAAGATCATACAACATGCTAACATTTATAAGTCAGGAAAAATTCCAAGGGCAGACTCATGAAAACAGCCAATTCTGGACTCATATGATCGAGCCAGGTGATACATGCAGTTCACAAAAACAAGTCATGTTAATGATCACATGAATATGGTGCATACAAAATCAAATGACATATGCACAAATGAATGGTGTACACAGACAAAGTGAAATAGAAAACAACTCGAGTTCAAACTGTTCAAATGCAAGGATTCAAAAATGGTCACAAGCAATTCAATCTACTTCCATTTTTTTACATATATGGGCCAAGATTTTTCTTTCCAGGTTTTCAAATGAACAACTTTGGCAAGTTTTTAATTGCTTCCAGAAAAGAAAATCAGTCCAAGTGATCACACTGTTTTTGAATTGAATAAAGTTAAATTTGGGAAACAATCTTTTGAAAATGTTTTCTCAAAATCATGCAAGGATGAATTCAATCAAGGACAATTGTTTTGGGAAAGATATAAAGTTGTAATTCAAATTTATTCCCAAAAATACATAGGAAACAATTTATTTTGTTTTCAAAATCTCTAGATTCACAATATTGGGCAGAATTTGTTTTAGAATTCATTCAAGGACTACGACAAATAATCTAGCATTTTTGGCAAACAAAATTCCAGAAAAACATTTTTAGGCAAGAATTGAATCGGTATGTTTTCCTGAAATCATCATTCCATAAATAGCAAGAATCAATCACGCAAGGGATAATTTAAGGGGGCCACAAATAATATGTAATGTTTCCAGAATTACTCAAATTCATCAAAGCCGAAGAAACAAAGAGGGACAATCACGCAAGAGATTCATGCAACAAATCAGATCAGTCATTCATTAAAATCAGAGTTATTATAGGGTTTAATAATTCTATATAAACACCATTATCATCATCGGCAAGTACATCGAAAAATCACACAACAAACAATTCAGAAGCAAATCAAAATCAATTCAGAGTACTAACAATCTACTAAGATTTTCGATCGCAAGAAAGCCAAATCGCCGAGCATTATCTAATTAGAAGCTATAGAGAATCAATTCCAAAAACAATCAATCGTGGTTTGAGATAGAATGGAAAACCCTAGAATCTCCGTCGCCATATTTATTTCCTAAAGAGGGAAGAGTTATCGGGCCAAACAAATGAAGATGCAAATAAAAAGAATGGGCCATCCTATATTACTTTTGACAAAGTGGTTTTTTTGTTTTAATTGATTTACTTTTTTTGTATTGTTTTATTTTTCCACTTGTAATCACCATCAGTTTTCTAGTTTCTGTAATAACTAGGGTTTACTATCTACGAGTTTGTAGCTAGGGGAAAATCTAGTTTCAGAGACAGAAATTAGTGCAGGGTTTTGAGCGTACGATTAGAACAATAATAGGTTATGCGAGTGTACAAAATTGTATAGGGGCTAGCGAGGAACTCGCGAGTTTATAGGTTTTTATACATGTGTCTGTCTGTTTAAAACTTAGTAAAAACCTTGGGGAATGCAGCAGTAGGCAGGGTTTGCTGAAGCAGGGTAAAATCTTTGTGTCATTTACTTTTCGCACTTATTTATTCCTTTGCTATTTGTGCTATGATTATTACTCTGTGCTACGATATTTTTAATATTCTGTAAAAATCCCAAAAACCTTATTAACCCCCCTTTAGGGTTAATCTAGATCCAACAAGCGACCACTTTTGGATGTCAATATTTTAGCATGCAAGAAAGGGGCAAACACCTATGGTCAAGCATTATACTACTTCCACTGAGAAGTCAAAGACTTCACCTTTCCTACCATTCAATCCCAGAGACTTTGAGCGCTAATTAAGTCTTCCGAAAACTTACCTCCCAAATCTACCGATAATGGTGACCAAAGGAAAGAACATTATGGTTAGACCTTCCATGATTGATCCTGACTTGGAAAACTCCCTTCAGCCTCAATCCACCAAAGTTCCAACAAATGTGAATATCGCTACTACTTCCATTCCCGATTCACTTGTTACTAAGCTCAAGTTAATGAAACTATTATTGAATTGGGAGAAACGCAAAGAATCCTCATCAAATTAATCAATCAAAATCTTGGCTTGACGCAACAGCTTCAACAACATGCTTGACGAGACATCATTTTCCTTCAAACATATATGGGCCTTCTGCCTTCAATGAATTATGTCTCTCCGAGTTCCGTTCCCGCTTCCATCCGCAATAACGGTCATCTCAACTGTTCTTAGCTTGGGCCTAATCTCGATTAGTGGATTAGTGCTCAACCCCTCGCTTGACTTGATCGACTTATCACAAATCAGGACTTGGCGCCTACCTTGCATGCAACAAACTGGACCCAAGTTTCCACTCATTGACTTCCACAAATTCAAATGTCTGAAGTCGAAGATTCTCAAGATAAGGACGACATTCATTTAAGAAGATGTCCAAGGTTGCGACACTCCTAAGTAGGATCACGACCACTGGAATCCAACGAAGATTCGAACGCCTGTTCTCGCTAACCTACTCCGTGGCATCATGAAAGAATCTTAGGGTCACGTCACCGACGACTAGCAAAGCAATGCAAGACGTAACCCCTTCACCGAAGATGTGCTCAATGCTGAATGGCCAGCACATTTCAATATTCCCCAGATAGAAGCTTACTTATGGAAAATCGACCCTCGAGGATTCATAAACCATTACGAATCACATATGAATTTTGCTCACACCAAAGAAGCCATGAAATGCAAGTGCTTCCTTGTCTTTATAGAAGGCGTACCTCTTCCATGGTTCACTCGACTTTCGCCAAGAACCATTTCAACCTTCGACTAGCTAGCCAGGGACTTAATCAACAATTCAGTACACACGTCTACCGAGGCACCGACGAAACTATAATGATCCATCTTGAGAGACTTGACCCCGTTTTAGAGGGTGTCGAAGGCCTGAGTCCTCGGACTATCATAGACCAACTTGCCAAGAGCACACTTTCTTATTCTGAATTGGAGCATGGATTAATCGAAAGCAAACTGAGACTTTGGAAGTCTTCTGCCAGAAAGTCCTATTCCCTATGCCAAAAAGAAGCACAAAGGAATCGAGCTTCTCGTTAAGACAACTCACTTTGTGATGAAGTCCAAAGCTCTAACGACTCTAGTTCTAATGTTCTGCGTAAACTTGCTTAAGCTGGCAACAACGGAAGTAGTCCCAAAAAATGAGTAAACGTCTCAAAATTTCATATTTCCACAACTATACTCCACTCAACAATTCCATCGAGAACATTTACCTTGAGACTTGTAACACTCTATAGTAAGAGAAGCCAAAGCCTAGGGTCCATTAGACGAAGCAGGAGAATCCGAAAAGTATTACTGATTCCACAACGTCTACGAACACTACACAAATGAGTGTCGCCACTTGCGGGACAAGATCAAGAAGCTCTTCCACAAGGGAAAGCTT
This sequence comes from Allium sativum, assembly GCA_030737875.1. Classification (NCBI taxonomy): domain Eukaryota; kingdom Viridiplantae; phylum Streptophyta; class Magnoliopsida; order Asparagales; family Amaryllidaceae; genus Allium; species Allium sativum. The sequence goes on along the minus strand of CM060922.1, from coordinate 757,747,541 downwards.
GAGCAGTATACACAGGTTACCTCGGGTGAAGTTCCAGAGCCATTCAACGCTCACTAGAAACTTTGACCAACCAGGAGCTCGACAAACAATTTGATCCCCTGGGATCCACCTTCCGGCTCAGAAAGGTTGCAGAAAAATAAGTGGCTAGGCTATCAATGTTGCATTGCACGTTTCATCTTGTTCGAGTTACACCTAGCATCAACTTAGCTGTACTTACTTCCTATCAATTGTTTGACTGTATGCTCTAGCTTTGACGAGTCGCTTGTGTTGTATTAGAAATGAGTAAGTTGTCATCTTGTACGAAATGTCAAAATATTAGCCTCAATCTTCAAGATTCGTCCGAGGATCTCCGAAGTACCGCTACCATAAATACAATCGGACGAGCTCAAGTACACTTACCTTCGAGACTGGGGACAAGTACATTAAGTCTAACGGGCTTAGCCCAACCTATCTACTCTCACGTGTACTAAGGCAACGATCTGTTGGCACCACTTTAAGCCCGATGGATTTAGTCCGACCAACCCACGCTCAGGCATACCCAGGAGGCGATCCATAGGCACCGTCATTCAGTCCAATAGACTTAGCACAACCTACCTACCCTCAGACGTACTATGGAGTCAGTCTATTGGCGCCATGTTGTTCGAACTCCACACGACCTGAATTTCTTAAGAGTGGAATTTCGACAACCCGAACCTAAGTGGAATGTCGAGTCAGATTGCGCGAGTACAACTTCGTAAAGTGTAAAAGCACTCGAGCACTTAGAACAACAATTTCCATCGATGCAGTGGTACCTGAGATTATCACCGGAGAAATCGATTTGCGACTCGCTCCTAACTTTGTCTCACTCATCGAAGGCATTACGGTAATGAAAAGAAAAATCTTTCCTCTAAAAAATGCCTTCACTTCACTGTTGTTGTAGCCTTATGCCTCCACCTAAGCTCCGACCATCTCCCAGTCAGCTAAGGGAATGCTGGGGCACTACCGGAGGCACACCCGGAAGAGGGTTCAAGGGCATCAGTCCTCCACCAGTCCCGCGACCGTCTCCTTTGACGTAGTGGTCACCGAGGTTGTTTCTGGCAAACACGTCCACTTCATTGTCAACATGGCCTCTTGCCTTCACCTGAGCTCTAGCAACCTCCCAGTCAGTTGGGGACACATCGGGAAGCACAACCGAAGACACCAGTCCTCAACCAGTTCTTGCATAATCACTACTACCATCTTCTCCATGCCCAACGGAGCTACCTTTTAGAAGAAAACTACCATGCAGAGAAGATGATCTAAAACCAAATTCTCGGTACCACGAAAGGTACTTTCGACTTCCCTCGATGCTAAGGCATCTTATGGAAGAGCATTCCAGAATGCGATGACAACCCACAGTTTTATAACTAAAACCATCGTCATCGCCGACCATCGATGCAACGATCAGATCGAACCACGATCACGACGTGATTGGATTTCGAATAGAATCCCGAAAAATAAAACTCAACCATATATCCACATCTTATGTGCATATCCGAGTTGTCAGTTTCAATGGGTTTCACTTCTCAAGTGTCGCGCCAATCCATCGCGTTACATTCGACTTCAATCCTACAATCAAGCGACGTGGCACGACGATCCAGGCCTGTTAAGTACTCTGGACTGAAGAAGAAAACAATTTACAACTCCTATAAAACAGGAATATTTAACTAAGTACCCGAGACGCGAGGTTAAAAACTTATGTTCCCACATACTTGTCACGGATTCTTGTGTTTTTACGGCTTAACTTCGAAATCTCGAAGTCTCGAGACTCCTTCAACGAACATCTAAGTGTAAAGCCAAGTTAATTTACATGAGTATGATGTCGAAAAATGTAGAACACCCTTAGAAAGATATGCAATGAAAGCAAAGAAAACAAACTTTTATTCACATATCAGGATACAATTTATTACTAACGACACGATGTTCAAAACCATATCGTGCCTAAAAGCAGTACTCACACATTCTATATGCTTGCAAAATCAAAACTTATATACAACAATCACTTGGTCGAGCCACCCTTCTTCTTCTTAGAATCTATATCGGGTGGCTCGTCCTTCTTTCTCTTCCTCTTCGACTCCCTGCTTCCTCCTAATCCATTTATCTTCGTTTGAGTTGGAGCGGGGCGAGGCTTGAACTCGTATCCGCCTGTTATGGTTTCGGAGAGATCCTGCATTTGTTCCCTTTCACTCGGGATATCTGTAATCTCGGTGTCGGGGAGGATCACCTTCAGTGGAGGAGGGATAGCTTCGACGATGACCCTCGAAGTTTGAATCTTCTTGGCCTCTTCCTTAGATTTCCTAGCTTCCTTCTCGGCTTTCTTCGTCGCTCGCTGACCCGCCTTAAGCTTCGCTTCCTCCTAGACCTTTAGCCTCTTGAGCTCATCCTTGAACCTCTTCTCGGATGCCTCTTCTCTACTTTCATGTGGGCATCTTCCTCATCTTTAACCCTTTCCTCCTCCTGAACTTTGAGCTTGGCCTCCTTATTTGTCTTTCTCTTCGTATTAAGCTCCCTATACTTTATCAGTAATTGAGTTTTCTGTTCTTTGGCTAGCTCGTGCATGGACTGCCCAACTACCTCCGTCAGCCCTATCACCTGGACATATGAACCTGGCTGGTCCTTGCCCTCATCAAGCAATCTGGTATAGTTATCCAACCTAAAATCTCCTATTTCCAAGTCAAAGTCTTCGAGCCGCCTGTACTCTTGCTCCATTTTTTTGTAAGCACAGACATCAGGTACAATTTCAGTTGTCGTTCCTGCTTCTATGGTACCTGCATGTTGACGAGAAAAGCAAGTTAGCTTACTTTCACTTCATGCTATCACTCTTTCAAGTATCATAGAGAGAGTTGGTATACCTTCTGGCACTTGCTGTGTGGCACTGACTGAAGCTGACCCTTCGGTGATTGGCGGAAGGAAACTCGAAGCTAGTACAGAAGGATCACCAATGGAAGCAACAAGAATGATATGTTGCTATTGGGAAATGACCTCATGATCAACTATGATGTTCTCAGTCAAAAATGTTTACCCTTTTTCAACTATGTGTCTGCCCGCCTCCTTCATTTCGGCGTCTTCTCTAAGCAGTTTTCTCTCTTCTGCTAATATCTGGCATTCATCATCTATTAGATATTTATTCTTTAGCATCGTCTCATCCACACTCTCTACCCCCGGGCAGTTGCTTCATCCTCAGCCAGCCTTCCCAAGTTATGGCCAAGTTCCGAGCATAGTCGTCGACCCACTAAAGCCTATGGTGATAGATTGCCTTAACATACAAGCCCAGAGCCTTCGACTCCACGTCTCTGTCTACATCCTCTCGAGCTTCCCTTACTTGGGCTATGAGCTCTTTAAGTTGAGTTCGGTACTCGGCCTTGATTCCCTCAATGTGGCTAAGCACACCCTATTTGAAACCTTTGCTGCCTCCTTGTCTTTTTTGGCGTATTCCATTTCGGTACGATTTATTGCATGTGATTGCCTAAGCTCCTTGTTCTCTTTCATCGGGCATTGAGTTGTTTTATTCTCCTTTTGAAGCCTTTCGTTTTCCTCTATCAACGCCTGGTTGTTTGCCCTTAGCTACTGCAATACCTTATTCTCTTCTTGTAGCAGAGAGTTCTCCTCGGACATAGCCTTATTGGCCTTCTCCAATGTTGTGGCTTGAGCCGACGTTGAGGCCAGCACATCTTTGTACTAATCATGAGCCGTAACCATGGTTGTTCTCATGTCTTCCAGCTCCTTCTTCAAGGCATCTGTTTCAGTAACAGAGAGTTAGCATATAAAAGTGTTACTCAAATACACAGAAATAGATACAGATCTGAGCCATGTCTTACTCATTTCGACCTCCCAATTCTAGGTGCTCTCCCACTTGAATTTGACCTCGATTTGCAAGTTTTAGACCTCTGCATTCTTCTTGAAATCAGCTCTGAGAGTCTTGTTGCATATACATCTCCTGATATTAATAGTAAACAACATATAATCGCTTCCAAACATCTCCTTCATTGCGTTATGGGATCAGCTTAATATGGGTAACTACACCAACTCTTCGACGTAAAGGTCGGGGAATGATATCTTCAATATTGCCTTCCTCTCCACGGGACTTAACTTTGGGATCACTGGCATGTCAGGCAGTATTGGATCTCCGCTCCTCGCATCTCTTCCTCTGGTTCCTGACCTTCCTTACGGCTGCACTACCGGTGCAGGGGGTTAGTGTATAGGAAGGTGGGATCAACGTTTCCCACTTCCTTGTGCTTATTATCTCAGCCCATGTTCTAATATATGTCGGTCTTGTGCTTGTTGGAAGAGGCTCTATATAGGGGGGATGCTCTCGATGATAATGGCTACTTTCAGATTCGTGGGATTTCTTCTTCATACGCACTTGCATACTTTTAAAGAAATCATCTCTAAAGCCTTTCTTCGACCGTCGAGAATGTCTCCGATCACTATCTTTGTTGCCTTCCCGAGACATGGCGCCCAGACAAAGCAGACTTGAATCAAAATTGAACATCCAACATGCAAGAATCAAGTGTTGTGTTATAAGATTCTTCTGAGTGTACATTCTAAATGTCCCCCTATAGACCCGTTGTCTGCTTGCTTGAAGGAGTAATTCCCTAACGCTCGACAATAAGCTTTCAACATTAGCTCCGTTTAACCTAAATTAAGAAGTCTCAATTGGGACTGCTTCTAGCCCTCTAAATTGATGTTCCACCTTCATTGACATGGTGGTTTCAGAGGTTTTAGCTGGAGAACTTGGTTCAAAAGCCTCTCCCAATCTCATCCCCTCTATCGAGGAGAGAGAGAGTAGGTTGTGAATCATTCGATCCGGCGCGCTCCTCCTCATCGCCACCGTCGCCGCCTTCACCTCTTGAGCTCCTGCACTCTCCTCCTCAACTATGGGATCGTCAGGAAGTAAGACAGGGGAACCTCCTCCTACAGATCCAGAGAATTCCCCCCCCTCAGCTTACGCCACTTCCTCTTCTTCATAGTGGCCCTTATGACCGGTTGAGTAACCCTTGGGAAATAAGTCAAAAGATGAAGGAAACAGTCTTATAGTAGAGTCTGGGAATCGCGATACCCGCTCAGGACATTCCTCAAAGCCATGAGTCGTTTCAAGTATTCACTACTCTTCAAAATTGGGGGAATACCTTCCACATCGAACTCAAAGTATCCTCCTTCTCCCCACTTCCAAACTCAGGGCTTGCAAATGCCATTAAGTCACGGGACACAAAACCATTTTTTTGTATCCTCAAAATTTGTCGGCTGCATGGAGGAACCCTAAGGCGTGCAGGAGTTTTTATATCCTCTTCTGTTCATCCCTTCCTTGCCTACGCTCGTACTTTACCATGTCTCTTCTCTCAAGTCCTCGGATTTCCATCATCGTGACCAAATCCCATGCCCAATGCCTCACTATCAGTTATCCATACCTCCTCCTCTAACTAAACATAAGTTCGATTCACCAACAAAGGGGCCCACCAGTTGTGGTTATGGATCAAATTGGAGAGAGAGAGGAGTGTTTAAGGTTGCAGCTATCCAGGTACGGTGGCAGTGGTATTCTCTGATGGGAAGCAGGAGTTTCAAGTTTCGAAGTATGAAATTCTAGGATTCGTGAGTATGGGAGTGCAATAGGAAAGTGGAATGAAAAAATTTCGTATCCACATATATATGGGGGGAAGAGGAACCCTAAGACTTAGAAGAATTCCTAAGTAACAAGATTGGCACTGATCTCTGGATCGGTATCGATCCTGAGAAAACCACAAAAAAGAAGAAGAAATGGAGGAGAAGAGGAAAATGAATGCTTAGCTACTCCAGGATAAGTGGCTTACTTTTGAACTCAACTAACGACGATGATCGCGTGTACACATTATCGAAGCTTCGACCATCGAAACCAACTCGAATCTAAACGACTCTACAGAACACGCTACATGATCAAGTTTCATTTCGATGACGTTTCGATAACCAACTTATGTGATTGTGCGCTCGAGCTAAAGCTACGATTACGCATCCACTCTTTAGGAATATTGATCGATCAAGCCAAGTCGAATCGTTAACCAATCATGTGCTTGCTAACTTAAATAATCCAAGAGTCCGCACCAAATGATTGAATCTTTATTTAAAATCTTTTCAAAATCCAACTTGTGTGATCGCACAATTCCACTTAAACATCATGTGACTAATTTCAAGCTTTGATTGCATCACACAAAATCACGTGCAAACATGCAAGTGCATATGCGACTCTATCCCAACAACAACTCATTTGCACTTTGGTGTAAGAAAAAGTCGACGACTAACATTTAGTTCCTTGAATCATCAAAAATTAGACGCTCGCTCAAGTAATCAGTCAGGATTTTAGCCTGAGCTACCAAAAATCTCAACAATGCTGGAATTCCATGCTAATATTGACAAAATGCGAAGAAGCACCACAGTTACTCAACGAAAGGATCATGACTAGTTTATCGACACGACTTGGAGGCTTTTCTGACTTTCATGAATACTTGGCTCATCTCAAAGCACGTCATGCTATTACAAGACATCCTTTAGGGGGTAGGTGTTAACAGGCCTTTTGGCCTAGTTACCAAAAGCATTTCAAGCCCACACGACCTGGACCATCGCGTGGATCAACAACCCAGAAGCATTGCCGAATCATTCAGGATTCAAGCCCAAATGGAGTCATAAAAGAATATTCGTATCGACTCAACAAAGCAGCTCAACAATGGACCAATACGTTGGAATTAGCATTGAGCCTCAACATCAACTCATATCCCGACCTTGCAACTCCTCAAAATCCCACTAACATCAATTTCATATCCCCAAAGCATAACCCCACGGATCGGCGTACATCTTTTCATATCCGTAACCCTCGAGGCCTCCTCCCACTATTTCGTATCCGACCCATTTTCGTGTTTGTATCCCCGCAAGCTCCACTTTCTATATCAGCTCCCCACAACTCCGCTTTTTGTGTCCGCTCCGTACGACTCCGCTTTTTGTATCCACTCCCTACGATCTACTTTTTGTATTTGTGTCCCCACTAACTCCGTACTTTATATCCCAGTCTGCCACATCACCTTGTATCCCCATTTCATATCCCTATTTCAACTCTCCAAATATGAAATCTCCAGCCTTCCAAGGATACAAAGTGACAGGGCCACCACAATACGAAGTCTCGAAGTCGACTAGAGTGGATACGTAGTGAATCATGATAAGACGGATACGAAGTGATGCAAAGTGGGAACCGGATAGAAAGTGAAGCATGGAGGGGGTTCGAAGTTTCATGGAACTAGGGAAAGAAATAAACTAAGCCCTTGAGAGTCGTACCGATCTCGAGGTATGAAATGTGGGGTGTAGGCTTTACTTCCCTACTTACTTCACCTGCTCTCATATCCTATAAATACCTAATATTCTGCAGCATCAAGGGGTCGACTTTTTGTTCTCATGGCACTCTAGTAAGAAGATAAACTTCCTACAACCTATCAAGCACCTTCCATCACTCCAGAAAGAAGAACTTCCTTTTTGGACACTTGGACCACTTTGAGATGCCTTGGCATTTCAGGAAGAAGGAATAAAACTCATCATTAGACCTCTTTACTACCATGGCCATGGTAGATTCATGAGAACATCATAGCCTCTCGATCTCTTATTATCTAGACCTGGTTTTACTAACTCGTGAAGCCTCCTCCTTCCCCTTCTAAGCATTTGGATCATGAAGTGAATCTTACTACCTCCTTCACCAAGCAAAGTTCACGAGATCACTCATTTTCGTTAGGGATTGCAGAATGGATCGTTAAGGAAAAACAAACACTAGAGGTGGGGGTGAATAGTGTTTGTGAGAATCTAAACAAAATCTAAAACTTATGTGAATTACCGAATGAATCAAACACCACAAACACAATCACTGACACAGATTCAAACGCAGATGCAAAATAAACATAAATAAAATGCAGAAAAAGAAAGAACACACCGTATTTTATACTGGTTCGGATTGCTCCTACGTCCAGTCCCGCACAACGCTGGATTGCGCAGAGTTTTATTACTATATCAATAGTCAAGTACAACCTCCTTGATTTCACGGGTACAAGGGATATCACTGATTCCGTCCTTGATTTTACGGCTACAAGGGATACCACCGACTCAACTCAAATACAACCCAATCAATTACAAACAGCCCTATAACTCTTCAATAGCACTTGATTCAGAGAGAGATGAGAAGAGAGTGTAGAGAGAAGAAGTTTGATCAAAACGGAATTGAATTTGGTAGAGTATAAGTGTAGAAATCATAAAAATGATTAAGAATAATTATATAATGAAAGAGAGTGAAAGTGGAGAAGAAGAGATCATTAAAAATTCGAATTCAAGCCCTTTTTATAGTGTGTGAAAGGTTACAACGTTTCTGAAACGTTTCAAATGGTGAAAAGACACTTCCTTTCAAATTTGAATTTCTGACAGTTATATGTCGACATAGCGTTTTCTGTATGTCGACATACTCTAGTGCAAATTTGAATTTTAAACATTTTCCAAGTGTTTCGATATAAATATAATTCTGGAAATTCTTGAATATAAATATAATGTTGTAAATTAATAGCATAAAGTAGAAAAACATATGAAAACATAAATTTAAACTATATAAACATATTTATAAAATTATAAGGTTTTAAACTATATATAAATATAAAGTATAAAATTATAAATATATAAAACTTGAGTTTGAAAAACAAATATAAAATAGAAAATATAGAAAAAATAAAATAGAGAGAATTGAGGATAGAATTTGAAAATCAGAATTTGAAATTGAACCTGGAGAGCTATTTAGACTCTTACAAAATCTAGACTCTATAACTATATTAATCCTGAACTCTTGAAATCTTGAATACTCATGAATATTGACATTTCTCTGAATTATAAATCTCTATCATCTTTAAACTGTACAGTCTTCAGTAGTATTTCCTATATATAATTCCTGCATATGTGTATATATATTTTATACAAAAATGTTAGAATGTGTATATATATATTTTATACAAAAGTGTTAGAATGTGTATATATATATTTTGTACAAAAGTGCTAGTATATATGTAATGTCCCGTATTTCTGTGGTCAAATATTTAATTCGTTATATTGTTTTAAATATTTAATTTGAATTTTAAATGTATTTTTATATTGAATTTGTTATTTAAAATGAACTTTGAATGTTAAATTTATATATAATATAAATCAAGCTCAAAATAGCACGGTAGTTCATAATCTTGTTGATTATAATTTTCATATGAAAGAGAAAAATTCGAATTTCGTGTTATAGATTGTTAGTTATGGCCAATTCAAAAATTAAAATATTCACTATGGAAATCATTTATAAATTATAACGTTTATTTAATTTATTTAATATATATTATTGGTTACTCACCATTTTTGTAGTCAATTGGGATTTCAGGTACAGTTGCTTAATATACTTCATAAAAATAAATGGGACAATCACTCCTAAGTAAACTAAACAAAGGCACCTACCCTATTTTCTTCTAAAAGGCTACGCTACCCAAATTATACATACTACCCTAAAATAAAATGCACGGCCTAAACTTTATATACAAATATATACAGCAACGTGCGGACATATTTTAAAAGTATAATGATACTATAAATGTCAACTAATTTATATAATATCGCGGTAGGGAGAAATACGTTTGTATTTACTTAGTGATGTGAACCTAAGCACATATAGCCGACCATGATCTGTCATCCTATATCTATACACTGTTACACTAAGACAGAGCTAATAAACCCTATCCTACTGCAAAGTGCAAACGTCCCCATAACACTGCTACACTATATATATAGTATTGAATAGACATACAACAGTCTTTGTAATTTAATCTAAAAATATATATTATACATTACCTTCAACGCAAAGTGTTGTACTACCTCACCATCTCTACTCAAATAGAAAATCAAAGTGCACATGCTAGATCGCTTTCGAAGTGATCGAATAAATAAAGAAATTCACATCAAAATGTTACAGCAAGCCTAACCTATAATATAAAAAAATACCTTATTCCTTGGTGTTCAAGGCTTCGTCACTCTATTTCTTAACCGTGAAGCAAAGAAAATGAACTATAGGTGTACACCCTACCCTATTGTCTCTCTACGTGTCTCCATAACAAACACACAGTCCTTGGGATGAAGTACAAACACACCTATTCTATTTTCCAGCTATCGTACATGACTTGTATTTTCGAAACTAGCTGCTGAATAACACCGCTACCCTAAGCTAATATGTACTGATGGAAAGACATCCCCCTGTCCAAACATCAGTTCACCTATATATATATATTGCGCTCCTATGTTTTTCTTCATACTGAAGCATTTTTCCATTCAGAACAGAAATTGAACAGCGGTGAAGCTTCATATTTTCCCTTTTAATTCATCTCGAAATTTGTTAATCGAAAACAAAAATCCAACTCCAGTCACCAATAAAATTTAAAACAAAAGCTCACAACCGTACCTTAGTATATTCATACACCTCAAGACACTTTGTCTGTGAGCAGTACTCGGCATAAGAAGAATGAAGGGGGTGGATGAGCAGCTGCCTTGGTTGGAGAAGGGTCAGGTGACTGCGGTAGGAAGGTGGTCGTGTATGGGTTCGTGAAGTTCAGAAAAATATGAACCGTAGTAAAGTGAGAAGTAGTGGAATATGGAAGGGAGAGTTTTTGAACTAAAGCAGCTGATGGAAGTCCCAGTTCTGTGTGACGTGGCATCTTTGCGGTCAGTTAAAGGAAGTTGTTCGAGAGATGATAGGTGGTCGGAGCGCCGACTGTTTGGGTCACCGGAGATCGTGCAAGAAGGGGAGGAGGAAGGCTCGTTGGCCGAAGCTCAGGTGGTGGCGGCGTGGGTCTGGCAACAGTGGCGTGAGGAGTATGTCAGATGAGGGGTTGTCTCGAAATAATAAAACAGCATGGATAGGAGATGTAGGGTGAAATGCATGTTCATGGTGAGGGAGCTTCAGGGGGCGTGGCTTTAAAAATGAAAGATGCAGTTCAAAATGTATAATTATAGAAGAGGATTGAACATGGAGCTGAGAGGTAATATAATGTGCCATGTAATTAAATAATTAATTAAGATATATGAGTGCATGTACCCGGAAACGTGTCCTACCAAATCGGTGATGCCAATCTTGTTTAAGGTGCCTACATAACGCGGACGGGTCTGGAAGTTGTTTATATTCAACGTAAGTAAGGGAATAGTTTTATGTTACGTGGCTAGTTTACTAAGGGGTTCGAAGGTATGAAATATAACATTGCAGGTGAAGGGATACTTAATGTGCATAAGTTTAAACTATAATTTCCTAATCAAGGTTAAATTTTCCTAATGAAAATTAATAACGTGACCAGCTTGTGTTTACAAAATATGCCAAATTGATAACATGACCATGCAGTAAGTAAGTAGCCTATTTTCACGTAACCAAGTTATATTTTAAAGTGCCCATTAGGTATTCTAACGTGACCATGGTTTATCTATAATTTGTAAAGCAAATTTTCGAGGCACTATATAGACCAACTGATACAGTCATTTGACAAGAGAAGTTCAATCGAAAATTTATTAATTAAGCACTTGGTCATAACCCGTACTCATAATTAAGGTTAATGATTATTAATTAAAGTTTATTTAATTTAAATTTAAAATGTGAACGTATAAATTGTGTAATGTTTTCGTATGCTAACCGAATCAAATAAAAGCAGGAACGTTGGAACCGTACCGACAAGTGTATCATCATAAAGCCGGATTTGACGGAGTTGGTTTGAATCATTTTAACATCAGATGGAAACAGAAGGTGAGTTAAACTCACTCAGTTATCCCATTTATATTTATATAAGTCGAGTTTAAATATTTGTGTGCTTTGTTTGCTATTGGTTGAATGATTTGATAATTGTTTGCATATATACTGAATATTTTTATATAACTGATTTAAATTAAACGTATGTTTAATTTAATCAAACCAATCGTTATATTTTAACGATTAATTCCAATAGAGGTAACTTACCTTGTTGGTTACGTTTATAGTAGTATAAACGTTTAAGATTGAATTGGATGCTTGAATGGTTGTTAGTTGACCGTTACCAGTTGAATTAATTATTCATGTCGTATTGAATACTGGGAAGAACAGGTTGGGGGGAATCCAACCGGATTCATCAAATTTATTGTTAATTTTCATGTTATATCACATGTACTGTTTAATAACCTGATTGGATGATGGATTGATTATTGATTACTGTTGAACCCTTGATATTAACCAATGAGAAATATTGGTTGAGAAATTGACAGTTGATGGCCTAAATTATAATCGTTTTATAAAGATTGATTTACCGTAGGTGAATCGTTAGAAATGAAGTTATAAAAATTTATTTTATAACTGAATATAGATTTTTAAATATATTCTTTTAAATGAAGTTTATAAAAAGAAAAATATACCATGTGCGAAGCACACACATATATTGATTGTTTTAACCACAAATACCATTTTTGAATCAAAAATATACTATGTGCGAAGCACACACATATATTGATTATTTTAACCCCAAATACCATTTTTGTACCAAAAATATACTGTGTGCGAAGCATGTGCCACATCTAAACTGTTAAATGATTTTTTTAAACAAATTCTTATATTAATAAGATGGATAAGCAAGTAAGCAAGGATTAATGTAATGATTAATAATTGGGATTAATTGTTTTAAGTAATAATTAAAATGGGATTATATGAATCGATTATTATCTATTTAATAATAATCGAAGTAAATGGGATAATTTAAATTAATAATAATATTATTAATTTAAATAAAAGGACGAGTTAGAGAGTTGATTAACGAGTTAATCATGTTTTAAAATTTGACCAAGCCAACTTAACGGAAATTGATTATTAAATTAAGTTAGTTTATGCCGATTAATCTAATGGAGAATTTAGCGAATGATGTTTAACTTAATAAGATTTTTAAAAGGGAAATTTAACATTTATTCCAATTAACGATAAAGTAAATTATAATAAATTGAGGAGTTATTTCTTAAATGAAGTTCATTTAAGTAATCGAAGTGGTAATGAAATATAATTGAATTTCTAAGGAAGCCTATGAGCAGTTTATATACAAACTGCGTTTGGTGAATGAACTATAGTAGTTAATTTCGTAATGATTGATAAACAGTTTATATACAAGTTAAACTCGCTCAGTTAATGGGTTTTTGAATTACAGCTCGTATTTATCTTAAGACAAGAACTTGTTGATCAAGGTCTGAGAGGTAATTAAAATACCCCAACTTGAGCGACTTCAGGATTATCAGAGGATGATAGTAGTTGTAATGATGGAAATATTGAAAGTGAATTATTTTGTGAAATAATAATGTAACGTTATTTGAAGAAGTTGGGAATATACATATATTGGAATTTAATAAGGGCTTGAGATATGAAAATGATATTTCTATAGGAAAGAAATAATAAAAGGAGATTTTGTGAAAGTATAACGATGTTTTCAAAACAAAGACATGGGATTCAGAATGCGTTATTCTAAAAGGATAAGTGACGATTAGGATACTAAAATAACAAAACGAAAAGGAGATTTCGTAATGGTTGTCTTAAGAATGACAAATTTGGATCCATTTCCAAATGTTTAATAATAAATAATGTTTTAGTAATATTTTGAAATGAGAGTTGAAGGAAAATTGAATATGATTTAAGATATTTTCCAAAGTATTGAAGTAAAGGATTTGAGAATATTAATATATTAAAACAATATGTTATTTTTGGTATTACAAAGAATATATTATCTTTAAATAATATATTATCTTTAAACAATTATACTAGATTAATCCAAACAAACTATTGTAATAATTAATTCCAATTAAAAATGGTAAATTTAGTCAACTCTAACACAATTATCTCGTTAACCAATTCCAATTAGTTCTCCTTTTAAATTAATTAATAATGTAATTAATTTAAATAATTCACTTTTATTATTTCTTAACAAAACAATTATCCAAATTACCCGTTAGGTAAATTTCCTACTCACTTGTATATCAACCTGATTAACATCAGAATTTCCTTATAAAATAAATAAATTAATTATAAATTATAAATAAATATTTATTTCCTTCTAAAACTTTTATTCAAAATAATATATTTCAAAATCTATATCCAGTCATAAAATAAATTAACTTCATCTCTGTTGATATACCTAATAGTAATTCAACATTTATAAAACAACTGATTTTATAGGCCATATGTTGCCAAGTACTCAACCAAAACCGTCCACTGGTTTAAACTAAACAGATGTTGAATTTTCAGTCAACAATCAACAATCAAATCAATCATCCCATCAGATCAGTTCATATATGGTAATATGAAAATAAATAATATATTTGAGGAATCCCGTTGGATCCCTCCAAACTGTTCTTCCCTATATCAAACTGGTTATCTCAAATCAGATTATTCAATTCCATTAATTGATAATTTCTATAACAACAAATAATGACCATTTAACATCAATCAAACAACAAAACAATTCAAATAATTCGAACAATTAAACACGTTTATAAATAAACGTGACCAATAAGGTAAGTTACCTTCATTGGATCCAATCGTTAAAATAACGATTTGGTATTTCACTGAAATTAAATAACAGTTTAATTTCATTGGTTAATCAACAAATAAGTATATAACTAGCAAACAGTCAACCATTATCAAACAGAGCACACAAAATAAAAACCCAATTTATATAAAATATAAATAGGGAGAACTGAGTGAGTTTAACTCACCTGGGTTTGATTTGCGGTTTAAACAGCTCGTTTCAATTAAATTAAACAGCTGTTTAACTTAATTAAAATTCCGGTTGATTCCAATTTCATCCAAGTCCGTTCCAAGACGTAGATCTCATCAAATGCGATCTCAATGCGTCCTGTTTCATCGAGTTCTGGTAACACATGAAATATATATACATATGGTAAGTTTATATTAACTAATTAACCCTTTAATTAATATAATTTTCTTAATTACTTTTAGAATTTAGGAATTTTCGGTCGCCCCTCCTTGGTTCAGTTCATTCCTCTTTTCGCTCAACCGGTTTGAATCCTGTCCAGAAACAAAACCCATCTACTAATTTAATATGACCAATTTAATTTAATCAAAGCTTATGGATAATTTAATTACAAGACTATAACTAATTACGTTTGTATAGCCCATAAATAATGTATCCCTCATTCCTCATTCTCTCTGCAATCAGTGCATGTTATAGTCCTGTAACGTTCCATCGTTATCAAAATTGGTTAATGTCCTTTGATAATATTGTTAGAGTTAACTACTTGCACTAGAAAAATTAATCATGTTTTACTTTGCTGTTTAGAGAATTGAGTCCACCTTTTTGGTTACAACGTTACTTTGACTCAAGCCATTTGCCAGATTCGTTTCCTCGCTTCCAGATCATGCTGTCGATAAAAACATGTTTTAGTTAGTTACATAATTTTAACCCATTATCATTTTCTTTAACAGACAATTACATTGGAATGCAAAAGCCAGATCCGATTCCTTTCCCTGATCGTGTAAACGGATCCTTCACGTATAAACCCTCGCTCGTTGGTTAAGTTCAGGAGAACCGTGGCCTTGTTTGTAGAAACCCTACAGTACTATGCCCAAAACAACGTGACCCCTTTCATCATTGACTTCGGCTTCAACTGGAACTCCATCCACGCCTTACTGCTGTTGAAAGAACTCACGCCTGATTGAAATGAAGCCACCGCTGCAGCTACCCACGGTCGACCGGACCTTCATCATCCGACACCCCTGAACGCGTCGAAGCCACCTCACCCAATGCCAGCCGACTCGAGTTTACCAACTCCGCCATTTGACTGAAAACCCCACTAAATGCTAACGGCTTTAAAACAGAAATTAGACCACCTTGTCGCACCATAGCTCATCTCCACCGACCAATTTGTAGAGTAGGTTGAGCTAAAGGATTTTGTAATTGGAAGAATTCAAATTCAATTAACGGTTTGAGAGATTTAGTGGAGAATTAGATTGTGATTTTCAGCTGCTATTTTATTTGTGGAGGCGCAAGAAGGCATTAACTAGAGGGAATTGTTTGACGAATTAAGGGTTTGGGATGGTGTGTGTATGTGTATATATATATATATATATATATATATATATAGAGTGATGGTTAATAATGTATTATTATAATTTAACGAAACTTCGCGCTGAAGTAACATGTAAAACTAACCACAATCAACTTTTGTTTTTTGATAAAAATGCTAATCCTAGCATAGAAAAGTATTCCGAACCCAATGGGATAGGTTTCGTCAAATTCTGAGGTCATTTGTGAAAAGTCCTTTATAATTATCAATGAAAAATCAAGCATTTAAAATTTCTAAAATTACAGAAAAATCCAATAAATATGAGGCCTTGACATTTTACTAGACCTCTTCCTTATGGATCCAATGAATCTTGTTTCGTCCAAATCGGAGTTCATTTGGCCAGTCGTTTATTCGTTTAAAGTTACCCCTGTCCGTATTCACCAAACAATATAATTGATTTGGGCGTTTATCGTTGCCACGATCAAACGGTAAGTCTGATTGGCACGAAAATTGAAATCCTACAATAACTAATTAGTACGAACCCAATGGCACTAGTTTCGTCGCATTCCAAAATTGTTTTCCGGTACGCTATTTTTATATGCACCGCAATGCCATTTTGGACACCAAATTACCCGGTCTTCAAAAATAACAAGCTATGTAGCTATCCTGACTCTAATCGTCGATACAAACTCAACGGAACTAGTTTCACGGCCTAACTCGATCGTCTGCTCAAGTTACACACAAATATCTCTTTACTAAATTAAGTTAGTTTAATTACACGCTATAGAAAATGAATGGGCGTTTACGGCTACCGTGGTCACATACGACATCGGTTTGCCACACAATTTAATACCGTGCAATAATTTAATGTTACGGTCCCACTGAAACTGCTTTTGTCGAAAACGGACTTTGTTTGCAAAATGGCCATTTTAAAGGCCGATATTTAAATAACAAATTTTCATAGCGACTATTTTAAAATTTGATTTGGCCATAACTAACAATTTGTGACATGAAATCTGGATCTTCCTCTTTCATATGAAAGCGTTTCTTGTTTCACAGAAATCCGACTTATATCGGATCCTATATATTCGATTGAAGTTCAAAACTCCATATTACGAACTGCAGCGCCATTTCGAGCTTGATATATAATTATATAAATATATATAACGTTCAAACTTCATTTTAATAATGAATCAAATATTAAATCCATTAATATTCCAAATAAACTATTTAAAATAAATAAATAAAATAAAATATTTGACTTCCAAAAATACAGGTCGTTTGTAACAACCCGTAAAATCTGGGCCAGTTTAAAATTTTTATTTTGGCAATTTTAGCGAATTTTGAATATTTAAAATGAATTATTTTAAATAATATCGACGAGAAATTTATTTTGAATATAATTAGGACGTATATATTATATACGTCGTCGTTGGAATATATAATATTTATATATAATTATAAATAGGAATTGAAAATGGCGCGGTAGTTCGAAAATTCGATTTCTAATTTCAAATGAATATACAGAATTCAATATAAGTCAGAATTGAACGAAACAAGAAATATTTGAATCTGTATAACTATATCTTTGTAACGAAGTTAACAAACTGAGATTTCATCTTAGAAATGATAAGATATGTCCAGTTTAAAATTAGAAATAGTCGCTGTGGAATTTATATATATTTTTATATATATAAGGCCCTTAAAAATAGCAATTTTGCAAACGACCTCGGATTTCGACGAAACCAGTTTTGTTGGGTCCGTGATGTAAAGTTATTGCTAGGTTTCAAATTTCATAATTTTCTGAATCAATATTTGAGCGTGGCAAAGGAAAATGCGTTTGACCATTTTCAGTTGATTTTAATCGACTGGAAATTGGCCATTTTTCAAACGGTCTCAGAATTTGACGAAACTAGTTTTGTTAGGACCGTATCGTCAATACGAAGCTAGAAAATATTTTTCTGCAATTCATAGAATTCGTATGCGACCCCGGTAATTTGAAATGTACGTTTAAAAATCAATATATAGATTTAAATGTAAATTCAATGGAAACTGATTGTAACTATCGAATCAGCTTGCGATACATATCCCATTGTGTTCGGAATGGGGGTTAAACGCTATGGACGACAGGTGGTGGACCTCGTTTAGAGGTCGTTTGAAAAAGTTGACTTTTTGAATTAAAATAAAATAATTAAATAATTAAATTAATAAAAAAAATTTTAATCTCCCCCTTTTTTTACCCAGGCCCCCCCCGATTTATTTCAGAAATCAAAATAGAAAAAAAAAACCCACCGCTCCGTTGACCGCCGCTCCCCCCTCCACCATCGCCCCACCGTGCTCCGACCTCCGACGCCGCCAGGGCTGGAACCCCCCCTCCATCGACGCGACCTCCTCCTTCTTCCTCCATCCGAACGCCCCAAAACCCAAGCCCCCTCGCCCCAAATCGCCACCGAGACCCAGAGCCGCCACCCACCTCCGCCTCCGCCCAGTCCTCCACCGTCCAGCCAGAGCGCGACCCACCTCCGACGAACTCCACTGACACCCCCCCTATCTGTAAGTGTTTTTTTTTTTTTAATTCTTTAAAACTGAAATGTTTAAAAGTTTAAAACTGAAATGTTTAATTCTTTAAAACTGAAATGTTTAAAAGTTTAAAACTGAAATGTTTAATTCTTTAAAACTGAAATGTTTAAAAGTTTAAAACTGAAATGTTTAATTCTTTAAAACTGAAATGTTTAAAAGTTTAAAACTGAAATGTTTAAAAGTATTTAAAACTGAAATTTTTAATATGTTAAAACTGAAATCTTTATGATTTTTAAAACTGAAAAGGAAAGATTTTTTTTTAATTGAAAAGAAATGAGAAAGCTTTGATTTTTAACATGAAGAAAACCTTGATTTTGAGAATTTAAAAAGGTGAAATCTTTGAATAAAAAAAAGTGAAATCTTTAAATTTAAAAAGGTGAAATCTTTAAATTTAAAAAGGTGAAATCTTTAAATTTAAAAAAAGGTGAAATCTTTAAATTTGAAAAGGCGAAATCTTTATGATTTTTATCTATAGAACTTCGAAAGAAGAATATGATTTTTATATATGAAATAGCGAAGTAAAAAAAATTCGATTTTTACATAGGTAGTGAAAGCGGACAACGAAAACAACGGAAGGCGAGTTGGCGAAGATTTCCTGCCTTAGAAGTGCCGTGGAGCTAGGATAGCTATAGGTGAGAACTTCTCACTCAAATTCTATTTTTCTAGTTATATATATATATATATATATACTAGGATGCAGACGGTGTTTAGTAGCACCCGACACAATCGTCCACAGACCATGGACTTGTTTGTTTGGCTGTTTGGTGATTGATTGCGATATTGGTTTGAATGTGGTTTGTGGTGTGAAAAAATCGAATCGATAAATTGGTTAGGATTAGACGTGCGCCGTTATAAGGCGAAGGAGTAAGGCTAGGTTAGACTCTTGCTCCAAATTTTGTGGTTTGCATAACGAATTGATTTAATTGATATGTGAATGGCGTGGGCCTTCACTAGACCGGGGATAAAGCTAGGCCTTGTCCCGTTTCTAGTATCGTGCCGTTATGCCGCCGAAATTTTCTAAAATATGTTAGAAAAATATAAATATCATTTTATTGAATAAATGAATTGAATAGAAATTCATATGTCGAAATAAAATGTTTTGTCGTTAACATATAATTTTTAACGTGAATGTGAATAAATAAATATTCATTTACAAACCAGACGGTTTGTTTATGTACACCTATTTGAAGGACATTGATTGGGTCGATAAATTCACACATCGCCCAACTGCACAAATAAAATATGTGTTTGATTGTTTGAAACCCCACACGGGTGTTGGGATGAAATTTGAAGTTCACTCATCCTGATTGATTAAATATGTCGATCGATGGATTGACAGGCTGTTATAAGCGTTAGATATCTATATTTGATGCTTATACAGTGTAGTGCACTTTGGTTGATGGTTGATTATTTTTCAGTGCTATTATACATGTGTTGTATGAAAATCCATATAATTAACATTATATGGTAATTGATTGGGCCTCATTCCAGTTTTGAAAAAGAAATATTTGAAATAGAATATTTGAAAATAGGAATATATGAAGCCGTGTTGATTAGATTGACGCCATTTTGACGTGAACGATATTTATATCAATTTTAAGTGATTTCGAAATGAATTGAATTGAAAGTGATTTCGAAATGAATTGAATTGAAAGTGATTTCGAAGTGAATTGAATTGAAAACGAATTCAAAGTGAATTGAATTGAAAACGAATTCAAAGTGAATTGAATTGAAAGTGATTTCGAAATGAATTGAATTGAAAGTGATTTCGAAATGAATTGAATTGAAAGTGATTTCGAAATGAATTGAATTGAAAACGAATTCAAAGTGAATTGAATTGAAAACGAATTCAAAGTGAATTGAATTGAAAGTGATTTCGAAATGAATTGAATTGAAAGTGATTTCGAAATGAATTGAATTGAAAGTGATTTCGAAATGAATTGAATTGAAAACGAATTCAAATTGAATTGAAAGTGGATTGAAATGAATTCAAATTGAATTGAAATTTGAATTGAATAGGAATGAATTTTAAAACGAATTTATAAAGAAGAATTCAATTTTGCTTTGAATCGAGATGGAAGTTGAAATAGATTTTGAAACGAATTTTAAAACTATTTATATAATTCGTTTTAAATAGAAATCGACGAAGTATATATTATATATATTATATATATAATATAATGGCCTGAATAGAACGCGCCGCGCCGCGGCAGTTCGCGAATTTCGACCATTGATTTCAAATGGACATTACGGGAGATCCGACCGTCGGATTCTCCTAAAACCGGAACCGTTGGGTTCGTATCGAAAAGAGCTTTCTAGCGAATGTTAGAAATTTGAAATCTAACGGTTGGATTTGGAATTATGTCCAAATCAAATTTGAAAAAGGTCGCTGTAAGTGCAGTTCGGTGGCCATTGTTGGAAATCGACTGTACGGGCCTTGATAAAATTATTAAAAATAGTAATAATTTGTGTAAAATCATAAGAAATGATTTGTGAAGATTTGGGATGAAAAACTCCATATTTGAAAAGATAAAAATAGATTTTTATCGGAATGAACTAGTTTTGAACTAGAATTATAATTCTATTTATTTTTAAATAAATAAATTGAATTTGAAATGGTTTTAAAAATAACCAGTATATCCAATGATTGCATTGGAGTGGAATTGAATCGAAATTGTCTTCGGAATATTTCGATGTTGAAATTCGTGATTATACGGATGTTGATATGGGAATTTGAAAGATATATATTTATATCGTTATTTCAAATACGACATTTGTTAGTCGTAGAATTTGATATTGAATATAAGCCGATATATTTTCTATTCAGAGCCTTGTATTGAATATCAAATGTGATTTGGGTTTGTCGTGAATGGTGTCTTCACTAACACTGTTCTTGAACCCAGTTGAGAAAAGATTAAATCTTTTTATTTAGATTTAATGAAGTGTACCAATTAAATGATATTCAATTGAAATTGAATTGGTATTGATTTTTGGGTTTATCGTGAACAGTGTTTTAAATAACACTTGTTCTTTAACCCGATAATTAATGGAATGTGATTTTGGGTTTATCGTGAATCGTGTTTTAAATGACACTGATTCTTTAACCCAGATAACGATTAAAACTAAGTGGAGTTTTAATGAATCTTTAATTAGATTGAAAAGATCGAGAATGGAGTATCACCAGTTTTACTCCAGGCGATAGTTAAATCTTTAATTAGATTTGAACGTGAAATGGTAATTGAATTACCGATAACACTGTGGTGTTAGATATGAAGTACTACCAGTTTTACTTCATGGGATGAATAGGTTGGGATTGGGAAATAAAATAAATGATTACTTCGGTGTGGTTCGCTAATCCCGACTAGTTTGAATTGATATTCAAAGGAGATTAAAGAATAAATTTAAAGAATTTATCTTGGATAAAATTAATGGGAACTTTTCCCAAAGTATGGGAATATTTGAATAAAAGAATATTCTGAATTGGAATGAGGCGTATGTTGTGTTTGTGTAACACTTTTATAATATATACGCGAGTTATTCAGAAAGACCGGGTTTATCCCATTCTGAATAACTGATTCGACGTGGTGTCGAAGATGAAGACGGTGGCCGAAGACCAGAAGTCTTCACGTCGTTTGGGTGATAACTGATGATCTTGATTGGGCTGTACACCCAAGAAGATGGAAACAGTTGGTGATCGTCCAGACGTACTTGGAGATCGATGGATATGCGGGGTACTAGGTGCCTCCGGTTTCGTTCAGACCCAGAACGGACTTGTAAATGGACTGTGTGTCTGACATTGGATTTTAGTCCGTGTGATTGATCTCTATTAAATATATATCTGTTTGGCGGCGGAGAATTTATTCTCTTGCTTAACGCCCTTCTCTGAGACGTACGAGCTCAGGGGTTATATATTGATGGATATCAAACGCATGGAGTGAATTGCCTGTGTGGCATGCCTAAGTGGCAATTGATCGAGGCTTCTGTTGAAAAGCAAAGTCTTGTGGTGATGATCAAAGCACAGCCTGTGTGGCACAGCTTTGTGTAACGTGAATTCGCGAGTCTCGCACCCCGGTTGTGAACCAAAAACGGGAGAGGACGTCAGGGAGGGCATGCGTTTCTTTCTAGCTAGAAGTGGCGTCAGTGGTTTTACACGCCCTGACGAGTTTGACTTATGTGGTTGTTGCTGTTGCGAGGCGCCTCGGTTATATCGGTTTCGGCCGATGCATTCTGGTCGGCTGACGGACCAGACTTACACCCCATAGGGTGGGGAGACGCATGTTCAGGCATTTTAATCCACATCGGTGGACCGGCCCTGAGGATCCAAGGGCCCACCTGTGTCTGGGTCCTGAGACACGGGCTAGAGCGTCTCGAATCGGTTGAGGACTATCTTTTGCCTCGGTTCATAGATGGGAATCCAATTTCCAAATACGTGACATTTGCGGTTTTATTTGTAAACCTATATATGGCGACATGATATATGGTACCCATGCCGCCTATGATTGATACTTATGATTTGAAGTTGTTTTATACACTATGCACTTACTATAGTATCAAATGATTTGTTTTAAACGTATCAAGCATTCTTTGGCTGTTATAAGGAAAAACCCTATCCCCCGGCTTGCGTTGCATTGTGTGATAGGACCTGGGTCTTATAACAGCTTCATTTTTCTTTATTTAGCATTGCGCTGTTTGTTTTATGCACTGGTATTCTTGGGAGGAAACCCGTTCCGTGTTATACGGCGTGGTCCCTTGATTTACCTAATGATGTAAAATAAAGATTAATAACTGTTTTAGTTCTCACACCAGTCACATGACTGACCTGGAGTTTATTGTTTTAACCTAAACTCTGGGTGCCCTTATTTTGACACGGGCAGCTAGTAGTTTCGGTTTTGCAGATTTATATTCACAGGATCCTGGTTTACAGCTGGAACGATATCCGGAAAGCTTTGTATCCGTATATCTCCTGTAGTTGTGTATTGTATTATTTTCCGCTGCTATGTATTTAAATGTAATTTAAACCTCTGATATTTCTGTGTAATATTTATTCTTTTATACTCTGTATATTCTTGTAATCTGATGCATTGTTGTAATATACAATGAAACGTTCTTCTGTATGCGTTCTGTTTTGTCGTGTTCTCAAACGATAGGGCGTTTCGAACGGTCTAGATCGGTTTAGCGACTGGTTCGGACCGAGCGAAATTCCTGTTCGTCACATGTGGTATCAGAGCTTTGGTTTACAAAGCAGAGAACAAGGCACATTAGAACTGTACGAAAGAATTCATCAGATATTGGATTAGTAATATCCAATGGGGATGACTCGTTAGAGATGGGATCAGCAGTATCCTAGAACGAGTGTGAAGAGTATATTTTTAAAATGAAAACAAATTTTTGTTTTGAAAATTTAAATCAATTATTCGTATTTGATTATCTATTTATATTGAGTTGGACAATCCAGTATATATAGATTTTGCGTATACGTCTGATCCGCGTGTATTCGAAGTTTTAATATATTGGATAGATATAGCATCACACTCTAGTCGCCCGAAGATGGTACTGATGATTGTCATGACATCATCAGTATTTATGTTCGTGTTTCGAAGGTGTGATTTTCTATATGTTTCCATTAGGCTGGTGTGAGAACCAAAATTAGATAGGGCTAAATGTTGTGGTTTGGCATCAAAAACATGATTTTTGTATATGTATCAAAATTATGAATTTGAAACTCTAATTCACTAATTGATTGATGTTTGTGTTGTTTGTTTAGTTGTTTGATAATTTTGAACCATTATGCCTAATTTGATCGAATATTGAATTGTATTGAAAATTGGTCGCATTTGCTTGCATATACATGTACTTTCATTGAACAGGTCATAGCAAGGAGGCTAGAGCCAGAGAATAAAATTTGTTTGCCCGACAAATAGGTACATGTTTACTACATAATTTCCTGTTTTGTTTGGGTGATGATGATTTTGTGAGCCTATTGGCTAGCCGCTTGGCTTTTTCTTTTTCTTTTTCTTTTTGAGATCTGAAGGACCGGGGAAGCTATTTGAAATTCCCCGATGCTCCCGGTGCAGGGGAGGTTATGGCGAAATTTTTCGAAAATTTAGGGTGTTAGCCAAATTTTTGAAATTTTGAAAATTCTCAGAAACTGAAGAGTTGGAGAATGGAAGTCAGATCGAGCGTAGAGTTGATTAATCAAACCACTTTCGACTTTGTTCCTTTTCGGGGACGAAAAGTTTTAAGTGGGGGAGATTGTAACAACCCGTAAAATCTGGGCCAGTTTAAAATTTTTATTTTGGCAATTTTAGCGAATTTTGAATATTTAAAATGAATTATTTTAAATAATATCGACGAGAAATTTATTTTGAATATAATTAGGACGTATATATTATATACGTCGTCGTTGGAATATATAATATTTATATATAATTATAAATAGGAATTGAAAATGGCGCGGTAGTTCGAAAATTCGATTTCTAATTTCAAATGAATATACAGAATTCAATATAAGTCAGAATTGAACGAAACAAGAAATATTTGAATCTGTATAACTATATCTTTGTAACGAAGTTAACAAACTGAGATTTCATCTTAGAAATGATAAGATATGTCCAGTTTAAAATTAGAAATAGTCGCTGTGGAATTTATATATATTTTTATATATATAAGGCCCTTAAAAATAGCAATTTTGCAAACGACCTCGGATTTCGACGAAACCAGTTTTGTTGGGTCCGTGATGTAAAGTTATTGCTAGGTTTCAAATTTCATAATTTTCTGAATCAATATTTGAGCGTGGCAAAGGAAAATGCGTTTGACCATTTTCAGTTGATTTTAATCGACTGGAAATTGGCCATTTTTCAAACGGTCTCAGAATTTGACGAAACTAGTTTTGTTAGGACCGTATCGTCAATACGAAGCTAGAAAATATTTTTCTGCAATTTATAGAATTCGTATGCGACCCCGGTAATTTGAAATGTACGTTTAAAAATCAATATATAGATTTAAATGTAAATTCAATGGAAACTGATTGTAACTATCGAATCAGCTTGCGATACATATCCCATTGTGTTCGGAATGGGGGTTAAACGCTATGGACGACAGGTGGTGGACCTCGTTTAGAGGTCGTTTGAAAAAGTTGACTTTTTGAATTAAAATAAAATAATTAAATAATTAAATTAATAAAAAAATTTAATCTCCCCCTTTTTTTACCCAGGCCCCCCCCGATTTATTTCAGAAATCAAAATAGAAAAAAAAAACCCACCGCTCCGTTGACCGCCGCTCCCCCCTCCACCATCGCCCCACCGTGCTCCGACCTCCGACGCCGCCAGGGCTGGAACCCCCCCTCCATCGACGCGACCTCCTCCTTCTTCCTCCATCCGAACGCCCCAAAACCCAAGCCCCCTCGCCCCAAATCGCCACCGAGACCCAGAGCCGCCACCCACCTCCGCCTCCGCCCAGTCCTCCACCGTCCAGCCAGAGCGCGACCCACCTCCGACGAACTCCACTGACACCCCCCCTATCTGTAAGTGTTTTTTTTTTATTTATTTTTTTATTTATTTTTTTAATTCTTTAAAACTGAAATGTTTAAAAGTTTAAAACTGAAATGTTTAATTCTTTAAAACTGAAATGTTTAAAAGTTTAAAACTGAAATGTTTAATTCTTTAAAACTGAAATGTTTAAAAGTTTAAAACTGAAATGTTTAATTCTTTAAAACTGAAATGTTTAAAAGTTTAAAACTGAAATGTTTAAAAGTATTTAAAACTGAAATTTTTAATATGTTAAAACTGAAATCTTTATGATTTTTAAAACTGAAAAGGAAAGATTTTTTTTTTAATTGAAAAGAAATGAGAAAGCTTTGATTTTTAACATGAAGAAAACCTTGATTTTGAGAATTTAAAAAGGTGAAATCTTTGAATAAAAAAAAGTGAAATCTTTAAATTTAAAAAGGTGAAATCTTTAAATTTAAAAAGGTGAAATCTTTAAATTTAAAAAAAGGTGAAATCTTTAAATTTGAAAAGGCGAAATCTTTATGATTTTTATCTATAGAACTTCGAAAGAAGAATATGATTTTTATATATGAAATAGCGAAGTAAAAAAAATTCGATTTTTACATAGGTAGTGAAAGCGGACAACGAAAACAACGAAAGGCGAGTTGGCGAAGATTTCCTGCCTTAGAAGTGCCGTGGAGCTAGGATAGCTATAGGTGAGAACTTCTCACTCAAATTCTATTTTTCTAGTTATATATATATATATATATATACTAGGATGCAGACGGTGTTTAGTAGCACCCGACACAATCGTCCACAGACCATGGACTTGTTTGTTTGGCTGTTTGGTGATTGATTGCGATATTGGTTTGAATGTGGTTTGTGGTGTGAAAAAATCGAATCGATAAATTGGTTAGGATTAGACGTGCGCCGTTATAAGGCGAAGGAGTAAGGCTAGGTTAGACTCTTGCTCCAAATTTTGTGGTTTGCATAACGAATTGATTTAATTGATATGTGAATGGCGTGGGCCTTCACTAGACCGGGGATAAGGCTAGGCCTTGTCCCGTTTCTAGTATCGTGCCGTTATGCCGCCGAAATTTTCTAAAATATGTTAGAAAAATATAAATATCATTTTATTGAATAAATGAATTGAATAGAAATTCATATGTCGAAATAAAATGTTTTGTCGTTAACATATAATTTTTAACGTGAATGTGAATAAATAAATATTCATTTACAAACCAGACGGTTTGTTTATGTACACCTATTTGAAGGACATTGATTGGGTCGATAAATTCACACATCGCCCAACTGCACAAATAAAATATGTGTTTGATTGTTTGAAACCCCACACGGGTGTTGGGATGAAATTTGAAGTTCACTCATCCTGATTGATTAAATATGTCGATCGATGGATTGACAGGCTGTTATAAGCGTTAGATATCTATATTTGATGCTTATACAGTGTAGTGCACTTTGGTTGATGGTTGATTATTTTTCAGTGCTATTATACATGTGTTGTATGAAAATCCATATAATTAACATTATATGGTAATTGATTGGGCCTCATTCCAGTTTTGAAAAAGAAATATTTGAAATAGAATATTTGAAAATAGGAATATATGAAGCCGTGTTGATTAGATTGACGCCATTTTGACGTGAACGATATTTATATCAATTTTAAGTGATTTCGAAATGAATTGAATTGAAAGTGATTTCGAAATGAATTGAATTGAAAGTGATTTCGAAGTGAATTGAATTGAAAACGAATTCAAAGTGAATTGAATTGAAAACGAATTCAAAGTGAATTGAATTGAAAGTGATTTCGAAATGAATTGAATTGAAAGTGATTTCGAAATGAATTGAATTGAAAGTGATTTCGAAATGAATTGAATTGAAAACGAATTCAAAGTGAATTGAATTGAAAACGAATTCAAAGTGAATTGAATTGAAAACGAATTCAAAGTGAATTGAATTGAAAGTGATTTCGAAATGAATTGAATTGAAAGTGATTTCGAAATGAATTGAATTGAAAGTGATTTCGAAATGAATTGAATTGAAAACGAATTCAAATTGAATTGAAAGTGGATTGAAATGAATTCAAATTGAATTGAAATTTGAATTGAATAGGAATGAATTTTAAAACGAATTTATAAAGAAGAATTCAATTTTGCTTTGAATCGAGATGGAAGTTGAAAAAGATTTTGAAACGAATTTTAAAACTATTTATATAATTCGTTTTAAATAGAAATCGACGAAGTATATATTATATATATTATATATATAATATAATGGCCTGAATAGAACGCGCCGCGCCGCGGCAGTTCGCGAATTTCGACCATTGATTTCAAATGGACATTACGGGAGATCCGACCGTCGGATTCTCCTAAAACCGGAACCGTTGGGTTCGTATCGAAAAGAGCTTTCTAGCGAATGTTAGAAATTTGAAATCTAACGGTTGGATTTGGAATTATGTCCAAATCAAATTTGAAAAAGGTCGCTGTAAGTGCAGTTCGGTGGCCATTGTTGGAAATCGACTGTACGGGCCTTGATAAAATTATTAAAAATAGTAATAATTTGTGTAAAATCATAAGAAATGATTTGTGAAGATTTGGGATGAAAAACTCCATATTTGAAAAGATAAAAATAGATTTTTATCGGAATGAACTAGTTTTGAACTAGAATTATAATTCTATTTATTTTTAAATAAATAAATTGAATTTGAAATGGTTTTAAAAATAACCAGTATATCCAATGATTGCATTGGAGTGGAATTGAATCGAAATTGTCTTCGGAATATTTCGATGTTGAAATTCGTGATTATACGGATGTTGATATGGGAATTTGAAAGATATATATTTATATCGTTATTTCAAATACGACATTTGTTAGTCGTAGAATTTGATATTGAATATAAGCCGATATATTTTCTATTCAGAGCCTTGTATTGAATATCAAATGTGATTTGGGTTTGTCGTGAATGGTGTCTTCACTAACACTGTTCTTGAACCCAGTTGAGAAAAGATTAAATCTTTTTATTTAGATTTAATGAAGTGTACCAATTAAATGATATTCAATTGAAATTGAATTGGTATTGATTTTTGGGTTTATCGTGAACAGTGTTTTAAATAACACTTGTTCTTTAACCCGATAATTAATGGAATGTGATTTTGGGTTTATCGTGAATCGTGTTTTAAATGACACTGATTCTTTAACCCAGATAACGATTAAAACTAAGTGGAGTTTTAATGAATCTTTAATTAGATTGAAAAGATCGAGAATGGAGTATCACCAGTTTTACTCCAGGCGATAGTTAAATCTTTAATTAGATTTGAACGTGAAATGGTAATTGAATTACCGATAACACTGTGGTGTTAGATATGAAGTACTACCAGTTTTACTTCATGGGATGAATAGGTTGGGATTGGGAAATAAAATAAATGATTACTTCGGTGTGGTTCGCTAATCCCGACTAGTTTGAATTGATATTCAAAGGAGATTAAAGAATAAATTTAAAGAATTTATCTTGGATAAAATTAATGGGAACTTTTCCCAAAGTATGGGAATATTTGAATAAAAGAATATTCTGAATTGGAATGAGGCGTATGTTGTGTTTGTGTAACACTTTTATAATATATACGCGAGTTATTCAGAAAGACCGGGTTTATCCCATTCTGAATAACTGATTCGACGTGGTGTCGAAGATGAAGACGGTGGCCGAAGACCAGAAGTCTTCACGTCGTTTGGGTGATAACTGATGATCTTGATTGGGCTGTACACCCAAGAAGATGGAAACAGTTGGTGATCGTCCAGACGTACTTGGAGATCGATGGATATGCGGGGTACTAGGTGCCTCCGGTTTCGTTCAGACCCAGAACGGACTTGTAAATGGACTGTGTGTCTGACATTGGATTTTAGTCCGTGTGATTGATCTCTATTAAATATATATCTGTTTGGCGGCGGAGAATTTATTCTCTTGCTTAACGCCCTTCTCTGAGACGTACGAGCTCAGGGGTTATATATTGATGGATATCAAACGCATGGAGTGAATTGCCTGTGTGGCATGCCTAAGTGGCAATTGATCGAGGCTTCTGTTGAAAAGCAAAGTCTTGTGGTGATGATCAAAGCACAGCCTGTGTGGCACAGCTTTGTGTAACGTGAATTCGCGAGTCTCGCACCCCGGTTGTGAACCAAAAACGGGAGAGGACGTCAGGGAGGGCATGCGTTTCTTTCTAGCTAGAAGTGGCGTCAGTGGTTTTACACGCCCTGACGAGTTTGACTTATGTGGTTGTTGCTGTTGCGAGGCGCCTCGGTTATATCGGTTTCGGCCGATGCATTCTGGTCGGCTGACGGACCAGACTTACACCCCATAGGGTGGGGAGACGCATGTTCAGGCATTTTAATCCACATCGGTGGACCGGCCCTGAGGATCCAAGGGCCCACCTGTGTCTGGGTCCTGAGACACGGGCTAGAGCGTCTCGAATCGGTTGAGGACTATCTTTTGCCTCGGTTCATAGATGGGAATCCAATTTCCAAATACGTGACATTTGCGGTTTTATTTGTAAACCTATATATGGCGACATGATATATGGTACCCATGCCGCCTATGATTGATACTTATGATTTGAAGTTGTTTTATACACTATGCACTTACTATAGTATCAAATGATTTGTTTTAAACGTATCAAGCATTCTTTGGCTGTTATAAGGAAAAACCCTATCCCCCGGCTTGCGTTGCATTGTGTGATAGGACCTGGGTCTTATAACAGCTTCATTTTTCTTTATTTAGCATTGCGCTGTTTGTTTTATGCACTGGTATTCTTGGGAGGAAACCCGTTCCGTGTTATACGGCGTGGTCCCTTGATTTACCTAATGATGTAAAATAAAGATTAATAACTGTTTTAGTTCTCACACCAGTCACATGACTGACCTGGAGTTTATTGTTTTAACCTAAACTCTGGGTGCCCTTATTTTGACACGGGCAGCTAGTAGTTTCGATTTTGCAGATTTATATTCACAGGATCCTGGTTTACAGCTGGAACGATATCCGGAAAGCTTTGTATCCGTATATCTCCTCTAGTTGTGTATTGTATTATTTTCCGCTGCTATGTATTTAAATGTAATTTAAACCTCTGATATTTCTGTGTAATATTTATTCTTTTATACTCTGTATATTCTTGTAATCTGATGCATTGTTGTAATATACAATGAAACGTTCTTCTGTATGCGTTCTGTTTTGTCGTGTTCTCAAACGATAGGGCGTTTCGAACGGTCTAGATCGGTTTAGCGACTGGTTCGGACCGAGCGAAATTCCTGTTCGTCACATCGTTACATCTCCAATGAATATTCTGAACTTCGGAATGCCACATTCCAAACCTCGGAATAAACCTCACTTAGCCATTTCATATCAATTCCCAACTTTTCAATTTATACTTATCCAATTCCCTTATCTTAGGAATTTATTTCAGTCACATATAAATCAAATCATACTCGTATATCCAATTATATTATATTTTGGGAAAATTTTGATTTAACAATCTATTTCAACTATGAGATTTAAACCCAATTACAAATTCATATTTGTCATTTCAACCGAAACCTCATATATAAATCTCAATCCCATTTATGAATCTCATTTATAAATCCATTACATTTATAAATTCTCTTTTCAACTTCCATTCTCATATTTGAAAAATGACGTTTTCAAAATGTTCATTAGATACGGAAATCTAATTTCCAATTCTTTGATCAATTCACACTACTTGCGATTTCCCTTTTTCATCATCACTTCACTACTGGGATTTTATATATTTCTAACATTTTACTTTTATTCGACAAACCACATTTGCTACGTGATAGCCTAAATCCAATTTTATTGACGAATCGATATTCCATTTCCAATCCCCGTTGATTCGTAAACTTTATTCATGAATGTTATATAACTCACAATTCGTATATTTAAAAACCACAGTTCAAAATGATAATTTATTTACAAAAATATCACTTTTAATCTCTTTTATATATTCTCGTATAATCTATGATTTTAAACTTCTTTTATGGTCGTTAAGGCCCTTACAAACCATTTTACATAGTTAAATAACAAATACAATAGGTTTATACCATTTAACTATTCAACTAATAGTATCTTAGATCTCTATTAGTGATAAATTTAATTAAATATAAAAGCCGATAAATTTAACTTTGATATTTATTTTCATAATCAAAATTGTATTTCAAATCCATATATAAATATATTAATATCTTTGAAATCGTTTGAAATTGATTTCAAAAATCTTTTCTTTTATTGACGGTACTAAAGAGGCAAATGTCTACTATCGTACCAAACCGTAAATATCAACCAATTTCATATTCAATAACCACAATATAATCACATTGATAAACGTTATCAATATTATTGAGGGATCCTATTGGATTCCTCCAACCTGTTATTCCCTGCAAAACAATAGGTTACCTCAATTCAAATCATTCAGTTCAATATGGCCAATCAATATTTATTTTACATCTAAATAGATGACATAAATAGCTTAATAATAACAGTCAATAATAATTGTATCGGTCAATACTTGGCTAATAACAGAAAATCAAGCATTCAATTATTTATTTATAACGTTTATATTATTATAAACATAACCACTGAGGTATGTTACCTCAATTGGATTCAATCATTAGAAATAACAATTGGTTTCAATTAAATAAAACAAACGTTTAATTTAACTTATTCAATCAATATATGAATATAAAATTAGCAAACAAATAAACAACTATTAACAACCATAGCACACAATTATAAAATCCGACTTATATAAAATATAAATGGGAAGAACTGAGTGAGTTTAACTCATCTTGATCTAATTCATTGTTTAAATGGTTCGTTTCAGTTAAATTAAACAAGCATTTAGTTTAATTGAAAAATCCAGTTCATTCCAGATGCATCCAGATTTGTTCCATGATGTAGTGTTCGTCGATGCGAGACAATTCCCCTGATTTCATATAATTTTGATCATATTTGAATAAATTAATATTTTAAAGTTAACACTTATTTAAATAACTAATTAATTTTTAACCATTTTTAATGTATAAACTAATTATGTTTTTATTTACAAAGGCCCACTATTTTGTTTCCTTCTGTACCCTTCACCCTTTGTTCGTTCAGGCTTGAGATATCACCCAACATTCCTGAACAAAATTTACGGATTATTTAATATAAATGATTAATTAGATTAACTAAGTTATTAAATAAAAATTAAACACTTTAATTACTTACATTATTATTTTTACTGTCAAAAAGAATCAGCCCAATCACTTAAAGCTTTCGAAACCCAGACCGATGACTTCCTTCGTTATCCTTTTGTGACGGCCCGCCCCGCACCAACCGACATTTACTCCAAAAGTGCGCTGTACACATGTCCAGTTAGCACGGAACGGGCCGTGAGAAGGAAAAGGGAAGAAGGAAATGAACATACGAGAACATGTAGAATGTCTCACAGCGCATAGAATAAAATATAATAATAACATACTTGACATAAAACAGGTGAGACAGTGCATAAGCTGAAAATCAGAACTAAACATCATAGCAGCGGAAATCCAAAATACAGCTTATTACAACTTTTCAAACTGTCTCAAAGCAAAGGTAAGATAAATGAGGTACACTACTAATGCCCAAGTAGCGACCACCAACGACACAGGGAGAATGTGTATATATATATCATACGTGGAAGCCTCCTGCCCGCCTCCGAATCAGCTACTCGCGCATCACCAGCTAACCTGTCTCTAGTCTGCTCGTGTGAGCACCCAGAGTAATAAGAGGAGACATAAAACTCTGGGTCAGACATAAAGCCTGGTATGAGCGATAAGCATCTAAGGTGAACAATAACAGGTAGACTAAAACATACCTGAACCTGGACCTGCAACCAAAGAGTTAGCACTACATACTGTACAACACTCTAAGGTACCATATCAAACGGTGTAAAGATACGGAGGTGGGGGAGGTGTGCATGTCATAATGATGGCAAACAATCAAACATAGCATCCATCCTCACATCTCTCACTCAGTGCGTAAAGCATACGATATTCACCACTTCGATCACCCAACATACCTTGCTACGATCACTCTGCCCCATGAAGTCATAAATGGCTTCACTGCACTGATAACGTAGCCACTAATCCTTTGCTATGTCCACTTTGCCCCATGGAGTCACAAGAACCCCACTGCACTGGCTCATAGCCTTACTAATCCTTACTATGTCCACTCTGCCCCATGGAGTCGCAATGACCCCACTGCACTGGCTCATAGTCGTACTACGCATCACCTTGCCCCTCGGGTCATAATGACCCTACTGCACTGATAACGTAGTCTTGCTACCATCACCTTGCCCCTCAGGTCATAATGACCCTACTGCACTGATAAGTAGCCATCATTCATCTTTAGTGGTGAATCGAAGTTATGAACGTCGACAACTCCTTAGCACACGTCCCGCAGCAAAGTCCAACCATGAAGTGAACTCATTGGTTCCCAACTGGATCCTGAGCTCTAACTTCCCATATTGGACTACCTTTGCATCTCGGGTTATTGGTCAATACTGGGTCGGGTCGGGTTCCTCCTCAAGTCATCGGTTCGGGTCGGGTATCCTCCATCTATTCGGGTCGGGTCTTCTTCTGGTGCAGTTCGGGTCGGGTGTTTCTCCATCGGTTCGGGTCGGGTGTTTCTCCTCGGTTCGGGTCGGGTGTTTCTCCTCGGTTCGGGTCGGGTGTCATTCCCCTCCAGTTCGTGCTTCCGCTCCGATCTGTCTCCATGCTTCCTTCACATGCTCCTATCCGATCCGTCTTTATGCCTCCGCTCCGATCCGCCTTCATGCTTCCGCTCCGATCCGTCCTCCTTAATCCGATCCGATCCCAGTTCAGTTAGCGTGGCCTTCCTTTTTTCCACTTTTTCCCAAGTGTCAGGTTCCGATCCGATCGAATCCCTTGCCCAGTTCAACATATCCGATCCGAGCCCCATATCCGATCCGATCTGAACCCTGCACTGTTTTCTGAAACTGTTCTAGCAAGTGTTTACGCCATTCGACGATGTTTTCGACCATTCTAACTATTGAAATCAATCACAAAGCATTTCATACAGTCATAGCAACATACATAATCAACCACCAATATCAAAACATCAACATGATAGGTTAAAATGGATCAAACATACCCAAAATCCCACATTTCCCCTTAAGCATGTTTAGGTGAAACTAATGATAGGATTAGCAAAACTTAACCAAATTAACCCAAATTCATATCAGAGGTCTAAAACATCATTTAGGAATTTATGAACATTTTTCCCGAATTTTATCATGCTTAAATTCGCTAATTAACACTAATCACCCTTAACTAGCCATAATTAGTGTAAAACTATGCAAATCACTCACCTTAGCCACAAATAAACTAAGATCTGAAATAAATCTCTGATTTGATGTGAATCCCAATGCTAAACAGCAGCTCCAATGTTGCTTTGGTGTAGATCTTCCTTGATTAGATGTTGCTAAGCCAAATCCTTGACCAAAAGATGATTTGGAGGTGATTTTGAGGTTGGAGGCCATTTTTAGGGTTCCTTGGTGATAAGTGGAGGCTAGAAAACTGAAATGGAATGATCATCTATCTCATTTCAGCCTCCCCATAACCCTAATCCCGAAATGGGTTATGGGCCTATCCACTAATCACCCGATTTGGCCCGGTTAAGCAGTTTTTCACTCTCCAAACCTTATTTCAGCCATATCTCCCAAACGGTAAGTCCGTTTGGCTATTATGACCACTCTACGGAAAGGTAAACCATCAAACGAATCCAATGGAAGTGGTCTCAGGTCAAAATTCCTTTCCAATCAAAAGTTATGGCCAAAACAGTACTAACTAAGGGCAAAATGGTCATTTAAAAATCGACAAAAATTATGAACATGGGAAATGACTCTAATGGATGTTTCCCAAAGTTACATGACCATACGACTTCATATGGGAAAGAAATAAATATTCTACAATCCTATGATGTGTAGAATATGGGTCGTTACACTCTCCCCCCCTTAAGAAATTTCGCCCCCGAAATTCCCTATTCAAAGCACACACAAAGGTCCCGCATGCCTATCAATCATAAAACAACCATCAAACATGCAAAACAAACAAAATAAGTCTATCCTAGCATGCGGAAAACTAAATTGCAAAGTAAATCTTACCAGGCAAAGAGTTCTGGATATGCCTTTCTAATGTTCTCCTCTGTCTCCCAAGTACAATCATTCTCGTCCTCGCCCCACTGAACCTTGACTAGCTTCACCGACTTCCTTCGAAGTTGCTTCATATCGTGCCCCGCAATACGAATCGGTTTGCGGTTCCCAACCGCCTCGGGTTCTACTTCGAAGTCCTCTAACTGATCAGGTGAAATAGTCATATCTGAGTCGTGGACGAACTTCCTTAGTTGGGAAACATGAAACACATTGTGAACTCCCGCCATTTTCTCTGGTAAGCCAACTCTATAGGCCAAATTCCCGACTAGTTCAAGAACAGGGAATGGGCCAACAAATCTTGGTGCCAACTTGCCTCTCCTGCCAAATCGTATCACGCTCTTCAACGGAGAGATCTTGACAAACACCAAGTCACCAACGGAGAATTTCAAGTCTCTTCTCCTCTTATCAGCATAACTCTTCTGCCTATCTTGGGCAGCTTTCATTCGTTGCTGAATGATCTTAATCTTATCCGAAGTTTCTCTCACCACATCTGGTCCAAGCACAAACTTCTCGCCAGTCTCTATCCAACATGATGGTGAGTTGCACGGTCTTCCGTACAAAGCTTCAAATGGAGCCATACCGATACTGGATTGGTAGCTATTATTATATGCAAACTCTACTAGATGCAAATGGTCATCCCATGATCCACCAAAATCCAATATACAAGCTCTCAAGAGATCTTCCAATATACGATTCACCCTCTCCGTCTGACCGTCGGTCTGAGGATGATATGCGGTACTGAGATGTAATCCTGACCCTAGAGCCTCTTGTAAGCTCTTCCAAAACCCACTAGTGAACAACGGGTCTCGGTCACTCACAATGCTTTTGGGTACTCCATGAAATCTCACTACCCACTTCA
This sequence comes from Allium sativum, assembly GCA_030737875.1. Lineage (NCBI taxonomy): Eukaryota > Viridiplantae > Streptophyta > Magnoliopsida > Asparagales > Amaryllidaceae > Allium > Allium sativum. Next base: position 757,710,243 of record CM060922.1, on the reverse strand, counting down.
TATACAATTCTGCCAACTTGGCTGCCGTTCTGGTCGATTTGACTGGTATAAATCTTGCGCTCTTAGTCAATCGATCCACGATTACCCAAATGCTATCGTATCCCGATCTAGTCCTTGGTAAGCCATCGATGAAATCCATCGAAACTTGCTCCCATTTCCATTCGGGAATCTCTAATGGTTGCAACAACCCACTAGGATTCTTTTTCTCGGCTTTAACTAGCTGACAATTCATGCATTTGGATATAAACTTCCCAACGTCTCTTTTCATCCCTTCCCAGTAGTAAGTCCGTCTCATGTCTCGATACATCTTATTACCACTGGGATGTATAGTCAGTTTTGAGTGATGACATTCTCTAAGCACTTCATCTCTCAAACCATTCACGTTGGGTACAACTAGCCTTCCATTCCTTCTAAGCCATCCATCTCGATCAAGCCCATACACATTCATCTCCTCACCGTCGGTGTTCATCTCTAACTTGGAGATGATTTCTAATAGATTAGGATCGTCCCTCTGACTAGAACCAATCTGCTCTATCAAAGTGGGTCTGATCGTCAAACTAGCTAGCATGACTGGATCCAATTCGCACTTTGGTCTGAAATCAAACCCCGCGATATACTCCAGTTGCTTCCACTCAAGAAACATTGCCCCTAAGCTGGCATGTCTCCTACTCAAGGCATCGGCTACCGCATTACCTTTCCCAGGTGTGTATGCGATATCGAAATCATACGAAGCCAAGAACTCTAACCATCTCTCTGACGGAGGTTCAGATCTTTCTGAGAGAAGAGATACTTTAACGATTTATGATCGGTAAACAACTCAATTCTTTCTCCCAAGAGATAGTGTCTCCACATCTTCAGCGCAAACACAATCGCTGCTAATTCCAAATCATGGGTAGGATACTTCTTCTCATGCTGCTTTAGCTGTCGACTAGCATAAGCTACAACCATACCTCCTTGCATCAATACAGCACCCAGTCCGGTACCACAAGCGTCCGTATATACCGTCATCTCTTCATTCCCTTTAGGAATGACTAACACTGGCGCACGCGTCAACTTCTCCTTTAGACTCTTGAAGGCATCCTCACACACCCCGTCCCAGACGAAGGACTGATTCTTCTTAGTCAATTGAGTCAACGGTGCTGCTATCTTGGAGAAGTCCTGGATAAACTTACAATAATATCCAGCTAATCCCAAGAAACTTCTTACATCTGTTGCATTCTTGGGTGTAGGCCAATCCTGTACCCTAGCCACCTTCGCAGGGTCCACGACAATACCACTCTCGGAAACAACATGACCCAAGAATCTGACTTCCCTTCTCCAAAAATGACACTTAGAGAATTTCACTTTCAATTGGTGTTTCCTCAACACCTCCATCACTATCCTCAAGTGTCCCTTGTGTTCCTCCTCTGTCCTTGAATAAACAAGGATATCATCCACGAACACAAGAACAAACTTATTCAACTGATCTCTGAATACTCGATTCATAATATCCACAAAGTAGGCTGGTGCATTGGTCAACCCAAATGGCATGACCAACCACTCATAAAATCCAGACGGCGTCCTAAATGCCGTTTTCGGAACACTCTCATCTGCTACTCGAAGCTGATGAAATCCTGTCGCGAGGTCCAACTGGGAGAACACTCTTGCTCCTTCCAGTTGATCAAACAAATCATCTATCCGCGGTAGAGGATACTTATTCTTCCTCGTCACCTTATTCAATTCGCGAAAGTCCACACACAAATGAAGGGAACCATCTGCCTTAGTGGCAAACACAACTGGTGCTCCCCACTCGGAGACACTCCTTCTAATAAATCCCTTCTTCAAAAGATTGCTGACTTGCACCCCGAGCTCTTGCTGCTCCTTTGGTGCCATACGACGAAGTGGCATCACTATAGGTCTGGCATCTTTCACTAAATCAATACGAAACTCAATCTCTCGGTGTGGTGGAAGCCCGGTCACCTCCTCGAAGACGTCCGGATACTGGCCAACCACATGCACATCTGACAACTCATCCTACGGGATGTCAAGGGAATTTACAAAACTAGCCATAACCCCATCACTAGGTAGACTACCAAACACTACCCTCTGCCCATCATCCGCTCTCACTGTCACCAAAAAGCCCTCACAGTCTACCACCACCCCGTATCTTTGGAGCCAATCGACTCCCAATATAATGCCATACCCAGTAAAGCCCAAAACAAAGCAATCACATACAAACATACATCCATGACTCGATAAGACCAAATTCCTGCAAATCATACTAAGGCTAGTCGAACAACCAATCGGGTTCGTCACAACCAATGGTCTATCGACTATCTCGGGTTCCAGTCCCAACCTATCTACCAGGTCACTAGATATGAAGGAACGGGAAGCCCCAGTATCAAATAAAACTCGAACTGGTACATCATAAATAGAAAGCATACCTTGAATAACAACATTCTTTCCTTTCTCCGCCGCAGTTGGGGCATTCGACGAAGAAGGAACAGCATCAATAGCATATGCTTTCACAATCTGCTTCTCCTTAAGAGGTTGCGGACATTTATCCTTATGATGTCCCACTTGACCACAGTTGTAGCACTTCCTTTCCGCTGGCTTGGCCCGACATTCTTTAGCATAATGGCCCTTCTTACCACAGCTGAAGCACTCAACATCCTTCTTGCTCTTTTTCTGACCACCTTTAGATTGGTCATGCTTCCTCTTATTCTGAGAGTTATTCTTGCCTCCACCGCCTGCTTGCGGCTTTGGCCCTTCTGCAGATGCAGCCTCAGTTTTTGACTTAGGGTAAAGGCTCTCTGATCTCAAAGCTTTCCCCACGATCGATTCAAAAGTCTCATCGATGTGGTTGATAAGCCTTTCCCCCAAGTATCCAAACCAGTAATGAACTTCTCATTCTTCTTCTCAGGAGTGTCAATGAGAGACAGTCCATACTTCGACGAAGTGTCGAACTCAGCAATATAATCAGAAACTGCCCTTCCGTTCTGCTTGAGTTCCAAGAACCTCTTAAACAACACTGACTTCTGGGCAGCTGGAATAAACTTCTCGCTAAAGCGAGCCTTGAACAGAACCCAAGTAACCTGATCTTCTGGAGTAGCTGTTCTAATAGCATTCCACCAATTCATCGCTCGCCCTTGCAGCTGACGAGACGCTAGCCTTCTCTTCATCGCATCATCAAGACCCAAGTCATCGAAGATACGATCACAGCTATCCATCCAGTCTTGAACATCTGTGGCCGACTCCGTCCCGTGGAACGGCTTTCCACCAAGGTTAGTGTAATCTTTGCACAACTTGGCGAAATCGACCCTAGGCGCCTGCACTACTGGGCCAACACCAACTCCGGGATTGGGAACTGCCCCTTGAACTTCTCTAAGCATGTCTCTCATGAGGTTAGTAAACATCGCCCTCATGTCAGCGGCATTTCCCTGGTTGGTCCCTCTACCAGCACCCCTCGTATCTCGGCTCATCATCAATCTGGAAAAGGGAAACGATTAACGACCCCATAGTGGTGCTAGTGCAGTGCGACTTCATTCTTATACTACTAATAGTATATATATACATAGCTTTTGAAAACCAAAGTAATCACAAATACGCGCTCTCATATACGTACTAACTCTCCCTAATGTCTTTCCCTAGGTTAACTATGCAACCTAGAGCTCTGATACCAAGTGTGACAGCCCACCCCGCACCAACCGACATTTACTCCAAAAGTGCGCTGTACACATGTCCAGTTAGCACGGAACGGCTTGTGAGAAGGAAAAGGGAAGAAGGAAATGAACATACGAGAATCTGTAGAATGTCTCACAGCACATAGAATAAAATATAATAATAACATACTTGACATAAAACAGGTGAGACAGTGCATAAGCTGAAAATCAAAACTAAACATCATAGCAGCGGAAATCCAAAATACAGCTTATTACAACTTTTCAAACTGTCTCAAAGCAAAAGTAAGATAAATGAGGTACACTACTAATGCCCAAGTAGCGACCACCAACGACACAGGGAGAATGTGTATATATATATCATACGTGGAAGCCTCCTGCCCGCCTCCGAATCAGCTACTCGCGCATCACCAGCTAACCTGTCTCTAGTCTGCTCGTGTGAGCACCCAGAGTAATAAGAGGAGACATAAAACTCTGGGTCAGACATAAAGCCTGGTATGAGCGATAAGCATCTAAGGTGAACAATAACAGGTAGACTAAAACATACCTGAACCTGGACCTGCAACCAAAGAGTTAGCACTACATACTGTACAACACTCTAAGGTACCATATCAAACGGTGTAAAGATACGGAGGTGGGGGAGGTGTGCATGTCATAATGATGGCAAACAATCAAACATAGCATCCATCCTCACATCTCTCACTCAGTGCGTAAAGCATACAATATTCACCACTTCGATCACCCAACATACCTTGCTACGATCACTCTGCCCCATGAAGTCATAAATGGCTTCACTGCACTGATAACGTAGCCACTAATCCTTTGCTATGTCCACTTTGCCCCATGGAGTCACAAGAACCCCACTGCACTGGCTCATAGCCTTACTAATCCTTACTATGTCCACTCTGCCCCATGGAGTCGCAATGACCCCACTGCACTGGCTCATAGTCGTACTACGCATCACCTTGTCCCTCGGGTCATAATGACCCTACTGCACTGATAACGTAGTCTTGCTACCATCACCTTGCCCCTCAGGTCATAATGACCCTACTGCACTGATAAGTAGCCATCCTTCATCTTTAGTGGTGAATCAAAGTTATGAACGTCGACAACTCCTTAGCACACGTCCCGCAGCAAAGTCCAACCATGAAGTGAACTCATTGGTTCCCAACTGGATCCTGAGCTCTAACTTCCCATATTGGACTACCTTTGCATCTCGGGTTATTGGTCAATACTGGGTCGGGTCGGGTTCCTCCTCAAGTCATCGGTTCGGGTCGGGTATCCTCCATCTATTCGGGTCGGGTCTTCTTCTGGTGCAGTTCGGGTCGGGTGTTTCTCCATCGGTTCGGGTCGGGTGTTTCTCCTCGGTTCGGGTCGGGTGTTTCTCCTCGGTTCGGGTCGGGTGTCATTCCCCTCCAGTTCGTGCTTCCGCTCCGATCCGTCTCCATGCTTCCTTCACATGCTCCTATCCGATCCGTCTTTATGCCTCCGCTCCGATCCGCCTTCATGCTTCCGCTCCGATCCGTCCTCCTTAATCCGATCCGATCCCAGTTCAGTTAGCGTGGCCTTCCTTTTTGCTACTTTTTCCCAAGTGTCAGGTTCCGATCCGATCGAATCCCTTGCCCAGTTCAACATATCCGATCCGAGCCCCATATCCGATCCGATTCGAACCCTGCATTGTTTTCTGAAACTGTTCTAGCAAGTGTTTACGTCATTCGATGACGTTTTCGACCATTCTAACTATTGAAATCAATCACAAAGCATTTCATACAGTCATAGCAACATACATAATCAACCACCAACATCAAAACATCAACATGATAGGTTAAAATGGATCAAACATACCCAAAATCCCACATTTCCCCTTAAGCATGTTTAGGTGAAACTAATGATAGGATTAGCAAAACTTAACCAAATTAACCCAAATTCATATCAGAGGTCTAAAACATCATTTAGGAATTTATGAACATTTTTCCCGAATTTTATCATGCTTAAATTCGCTAATTAACACTAATCACCCTTAAATAGCCATAATTAGTGTAAAACTATGCAAATCACTCACCTTAGCCACAAATAAACTAAGATCTGAAATAAATCTCTGATTTGATGTGAATCCCAATGCTAAACAGCAGCTCCAATGTTGCTTTGGTGTAGATCTTCCTTGATTAGAGGTTGCTAAGCCAAATCCTTGACCAAAAGATGATTTGGAGGTGATTTAGAGGTTGGAGGCCATTTTTAGGGTTTCTTGGTGATAAGTGGAGGCTAGAGAACTGAAATGGAATGATCCTCTATCTCATTTCAGCCTCCCCATAACCCTAATCCCGAAATGGGTTATGGGCCTATCCACTAATCACCCGATTTGGCCCGGTTAAGCAGTTTTTCACCCTCCAAACCTTATTTCAGCCATATCTCCCAAACGGTAAGTCCATTTGGCTATTAGACCACTCTACGGAAAGGTAAACCATCAAACGAATCCAATGGAAGTGGTCTCAGGTCAAAATTCCTTTCTAATCAAAAGTTATGGCCAAAACAGTACTAACTAAGGGCAAAATGGTCATTTAAAAATCGACAAAAATTATGAACATGGGAAATGACTCTAATGGATGTTTCCCAAAGTTACATGACCATACGACTTCATATGGGAAAGAAATAAATATTCTACAATCCTATGATGTGTAGAATATGGGTCGTTACACCTTTTTACTCCCGTATATTTCTCTTTGCTTTCTTCCTTCTAACTACACTCTCCATCAATAACCCAATGTCGTGCCGTTGTGTAATGCCTGACCACCGATCAGAAGCTGCCCCTTCCTACGCCTCCACGTCAGCTTCCTTCACTCCGAGTTTGGTCCCTCTTAGTTGCAAACTCTGCCTCCAGCGAACCCATAAGCAGCGGCAGTTTCCAAGCCGAATTTGTCCATCCCAAATCGTCAATGGTGGTCTCCACTGGTCAGCTTCCAGATCTCGACATGCTGATCATTTGAGTAGTTGAAATAATTTCAAAATGGTGCATGGATTGGAAGTCCAGGGGAACGAAGGATTGAAGATTCTGGCCATTAATTTCGAACATGGCGGCTGGGAAGGGAGTTGACCACGCAATGTAAAGGTTTAGGGTTATGTTGCGGTGCTGTTGTATATATAGCAAGGTTATATAATATTTTAATTTAACACGAAACTTTGTGGTGAAGTAACGCTTTAAAATATTCACATATGACCTTCGTTTTCAATGAAAATTGAAATCCTAGCATAAATCGATATTCTGGACACGATGGAATAGGTTTCGTCAAATTTCAAGGTCGTTTGTGAAAATTTCTTTATAACTCATATACGTGAATCGACACACATTTACATTGCGTACGATCACAAATTAAATCCAAAAATCTTACACCTAGAAATACTAACATAATAAATCATTACGAATTTTATAAAATTAATTTCATAGAAAACGAAGTTCATTGGACAATTCGTTATTCTTAATTTCTAATTTTAATCGATAAAACGATTAAATAAAAATAGAGACGTTTTTGGCTATCGTTGTCACATACGACATCGGAATGCCACGAAATTTGATATCGTATAATAATTTAAAGTTTCGGTTCCAATGGAACCAATTTCACCAAAAACCAAGCTCGTTTGCAAAATGGCCTTTCTTAAGGCTTATAATAATATAAATAAAATATTATTAAATTCCAAAATAATCAAATTAAATAATAATAAATTATTATTATTGTAAATATCCAAATAAAATTATCATATAGCTTCACATATAAACAATATGGATTTATACAACTCATCATCATTAACTTGAGTTAAAACGATATCCAAATTATATTAAAAACCCTTTAAATATATAAAATAAACGTTATCGTTTATTAACGAATTCCATAGCGACTATTTGTAAATTTGATTTGGACATAACTAACAATCTATAGCATAACGTCTCGATATTTCTCTTTCATTAGACATTTATAATCAACAAGATTCAAACATTTCTTGTTTCATGGAAATCCGACTTATATCAGATCTTGTATATTCAATTAAAGTTCAAATCGTAAATTACGAACTACCACGCCGTTTTGAGCCCATCTTGTAATTTAATATAAATTAAGCATTATAACTATGTTATATAAACGAATTATAAATTATAAACCCATTTAAAATTCCAAATCGATATTTAAAATAATAAAATAAAATAAATATCTAACTACTAAAAATGCAGGACGTTACAGATCCAGTAGGATGGACTGATACCGATCCGAAGGGATGAAATGATACTGATCCAATGGGATGGACTGATACTGATCCAGTGGGCTGGATTGATATCGATCCGATGATGGACTGCTACTGATCCATCAAATATATGACCAAACATGGTTTATTTTGAATCGACGATGATCGTGGCTTTGACGTGAATTCAAGACAGAATGTTTGAAATGGGCGAAGCATTCATTGATCAATGAAATGCAACAAATGTAGGAACGACTCAAGGATGTTTAAGTTCGTGGATAATGGTTGCTCGAGAAGGTTCTTGAGCTACGGATAGTCGTTGGTGATAACGACTAAAGATATCAAAGGCTGAGGAATTATCGTTGTCGTAGGTTCTAGCCGGCTCAAAGCAGGGGTACAATAGGGACGCCTAAAAGACTAGAGGGGATCTGGTCGTGTACCCTGGACAACCACGATAGGCCTAGAGATGCGAGTCGCAAAGGCGTATGGAGTTTTGCTAGAACCAGGGTTACCATTAGCCCTTAACGGACGACAGTATGTTTGGTCGGTCATACGATGAACGATGATTCCAAAGCAGGATAGGCGGTGATTCCCAGAGTCATGGATGCTATTAGTTTTGCTTGTATCATCCTGCGTAGATTGTTTGACGTCGAAGGAGATGTCTTTTGTGTGCTTGTCTGATGTTGGTTTCGACCTTTGGAGATTGTGCTTGGGGGATGTCGGTATCAATTAGGATGGTCTATGCTTGATAACTGGTTGCTATGTTTTCCTGTTATGATTGTTGTAAAGGCTATCACTATCAGATATAGGGAAGATGGGTTTGGGTTTCTTCTCTGTTGATATTGGTAGATTAAATGGTTGATCTACCTTTTTCTCATATACTTTATTGATGATGTTAGATAGTTGTTTTATTGCTCATTAAGACTGTTGTTTGACTCAAGGTTTTATGTTTTCTCTTATTGCCTTGGGTTGTTCATGCTATTGTGCATGGGAAGACTGAGTAGCAGGTAGTAGATCTTAGTGAGGACGATGCTGCAGATCAACGATTAGTTGGAGGTTTACGTATTACTTTCTACTATACATACTAGTTGTTGTTTCTGCTGTTATGCTTGTTAAGCGTTCTCTGAGTGATTGTAGTGAGGCATTTTGTACAGACTCTTATGATGTACTCCAGTGATTTATGGATCTTTCTAGTTGATATGAAAGTTTAAGTTTCTGCTCAAATATGGTTAACTATTATATACCTATTGTATATGTTCTATTATACTTATCTCTGCGCCGTGAGTTATACGTCAGGTTCCGCTTATTTATATCTTACCTTAATGATCGTTCATAGCTACCTGGCACACCTTTCAGCGCTTTATTCCTCTTGTTAAGTGCAGGAGTTATGGGCAGTTGTCACAAGTCAGGTTCTAGTAGGAGCATCTTGGAGCATTTTGTCAAGACCTGGTAGGAGCTTCTTGGAGTTTTCTATGGAGTGTCTATGGAGCTGTCTTTTGTATTTTGGAGCTTTCTAAGGTGAAGATGGATGTTTTTGGATTCAACCAGTATATCCAGTAGTGTTTCCGCTGTCTCATTTTGTATCTAGTCATCGGTATATTTGGATATGTACATACTTTGATGTTTTTGTTGTGATGTACCCCTTTGTAACCTTGATGTTGTATTAAAGAAGATGTTGTTCTGTTTCATTGTATTGTTTCTAATGTGTTATAATCTCAAGCGATGCTAATTTCGACATTTAAAATTTCGGCATTTGGATACACGGATGTATTAAATGTCGAATTCTGAAGGTCGAAAATCCGAGTCATAAAAAAACTACAAAAATAAATATGAGGAACTTAAAACTTAAGATATAAAACTATAAATATGAATATATGGAAATAAAACTTAATATAAAATTAATTATTTAAACATAAACATATTTTTAAAAACTAAAATATAAATAAGAAAATATAAAATATTTAAATCAGGAGTTAGATTAAGATTCAAGAAATAGGAGATATATATATATTAAAAAGAAGATTTTTTTTAAAATCAATTGAAAATAAACGATTTCTAAAATATTATAACATAATTTGGTAAGAGAATTGGAATGAAGATTTTAGTCCCATTATAGAGTTTAACAAAAAATCTAGACTCTATTACTTATCCTTATATCTTTCTTGAACTCTTGAATTCTTATTACTCATGATCTCTTCTTCTTTGTAATCTACAATCTTGAATCTTTAATATGTAGAATCTTTAATAATCATTACCTGCATAAAATACCAACATATAGATTCTGCATACATATATATATATATTGATAATAATGTTATTATATATTTTATAATAGTGAAAATTAGGCTCACATCCTTAGAATTAATCCTAATTAAGCTCACATCCTCCCTATAAAAAAAGTTTAAATTACATCCTTCTTTTTAAACTAACCTCCTATTTGTGACTAATTTGCCCCTTTTCAATATTTCGGCTGAACGTAAGGATCTAAATACCGATTAGGGCTTTATCTTTTGCAGAAACAAAATTTTATATTCCATGGTGGCGGCGGCTCCAGAACCAAAACCTAAATCGTGAGCCCCTATTTGCAGCAACCAGCGACCGCCGCTACAGCACCATCGATCATCCCCCCTTCAGTCGACGCCACTCCAGCACCAGGATCCGCCGCCAAAGGAAATCGCCATCAGCCCCCCTTCCAGCAACCAGCTATCCGCTCCAGCACCATCGATTGCGATTCACAAATCAACGTCTGTGATCCATGGAAAAGAAGAAGAAGGAGGAAATCGCGATCTTAGGCAGGCCGCACTTCTTCCATAAACTGTAGCTGCCATTTTTGTGGATGTAAGTTTTTAATTTTAGCCATGTTCTTAGGCTCTCTTAGCTTTTGATTTTTGCTGAATTTTTAATTTTTAATTTGAGCTATATATTTTGGTTTTTGGTTTGAAAATGGGAAGGACAACATTCATTATTTTCGTTGTAGGATGTAGGAAAATACAAACAGAAAAACATTCAAAATCGCGATCTGTAAGATGTAGGAAAATATCTTTGATTTTTGCTGAACTTCTGATAAAAAGCTGCGGACAAATATGCATATATTCTTAATATATGCATATATGTATGCAATTTTTTATCAAACAAACAGAAAAACATATTGTTTTACAAATATATTCATATTTCTATGCATATATCTGGAATACTTGCGTATAAATATTCAGAAATATCTGAAAAACATATTATTTTACAAATATATTCATATTTCTACGCATGTATTTATATTATTCTGAAGCAGTTTTTGTAATTTAGGTTACTGCACATTAAGCTTATTAATATTGATTTTCTTTTTTTGATAACAGTGTTCCGGCGGATATTGGTGTAGTGGTGTTGTTGAAGCTTGGTCCTCCATCCTTTTCCAAATGATTGAAATCTGCAGTTGTTTCTACAGAGACTACTAAATGTTCTGAAATTTTTGATGTAGTACATGTAAATGTGGTCTATACTTATTTTTTGATGTAGTACATGTAAATGTTATGAGATTATTCATGTAAGTATGCACATATTTCTGTTATTTGCATATATATATATGCATCTTGTTATAATTATATGTATTTACTTTTTTGTCATTTCTTTTGTTTCAGCAATTATGCAGTACAGTTCTGTATATGTATGCAATTATTTCACTTTTTTGCATAAATGTATGCAATTTTAATTAATATTTGTATCTAATTGTCTAGTTTTTCGTAAAAATCAAAAAATCTTAATAAAAAAATTGTAGTCCCTACATTCAAGTAATTATTTATTTCTGAATAATATTAATGTATGCACGTCTACTTCATTGTTGCGCAAAACTAATAATTTATTTTCTGCATAATATTAATAAATGTATGCAATTATTCCACTTAGTTGCATAAATGTATGCAATTTTACGTAATATATGTATCTAATTGTCTATTTTTTCGTAAAAATAAAAAAAAGTAATAAAAAATCGCTGTTGGAGTGATCGACGGTTTTCCAGAATTAGGTTTATGAGCGAGATAATAGGAGCGATAGACTGAGTAAATAAGGACAAACAGTTGTTGGATAGTTTTTTAGGTGTGTAAGGGTAGATCTGGAATTTTTTTAGCGGAAATTCAAAAATAGGGATGTATTCTATATTATTTTTATCACCGGTTTTTTTTTTATATTTTGAAACTTAATAGGGACCTGTAAAAAACGCACCCTTTATAATAATGGTCAAAAAGGTTAAAAGGTTGTTGTCATCAAAACCATCATCTCAGTCCCTAACATTAGTAACATGATTAACTATGCAATAAATATATTATAACTGCATGTTATTTACAGTAATTTATATTTATAAATACACAATTAGTATATTTCCATGCATATATAGATTATGGCCTAAACTACCATCTAAATGTCAATTCTCCTTATATAAGTTTTATTTCCATATTAACGATTATTCTGTTAATCCAAAATCAACTCAATAGACTTGCATTTGAACCAAATTCCAACTTATTTCGTATTAAAATAAGTGAGCAAAGTAGTGATAAGAACCTACCATTAATATATTTTTATGCTCTATTCAACTTCTTTAATATGAAATTAGATAAGGGAATTCTTATTAAATATGTATAAATAGGCTATGCAAACTATGAATAAGGATTCATACCTTACACGCCATTTCGTAGTTAAATCCCTTGATCATATTAAAGAAAGAACATAAAAAGTGTAGTGTAATGTAAGTATAATACTTAGATTGCACTCTACTTTTTTAATACAAACAGTTAAGATTCAAATCTAAAAATTGACATTTTGCTTTTGCGAAATTTTAGGGAGTTTTGAAGTGATATTTCGAAATCTAAACTTCCTTGGGAATTATCAAATCCAAACTATAATTTTGATTAATAAAATCGAAAAACTAAGATTTCTACTCAATATATGGTGGAATTAGTTCAACTCGCAATAGAAGTTATAGGAAAATTTAAAAAAATGCCATGTCGTATTTTTATTCTACCTATGAAGTCTAAGACTTCTAATACATTTCTAAATTTAGTTTAAATAAAATCACATATTTTGTTTAATTCAAATATTTTGTAATATAAACTGTTAAATAGAATTAATTATCACACACACACACTCACATATATATGTATATATATTTGTGTGTGTGTGCGTGTGCATTTATGATGTAGTAATCCATGAAGGATATAATATTTCGGTATATAGATGTTGAGATTTACATCGCAACGGATATATTATACCATTTTATATGTATTGTATATTACCTAAATATACGCACAAATATATATATATATATATATATATATATACACACACACACACACATATATATATATATATGTGTGTGTATATATACGCATAATCATACATATATACCGTATCTAATATGTTTTTATATATATCATTATAATAGTCACAGTATATATAAACATATGTAAAATATGCTTATATATGTCTTTATATATACACACACACACACACACTCACTCTTTCTTGGGTAAGGCAAGCGAAATTGACTGGTCTCCTACTAATATTACTGATAACTATTAATAGTTACAAACACATAAGAGACAGACCATACGGTGAAAACAACCTATACGGTGAAAACACGAAAGAAACATGGAAAAATGATAAAAAGAACTATAAGAAAATATAAATTAAAAAAAGAAACATATAAGTGGACTTATAACCCTACACAGTCCATGGCCCAAGCACATATGCATCAAACCTAGAAGTAGATCCATACATTTACTTTCTTATTGAACACTTGATTTCCTGAAAGAGTAGCATCCCTTCCTTTAATTTATTATCAAACACAAGATTTTAAATATCAGATATCGGTCACGTATCATCTCGAGGATTTTACAGACTTGATCTCGTGTTGGGGTAGACATCGGATGAGATGAGTCTAATTCGGGTGTTTATCTCGGATTTCCATCTCGGACAGGAAAGCTCATATCAGAACAATCTCGGGATATATGATATGTTAACAAAATGATATTCTTACATAACAACTTTTAATTATGAATGCTATTATAAATGTAGTAACTTAAACTTGATTGCAAAATCACTTTATCATTCTTAATTTATGAAAGATCATTCACACTCTAAACCGTAATATGCTTAAAATAGAAATAAAACACAATGCAAATAGATTAGTGCGTACAACATATGATTCACGAACATGAATTATTGTTAGATATAAAACATAAAAACGAGCCAAAACATTAAAATGTTCAGCATAAGTAGAACATAAAATACATAATTTCGTAGGTAACATGTATGAAAAAATGACTAATATGAAAATCGTAAGCACTGTAGAATATATATATATATATATATATATATATATGAACATAAGATATAATCATTTAACATGCAAAATGTTAAATGCCAGCAGATTATCAAGGCTAGATTTGATTTTTTTATTATTGTACTGGTTCAGCCATAGATTTAAATTTTAACCAGAAAAACCAAGATCTCGAACGATATTTCAGTATCTCATCCCGGTCGATATATAGTTCGATATTGCAATATTTCTGGCGATATATTCGAAAGGAGATTTAAAGTGATATTTGTTGTTTAACGAGATATCAGAGGAGATCTCGGGGGATATTTTCAAGATTAGAAAGAGTGATCAAACACTGTTGCATTTCTCCCTCTCCATATCGGCATTTAAACTACATTATAAAAAACTCCACCTCATTGCTTTAGATCAGTTCATATTCCATAATGCTCAAAGAGTTTGATTCAGTTCTGGGATAAAACATCATTAGTCTATTCGGTATGTCAAAGATGAAGAAGCATGAAAAGTACGAATGGAGCACGTCTTCTTCCTCATGACAAAAAAATACGAAGTATTCCCACCTGTATATTTCTCTCTACTAGGTTCGTTTTAGTGTGTAAGGCTTATGTAGTACTCTTCATAGCAATAAGTTTTCACTTTAAGTGGAGCGATTAATCCATATACACTTTGACTTTACAAAGTTCGACATGAAAGAGTTCATTGAAATGGCTTTCATTACTGTTTTGGGCTTTTATGGTTTACCCTTTCCGTCCCAAACAATAAAGTCTTTATTGTTTGGGGCATAGGTTGTGGCACTAACTTCATTTCAGAGCATTATAACTTGATGGTAACTAGAGTATGGGAGGTGGATTCTTCCATCAGTCATATTATTCTTTACTTTCACATTTCTTCCAATTTCAATCTAATACATAAGCTGATAGGACAATACACACACTCTCTTATTTATGCATATACATATTATATTTCATAATTTATTAACTCATACACACACATACGTTTATAATATAAAATATTTCATGATACACGACTTAATGAAAATTCACAAAAATGTGGATATATATGTAAATGAAGTTATAAGTATGTGTTGGGGAATGTTGATTAAGGATCTTAAGGCGAACTAAACACTAGAGGGGATGAATAGTGTTATATGGATTTTATAAAATTCTTGAAATCCTTTTGTGTTATACACAATGTAAAACAAATCACATATATTACTGATCACATAATCAAACACAGATGCAGGTAATAATAAATAAAACGCGTTAAAAGGAAAGAACACACCAGATTTTTATATTGATTCGAAGTTACCCTACATCCAGTCCCATACAACTCTAGGTCGATGCAAATTTATTTTCAATAATAATCTTCGTTTACAATGCTCGATTTCAAGGCCATGAGGTACACCATGCCTATTTCCGGAGTACAGTGAGATTCAATTGATTTTCGTGCTACAATTACACTCAGTCAAATTGTACGGGCTATGACCGCACCTAGTCGATTTGAACGGGCTATGACCACACCTTTTCAGTATCCGTTTTTGGTTGATAGACTCGATAGGGCTTGAACTTGTGATCTTTGAGTACAAATAGCCTATAACTCTAGAATACCACTTGAATCTTTGAGAGAGTGTGGTAGAGAATCAGAATAGAAAAAGTTTGATGATTCTCTTTGGATTTTGGAAGAGTATAAGTATAGAATTTAAGAAATTAAGAATTTTAATGGAGTGAGATAAAGGAGGGAGAAAATAATGAAAAGTTATGTTTAAATTCATTTCTGAAAGCATATATATAGTCTCCCAACAGTCAAATCCTTTCAGAATAGTTTTGAAATCAAAAGATACAACTTTTCAAATTTTGAATTTCAAAACAAATGGTCAATATGTTGATATTGGGGGTTTCCCTATGTCGACATACACTTAAAAATTTGAAAAAAAAAATGAGTTTTCAAATCAAGGAATATCTTATTAAAATAAATTCTGTTAAATTCGCGAGTAAAAACAAACTATTATAATAGAATATTTGAAGTAAAAATATATATTAAAAACATATTAAAATGATTTAAAAACATATATAAGAATGACTTTAAAAACTACATAGGAATGATATATAAAAATAAATATAAAAATAAGAAATACTTTGAAACTTAAGATATAAGTAAAGGAATATAAATATTAAATAAAACTTAGTATAAACTTAATATCAATCATATAAATATGGATGTATAAAATATCTCAATTAGGAGTTAAACAATATTTAACATTAAAAGTTAAAATAAATTTAAGATTCTAAAAATATAGATTCGGGAATAAGGAAGTAATTTTGAAATTAGTTTGAAAATAAGAAATTTAAAATAGTGAGAAAGATGAAAATAAGGATTCAGTGTCATTTTAGAGTTTTAACAAGAAATCTAGAATCTATTACTTTTTATTTCTTGAACTCTTAAGCTCTTGTTATTCATGACACTTCTATCTTGGACTCTTGATTCTCTAAACTATATAGTCTTCAATAATCAATGCCTGCATATATTTCATGTATACACACACACATACACACACACACATACACTCTAGAGAGTAATGTTAGTATATATTTTATAATAATAAAAGTTAAACAAGGTTGTTGTCATCAAAACCATCATCATCAACATCACAACCTTCCCTTTTTGATGATGACAACACTGGTTTATAAAAAATTCATACGTGATGTCTTGATTCTCTAGTTACTCAACCTTACTTCATTATCTCCCTCTGAAACTACTAAATCCCTCTTACTCTAATGCCCTTATTTTATATTTCTCTCCCTCTGTCATAACCATAAACTAATTATCCTATAATACTCCCCCTAAAACTATTATTTAATACTACCATTATTCTGATTCCTAATATCTAAAATTATTCTAAATTAAATAGTTCTAATATTAATATTCATTTTGTAACTAAAACACTAAGGCAATATTAATAAACTAAGTTAAAAAGAAACTAAGTAATCCAATTCGCACATTTCATAAATAATACAATCAAGCATCCATTCAATCTAAGACAATTCAAATTAGGTTATTACAAACCATAAATACAAGTTTTTTTGAATCAGATCACACCAAATTCAAAATAAATTCATACATTTCCTGGAACTTCTTCCCATCCTTCGCCACTGAAGATTGGATCAGCCTTTATAGCATCCCATTCTTTGTTGTCATTGCTGAGAGTTGCTCCTTTTTATTGTCTTCAACTTTGATAAGAGAGGAGATCATCTAACGAATTGCATCAAAATGCTCTATTGTTCTTTTATCATCTGTATTTGATTTAATTCTAAGTGATGTTGATTACGTAGGATAATAGAAAGGATACGTTTGAATGAATCAAGTGTTTTCAAGATTTTCACTCAAGTTATGATTTGGAGAAGCCATGGATTTGATGAAATAAGAATCTAATAAAAGGTAATAAAGGAGAAATAGATAAATGAGTTTTATTGGATTAAATAGGTATTTATAGGTTCTGGAATTCGTTTAAAATGAATAGACACAAGTTATTTAAGATAGAATTAAAATTCAAACTAATTTCAAATCTTTGCCAGTTGTATGTCGACATAGTAGATAAGTATGTCGACATACCTTCTAGATTTTTGAAGATTTGTGCTATATTTTGGTTCATACATACTTGTTTTGATTATATTATTGTTCATTCTAGAGATGTTTCGGAAGACATAAACAAAAATGTAAAAGCTTCATTAATACTACGATAAGGGTATATGGATTAGTACATAATTCGGAATGGACATACGAAAACTAGAAACTAACACAACAAGATAATAAAGCTAGAATTCAGAGAAGGAGGAGGAGGAGGACAAACCAAGTTTCCTACTTACTTTTCCAAAGAACTTAGTCAATTTATTAGAAATCTTTTCCATGTTTTCCTTTAAAGATTTCTTTAAAATCTTTTGGTTGTATGCTAAAATCTTTTGGTTATTGAGGAGGATTTTGTTGGGAGGATTTGTTACACTTGCGGTATACTCAATACTTTCCAAGGAGGTGTTGTGATCTTCTTCTTCTTCTTCTTTAATTTCCATTTCATCTCCTTCTTCTTCTTGTTGATCCATTCGTTCTTCCTTTTTTGAAAGTGTTTCATATGGTTGAAACACTAGTGGTATCTTCATTGAAGATATGTTTTCCAAATTGAAAACTTTTCTAGAAATAAAGTCTTTGCCTTTGAAACTCACTCCAAAATATTTAAAAATACGTATGAGATAAACTCCATGGTAAAACGTATTTTCTCTTGTTGAAAGATCTTTGGCTCGAAATTCATCCAAAATCACTTGAGCCCAATTAACATATAATTTTCAAAAATAGCAAAAAGAGATTTGCACACTTTCATAGTTTGGTTGTTGAAAATTTCTAAATGGGTGTGATGGTATGTTAGAGAAGCAGGTCGACAATTCTTGCCTTTGATCGAAAATATCGATTTTTGAAATCTGTATGTTCATCGCTTTCAAAGATATGATTAAAGGTTTCTTGTTCATTTTCATTAATATTTAAATACGAGAGATCCATTCCTGTGTTTTTACAACCTAAAATAGTGCCTAAAATTTCACAATCCAAAACTATTTGTGTTCCTTTAACACTAGTCCAAGTTTCACTCTCATTTCCTTCATAAAAACCACAATTCAAATTCGTGTAAAATATTTTGATAAGATTCGGGTAACAAACCTCATCATTTTCCCAAGAATCAATTAAACTAAGAACGCCATTTGTTGAAAAAGAGTTCGAAGATCATAAGAAGGAAAATCATTAAGAGTAGCAAATTTTCCCGTATCAACTTTTCCAAAGTTTACATAGTTTATTTAACTTTGGTAGCCTCCAGGTTGTTGAAAAGAAAAGGTTTAACAGACTTGGGCAGCCTCATTGTATTAGAAGTGCTTGGCCATTAGAGAGTTTTTGTGTAAGGTAGAAGATAGTGAAGATATGTTCGAATTTTGAATTAAAGGTAGAAAGAAATGATGTGGATAGATGAATAAATAAGGATTCTAAGGACATGTTCTATGGTCAAGAGACACCATTTCAGAACGTCGGGTTTAGTGAAAAGGTGGAGGGAAATTCATTAAATTTCAGGCATATGTCGACATATGGGGTTACCCATGTCAACATGCCTCTTGAAATTTTCAAAAGACATGTGATTTTAAATTTTCATTTGTTTATATTTATTTATATCTTATATTCTTATTTATATATTTCCTAAAATGGTATTCATTATATTAATTATTATTTTATTAAAATGATATTATTTTGTATTTTAAAATTCAAATTTCAAATGTTGAATTTAGTTTTAAAATTCTAATTTTCTAATACTGCAATCAAACTAGAAACAATTCAAATAAATAATTATTACAAATGCGTACATATTTTAGATCCTATCTTCAATATTATCTAATTTGTTAATTGCTATTAAGAACATATTTGAATTATTTATTTTTGATCTTCGTCACTAGAGGATAATCAGAATCATCTAGAGTAGTAGTATAAGCCCTTTTTCTTTACTTTAATGAATTATTATTTGAAAAAGGATTCTATTTCTTTGGATATGGACAATCTCTCTTCAAATGGCCTAGTTCATCACAATTGAAGCATCTGATATTATTTTGAATCTCATTATTTTATTGAATTTCTATGCTCATTCCTCTTGAAATCATTTCTCTTTCTATATCTCAGAAATTTCCCGATATTCCTTGTCATTAATGCTATTTCCTCATCATCATCGATGTTTGAGTTTGAATCTTCTGTTATTGCATTGAATGCTATTGTTTTCTTTTCTAATGACTTATTTTCTATTCTTTCTTTCATATGAACTTCAAATGACATTAGATTTCCAAACAATTCTTCTATTTTCATTAAAATTATGTCATCGGCCTGTTTTATTGCTAAGGTCTTTTTATCTCATTCTGAATTTAGTGAATTCAGAATTTTCCTGACGTGATCTTCCTCAGAATATGTCTTTCCCAAGGCTATAAGTGAATGCATGATCTCTTGAAACCTGCAATACATATCAGTGATAGTCTCATTCAAATTCATTTTAAATAATTGAAATTGATTGGTTAACATGGATATCTCAGTCTCTTTAACTTTGCTTGTTCTTTCATGAGGTACTTGCAAAGTTTTCCAGATTTGTATGCAGATTTACAAACAAATACTATATTAAATTCGTTTCTATCTAGTGCGCAAAATATTATATTCATGGATTTTGAATTATTTTGTGCGGTAGCCTTTTATTCATTAGTCCATTGTGCAAAATTAACAGCGGGCTCAACATATTCAGTTTGTGTGAGATTCAAGTGTCTAATCCTACTAGCTGTAAATAAATTTTCATTTTACAAACCCAATATGCATAATTACTACCATTAAACAACAGTGGTAGCCTGATAGTAAAATGACCCACTATAAATGAACTAGAAGTATTAGTGTTGACAATATCGGTGTTGGTTTCCATTTAAACTTTTCAAAAATTCATATTATGAAAACTTTGAAAATCAATGCTCTAGTATCAATTGTTGAGGAATGCGAATTAAGGGTCTTAAGACAAATTAAACACCAGAGGGAGGTGAATAGTGTTTTATGGAGTTTATAAAATTCTTGAAATCTTTTTGAGTTATACAAAATGTAATACAAATCATAGATATAATAATGATCACAGAATCAAATACAGATGTAGATAATAATAAATAAAAAGATGTAAAAGGAAATAACACAATGGATTGTTATACTGTTCGGAGTTACCCGATGTCCACTACCACACAACTCTGGGTTGATGTGGATTTCTTTTCAGTAATAATCTTCAATTATAATCCTCAATTTCAAGGCCATGAGGTACAACCCACCTGTTTTCGGAGTACAGTAAGACTCAATTACTTTCCGATATACAATCACACACAGTCGATTTGTACGGGCTACGACCACACCTAGTCAATTTGAGCGGGCTAAGACCACACCTTTTCAATATCATTTTTTTGGTAGATAGACTCGATAGGACATGATCTTGCGATCTTTGGTTACAACTAGCCTATAATTCTTGAGTAGTATTTGAATCTTTGAGAGAGTATGATAGAGAATCAGAATAGAAAAGGTTTGATGTGATTCTCTTTGTATTTTAGCAGAGTATAAGTATAGAATTAAAGAAATTAAGAACTTTATTGGAGAGAGGATAAAGGAGGAAGAAGATAATGAAAAGTTATGTTTAAATTTGTTTCTGGAAGCCTATTTATAGTCTCCCAACAGTCAAATTCTTTAAGAATAGCTTTGAAATCAAAAGATAACTTTTCAAAATTTGGATTTGAAAACAAACGGTCAATATGTTGACGTGGGGGTTACCCTATGTTGACATACCCTTAAAAATTTGAAAAAAAATAGTTTTCAAATTAAGGCATATCTTATTAAAATAAATTCTGTTAAATCTTGAATAAAAACAAACT
The DNA here is from genome assembly GCA_030737875.1 of Allium sativum. Classification (NCBI taxonomy): domain Eukaryota; kingdom Viridiplantae; phylum Streptophyta; class Magnoliopsida; order Asparagales; family Amaryllidaceae; genus Allium; species Allium sativum. The sequence goes on along the minus strand of CM060922.1, from coordinate 757,688,581 downwards.
ATTATAATAAAGTATTTGAAGTAAAAATATATATTAAAAAACATATAAAAATGATTTAAAAACATATATAAGAATGACTTTCAAAACTATATAGGAATGATATATAAATATAAGATACTTTGAAACTTAAGATATAAATATAAGTAAAGAAATTTAAATATTAAATAAAACTTAGTATAAACTTATTATCAATCATATAAATAAGGAAGTATAAAAGATTTCAATTAGCAGTTAATCTATACTAAAAACTAAAAGTTAAAATAAATTTAAGAATCTAAGAAATATAGATTTGGGAATAAGGAAGTAATTTTGAAATCAATTTCAAAATAAGAAATCTAAAATAACGAGAAAGATGAAAATAAGCATTCAGCGCTATTTCAGAGTTTTAACAAGAAATCTAGACTCGATAACTTTTATTTCTTGAACTCTTGAGCTCTTGTTACTCATGAGTCTTCTATCTTGGACTCTTGATTCTTCAAATCTTGAAATGTTGATTCTCTAAAGTGTACAGTCTTTAATAATCTAATACCTGCAAAAATGTCCTATACACACACACATATATATTCTAGATAATAATGTTAGTATATATTTTATAATAATAATGGTTAAACAAGGTTGTTGTCATCAAAACCATCATCATCAACATCTCAATCCCTAACAGTATGTAAATAGAAGCTTATATTAAACAAACCCAAACACGTAAACACACACACACATACACACACATATATATATGAATAATTTAAAATTATCTCTAGATTAAAATTTTACAAATCGAATAAAATAATAATAATTATGTAATATAAATTATTTAATTACATATTTAATAAATAGATTTAAGCACATTCATTTAATATAAAGTAATTACGTGTCATAAGTTGAAAAATTAATTTTAATAAATAATAGTGGCTCGTTAAGTATATGTTATGATTTGTTAAAGAAATTTTGATTCTAAAATATTATTTTTAAAAATCAAAAATATGTTTTATTGGGATTATTTGAATTGTTAAAAATACTTAAAATTGATAAAAAATCCATGACTTCCTCCATATACGTATTAATTTTAAAAATTATCAAACCTAGTTTTGAATTCAATATTTATTTTACATATAATAAATATTTCAAGTAATTAACTATATGTAGTCATATTTTTGCAAATTTTATTATTTGTGTTATTTATAAATATATGTAAGAAAAAAATTAAATAATATATAACATATGTATATACATGTAATTAATTTTTAGTATTAAAGAGCATTAATATACACATAAATTTATATATAACAATGACATAAATCTATATTATACAATAAAATGATTATTTATACGTAATTTGCAGAATATGTTTACAATAATATGCACACAATCAAACATATTTGAGATAACAATATTCACATTCAAAAACCTCATACAACTAGATAGGGCTATCAATTTCCTACCCGACCTGTGACCCGACCCGAAACCCGCACGAAAATTAGCAGGTTAACCCGACCCGTTTAGTTAGCGGGTCATTTTCGGGTCAACCCGAATTTGACCCATTTATAAACGAGTGGGTTTAGGGTTGACCCGCTAACCCGATTATAAATTGTATCTCTTCCATACTGTTAGTCTTTTATGTATATTATAAGTGTTAGTCTTTTATGTATGCAGTAATCAGTATGCTCGTATATGTAAGCTATTATATTTTACTAATTTATTCTTATATGTTGTTAGTTATATTTTACTTATAATAACTATATCTCTTCCATACTGTTAGTCTTTAATTTATGCAGTATGGGAATATATACTTATGTATAGAAAATGATTTTTGAATATGGGGATTTCATGTTTTACATATGTGTTGCCTATTGGTGACTTTGCAACTTGTTGCATGTTGGTGATTATATAACAGTGTGCATGTTGATGATTTGGCTCTTTTGTTGCTTATATTAGTAGGCAATATCTATCAATGGGTCAAACAGGTAAACCCGACCCAACACGACCTGACACGACCCATTTAGTTAAACAAGTTACGCGGGTCAGGTCGGGTCAACCCGTTTATAAATGGGTCGGGTTAGGGTTGGGAAAATATGACCCGTTTAATAAACGGGTTGACCCGACCCGTTTGTAAATCAACCCGAACCCGACTTGACCCGACCCGAACCCGACCCGACACGACCCATTGACAGCCCTACAACTAGATATACAACAATAATTATATTGATAAATTTTAGTAGTCCAATATGGATCATATATATATGTTTGTGTGTGTAAGTACCAATTGAAAAGCCTTTAAGTCCATGTGGAAGCAATGAATTCCCTTCTCGAGCGGTTCCCGATTTGTCAATTTGCAAGTCTGTAATCAGTGACATACTATTGAATAGTATTTTTTTTAACTTGAATTGATTTAAGATTTAAGAAGCTGATTCATAAATTTGTTTTAGCCATATAAAAGAGGATAAATGGAGGCCAGAATCATTGAAGAAAAATAGGTTTAGAGATCCTTATTTATAGATGCATAAGGAAGGAAAAATTCGAAGGGCCAAAAGTCGTGTTCTTACATCCAATAACTATCTGTACGTAATTCTAGTTGTCCTTAGCAGTCATGAGTAATAACACTGTCCAACATTTGAGTGTATTACATACTCCGGTCCTAACAAATACATCGATATTCAGTCTCGGTGCATCTTGGCTAGAAACACTTAAAATGGTATATTCATATTCATTTTAACAAATTATCATGGTTACAATACTTTGTAACACTATTACAAAATACACCTTTTATAGGTTTTCAATTAAATATACTATTTATTTAATTTAATTTAATTTAATTTAATTAATTAATATAACATGTTATATCAAGAATATTATTGAAAGAAAATACTTTTTATTTATATAATAAACTCCATAACTGTTCCTAGGGGATATCCCTAACTTTGGTGTTGACCCCAAACTTGTACTCTTAACTGTATTGCATTTGTACTACACTTGTACTACATGCCCAACCCGTGGCTTGTACGACCGACCCAAAACCTGTACATCCCCAATTCAAGTGCAGTTTCGACCAAAACTCCGCCAATCGACACAATCGATGAAATATACTGAAACGACCCAAACTTCCCCGTGAAGGAAAGCCCAGATTGAGTTGAGAACACGACAAATCAGAACACAAACAGAAGAACATTTCACGGCTTATTACAACAATTTACATCAGAGTACAAGAATATATAGAGTATGAACAATTAAAATACATTTGATAAATATCAGAGATTTACAAATTACAATGCAGCGGAAAATAATACAAAACACAACTGAAAGAGATAAATGGATACAGAGCTTTCCGAATATCGTTCCAGCTGTAAACCAGAATCCTGTGAATATAAATCTGCAAAAACAAAACTACAAGTTGCCCGTGTGGAAAATAGGGGCACCTAGAGTTTAGGTTAAAACAATAAACTCCAGTCAGTCATGTGACTGGTGTGAGAAATAAACAGTTATTAAAACTTTACTTTAAAAATAAAGTAAATCAAGGGACCACGCCGTATAACATGGAACGGGTTTCCTCCCAAGAATACCAGTGCATAAAACAAACAGCGCAAAGCTTTTTGGAAAATGTAGCTATTATAAGACCCAGGTCCCATCACACAATGCAACGCAGGCTGTAGGATAGGGTTTTCCCTTATAATAGCCAAACATGCTTGGTACATTTAAAACAAATCATTTGGTACTATTATAAGTGCATAGTGTAAAAAAAACTTCAAATATAAATGTATCAATCATAGACGGCATGGGTACCATATATCTTGTCGTCAATATTAGGCTCTACAATCAAAACTGAAATGTCACGTATTGGAAATTGTATTTCCGTCATGAGTCGAGGCCAGGGATGGCTCCTCACCGCTTCGAGACACTCTAGCAAATGCCTCAGGACTCCCTGCAGAGAACCCTTGGATCGGTTGGGCCGGTCCTCCCTTACGTTTGAGGATTGACAATCCATGAACACACGTTTTCCGGTCCTATAGGACCTATATCCATCGGTTCCGTAGAAATCTATATATCCGAGGCGCCTCGCTATCCATCATCTACATAGGTAAAAATATAAAAATGTCATGGCTTGCAAAACCCTGACACCACCCACAACTAGAAAGAAACTACATGTTCTCCCAACGGTCTGATCCCATTTTTGACTCGTACCGAAGTGTGAGGCTCGCGAATTGAATCTTTACACAAAGCTATGCTATGTTAAAGCCGTGCTTTGATCATCAACCACAAGACTCTTCTTTTCAACAGAAGCCTTGATCATTTGCGTCTCAGCATGCCACACAGGAAATTCACGCCATGCGACTGATGTCTATCGATATAAAACCTCTGAGCTCGTACGTCTCAGAGAAGGGCGTTAAGCAAGAGAATAAATTCTCCGTCGCTAAATAGATATATATTTAATGGAGATCAATCAACACAGAATATAATTCAATGTCAAACAAACATCCATTTACAATTTCATTCTAGGTCTGAATGTAACCGAAGGCACCGTATTCCTCGTCCCGTATGTCCAATACAGGAGAGAGGTCCTCACATATCCGGTCGATCTCCAAGTACGTCTGGACGATCACCACTCATTACCTTGTCTTGGGTGTACAGCCCAATTAAGACATCAATAATCATCCAAATGAGGTGAAGACCTCCCGTCTTCAACCACTGTCTTCATCGTCGACTTATCGTCGAATCAGTTATTCAGAAAGGGTATAAACTCGGCCTTTCCGAATAACTCGCGCATGTAATAAACATGTGTTATAAAACACCACATACGCCTCATTCCAATTCTGAATATTCTTTTATTTAAATATTCATATCCTTTGGGAAAGGTTCCCATTAATTTTATCAAAGATAAATCCTTTAAATTTATTATTTAATCTTCCTTTGGGTATCAATTCAAACCAAATTATGGTTTTCCAAACTAGTCGGGATTAACGCAACTTACCAAAGTAATCATTTATTTAATTTCCCTATCCCAACCTATTCATCCCATGGAGCAAAACTGGTATTACTCCATAACTAACACCACGGTGTTATCGGTAAAATCAATTACCATTTCCCGTTCAAATCTAATTAAAGATTTAACTATTGCTTGGAGAAAAACCGGTGACACTCCATTCTCGATCATTTCCCAAATTTGATAATTTAAATTATCAAATTCTAATTTTAATCTAATTAAAGATTCATTAAAACTCCACTTAGTTTTAATCTTTCCAAAAATCAATATTAGTGATTATTCAACTTTGGGAAATCATATTCTGTCTTTAACCGGGTTAAAGAACCAATGTCATTTAAAACACGGTTCACGATAAACCCAACTCACATTCCATTTCAATTCCAATTAAATGTTAATTAATTGGTAATCCTTCTTTAAATCTTAATTAAAAGATTTATTCTTTTCACATGGGGTTTAAGAACAGTGTTACTGAAGACCCCATCCCATCAGTCTCTAACCGTAAATTAGTAAGAGAACAATTCCCTAAGTATTAATACCGAAGGCCGAAACCAACATCAGATCAATACCCAGGAAACCGTTCAACTTAGCTAATCTCCAGTTAGTTTCTAATTTTCTTGACTCCATTGGGTTTAAGAACAGTATTATTAAAGATACCATTCACGACAAACCCAAAATCTCGTTCCATTGTTAATCGGGTTTAAGAACAAGTGTTATTTAAAACACTGTTCACGATAAACCCAAAAAAAAAACAATTTCAATTTAATTCCAATTAAATGTTAATTAATTGGTAAACTTCATTAAGCCTTAATAGAAAGATTTATATCTTTCTCCACTGGGTTTAAGAACAGTGTTAATGAAGACACCGTTCACGACAAACCCAAAATCCAATTTGATATTAAATACAAGGCTCTGAATAGAAAATATATCGGCTTATATTCAACATCAAATTCTGAAACCAACAAATATCGTATTGGGAATAACAATATATATATATATATATACACACACCAAATTCCTCCACAATGTCCGTATAATCACGGAATCCAATATCGAAATATTCCGAATATAAATTCGATTCAAATACATTCCAATTCATATATTGGAAATTCTGGTTATAATAAAACCATTTCATATCCAAATTATTTATTTAAAAATATTAGATTTCATAATTCTAGTTTATAACTAGTTCATTTCGATAAAAATATATTTTTATCTTTTCAAATATAGAATTTTTCATCCCAATTCTTTCCAAATCATTTATTATGATTTTACACAAATTATCGATATTTTTAATAATTTTATCTAGGCCCTTACAGTCGATTTCCATAAACGGTCATCGAACTGCACTTACAACGACCTTTTTCCAAAATTGATTTGGACATAATTCCAAATCCAGTCATTAGATTTCAAATTTCATATTTTCATCGGAAAGCACTTTTCGATACAAACCCAACTGTTCCGGTTTTAGTAGAATCCAACTTCCATAACGTCAATTCGAAGTCAATGGTCGAAATTCGCGAACTGCCGCGGCGCGGCGCGTTCTATTCAGGCCATTAAATATATATTATATATATTTTGTCGATTTCCATTTAAACCGTATTTTATAAATCGTTTAAATTCACTTTCAAAACGATTTCAACTTCATATGTAACAGCCTGCATTTTACGTATCGAAAGATCGTAAAATAATTTTATTTTATTCTCTGAGGGTTGGATCATTCTCATCTTTTAATATGTTGCTTATGGGGATGTGTGACATGTCCATAATTTTTACCGATTTTGTTTGTGACCATTTTGCCCCTGTCAGTCTTGTACTAGGCATAACTTTTGACTCAGGTCGAATCAGAGGGTGAAACCTGTGCCATTGGAAAGGAGTTGATGATTCTCTTTCCGTAGAGTGGTTACATTAAGGATTTGGTTCAGCGGTTTGGGAGAAATCGCTGTTTTAAGGTTTTTCAGTTGGCTGTTCAGGTTTTGGAAGGCTAATGGGCTGATTTGGAGAAGGCTCATTAAGGGCTTGGTGGAAGCTATAAATAGAGGGTGAGAGTTGTGGAGAATACTTTACTTTCTCCATTCCCTCATTTAGAGGCCTTGTGCTCCTCCTTCCTCTAACACCTTTCCACCATTAAAATCTAAGATCTACATAGAAGGATCTTAGATCTACACCATAAGAGGCTAGATCTACATCGATTGAAAGGGGATTTCATCGGATCTAAGGGTTTTGTGCAAGGTGCTTGCTGATCGGAATCATATTTCATTGTTTTTGCATCGATTTGAAGAATTGGTGAGTGATTTACATCTCTCATTCGGATTCATGAAAGTATGTGAGTTATAGAATGTTAATTTCATCATTTTCATGTTATTTTCTTTAGATCTACACCATGCTAAGTCCATTTTACATATGAATCACCTTAGGATCTGATCTAGATAATTTAAATGGTTAATTTCATGATTTTTCACAAGTGTATGCAAGTTAGATCCGTTTTTATGTTCATATGATTCACTTATCATGTTTTGGGAAATTTATGTGTTTTGATGGAAATTGTTAGATTGATGATATTGTTGGTTGCATAACATGTTTGTGGTTGCGTTTGGATGAATCAGATAAGCTGGTTTCGTCGGATTCGTCGTTTGGCGAAGTTTTGGTCGAAATCGAAGTCGAAAAGGAGCTGTGCAGGTTTCTAGTCGGTCCAGAAGGACCAGAAAAGGTTCTGGTCGGTCCAGAAGGAGCAGAGAAGGTTTTGGTCGGTCCAGAAGGACCAGAAGGGAGTCTGGGTGGTTCAGAAGGATTCTGGTCGGTCCGGAAGGACCAGAAGAGGGCCTGGTCGGTCCAGAAGGACCAGAAGGGGGTCTACCCAGGAAGGGTCGGTTTTGGGTCTTCCCAGGAAGAGCCGGTTTTGGGTCTTCCCAGGAAGGGTCGGTTTTGGGTCTTCCCAGGAAGGGTCGGTTTTGGGTCTTCTCAGGAAGAGCAGGTTTTGGGTCTTCCCAGGAAGAGCAGGTTTTGGGTCTTCCCAGGAAGAGCAGGTTTTGGGTCTTCCCAGGAGGGGTCGGTTTTGGGGTCCTCCCAGAGGGCTCGGTGATGGTGTAGCTTCGAGGTGGTTCAAGTAGGAAGGCTCGAAGTGATGAATGTGTTCGGTGACAACTCAAAGGTCGTGAGTTGATGGATAATGGCTGCTCGAGAAGGTTGCTTGAGCTATGAAACATCGTCAAGGTTGGACGACTAGAGATGCGAAGGCCGAGAGGTCATCGTTGTCGTAAGTTCTAGCAGGCTCAAAGCAGGGGTACGATGGGGGCACCCAAAAGACTAGAAGGTTGCTGGTCGAGTACCCTGGGTCTTGGGGAAAGGCCTAGTGTCAAGGTTGGACATTGTCAAGGTTGGACATATGGAGTTCATGCTAGAACTGGGGTTACCATTAGCCCTTGACATATGGCAAGGTTGGCCGTCATACGATTAACGATGGTTTCAAAGCAGGATTGGCGGTGATAGCCAGAGTCTGTCATGTATGCTGGATGTTTTGCATGAGATATATAATCTTGATCCCATGATTGCTATTGTTGATTGTTTATGTTTGCTATGAAAAAATGGTTGTTCTGGTTTCTATGGATTAATGGTTGAAATGCTTGGTGTAAAGGCTATCACTGTCCGATGTGGGGAAGATAAGGTTGAGTTCTTCTCTGGTGTTGTGGGTAGACAAGTTGTTCATTTACCCATTCTCATATACTTTCTTGTTGAAGTTTGTTAGCTGTTTTATCGCTCACTAAGACTATTGTCTGACTCAAGGTTTTATGTTCCCTCTTATTACCTTGGGCTGTTCATCCGGTTGTGGATGGGCAGACTAAGTAGAAGGTTACAGGTAATGGAGCTTAGTGAGACGAGGAAGCTGAGCGATGACGAGCAGGAGGCTGGCGTACCAGTTTTATTACTATCTAGTATTTCTGTTTCCGCTGTTTGAGTTGCTTGAGAGTTATAGTGAGGCCTTATGTACAAACTTTGATATCAGTTGGATAATCTTTCTGGATGTTGAGAAAGTTTCAAAAGTTTGTTATATGATACCTCATTGCTATTACATGTTGTATATGTTCTATTATATTTTATCCTTGCGCTGTGAGCTCTACGACAGGTTTCGATGTGTTTACCTACTCTGATGATCGTCCATAGCAGCCTGGCACACCTTTCAGCGCATTTTCCACTTGTTTAGTGCGGGGGTTATGGGCGGTCGTCACATCATATTTAATTTCAAATCAAAATTGTATATTCCATATCATTAATATATAAATGATAATATTTTCCAAACATTAGATTTAGATATCAATTCCTTTTCGATATTCATTTTAAAAATGAACAAAATCTATATAAATATTGTTCGCGTCAAAATGGCGCACATCTAATCAACACGGCTTTATATGTATCCATAATTTCGTGTCCATCCAAAATCGGACATCAAAATCAGCTTTTAATCCTTTACAGAATATGATTTCAAAATATTCATTATTTTAAAATATTCGTTATTTTAAAATATTCCTTCTTTCTGAACTGGAATCAGACATGGTCAATTACCATGTAATTTTATTTATATGGATTTCATACACACATGTACACAACAATAATCAAACACAGTCAACCATCATTCAGAGTGCATTACACAACTGCCTAAGCGTTAAATATAAATAATTAACACTTACAACAGCCTGTCAACCCATCGATTGACATACAACTAAATATTGGGATTAGTGTATGTCCAATATCATCCCAATACCTGTGTGGGGTTTTCAAACAACAAACACTGATTATTATTCGTGACGTTGGGCGAGGTGTAAAATATATCATCCCAATCCATATCAGTCAAATGTGTGTACATAAAAAAATCGTTAGATTTGTAAATGAATATTTATGTTATTCATATACACATTAAAAATTATATTTTTAATGATAAACTATTTAATTATTTCAACACATGAATATTTTATTTATTCCATTCCACATCAAAATCAATATTCATAACGTAATAAAATCAAACAAGTCGTCAATGGTCTGTGGACGACGGTGTCGGGTGCTGCTAAGCACTGTCTGCATCCTAGTATATATTTCTAACTAGAAAATAAATTAAAGTGAGAAGTTCTCACCTTTGGGATCCACTCCTCCATTCCTTATTTCTGAACGGTTTAGATTCGCCTGAAATTCCAACGCAATCTTTTCACGCTATTCAAAGTAAAAATCACATTTTTAATATGATGTTTATACATTAAAAATCATATTTTTAATCAACAATATTTATATTTTAAAAATCACATTTTTATATCGCTCATATATATAAAAATCACATTTTTATTTGTTCATTTTCAATATAAAAATCATATTTTTATATCGTTTTTGTATATATATATAAATCTCATTCTTTTGTCAATGCTAGGTAGATAAAAATCACATCTTTATATTTTTAAAAATCGCTTCTATATATTTTCAAAAATCGTTTCTTTATATTTTCAAAAATCTAATCTTTATATTTCAAAAGTAATCTTTATATTTTCAAAAATAATCTAATCTTTATATTTTCAAAAATCGTATCTTTATTGTAACACCCCGTATTTTCCGTGAACATAAAAGTAACAAAACAAAGTATACTTAATTTTTAAAAGAAGAATTAAGTGAAATGGGTTACTTCATTATGTTCGTCTCGGAATTCTATTTGAGATAGAGTCCGGGTTTGCGTAAATCAGACTCCGTATGAAGAAGTTATGGGCTTCAGAAGTTTCAGAAAATTTAAATTAATTAAAACAGCTCAGTTCTAAATTCAAAATTCGAATTCAAACGCAGAACAGGGTGGGCGGGATTTTTCCCGCCCAGGTGCCAGGTCGACCAGGGGGTCGACCTACCCTATACAGGTCGACCAAGGGGTCAACCTTCCCCCTACAGGTCGACTTGTTTCAGATCCGAGGTAGATTCAGATTTTTGTATCTGGATTTGTTTTCTGGACAGACTCTTTGGCTCCTAAGCTATTTAAACACCCCCAAACCCCAATTTCTCTCCACACCAAACCATTGTAACGCTATGCTGCCTCAATTCTAATTAAAATAAATCAATGGCGTCTCTACTCTGCTGAAACCTAAGCTAGAACTAGTGCTTCTTCTTCTTCCAATCTGAATAGGATTAAAAGAGAACAACTACAACCCTTTTTCTTTCAGAATCCAAGGTGAGTACAGTTATTTTCAGATATGAAATTTAATTATGATCTTGACATGGTTATAAATCTGAATTTAAGATTATGCATATTCTTGTTTATCATATCTGTTTTTCTGTTTAGATCTATCTTATTAATATTATAGTAACTATTTTGTATCTCTTCCTTCCTTCTGTTTTATAGCCAGGCTACCACGAGCCTGAGCCAAATCTCATAAGATATTGACGCACGAACGCAAAATTTGGGGAAAATAGTGAATGATGCATAATTAGACATGACTGATTTGTGACTAATTTGAGAAGAGAACATATGTTGTAATTTAAGTTCTAGATCTGGGGATACTATATATGATAGTCTGTGATTTGGAAGAAGGAGAATTATTGTGTATATGACTTAGGCGCAAAGATCTTAAATGTGAATACGCCTATATGGGGATTTTGGATATTAGGCATACGCTGAAATCAAAGGCTATAATTTGTCATAATTCATATTTTATATCATGGTTTGGGGTTTTTGGAGAATATTCTGTACTGTGTAAATTTAACTAAAATTTGGGGCATATGTTATATTGTGAATTATGACCATAATTTGGGCATGAAAAATTAGGCTTAATTTTATGATTAAATCTGTTAAATTGCCTAATCTGCTGAAACTGAATATGGTAAATTTGGGGTATGAAAATCTGTAGGCTCGATCTAAAATTGAGCAAAACAAGTTAGTAGAACTTTGAATAATCTGTTGTAACTTGTAAAGAAGTTTAATTTGTTGAATTGGCATAATTAGTCTGATATTGGCATAATATGTGAATGAATACTTTAGCTAAAAATAAGAATGCTGAGACATGAGGTTAGACTCTATTTGCGGTAGAAGCCTGCCCGGACCCAACCGGCTTAACCAGCAACCGCAAAATGTCAGTCTAATGTGAGAGGTCGTAGGCATAACTAAAAGATGCTTAGACACGAGGTTAGGTTTGGCTTGCGGCAGAAGTCTGCCCGGAAACGCTCGGCACATCTAGCGGCCACAAACTACCGACCTAATGTGAGAGGTCTGTGCATTAGTAATTAATTAATGCAAATCTAGGATAAATATGATGCCTAAAACGTGTTGGGTGGATAAGGTTAAATCAAATGGGCGGATGAATCTAATAAAACCGTTTCGTAAATTTGTAGGCCCAATACAAGGTTAGGTGAAACAATCTGTAAGTCTATTAATATGTATATTTGATCCGTTAGTCTGAAAACTTGTTAACCTGTATGTCTGATCTGAGAACTAGTTAATCTGAACCTTGTACATCTGAAACTGTAACAAAGTTAATCTGAAATCTGTTAGTCTGGGGACACAAGGTTAGGAGGGGTAATTACTTGTTTCATCTGTTGTATGGGACCCATATTAGTCAGTAACCCTTTTCTGGTATCAAAACTATGACCCAACACTAGGAGGGGTCCGGGCACGCTTACTAAACTAATTGTAAGAGGTTCACTCTGATAATGGCGAGGGGTGTTGATGGCGCATTCCAACCGGGTCATGTGCGTGCATGGATCCAGTCTGCTCTGAGGATGTAAGACACCGTAACATCTGTAAATAGGTCTGTGTCTATAGGTTGCCACTTTAGGGAATGATATACCATTCTGTGAGGTCGGCACAGGGTATTTATGTATTAGGGAGCCGATCGCTTGGGGTAGAATTTAGGGTACACCTAGTTCTGTCTGTTTTCTGTTGGTGTACCTTCTGTCTCAGTTGGGGTGGTGAAGGCCCATTAGTTGGGGTGGTAAAGGCCCATTAGTTGGGGTGGTAAAGGCCCATTATTAGCATTCTGTTTCTGTACCTTCTGTCTCAGTTGGGGTGGTAAAGGCCCATTACTAGCATTCTGTTTCTGTAGAGATTATTCTGTTTCCGTTTCTATTTCAGTTTATACATTAAGGTAACACCTAATCCTGTTATACTAAGTATTAGTGCAAAGAAGTAAGATATAGGTAAGAAGCATATCTTGGTCTATATCATTCCGTTTCTTCTGTTTAACTTAAGCATACCTGCTACTCCTGTTGCTGTAATCTCTCATCCAGCTTTATTTACATGTCATGATACTACTATCTGTTTATATGCTGAATGTTACTGGACTCGCCAGGCTTTATGTCTGACCTCGTTTGTTTTCGCCTCTTTTTCTTTCCGTTCCCCCCAGGTGCTCAGGGTGGAAACATAGGAGCTTGATTCATATTCTCTCTGCTTGAAGTGCTTGAAGTATTGCTTGGCTTTGACTCTACCTTCTTATGGCAGTTTATGTTGGGGATTATGGTTTTAAAATTATGCATTCTGAAGGATTTTGGTATAAGACTGATACTTGTGACTTGGGTTTTGGTATTGTGATTTTGAAGGATGTAATCAAACTTATTTCTGTTTCTGCTATAATAAAGTTATAAAATTTTCAAGTACTACTTTACGTATCTGTCTTGTAATATTCTGTTCTGTTTACTTATAATGCTTTATGCAAGTTAATGCATTCCCTTTGTGAATGACGTTAACGGACATGGGGTGTTACATTTATATTTTCAAAAATTGTTTCTTTATATTCAAAAATATAATCTTTATGTTAATAAAAATCGCATCTTTCATAGAAAAAACTTAGCTTTCATAAAATAAAAATCCTAACTTTCATAAGTAAAAATCATGTTTTTATAAATAAAAATCATATTTTTAATACTAATCTATTTATATAAAAATCGTATTTTTAATCCTATATTAACGACATACAAATCTGATTTTAAAACAATGATACATAATTATATTGAATTAATAAAACTTACTGTAATCGTTCTCTGCTGGAGCTCGTCGTTGGCGGTGGCGGCTTGAGGTGCTCGGGTGGTCAAGGAGGTGCGGCGGCCTGAGGTGCTCAGATGGGTGGCGGTGGGCCAGGGCATGGCCAGTGGAGTGGGTTTTGTGGAGATTTGTTGTTCTCGGGTTTTTAACAGAGGAGGGGAGGAGGAGCGGGACGTCACGACGGCGAGGGAAGGCCATGGCGGCGGTGCGTCAGCCAGCCGAGGAGGCGGCGGTGGCGTGGCGCTGAGCAGCGGTTTCCCGCTCTTTATTTCTTTTTTTATTTTGCTTTAGATCCGAACGGGGGAGATAAGGAGGAAATAGGGTTTTATAAATTAATTTATATTATATTTAATTCCCCCCAAAAGTTGACTTTTTATTCGGCATCCAAACGAGACCCAACGATTGTCGTCCCTAGCTAATTACCCTCATTCTGAACGCAATGAGATATGTCCCGCAAGCCAATTCGACTATTACAATCTGTTTTCATCAAAATAAAAAATATAAATTAATTTAATGTTCAAAATCGATTTCGATGTATATTTTAATTTACCGGGGCCACACACTGACTCCAAAAATTCCAAAAAAATAAATCTAGCTATATTTGACGATACGGTCCTAACAAAACTAATTTCGTCGAATTTGGAGACCGTTTGAAAAACGGTCATTATCCAGTCGATTAAATTCAAACTGAAATTACCAAACACGTTTAAATCCTCCACGCTCACATATTGATTCCAAAAATTATGAAAGTTGGAATCTAGCGATAATTTGACATTCCGGATCCAACAAAAGTGGTCTCGTCGAAAATGGAGGTCGTTTGCAAAATTTCTATTTTTAAGGGCTATATTTTCATACTAACTATTCTGAATTTTCAACTGGACATAACTTTTTATTCCCGCTATGAAATCTGGATTTTTCATATTCGTTGGAAAGATATTTTCAAATAGATTCAAGTATTTCTGGTTTCACTAAAATCTAGTTTATTTTGAATCCTGTACATTCATTTGAAATTTGAAATCGAATTTTCAAACTATCGCACCATTTCCAATTCCTTTTATAATTAAAATAAATATTTATATTCTAATTTCGATTCAAATAAATTTATACGTTCTAATTCTATTCAAAATAAATTTATAGTCATTATTATTTAAAATAAATCATTTTAAATATCCAAAATTCATTAAAATTGCCAAAATAAAAAAAATTAAATTGGTTTTGATTTTCCGGGTTGTTACAATCTCCCCCACTTAAATTCTTTTCGTCCTCGAAAAGGAATGGAACTGAAAGTTGTTTAACTAATCAACTCAACTTTCATTCTGGCTTTGAATCTTCAACTTTTCAGTTTCTAAGAATTTCTAATTTTTCAAAAATTTGGCTAACACCCTAAATTTTCGAAAAATTTCGCCATAACGTCCTTTGTACGGGGGAGCATCGGAAAATCCCCAAACCGCCACACAAGCCCTCTCAACTCAAAAAGAAAAAGCCAAATGGCTAGCCAATCGGCTCATAAAATCATCCAAACACAATAAATTAGTAAACATGTACCTATTTGTCGGAGATACAATTTTATTCCTCTTCTCTAGCCTCCTTGCTATGACCTATTCATTGTATATACATGTATATGCATGCAATTTCAAACAATTTTCAATTCAGTTTAATATTTTTGTTCAATTTGGCTAAATTAACTTTCATTCACAAATTGGTTTCAACAATTCTATTAGTCAAACTAATAATCAAACAACACAATCAGTAATCAATAATTTGATTATCATTTCAAACACATACCTTTAATATATATACTAAAAATCCATTTTTGATGCCAAATCACAACAATAAACCCTATCTAGTTTTGGTTCTCACACTAACCAATTGGAAATATATAAAAATCTTACTTTCGAAACTCGAACACAGACACTGATGATGAGGCCACATCATCAGAATCATCTCCGGCGACTAGAGTGTGATTCTATATCTATCCAGTATATTAAAACTTCGAATACACGTTTGCAAGGCGTATATGCAAAATCTTTATATACTCGATTGTCCAAATTCAATATAAAATAAATATTCAACTATGTATAAATGGTTTAATTTTTCAAAACAATTTTTTTTTTCATTTTTATTTAAAAAAATAACACTCTTCACACTCGTTCTAGGATACTACTGATCCCATCTCTAACGAGTCATTCTCATTGGATATTACTAATACAGTCTCTGATGAATTCTTTTTTTTGGCTCTAATGTGTCTTGTTCTCGAAATCTGTAAACTAAAGCTCTGATACCAAACTGAAACGACCCAAACTTCCTTGTGAAGGAAAGCCCGAATTGAGTTGAGAACACAACAAATCAGAATACAAATAGAAGAACATTTCATGGCTTATTATAAAAATTTACATCAAAGTACAAGAACATACAGAGTATGAACAAATAAAATACATTTGATAAATATCAGAGATTTACAAATTACAATGCAGCGGAAAATAATACAAAACACAACTGAAAAAGATAAACGGATACAGAGCTTTCCGAATGTCGTTCCAGCTGTAAACCAGGATCTATGAATATAAATCTGCAAAACCAAAACTCCAAGCTGCCCGTGTGGAAAATAGGGGAACCTAGAGTTTAGGTTAAAACAATAAACTCCAAGTCAGTCATGTGACTAGTGTGAGAACTAAAAAGTTATTAAAACTTTACTTTAAAAATAAAGTAAATCAAGGGACCACGCCATATAACACGGAACGGATTTCCTCCCAAGAATACTAGTGCATAAAACAAACAGCGCAATGCTTTTTGGAAAATGTAGCTATTATAAGACCCAAGTCCCATCACACAATGCAACGCAAGCCGGAGGATAGGGTTTTCCCTTATAATAGCTAAACATGCTTGGTATGTTTAAAACAAATCATTTGACACTATTATAAGTGCATAGTGTAAAAACAACTTCAAATATAAATGTATCAATCATTGACCGCATGGGTACCATATATCATGTCGCCAATACTAGGCTTTACAATCAAAACCAAAATGTCACATATTGGAAATTGGATTTCCGTCATGAGTTGAGGCCAGAGATGGCTCCTCACCGCTTCGAGAAACTCTAGCAAATGCCTCAAGACTCCCTGTAGAGAACCTTTGGATCGGTTGGGCCGGTCCTCCCTTACGTTTGAGGATTGACAATTCCTGAACACACGTTTCCCGGTCCTATAGGACCTATATCCATCGGTTCCGTAGAAACCGATATATTTGAGGCGCCTCGCAATCCATCATCTGCATAGGTAAAAATATAAAAAATGTCAGGGCTTGCAAAACCCTGACACCACCCATAGCTAGAAAGAAACGTCATGTTCTCCCAATGGTCCGATCCCGTTTTTGACTCATACCTAAGTGTGAGGCTCGCGAATTAATGCTTTACACAAAGCTATGCTATATTAAAGTCGTGCTTTGATCATCAACCACAAGACTCTGCTTTTCAACAGAAGCCTTGATCATTTGCATCTCAGCATGCCACATAGGCAATTCACGCCATGCGACTGATGTCTATCAATATAAAACCTCTGAGCTCGTGCATCTCAGAGAAGGGCGTTAAGCAAGAGAATAAATTCTCCGCCACCAAACAGATATATATTTAATAGAGATCAATCAACATAGAATAAAATCCAATGTCAGATACACATCCATTTACAAGTTCGTTCTGGGTCTAAACAAAACCGGAGGCACCTTATTGCTCGTCTCGTATGTCCAATACAGGAGAGAGGTCCTCGCATATCCGGTCGATCTTCAAGTACGTTTAGACGATCACCACTTATTACCTTGTCTTAGGTGTATAGCCCAATCAAGACATCAGTAATCATCCAAACGATGTGAAGACCTATGGTCTTCAACCACCGTCTTCATCATCGACTTATCGTCGAATTAGTTATTCAGAATGGGTATAAACCCGGCCTTTCCGAATAACTCGCGTATATAATAAACAAGTGTTATAAAAACACAACACACGCCTCATTCCAATTCTGAATATTCTTTTATTTAAATATTCATATCCTTTGGGAAAGGTTCCTATTAATTTTATCAAAGATATATCCTTTAAATTTATTCTTTAATCTTCCTTCGGATATCAATTCAAACCAAATTAAGGTTTTCCAAACTAGTCGAGATTAATGCACCTTACCAAAGTAATCATTTATTTAATTTCCCAATCCCAACCTATTCATCCCATGGAGAAAAGCTGGTATTACTCCATAACTAACACCACGGTGTTATCGGTAAAATCAATTACCATTTCCAGTTCAAATCTAATTAAAGATTTAACTATTGCTTGGACCAAAACTGGTGACACTCCATTCTCGATCATTTCACAAATTTGATAATTTAAATTATCAAATTCTCATTTCAATCTAATTAAAGATTCATTGAAACTCCACTTAGTTTTAATCTTTCCAAAAACCAATATTAGTGATTATTCAACTTTGGGAAATCATATCCTGTCTTTAACTGGGTTAAAGAACCAATGTCCTTTAAAACACAGTTCACGATAAACCCAATTCACATTCCATTTCAATTCCAATTAAATGTTAATTAATTGTTAGCCCTTCTTTAAATCTTAATTAAAAAATTTATTCTTTTCACATGGGATTTAAGAACAGTGTTACTGAAGACCCCATCCCATCAGTCTCTAACCGTAAACTAGTAAGAGAACAATTCCCTAAGTATTAATCCCGAAGGCCGAAACCAACATCAAATCAATACCCAGGAAACCATTCAACTTAGCTAATCTCCAGTTAGTATCTAATTTTCTTGACTCCATTGGGTTTAAGAACAGTATTATTAAAGATACCATTCACGATAAACCCAAAATCTCATTCCATTGTTAATCGGGTTAAAGAACAAGTGTTATTTAAAACACTATTCAAGATAAACCCAAAAAACAATTTCAATTTAATTCCAATTAAATGTTAATTAATAGGTAAACTTCATTAAATCTTAATACAAAGATTTATATCTTTTCTTCTAAGAATAGTGTCGATGAAGACACCATTCACGACAAATCCAAAATACAATTTGATATTAAATACAAGGCTCTGAATAGAAAATATATCGGCTTATATTCATTATCAAATTCTGAAACCAACAAATATCGTATTGGGAATAATGATATATATATATATCTTCCAAATTCCTCTACAATGTCCGTATAATCATGGAATCCAATATCGAAATATTCCGAAGATAATTTCGATTCAAATCCATTCCAATTCATATATTGGAAATTCTGGTTATATTATAACCATTTCAAATCCAAATTATTTATTTAAAAATATTAGATTTCATAATTCAAGTTTATATCTAGTTCATTTCGATAAAAATATATTCTTATCTTTTCAAATTTGGAATTTTTCATCCTAATTCTTTCCAAATCATTTATTATGATTTTACACAAATTATTGATATTTTTAATAATTTTATCAAGGCCCGTACAGTCAATTTCCATAAACAGTCATCGAACTGCACTTACATCGACCTTTTTCCAAACTTGATTTGGACATAATTCCAAATCCAACCATTAGATTTCAAATTTCTTATATTCTTTGGAAAGATCTTTTCGATACGAACCCAACGATTCCGGTTTTAAGAGAATCCAACGGTCGGATCTCTCGGAACATCAATTCGAAGTCAGTGGTCGAAATTCGCGAACTGCTGCGGCGCGGCGCATTCTATTCAGGCCATTAAATATATATAATATATATATTTCATCGATTTCCATTTAAAACGTATTTTATAAATCGTTTTAAATTCGTTTTCAAAACGATTTCAACTTCATATTCAATTTCAAATCAAAATTGAATATTCCATATCATTAATATATAAATGATAATATTTTCAAAACATTAAATTTTGAAATCAATTCCTTTTCGATATTCATTTAAAAATTAATAAAATCGATATAAATATCGTTGGCATCAAAATGGCGCACATGTAATCAACACGGCTTTATATATTTCAATAATTTCATGCCCATCCAATATCGGACATCAAAATCAGCTTTTAATCCATTACAGAATATATTAAAATATTCATTATTTTAAAATATTCGTTGTTTTAAAAATATTCCTTCTTTCTGAACTGGAATCAGACACAGTCAATTACCATATAATTTTATTTATATGGATTTCATACACACATGTACACAACAATAATCAAACACAGTCAACCATCATCCAGAGTGCATTACACAACTGCATAAGCGTTAAATATAAATAATTAACACTTACAACAGCCTGTCAACCCATCGATTGACATACAACTAAATAATGGGATTAGTGAATGTCCAATATCATCCCAATACCCGTGTAGGGTTTTCAAACAACAAACATCGATTATTATTCGTGTCGTTGGGCAACGTGTAAAATATATCATCCCAATCCATATTAGTCAAATGTGTGTACATAAACAAATCATCTGATTTATAAATGAATATTTATGTTATTCATATACACATTAAAAATTATATTTTTAACGATAAACTATTTATTTCAACACATGAATATTTTATTTATTCCATTCCACATCAAAATCAATATTCACAACATAATAAAATCAAGCAAGTCGTCCGTGGTCTGTGGACGACGGTGTCGAGTGCCGCTAAGCACCGTCTGCATCCTAGTATATATTTCTAACTAGAAAATAAATTAAAGTGAGAAGTTATCACCTTTGGGATCCACTCCTCCATTCCTTATTTCTGAACGGTTTGGATTCGCCCAAAATTCCAACGCAATCTTTTCATGTTGTTCATAGTAAATATCACATTTTTAATAAGATGTTTATACATTAAAAATCATATTTTTAATCAACAATATTTATATTTTAAAAATCACATTTTTATATCGCTCATATATATATATATATCACATTTTTATTTGTTCACTTTCAATATAAAAATCATATTTTTATATCGTTTTTGTATATATATATAAATCTCATTCTTTAGTCAACGCTAGGGAGATAAAAATCACATCTTTATATTTTTAAAAATTGCTTCTATATATTTTCAAAAACTGTTTCTTTATATTTTCAAAAATCTAGTCTTTATATTTTCAAAAGTCTAATCTTTATATTTTCAAAAATCTAATCTTTATATTTTCAAAAATCATATCTTTATATTTTCAAAAATCATTTCTTTATATTTAAAAATATAATCTTTATGTTAATAAAAATCGCATCTTTCATAAAGAAAACTTAGCTTTCATAAAATAAAAATCCTAACTTTCATAAGTAAAAGTCATGTTTTTATAAATAAAAATCATATTTTTAATAGTAATCTATTTATATAAAAATCGTATTTTTAATCCTATATTAACTACATACAAATCAGATTTTAAAACAATGATACATAATTATATTGAATTAATAAAACTTACTGTAATCGTTCTCTGCTGGAGCTCGTCGCTGGTGGTGGCGGCTTGAGGTACTCGGGTGGTCAAGGAGGCGCGACGGCGGCCTGAGGTGCTCAGGTGGGTGGCGGTGGGCCAGGACGTGGCCAGTGGAGTGGGTTTGTGGAGATTTGGGGTTCGCGGGTTTTTAACAGAGGAGGGGAGGGGAAGCGGGACGTCACGGCGGCGAGGGAAGGCCAGGGCGGTGCGTCAGCCGGCCGAGGAGGCGGCGGCGGCGTGGTGCTGAACGGCGGTTTCCCGCTCTTGATTTCTTTTATTATTATTTTGCTTTAGATCTGAACGCGGGAGATAAGGAGGAAATAGGGTTTTATAAATTAATTTATATTATATTTAATTCCCCCCAAAGGTTGACTTTTTATTCGACCTCTAAACGAGACCCAACGATGTCCTCTATAGATAATTACCTCTATTCTGAATGCAATGGGATATGTCTCACAAGCCAATTCGACCGTTATGATTAGTTTTCATCAAAATTAAAATATAAATTAATTTAACGTTCAAAATCGATTTCAACGTACATTTTAATTTACCGGGGCAACACACTGACTCCAAAAATTCTAGAAAAATAAATCTAGCAATGTTTTGATGATACGGTCCTAACAAAACTAATTTCGTCGAATTTGAAGACCGTTTGAAAAATGGTCATTTTCCAGTCGATTAAATTTAAACTGTAATTACCAAACACGTTTAAATCCACCATGCTCACATATTGACTCCAAAAATTATGAAAGTTGGAATTTAGCGATAATTTGACATTCTGAATCCAACAAAAGTGGTCTCGTCGAAAACGGAGGTCAATTGCAAAATTTCTATTTTTAAGGGTTATATTTTCATAACGACTATTCTGAATTTCCAACTAGACATAACTTTTTATTCCCGTTATGAAATATGGATTTTTCATATTCGTCGGAAAGATATTTTTAAACAGATTCAAGTATTTCTGGTTTCACTAAAATCCAGTTTATTTTGAATCATGTACATTCATTTGAAATTTGAAATCGAATTTTCAAACTACCGCGCCATTTCCGATTCCTATTATAATTAAAATAAATATTTATATTCTAATTTCGATTCAAATAAGTTTATATGTTAATTATATTCAAAATAAATTTCTAGTCGTTATTATTTAAAATAAATCATTTTAAATATCCAAAATTCATTAAAATTGCCAAAATAATTTTTTTTAATTTGGTTCTGATTTTTCGGGTTGTTACATATACTCATCTAATTCATTCAACACAATCATAAGCATGTTATGAAACCAATAACAACATGAGTATGGCGTTTTTCACTGAAATTAGGTAAACTTCACCAAAATCATGGTAATGAACATAGTTATGGAACTAACTTGAATAAACATATGTAAATAACATGAAAATTACCAGTTTTAAGTTGCTAAACAAGATCCTATGGTGATTCATATGAAAATTGACTTACCATGATGTAGATATAAGGAAAACGACTTGAATTTGATAAAAATGTGTGCATACAACTCATATACTTGCTTGAATTCGTGTAGGAGATGCATATCACTCACCAATTCTCCAAATCAAAGGAAAAATGGTGAAATTAGATTCCGAGCAGTGAAGAACTTGATCCAAATCCTTCGATTCGATGAACTCTCACTTCAAATGATGTGGATCTAGTTTCAAATGGTGTAGATCTTGGATTCCCTTCCTTAAATCTTGATTTAATTGGTGGAAAGGTGTTAGACAAAGGAGGAACATAAGGCCACCAAATGAGAGAGTGGAGAAAGTAAACTATTCTCCATACCTCTCACCCCCTGTTTATAGCTTTTCACCAGCCCATTAATGGGCCTCTACAAATCATCCCATTATGGCTTACCAAACCTGAACATCCAACTGTTAAACCTCAAAACAATGATTCCTCCCAAACTGTTGAACCAAATCATTAATGTGACCACTCCGCGGAAATGGAATCATCATGTAACAACCTGGAAAATCGGAATCAATTTAAAATTTTTATTTTGGCAATTTTAGTGAATTTTGAATATTTAAAATGATTTATTTTAAATAATAACGACAAGAAATTTATTTTGAATAGAATTAGAACATATAAATTTATTTAAATCGAAGTTAGAATATAAATATTTATTTTAATTATAAAAAGAATTGGAAATGGCGCGGTAGTTTGAAAATTCGATTTCAAATTTCAAATGAATGTACAGGGTCCAAAACAAACCGTATTTCAGTGAAGCAAGAAATATTTGAATCTGTTTGAAAAGATCTTTCCAACGAATGTGAAAAATCCAGATTTCATAGCGGGAATAAAAAGTTATGTCCAGTTGAAAATTCAAAATAGTCGATATGGAATTTATATCATAAATAGCCCATAAAAATAGAGATTTTGCAAATGACTTCCGTTTTCGACGAGACCACTTTTGTTAGATCCGGAATGTCAAATTATGGCTAGATTCCAATTTGCATAATTTTTGGAATTAATATGTAAGCGTGGAGAATTTAAACGTGTTTGGTCAATTCAGTTTGAATTTAATCAACTAGAAAATGGCTGTTTTTCAAATGATCTCCAGATTCAATGAAATTAGTTTTGTTAGAATCGTACCATCAAAACATAGCCAGATTTATTTTTCTGGAATTTTTGGAGTCAGTATGTGACCCCAGTAAATATAAATGTACGTTAAAATTAAATATACACTGATTTATATTTTAATTTTGATGAAAACTTGTAACGACCCGGAATTTTGAGGCCAATTTAAAATTTTTATTTTAGAAATTTTAAGGGAATTTTAATATTTAAAATAATTTACTTTAAATAATAACGACTAAAAATTTATTTTAAAACGAATAAATTTAATTTAATTATAAAAGGAGTTTAAAACAGCGCTGCAGTTTGAAATTTTGAATTTGAACTTTGACTGACTGTACCGGATTCAAAATAAATCAGAATTGAGCGAAACCAAAAATATTTAAATCTGTTTAACAGTATCTTTCTAACGAATCTGAAAAACCGAAATTTCATCGCAGGAATAAAAAGTTATGCCCAGTTTAAAATTTAAAAGAGTCGTTGTAGAATTTATATATATATATTTTAATATAATATATTGGCCTTAAAAATAGCCATTTTTCAAACGACCTCGGTTTTCGACGAAACCACTTTTGTTGGAACCGGAATGTCAAATTATTGCTAAGTTTCAATTTTCATAATTTTTCGAATTAATATGTGAGCGTGGCAAAGGAAAACGTGTTTGTCAATTACAGTCAAATTTAATCGACTTGAAAATGGCCATTTTCAAACAGTCTCAGAATTCGACGAAATTAGTCTTGTTAGAACCGTATCATCAAAACATAACTAGAAATAATTTTTCTGGATCCGTATGTGGCCCCGGTGATTTAAAATGTACGTTTGAATTTAATAATTAAATGATTTTTAATTTAATTTAAAGAAAAATATATCGTAACAGCCGAATTGGGTTACGAAACATGTTCCATTGTGTCCGGGACGGGGTCTATTAGCTAGGGGTGTCACTCATTGGGTTTGATTTGGAGTTAAGTGTGGTAGAGGAATTGAATTCAAATTAAATAGAATTAAATTAAATAATATACTAGTATAAATACGGGCCATATACGCTAAACCCTAAAACTAAATACACCAGCCGCCACTTTCTGAATTCAATGGCCCGCGTGCTCCGGACTTCTTCCCCCTCGTTCTTCGATCATACAAAATGAATTTCAGATTTTCCAAAACCTAATCGAAGAGCTCTTCAAGCTCGACAACTTCAACGGCCATGATGATTTCTGGTGGCTCCGTTCAGCGCTGGCGGCGTCATGAAGGCGCGTCGAACGGAGGGCTTTTGCTGGCGATTTGGGCGACCGAGTTGGGCGGCGGTCTGGGGGCGGGTGGAGTTGTGGTTAGCGGTTCGGGTGGTGGCCTCCGATCTGGTGCAGGCTCGACGATGGAGGCTGGCGACGTGGAGGAAGCGATTGATGTTTGGGTTACGGGATTTTTCTGAAGCTGGAAATTAACGAAGAGGAGAGGAAGACAAAGAAGGTGACGTGGCGAATTCTGGTAGGAGGGGAATTGTTTGTTTTATTTAATTATTTGAAAATCCAAATGTTTAAACTCGTATAACTTTTCCATTCGAAATCAGAATTTGACGAAACGAATTGCGTTGGAATTGTCTTCGCAAGAACTTCGACATGGAACTGACTAGGACTAATTCTGAGCATATCCAATTTTGACCAAATTCCGAATCTGAATAAAGTCGACGGTGAGAAATCTTTTTTATTTCTTTCCTTTATAATTGAAATAAATTCTGAAATTATTGTTATAAATTTGCAGTTAATTCATACTGTTATTATTCTGTGTTAATTGTAAATACACATCTGTTCGTTTGATGTTGATTGTGGCGATAGAATTGTTAAAATTTACATTTCTGTTGATTAGAATTAGAATGAGCAAATTTATTATTTTGTTCATTTTATTGTCAAAAATTAACTTTCCTGTAAATTTGAATTAGACTAAACAAAATTATCATTTTTGTTTGTTGTACTATCGAAATTGAAACATTTCTGTAAATTAGAAATTGGTTTAAACAAAAATACACCATTTTTGTTTATATAAAAAGAATCAAATGTGTATCACCCCAAATGTTGTAAATATGTTGAACTAGAAATTTTCAACATACGTGTAACACAGAATTTTGATAATTTGTTAAATCCGCAATTTTGTTGATAAAATGTTAATATGATTAAAAAGAACATTCTGTTTATAAAATGTTAATATGATTAAAATGGACATTTTTGTCATATTAAAAGAACAAAGTAAAAAATCACATTTTTTTTGTCATTAATAAGGATTAAAACAAAAATATGCATTTTTGTTCATTTAGAAGAAAGATCACAGTTTGGCCCTTAAAAAGGATTAAAGAAAATTAGCATTTTTGTTTACTTTAAAAGAATGAAGACAAAAATGACATTTGTGTTTACATTGAAAGATTAGACAAAATTATCATATTTTGTCACATTTAAAAGGATTAAACATTTTGTTTACATTTGAAAGCATTAAACAAAAATCACATTTTGTTTACATACAAGGGACTATAACAAAATTTACATTTTGTTTATATTTAAAAGAATTAGACAAGATTCACATTTTTTTTACATTAAAAGGATGATAACAAAATTTCAGTTTTGGTCAT
Source organism: Allium sativum (assembly GCA_030737875.1). Classification (NCBI taxonomy): domain Eukaryota; kingdom Viridiplantae; phylum Streptophyta; class Magnoliopsida; order Asparagales; family Amaryllidaceae; genus Allium; species Allium sativum. The sequence continues at coordinate 757,661,990 of CM060922.1, read as the reverse complement.
TTTAAAGGAATGAATTGGAAATGTTCATTTTTGCAAATTAAATAGGATTAGTTAAAAATATACATTTTTGATCATTTAGAAGGTTTAGTTAAAAATATACATTTTTGTTTATTAGACAAAAATAAACATTTTTGTGTATTAAAAAGGATTAAACATTTTTGTGTATTAAAAAGGATTAAACATTTTTGTGTCCTAAAAGGGATTAAACAAAAATGAACATTTGTGTACATTAAAAAGAAGTAGATCAAAATATATAGTTTTGTTTACATTAAAGGAGAAGTTATAAAAAGATCATATTTTTAGTATTATATTGTTTCAACTAAAAAGAATACATTTTTAATGGAAAGTTGTTTTCAACTAAAAAGATCATATTTTTGGTATTATATATGGCAAGTTTTTTTTCAACTAAATGAGACATGAGATTTTACCAATTTATGTTTAGAAATAAAGATTACATTTTCAGTGCCATTTTAGTTGAGACAAAAAGATTAGATACAAAAGATTAGATTTTTATTGTTAAAACTTGATTAGTGAAATAAAAGTAACATTTTTGTCAAGACATGATTATAGTAATGGAAGTAGCATTTTTGTTATAAATTGTCCTGTAAGATGGAATTAACATTTTATTATTTTAAATGTTACACTAGAGAAATTTACATTCTCATTATTAAATGTTACAGTAGAGAAATTAACATTTTGATGGGAAAATGTCACATAGGAATAGAACTACATTTTTGCTAGAAAATGCAAATTAGAATAAAGAGTACATTTTTGCTAGAGAATGAATATTGAAAAAAAAGTACATTTTGCTAGAAAAGGAATATTAGAATAAAAAGTACATTTCTGTTAGAAAATGTAAATTAAAATAAAATCATTTTTGTCATATTAAAAGAAATTTAATAGAAATGATATTTTTGTCATATTAAAAGGATGAATTAGAAAGATACATTTTTGTCATTTTAAAGGAGGTGAAGTAAAATATTCATTTTGTCATTAAAATGAATGAGACCAAAAATATACTTTTTGGTCAATAATTGAGAGTTAAGATTTTATTGTCATTTGTTAATAATAAAAAGTATTGAAATAAAAGTTAAGATTTTTATTGTCATTTGTACACAATAAAAAGAATTGAAATAGATGTCTGTGATGTTGTAATGTTTGATATGTTAAATATATGGTTAGTATATTCAAACTGAATACTACACTTCCATTTACAAGTCATCCGACTTGTTTATGTGATTGGGTCGATAATTTTTACACATCGCCCTAGTGCATAAATAATTTATTATTTGATTGTTGGATGAAACCCCACACGGGTATTGGGATGATACTAGGAATGGCAATGGGGCGGGTTGGGGCGGGTTTCTCATGCCCCAGACCCGACCCGGACTTTTCAAACCTCGCCCCAGACCCGCCCCGTGGACCCGGTGCGGGTCTAGAATTTCGCCCCGTACCCGAAACCCGAACGGGTCAGGGTAGACCCGACCCGCCCCGTGACCCTGACCCAGTGATATTGTGTTTTAATGTACACAAATTTATATATTTATATTTTTATCCCTAAATGATAAATTATATACATATTATAATGTGTTCACAAGGATAAGAGTATTTAATAAAATGAGTTGTAAGATAATAGTTCAAAATGTATGCAATTGTTATTATATGGTTATCATTGATGCAACTTAACAATATGAAAAATTTATAGTTTTTTTGATTGGAAAAATATAATGTTCAAGTTATAACCATGTATATCTAAGAAGATTAACAAAAAATCATTATAGTTACAAAGAGTTTTAATGATGTTAAAATCATGCGGGTCGGGTTGGGGCGGGTTAGTCATGCCCCAGACCCGACCCTAGACCCGGACCTCCAAAAGCGGATAGCGGGTCTACCCGCCCCGAAGACCCTATAGGGCGGGTCTAAATGGGTCAAAACAGGGGCGGGTCAAGCGGGTTTTGACCCTAGACCCGCCCCATTGCCATCCCTAGATGATACTAGACACACACTAATCCCAATATTTAGTTATATGTCAATCGATGGATTGACAGTCTGTGATAAGCGTTAGTTATTTACTTTAATGCTCACACTGTTATAGATTCCACTTTGGTTGTCATTTGGATGTTTAATAATTATTTGTCATGATCGTTGATTACATACAATATATGGTTGCTGATTGAGTCACATTCCAATAAAGAATATTCTGGAAAAAGAATATTTTAGAAACTATATTTCTGAAAAAGAATATTTTAGGAAAAAGATATATTTTAGAAAAATATTTTTATTGAAATGAACTAGTTATTAACTAAAGTAAATCATTAAATTTAGATGTAATGAAGTTTTCCAATTTGTTAATATTTAATTGAAGTTAAAATTGGATAAGTTGGAATTTTGGGTTTGTCGTGAATAGTGTCTTAAATAACACCGTTCTTAAACCCCGTATGAAAAGAACAATCTTTTTAGATTATTCAAATTTTCAATTACATTTAGTAATTGGAATTAGATGAAATGTGAGTTGGGTTTATTGTGAACTGTGTTTTTAAGTGACATATGTTCTTTAACCCAACTGACAGTGAAATTATGATTTGGAATTTATAAATCTTTTATTAAGATTTAAATAGAAATTTTCCCAAAAGTAAAGTTTTCCAATTTAATATATTAAATTGGAATTGAATGGAATTCGAATTAACAATAACCGAGATAAGCTTCTGTAAAAGAAGACCGATACTACATATGGAATTTAAGAGGCTTTGTCGTTATTCCATTTATATTATTGGTCGGATACATAAATTTATAACGATTATATATTGATTTGATTTCTGTGAAGATTCCATATTTTATGGAAGATGATTTTGGGTTTATCGTGAACTATGTTTAAATAACATTAGTTCTTTAACCCAGTTAAAGTTAAGATTAATTCCTTAAATTTAAATAATCATTGAATAATGATTTTTGGTATTTAAAATCAAATTGAAGTTTTAATAAATCTTTAAAAGAAAGATTTAAGAATAAATTTGAAGAATTTATCTTTGATAAAATATTGCGAATATTTTATTTAAAGGAATATTCTGAATTGGAATGAGACGTTGGATGTGCTTTTATAGTAATTGATTTTTAATTATAAAATACGTGAGTTATTCGGGAAGACCGGGTTTAACCCATTCCGAATAATTACTACGACGATGAAGAGTCGAAAATGAAGACGGTGGTTGAAGACCGACGATCTTCACATCGAATGGATGTGTTGCTACAGAGACCCTTGATGGGAGTAGCTACCTTGAAGGGGTTTCAGTGGTGGTCGTCCGGACTATTGTTGATTGTTCGAATTTGGTTTTCGCTCAGACCCAGAGCATAAGCTAGTAAATGGATGCGTGTCTGACATTGGATTTCGTTCCGTGTGAATTAAATCGATTTCTGTTAATGTATGTCTGTTTGGTGGTGGAGGATTTATCCTCTACTTAACGCCCTGGTATATATTAATAGTGATTGATCGCATGGCGTGAATTGTCAATGTGGCACGCCAAGATGCAAATGATCAAGGCTTTTGTTGAAAAGAAGGGTCTTGTGGGATGATCAAAGTATAACCTATTACGGCATAACTTTGTGTATATCGTGACTTCGCGAGCCTCACACCCCGGTATGAGTCAAAAAGGGGATACGGACTGCAGGGAGTGCACACGTTTCTTTCTAGCTAGGAGTGGTGTCAGTGCTTAAACTGGATGGCATTTACTTATGCGGATGATGGATTTTGAGGCGCCTCGGATTTTTATAGGCCGTTAGTGGTCATACTATAGGTCCAAAGGGACTGGGAAGCGTGTGTTCAGGCATAACCAATCCACTGCCGATAGGAGGGGACCGGCCCTGAAGATCCAAGGGTTGCCCATAGGTGTGATCCTGAGGCATTTGCTAGATCGGAGAGGAGCTTGCCCCTAGCCTCGACTCATGATGGAAATCCAATTTCCAATACGACCTTGCGGTTTTGATTGTAGAACTAGTATGGCGACATGATATATGGTACCCATGCCGTCTATGATTGATATATTATGATTGAAATGGTTTTTAAAACATATACTCACTTATATCAAATCCGTTTTATCGTATCAAGCATCTCTTGACCATTATAAGGTAAAACCCTATCCTCCGGTTTGCGTTGCATTGTGTGATGGGACTTGGGTCTTATAATGGTTTCATTTTTCTAAAAAGCATTTCGTTGTTTAACGATTTACTTTATTTTATGCACTGGCAATCCAATGGAGTAAACCCGTTCCATGTTAGCGGCGTGGTCCTGTGATTAGCCTTATTATTAGATTAGTTTAGTTAAGATTTCTCATACCAGTCCCATGACTGACCTATAGTTTGTTTCACTGGCAAACTCGGGTGCCCATATTTTCCACACGGGCAGTCGAGTTGCTTTTGCAGATATATTTACAAGATCCTGGTTTACAGCTGAAGCGGTATTCGGAAAGCTCTGTATCCGTGTATTCCTTTCGGTTGTACATTTATATTATTTTCCGCTGCTATTTAAATGTAATTTAAAACTCTGATATTAATGTATTTCTATTATGTAATAAGTATTCATACTCTGTATATTCTTGTACTCTGATGTAATTGTTGTAATCAGCAATAAAATGTTCCCCAGTTTGTGTTCTGATGTGTATTGTTCTCAAAGCAATCCAGCCTTTCCTTTACTGGGAAGTTTGGGTCATTACAAAACTGATCGTAACAGTCGAATTGGCTTGCCGAACATATCCCATTGTGTCAGGAATGGGGGTATTACGCTACAGAAGGCAATCGTTGGGTTCGGTTTGGAGACTGAAAGAAATTTCAACTTTTTGGAGAAATAATAAAAATAATAAAATTATATATTTCCCTCCCCCTTTTTCTCTCTCCCTACCCCGACATTCAGATCAAAATCGAAACGAGAAGAAAAAAGACCCTGATCCTGCTCGTCGCTCCCCAGCACCGTCGCTGTCGCGACCCCCCTTCCCTCCGACGATGGCGCCACACCTCCACCTCCTCTCAGCTCCTCCTCCCTCCATTCAGCGTCCTCCTAGCCCAGTACCCAAAAATAGCGAGCCAAGTTCCAATTAAATCCGCCGCCACCGCTAGTTTCCACCACCTCCGATCAGCAATGACACTCCCATCGCCTGCAGACTGCCACCTCAGCCTAGAGTAAGTTTTTAATAATTATTTTTGTTTATTTATTTTTATTTACTTAAGGTAATTAATTTTAAAGGTAAAAATCAGTTTTTATATATGATACCATAGTAAAAAGATTTGATTTTTTAAATGAAAAGGATTTGATTTTTTAAATAAAAAGGATTTGATTTTTTAAATGAAAAGGATTTGAATTTTTAAATGAAAAAGATTTGATTTTTAATTATAAAAAGATTAGATTTTTAATTATAAAAAGATTTGATTTTTATGTAATAAAAAAAAATTGATTCTTAAAAATAAAAAGATGTGATTTTTAATAATATAAAGTTATGATTTTCTATAATATAAAAATATAATTTTTACATATGTAGTAGAGATAATAAAAATTCGATTTTTATTATATATGAAGCGAAATAAAAATTCGATTTTTATTATATATGAAGCAAAATAAAAATTCAATCTTTTATATATATATATATATATATAGCGATATATAAAATGCGAATTTTAAATATATAATCATCATAATAAAAATGTGATTTTCATTATGAACAGTGTGAAAAGGACCGCGTTGGAATATCAGACAAATCCACAGGGTTCGGAAATTCAGAAATAAAACTGGAGGAGTGGATCCTAAAGGTGAGAACTTCTCACTCTAACTTATTTTCTAGTTAAATATATATACTAGGATGCAGACGGTGCTTAGTAGCACCCGACACCTTTGTTTGAAACCATGTTTGTTTGGCTGTTTGGTTGATTGGATTATTTGGTTGAATTTGGTTTGGAAAATGAAATGAATTGATTAGAATTTGGTTTGTATATGACGCGAGCCATTATTAGGCGAGGGATAAGGTTAGACCTTATTCCGGTTCTCGTATCGCGCCGTTATGCTGCCGAAATTTTCTGAAAATGTTAGAACAATAAAAATATCATTTTTATTGTATTAATGAACTGAATAAAATATTTATGTGTTGAATAAGTATTTTATAGTTAAAAATATAATTTTTAACATGTATATGAATAAAATAAATATTCATTTACAAAAAGGATGATTTGTTTATGTACACACATTTGACTGATATTGATTGGGACGATATATATTACACATCGCCCAACTGCACAAATAATAATCAGTGTTTGCTGTTTGAAACCCCCATACGGGTATTAGGATGATATTGGACACACACTAATCCCAATATTTAGTTGTATGTCAATCGATTGGGTGACAGGCTGTTGTAAGCGTTAATTATTTATATTTAACGCTTATGCAGTTGTGTAATGCACTCTGGATGATGGTTGACTGTGTTTGATTATTGTTGTGTACATGTGTGTATAAAATCCATATAAATAAAATTATATGGTAATTGACTGTGTCTGATTCCAATTCAGTAAGAACAAATATTTTAAAATGCGAACAAGGAATATTTTAAAATAACTAATATTTTAAAATAACTAATATTTTAAAATAACTAATATTTTAAAATAATATTCAGTAATGGATCAAAATATGATTTTGATGTCCGATTTGGGATGGACACGAAAATATTGAAATATATGAAGCCGTGTTGATTAAATTAACGCCATTTTGACGTAAGCGATATTTATATCGATTTTATTCATTTTTATAATGAATATCGAAAAGGAAGTGATTTCAAAATCTAATGTTTTGAAAATATTATCATTTATATATTAATGATATGGAATATTCAATTTTGATTTAAATTTGAATATGAAGTTGGAATCGTTTTGAAAACGAATTTAAAACGATTTATAAAATATGTTTTAAATTGAAATCAACGAAATATATATAATATATACATTATATATATTTAATGGCCTAAATAGAACGCGCCACGACCGTTTGCAAATTTCGACCATTGACTTCAAATTGATATTACGGGAGATCCGACCGTCGGATTCTCCTAAAACCGGAACCGTTGGGTTTGTATTGAAAAGAGCTTTCCAAGAATACAAGAAATTCGAAATCTAACAGTTGGCTTTTGAATTATGTCCAAATCAAATTTGGAAAAGGTCGTTGTAAGTGCAGTTCGATGATCGTTTATGGAAATCGACTGTACGGGCCTTGAATTTTTTTTAAAAATCAATAATTTGTATAAAACCATAATAAATGATTTGGAAAGAATTTGGGTGAAAAATTCCATGTTTGTAACAGTAAAAATATATTTTTATCAAAATGAACTAGTTATGAACTAGAATTAAAATCCAATCATTTTTAAATAAATAAACTGGATTTGAAATGGTTTTAAAAATAACCAGAATTTCCAATATATGAATTGGAATGGATTTGAATAAAAATTATCTTTGGAATATTTCAATATTGGATTCCGTGATTATACAGATATTATGGAGGAATTTGGAAGATATACATATATCGTTATTCCCAATACGATATTTGTTGATTTCAGAATTTGATATTGAATATAAGCCGGTATAATTTCTATTCAGATCCTTGTATTTAATATTGAATTGGATTTTGGGTTTGTCGTGAATGGTGTCATCATTAACACTGTTCTTAAACCCAGTTGGGAAATGCATAAATATTTTATTTAAGATTTAGTGAAGAATTTCCAATTAATTAATATTTAATTGGAATTGAATAAAAGTATTGGATTTTTGGTTGATCGTGAATGGTGTCTTAAAAAACACTGTTCTTAAACCCCGTGTGAAAAGAATAAATCTTTTAATTAAGATTATTAGTGTTTCCAATTAATTAACATTTGATTGGAATAAAATGGAATGTGAATTGAGTTTATCGTGAACTGTGTTCTAACGACATTCGTTCTGTAACCCGATTTACAGTGAAATGTTATTTGGAATTTATAAATCTTTTTTTAAGATTTAATGGAAATTTTCCAAAGTAAAGTTTTCCAATTTAATACATTAAATTGGAATGGAATGGAATTCGATTTGATAATAATCGAAATGAGCTTCTATGGAGGAAGACTGTTAATATATATTGAATTTAAAAAGATTCGTCGTTATTCCATTTATATTATTAGTCGGATACGGAAATTGATATCGATTAAATAGTGATCTGTTTTCTAGTGAAGACTAATTAATGGAATGTGATTTGGGTTTATCGTGAACTATGTTTTAAATGACATTAGTTCTTTAACCTAATTAAAGACAGGATTACATGTCTAACATTGTTTTTCGAGCTATATGGTTGATCTCTTCTAAATATATATGTGTTTGGTGGCAGAGAATTTATTCTCTTGCTTAACACCCTTCTCTAAGACGTACGAGCTTAGAGGTTATATATCGGCAGAAATCAATATTACGGTGTAGATTGTCGATGCGACATGTTTGTGTTTCCAAAGTTAAATAATCATTAATATTGATTTTTGGGAAGATTATAACCAAGTGGAGTTTTTATGAATCTTTAATTAGATTGGAATAAGAATATGATAATTTAAATTATCAAAATTGGGAAATGATCGAGAATGGAGTACGACCAGTTTTACTACAAGCGATAGTTAAATCTTTAATTAGATTTGAACGTGAAATGGTAATTAAATTTACCGATAACACCGTGGTGTTAGATATGGAGTATTACCAGTTTTGCTCCATGGGATGAATAGGTTGGGATTGGGAAATTAAATAAATGATTACTTCGGTATGGTGCGTTAATCCTGACTAGTTTGGAAAACCTTAATATGGTTTGAATTGATATCCAAAGGAAGATTAAAGAATAAATTTAATGAATTTATCTTTGATAAAATTAAAGGGAACTTTCCCAAAGGATATGAATATTTAAATAAAAGAATATTCAGAATTGAAATGAGGCGTATGTTGTGTTTTTATGGCACTTGTTTATTATATATGCGAGTTATTCGGAAAGGCCGGGTTTATACCCATTCTGAATAGCTGATTCGATGATAAGTCAAAGATGAAGGCGGTGGTTGAAGACCGGAGGTCTTCACATCGTTTGGATGATTACTGATGTCTTGATTGGGCTATACACCCAAGACAAGGTACTAAGTGGTGATCGTCCAGACATACTTAGAGATCGACCGGTTATGTGAGGACCTCTCTCCTGTATTGGACACAGGACGAGGAATAAGGTGCATTCGGTTTCGTTCAGACCTAGAACGAAGTATTAAATGGATGTGTGTCTGACATTGGATTTTATTCTGTGTTGATTGATCTCTATTAAATATATATCTGTTTGGTTGCGAAGAATTTATTCTTTTGCTTAACACCCTTCTCTGAGACGTACGAGCTCAGAGATTATATATCGATAGAAATCAGTTGCATGGCGTGAATTGTCAGTGTAGCATGCTGAGATACAAATGATCAAGACTTCTGTTGAAAATCAGAGTCTTGTGGTTGATGATCAAAGCATGGCTTTGATATAGCATAGCTTTGTGTATAGCGTTAATTCGCGAGCCTCACACCTCGGTATGAGTTAAAAACGGGATAAGGGACCCAAGAAGGATACGATGTTTCTTTATAGCTATAGGTGGTGTCATGCTATGGAGCCCAGACATTTATTTATTTTTACCTATGTGGATGATGGATTGCGAGGTGCCTTGGATATATCGGTTACTACGGAGCCAATGGATATTGAGTCATCTGGCTCATTTACGCCCTATAGGGTAGGGAAACGTGTGTTCAGGAATAATTAAGCCTCAAACGTAAGAGAGGGCCGACCTTGGATGATCCAAGGGTCTTCTGCAGGAGATTCTGAGGCATTTGCTTGAGTGTGTCGAAGCCGGCGAGGAGTACATCCCTTGCCTCGACTCATGACGGTAATCCAATTTCCAATACGTGACATTCCGGTTTTGATTGTAGAGCCTAGTATTGGCGACATGATAGATGGTACCCATGCCGCCTCTGATTGATACATTTATATTTGAAGTTGTTTTATACACTACACACTTATAATAGTATCAAATGATTTGTTTTAAACGTATCAAGCATGTTTGGCTATTATAAGGGAAAACCCTATCCTCTGGCTTGCGTTGCATTGTGTGATGGGACCTGGGTCTTATAATAGCTTCATTTTTCCAAAAAGCATTGCACTGTTTATTCTATGCATTAGTATTCTTGGGAGAAAACCCGTATTGTGTTGTACGGCGAGGTCCCTTGATTTACTCCCTTTTAGAGTAAAGTATTAAATAACTGTTTTAGTTCTCATACCAGTCACATGACTGACCTGGATTTTATTGTTTTAACCTAAACTCTGGGTGCCCCTTTTTTCCACACGGGCAGCTAGTAGTTTTGGTTTTGCAGATTTATATTCAGAGGATCCTGGTTTACAGCTATAACGATATTCGAAAAGCTCTGCATCCGTTTATCTCTTTCAGTTGTGTTTTTGTATTATTTTCCGTTGCATTGTAATTTGTAAATCTCTGTCATTTATCAAATGTATATTATTTGTTCATACTCTGTATATTCTTGTAATCTGATGTAAATTGTTGTAATAGAAATGAAATGTTCTTCTGTTTGTGTTGGTTTGTCATGTTCTCAGACAATCCGTTCTTTCTCTTCCCTTCGGAGACATGGGAAGTTCAGGTCGTCACAGCTTGGTATCAGAGTTTTGGTTTACAGAGCTCGAGAACAAGCACATTAGAACCAAATGAAAGAATTCATTAGAGATTGGATTAGCAATATCCAATAAGATTGACTCGTTAGTGATAGGATCAGTAGTATCCTAGAATGAGTTAGAAGAGTATTGTTTATTTTGAAAATTTAAACCATTTTATACGTATTTGAATATTTATTTTATATTGAATTTGGACAATCGAGTATATAAAGATTTTGCATATACTCCTCGCAAACGTATATTCGAAGTTTTAATATACTGGATAGATATAGACTCACACTCTTGTCGCCCGGAGATGGTTCTGATGATGGCATGTCATCATTAGCACTTGTGTTCGAGTTTCGAAAGTGGGATGTCTATATATTTCCAATTGGCTGGTGTGAGAACCAAAACTAGATAGGGTCTACTGTTGTGACTTGGCATCAAAAATGGATTTTTATATATATAAAAGTTATGTGTTTGAAACGATAATCAACTAATTGATTGCTGATTGTGTTTTTTGATTATTGGTTTGATTAATTAAAATTTTGAACCATTAAGCCAAATTGAGTCAAATATTGAACTGAATTGAAATTGGTTGAAATTGCATACATGTACATGCTTATATATTGAACAGGTCATAGCAAGGAGGCTAAGAAGAGGAGTAAAATTGTATGCCCGACAAGTAGATAAATGTTTACTAGTTTATTGGGTTTGGATGATTCTATGAGCCGACTGGCTTTTTCTTTTTCTTTTTGGATAATGAGGGCCCTGTGTGGCTAGTTGCGATTTTAAATGTCTCCCCGTACAAAGGAGGTTATGGCAAAAAAATTCGAAAATTTAGGGTGTTAGCCAAATTTTTGAAGAATTTGAAAATTCATAGAAATTGAAAAGTTGAAGAATGAAAGCCAAACTGAAAGTTGAGTTGGTTAGTTAAACAACTTTCAGCTCCGTTCCTTTTCGAGGACGAAAAGATTTTAAGTAGGGGAGATTGTAACAACCCGGAAAATCGGAACCAATTTAAAATTTTTATTTTGGCAATTTTAATGAATTTTGAATATTTAAAATGATTTATTTTAAATAATAACGAGTAGACATTTATTTTGAATAGAATTTGAACGTATAAATTTATTTAAATCAAAATTAGAATATAAATATTTATTTTAATTATAAAAAGAATTGGAAATGGCGCGGTAGTTTGAAAATTTGATTTCAAATTTCAAATGAATGTATAGGATTCAAAACATACCGAATTTCAGTGAAACAAGAAATATTTGAATCTGTTTGAAAATATCTTTCCAACGAATGCGAAAAATCAAGATTTCATATTGGGAATAAAAAGTTAAGTCCAGTTGAAAATTTAGAATAGTCGCTATGGAATTTATATAATAAATAGCCCTTAAAATAGAGATTTTGCAAATGACCTCCGTTTTTGACGAGACCACTTTTGTCGAATCCTTAATGTCAAATTATGGCTAGATTCCAATTTTCATAATTTTTGGAATTAATATGTAAGCGTGGCGAATTTAAACGTGTTTGGTCAATTCAGTTTGAATTTAATCAACTGGAAAATGACCGTTTTTCAAACGGTCTCCAGATTCAATGAAATTGGTTGTGTTAGAACCGTACCATCAAAACATAGCCAGATTTATTTTTTGGAATTTTTGGAGTCAGTATATGACCTCAGTAAATTGAAATTTACATTAAAATTAAATAATTATGATGAAAACTGATCGTAACAGTTGAATTGGCTTGCCGAACATATCCCATTATGTCCGAAATGAGGGTATTACGCTACGGAAGACAATCGTTGGGTTTGGTTAGGAGACTGAAAGAAATTTCAACTTTATGAAGAAATAATAAATAATAAAATTATATATTTCCCTCCCCCCTTTTCTCTCTCCCTACCCCGACATTCAGATCGAAATCGAAACAAGAAAAAAAAGATCGTGATCCTGCTCGTCGCTCCTTAGCATCGTCGCCGTCGCGACCTCCCTTCCCTCCGACGATGGCGCCGCCCCTCCCCCCTATCAACTCCTCCTCCCTCCGTACAGCGTCCCCCTAGCCCCAATACCCAAAAACAGTGAGCCTCGCTCCAATTAAACCCGCCGCCGCCACTAGTTTCCACCACCTCTAACCAGCAACGACACCCCCACCGCCTGTAGACCGCCACCTCAGCCTCGAGTAAGTTTTTAATAATTATTTTTAATTACTTAAGGTAATTAATTTAAAAGATAAAAATCAGTTTTTATATATGATACCTTAGTAAAAAGATTTGATTTTTTAAATAAAAAGATTTGATTTTTTAAATGAAAAAGATTTGATTTTTAACTATAAAAAGATAAGATTTTTAATTTTAAAAGATTTGATTTTTATGTAATAAAAAGATTTGATTTTTAAAAATAGAAAGATATGATTTTTAATAATATAAAGTTATGATTTTCTATAATATAAAAATATGATTTTTACATATGCAGTAGAGATAATAAAAATTCGATTTTTATCATATATGAAGTGAAATAAAAATTCGATATATATGAAGCGAAATAAAAATTTGATCCCATATATATATATATAGCGATATAAAAAAATGCGATTTTTAAATATGTAATCATCATAATAAAAATGTGATTTTCATTATGAACAGCATTAAAATGATGCATTGGAATATCGGACAAATCCACACAGTTTAGAAATTCAGAAATAAAACTGGAGGAGTGGATCCCAAAGGTGAGAAATTCTCACTCTAATTTATTTTCTAGTTAAATATATATATTAGTGTGCATATGGTGCTTATTAGAACCCGTCACCTTTGTTTGAAACCATGTTTGTTTGGTTGTTTGGTTGATTGGATTATTTGGTTGAATTTGGTTTGGGAAATGGAATGAATTGATTAGAATTTGGTTTGTATATGGCGCAAGCCATTATTAGGCAAGGGATAAGGCTAGACCTTATTCCGGTTCTAGTATCGTGCCGTTATGCTGCCGAAATTTTCTAAAAATGTTAGAAAAATAAAAATATCATTTTTATTGTATAAATGAACTGAATAAAATATCATGTGTTGAAATAAATAATTTATAGTTAAAAATATAATTTTTAACGTCTATATGAATAAAATAAATATTCATTTACAAATTGGATGATTTGTTTATGTACACACATTTAACTGATACTGATTGGGACGATATATTTTACACATCGCCCAACTGCACAAATAATAATCAGTATTTGTTGTTTGAAAACCCCACACGGGAATTGGGATGATATTGGACATACACTAATCCCAATATTTAGTTGTATGTCAATCGATTGGTTTACAGGCTGTTGTAAGCATTAATTATTTATATTTAACGCTTATGCAGTTGTGTAATGCACTCTGGATGATGGTTGACTGTGTTTGATCATTGTTTTGTACATGTGTATATGAAATCCATATAAATAAAATTATATGGTAATTGGCTGTGTCTGATTCCAGTTCAGAAAGAAGGAATATTTTAAAATGGCGAATAAGGAATATTTTAAAATAACTAATGTTATAAAATAATATTCACTAATGGATCAAAATATGATTTTGATGTCCGATTTGGGACGGACATAAAAATATTGGAATATATGAAGCCGTGTTGATTAAATTAACGCCATTTTGACATAAACGATATTTATATCGATTTTATTCATTTTTATAATGAATATCGAAAAGGAAGTGATTTCAAAATCTAATGTTTTGAAAATATTATCGTTTATATATTAATGATATGGAATATTCAATTTTGATTTAAAATTGAATATGAAGTTGAAATCGTTTTGAAAACGAATTTAAAACAATTTATAAAATACGTTTTAAATGGAAATCGATGAAATATATATAATTTATATATTATATATATTTAATGGCCTGAATAGAACTTACCGCGCCGCGACCGTTCATGAATTTCGACCATTGACTTCAAATTGTTGTTACGGGAGATCCGACCGTCGGATTCTCTTAGACCGGAACCGTTGGGTTCGTATCGAAAAGAGCATTCCAATGAATACAAGAAATTTGAAATCTAACGGCTGGATTTGGAATTATGCCCAAATCAAATTTGGAAAAGGTCGCTGTAAGTGCAATTCGATGACCGTTTATGGAAATCGACTGTATGGGCCTTGATAAAATTATTAGAAATATCAATAATTTGTGTAAAATCATAATAAATGATTTGGAAAGAATTTGGGTGAAAAATTCCACGTTTGTAAAGGTAAAAATATATTTTATTAAAATGAACTAGTTATGAACTAGAATTAAAATCCGATAATTTTTAAATAAATAAATTGGATTTGAAATGGTTTTAAAAATAACCAGAATTTCCAATATATGAATTGGTATGGATTTGAATCGAAATTATCTTCGAAATATTTCGATATTGGATTCCGTGATTATACGGATATTGTGGAGGAATTTGGAAGATATATATATATATATATATATATATCGTTATTCCCGATATGATATTTGTTCATTTCAGAATTTGATATTGAATATAAGCCGATATAATTTCTAGTCAGAGCCTTGTATTTAATATTGAATTGGATTTTGGGTTTGTCGTGAATGGTGTCTTCATTAACACTGCTCTTAAACCCACTTGAGAAAAGCATAAATCTTTTAATTAAGATTTAGTGAAGAATTATCAATTAATTAATATTTAATTGGAATTGAATAAAAGAATTGGATTTTGGGTTGGTCATGAATGGTGTCTTAAATAACACTATTCTTAAACCCCGTGTGAAAAGAATAAATCTTTTAACTAAGATTATTAGTGTTTCCAGTTAATTAACATTTAACAGGAACAAAATGGAATGTGAATTGGGTTTATCGTGAACTTTGTTTTAACGACATTCGTTCTTTAACCCGATTTACAGTGAATGTGATTTGGAATTTATAGATCTTTTTATTAAGATTTCCTGGAAATTTTCCAAAGTAAAGTTTTCCAATTTAATACATTAAATTGGATGGAATGGAATTCGATTTGATAATAATCGAAATGAGCTTCTGTGGAGGAAGACGGTTAATATATATGGAATTTAAAAGGCTTTATCGTTATTCCATTTATATTATTAGTCGGATACGGAAATTGATATGGATTATGTAGTGATCTGTTTTCCGTGAAGATTCCATAATTAATGGAATGTGATTTGGGTTTATCGTGAACTATGTTTTAAATGACATTAGTTCTTTAACCTAGTTAAATACAGGATTACGTGTCTAACATTGTTTTTCGAGCTATATGTTTGATCTCTGCTAAATATATTTCGGTTTGGTGGTAGAGAATTTATTCTCTTGCTTAACACCCTTCTCTAAGACGTACAAGCTTAGAGGTTATATATCGGCAGAAATCAATAGTACGGTGTAGATTGTCGATGCGACATGTTTGTGTTTCCAAAGTTAAATATTCATTAATATTGATTTTTGAGAAGATTAAAACCAATTGGAGTTTTAATGAATCTTTAATTAGATTGAAATAAGAATATGATAATTTAAATTATCAAAATTGGGAAATGAACTTGAATGGAGTACCACCAGTTTTACTCCAAGCGATAGTTAAATCTTTAATTATATTTGAACATGAAATGGTAATTAAATTTACCGATAACACCGTGGTGTTGGATATGGAGTATTACCAGTTTTGCTCCATGGGATAAATAGGTTAGGATTGGGAAATTAAGCAAATGATTACTTCGGTAAGGTGCGTTAATCCCGACTAGTTTGGAAAACCTTAATATGGTTTGAATTGGTATTCAAAGGAAGATTAAAGAATAAATTTAAAGAATTTATATTTGATAAAATTAATGGGAACCTTTCCCAAAGGATATAAATATTTAAATAAAAGAATATTCAGAATTGGAATGAGGTGTATGTTATGTTTTTATAGCACTTGTTTATTATATATGCAAGTTATTCGTAAAGGCCGGGTTTATACCCATTCTGAATAACTGATTCGACGATAAGTCGAAGATGAAGACGGTGGTTGAAGACCGGAGGTCTTAACATCATTTTGATGATTACTGTAACGACGCGATTTTTCCATGCCTGGGAAACCGTTTCATTATTGAAAGAATTTAGAAGATGAGGTTGAAAAGGTAGAACTTATAGAATAGAAGAGTAAGAAGTTATCAGAATCTCACAGCGGAATTTCACAAAATACTTATATATTACATCACAAAGTCTGATACATCAGAGCACATAACATATTACATCATCATGATTCATCATCATAGTCATACAGTACCATATTACAATACCATAGATACTCAAACTGGTAATTAAACATATATGCTACTAGGTCTTGAACTTGTTCTGCATCATGTTCCACTTGCCATACCTGAACCTACTTGTCTACTCATAATAAATATTATGAGTACCCAAGAGTTTAAGAAACACAAAAATAAACTCTGGGTCAGTCAGGGGACTGGTGTGAGGAAACATAATTAACACACGTAAACAAGGAAATAAGTGTCAAGTTTTCATTATGATGATTCATTTACTTAGAAATATTTAGATCCATCCATGTCTAATATCTGGAAAATGATCTAAGTCCTTTATATCAAAACATTTGATATTATAATAGTTTGTAACAGATAACAAAAAAATCTAGTGAAACGCTTGCATCTCACGTTCACGTATATAGTATACAACTTTAAAAGTTCGCAGAGCGCGTATTGGAGTTTGGATTCCAACAGACAGGGTTTGGGAGCACCCACCGATCAGTGTACTCTAGAGAGGATACACTGGGGTTCAACAAGAACGTCTTGTAACCCGGCCACACATGACCGTCCACTCATTCAGCTTGAGTGTGACGAATATATTATCACTCCTACGGTTGAGCTCGATTTACCGTTTCCGAATGCTACGGCAGCAAAATAGATTTAAGAAGTTAAATAAGGAAGTCCTCTAGATGGTGATAATATACCCTGCTTGGGTATGACCCAACTAGCCATGCTGCCTAGCCCAACTTTTGTTACTTCCGGGTTGTGAAGTTTTGAAGTCACATTCTCTTCTGACAGATTATTTCTTTCCATTCTTTGAATGCCACATCGTCCTATCCGTCAGAAATACTCATTTGATTTCCCAAATATATTACGGGTAATAAAGCTAAGAGAAACGAATTCCTCCGCTACCAACGTAACATACTTACGTAAATTCGATGTGTAAAATCCAACTGACATACGCTGTCAGACACTCGTCCATTCGGGTTTGTTCTAGGACTGAACAGACCAAAAATATTATTTTAAAATAACGCTTGCATCTTGTTGACTTCAGCACTTTGATATGCGTCGTATACTTCGAATCGAAGTGGAATTGTTTATTCCGGACTCTTCGAACGATGTACGAAATCTTTTTACAGTCGATAAATGTTCATCGTTTTAAATCAGGAGTATTACTCCGTTACAGGTGAATTATCTCTTTCCAAATAGTGTGTGTTTATCTGGTTTACCTCAGAATAGTTAAATTCATTCTTTAAAATAATCAGTTGAGGTGTATATGATTCTGACAGTGTTTTGTTCATTATTTGGAAATTTCCCGTGCTTCGCACACGGTGTATTATTCTCTTTTATTATTTGTGCTTGGCGGTGTTCCAACCTCCTTCCGTTCCTTTTATTTATCTTTTTATGATTATTCAATTATTAAATAATTTAAAATAATCAATTCAATTTATTTATTTGTCTATTATTCATGTTTCAAAATGAGCGAGCTTCTCAGTTGAACTTGTCGATTTGATCTCAGCTTCTATTGTCCACTTGCCTCCTGCTTAATTAAATAAAAACACTTCCTTTATTAATTAATTTATTTATTTATAATTTAAATTTTAAATTTAAAACTATATTTTAAATTTAAAAACACGTATTCATTTGAAATAGAACACCGGACTTTGGCACTGCCAGAGTACCGGATTTGGCAAGTGCCAGAACCGGACTTTGGCATTGCCAAAGTGCCAGACTCCGGCACTACAAAAATGCCAGACTTTGGCATTTGCCAAAGTGCCAGATTTGGAAAATGCCAAATCGGGTTTGGCAAGTGCCAAGCCTGGTTTGGCAAGTGCCAAACCATGGCATTTGGCAAGTGCCAAATCAGTTGGCACTTACAAATTTTCACAGCAGGTAGCCGTGCACGGTGGTGCACGTGCACACAACCGTCGGCCATCGTGGCAACTTCCCGACCGTCCCACCACATCATGCTTCGCCTCCAGGTCGATGATCCACCGCCAGACCGTCGATCCTCCACCGCTACAGTGAAAACACTGTTCGAGCTCCTCACGTCCAGAAAACATCATCGGGGAAAACCCCTCGTGCTCGCGCCTCAGACCACCGGCCGCCGAGCCCTTCTGACCACGGCACCGCAACCTCCTGACGCCGCCAACCCCCCTGACCGTGCCTCTAAAACTTCGCCGACGGTGAGCAGTTCCGTCGAATACAAATGAACCCATTTCCACAAGAAAAACCCTAAATTCGATCCATTTGCAAAATCTATTCATTATAAAAATATGTTTGCATTTTTCCCTGATTACCCGGTCCCCGACGATCATCCCCTCGAAACCGCTTGACCTCCGACGTCTCCGATGATCGGAATTTGATCAAAGATCATTTTCAGATCATCTTCGAATTTCTCGCAATCCACATGCTTAAAAATCGTGATATTCATTTTAAAAATCATCATTTTCATTGGTGATCCTATTCATATCATCAAAACGGGTTTTCATCACATTTAAATTTTGACTTTGATTTTGTATTTATAGAGAACTTCCCTGTATCATTCTGTTTTGAACTTTAGGCTTTTAAATATTATTCCTTTGATATGATATGTGTTTGTATGGTGTGTTTACACTAGATTCACACACTTTTAGTAATCAAAATGTGGATCATCATGGATTACTTATCAATGAACAAGTTCTGTATTTAACAGAACATATGCAGGAGTTCAATACTGGTAATCATCAAATCATATACACACACATACTATGATAAATACTACATGATAGATCAAACTACAGAGATGAACTCAGGGTGTTATATATCATGATCTACTGGTTAACACTAACAGACAGTAAACAACAAAGCATAGCAGTTTGATCCATGTAAAACTGTTTTACAGTAAGTAATTTAAACCAGAAAATTTTAGAGTGTTTCACTCACCAAATTCTTTCCTAGATCCAGAAAATGTTTTCAGAATTGAGTTGTGAACTAGATTTTTGTTTGTGAGAAAATGCGAGAGCTTGTGATGGTATTTATAGGCAAACTCATGCATTAAAATATGAATTTCTGCACATGTTTTCTTACAGTAAACTCTTAGCCTCACCCCTCTTCTACTAGTACCTACGGCACAAAATGAGGAGCACATGCATTTGAACAATTTGTTTTATTAAGGATGGTAGCCAATGCCATTGTCCTAGGTGATGGCTTCTAGAAGCTTAAACCATTCTTGCATTAAATGCTTGTATCCTCCTTGTATAAAAAAAATGAGATTTTCTTTGTCTCTTCCTGTTAGATATTTTCTTTGCCACTAAGTCATGCACATGTAACTATGGTTTAAAGGATTTTAGGGGATGGTTAGGCAAGATCCTAGTTTACTATTCAAGTATGTTTCATTAAATGCTTGTCTCACTTGGTAGCTTCTTTTTGTTGTCTTTTGTTTGAGATATTTGTTGTGATCAAAACTAATGTATTTATATATCATATACTTCATACTCTAGCCGACTTGTTTTATGTTGTAGACAAACATATTGTGGTGTTTTTTATTTCCAAGTCCTTCTTATTTTTCAAATGGAAGAAAATGTTCTTTTTATTCATTCATGATCTAAGATCTTTGTTTTTAACTCCTTGTTTTGTTAAAGCATTACTATGAAGTATTATATTTTTCTTGAATGTATTTTTCTTGTATTATATTCTCAAATCCAAGATTATACATTATTATATTTTCACATACATATGTTTATACATATATATATATATATATATATATATATATATTCAAAAATTCCTTTTTAGTTTGATTTTAACTAGTAAAACTCATTTTAATTCCTTATTAAAATGATTTAAAAATGGTTGCAAAAGTCGGGACATTACAGTCCACCCCCCTTAAAAGAATTTCATCCCCGAAATTAAAGAGTCATGCGTCGATTTCAGTTTTAACTCAATTCAACCACATCCATAACTATCTTCCCCACCTTCCAGATAGATTTCTTATTTAATTTAATTTAGTTATCTAAATTTCGGGAATCCAAAATTCTTATTTTATTACAAAATCAGTTAACTCATATAGGTCTATATTCACTAATAATTCAAGTCTGGTCTTTATAACCGGGATATACCAATTTTATCCACAAGATATTACTCTAAATCTAATTCAATGTTATTTAACTTATCCTGAGGATGATTCTGATTTATTTAACTCCTTCGATTTGTTGTTGTGGTGGTCTTACTTGCTCCTCGTCTCTTCTTCCTTGTGAACTCATTTCCAACTTTCTGAGTACAAGGTTTGATAATTAATAACTCAATCGGAAGATATTCTTAAGGGATAACCTAAGTCGATAACTAGGGTTGACCTATACTATAATAGTTTTTTTATATAAAAATACACTCTCTTAATACGTACCCAAACTCAATCTAGGGTGTTACTAACCCTATCTCTCTACTGAGTTACGCCACAGAGCCAAGGTTACTTCTCAACCAATAGCTCTGATACCAATTGTAACGACGTGATTTTTCCATGCCTGGGAAACCGTGTCATTATTGAAAGAATTTAGAAGATGAGGTAGAAAAGGTAGAACTTATAGAATAGAAGAGTAAGAAGTTATCAGAACCTCACAGCGGAATTTCACAAAATACTTATATATTACATCACAAAGTCTGATACATCAGAGCACATAACATATTACATCATCATGGTTCATCATCATAGTCATACAGTACCATATTACAATACCATAGATACTCAAACTAGTAGTTAAACATATATGCTACTAGGTCTTGAACTTGTTCTGCATCATGTTCCACTTGCCTTACCTGAACCTACTTGTCTACTCATAATAAATATTATGAGTACCCAAGAGTTTAAGAAACACAAAAATAAACTCTGGGTTAGTCAGGGGACTGGTGTGAGGAAACATAATTAACACATGTAAACAGGGAAATAAGTGTCAAGTTTTCATTATGACGATTCATTTACTTAGAAATCTTTAGATCCATCCATGTCTAATATCTGGAAAATGATCTAAGTCCTTTATATCAAAACATTTGATATTATAATAGTTTGTAACAGATAACTAAAAATCTAGTGAAACGCTTGCATCTCACGTTCACGTATATAGTATACAACTTTAAAAGTTCGCAGAGCGCGTATTGGAGTTTGTATTCCAACAGACAGGGTATGGGAGCACCCACCGATCAGTGTACTCTAGAGAGGATACACTGGGGTTCAACAAGAACGTCTTGTAACCCGGCCACACATGACCGTCCACTCATTCAGCTTGAGTGTGACGAATATATTATCACTCCTACGGTTGAGCTCGATTTACCGTTTCCGAATGCTACAGCAGCGAAATAGATTTAAGAAGTTAAATAAGGAAGTCCTCTAGATGGTGATAATATACCCTGCTTGGGTATGACCCAACTAGCCATGCTGCCTAGCCCAACTTTTGTTACTTCCGGGTTGTAAAGTTTTGAAGTCACGTTCTCTTCTGACAGATTATTTCTTTCCATTCTTTGAATGCCACATCGTCCTATCCGTCAGAAATACTCATTTGATTTCCCAAATATATTACGGGTAATAAAGATAAGAGAAACGAATTCCTCCGCTACCAACGTAACATACTTACGTAAATTCGATGTGTAAAATCCAACTGACATACGCTATCAGACACTCGTCCATTCGGGTTTGTTCTAGGACTGAACAGACCAAAAATATTATTTTAAAATAACGCTTGCATCTTGTTGACTTCAGCACTTTGATATGTGTCGTATACTTCGAATCGAAGTGGAATTGTTTATTCCAGACTCTTCGAACGATGTACGAAATCTTTTTACAGTCGATAAATGTTCATCGTTTTAAATCAGGAGTATTACTCCGTTACAGGTGAATTATCTCTTTCCAAACAGTGTGTGTTTATCTGGTTTACCTCAGAATAGTTAAATTTATTCTTTAAAATAATCAGTTGAGGTGTATATGATTCTGACAGTGTTTTGTTCATTATTTGGAAATTTCCCGTGCTTCGCACACGGTGTATTCTTCTCTTTTATTATTTGTGCTTGGCGATGTTCCAACCTCCTTCCGTTCCTTTTATTTCTCTTTTTATGATTATTCAATTATTAAATAATTTAAAATAATCAATTCAACTTATTTATTTGTCTATTATTCATATTTCAAAATGAGCGAGCTTCTCAGTTGAACTTGCCGATTTGATCTCAGCTTCTATTGTCCACTTGCCTCCTGCTTAATTAAATAAAAACACTTCCTTTATTAATTTATTTATAATTTTAAATTTAAAACTATATTTTAAATTTAAAAACACGTATTCATTTGAAATAGAACACCGGCCTTTGGCACTGCCAGAGTACCGGATTTGGCAAGTGCCAGAACCGGACTTTGGCATTGCCAAAGTGCCAGACTCCGGCACTACAAAAATGCCAGACTTTGGCATTTGCCAAAGTGCCAGATTTGGAAAATGCCAAATCGGGTTTGGAAGTGCCAAGCCTGGTTTGGCAAGTGCCAAACCATGGCATTTGGCAAGTGCCAAATCAGTTGGCACTTACAAATTTTCACAGCAGGTAGCCGTGCACGGTGGTGCACGTGCACACCACCGTCGGCCATCGTGGCGACTTCCCGACCGTCCCACCACATCATGCTTCGCCTCCAGGTCGATGATCCACCGCCAGACCGTCGATCCTCCACCGCTACAGTGAAAACACTGTTCGACCTCCTCACATCCAGAAAACATCATCGGGAAAAACCCCTCGTGCTCGCGCCTCAGACCATCGGCCGCCGAGCCCTTCTGACCACGGCACCGCAACCTCCTGATGCCGCCAACCCCCCTGACCGCGCCTCCAAAACTTCGCCGACGGTGAGCAGTTCCGTCGAATACAGATGAACCCATTTCCACAAGAAAAACCCTAAATTCGATCCATTTGCAAAATCTATTCATTATAAAAATATGTTTGCATTTTTCCCTGATTACCCGGTCCCCGACGATCATCCCCTCGAAACCGCTTGACCTCCGACGTCCCCGATGATCGGAATTTGATCAAAGATAATTTTCAGATCATCTTCGAATTTCTCGCAATCCACATGCTTAAAAATCGTGATATTCATTTTAAAAATCATCATTTTCATTGATGATCCTATTCATATCATCAAAACGGGTTTTCATCACATTTAAATTTTGACTTTGATTTTGTATTTATAGAGAACTTCCCTATATCATTCTGTTTTGAACTTTAGGCTTTTAAATATTATTCCTTTGATCTGATATGTGTTTGTATGGTGTGTTTACACTAGATTCACACACTTTTAGTAATCAAAATGTGGATCATCATGGATTACTTGTCAATGAACAAGTTCTGTATTTAACAGAACATATGCAGGAGTTCAAAACTGGTAATCATCAAATCATATACACACACATACTATGATAAATACTACATGATAGATCAAACTACAGAGATGAACTCAGGGTGTTATATATCATGATCTACTGGTTAACACTAACAGACAGTAAACAACAAAGCATAGCAGTTTGATCCATGTAAAACTGTTTTACAGTAAGTAATTTAAACCAGAAAATTTTAGAGTGTTTCACTCACCAAATGCTTTCCTAGATCCAGAAAATGTTTTCCGAATTGAGTAGTGAACTAAATTATTGTTTGTGAGAAAATGTGAGAGCTTGTGATGGTATTTATAGGCAAACTCATGCATTAAAATATGAATTTCTGCACATGTTTTCTTACAGTAAACTCTTAGCCTCACCCCTCTTCTACTAGTACCTACGGCACAAAATGAGGAGCACATGCATTTGAAAATTTTGTTTTATTAAGGATGGTAGCCAATGCTATTGTCCTAGGTGATGGCTTCTAGAAGCTTAAACCATTCTTGCATTAAATGCTTGTATCCTCCTTGTATAAAAAAATGAGATTTTCTTTGTCTCTTCCTGTTAGATATTTTCTTTGCCACTAAGTCATGCACATGTAACTATGGTTTAGAGGATTTTAGGGGATGGTTAGGCAAGATCCTAGTTTACTATTTAAGTATGTTTCATTAAATGCTTGTCTCACTTGGTAGCTTCTTTTTGTTGTCTTTTGTTTGAGATATTTGTTGTGATCAAAACAAATGTATTTATATATCATATACTTCATACTCTAGCCGACTTGTTTTATGTTGTAGACAAACATATTGTGGTGTTTTTTATTTCCAAGTCCTTCTTATTTTTCAAATGGAAGAAAATGTTATTTTTATTCATTCATGATCTAAGATCTTTGTTTTTAACTCCTTGTTTTGTTAATGCATTACTATGAAGTATTATATTTTTCTTGAATGTATTTTTCTTGTATTATATTCTCAAATCCAAGATTATACATTATTATATTTTCACATACATATGTTTATACACACATATATATTTATTTTCAAAAATTCCTTTTTAGTTTGATTTTAACTAGTAAAACTCATTTTAATTCCTTATTAAAATGATTTAAAAATGGTTGCAAAAGTCGGGACATTACAATTACTGATGTCTTGATTGGGATGTACACCCAAGACAAGGTAATAAGTGGTGATCATCCAGACGTACTTAGAGATCGACCCGATATGCGAGGACCTCTCTCCTGTATTGGACACGGGATGAGGAATAAGGTTCCTCCGGTTTCGTTCAGACCTAGAATGAACTATTAAATGTGATGTGCGTCTGACATTGGATTTTATTCTGTGTTGATTGATCTCTATTAAACATATATCTGTTTTGTGGTGGAGAATTTATTCTCTTGCTTAACACCCTTCTCTGAGACATACGAGCTCAGAGGTTATATATCGATAGACATCAGTTGCATGGCGTGAATTGTCAGTATGAAATGCTGAGATGCAAATGATCAAGGCTTCTGTTGAAAAATAGAGTCTTGTGGTTGATGATCAAAGCACGACTTTAATATAGCATAGCTTTGTGTATAGCGTTAATTCGCTAGCCTCACACCTCAATATGAGTCAAAAATGGCACAAGGGACCCAAGGAGGACATGAAGTTTCTTTCTAGCTATGGGTGGTGTCATGGTATGGAACCCAGACATTTATTTATTTTTACCTATGTGGATGATGGATAGCGAGGCGCCTTGGATATATCGGTTACTACGGAGACGATGGATATTGAGTCATCTGGCTCATTTACGCCCCATAGGGCGGGGAAACGTGTGTTCAAGAATAATTAATCCTCAAATGTAAGAGAGGACTAGCCTTGGAGGATCCAAGGGTCTTCTGCGGGAGATCCCGAGGCATTTACTAGAGTGTCTCGAAGCCGACGAGGAGTACATCCCTTGCCTCGACTCATGACGGAAATCCAATTTCCAATACGTGACATTTCGGTTTTGATTGTAGAGCCTAGTACTGGCGACATGATAGATGGTACTCATGCCGCCTATGATTGATACATTTATATTTGAAGTTGTTTTATACACTACACACTTATAATAGTATCAAATGATTTGTTTTAAATGTACCATGCATGTTTGGCTATTATAAGAGAAAACCCTATGCTCCGGCTTGCGTTACATCGTGTGATGGGACCTGGGTCTTATAATAGCTTCATTTTTCCAAAAAGCATTGCGTTGTTTATTCTATGCACTGGTATTCATGGGAGGAAACCCGTTCCGTGTTATACGGCGTGGTCCCTTGATTTACTCCCTTTTAAAGTAAAGTTTTATATAATTGTTTTAGTTCTCACACCAGTCACATGACTGACCTCGAGTTTATTGTTTTAACCTAAACTCTGGGTGCCCCTATTTTCCACACAAGCAGCTAGTAGTTTTGGTTTTGCAGATTTATATTCACAGGATCCTGGTTTACAGCTGGAACGATATTCGGAAAGCTCTGTATCCGTTTATCTCTTTCAGTTGTGTTTTTGTATTATTTTCCGTTGCATTGTAATTTGTAAATCTCTATCATTTATCAAATGTATATTATTTGTTCATGCTCTGTATATTCTTGTACTCTGATGTAAATTGTTGTAATAGCAATGAAATGTTCTTCTGTTTGTATTCTGATTTGTCGTGTTCTCAGACAAACCGTTCTTTCTCTTCTCTTCTCTTCGGAGGCCGGGGAAGTCAGGTCGTCACACATCATTTCCTTTCCAATGGCATAGGTCTCAACCCCTGAAACCTGAGTCAAAAATTATACGCCGTACAAGACTAATAGAGGCAAAATAGTCACAAACAAAATTGGAAAAAATTATGGACATGTCTCACATCCGCATAAGCAACATATTAAAATAGAAAATGATCCAACCCTTAGGGAATAAAATAAAAATATTTTACGATCCTTCAATACGTAAAATGGTGGCTGTTACATTCTCTCCCCCTCCTTTTTAGGAATTTCTCCCCCGAAATCCCAACAAACATAAGAAATCAAAGCAGTTCTGCATGCCTATCATCCATGAGCAACCAATTCTATCACCCAAACTAGCAGCCATCAAGCCATGCATCCATAGCTTTATCCTAGCACGCGGAATTCTAACATAAACACTATAGTACAAGCTACAATGATGTAAGGTGACATGATACTAATGGGTCATACCGATGAAGAGTTATGGAAGGGTCACCTTCATGCTCTCTTTCATCTCCCATGTGCAATCATCGCCATCCTCACTCCATTGTACCTTGACTAGCTTAACCGTCTTCCTCCTAAGCTATTTCGTGTCATTCCCACAACACGAAGTGCTTACGAGGTCCCGTAACTAAGGTCTCTACTTCTAGGTCTTCGTACTTCTCTGAAGGTACCACCACATTCGAATCATGCACGAATTTCCGTAGAAACGACACATGGAAAACATTATGCACACTTGACATCTTCTCGGGTAACTCCAATCTATATGCGAGCTTTCCAATTCGCTCGACTATCAAAAATGGTCCAAAAGAACCTAGGAGTCAACTTCCCTTTGCTTCCGAATCTAACCACATGCTTCAGTGGAGAAATCATCGCGAAAACCACATCGCCAACGTCGAATTCCAAATATTTTCAATGTTTATCAGCATAACTCTTCTGATGATCTTGGGCTGCCTTCATTCGTTGCTGAACAATCTCGATACAATCCGAGGTTTCTCTTATCATCTCTGGCCCAAGTATTTACTTATCTCCAGTTTCTAACCAACATGCTGGAGAATTACACGGTCTACTATACAATGCCTCATATGATGCCATCCCAATGCTCGACTGATAGCTGCTGATATAAGCAAACTCAACTAGATGTAGATGGTCTTCTCGTGATCCTTCGAAGTCTAACACACAATCCCTCAGGAGATATTCCAAAACCCGGTTAACCCTCTCGGTTTGACCATTAGTCTGTGGATGGTATGTCGTACTCAAGCACAACTCGGTTCCCAAAGTTTCTTGCAGACTCTTCCAAATTCCATTTGTGAACAATGGATCTTGGTCTGTAACACCCCACCTCCGTTAAGGTCACTCACAAAGGGAATGCGTTAACTTCGGTGGAGCGTTTTAAGTAAAAGATGCAGATAAATTACAAGACAGACAAATAAAGCAGCGGAAAATAAAGTCATTTTATAAACAATGTGGTTTAGTCAAACTTTTACAACAATTATCTCAATCATACTTAAAAGTAATACATAGAACCTCTGTCTTGATTCAAAAACTTCCAAGTATAAAAGAAGCATAAAAATAACAATGATATTCCCCAATAAAGCATGAACCAGCCATAGCAGAGGAAGAGAGAGTCCAAAGCAATTCATCGACTATCTTCGAGCTTGGAAAGAAAACTGAGCTAAGTGGTAACATTTCCTCCCTGTGAACCTAGGGGGGAAATGGAAGAAAAGAGGCGAAACAAACTAGGTCAGACATAAGTCTGGTAAGTCCAGTGACTTTCAGCATGTAAATAGGCAAAAGCATCATGACATGAATAAACTGAATATAAGACAATACCGTGAGAACAAGGATAACAAGATAACATACGATTAGTATAGATATGATAAGGCAAGATAAACTGAATGGACTTCTGCTCTTTCTCTGCTTCGCTACTACCTTGTTATTCTAATTTCTATATCTCTGCACCGCCTAACAAATGTCCCAACTAGTAATCTGTGTAAAATGATAATATTACAACGCGATCCCAATCCCCGCAATTATGGTAGCCTTCAGGTGTACATCTAGTATGAGGATCTTACCTCAATCAACCTAATTGACATGAAGATGTTAGATGTACCCTTACTACCCTATCGATCGGCTCCTTACTCGTCTTAATTTTCCTTATCTCCGTGTCAATCGGCCCTCTCTGGCGTGTAGATACCCTGTGCTGGTCCCACCATAAGGTGTATTTATCCTTATGATAGCAATCCGACACGATTCAAGATGCACAGTGTATAACTACTGGTACCTAGTGCCTGCTTTTTCCCACTCTGGAGTATGTGCACGCCCGTAATCCGTCGGAACCTACACTGACGTACCCACTGCCGCTATTTTGACCGCTTATAATCAGCCCAGTAATCGTGCCCCACCCTGCCTAGTTCAGGGTACCATGATACATCTATGTGGGTTACTACTGAAATGGGCCCCCGTTACTCGGGTTTCCTACTGGTTATGTTTGTGGGCCTATATATACAAATATTACCCACCTACACGAGATGTACTTAACCCTTCCACTTATTCAAACATGTTTATTGAACAGTTAAGTTTGTGGGCCTATATATACTAATATTACCCACCAACCCGATATGTACTTAACCCTCCCACTTATTCAAGCATGTTTATTTAATGGTTAAGTTTGTGGGCCTATATTTACTAATATTACCCACCAATCCAATATGTACTTAACCCTCCCACACATTATGCCATATTGGTTAAGTGTTGTCCATTCATGTTAGCTTAACCCACCCACTCATCATGTCATGTTGGTTAAGTGTTTCTTATTAACTTTACCCTTCTCACTCATCATGTTGGATTGGTTAAGTGTTTTTTATTAACTTAACCCTGTTCTTTCATCATGTTATATTGGTTAAGTATTTCCCATTAACTTAACCCTATTCGTTCATCAAGTTATATCGGTTAAGTATCTCTTATAAAGTTAACCCCACACATTCATCATGTTGCATTGGTTAAGTGTCATCAATCAAATTCAAGTTAACTTAACTCACCCACTAGTCATGTTACGCTGGTCAAATGTTGCCTTCTTATGTTAACTTAACCCTACCACAAATCATGTTATATTGGTTAAGTGTTATCCTCTCGTGTTAACTTAACCCTTCCTATTCATCATGTTATATTGGTTAAGTGTTGTTCTCTTATTTTAACTTAACCCCACCACACATCATGTTATATTGGTTAAGGGTTGCCTTCTTGTGTTAACTTAACCCTACTCATTCATTATGTTATATCGGTTAAGTGTTGTCCTCTCGTGTTAACTTAACCTTTCCCATTCGTCATGTTATATTGGTTAAGTGTTGCTCTCTTGTTTATTAGCATTAATTCATTCATTAACGCCTTAACCTCTCACATTAGAACTGTTGTTTGCGGTTGCCGGATGTGTCGGATGTGCCGGGCGGTTACGGGAAGACTTCTACCGCAAACTCATTCTAACCTTGGGTTTTTGGGCTAAATGCGCTAACCTCTCACATTAGATCTGTGTTGTTGCGGTCACTGGATGTGTCTAGCGGTTCCGGGCAGTTTTACACTGCAACTCAATCTAACCTTGGGTTAGGCATCTTATCTTTTCCAACTGGTTCATTCACAGATTATTCCAGCTTCAGGTTAGTTATGTCAATTTATTCATCTACATCATAGCTTTCCAATTAAAGTATTCACTTTCAACAGATTTCAGCATATTAGTCAGTTTAAACATCACTTAAAGTTCCATTAACATATCTCGCCTAATCATAAATTAAGCCTATAAACCTACATGCCCAAAATCATGGTCATAATTCACAATATAACACATGCCCTAAGGTTTAGTCATATCGCACCGTACAGAATAGTCTCCAAAAACCCCCAATCATGATTCACAGTATAAACTATGCAAAATTATAGCCTTTAATTACAGTGCACGCCAATTACCCAAAATCCCATTTTAGGCGTGTTCACATTTAACAGTTATCCTAGGTTTTCTTGCTTAAGCCATATATCACTATACACAATAATCTCCTTCTTTCAAGTCATAAACTATCATATATAATATGTCCCAATTTTAGGTCTTAAACCACAACATGCACTATGCCTTACATGTTTACAGTTCAATTTACGCCCCAAACCCCAAGTCATATGTCCAATATACTTTATGCCTCAAATCTCAAGTCATATGTTCGATACACTTTATGTTTTAAATACAACATGTGTTATGTCCTCAAATCAGTTACAAATCAGTTGTGCCCAATTATACATAATTTAATACTTTTCCCAATTTTAGCGCTGGCCATGTCCAAATCATATATTATGTCCAATTTTTCCCAACGTACGTTCATCTCTTATGAGATTTGGCTCAGGCTCGCAGTAGCCTGGCTATAAAAACAAAAAGGAAAGAAGATACAAAGAATGGACATAATAATATCAATGAGATAAATCCAATGGATATAGAAAGATAGATAGAAATAGGCATAATCTCAGGTTCAGATTTATTTCAATGTCAAAATCACAATTAAATGTTATTTCTGAAAGTAACATGAACTCACAAATTCAGAACGGTCTTGAATTCTGGGATCTGGTTTCTGAATTTGATTAGCTATTCCTTTGATGTAGACTTTGATTGTTAACTTGAAAACTCTAATTTGATTGATTAAGGTGGAGGCTAGGTCACTTCATGTTTTAGCAGCATATAAACGCCTATGAATTCGTGTGGAGAAAACAATAGGTTTTGGGGTCTTTTTATTAGTGTATAGGGAGATTTAGAGCCTTCAGATCAGTCTAGAAGTCATCAGAATCGTCCAGAGAAGAATACCACGTCTCACATCGAATCAGAAACTGACACGTGGTGAAACATGTCACCGGTCAGATCTGGGCCAACAGGGGTCGACTCCCCTATAAGGGGGTCGACACCTATGTCGGCGCCCCTATAGAGGGGTCAACACCTATGTCGATGCCCCTATAGGGGGGTCGACACCTATGTCGACTCCCCCCAGAGGGGGGGGTCGACACCCCTGAGTGGGAAATTTCCCGCTCAGCCTACTTTGACCCAGATTCGAGATTTGAACCCTGTTTTGACTTCTGGAATTATTTTATATGCATATATATTTTCTTGGGCGTATACAAACTTCTAAGGCTTATAACTTCTTCATACGGTGTCCGATTTACGCAAACTCAGACTCTATCTCAAGCAGAATTCCGAGATGAACGCAAAGATGCAATCCGTTTTACTTAATTCTTCTTCTAAAATTAAGTACTCTTTAATTTGTTAATTTAATATTCTTAGAAAATACGGGGTGTTACATTCTCCCCTCCTTAAAGGATTTCGTCCCCGAAATCTCTAAGTTAAGAAGAATGCATATCCTACCATCCAACATCCATCTAATCAACCATTCAATCACAGGCGTCCATTGTCCTTAAAAATATTTCTAATGCTTTCATGATCATATGCATAGTGTGTGTACATGTCCTTATCTAATGCAAAATCAGGCGGTCTACCGAATTAGTTGATCTCCTTAATGCGAATTATGTCAGTGCCATGAGTCCAACATGTATGCAGTTATTCCTAATCATACTTTATAACTTCTACATGAGTGCACAATCATTCATCAAAATGTAACATCCATATGATAACACATCAAGTTTCAATTCATATATATATATAAATTCACTGATGCATATGCAATATGAAAGTGACTGAGCCGATCTAGTGCCTAATGTGTGTATATGCATCCACGAGCAACCATTAGCAAACACTTACATCCACTTGCGTCCACCAAACATAATATGTCTCAAACACATGTTTACATCCATTGGCTTCTACCTAAGGATCGAGAATAGGATCGAGAGGATATACTTAAAAGATAAAGACTAGCAAATAAACTTTACAGAAAAAGAGAGTTCAAAGATATACCCTCAGAAAGGGTATGATGCGCGTAAGTAGTCTTCAGTCTTCTAAGTCGCATCTTCTTGAGCTTCATTCCATATTGCTCTGACTGTCTTAACTTCACGATTTGCGTAGCTTCTTAATTTCTGTTTCCAGAATATGCGTTGGAACTCATTTCACTGTCGCCTCTCGTTCCACTTCTTCTCCTTCTAGTATACTCGGCACTACAATTTCTGTTGTGTAATGCTAACATTCCCAGAACTATCTCTTGGAAATAAACAGATGCTAACCATGTTACCAAGTGTATATACTAAGATGATTAGATTCTTCTTCGTCATTCTATTAAGTGGGGCCGATACCTTCATAAAGTCCTTAATTAACTTCCAATATTAGCCCGCTAGTCCAAGAAAGCTTCTTACTTCTGTTGCATTCCTTGGGACCTTCTTGTCTTGCACCGCAACTACTTTTGCGGGATCTACTGCTATCCCTTCTTTGGGCGTCACACGTCCTAGAAAACTTACTTCTTCTCTATAAAAATGACATTTTTGGAGAACTTCGCCTTAAATGATGCTCTTGGAGGGTGTTCGAGACTTCCCTTAGATGCAAAGCATGTTCTTTCTCATTCAAAAATATCATCTATGCACAAGCGAAGTGAACCATCCGCCTTTGTAACGAAAACGACTGGAGCACCCCATTCAGAAATACTTCGCCTTATGAACCCTTTTTCAAGTAACTCTTTTACTTATTTACTGAGCCCTTCCTTTCCCTTGGATTCATGTGTCGTACAGGTAATGCAACTGGTTTTGCGTTGTCAACTAGATATATGCGGAAGTCTATCTCGCATTTTAGGGGATAAACCCCTAACTTGATCAAAAACATCTGCGTACTCATGGACTACTCTAATGGATCGAAAATCATCGATAGATGCATCAAGTGATTCTAGGTAGCTAAGCCTAACTGATCCCTTAAGATCGCACGAATTCTCGAGGGTATTCCTGAAGCAAGTCAAAAGTCTAACTACCCTCCTTTCACAATTACTAGCTAACCAATCCATGCCTAGAATCAACCCATATCCCATGAAGCCAAAAACATAAGCATTACACTTAAACTCAATACTTAACATAGATATTCTCAAATCCTTACAAACCAAAGATAAACGAGCCGAACCACCAACCGGATTTGAGACAATAATTGGGTATTCTACTATACAAGTACTAAGGTGTAGAGACTCAACTATGGAAGAAGATATAAACGAATGTGAAGCGCTAAAATCAAAAAGAGTACTAACAGGATGATCAAAAAGAAAAACTAGACTTTACTATCTCTCTCTCAGGTACGCTGGCGGTGAAAGCATGCACTTGTCTTCTTGAAAATCCTGCCCATTGTCCTTGTCCTCCGGGCAATCCTTGATAAGATGCCCTGCCTCACCATGCCGAAAATAACCACTTGCCTTTTTCTTCCTACAATTAAATGACCCGCTATACTGCAGAAAAGACACTTCCTCTTGTTGCGGAATCTATTATTTCTTCCGCCCTTCTTATATTCCAATCCATTGTTTGTGATTCTTCCCCTTTGGCCTCTTTCTCTTTACCTCCTTTGCGAACCATGTTGGCAAGTCTCTCGAAGGTTGCCTCCATCGCACGGAAAACCCTACAAAGCTTGGAAGAGAATTAGCCGCAGGTGAAACTACTGCGACTATGGACGGAGGTTGGGCACTTCTTCGCCCTTTGATAGGTGTCGCAGTCTCATTAAGCCTACGGAACCATGCCCCGATGAGGTTACCTCCCAGAAAGCCAGGAGCCCGGGAGACTCAGGAAAGAAGGAAACAAGGATTCAAACGGAGGATCAAAAGATAGAGCATATGGATTTGGGGAATATGCCTTTAAAACAAAACATTTCTTTTGAATATGCTTCTTTTAAAACCGTTTTGAAAATAATTTTTCAAATCTTTTATCAGATCCGGTAACCTTCAACTCTGATACCACGTGTAACACTCCACCTCCGTTAAGGTCACTCACAAAAGGAATGCCTTAACTTCGGTGGAGCGTTTTAGGTAAAAGATGCAGATAAATTACAAGGCATACAAATGAAGCAGCGGAAAATAAAGTCGTTTTATAAACAATGTGGTTTAGTCAAACTTTTACAACAATTGTCTCAATCATACTTAAAAGTAATACATAGAACCTCTGTCTTGATTCAAAAACTTCCAAGTATAAAAGAAGCATAAAAATAACAATGATATTCCCCAATAAAGCATGAACCAGCCATAGCAGAGGAAGAGAGAGTCCAAAGCAATTCATCGACTATCTTCGAGCTTGGAAAGAAAACTGAGCTAAGTGGTAACATTTCCTCCCTGTGAACCTAGGGGGGAAATGGAAGAAAAGAGGCGAAACAAACTAGGTCAGACATAAGTCTGGTAAGTCCAGTGACTTTCAGCATGTAAATAGGCAAAAGCATCATGACATGAATAAACTGAATATAAGACAATACCGTGAGAACAAGGATAACAAGATAACATACGATTAGTATAGATATGATAAGGCAAGATAAACTGAATGGACTTCTGCTCTTTCTCTGCTTCGCTACTACCTTGTTATTCTAATTTCTATATCTCTGCACCGCCTAACAAATGTCCCAACTAGTAATCTGTGTAAAATGATAATATTACAACGCGATCCCAATCCCCGCAATTATGGTAGCCTTCAGGTGTACATCTAGTATGAGGATCTTACCTCAATCAACCTAATTGCCATGAAGATGTTAGATGTACCCTTACTACCCTATCGATCGGCTCCTTACTCGTCTTAATTTTCCTTATCTCCGTGTCAATCGGCCCTCTCTGGCGTGTAGATACCCTGTGCTGGTCCCACCATAAGGTGTATTTATCCTTATGATAGCAATCCGACACGATTCAAGATGCACAGTGTATAACTACTGGTACCTAGTGCCTGCTTTTTCCCACTCTGGAGTATGTGCACGCCCGTAATCCGTCGGAACCTACACTGACGTACCCACTGCCGCTATTTTGACCGCTTATAATCAGCCCAGTAATTGTGCCCCACCCTGCCTAGTTCAGGGTACCATGATACATCTATGTGGGTTACTACTGAAATGGGCCCCCGTTACTCGGGTTTCCTACTGGTTATGTTTGTGGGCCTATATATACAAATATTACCCACCTACACGAGATGTACTTAACCCTCCCACTAATTCAAACATGTTTATTTAACGGTTAAGTTTGTGGGCCTATATATACTAATATTATCCACCAACCCGATATGTACTTAACCCTCCCACTGATTCAAGCATGTTTATTTAATGGTTAAGTTTGTGGGCCTATATTTACTAATATTACCCACCAACACAATATGTACTTAACCCTCCCACACATTATGCCATACTGGTTAAGTGTTGTCCATTCATGTTAATTTAACCCACCCACTCATCATGTCATGTTGGTTAAGTGTTTCTTATTAACTTAATCCTTCTCACTCATCATGTTGGATTGGTTAAGTGTTTCCTATTAACTTAACCCTATTCTTTCATCATGTTATATTGGTTAAGTATTTCCCATTAACTTAACCCTATTCGTTCATCAAGTTATATCGGTTAAGTATCTCTTATTAACTTAACCCCACACGTTCATCATGCTGCATTGGTTAAGTGTCATCAATCAAATTCAAGTTAACTTAACCCACCCACTTGTCACGTTACGCTGGTTAAGTGTTGCCTTCTTGTGTTAACTTAACCCTACTACAAATCATGTTATATTGGTTAAGTGTTATCCTCTTGTGTTAACTTAACCCTTACCATTCATCATGTTATATTGGTTAAGTCTTGTTCTCTTGTTTTAACTTAACCCTACCACACATCATGTTACATTGGTTAAGTGTTGCCTTCTTGTGTTAACTTAACCCTACTCATTCATCATGTTATATTGGTTAAGTGTTGTCATCTCTTGTTAACTAAACCTTTCCCATTCGTCATGTTATATTGGTTAAGTGTTGCTTTCTTGTTTATTAGCATTAATTCATTCATTAACGCCTTGACCTCTCACATTAGAACTGTTGTTTGCGGTAGCTGATTGTGCCGGGCGGTTCCGGGCAGACTTCTACTGCATCCTCATTCTAACCTCGGGTTTTTGGGCTAAATGCGCTAACCTCTCACATTAGATCTGTGTTTTTGCGGTTACTAGATGTGTCGGGCGGTTCCGAGCAGTTTTACACCACAACTCAATCTAACCTCGGGTTAGGCATGCTTATCTTTTCCAACCGGTTCATTCACAGATTATTCCCGCTTCAGGCTAGTTATGTCAATTTATACATCTACATCATAGCTTTCCAATTACAGTATTCACTTTCAACAGATTTCAACATATTAGTCGGTTTAATAAATTAAACATCACTTAAAGTTCCATTAACATATCTTGCCTAATCATAAATTAAGCCTATAAACTTACATGCCCAAAATCATGGTCATAATTCACAATATAACACATGCCCTAAGGTTTAGTCATATCACACCGTACAGAATACTCTCCAAAAAACCCTAATCATGATTCACAGTATAAACTATGCCAAATTATAGCCTTTAGTTATAGTGCATGCCAATTACCCAAAATCCCAATTTAGGCATGTTCACATTTAACAGTTACCCCTATCTTACCATAGGTTTTCATGCCTAAGCCATATATCACTATACACAATAATCTCCTTCTTTCAAGTCATAAACTATCATATATAATATGTCCCAATTTTAGGTCTTAAACCACAACATGTACTATGCCTTACATGTTTACAGTTCAATTTACGCCCTAAACCCCAAGTCATATATCCAATATACTTTATGCCTCAAATCTCAAGTCATATGTTTGATACACTTTATGTTTTAAATACAACATGTGTTATGTCCTCAAATAAGTTACAAATCAGTTGTGCCCAATTATACATAATTTAATACTTTTCCCAATTTTAGCGCTGGCCATGTCCAAATCATATATTATGTCCAATTTTTCCCAACGTACGTTCATATCTTATGAGATTTGGCTCAGGCTCGCAGTAGCCTGGCTATAAAAACAAAAAGGGAAGAAGGAA
The DNA here is from genome assembly GCA_030737875.1 of Allium sativum. NCBI lineage: Eukaryota > Viridiplantae > Streptophyta > Magnoliopsida > Asparagales > Amaryllidaceae > Allium > Allium sativum. Next base: position 757,623,961 of record CM060922.1, on the reverse strand, counting down.
AGAAGAGACAAAGAATGGACATAATAATATCAATGAGATAGATCCAATGGATATAGAAAGACAGATAGAAATAGGCATAATCTCATATTCAGATTTATTTCAATGTCAGAATCACAATTAAATTTTATTTTTGAAAGTAACATGAACTCACAAATTCAGAACGGTCTTGAATTCTGGGATCTGATTTCTGAATTTGATTAGCTATTACTTTGATGTAGACTTTGATTATTAACTTAAAAACTCTAATTTGATTGATTAAGGTGGAGGCTAGGTCACTTCAGGTTTTAGCAGCATATAAGCGCCTATGAATTCGTATGGAGAAAACAATAGGTTTAGGGGTCTTTTTATAGGTGTATAGGGAGATTTAGAGCCTTCAGATCAGTCTAGAAGTCATCAGAATCGTCTAGAGCAGAATACCATGTCGCACAGCGAATCAGAAAGCAACACGTGGCAAAACACGTCATCGGCCAGATCTGGGCAAACAGGGGTCGACTCCTCTATAGGGGGTCGACACCTATGTTGACACCCCTATAGGGGGGTCGACGCCTATGTCGACTCCCCCTGGGGGGTCGATACCCCTGAGCGGGAAATTTCCCGATCAGCCTGCTTTGACCCAAATTCGAGATTTGAACCCTGTTTTGACTTCTGGAATTATTTTATATGTATATATATTTCCTTGGGCGTATACAAACTTCTAAGGCTTATAACTTCATACGGTGTCCGATTTACGCAAACTCGGAATCTGTCTCAAGCAGAATTCCGAGACGAACGCAATGACACAATCCGTTTTACTTAATTCTTCTTCTAAAATTAAGTACTCTTTAATTTGTTAATTTAATATTCTCAGAAAATACGGGGTGTTACATGGTCACTCACTATGCTCTTCGGGATACCATGGAATCAAACTATCCATTACATATAGTTCAGCCAATTTCGATGTCGTTATAGTTGACTTGATAGGAATGAACCTTGCACTTTTGGTCAAGCGATCCATGATGACCCAAATCCCTTCGTTTTCTTCCCTGGTTCTAGGTAGTCTACCGATAAAATCCATCAATATTTTCTCCCACTTCCATGTAGGAACTTCCAGTGGCTAAAGAAAACCTCTCAGCTTTTTCTGTTCAGCTTTCACAAACTGACAGTTTATGCACTTGGAAATGATTTTTCCAATATCTCGCTTCATCCCCTGCCAGTAATAGACTCGCTTCGTTTCCTGATACATCTTATTACCACCAGGATGAATCATCAATTTTGAGTGATGACATTCTCTCAGAACCTCATCTCTTAGTCCATCGATATTAGGAACAACTAGTCGCCCTTGCTTTTGAAGCCAACTGTTGAAAACAAGAATTTTGATTAATGTCATCAAAGAGAAGAGCAATGGAAATCATGTCATGAAGATAAGGTTATATATGTGTGTGTGTGTATTGAGTCGTGTTAGAATTATGTTAAAATCTATCCTCAAGTATAACACGAATATACAAAACAAAGCATTAATATATAAATATATATATATTTCAAATGATGACCTGAAATAGTCTGACTGGGCAAAAATGCATTAACCAGTCAACTGGTTCAAAACCAACCAGTCGACTGGTCAGACAATTTTGCCTCAGTAACAGCTAGTTTCTGAATATTTTCAATATATATGATTTCATATTTTTTCAGCTAGTTGACTGGTAAATTTTAACCAGTCAGCTGATTCGAAACAGCATATATTTTCTGAAAGGTTGTCTACATTCATGAAGAGAAATGTCTTCATTTCTGAAAGAAAATGGAAGCTTGTTTTGGTTAAAACTCTTCATGAAGAATTGCTACCTTTCTACCATTATATAAACACTTCAAACATGATTTACAATCATTGAATTTTATTCTATTCTCTGATTTATACTTCAATATTCATTGCAAATGAAAGCTCCTCAATTTCAAGTTACTTGTTGAATTCTTGATAACATTTCATATATCTTGATTCGACAAGCAACAAACTTCCTTAAATCTTTGTATTCAAATCATATACTCGAGGATAAAGTTATAGGAAGGTTGTATTTAAACCGTTGACTGTCCGCGTTGATCAAAGAACAAAAAGCAGAAGTCAAAACACTAGTAATTGTTGAAGTCATGTGTAGTTTCTCAGGCGAGAGGCATCCTTGTTAGGGCTCGGTGATAGTGAATTCTGATGAGGAGCTTCAGGACTAGACGTAGGGCGGGAAGTTCGAACCAGTATTAAATTCGTGGTGTCGTTTCTTATCGCATTTACTTCTTATTTATGATAGATTTATCTAGCTTAGCATTTACCTTCATAACTATTGTAGATTACTAGTTAGTTTATTATTTCCACTTTATCCATATTAGTATCCTGCTTAAGTCGTATACACCGACTCTTTTCAATTGGTATCGGAGCAAGGCCATCATTTAACCGTAAAACCGTTATCTGATATTTCGACAATATGGATAATAACACTAGTGCTAGCAATAATGGATATACTGAAGGCATATCAACTGCAAGACCACCCTTCTTTAATGGCATGAAATATAGCTATTGGGCTACATGAATGAGGATATATATGCAAGCAAATAGTTTTGATGCATGGAATATTACACAAAAAGAGTATACGTAACCTACTACTCTATAAACTGAATGGTCTGCAAATGAAAAAGTAGAGGCAACCGCCAATGCTAAAGCAATGAATATGTTGCATTGTGCCTTGGATAGAAATGAGTTTAATCGGATTTGTATGTGCAATACAGCATATGAAATCTGGAGAACACTCAAAACTACTCATGAATGAACTAAAAAGGTTAAACAAAGCAAGATATCAACGCTTAAGAATTAGTTTCAAAAATTTTAAATGAACGAGAATGAGTCCATAAATGACATGTATTCACGTTTCCAAAACATTTATCATTCTTTGTTAGGATTAGGAGAAAAGTATTCTGATTTCGATATAGTTTCAAAAAAATTGAACTCTTTAACGGACGAATGGGAGAGAAAAGTGTTAGCTATCGAAGAAGCTAATGATCTCTCTACCATGAAACCTAAAGAGTTAACCGGTAATCTCATGTCCTATGAAGTAAACTTGCAGGCAAAGAAAGCACATGCACAAGACAAGAAAAAATTAGCTTTTCATGCTGAGAAAGAAGACTTAGATTCAGACGAAGAAGATATTGCGTTTGTAGAAAAAAAATTTAGAAACTTTCTAAAATATAGAAAAGGCCAAAACAAGAATGTGAAAAAGAATTCATCAAAAAAGCCTGGCCCTGCACTGGTAGAATGCTTTAATTGTCACAAGACCGGACATTATCAAAAGAATTGTCCAGAATTGAAGAAAAATCATAAAAAGGAAAAATCAAAGAGACGAGATTTTTCAGTCACTTGGGACAATTCAGATTCATCTTCTGAAAGTGACAGCGACAATGAGCAAGCAAATTTTGCTTCATGGCTAAAGATAATGATGTAAGTGAATTTACTTTTGATGAACTAGTAGAAATTAATACTGAAATTTTAGAATCTAGAAAATTGTTTAAGAAAAAGTTTAAATAAGCTAATGAAGATAAAAAGAAAGAAGAATTTGAGAGAGATCTTATAAAAGATGAAAAAGAGATTTTAGGAGACGAAATTAGAAAACTGCAAGAATCTCTTTTAGTTGCATATTCTCAAATTACTATATTGAGTCGAGAAATCAAGACTCAAAAAAGTAAAAACGATTTATTAGCTTCTGAAAATCAAAATTTAAATACTAAAGTTAAAATTATAGAATTAGAAAATTCTAGTTTAAGTATTAAACTAGAAAGCATTTCTATGAATGTTAACAACTTTAACAAAGGTAGAGAAAATTTATCTAAAATATTAGAAAATTCTCAACCAATATTTAGTAAAAAAAGGACTAGGATATCATCAAAAAGGAATCCAGTTTTAAAAATTCTAATATTAAACCGGAAATTTCTAGTAGTACACTAAATATTTCTAATAAGAAAAATTATTCGAGAAATATTAGTATATGGATTCCGAAAACAAATAATGTTCTTATTAGAAATAAATATATTAAGAATTTTTTAGATTTCATAATAATGTTAATTACATTATCAAAAAGGATCCTAAACCCTTTTAGGTTTGGCTTCCTAAGATTTATCCCTTAGGACCCTAACGGAGGAAGTGAGTACCAATAAAATTTTAAATTATTTTTGGCAGATACCACTCAATAAAAACAGAGGAAAATGGATATTAGACAGTGGTTGCTCAAAACACGTGACAGGAGATAAGGAGATGCTAACAAATATCATTTACTCAAAAGGAGGAACTGTCACCACTGCAGATAATTCCAAAGGATATATCCGGCAAAGGAGATGTGAGCAATTATGGTATATCTAATTCACCTCTTATTTCTGATGTTTTATTAATTAAAATCTTAAAACAAAATTTATTAAGTATTAGCCAATTATGTGATAAAGGTTTTAAAATATCTTTTTCTGAAAATAAATGTAGTATATTTGATTCAAATCAAAATGTTATTTTTGAAGGGAATCGAGATAAAAATATTTATATTTTGAATATGACAGTTAATATTAATCATATTATGTGTTTATTAGCCAAAGAGAATGATCCTTGGTTATGGCACAAACGATTCTGTCACATTAATTTTAAAACAATAAACAAGATTTCTAAAAATGATCTTGTAAGAGGATTACCTAAAATAAAATTCAAACCAGAAAATTTGTGCAATGCATTCAACTTGGAAAATTAACCAAATCTCCTATTAAATCTAAAAAGGTTATATCAACATTACAACAACTTGTATTACTACACATGTGAAACACCCCACCTCTGTTAAGGTCACTCAAAAAGGGAATGCCTAAACTTTGGTGGAGCGCTATAGGTAAAAGATGAAGATAAATTACAAGATAGACAAATAAAGCAGCGGAAAATAAAGTCATTTTATAAACAATGTGGTTCAGTCAAGCTTTTACAACAACTGTCTCAATCATACTTAAAGTAATACATAGAACTTCTGTCTTGATTTAAAAACTTCCAAGTATAAAAGAAGCATAAAAATAACAATGATATTCCCCAATAAAGCATGAACCATCTATTATAGTGGAAGAGAGAGTCCAAAGCAATGCATCGACTATCTTCGAGCTTGGAAAGCAAACTAAGCTAAGTGGTAACATTTCCTCCCTGTGAACCGGGGGGGAACGGAAGAAAAGAGGCGAAACAAACTAGGTCAGACATAAGTCTGGTAAGTCCAGTGACTTTCAGCATGTAAATAGGCAAAAGCATCATGACATGAATAAACTGAATATAAAACAATACCGTGATAACAAGGTAACATGGATATGATAAGGCAAGATAAACTGAATGCGCTTCTACTCTTTCTCTGCTTCGCTACTACCTTGTTATTCTGAATTGTATATCTCTGCACCGCCTAGCTAGTGTCCCAACTAGTAATCTGTATAAAATATTCATATGATAATGTGATCCCAATCCCCGCAATTGTGGTAACCTTCAGGTGTACATCTATTGTGAATATTCCACCTCAATCTGCCTAATTGCCATGAATATGTTAGATGTACCCTTACTACCCTATCGATCGGCTCCCTACTCGTATTGATGTTCCATGTGTCTGTGTCAATCGTCCCTCTCTTGCGTGTAGATACCCTGTGTTGGTCCCACCATAAGGTGTATCAATCCTTATGATAGCGACCCGACACGATTCAAGATGCACAGTGCATAACTACTTGTACGCAATGCCTGATTTTTCCCACTCTGGAGTCCGTGCACGCCCGTAATATGTCGGAACCTACACTGACGTACCCGCTGCCGCTATTTTGACCGCTTATAATCAGCCCAGTAATCGTGCCCCACCCAGCCTAGTATTAGGGTACCTTGATACATCTATGTAGGTTACTGCTGAAATGGGTCCCCGTTACTAGGGTTTCTTACTGGTTAAGTTTGTGGGCCTATATCTACTAATATTACCCACCAACCCGATATGTACTTAACCCTCGCACTGATTCAAACACGTTTACTTGATGGTTAAGTCTGTGGGCCTATATTTACTAATATTACCCACCAACCCGATATGTACTTAACCCTCCCACACATTATGTCATATTGGTTAAGTGTTGTCCATTCATGTTAACTTAACCCATCCACTCATCATGTCATGTTGGTTAAGTGTTTCTTATTAACCCTTCTCACTTGTCATGTTGGATTGGTTAAGTGTTTCTTACTAACTTAATGTAACGACCCAGAAAATCTGAACTAATTTAAAAATTTTAAATTGGCTAAAATAATGGATTTTAAATATTTAAAATAAATATTTTAAATAAAATTGAATTCAAACTTTGTCGAACTGTACCGGGTGCAAAACAAAACGGATTTGAGTGAAACCAAAAATATTTAAATCTGTTAGTGAATACCTTTCTAATGAATCTGAAAAATCGAATTTTCATAGCGGAAAGCAAAAGTTATGGCCAAATGAATCTTCAAAAAGGTCGCTATGGAATTCATATAGCCCGTGAAATTGGCCGTTCTGCATACGACCTCGGAATTCAACGAAACCACTTTTGTTGGATCCGGGATGTGAAGTTATTGCTAGGTTTCAAATTTCATAATTTTTGAAGCTAGTATGTGAGCGTGGCAAAGGAAAATGTGTTTTGGTCATTTACAGTTAAATTGGATCGACCAGAAATGGGCCATTTTACAAACGGTCTCAGAATTCGACGAAACTAGTTTTGTTGGGATCGTATCGTCAAAACATAGCCAGATTTATTTTTCTGGAATTTTTTGAATCAGTTTGTGGCCCTGGCAAATTGAAATGTACGTTCAAATCAAATATTGAATGTTTTATATTTTAATTTGAAGAAAAACTGACTGAAACATTCGAATGGGCCTTCGAAACATATCCCATTGTGTTTGGAATGGGGGTAAAACGCTAGGGACGACAGTCGTTGGGTTTGGATTGGGGTTCGCAGGAGGCAAGGGGTATTTTCGGATTTTTAAAACTTTATAAATAAAAAAAAACTATTCGTCCACGCCAGAACCCCCCCCCCGTCTTCTCTCTCCCCGTAACACGATCGTCGGCGGAAACTAGTTCAAAACTTCCCGATCAAATTCCGGCGATTCCTCTCACTAATCCCCCTTGCTCCTTTGGAAGTTTTTGTAGAGTTTTCTCCCCTCTTCCAATCCATACCCTTCACGCCTCGTCAGGTGGCGTCAGCATCAAGAACGGAGCTCGGGAAGTCGCGCCGTTCGCAGGTCGATTCCGCCTCCCCCAGACCTCCGAGTTCGACGCCGTCAGCACCTCAGGTGCGCCTCTCGAGGCTGGTCAACGCTGCATGGTCCGATCGTGGTAATACTTCACGGTTTGGTCAAGAATTGAAAACCTAGTTTTGAACATCAAAACGAGGTATACGGCTTTATTATTTTCAACTGTTTTAACACCTTTAAACCATTGCAAACCCTGTAAAAATCATATCTTTTTCGTTTGTTGACGAAATTCAGTGAAACAAGAGACAGTGGACTCGTGTGGACGTCTTCTACATTCTAGAAGAGACCGCGTATTTTTCTGAGCCTTCTGCTATTTTTGGTGGAGTGGAACCCAATGTGAGATTTCTAATTTATAAACGATATGGAAAACGACGATGTATAAATTATATAGTCGATGTATGAATTGTATAAGCGTTGTACACCTCATGTATAAGCGTTGTATAAGTTGTATGTTCGATGTATAAGTTATACATTCGTTGTAGAAATTATATATGTGTTGAAATAGAAGTGAATTGCTATATATAAATATATATATATACGCCCCTCGTCCACAAACCATGGACGATATTTATTGATTGTGATTGGTGTGAAAATTGATTGATAGCGAATGGTTGATTGTGATTGTTTGTGGTTGATATTGGTTGATTGTGGTTGAAAAATACCCATTTGTGGATGAGAAATATTTGGTTGAAACCACATAGGATTAGTTTGTGGAAATGAAATAAATATATACATGCCGCCTGCGTGCGAACTAGATGCATGATTCCCCATTGTCAAAAACCGCGAGGTTTTAAGGTAGAGCGAGGAGTCGTACTAGAGACGGTCCTGGTTTTAACTACCCTGCCGTTATGCTGCCGAAATTTTGAATAACATTCATGTGTTTGAATTATTTTCATTTGTTGAAACTATATTTATTCGTTGAATTGAAATTCATGTGTTGAATGGTGCTCGTGTTTTAAATATAAAAATCACTTTTTTATCATCTATATGAACTATATAAAATAGTCAAGTTTTGAAATAAATTGTTTTATAATAAAAATCCCATTTTTATCACCAATATGAACTATATAAAATAATCTGGTTTTGAAATGAATTGTTTTACAATAAAAATCACATTTTTATTATATACATGAGTTGTCAAATATAGTGAAGTGTTGAAATAGAAGACAGTTTGATAAAAATATCATTTTTATCAAAAGTGTGAAATTCATATGGTTTTGAAATCGAAGAATCGATATATATATTTAAATAGAATTGAAACATATTGAAAAACGATGCTGCAGTTCGTATTTTGAAACCGTGATTTCAAACGATTAGTACGGGAGATCTGACGTTGGGTTCGCTTTGGAAAAATCTTTCCAACGGCACCAACTTTGTAAAAATCCAATGGTTGGATTGTCTGGAATGTTTAATTCAAATCTGAAGAAAAGCAGCGCCAGAAACGATTATATTTATATATATATATATATATAAATATAATTATATTTAATCGAATAACGACGCTGCAGTTCGTATTTTGAAATCGAAACTTCAAACGATGATACCGGGAGATCCGACCGTCGGATTTTCCCGAAACTGGAACCGTTGGATTCGTTTTGAAAAGATCCTTCTAATGATGTAAATTTTGTGAAGATCCAACGGTTAGATTTTCAGATATGTGTAAATCAAATCTGAAGAAAAACAGCGCCACGGCCGCGTTATGGCCCGAAGCGTCGTTTTGAATGAATTGGCTATTTTAAAATAAATAAAAATAGCGATAAATTGTTATAAAATATCATAAACGATATGGAATGGAAATAAATTGAATTTGCTCGATTTATGTGGTATTTGATGGTTGAATATGTTTGGTGTGAAAATTACATTAAAGAACAAAATTGGTGTTGTCGAATGATTTAAACATTGAAATAAATTGATTCGAAATTCTAAATATACGTGAATTATTTGAAAAGGCCGAGTTAATTCTCATTTCAAATAATTGACCGACGATTGAAAGTCGAAGATGAAGACGGTGGTCGAAGACCGGAGATCTTCACCTCGTTTGGGTGGTAACCGAGGTCCTGATTGGGAGGCATCCCGAAATATGGATAATGAGTGGTGATCATCCAGACGTACGTGGTGATCGATGGGTTTGCGAGGTATATAGTGCCTCCGGTTTCGTTCAGACCTAGAACGGACTTGTAGATGGACTGTGTGTCTGATATTGGATTTTATTCTATGTTGATTGATCTCTGTTAAATATACATCTGTTTGGCGGCGGAGAATTTATTCTTTTGCTTAACGCCCTTCTATGAAACGCACGAGCTCAGAGGTTGTATATCAATGGACATCAGTCGCATGGCGTGAATTGCTAGTGTGGCATGCCTAAGTGGCAAATGATCAGGGCTTATGTTGAAAAGCAAAGTCTTGTGGTGATGATCAAAGCACCGCCTGTGTGGCGTAGCTTTGTGTATAACGTGAATTCGCGAGCCTCACACCCCGGTATGAACCAGAAACGGGAGAAGGACCTCAGGGAGGGCATGCGTTTCTTTCTAGCTAGGGTGGTGTCAGTGACCTACCAGCCCTGACATTTATATACTTTTCACCTGTGTGGTTGTTGCTGTTGCGAGGCGCCTCGGTTAGATCGGACGATCCGGGTCCGATGGAGTCATTCGTTGGCTCGTTTATGCCCCAAAGGGCGGGGAAACGTATTGTTCAGGCATAATAATCCACATCGGTGGACCGGCCCTGACGATCCAAGGGGCAGTTGCGGCTGTTCCTGAGGCTCGGGCTAGGCAGTCTCGAATTCGGTAAGGACTATCTTTTGCCTTGGTTCATGACGGAAATTCAATTTCCAAATACGTGACTGTGCAGTTTCGATTGTATATATATATATATTTGGCGACATAGTGGCATGGGACGCTTATGTCGTCTATGATTGATAGTTATGATTTGAATTTTTTTTTGAAACATATAAACACTAGCAATAATATCAAATACCTTTGTTTTATTCGTATCAAGCATATTTTGGCCGTTATAAGGAAAAAACTCTATCCTCCGGTTTGCTTTGCATTGTGTGATGGGAACTGAGTCTTATAATGGCTTCATTTTTATAAAAAGCATAGCGTTGTTTCAAAAAATGATTTGTTTTAAAGCACTGGCAATCCAATGGAGTAAACCCGTTCCATGAAAGTGGCGTGGTCCTGAGATTAGCCATATTATAAATGTGTTGAGTAGATTTCTCATACCAGTCCCATGACTGACTCGTAGTTTGTTTCACTTTCAAACTCGGGTGCCCCCTTTTTCTACACGGGCAGCCTTGTATTCAGGTTTAGCTGGTTCTTTCTGGATAGCTGGAGCTGAAGATGGATTCTATCATTTATCTCTTTTTATGCTGTTCAGCTCCTATTGTACATATTTTGTTTGTTTCCGCTGTAGACATTTATGTATAGCTGAACTGTAATTGTACTAAGTAAGATCCTGTATACTGTGTAACTCTGATGATTACATTTATCCAGTATATTCTATTGTTCATTATCTGGTGTATTTATTTAATTCTGTTCTGCTATTATCTGTTTCTGTGTTATATTCCAAGGATTACCCTTGCCACCGTCAGTACGGGGTTTGGGGTCGTCTCAATTTGGTATCAGAGCCTTGGTTAAGCTTAGTTCTGGAATATAACATATTAACGAACTCGTCAGAAATAGAACCAGTAGTGTTCTAGGACGGGTAACTCATTACAGATAGGATCAGTAATATCCTAGTATGAGTAGCAGAATGAAATAACACCTAGATAGACGCATTTACATTCAAGTATTTGTCTCTATGTTTTGAAATATCTTTTCTGTTGACCTGACACTTGATCTGCTATTTACAGACGCTCTAGAAAATGAGTGCCAGAAACAGAAGAAGTAATACTGACTCGGATATAGAAGCTCTATTTATGAAATACAGAAATCTGGGTGGAAAACCTTTCACGGGTGAAGAGTCAATTATGAAAACACAAGCCTGGATTCGTTCTGCTGAGAAAATCTTCGAAGCATTAAAGCTGAGGGATGACCAGAAAAGATTACTGGCCTCCTGGGCACTCAAAGACGAAGCTTTGTTCTGGTGGGATTCAGTTATTAAGAATAATCCAGAAGGTGATATCACATGGGTTAGATTCAAAGTGATTTTCCTGGAAAGATTTACTCCTCCCGAAGCGACTGAGCACCTATGTGATGAATTTTCTTATTTGATACAAGGAGATATGACCATCCCAGAATATCATAAGAAATTTAACGAACTTTCTCACTTTTCTCCCCATCTAATTCAGAATACGAGCAGAAAGAATCTGAGATTTATCAACGGGCTTCAAAGGAAATACCAGAATAAAGTAATGGGGCTTGTGAAGCTTCCTTTTTCAGAAATGATTTATATGGCTTATTAGTATGAAGATCTCCATAAGAAAGGCATGTTGCGCGACGAAGAGGAAGTCAGTTCTAGCAATAAAAATGAGTCTGAAAATGATCGTCCTGAGGACAGTACGATGTCTGAGGTCAGTAAGAAGCCCAAAGTAAATAGAAAAAGGGCCAGACCTGAGAAAGAATCATTAATGACCGCCATGTGCCTAAACTGCAATCAAAAAGGTCATTTGTCCAGAAAATGTAAGTCCCTGAAATTGCAAAAGAAGGAGGGATCTAAATCAAAGAACAAGGGTAAAGATAATAGAAAGTGTAATCTTTGTCATCAAGCTGGTCACGTAAAGCAAGACTGCTGGCTATCGAAAAGGACCAATGAGGCTCAGGTAAATGAAGTGGCAGAAACTTCTCAGCCCTCAGCTATTCAGGAAAGGCCAGATGTTTTAGAAGGCACGCTTACTGTCAAAGATATTCCAGTTAAAGTACTGTTTGACACAGGCGCGTCACGAAGCTTCATTGCAAAGGATGCAGCTAAGAAACTGGATTTGAATTTGAAAAAGCTCAAGGAACCAATTACTGTCCAGAATCCGGTTGGGGGTTCCATTGATCTCAGTTGGGTTTGTGGAGTGCCGGTTTCTTTCTCTCGTTATCGGTTTTCTACCATCACGGTCGTCATGAATTTTAAAGAGTTTGATCTTATCTTGGGGTTAGACTGGTTGACCAAATATGAAGCTGAAGTTAAATGCGCCGACAGAGTCGTAAAGGCGAAGATTAAATCAGGCGATTATATAACCATTCCCTGTGAAGGTCAGAATGCTAATAGAAAGGACTTTTGGGCAGCTTTGAATGTTTCTCCAGCCCAAATAAAAAATGTCCCTGAAGTCACAGAGAATATTCCCGATCTAGTGAAAGATATTCCTGTCGTCAAGAACTATGCGGATGTGTTCGAGGAAGTTGTTCGCTTACCTCCGCAGAGAGAAATAGATTTCAAGATCGCTTTGATTTCGAGTGCAAGGCCGGTAGTTCACGCTATTCGAAGAATGTCCTTGAAAGAGAAAGAGGAATTAGACAATCAAACACGACAGCTCGTATGGAAGGGTCTGATCAGGCCTAGTTTCTCTGATTGGGGAGCAGCAGTGGTGTTTGTCCCAAAATCTGACGGTACCCTACGGCTATGTGTGGATTATCGTGATTTGAACAAGCAGACCATAAAGAACAAATATCCATTGCCGCGAATAGATGATTTGTTGGATCGATTAAATGGAGCACAAGTATTTTCACGAATGGACCTAGCTACAGGCTTCCATCAACTTCGAATTGCCGAAGAGTGTGTTCCAATGACAGCATTCAGAGGTCCCGACTTATTCTACGAGTGGTTAGTAATGTCGTTCGGCTTATGTAACGCTCCAGCTTACTTTGTCGATCTGATGAATAGAGTGTTCAGAGGAGTTTTGAATAAATTTGTTCTGGTTTTCATTGACGATATTCTAATCTTCTCTAAATCAAAGGCCGAACATGAAAAGCATCTGGAACAGGTTCTAGAAATTCTGAGACGGAATGTATTGAAAGCCAAACTGTCCAAATGCATATTCTGGCAAGATGAAGTGAAATTTCTAGGCCACGTCGTATCGAAAGAAGGAATCGCTGTGGATCCAAGTAAAATCACAGCTATTCAGAACTGGAAGCAGCCCAGTACCCCTACTGAAGTCCGCAGTTTTCTCGGATTGGCTAGTTATTATCGGAAATTCGTTAAAGACTTTTCGAAGACATCTGGTCACTTAACGAAGCTTACAAAGAAGCATTCTAAATTCAAGTGGACTCCAGAATGTGAAGAGGCTTTTGAGGAGCTAAAGTTAAGATTAACGACCGCTCCAGTGTTAACCATCATCGATGGCAATCAGGATTTGAAAGTCTGGACTGATGCTTCTAGAGAAGGCCTTGGCGCAGTGTTAATGCAGAGGGGCCAAGTGATTGATTATGCTAGCCGTCAGCTGAAGCCACACGAGAAAAACTATGTAACTCATGATCTTGAGTTATTGGCTATTGTATTCGCCTTGAAAATCTGGAGACACTATCTTCTGGGTGAGAGATTCGAACTGTTTACAGATCACCAGTCGCTAAAGTATCTGTTCACCCAGAAAGACCTGAATCTGAGGCAGCAACGTTGGCTGGAGTTTCTTGCAGCATATGACTTTGAAATTATATACACTCCAGGGAAAGCCAATGTCGTGGCCGATGCGTTAAGCCGAAAGAATGAAATGATCGCCAGTTTTATCACTGCGACTTTTTTGATCGATAAGATATCGGTTCTCCAAAAAGACGACCAATTTATTAAAGGAACGAGTCAGCGAATTCTTGAAGGCAATGCTTCGGATTTCCAGCTCGACAGCAAAGGGATTATGAGGTTAGAAGGACGAATTTGTGTTCCAGAAATTCCTGAACTCAGAAGAGATGTGCTTGATGAATGCCACAAATCTAAGCTCAGTATCCATCCGGGTGTGAGTAAAATGTATAACGATATCAAGCGCACATTCTGGTGGAAGTCGTTAAAGAGAGACATCTCGATATATGTTAGTCGATGCCCTACTTGCTAGCTAGTCAAAAGCGACCAACAGAAACTGGCTGGATTGTTACAACCGCTAGACGTTCCTGGTTGGAAGTGGGAACATATTTCTATGGATTTCATTGATGGCCTGCCCAGAACCAGAAAAGGGAATGACAGTATTTGGGTGATCGTAGATCGCTTCACGAAGACCGCCCATTTCATACCTGTCAGATCAAACAGAACTGCTCAGAGTCTGGCGCAGATTTACTTCAAGGAAATAGTTAGACAACATGGAGTGCCGCTCAGTATAGTCAGTGATAGAGATGCAATATTTACTAGTAAATTCTGGGAGGCATTTCAAGTAGAACCGGGAACCAAACTGAACTTGAGCACCGCCTATCATCCTCAGACAGATGGTCAGACTGAGAGGGTGAATCGTATTTTAGAAGATCTATTGCGGGCTTGTGTTCTAGATTTCGGTGGATCATGGGAAGACCATCTGCATTTGGCTGAATTCTCATATAACAACAGCTTCCAGGCGAGCCTGACAATGTCGCCATTCGAAGCATTGTATGGTAGACCGTGCCGATCTCCTGCTTGTTGGGTCAAACCTGGAAATAGACTTGTGTTGGGGCCTGATATGATCCGAGAAGCTGCCGACAAAGTCGATTTTATTAAGAAGCGATTACTCGCCGCTCAAAGCCGACAAAAGAGCTATGCCAATAGGAGAAGAAGAGATATATCCTTTGCTGTTGACGACTATGTATATCTAAAAGTATCGCCGATGAGAGGAGTAATCTGGTTCGGTAAAACTGGAAAGTTGGCGCCCAAATTCATTGGTCCGTTTCCTATTCTGGAACGGGTCGGAACTCTCGCTTATAGGGTTAAATTGCCTGATTGGTTGCCTGGGGTGCATGATGTATTTCACATATCTCAACTTCGAAAGCACGTTCATGATCCAGACTTGATCGTGGAAGAAGCATCTCAACAGGATATTGAAATTACTCCAGAATTGGCTGTGAGAAGAGAGCCGCTAAAGATCATCGGCAAAGAGACCAAAGAATTGAGGAACAAGAAGGTTCACTTAGTCAAAGTGCAATGGAGTGGAGATCCACGAGATTGTACTTGGGAAACTGAGGAGAGCATTCAGAAAGCTTATCCTAGATGCCGAGTGGATATCTCTGATTGACTCCGGTGCAAGGTACATTTACCATACTTTGCATTACCAATTAATTCTCTACTCTGTTGTTATTTTCTTTTCATGGATGTGCGATTTTAATTCTATAGTCTGAATGATTTTAAAAGAATACAGAAATTGATTAGTAATTTTTGAAAAACTAAAAACAATTTGATTGATTGGTTGTGTTGTGTGATTGTAGATTTGATTAATTAAAATTATTGAAACGATAGTTAATTAAATTAACAATAGAATAATGGTAGAATTTATTCGATTTGAATCACACATTGAACTGATTAAAAATAGATAGAAAAATATATACTTGTGCATTATATATGTTTGAACAGGTAATTGGATAGCTGTTGAGTAAAGATTTTATTTGCGTGCCCGACAAATAGGTAAACCTTAATGAGTTGGATGCGAACTATTATTATATCAACTCCTGTGAATGCCATTGGATGCGGAGTGCTGGTTTTTCTGTGTGAAATAATAAACGTCGCCATAGGATAGTAACAATTAATTTTAAACTACATTGCATGGCATACTTCTGGAAGATAGGCATACTTCATCATATACCACATAAGCATTTGGAGCTTGTGTGACGAGGTGGAAGATTTACCATACGAGTGAGAGGCTTGTATGGCGATGACTATATTTTACAGGTTGAACTGATGACTGATATGGACTATTTAAATTGTAACGATAAAATTGCCAGATTAATAAAAACCCCACACGGGTCTGGAGTTGACAATAATCACGTCTCTCTAGTTATTATATACGGCACATGGACTATTTATTTCCCACACGGGACGAGGTGACGAGGATTTATCCTTTGGAGCATTTAAAATACACATCCCCTCAGGCTTTGACAGGGTGACGAGAATTTATTCCCTGGAGTTATTATCAATACACGCTCCCCTGTAAACACTAGAATATATCACTATAAATATGTGTATGCTTATTAGGATTTATTGGGTACCTAATACGGCCCAATAAATTTCCAAACCTCTCTCCGTACAAAGGAGGTTATGGCGAAATTTTTCGAAAATTCCGGGTGTTAGCCAAATTTTTGAAGAATTTGAAAATTCTCAGAAACTGAAAAGTTGGAGAATGGAAGCCAGATCGAACGTAGAGTTGATTAATCAAACCACTTTCGACTTTGTTCCTTTTCGGGGACAAAAAGTTTTAAGTGGGAGAGATTGTAACGACCCAGAAAATCTGAACCAATTTAAAATTTTTAAATTGGCTGTATCGTCTATGATTGATGGTTATGATTTGAAATTGTTTTTGAAACATATAAACACTAGCAATAATATCAAATGCCTTTGTTTTATTCGTATCAAGCATTTTTTGGCCGTTATAAGGTAAAAACTCTATCCTCCGGTTTGCGTTGCATTGTGTGATGGGAACTGAGTCTTATAATGGCTTCATTTTTATAAAAAGCATAGCGTTGTTTCAAAGAATGATTTGTTTTAAAGCACTGGCAATCCAATGGAGTAAACCCGTTCCACGAAAGTGGCGTGGTCCTGAGATTAGCCATATTATAAATGTGTTGAGTAGATTTCTCATACCAGTCCCATGACTGACTCGTAGTTTGTTTCACTTTCAAACTCGGGTGCCCCCTTTTTCTACACGGGCAGCCTTGTATTCAGGTTTAGTTGGTTCTTTCTGGATAGCTGGAGCTGAAGATGGATTCTATCATTTATCTCTTTTTATGCTGTTCAGCTCCTATTGTACATATTTTGTTTGTTTCCGCTGTAGACATTTATGTATAGCTGAACTGTAATTGTACTAAGTAAGATCATGTATACTGTGTAACTCTAATGATTACTTTTATCCAGTATATTCTATTGTTCATTATCTGGTGTATTTATTTAATTCTGTTCTGCTATTATCTGTTTCTGTGTTATATTCCAAGGATTACCCTTGCCACCGTCAGTACGGGGTTTGGGGTCGTCTCACTTAACCCCATCCATTCATCATGTTATATTGGTTAAGTATTTCCCATTAACTTAACCCCATTCGTCCATCACGTTACATTGGTTAAGTGTTTCTTATTAACTTAACCCCACGCGTTCATCATGCTGTATTGGTTAAGTGTCATCAATCAATTCAAGTTAACTTGACCCACCCACTGGTCGTGTTACATTGGTTAAGTGTTGCCTACTTGTGTTAACTTAACCCTTCCACGCATCCTGTCATATTGGTTAAGTGTTGCTCTCTTGTTTTAACTTAACCCTACCCATTCATCATCTCATATTGGGTAAGTTTTTCTTATAAACTTAACCCTTCTCATTCATCATGTTATACTGGTTAACTTAACCCTGCTCACTTGTCTAATTAACCTGTTACAACGGTTAAGTGTTCTAAATTTACTTAACCCCATCTTGTCTAATTAACATGTTATAACGGTTAAGTGTTGCCTTAGTCAACTTAACCCTACCATTCTTAATATGTCTTGTTCATTAGCATTAATTGATATATTAATGCACCAACCTCTCACATTAGATCTATGTTGTTGCGGTAACTGGATGTGCCGGGCGGTTCCAGGCAGTTTTACATCACAACTTAATCTAACCTCGGGTTTTTCTTGGGCATGATGCACTAACCTCTCACATTAGATAGGTGTTGTTGCGGTTACTGGATGTGCTGGGCGGTTCCGGGCAGTTTTACACCGCAACTCAATCTAACCTCGGGTTAGGCATGTTTATCTTTTAGCATATTTACCATAAATGTCCAAGTCTAGATTTTATATGCTAATTATCCTAAATTCACAAAACTAGTCATGTTCCAATTCTCAAGTTATACCTCAACAAAGCTAATTTCAAGTTATGCCCCACAAATTCACTTTCAACAGATTTCAGCATATTAGTTTAACAAATTAAACCTCACTTAAAGTTCCATTAACATATCTCGCCTAATCATAAATTAAGCCTATAAACTTACATGCCCAAAATCATGGTCATAATTCACAATACAACGCATGCCCTAAGGTTTAGTCATATTGCACCGTACAAAATATTCTCCAAAAACCCCCAATCATGATTCATAGCATAAACTATGTCAAATTATAGCCTTTAATTACAGTGCATCCCAATTTACCCAAAATCCCAATTTAGGCATATTCACATTTAACAATTATCCCTATCTTACTATAGGTTTTCACGCATAATCTCCTTCTTCCAAGTCATAAACTATTATATATAATATGCCCCAATTTTTAGGTCTTAAACCAAGTCATGTATTATGCCTTATATGTTTCTAGTTCAATTTACGCCCAAAATCCCAAGTCATATGTCCAATATACTTTATGCCTCAAATTTTCAAGTCAAATGTTCGATCCACTTTATGTTCTAAATACAACATATGTTATGTCCAATTATTCATAATTTAATACTTTTCCCAATTTTAGCGCTGGTCATGTTCAAATCATATATTATGCCCAATTTTAGCGCTGGTCATGTCCAAATCATATATTATGCCCAATTTTATTTCCAACGTACGTTCATCTCTTATGAAATTTTGCTCTGGCTCGCAGCAGCCTGGCTATAAAAACAAAAAGGGAAGAAGGAAAGAAGAGGCAAAGAATGGACATAATATTATCAATGAGATAGATCCAATGGATATAGAAAGACAGATAGAAATAGGCATAATCTCAGATTCAGATTTATTACAATGTCAGAGTCACAATTAACTTTTATTTCTGAAAGTAACATGAACTTAAAAATTACAGAACGATCTTGAATTCTGGGATCTAATTTCTGAATTTGATTAGTTATTCCTTTGATGTAGACTTTGATTGTAAACATGAAAACTCTAATTTGATTGATTAAGGTGGAGGCTAGGTCACTTCAGGTTTTAGCAGCATATAAACGCTTATGAATTCGTGTGTAGAAAACAATAGGTTTAGGGGTCTTTTTATAGGTGTATAGGGAGATTTAGAGCCTTCAGATCAGTCTAGAAGATCGTCTAGAGCAGAATACCACGTCACACAGCGAATCAGAGAGTGACATGTGGCAAAACACGTCATTGGCCAAATCTGGGCCAACAGGGTTCGACTCCCCTATAGGGGGGTCGACACCTATGTCGACACCCCTATAGGGGTCAATACCTATCTCGACTCCCCTTGGGGGGGTCGACACCCTGAGCGGGAATTTTCCCGCTCAGCCTATTCTGCTTGAATTTCGAATTTTGAACTTGGTTTGAGATGTTTAATTATCATTTATATGTACATATATATTTCCTTGAGCGTATACAAACTTTTAAGGCTTTTAACTTTTTCATACGGTGTCCGATTTACACAAACTCGGACTCTATCTCAAGCAGAATTCCGAGACGAACGCAATGGCGTAACCCGTTTCCCTTAATTCTTAATTTTACAATAAGTATTCTTTAATTCGTTATTTTAATATTCACAGGAAGTACGGGGTTTTACATTCTCCCCTCCTTTAAAGGATTTCGTCCTCGAAATCTCCAAGTCAAGGAGATTGTATCCTAACATCCAACATCCATCTATTCAACCATTCAATCATAGGCGTCCATTGTCCTTAAAAATATTTCTAATGCTATCATGATCATATGCATAGTGTGTGTACTTGTCCTTATCTATTGCAAAATCAGGCGGTCTACTGATTCTGTTGACCTCCTTAATGCGAATTATGTCAGTGCCATGAGTCCATCATGTATGCAATTATTCCTAATCGTACTTTATAACTTCTACATGAGTGCACAATCATTCATACAAATGCAACATACATATGATAACACATCAAGTTTCGATTCATATATATATAAATTCACTCGTGCATATGCAATATGAAAGTGACTGAGTCGATCTAGTGCCTAATGTGTGTATATGCATCCACGAGAAACCACTAGCAAACACTTACATCCACTTGCATCCACCAAACAAAACATGTCTCAAACACATGTTTACATCCATTGGCTTCTACCTAAGGATCGAGGATAAGATCGAGAGGATATACTTAAAAGATAAAGACTAGCAAATAAACTTTACAGAAAAAGAGAGATCAAGGATATACCCTCAAAAAGGGTATGATGCGCATATCTAGTCTTCAGTCTTCTAGGTCGCATATTCTTGAGCTTCATTCCATATTGCTCTGATTGTCTTAAGTTCACGATTTGTGTAGCTTCTTAATTTCTTTTCCAGAATATGCGTTGGAACTCATTTCACTGTCGCCTCTCGTTCCACCATTTCTTCTTATAGTATACTTGGCACTACAACCTCTGCCGTGTCATGCTAACATTTCCAGAACTATCTCTTGAAAATAAACAGATGCTAACCATGTTACCAAGTGTATATACTAAGATGATTATATTCTTCTTCGTCAATCTTGTAAGTGGGGCTAATACCTTCCGAAAGTCCTTAATGAACTTCCTACATCAGCCCGCTAGTCCAAGAAAGCTTCTTACTTCTGTTGTATTCCTTGGGACCTTCCAGTTTTGCACCGCAACTACTTTTGCAGGATCTACTGCTATCCCTTCTTTGGGTGCCACATGTCCTAGCAACTTTACTTCTTTTCTTCAAAAATGACATTTTTGGAGAACTTCGCCTTAAGTTGATGCGCTTGGAGGGTATCCGAGACTTCCCTTAGATGCAAAGCATGTTCTTCCTCATTCCAAAATATCATCTATGCACAAGCGAAGTGAACCATCCGCCTTTGTAACGAAAACGACTGGAGCACCCCATTCAGAAATACTTTGCCTTATGAACCTTTTTTCAAGTAACTCTTTTACTTGTTTACTGAGCCCTTCCTTTCCCTTGGATTCATGTGTCGCACAGGTAATGCAACCGGTTTTGCATTGTCAACTAGATATATGCGGAAGTCTATCCCGCGTTTTAGGGGACAAACCCCTAACCTAATCAAAAATATCTGCGTACTCATGGACTACTCCAACGGATCGCAAATCGTCGATAGATGCATCAAGTGATTTTAGGTAGCTAAGACAAACTGATCCCTTAGGATCGCACGAAATCTCGAGGGTATTCCCGAAGTAAGTCAAAAGTCTAACTACCCTCCATTCACAATTACTAGCTAACCAATCCATGCCTAGAATGAACCCATAGCCCATGAAACCAAAAACATAAGCATTACACTCAGACTCAATACTTAATATAGCTATTCTCAAATCCTTACAAACCAAAGATAAATGAGCCGAACCACCAATTGGATTTGAGACAATAATGGGATCTTCTACTATACAAGCACTAAGGTGCAGAGACTCAACTATGGAAGCAGATATAAACGAATGTGAAGCGCTAAAATCAAAAAGAGTACTAATAGGATGATCAAAAAGAAAAACTAGACTTTACTATCTCTCTCACTCAGGTACACTGACAGTGAAAGCATGCTCTTGCCTTCCTGAAAATCCTATTGTTTGTTCTTGCCCTTGTCCTTAATTATATGACCCGTTATATCATAATAATGACACTTCCTCTTGTCTTAGATTTTCCTTTTCTTTCCTCCTTCGTGAACCAAGTCCATATCCATGAGTTTCTCATCCTTGGGTTGTGTTCCTTAGCCAAACTCCCTTATTCTCATCTTTGCCATCTTTGTGTAACTTGTTGACAAGTCTCTTGAAAGCTGCCTCCATCGCACGGAAATCCCTACAAAGCTTGAAAGAAAATGAGCCGCAGGTGGACGTATTGCGGCTATAGATGGAAGTTGGGCACTTCTTTGCCCTTTGACAGGTGTCGTAGTCTCATCAAACCTACGAAACCATACCGCGATGAGGTTACCTCCTAGAAAGCCAGGAGCCCCGGAGACTCAGGAAAGAAGGAAACAAGGATTCGAACAGAGGATCAAAAGATAGTGCATATGGCTTTGGGGAATATGCCTTTAAAACAAAACCTTTCTTTAGAAAATGCTTCTTTTAAAACCGTCTTGAAAATAATTTTTCAAATCTTTTATCAGATCCGGTAACCTTCATCTCTGATACCAAGTGAAATACTCCGCCTCCGTTAAGATCACTCACAAAGGAAATGCCTTAACTTTGATGGAGTGCTATAGGTAAAAGATGCAGATAATTTACAAGATAGACAAATAAAGCAGCGGAAAATAAAGTCATTTTATAAGCAATGTGGTTCAGTCAAGCTTTTACAACAAATGTCTCAATCATACTTAAAAGTAATACATAGAACTTCTATCTTGATTTTAGAACTTCCAAGTATAAAAGAAGCTTAAAAATAACAATGATATTCCCCAATAAAGCATGAACCAGCCATAGCAGTGGAAGAGAGAGTCCAAAGCAATACATCGACTATCTTCGAGCTTGGAAAGAAAACTGAGCTAAGTAGTAACATTTCCTCCCTGTGAACCTGGGGGGCGGGGGGGGGGGGGGACGGAAGAAAAGAGGCTAAACAAACTAGGTCAGACATAAGTCTGGTAAGTCCAGTGACTTTCAGCATGTAAATAGGCAAAAGCATCATGACATGAATAAACTGAATATAAGAAAATACCATGATAACAAGGATAACAAGATAACATAGATATGATAAGGCAAGATAAACTGAATGCGCTTCTACTCTTTCTCTGCTTCGCTACTACCTTGTTATTCTGATTTTTATATCTCTGCACCGCCTAGCTAGTGTCCTAACTAGTAATCTGTATAAAATGTTCATATGATAATGTGATCCCAATCGCTGCAACTGTGGTAGCCTTCAGGTGTACATCTATTGTGAGTATTCCACCTCAATCTGCCTAATTGCCATGAATATGTTAGATGTACCCTTACTACCCTATCGATCGGCTCCCTACTCGTATTAATCTCCCATGTGTCTATGTCAATCGGCCCTCTCTTGCGTGTAGATACCCTGTGTTGGTCCCACCATAAGGTGTATCAATCCTTATGATAGCGACCCGACACGATTCAAGATGCACAGTGTATAATTACGGGTACCCAGTGCCTGCTTTTTCCCACTCTGGAGTACATGCACGCCTGTAATTCGTCGGAAACTACACTAACGTACCCCTTGCCGCTATTTTGACCGCTTATAATCAGCACAGTAATTGTGCCCCCCCCCGGCCTAGTTTCAGGGTACCATGATACATCTATGTGGGTTACTGCTGAAATGGGTCCCTGTTACTAGGGTTTCTTACTGGTTAAGTTTGTAGGCCTATATCTATTAATATTACCCACCAACCCGATATGTACTTAACCCTCTGAAACGACCCGAAAATCGCCCTTGCGGGAAATCGCCGGATACACTAACTTTGGGCTACAACACATCAGAACAATAACAGCAGACTTTTATAAACGTCATAATAATGTTACATCAGAGTACAGAATATCAGAGTACATCGAATAAAATTACAGCGGAAGATAAATTATAATATTTTAATACATTGCAGCGGAAACAATAAAATAGATACAGCGGAAGACAACTATGCTCTGGACACAGCTTTAAGCTTCGATCCAGAATCCTGCTCGAGATAAGAACCTGTAGACAAACTACTCGACTGCCCGTGTGGAAAAGAGGGCACCCGAGTTTGCAAAGGTGGAAACAAACAACGGGTCAGTCATGGGACTGGTATGAGAATTCTTAACTAATATAACCACGCCGCTAACGTGAAACGGGTTTACTCCGATGGATTGTCGTGCATAATTAAAGATAAATCGTAAAACAACGCAATGCCTTTTGGAAAAATGAAATCATTATAAGACAAGTCCCATCACACAATGCAACACAAACCGGAGGATAGGTTTTACCTTATAATGGTCAAAAATGCTTGATACGTTAAAAACGGATTTGATATTATTATTAGTGTGTATATGTTTCAATAAAAAAACACTTCAATCATAATGTATCAATCATAGACAGCATAGTACCCCATCCTACTATGTCGCCATACTAGTTCTACAATCAAAACCGCAGGGTCGTATTGGAAATTGGGTTTCCATAATGAGTCAAGGCTCGGGAGGAGCTCCTTACCGATTCGAGACACTCTAGCTAATGTCTCAAGATTCCCCGCAGTTAACCCTTGGATCCTGCAGGGCCGGTCCACACATACAGCTTTGGGGATTAATTATTCCTGAACACACGTTTCCCGGTCCTATAGGACCTATCATCCGAGGCGCGCCACATTCCATCATCCACATAAGTAAATATCAGCCAGTTTAAGCACCGACACCACTTCTAGCTAGAAAGAAACGTGCTGCTCTCCCTGCATTCCCTTCTCCCGTTTTAGACTCAACCGGGTTGTGAGGCTCGCGAAGTAACGTTATAACCACAAGGCCTGCTTTTCAACAAAGCCTTGATCACCTTCATCTTAGCATACCACGTTGACAATTCACGCTATGCGATTGATGACTATTAATACACAACCTCTAAGGGCGTTAAGCAAGAGAATAAATTCTCCGCCGCCAACGGTCGTATCTTAATAGAAATCAATTTACATAGAACAAAATTCAACGTCAGACACACATTCCATTTATAAGCTTATGCTCTGGGTCTGAGCGAAAGCCAAATCCGTACAAATCAACACAAGGTCCGGATAACTACCATCTTAGCCCCATCTTGGGAGCAAATCAATCAAGGGCCTCAACACTAGTTACCCATTCGATGTGAAGATCGTCGATCTTCAATCGCCGTCTTCAATTCTTCCATTTAAAATGTCGTATGATTATTTGAAATGAGTATAACTTGGTCTTTTCAAATAATCTTCGCATAATTATCATTTAAATTATTTCATAACGTTATTACTTATCACTATTTTTATTTTGATAAAAGTAGATATAAATCATTCCATGTAGTCATTAACATATAAGGGCAATGAATCAACCAAACAAACAGCGCACAATCATGTTCATGTATCATATCAAGGTATCATGTTCAATGAACATTTCAATTCCATTCCCACATTTATTTATTAATAAATAACAACTAAAAGGTAACTTTCAATTTATTCTTTTACTGCATAGAAAATGTCATTAAAACATCTCTTTTTCTTATTTATTTACACTACATGTGAATAAATGTTTTCCTTTTCTTTTCTTATTTACTTACCCAAATGTAAATAAGTGTTTTCCTTTTTTCCTACATATCCTATTTACATGAAAATGTAAATGAAAGTGTCATCAAAAATAATTCTTTTTATTACATAAGAAAATGTAAATTCCTATTTCATATTTTATTTATATTCTTTCTCTCATTTTATTGGAAATGCAATATTTCCTTCTTATTCTTTACACTATAGAAAAATGTGTATTTTCTTTTTCATTCTTTACACTATATTCTCTTTTATTACATTATAAAGAATGTAATTCTTCTAACTTCTTTTGTTACATAAAAAAAAGTAATATTTCTTCTTTTGATTACATTAAGAAAAATGTAATTGACATTATACTGTAAAATCCTATCTTTCAATTGCATTGTAAAATTTCCTTCTTTGATGACGTTGTAAATGTAGTTAACATTACAGTGAAAATTCTAACTTTTTAAATTACATTAAAGAAATGCAAATTTGATTACATCATCCAATTCTTCTTCTTAATTTCGTTAAAATTGTAATTTTCCATATAATGTAAAATCCTTCTTTAATTACATATAGAAATGTAATTTTTTTTGCAAATTCTCATTCTTAATAAAATTGTGATTTATTTTTCATATACACAAACATGACATTTAAAATATGATTTTGATTCATATGCATTACCTTGACATTAAAATATGGTCTGATTTCATATGCATTATCATGACATTGAAATATGGTTTTATTTCATATGCATTAACTTGACATTAAAATATAGTTTTATTTCATATGCATTAACTTCACATTAAAATATGGTTTTATTTCATATGCATTAACTTGACATTAAAATATAGTTTTATTTCATATGCATTGACGCTACTCCAAAACATGATTTTATATCATATGTTCTGATGCTACTTTAAAACATGATTTTATATCATATGCACTATCATATACTAAAATATGATTCTATTTTCATATTTCTATTCAAACGCTAAAAATATATTTATTTTCCTATTTCTACACATCCGGTAAAAATAAGTTTGTTTTCATATCTTAACTACGACGCTAAAAATACAATTTTATTCATGTTTTAACTAAAACGATAAAAAAAATATGATTATTTACATATTCTAACTAAAACGAAGAAAAGATGACAATAATCATATTCTACCTAAGACTGCCAAAAATATAATTTTAATCCACTTTTTCCATTAACGCTAAAAATATAATTATAATTCACTTATTCCATTAACGCTAAAAATATAATTATAATTCACTTATTCCATTACACTAACAATATGATCATTCCAAATTATATAGCGCTTATAACCATTACACTAACAATATGATCATTTTAATGTAATGACATAGCGCTTAAAATAGTTTCATTTTAACTAAGATAACATAACGCTAAATTTGTATTCATTTTAACTGAAATGACATAACGCCGAATTCATATTCATAATTTCTAATGAAAACATTACTAATGTAAACGTATTTTCTAACGTAAACATATTTGCTAATGTAATCATTATTTTCTAATGTAAACATATTTTAACACAACGCTAAAATATGTTCATTTTTCCTATAATTTAACACAATGCTAAAATTTGATTCATTTTCAACTAAATTTACATAATGCTAAAATGTATTCATTTTTCTAAAATGACACAACGCCAAAATTTATATGATAACCTTTTTCTATGTTTTCTAATATCGTATAAAAGCATATTTTATATGTAAATATTTTTAACCATTCATATTAACATAAAAAGGATATTTTATGTTAAATTCTTCTTAACATTTTATTTTAACATAAAAGGAATACTTTATGTTAAATCTTTCTAACATTTCAACGAAAACAAATAAAAGATAACTTTGATTGTCGTCAATTCTAGCACAACAAAATATATAAAGAGTTATATTTTGTCTACTTAACATTTTATAACTAAATTGTTATTTTAACCAATCTCAACATTTTATATCTAAAATGTTATATGTAAAACAAAATGAGTTTACAAATTTTGCCTTTTTATTTACACATGGGATATAAATAAAAATGTATACAACAAGTTTGTCTTTTTATTTACACATGTAGTGTAAATAAAATGTGGTTTTCTAATTTTATCTATATTTACAAATAAAATGTTTAACCATTTGTCCTTTTTTTATTTACACATGAAGTGTAAATCAGATTATATAAAACGATTTCAATGTTGCTAAATAAACACAGTCTATATAATATTCTAATTAGATTAAAATTTTCGGATCTAATCCGATTTACAGTCAAATCACTATTTTTAATTGGATTAAAATTCTAGTTTAATCTAATTTACAGAACACGATGATTTTTATCGGATTCACACAGATCTAGATCGTACGATAACATAAATAAACAACACAATGCAATAAAATTCATCAGAACACAAGCGAAATTCATCACAAAACAGATCTGAATAAATAACATACATATAATTATTTAACAACGATAGAACAATTAATTAAATTAATTAAATTGTAAAAATCAGAGATTCTCACCTCGATTTGGCTGAAAATTCAAAGTGCCCCGTTTCAGATTTGGTCAGCGCCATCGCGAAGATCTCGGAAAGACGAATCCAACGCAACAAACGGTTTGCAAAACGGACCTCGTGTGGAGAAGTTACACATGTTTAAAGATTTGTAAATTTAAATTATAAAAATAATTAAACCATCCATCTCACCCACTAGGATGCTGCCACGTCACCTCCCCCAAGCCCCTTTATTCTTCATCGTTACTTCAGGTATTGACCGTAATAGTTTGAACCCACCTCTCAACGTCTAGGGCATCTCATCGCACCTCCATCCGACCACCTACAGCCGATCGGAGACCCTCACCTCGAAGCCCGCACCGACCTCTCCTTGCGCCCAGAAGTGGGCCCCACTCGCTGCCCCCCCCCCCCCCCCGTGCCTCGAAAACCCCTCCAAGCGCTGGCACTTCGTGCTGAGAATTCGCGAAATCCGTGAACTAAAACCCGATCTTAACCGTATGGATCTGTAGATCTCTCCAAGAGCTTCGATTTGGTATATAATATGTTGAATTTCATTGAGCGGATCAAAAGTTATTGAGGTTTGAATTTTCGGTCATTCGTGGCCTTCGGTTTCAATAGCAGGCGGCTGACCATTTTTTTAGGGTTTTAAATAATTTTTTATTAATTTATTCATCGTAAAGCGTGTTATAAAGGTGAAAATGCGGGATGACTCCGAATTGGGCCTGCTTACTATCGTTCTTAAGGTTTTGACACCTTCTGAACGCAATGAGACAGGTCTCGTGGCCCAATTCCAAAATCTGTAAAAAAAAATTATTTAAATTTACATTAAAAATTAATTAATCAAATAATTACCGTACATTTAAATACGCCGGGGCCACAAACTAACTTCAAAAATTCCCGAAAAAATATATTTAGCTATGTTTTGACGCTGCGAACCTAGGAAAATTAATTTCGTTCAATTGTGAGCCTATTTGAAAAATGACTATTTTCAAGTCGATTAAAATTGACCGAAATTGACAAAACTGAAATCTTATTGCCATAGCCACAAATTAATTCTAAAAATTATGAAAAATTAAACTTAGCCATATTTTGACATTCCGGATCTAACAAAAGTGGTCTCATCGAAAACAGAGGTCGTTTGTAAAATAACTATTATTAAGGGCTCTATATTTAATATTAAAAATACATTTTTAAACAAATAATTTTCAAAACTCAAAATATATAAGTGTTTAGTGTTTTTAAATGCAGAAACATCATTCTGAACTCAATAGAAGTGGTTTCGAGTCCAAATTCCTTCGTACGCAAAAAGTGGCATTTTTGACCTTTATAAATTTCATAGTGACCTTTCTAAATTTTAATTTGGGCATAACTTTTGATTCCTGCTATGAAATTTCAATTGTTCGGATTCGTTAGAAAGATATTTTTAAATAGATTCCAATATTTTTGGTTTCACTAAAATCCGTTAAATTTTGCATCCTGTATGGTCAATCAAAGTTCAAGTTTGACTTTTCCAACTACCGCGCTATTTCTAACTCTTTTTATAATTAAAATTAAATTATTCATCCTTACTTCGATTTAAATCGATTTTTAATCATCATGTTATACTGGTTAACTTAACCCTGCTCACTTGTCTAATTAACCTGTTACAACGGTTAAGTGTTCTAAATTTACTTAACCCCATCTTGTCTAATTAACATGTTATAAAGGTTAAGTGCTGCCTTAGTCAACTTAACCCTACTGTTCTTAATATGTCTTGTTCATTAGCATTAATTGATTTATTAATGCACCAACCTCTCACATTAGATCTATGTTGTTGCGGTTACTGGATGTGTCGGGCGGTTCCGGGAAGTTTTACACCACAACTCAATCTAACATCGGGTTTTTCTTGGGCATGATGCACTAACCTCTCACATTAGATAGGTGGTGTTGCGGTTACTGGATGTACCGGGTGGTTCCGGGCAGTTTTACACCACAACTCAATCTAACCTTGGGTTAGGCATGTTTATCTTTTAGCATATTTACCATACATGTCCATGTCTAGATTTTATATGTTAATAATCCCAAATTCACAAAACTAGTCATGTTCCAGTTCTCAAGTTATACCTCAACAAAGCTAATTTCAAGTTATGCCCCACAATTTCACTTTCAACAGATTTCAGCATATTAGTTTAACAAATTAAACCTCACTTAAAGTTCCATTAACATATCTCGCCTAATCATAAATTAAGCCTATAAACTTACATGCCCAAAATCATGGTCATAATTCACAATACAACACATGCCCTAAGGTTTAGTCATATTGCACCATACAAAATATTCTCCAAAAACCCCCCAATCATGATTCATAGTAGAAACTATGCCAAACTATAGCCTTTAATTACAGTGCATGCCAATTTACCCAAAATCCCAATCTAGGCGTGTTCACATTTAACACTTATCCCTATCTTACTATAGGTTTTCATGCATAATCTCCTTCTTCTAAGTCATAAACTATTATATATAATATGCCCCAATTTTTAGGTCTTAAACCACGACATGTACTATGCCTTACATGTTTCCAGTTCAATTTACGCCCCAAACCCCAAGTCATATGTCCAATATACTTTATGCCTCAATTTTTCAAGTCAAATGTTCGATCCACTTTATGTTTTAAATACAACATATGTTATGTCCAATTATTCTTAATTTAATACTTTTCCCCAATTTTAGCGTTGGTCATGTTCAAATCATATATTATGCCCAATTTTAACGCTGGTCATGTCTAAATCATATATTATGCCCAATTTTATTTCCAACATACGTTCATCTCTTATGAGATTTTGCTCAGGCTCGCAGTAGCCTGGCTATAAAAACAAAAAGGGAAGAAGGAAAGAAGAGACAAAGAATGAACATAATATTATCAATGAGGTAGATCCAATGGATATAGAAAGACAGATAGAAATAAGCATAATCTCAGATTCAGATTTATTACAATGTCAGAGTCACAATTAACTTTTATTTCTGAAAGTAACATGAACTTACAAATTACAGAACGGTCTTGAATTCTGGGATCTGATTTCTGAATTTGATTAGCTATTCCTTTGATGTAGACTTTGATTGTAAACTTGAAAACTCTAATTTGATTGATTAAGGTGGGGGCTAGGTCACTTCAGGTTTTAGCAGCATATAAACACTTATGAATTCGTGTGTAGAAAACAATAGGTTTAGGGGGTCTTTTTATAGGTGTATAGGGAGATTTAGAGCCTTCAGATCAGTGTAGAAGTCATCGGATTCGTCCAGAGCAGAATACCACGTCACACAGCGAATCAGAGAGCAACATGTCATTGGCCAGATCTGGGCCAACAGGGGTCAACTCGGGGTCGACACCTATGTCGACACCCCTATAGGGGGGTCGACACCTATGTCGACTCCCCTTGGGGGGGTCAACACCCTGAGCGGGAATTTTCCTGCTCATCCTATTCTGCTTGAATTTTTAATTTTGAACTTGGTTTGAGATGTTTAATTATTATTTATATGTATATATATTTCCTTACGCGTATACAAACTTCTAAGGCTTATATCTTTTTCATATGGTGTCTGATTTACACAAACTCGGACTCTATCTCAAGCAGAATTCCGAGATGAACGCGATGGCGTAACCCGTTTCCCTTAATTCTTAATTTTACAATGAAGTATTCTTTAATTCGTTATTTTAATATTCATAGGAAGTATGGGGTGTTACAACATGGATCTATCGGACCAACTCAAATTCAATCCATAAATTATAGTAGATACGTGTTTGTAATTATTGATGATTTTTCAAGGTACACTTGGACCATGTTTCTAAAGAATAAAAGTGATACTTTTGATATCTTAAAATTTTTGTCAAACAAATTCAAAATTTAACTAATTTAAAAATAAAGAACATACGAAGTGATCATGGAGGAGAATTTAAGAATGAGAAATTTGACTTATTTTGTCAAAAGAAAGGAATTTTCCATAATTTTTCTTTTCTAAGAACTCCACAACGAAATGAAGTTGTAGAACATAAAAATAGAACTTTGCAAGAATGTGCTAGAATGTTATTAAATGGAAGTACATTGCCAAAACATTTTTGGGCTGAATCAGTTGCAATAGCTTGTTATGTTTTGATCGTGTTTCTATCCGACCTCTTACTAAAAACACTCCATATGAGCTTTTTACTGGTAGAAAACCAAATGTATCTTATTTCAAAGTTTTTGGTTCAAAATGCTTCATTTTAAATATGAAAGATCGGCTTGGAAAATTTGATTCAAAATCTGACGAAGGAATATTCTTAGGATATTCTAAGTGTAGCAAGGCTTATCGTATTTTCATTAAGAGAACTGATAAAATAGAAGAATCACTTCATGTTTCGTTTGACGAAAATGTTATTCAAAATTCATTTAATTCAGATACTATGAAAAATAACTCTTATCATGACGATGATATTGATATATATAGAGAAGATGAAAACATTGTTCATAATAACATAGAAAACAATGCTACAGAAAATCAAGATAATATCGAAAATCAAAATATTCCTATTCCTGAAGTTAGGTCTCCACCAAGGATATTACGAGATCATCCGACTCAAAATATTATTGGAGAAATAACTTCAAATGTAGGAAGAAGAAGTCAACTTAATTTAGTAAGTAACTTCTTATCAAATATGGAACCCAAAAACCCTAAAGAAGCATCTACAGATGAAAATTGGATAATTGATATGCAAGAAGAATTAAATCAGTTTGAACGTAATGAAGTTTGGGAAATAGTTCCAAGATCAAATGATCAAACTATTATTGGAACAAAATGGGTTTACAAAAATAAAGCAGATGAATTGGGTAATATTACTAGAAATAAAGCTAGACTTGTTGCACAAGGTTACAATCAAGAAGAAACGCAGATTATGAAGAAACTTTTTCTCCAGTCGCACGACTAGAAGCAATTCTAATTCTATTAGCTTACGCTTGTCATCATAACTTTAAACTATATCAGATGGACGTTAAAAGTGATTTCTTAAATGGTTTTATTAAAGAACGAGTATATGTTGAACAACCTCCACTATTTGCCAATGAAAAATTTCCTAATCATGTTTTCAAACTAAAAAAGGCGTTATATGGTTTGAAACGGAAACAAGCACCTTGTGCTCGGTATGAACGTCTCAAAACTTATTTATTAGATTCAGGATTTCAAATTGGAAAGGTTGATCAAACACTTTTTTATCAAGAAAGATAATAAAGATATTCTAATAATACAAATATATGTAGACTTATCTTAGGATCAACAAATGATCAATCATGTCAAGAATTTTCAAAAATAACGACCAATGAATTTGAAATGTCGCACATGCGAGAACTATCCTACTTTCTGGGTTTGCAAATTAAACAATTGTCTTATGGAATTTTCATAAATCAAGAAAAATATTGTACCAATTTAATAAAACATTTTGGAATGGAAAATACTTCAAGTAAACCTACACCAATGAGCACAATGACACACTTAGATAAAGATGATAATGGTGAAAGTGTTGATTAAAAGTTATATCGAAGTATAATAGGTCCACTTCTGTATTTAACTGCTAGTAGATAGGATATTTTGATGAGTGTTTTCTTACGTGCTCGTTTTCAAGCTAATCCAAAATAATCACATTTGATGGCAGTTAAACATATATACGTTATCTTAGCAGTACCAAAGATTTTGGACTTTTCTATCCAAAAGATTATTCCTTCGAATTAGTTTCATATAATGATGCTGATTTTGGAGGATCACGAACGGATCATAGAAGTACAAGTGGAACATGTCACTTTATCGATAAATCACTTATATCTTGGTTCAGCAAGAAACAAAATTGTGTTTCATTGTCAACATGTGAAGCTGAATATATATCTGCTGCATTAGCCTGTGCTAAAGTAATATATATGCAGCAAACACTAAAAGATTTTAACGTAAACTTGTCTAATTCCACAATTTATTACGACAATACAAGCGCAATAAATTTATCTAAGAATCTGGTAAACCATTCTGGAACTAAACACATTGATATAAGACATCATTTCTTGAGAGACAATATTGAGAAACAAACAATTAGTTTAGAGTTTATAAACTCAGAAAATCAAATTGCTGATATATTTACTAAACCCCTTTTAGAGAATTATTTCATAAGACTTTGACGAGAACTAGGAATTGTATCTTTCAAAGATCTCTAAAATGTTATTCGATTACTTTGTGCTTATAATGTTTACTTACTTTTTAATCGATGACAAAGGGGGAGAGCTATATTTTCTATGTTCATTCTATGTTCACCTTTATTGAAAAGATAAGTGGCTAACATTTTTTTATAGGAATCAAAACGGTAAGATTATAAATTTATCAAACCAACAAAATATTGCAGAAATTCAGGGGGAGCTAATACCCTGGGAGAGAAAATCAGATATGTTGTCATCAATCAAAAAGGGGGAGAATGTTGAAAACAAGAATTTTGATTAATGTCAACAAAGAGAAGAGCAATGGAAATCATGTCATGAAGATAAGGCTATATATATATACATTGAGTCGTGTTAGAGCTATGTTAAAATCTATCCTCAAGTATAACACGAATATACAAAACAAGGCATATATATATATATATATATTTCAAATGACCTGAAACAGTCTGACTGGGCAAAAATGCATGAACCAGTCAACAGGTCAGACAATTTTGCCTCGGTAACGGCTAGTTTCTGAATATTTTCAATATATATGATTTCATATTTTTTCAGCCAGTCGATTGGTAAATTTTAACAGTCAACTAATTCGAAATAACACATAATTTCTGAAAGGGTGCCTCCATTCATGAAGAGAAATCTCTTCATTTCTGAAAGGAAATGGGAGATTCTTTTGGTTAAAACTCTTCATGAAGAATTGCTACCTTTCTACTATTATATAAACACTTCAAACATGATTTACAAACATCTAATTTATTCTATTCTCTCTATTTTCTAATTTACACTTCAATATTGTTTGTATTCTAAGGCTCTCTTAAATTCAAATTACTTGTTGAATCTTAGATAATATTTCACATCTCTTGATTTAACAAGCAATTTGCTTCCTTCAATCTTTTCATTCAAATCATATACTCGAGGATAAGATTATAGGAAGGGTGTACTTAAACCGTTGACTATCCATATTGATTCAAGAAAACAAAGCAGAAGTCAAAACACTTGTAATTATTGAAGTCCTATGTAGTTGCTCAGGCGAGAGGCATCCTTGTTGGGGCTTGGGTGTACTGACCTATTCCTCCGAGTTAAGAGAGGGCGTGATAGTGAATTCCGAAGAGGAGCTTCGGGACTGGACGTAGGGCGGAAAGTCTGAACCAATATAAAATTCCTGGTGTCGTTTCTTATTGCATTTAGTTCTTATTTATGATAGATTTATCTAGCTTAGCTTTTACCTGCATAACTATTGTACATTACTAGTTAGTTTATTATTTACACTTTAACCATATTAATATCCTGATTAAGTTGTATTCATCGACTCTTTTCACCGACCTTCTTGATCAACCTCGAACTCTTTATCTTCTGGTTCCAGCTTCTATATAAGCTCGACAAGATTTGCATCTCGCTTTTGGCTCTCGCAAATCCTTTCGATAAGAGTAGGTCTTATCAATAAGCTTGCCAACATTTCAGGTTCCAACTCACACCTTGGTCTGAAATCAATTCTTGCCAAATACTTGAGGCTTTTCCATTCCGAAAACATTGCTCCCAAACGTGTGTGTGTCTCCGACTCAATGCATCTGCTACCGCGTTACCCTTGCCAGGAGAATAGGATATACCAAAATCATATGATGCCAGAAACTCCAACCATCGTTGCTGCCAAAGATTCAAGTCCTTTTAGGAGAAAAAGATACTTCAACGACTTGTGGTCCATAAACAACTCGAACCGAACTCCCAACAGATAATGTCTCCACATCTTCAGAGCAAACATAATCGCTGCCAACTCCAAATCATGAGTTGGATAGTTCCTCTCATGCAGCTTTAGCTATCGACTCGCGTAGGCCACAACCTTATCCTTCTGCATTAGCACTGCTCCAAGCCCAGTACCATGCATCAGTGTATACCACCATCTCTTTTTTCCTACTTGGAATGGTCAACACAGGAGCCCTATTCAGTTTCTCCTTCAGGATTCCAAACGCTTGCTCACACTTTGCGTCCCGTATGAACACTTCGTTCTTCTTCGTCAATCCTGTCAACGGTGCAGCTATCTTGGAGAAATCTTGATAAACCATCAGTAATATCCTGCCAACCCAAGGAAACTTCTCACATCTGTCACATTTTTAGATCTATCCCAGTCCTGTATTGCTGCCACTTTAGCGGGGTCAACCGCTATCCCATTTCTAGAAATAACATGGCCTAAGAATCTTACTTTGCTCTTCTAGAAGTGACACTTTGAAAACTTAGCTCTCAGCTGATGCTTTTGCAAGATTTCTAAAACAACTCTCAAGTCTGTCTTGTGCTCTTCCTCATTCCGAGAGTAAACCAGAATGTCATCCACAAACACAATAACAAACTTGTTCAACTAATCTCTGAAAATCCTATTCATAAGATCTTCGAAATACGTTGGCGTGTTAGTCAATCCAAATGGTATCACCAACCATTCAAAGAAACCGGATGGTGTCCTAAAAGCAGTCTTTGGCACACTATCCTTTTCCTCCCTCAACTGGTGAAATCCCCTTGCCAAATCCATCTGAGAAAACACTTTGGCCTCGTAAAGCTAATCGAACAAGTCATCTATTCTCGGCAACAGATACTTGTTCTTCTTGGTCACCTTCTTTAGCTCACGATAGTCCACACACAATCTTAACGATCCATCTGCCTTGGTTGCAAACATGACCAGTGCAACCTATTCGGAAACGCTTCTCCGAATGAATCCTTTTCCTAGAAGGTCATGAACTTGCACCTCCAACTCTAGCTATTCCTTAGGCGTCATCCGCCTAAGAGGCATAACGATTGGTCTAGCGCCCTCGACCAAATTGATCCTAAACTCGATTTCATGGTGCGGCGGTAAACCTTTGACTTCCTCAAAGACATCCTCATATTCATTAGCGATCAGCATAGATGACAAGTCTTCCTGTGGAATCACAAGCGAATATAAATAGCTTACGAAGACACCACCTTTGGAATTACACCGAATCAACACTTTTCGCCCTTCCACATCCTCGACTCTCACCTCTAGCTTCTCGCAATTTACTCTTGCCGCATACCTCTTGAGAAAATCCATACCCAATATAATCCCAAACCCAGCGAAGTTAAGAACAAAGCAATCACACACAAAAGAACTACCATGACTCGACAACACTAGACCATGACAAATCATGCAAAGATTGGATGAAACCCCAAATGGATTAGTCACTACGAAAGGTCTATCGCAAATCGCGGATTCCAAACCCAAGAGACACACCAGCTCATTACAAATGAATGAATGCATGCTCCAGTATCAAACAAAACTTGAACTAAAACACCTCGAATAGAAAGAGTACCTTGAAAAACGACACCCTTTCCTTTCTCCTCTACAGTAGGAGCTCTTGAAGAAGATGGAACGGCTCCCAAAGAATAAGACTTCACAACTTGTTTACCCTTAGCTGCTTCTGGACAATCCTTCTTCTCATGCCTAGGCTTTCCACACTTGAAGCACTTCTTCTCAGCTTTGGAGTTCTTGCACTCACTAGAGAAATGACCCTTCTGCTAGTAGTTAAAGAAAGTCACCTCTCCCTTCCTCTTCTTCTGGCCATCCTTTCCTTTCTGCAGTTGCTGCTTCCTTTTCTTATTATTGCCACCTTGTTGTGGCTTTGGAGCTTCCTTGGATGTAACAATAACAACTTCCTCTTTCGGAAGCAAGCTCTCATGTCTCACGGCTTTTTCCACAAGCTTCTCAAAGGATTCTTCAAGATGTTCCACCAATGGTCTTCCTATGTAGGCATCCAGACCCATAACAGACTTCTTGTTCTTTTGATAGTGTATATCAATGTATGAACGAGCATATCTGGACAAGGCTTTAAAGTCAAAAATGTAGTCAAGCACAGGACAACCATTCTGCTTCAATTCCAAAAATTTCGTGAATAAGGCAGACTTTTGAGCTATGGAGATAAACTTTGCTTCAAACTTAGCTTGGAATTGCTCCCATGAAATATCTTCCTTTGGAGTCTCAAGTGTAACTGAATTCCACCATTCCATGGCCTTGCGTTGCAGTTGCCTTGACGCAAGCTTTCTCTTAGTTGCATCATCCAAACTCAAGTCTCCAAAAATATGAACACAAGAATCCATCCATCTCTGAACCTCTTCAACATGCTCAGTCCCTTTGAATGGTTTTCCCCTAGGGATGTATAATCTTTGCATAGCTTCGCAAAATCCACAAACCTAGGCAACTGAACACCCACATCTACCGTGGATGCCACTGCAGCGGGCACCCTACGCATGAATGCCTCCATCGAGGCTTCAAACATGGTTGGGTAGTCTGGTGCATTGTTGTTTCCCCCTCCAGGAATTGCCTCCTCCCTAGCAGTATGCCTTGAGGTACGTCGACTCATTATGAATCTGCAAATTAGAATGATTAGCCACTTTCAAGAAAAGCTGCTAAAGAAGAACAAACGCTACTATACTATATAGTATCATATAGTATACGTCCAACTGAAATCTACAAATACGTCTCTCATACGTAATTACATCTTCAAACTTTGGCTAAAATTGACAACCGGATTTCTAATACCAAATGTGACGACCGTCCATAACCCCCGCACTAAACAAGGGGAATAATGGGCTGAAAGGTGTGCTAGGCAGCTATAGATGACCATCAAGGTATGATAACACAATCGGAACCTATCGTATAACTCACAACGCAAAGATAAAATATAATAGAACGTATACAACAGGTATTATTAGTGAAGCAGAAAACATTAAACTTCCATAACAACTAGAAAGTAATATCCATAGACTTGAATTACAGCAGTAGTATTTATACAATTTTGACTCACTACATTGCTCAAAGAAGAATAGCGAACGATGGAAATCCAAATACTATATAGTAGAAAAGATAGTACGCCAGCCTCCTGCTCGCCTCCGATCAGCAACATCGTCCTCATTAAGTTATCACCTATCACCTGCCACTTAGTCTGCCCATCCAACAATTGGATGTACAACCCAAGGTAATAAGAAGGAAACATAAAATCTTGAGTCAGACAATAGTCCTAGTGAGCGATAAAATAGCTAACAAACTTCATCAATAAAGTATATAAGAAAGGATAAATAAACGAACTAATCTACCCATAACACCAGAGAAGAACTCAACTCCCATCTTCCCTACATCGGACAGTGATAGCCTTTACATCAAACATTTCAGCCATTCATCCATGGAAACCATATCAACCATCAATAGCACTCATAGCATCCAGATTATAGATCTCACATAAACCATCCTAATCGAATTCAACTTCCCTCAAGCACAAGCCCTAGAGGCCTAAACCAATATCAGACAAGTACCTACAGAACATCTCCTATGACGTTGGGTAATCCACGTGAGACGGTGCGAACAAAATATCCAACATGCATGACAGACTCTGGCTATCACCGCCAATCCTGCTTCGAAACCATCGTTGATCTTATGATCGGCTAATCAATTTTCCATCAATTGTCAAGGGCCAATGGTAAAACCCGGTTCTAGCTAAAACCCCATATTTCATACAATTTGACATATCTAGGACATACACGACGCCCAGAGTACTCGACCTACAACCAGTCTTTTAGACGTCTCTATCGTACCCCTGCTTTGAGCCCGCTAGAACCTACGATAACGATAGTTCCTCGGCCTTCGGTATCTCTAGTCATCATCGACGACGACCATCCAACCATTTTCGACAAGCTCAGAACGCTTTTGAGTTGTCATCACACCTGTTGCATTACGACTGACAACAAACACTTCACATCACTTTGGCATCCCCCATTGAATTCAATTTGAAGTCACATCATCACCAGAAATGTCTTACCAGACCCAGTTTGGGATTGACCCACTTTGGTACCCACCTAGTTTGGGACCGACCCAGTTCGATACCCATCCAGTTTGGGACCGACCCAGTTTGGTACCTACCCAGTTTGGGACCAACCAGTTTGGTACCCACCCAGTTTAGGACCGACCCAGTTTGGTACCCACCTAATTTGGGACTGACCCAGTTTGGTACCCACCCAGTCTGGGACTAACCCAGTTTGGTACCCACCCAGTTTGGGACCGACCCAGTTTGGAACCAACCCACTTTAGTACCGACCCACTTTGGTGCTGACCCAAAACCATTACTCTTAGTTGTACTGCATTTTTAATACACTTGTACTACATGCCCGACCCGTGGCTTGTACAACTGACCCAAAATATGTACATGCCCAACTCAAGTCCAATTTCGACCAAAACTTCGCCAATCGACATAATCGATGAAATATACTCATCTAATTCATTCAACACAATCATAAGCATGTTATGAAACCACTAACAACATGAGTATGACGATTTTCACTGAAATTGGGTAAACTTCGCCAAAATCATGGTAATGAACATATGAACATATGAACATAATTATGGAACTAACTTGCATAAACGTATGTAAATTACATGAAAATTACCGGTTTTAAATTGCTAAACAAGATCCTATGGTGATTTATATGAAAATAGACTTACCATGATGTAGATATAAGAAAAACGACTTGAATTTGATAAAAATGTGTGCATACAACTAATATACTTGCTTGAATCCATGTGAGAGATGCATATCACTCACCAATTCTCCAAATCAAAGCAAAAAATGGTGAATTTGGATTCCGGACAGCGAAGAACTTGATCCAAATCCTTCGATTTGATGAACTCTCACTTCAGATGATGTAGATCTAGCTTCAAATGGTGTAGATCTTAGATTCCCTTCCTTAGATCTCGATTTTAATGGTGGAAAGGTGTTAGAGGAAGGAGGAACATAAGGCCACCAAATGAGAGAGTGGGGAAAGTAAACTATTCTCCATACCTCTCGCCTCATCTTTATAACTTTCCGCCAGCCCACTAATGGGCCTCTACAAATCAACCCAATATGGCTTACCAAACCTAAACAGCCAACTGTTAAACCTTAAAACAGCAATTTTTCCCAAACCATTGAGCCAAATCTTTAATGTGACCACTCTACGGAAAGGGAATCATCATTTCCTTTCCAATGGCACAGGTCTCAACCCCTGATTTGACCTAAGTCAAAAGTTATTCCCTATACAAGACTGACAGGGGAAAATTGGTCATAAACAAAATTGGTAAAAATTATGGACATGTCTCACATCCCCATAAGCAACATATTAAAATACGAAAATGATCCAACCCTCAGGGAATAAAATAAAAATATTTTACGATCCTTCGGTATGTAAAATGCGGCCTGTTACATTATTGTATTCTAGTCCATTTGAAATTCGATTTCTATTTAAAAAAATAATTTTCCCTTTTTAAAACTCGAACCATTTTCTAATATATTTTATGGTATTTTAAATACCAATCATTCCAGGGTCAATGTTATTCAAACATCCCAATCATACAATAATAAATCACAAATTATTTGTCACATCACATAATGCAATATATGAAAAACAACGGTATAATTGTTGAGGAAACCAGTTGGATCCCTCCAACATGTTTCCTTGCAACCACAGATGTTAATCAACATAAATAACACTAAGTTCATATCAATATGAGATATTATAATAAGTAGAATCAATATTCAATCAAGTGTTTATATATATGACTATATATACTATTTTAACCAATTAATAAGCAATTCATCAAAACAACCATCGCACTGCATTCAATCATTATTTATATATTAAATAACGTTTATAAAATTATAAAATTGGACAGAGTTAGTGAGTTTACTCACCTTGGTCGTTAATCGTCAATTAACGGTTAACGTTCGATAGATCCAGTTAGTTGTTTTATTTCACTACAAATTGTGATGCTCCAAATCAATCCAAACCAGGTTCATCACATGGCCTACGTCCATACGATCCTAACGGGTCCTGTTTTTTAGAATTTGGATAACGTATGCATAAGTTATGATATTTAGAAGTTAATTCGTTAAAAAAAATTAAATTAACTCAATATATTAATATCTGGGCTTTACCAACTCCGTGTCTAGGCCCGATCTCCATATACGCGTCCTACAATGAGAAGTTCTATCTTCCATAAATTTTAACTCCCGTTCCCTTCTTCTCTACTAATTCACGTTTCTCCTTTTTGGGCCTTCTCTCTTCTTCTTTTGTTTATTTATTTAGGGCTTATGTTTTAAACTCAGCCCAATACCCGTTTAAGGCCCACACGCCTGCACTTGTCTTGCTTCTTGATAACTCCAGAATTCCGATGTAGCTTCGACTATATCGAAGATGTGTTCCCTCCCAACCACTTCGCCTCTTCCCATAAAAATAAACTAAAAGCATCGTCGGTCCTCTACTCATCACCTCTTAAATTCTATAACATTTTCATCGCGCTCGAACACAAGAACCTTAGGCTTTTTTCAGGCTTCCTCCGTGCATATATAATGGGTGTCTCGACATTATCCCCCAAACTCCATAGAACAGTGTACCCTGACCTCGTGAACCCCTCGCCAATGTCGGCTTCCTCCCTCATTGCCTCGAAATACGGCAAGTGGAAACCCTAGCCTTACTGTACAATTTTTGCACTCCCGAAACGATGATCGAGCTGCGTAGATAAACTCCAGATCGATGCCCTCCTTCACACGAGTCTGAATGTACAAGTTTCTGAATTTTTAAGCGAGTATATGTTGTGTTTTTTATTTGCGAACTCCATGAAAACTCATGGCTTTCTACTGTTGTTTGTGAAAAGAGAGAAAAATTTGGAAGTGCCTACTATCGTTTGCTACAGTTTATTTATAGGAGCAGACAACTTTGCTATTAAGTTTTAGGCAAATAGGCTAGAGTGTTAGTTTTATAATATAGTAGTGTTTATGAAAGGATGGAGTACGGGACTTCGGGGCGAAGTACCTGATATATATATATATATATATATGTTTAGAAATATTTAAATTTTAGGGTATCGTGCTACACAAATTTTTTCATTTAAGGACCACTATCAACAAAAATAAAAATACTATTGAGATGTGTAATGTGTCACGACCCCAAAAATATAATAATATTGACAAGTTAACTTAAATTGTGAAGTCCCAATAATGCTAATATAGGGTGTAAAATAGTTCAAATAAAAAGTTAATTATCTTCCAAAATAAAATTTACAGAAAAATTCTATAAATAAAATTAAAATACGTCTAAGAAATCTTGTCTAAATTGGAAACCAATATTTAAATATATTTAAATAACCGTTATGGTCAAAAACGATTATGCCGTTGTTTTTTTGAAAAATTGATTTGGACATAAGTTACCATCTATGATACGAAATCTCCATTTTTCTCTTCCATTAGAAAAATATAGTTAATTAGATTCGAACGTTTCTTATTTCAAAGAAATCCGATTTATAACGAATCTTGTATATTCATTTGAAGTTCAAAATTCAATATTATGAATTTCCGCGACGTACAGACTCGATTATAATTATATTATAAGTAAATACGTTCAAACATCGTTTTATAAATATATTTGTTATATAATTCAATTCTAAACTCAATTAAATCTCTTATGATGAAGTCACAATTAATGCAAAAACAGCTAATTGGAAAGCAATAGTCATATTTTTAATCCTCCAAGTTACCAACAAATGAACTATACCATTTGATCCTCCGCTTCATTAAAATTGGAATAAAATGCATATTATCTAATTCACACACTATTGTTAATTCAACTATTTCTGATCGTTTCGGAAATAAATATATTATTCCATTATTTATTTTAACTAATATAAATTAGAATTATTTAATTTAAGCCATTTAAATTACCAAATCATTATTTAAATAATTAAATTAATTATTAAATCGCTAAAATTTTGGGATGTTACAAAAACCCAAAGGTTAGAGTAAATAATAGGGTATGGGATAACGGTATTATGACATGCTTGTATTTGTTTGATTTTTTTGAAAATTGGTTAATATATCAACATGGTAGTCAGGATAGACCTCTAACTCCTGACCTCTTACCAGATAGGAGTATGTCTTTCCACAGTGCCACACTACGTTGGTTACTTGTATTTGTATTATATAAGAATATATTAACCCACCCTCTTAGATTGTCATTCGTATCTTATATTCGT
The DNA here is from genome assembly GCA_030737875.1 of Allium sativum. Lineage (NCBI taxonomy): Eukaryota > Viridiplantae > Streptophyta > Magnoliopsida > Asparagales > Amaryllidaceae > Allium > Allium sativum. The sequence continues at coordinate 757,579,819 of CM060922.1, read as the reverse complement.
ATATAAATAAAGAAAGTAAGATATAAAGAGAAGGAGCTGAAGAATGGATCTAGGTGAAGGAAGTACCACAATTAATGGAAATGCTTGACCTGACACTCGAGGGAATCAAGGTCATTGAGCTAAAGAGAATGAGATATTGCAGCCACACAAGTAGACATGTAGAATCTATATCATTTCTTTGTTAATTTGATGCAAGATGGTGTTGCTGCTAGTTTTGCTGTTGTTGCTAATGCTAGAGGATTTAATCAAGTGGCGCCAACTAGTAACAAATATACAAGACGAGTAAGTATTATGCTAATCTCTGAGGAAAGCATTTCCATGAAACTAAGAATGCTATCAAGGCAGAGAATTGGATGTTGAACTATGAAAGAATCTTCGTAGACTTAGGCTCGACATATGAGCAAAAGAGAAGATCAGCTTTTATGCAGTTTCAAGGAATTGTATTACATAGTGGAACATATTTGTTGTAGGACTACCATAAGAGGGGATCACCAAGGTCGAGTTTATAAGGTAGTTCGAAGATATCTATCTATCAAAGTTGTTAAGTCAACATTGTTTAAGAGGTTTGTTGAGATTATGCAGGAAGAGATGCCAATGATTAAGTACACTGGTAGTTTTGATGAATTATCCTAATATGTACTATCGACAGTGTGATCAAAAGGAATGAAAAGTTTATCTAGAGATTGAAGTTGAAGATTGCTAAAACAATTAAGTTGGAGATTTCTAAAATAATGAAGCTACATTTGAGTGATCTTTCCATATTGTGGTTGAGATGACCGTAAAGAATAAAGAATTACCTGCCTTGTATAGTGGAAAGGAGTCAGTTGATATTTAAAATTTCCAAGGAAAGAAGAGACAATTCTTCAAAGGAAATGTAACTTGGAAAGGATGAAGTGTTATGAAAAACAAAGCTGAATTGTTTTCCATAAATGTGGTAAGAAAGGCTGTTATCCAAATGAATGTCCATCAAGTGAGGCTAAAGCAAATGTTGTAAATGTGAGGTGCTATAATTGAAATCAGCTAGAACACTATAAGAGTAGGTCCCTAGAGGCTTCTAAAGGGAAAGTTCTTGCAATGGAACCATGATTATCTAAATCGAATGCTGTTGAGAAAGGAAAAGCTATGATTGAATGTATGCTTCTAATCCATAACATACTAGTTAAAGTATTGTTTGATACCGGTGCATCACATTAAATTATTTTCAAACTTTTGGTTGATAAGTTGTCATTAGAACCACTATGCCTTGTTACTTCCTTTAGGGTAGCTAATCCTATAGGAGGTTGCACCACTCTAGGAATAAGATGCAATAACCTAGAATTTCAATTGCAAGGTTATACTTTTTAATATTTTATATGCATTTAATTTTTTGGGCTTTGGAATTATTTTGGGTATGTATTGGTTGAATTATTATGACGATAGGATATTGTGTCAAGATAGGAAAATATCATTAGGATACCCTAGTTGTAGTAATCGAATCGTAAAGTCAATTATAACGACCCGAAAATCCATACCAATTTGAGCTGACTAATAACCTACATATTCAACTCAAAGTGCACGAAAATTCAGATCATTAATAGAAAGAAGTTAGAGGGTGAGAAAGATAAGGTAGAACTAATAGAATAGAAGAAGAAGAATTCAACTGAACAGAATCAGAGTAAATACGAAACTCACAGCGAAATAAATAAATTGTATTATAACATAACTTTGAAATACAAAATTGTATTGTATATACATACCATTACCAGAGTACAATACATCATATCGCAACGGAAATAATCTCTAAATAACTAGTGGTGAAGCTTCCTGCTTTCAGCTCCTCCAATTTGAATCTGCAAAGCCTGAAACACTTGACTGCCCGTACAAATTCGGGCACCCAAGAGTTTAGGGAAAACAAACAAAATAAACTCTGGGTCAGTCATGGGACTGGTGTGAGTAAATTCCAACCATATCGTTTAACTTTGAAAATCCTTTTGAAACAAAAAGATAATAGTAAGACCAGCCCATACATAAACATGGACGGTTTTTACCTTACTATAACCCAAATATCTTTGATATCAAAATCCAGTGATATTATAATAATGTCTATACAAATAAATATCCAAGTAGCAAAACGCTTGCATCTCATGCTCCACATATATATAGTATAAAATCATAAACCGCAGGGCACTTATTGGGAATTGGATTCCAACAGACAAGGTATGGAAGCACCTTCTGATCAGTGTACTCTAGAGGGTATACAGTGCAGTTTCAACAAGAACGTCTTGCAACCCGACCACACATAACCGCTCACTCATTTAGCTTGAGTGTCGTGAATATATTTCCACCCACGGTTGTTGGCCATCCAACCGAAATCCGAAGATACAGAATCGAAAAAGAAGAACAAATATAAATTTTCTCTAGATCGGTGACAACACACCCTGCTTGGGTATGACCCAACTAGCCATGCTGCCTAGCCCAACTTTTGTTACTTCCTGGTTGTGAGGCTAGAGGCTACGTCTATCTTCGGAACATCTGATCACCATTCACTTTGAATGCCACATCGTCAAACCTGTCAATTAACTAATCATCTTCCAAAAATATCACGGGTATAAAAAGCTAAAAGGAACGAATTCCTCCGCCACTAGACGTAATACCTTTAAAAGATCAACCGTTCGTGATTTGTTAGGTATACTCTGTCAGACACTCGTCCATACAAGTTGTCCTGGGACTGGACAAACAGAAAACATCATTTGGAACAGAACGACCCTTGCATTTCACTCCGTCTTCAATTTTCTTCAGCATAATCTAATTCGCAGCGCTTATGCCTATACGGAGTGGTTTCAGATAACATATACAACCGGTCTCTCCGTATTGACGACGATGGTCAAAACACTTCGATAGCCGGTTATTTAACTATCGAAGTAAAAACAACATCCATTCTAATGTACAACCAAACATCACACAAACACTGGCCCTTTTATTTAATACTAACTTTCTAGTTCCCATATTTCTATAAACTCTTCTTTTATTTCCCTTTATAACAAATGCAATATGCTGCTATATTCCCCCTTTATAACTATTTCAATACGCTGTCGTATTTCCTTTTATAACTAATGCAATATGATGCTATATTCCCCTTTATAACTATTTCAATACGCTGCTATATTTCCTTTTATCACTAATGCAATACGCTGCTATATTCCCATTTATAACTATTGCAATACGCTGCCATATTCCCATTTCATTTGATAAACTCTGTTTCTAAGTCATGTTCTTATTTAATCAATATCAAGCTTATAACTAAATATTGTCTTCATATCCTATTATAATTTATTGGTTTAAAACCAATTATTTACTATCCTATCAGGTTATAATAAATTACTTTAATACATTCAACATCGTTGAATTTTAGTTCCAATCCCTAATGGTGTTATCTAGTTCTATGATGTCGTCGTTTTCTGAAACGATTCCCCAATTCCTCCTTTATAAATTCATTCTTATATCTCTAAATTATTTAATAATAATTATTCCATTTAATATCTAAACATCATTTATAACACTACTTGTTTTAATGTAATTAAAACAAGTTATCCTATACCATTTCAAAATAGATTTTCCCCTTTTCTGAAACCCACATTCATTTTCATTCCTATTAAATATAATTTATGGTATTTACATATCAGTTATTTCAGAGCTAGTGTAATCCCCCATCCCCAACAAACAACAATCAATAACAGAATATGTATTTTACCATATAGAGCAGTATATGAAAACAACGGTATAATTATTTTAACCAATTCATCAGCAATTCATCCAAGCAACCATCACACAACATTCAATCATTATTTATCAATATTAAATAATGATTACAATATTATAAAAATGATCAGAGTTAGTGAGTTTACTCACATTGGCGCGTTAACCGTCAAATAACGATTTGCGTCGGTCGATAGATCTGTGCAGGCATTTTATTCTGCTATACTTCGCAACCAGCTCCAGGTCGCTTCATAACCATTTTAGTTCGTAGTGTGCGCTCATAGGGTCCCAGCGTATCTGATGGCGTCAATTTCCCTTGGTTTGTCCATGCATAGTGCTACTTCTACCAGCTTATACCCTTGCGATATTGTTTTCCAAATGAAACACACGCTATAGCTTCTTCTTTTTATTATTTCTTTTGGGCTTTTACTCGTCAGGCCCATCACGAATAAATCCACACCAAACCACCGACATGCTTCTCCTACAGGTCATCATCTTCCATCACTGTTTACGTTAATGACCCATTTACTACTCCAAATTCTCCCCACCTTTTCTTAATTATTTCTCTAAACGCCTCCTGTTACCCAATATAATCCGCACCTTCCATCTGGTACATAAATTAGTCCATCATCATGTTGTCACTAAAAATACCGCAAACATCCCATATTCATGTTTTGCTTTCCCCTTCTGAAAAACTACCCAGCGCCTATCCCTCTCTACATTTTTATATATAGAAATCAAAACATAATCAACCCCTAGTTCATTAACAGGTTTTTAATTACCCCTTCGCATCCTTACTCCACGCGTTTTGTTTCACATCTCAGCAAAAAGAAACTGTCTCCACTCCTTCACTTTATACCCGAACTGAACTCGAGCTCCACACTTTTCTGTGTTGATAGTTTTCGTTTATCACTTCCTCCTTCCACTATGATCCCATCCTTGGTACAAACACAGCACGCAGCTTCTCGTATTCCATGCATCTACCTCATGGCCGATACAAAAGAAAACCACCATACTAAGCTAGTGATATTTCAGTTGTTTGGAAACTCTCGTTAAACCCTATGAAAACCATACTTTGTTTAAGAGCCGGCTTGGATCCCAACAAATTTAACTTCGCGATTTTTATTACGGTTTCTATTTTGGATAGTTGAGATGATCTCTCTCTCCACTTCTTTTACAGTTTTTCTCTCTTTCGAGTTTTCAGGTCCAAGAGCTTCTGTATGCGTATGTTTATATAGATGGGAGAAGCTTAAGGGTTAAGCTATAGGACATGTTCTAAGGTGGTACTCTAAGTGCTAGGGTATTGTTTACTGCATGGTGATATTTCAATGTTATAGCGTATAGGTAATTAGCATAGGTTTACACTTCGAGAAGAAAGATAATAGGTCTGCTAGAAGCTAGGTCTCTGTTTGTTCTGTTTGCTAGGCTCTCATACATATTAGCCTTCTCCATGAAGTATTAGGGTTGGTGGTACTATTCCTTGCAAGCTAAGGAAATGAAGTATGCTTCATTAAATGAAAGGTGCAGTTACTCTATTTAATTAGAGATAGGTTAGCACGTTCTTTTAGTTAGATACTAGGCTTCATGGATTTTCGGGATTGAGGATGGACATTTTGTGCTGAAGTAAATGACTACAGTGACAATTCATATGCAGGCACGGTAGAGCATGCTGTTTAGATTAGGGGTAGGTGAAATTTTCCCAAACTAGGCGTGTGAAATTGAATTTTAGGCTACTGTTTTTATACTTCAAATCATCGTGATACAAGCTTTAACTAGGGTAGGCGCATTCTGTATATTATTTTCTTTAGTTTTCTTTAGGTGTACCGTGTTCCGTAAAAATTATATCCATGTTTGAGCCACTAGGGACAAAAATAAGAACACAGTCGTGTCCAGCGTGGTGCCACGATCCCAGAAATATAATAATATCGGTAGGTTGACTCATATTGTGAAACCCCGAAATACTGATATAGGGTGCAAAGTACTCCGAATAAAAAGTTGCGTATTTAATTAATTAAAAATTACAGTAAAATTCTAAAAATTAATTTATCACTTCGGCTCAAAAGAACCTTGTCCAAATTCGAATCCGATGTTCAAATATATTTAAATAACCGTTATGGCCACGAACGAATATACCATTGTTTTTCTGAATGTTTGATTTGGACATAACTTACAATATATACTACGAAATATCGATTCTTCACTTCCAAAGAAAAATACTGTTTAATAGATTCCAACGTTTCTTGTTTCGCAGAAATCTGACTTATAACGGATCCTGTACAGTCAATTGAAGTTCAAAACGTTAAATTACGAACTGCAGCGTCGTTATGAGCTCGATTATATTTAATATATATTTTTATACGTTTAACTACGTTATAATTAATATATAAATCCACTTATATTATGAATTCAATATTTAAACTGATTTAAATATTCAAATACAAACTGATAAAAATACGGGACGTTACATCCCTTCCCCCTTAATATAATTTAGTCCTCGAAATTGCTAAGATAGGGAAAACGCTACAATCTCTGTTATAAACAGGTTAAAAATCTCTTTAGTTTACTTCATAATTTCAGTTTCAACTGAACTGATTAATTCCAATTAAAATATTAATTTCTTCCTATTACCGAATATTTTCAAAATTCTGAAAATTTCCTAACAGCTCGATTTTTTGAAGAATTTTGCCACCATCCCCTCTGCATGGCTTATTCGGTATTACAACAACTTGCCACTCTAGGCCTTCTCCAATCCAATCATTCTTCCGAGTTACATTCCAATTCAACTCCGGTTTCAATTTCATTTACTGATTTATTTCTCAAATTAGTTATCTTCATCTCCAAATTCAAAATTCGATTCTTATTCTCCAAGAATCAATTCATTTTAATAACTCGAATCTCCAATATTTCTGTTTTACACTCTCCATTCTGGATCGTTCCAAATTCAGTCCAATTTTTTTGTTTATCTTAGATTAAGTTCCACTTTTATCATTATAACTCCGTAAGCTAAATCTTTATTTTAGAATTCAAATTCCTGGGATTTATTTCAAATTAGTTTGAAATAATATATTTTCATATAATAATGGTAATTCAAAACATTTGAATTCTTGACACTTGTTTCCTTAAAATAATTCAAACAAAATTTTTGGCAGTAATCCGTCACTTAGAAACTCGAAAATGAATCCCGATGATGTGGCCATCCATCATCCAAACTATTTTCCAGTGATCGAAGTGAGTTCAATACTATATCACTTCAAAAATTCATTTTAAAACACTTTCATTTTGAATTTCACTTCAAAATATCTTTCGCAGCACTTGGAAAACAATTTCAAATCTCCCAGGATTTTAAAATTCCCATATGTTTAATCCAAATATTATTTCCAACTCTTTTCAAAGTTTCCAGAGTTTTATTTCAACTCTGGTTTTAAATTCAGATTTAGTTCATCTGATTTTGCATATTATACTATACTCATGTGAATTCTTATTGGTTATTTATAACCAATTCAATTTTAACCCTATTCGATTATAATTTCAATCGACACATTCAATATATATTAGATAATTCCAATATATGCTTTCTTTATATCAAAATATATTTTGGGTAAGATTATTTTATTTACCCTCTTTTCAAAACATTTTGTGTCGAATTACTCTGTTCAAGAGTTTAGAAACACCTATCGACGCAGTTTGCATTACTGTTTCGACCAGAATTCATAAACCACTTGACTGACCAGTCAACACAATATAAAACAGTTTTTATATTAATTTACAAATATGCGCTCATATATATACACTCAAACTCAATCTAGAGTATTACTAACTCCATCTCTATTAAGTTACGCCACAGAGCCAAGGTAATCACTTAACCTGGCTCTGATACCAACTGTAACGGCCCGAAAATCCATACCAATTTGAGCTGACTAATAACCTACATATTCATCTCAAAGTGCACGAAAATTCAGATCATTAATAGAAAGAAGTTAGAGGTGAGAAAGATAAGGTATAACTAATAGAATAGAAGAAGAAGAATTCAACTGAACAGAATCAGAGTAAATACGAAACTCACAGCAAAATAAATAAATTGTATTATAACATAACTTTGAAATACAAAATTGTATTGTATATACATACCATTACCAGAGTACAATACATCATATCGCAGCGGAAATAATCTCTAAATAACTAGTGGTGAAGCTTTCTGCTTTCAGCTCCTCCAATTTGAATCTGCAAAGCCTGAAACACTTGACTGCCCGTACAAATTTGGGCACCCAAGAGTTTAGGGAAAACAAACAAAATAAACTCTGGGTCAGTCATGGGACTGGTGTGAGTAAATTCCAACCATATCGTTTAACTTTGAAAATCCTTTTGAAACAAAAAGATAATAGTAAGACCAGCCCATACATAAACATGGACGGTTTTTACCTTACTATAACCCAAATATCTTTGATATCAAAATCCAGTGATATTATAATAATGTCTAAACAAATAAATATCCAAGTAGCGGAACGCTTGCATCTCACGCTCCACACATATATATATAGTATAAAATCATAAACCGCAGGGCACTTATTGGGAATTGGATTCCAACAGACAAGGTATGGAAGCACCTTCTGATCAGTGTACTCTATAGGGTATACACTGCAGGTTCAACAAGAACCTCTTGCAACCCGGCCACACATGACCGCTCACTCATTTAGCTTGAGTGTCGCGAATATATTGCCACCCACGGTTGTTGGCCATCCAACCGAAATCCGAAGATACATAATCGAAAAAGAAGAACAAATATAAATTTTCTCTAGATCGGTGACAACACACCCTGCTTGGGTATGAACCAACTAGCCATGCTGCCTAGCCCAACTTTTGTTACTTCCTGGTTGTGAGGCTAGAGGCTACGTCTATCTTCAGAACATCTGATCACCATTCACTTTGAATGCCACATCGTCAAACCCGTCAATTCACTAATCGTCTTCCAAAAATATCACGGGTATAAAAAGCTAAGAGGAACGAATTCCTCCGCCACCAGACGTAATACCTTTAAAAGATCAACCGTTCGTGATTTGTTAGGTATACTCTGTCAGACACTCGTCCATACAAGTTGTCCTGGGACTGGAAAAACAGAAAACACCATTTTGGAACAGAACGACCCTTGCATTTCACTCCGTCTTCAATTTTCTTCAGCATAATCTAATTCGCAGCGCTTATGCCTATACAGAGTGGTTTCAGATAACATATCCAACTGGTTTCTCCGTATTGACGACGATGGTCAAAACACTTCGATAGCCGGTTATTTAACTATCGAAGTAAAAACAACATCCATTCTAATGTACAACCAAACATCACACAAACACTGGCCCTTTTATTTAATACTAACTTTCTAGTTCCCATATTTCTATAAACTCTTCTTTTATTTCCCTTTATAACTAATGCAATATGCTGCTATATTCCCCCTTTATAACTATTTCAATACGCTGCCATATTTCCTTTTATAACTGATGCAATACGCTGCTATATTCCCGTTTATAACTATTTCAATACGCTGCTATATTTCCTTTTATCACTAATGCAATACGCTGTTATATTCCCATTTATAACTATTGCAATACGCTGCCATATTCCCATTTCATTTGATAAACTCTGTTTCTAAGTCATGTTCTTATTGAATCAATATCAAGTTTATAACTAAATATTGTCTTCATATCCTATTATAATTTATTGGTTTAAAACCAATTATTTACTATCCTATCAGGTTATAATAAATTACTTTAATACATTCAACATCGTTGAATTTTAGTTCCAATCCCTAATGGTGTTATCTAGTTCTATGATGTCGTCGTTTTCTGAAACGATTCCCCAATTCCACCTTTATAAATTCATTCTTATATCTCTAAATTATTTAATAATAATTATTCCATTTAATTTCTAAACATCATTTATAACACTACTTGTTTTAATGTAATTAAAACAAGTTATCTTATACCATTTCAAAATAGATTTTCCCCTTTTCCGAAAACCACATTCATTTTCATTCCTATTAAATATAATTTATGGTATTTACATATCAGTTATTTCAGAGCTAGTGTAATCCCCCATCCCCAACAAACAACAATCAATAACAGATTATCTATTTTATCATATAGAGCAGTATATGAAAACAATGGTATAATTATTTTAACTAATTCATCAGCAATTCATCCAAGCAACCATCACACAGCATTCAATCATTATTTATCAATATTAAATAACGATTATAATATTATAAAAATGATCAGAGTTAGTGAGTTTGCTCACATTGGCACGTTAACCGTCAAATAACGATTTGCGTCGGTCGATAGATCTGAGCAGGCGTTTTATTCTGCTATACTTCGCAACCAGCTCCAGGTCGCTTCATAATCGTTTTATTTCATAGTGTGCGCTCATAGGGTCCCAGCGTATCTGATGGCGTCAATTTCCCTTGGTTCGTCCATGCACAGTGCTACTTCTACCAGCTTATACCCTTGCGATATTGTTTTCCAAATGAAATACATGCTATAGCTTTTTCTTGTTATTATTTCTTTTGGGCTTTTACTCGTCAGGCCCATCACGAACAAACCCACACCAAACCACCGACATGCTTCTCCTACAGGTCATCATCTTCCATCACTGTTTACGTTAATGACCCATTTACTACTCCAAATTCTCCCTACCTTTTCTTAATTATTTCTCTAAACGCCTCCTGTTACCCAATATAATCCGCACCTTCCATCTGGTACATAAATTAGTCCATCATCATGCTGTCACTAAAAATACCGCAAACATCCCATATTCACGTTTTGCTTTCCCCTTCTGAAAAACTACCCAACGCCTATCCCTCTCTACATTTTTATATATAGAAATCAAAACATAATCAAACCCTAGTTCATTAACAAGTTTTTAATTACCCCTTCGCATCCTTACTCCACGCGTTTTGTTTCACATCCCAGCAAAAAGAAACTATCTCCACTCCTTCACTTTATACCCCAACTAACTCGAGCTCCACACTTTTCTGTGTTGACAGTTTTCGTTTATCACTTCCTCCTTCCACTATGATCCCATCCTTGGTACAAACACAGCACACAGCTCCTCGTATTCCATGCATCTACCTCATGGCTGATACAAAAGAAAACCACCGTACTAAGCTAGTGATATTTCAGTCGTCTGGAAACTCTCGTTAAACCCTATGAAAACCATACTTTGTTAAAGAGCCGGCTTGGATCCCAACAAATTTAACTTCGCGATTTTTATTACGGTTTCTATTTTGGATAGTTGAGATGATCTCTCTCTCCACTTCTTTTACAGTTTTTCTCTCTTTCGAGTTTTCAGGTCCAAGAGCTTCTGTATGCGTATGTTTATATAGATGGGAGAAGCTTAAGGGTTAAGCTATAGGACATGTTCTAAGGTGGTACTCTAAGTGCTAGGGTATTGTTTACTGCATGGTGATATTTCAACGTTATAGCGTATAAGTAATTAGCATAGGTTTACACTTCGAGAAGAAAGATAATAGGTCTGCTAGAAGCTAGGTCTCTGTTTGTTCTGTTTGCTAGGCTCTCATACATATTAGCCTTCTCCATGAAGTATTAGGGTTGGTGGTACTATTCCTTGCCAGCTAAGGAAATGAAGTATGCTTCATTAAATGAAAGGTGCAGTTACTCTATTTAATTAGAGATAGGTTAGCACGTTCTTTTAGTTAGGTACTAGGCTTCATGGATTTTCGGGATTGAGGATGGACATTTTGTGCTGAAGTAAATGACTACAGTGACAATTCATATGCAGGCACGGTAGAGCATGCTGTTTAGATTAGGGGTAGGTGAAGTTTTCCCAAACTGGGCATGTGAAATTGAATTTTAGGCTATTGTTTTTATACTTCAAATCATCGTGATACAAGCTTTAACTAGGGTAGGCGCATTCTGTATATTATTTTCTTTAGTTTTCTTTAGGTGTACCGTGTTCCGTAAAAATTATATCCATGTTTGAGCTGCTAGGGATAGAAATAAGAACACAGTCGTGTCCAACGAGGTGCCACGATCCCAGAAATATAATAATATCGGTAGGTTGACTCATATTGTGAAACCCCGAAATACTGATATAGGGTGCAAAATACTCCAAATAAAAAGTTGCGTATTTAATTAATTAAAAATTACAGTAAAATTCTAAAAATTAATTTATCACTACGGCTCAAAAGAACCTTATCCAAATTCGTATCCGATGTTCAAATATATTTAAATAACCGTCATGGCCACGAACGAATATACCGCTGTTTTTCTAAATATTTAATTTGGACATAACTTACAATATATACTACGAAATATCGATTCTTCATTTCCATAGAAAAATACTGTTTAATAGATTCCAACGTTTCTTGTTTCGCAGAAATCTGACTTATAACGGATCCTGTACAGTCAGTTGAAGTTCAAAACGTTAAATTACGAACTGCAGCGTCGTTATGAGCTCGATTATATTTAATATATATTTTTATACGTTCAACTACGTTTTAATTAATATATAAATTCACTTATATTATGAATTCAATATTTAAGCTGATTTAAATATTCAAATACAAACCGATAAAAATACGGGACGTTACATCAATAGAGAGTATGCTTTTGGAGATTTATGTTTTGTTAGATGCATCAGAACTAGAATAAGAAATAAGTTGAATTCCCGTCATTAAGAAGTTCATATATGTTTTTGAGCCATTTATAGGATTACTGTCAAAGAGAGGTATAGAGTTCAGGATAGGTCTTGTACCTGGAGCTAGTCTAGTCAGTAGACTACCAATAAGATGATAAATACAGAGATGATGGAATTGATGGTGCAACTAGTGGATTTGAAAGGCAATAGTTTTATATGACCAAGCAGTTCGCAAGGGAGCAGTTGCAGTGTCTGTAAAGAAGCCAAATAGATCATTGAGGTTGTGCATTAATTCTCATAAGCTCAATGAGAAGACAGTTGCAGTGAGGTCAGAGTATTCTCTCAGTTGGATTTGGCCACTGGATTTCATTAACTGCGGATAACAGAAGATAGCATTCTGTTGATAGCATTTCAGATAAGTTATGGGTCATATTGGATGGTCATGCCATTTGGCTTAATAAAAATGCCTACATTCTTTGTTGATTTGGCGAACAAGATTTTCTAAGAGCACTTGGATAGGTTCATGTTATTTTTTGTTGATGACATCATGGTGTATTCCAAAGATGAGAAGGACCAAGAGATTCATCTTTGGCTTGTTTTTAAGACTTTTTGGCAACATCAGTTAAGCGCTAGGTTTTCTAAATGTCACTTTTGGGATAAGGAATTTTTTTTGGTTATGTAGTTATGGATGAAGGGTTGTCTGTGGATCTAGCTAAGATTGAGGCTATCAATAGTTGGAAAAGCCCAAAAGATGGTACTGAGATTACAAGTTCTCTTGGATTTTCTGGCTATTACCTAATACTCATTAAGGATTTCCTCTAGATACGAGCACCGTTTATTAGGTTGACTAGGAAGGATGATAAATTTTTTTGATCAAGCAAGAATGAGGAAGCATTTTAAATTTTGAAGCGTATGCTGACCAATGATCTTTGTACCAGATAGTAACCAGTATTCGGTAGTCTACATTAATGCTTATAGAGCTGGATTAGGATCCATTCTTACGCAAAAGGGAAAAGTGATTGCATATATTTCTAGATAGTTTAGACCATAAGGGGTTAGATGTCCTACTCATAATTTGGAGTTAGCGGTCATTTTCTTTGCTTTAGAAATATGTAGACACTATCTTATAGGGGAAAGATTCAAACTATTTACAGATCATAAGTCTTTGAGGTATTTATTCTCTCCGAAAGAGTTGAATTTGAATCAGTAGAGATAACTAGAGTTTTTAGCAACTTAGATTTTGGAATTGGGTACATGCTCAAGAACGAATGAAGTTTCTTGTGTTCTTAGTAGGAATCATTAGGATGTGATGTTAGCTATGCTAGCAAAATGGAAAGGCTTAGAGCATTATTTACTTGTGATGTGCAGATAAAATCGACAACGAATTCGAGTCAAGACTCAACTATGGTTTCATGTTTAGAAGTCCGACCAGTTTTAATCGAAAGGTTTGCATTTAAGTCAAAAAAAGATCTTATATTGTCTAAAAGGATCAGAAAACTCCAAGATGGAGTAGATATTATTGATTTGGAAGATTTTAGTCTTGACCATAAAAAATAGTTAAGTAAAAAGGGAAGATTTTGCATCTTAGATGTCAAAAACATTAAGAAGGAAGCTGTTAGAGAGTGTCATCGGTCTAACTTCCCAATGCATCCAAGATTTACAAATATGTACCAAGACATGAAAAGAAGTTTCTTATAGGAAGGAATGAAAAAGGATGCAGGCTCATGAGTGAGACATATATGAACCGCTAACAAGTGAAAATCAAGCATCCAAAGTCTAGTGGATTACTTGAACTGTTAGATATTCCTGTTTTAAAATAGGATTCGATATCTATGGTTAGATGGTTGCCAAGGTCGAGAAGAGGGGATGAGAGTATTTAGGTCATAGTGGATAACTTGACTAGAGCACTTTCCATTAAGTCATCGAGGATGACATTATGTTAGTATAGTTATTAATGAAGAATTTAGTGAGATTTATGGGATTCTTAATAGAATATTAGTGGTAATGATTTACTATTCATTATCTAGTTTTGTTAAGAGTCTACATAAGTTTATGGAAAGCAAGCTCAAGATGAGTTCCGCTAATCACCCATAGATGGATGAGAAAACAGAGAGAGTCAATAAGGTACTTAAGGATTTGCTAAGAGCTTGTATTCTAAATTTTGGTGGCTTATGAGAGGGCCAATTGCGTCTAGTTGTATCCTTATATAATAATATATATCATGCTAGTATAGGAATGACAACTTTGAGGCATTATATGGAAGGCCATGTAAATTGCCAGCTTGTTAGTTATTGACCGAACACAAATTGGTCCTAGATCTAAAATTGATAAAATAAGGTGCAGAGAAGATTGACTTGATCAGAAGACAAGTGAAGGAATTTTGATCAAGGCAGAAGAGTTACATGAATAAGAGGCATGCAGACCTTGAGTTCTCTATTAGAGATCATCTATTCATTAAGGTATCACTGATGAAGCGTGTGCTAAGATTTGGGAAACCGGGGAAACCGGGGAAACTGACACCTAGATTTGTTAGACTCTTTCCTATTATAGAAAGGATCAGAAAGCTCACATATCGCATAGAGCTACCGGATAGATTGGAAAGTGTCCATAATGTTTTTCTTGTTTCTTATCTTCGTAAGTATATATATGATCCAAAACTACTGTAAATGTAACATCCCACCTCCGCTAGGGTCACTCACAAAGAGAATGCACTAGCTTTGGTGGAGCATTATCTAGGTAAACATACACAGAAATATTACAAGATAGAACATATAAAACAGCGGAAGAAGAACCAAATTTTATTACTTTAAAAAAAAATCTAGAAAGGTCTAAAGCCTTTTTACATCAAAATGCCAATAAATCCATTACATTGAAATCTGTCTTGCAATAGTAAAGAAGCATAAAACCATGGTCATAAATCATTCCCCAAGTAACAATAAAGCAGCCATAGCCAAGAAAGGTCCAAGCCATATATGATGATCTTGAAGCAGAAAGAAGTCCAAACTAAATCATAGTGTTTCCTCCCTGAGAACCTAGGGGGAAAACGGAAGAAAAAGAGGCGAAACAAAACGGATCAGTCATACAGACTGGTAAGTCCTAGTGACTTTAGCATAGAAACAAGTAAAGGTAACATGACATGTATAAACTGAAAGTAAACATAAGGATGATTACAAGATAGGCAAGTTAAACTAAGATAACAAGATAAACTATGGTAACAAGATAAACTACGGTAACAAGATAAACTATGCAAACTAGATAAACTACGTATAGCATCGCATGTTTAACATTCTCTGCACCAACTGTACTAGTACCCCAACCCGTATCATCCTTTCCATGTATATGTATAGTCCCTTGCCGTATATCGTACGGGTTTCATCACGTATTTCTATACTGCTTCAACGTAGTGCCACCATTCTTGAAATCGTTTGGACTGCCACCCTTGTTCTGGCTAGGTTTCCTTATCATGAACTATCGCGTGTTCAACTAGGATTTATGCCACCTAGGACCACTAGGGATTATGCTACCTATTGAATGTTTTCTAGATTCGATTAGGGTTTATGCCACCTAGGACCACTAGGGATTATGCTACCTAATGAAAAACACCCTTTTTCCACGTAACGTTCTATTAATCGATCGGTTCCCTAGAAGTCCTAGCTCGTTCATCCGTTTGTGTCATACGACCCAATCATGAAATGTAGTCACATGTGCTAGGTCCACCATAGGGTGTATCAAGCCCTACGGTGCCAACCACCGACATGAATCAAGCACGCACAGTGTAAACCTATCGGTGCCCAATGCCTGCTTTTTCAACTCCGGACTACGTGCACGACCATAGTCCGCCTAAACCTACAATGGCGCACCAACTCAGCCATCGTTCTGGTCGCTTACAATCAGCCCAGTAATCGTGCCCCACCCTGCCTAGTTCCAGGGTACCGTGATACATCTAGTGGGTTACTGCTGAAAAGGACCGCGTAACTAGGGTTTCCGTCCAGTAGGTTAAGTGTTGTCATTTAAATTCGAGACTTAACCCCATCAGTCTAGCATGTCAAGTTGGTTAAGTGTTGTCATTCAAGTTCGTAACTTAACCCGCCTACGTGTCATGTCAAAATGGCTAAGTGTTGTCGTTCAAGTTCATGACTTAGCCCTACGAATCATGTGTCAAGTTGGTTAAGTATATTCAAGCGGTTCATGACTTAACCCTATCAAATCATCGTGTCAAATTGGTTAAGTATATTCAAGCGGTTCATGACTTAATCCTATCAAATCATCGTGTCAAATTGGTTAAGTATATTCAAGCGGTTCATGACTTAACCATATCAAATCATCGTGTCAAGTTGGTTAAGTAGATTCAAGCGGTTCATTACTTAACCCTATCAAATCATTGTGTCAAGTTGGTTAAGTATATTCAAGCGGTTCATGACTTAACCCTATCAAATCATCGTGTCAAATTGGTTAAGTATATTCAAGCGGTTCATGACTTAACCCTATCAAATCATCGTGTCAAATTGGTTAAGTATATTCAAGCGGTTCATGACTTAACCCTATCAAATCATCGTGTCAAATTGGTTAATTATATTCAAGCGGTTCATGACTTACCCTATCAAATCATCGTGTGAAATTGGTTAAGTATATTCAAGCGGTTCATGACTTAACCCTATCAAATCATCGTGTCAAATTGGTTAAGTATATTCAAGCGGTTCATGACTTAACCCTATCAAATCATCGTGTCAAATTGGTTAAGTATATTCAAGCGGTTCATGACTTAACCCTATCAAATCATCGTGTCAAATTGGTTAAGTATATTCAAGCGGTTCATGACTTAACCCTATCAAATCATCGTGTCAAATTGGTTAAGTATATTCAAGCGGTTCATGACTTAACCCTATCATGTGACATTAATTCATTATTGCACCCAACCACTCACATCAGACCTGTTGTTGTGGTCACTAGATATGCCAGGCTGTTCCGGGCAGAATTAAACCACAACCCAGTCTGACCTCGGGTTTTCAAGTGCGATATGACCAACTACCCACATTGGATCCTATTGTTTACAGTAACTAGATTTGCCGGGCGGTTCCGGGCAGAATTACACTGCAAACTCAACCCAACCTCGAGTTGGCCATTTTCAAGTTCATTCTAAGTGTCATGTCCATGTTCAATTTTCATGTCAAGTTCGGGTCAAGTTTCTAAGCGAGTTTCATGTCAAGTTCTCATATCAAGTTTTCAGGTTTCCACTTATGCCTATTATCAAGTTCATGATTCATATTCATAACCAATTCATGTTTGCCTAACCTACCCAATTCGTATCCCCATCGCATGTAAACGTAAATCGATCTAAATTACAAGTAGATCCAGGTCCAAAATAAAAGGGAATAATATCCTAACTATGATAGGCAAAAGAACGAGCATAAGGTGATAAATCTGGCATGATATAGCTTGGGATAATTGGTTACAACATCACTGGCATATAGAGAATAACAGGCTTTCAAATCTGGCATAATAAGGTGATAGTCATGATAAAAATTGACATAAAAGAATAGGCATGCAAAAGCAAGCCAAATACAAGGATAATGGATCAATGGTCTTGGTGTACAACATGGTTTTCAACTATAGTGTTATGAACAATCAACTGTAATAGTCAATTGGCCACAATAGTCATAGTCGTAGTGAATCATAAGCGATTAATCACAATAGTCATGAATTATCCAAAATAGTTCTAGACAGCTACCTTAAATAGTCATTGGCAATTAACTATAATAGTTTCAAGGTCATAGAAAATAGTCTTCTGTTCATAATCATAGGCAGTAATTCATAGTCACGAGTCATAGGTGATTAGCCACAATTGTCCTTGTCATAGTCATAGGCAATAGTCTTATGTTCTCAGTTATAGGCATAGGCATAGTCTTTGGCCGTTAACAATAGTTTCAATGCCATAGGCGTGATAATATTTGATTTACAACATGAATAGGCCCAAGTTAATTTTCATAGAAGTATTCCAAAATTCAAGGTCCAAGAATAGGTATAAATCAATTATCATACATGGGTCCAATTCCAATTGATAACATGAATAAGTCCAAACTGATTTCATAGCAATATTCCCAAATTCAAGATTCAAGAGAGGATAGGGTGAAAACTGAATTAACAAGTCTTATCATCAAGTCAAGATCCAAGAATTCATTTTACAATCTAGCATTTGAATAATAAACTAGGTCCAACATCATGAATGGGCATGATTCCATCGATAAGAAATAACCCAAAATCATAGATTCAAGAAGAGACAAGAACAGATCCAAATAGATAATCAAGCTTAGGTCCAATTTCATTTTATTCCATGTCCATATTAAATTTAACAAGTTTCAATCTCAAAGTAACTAGAACTTACAGAGCGTGGATCGAGAATTAGAGTGCAGAGATTTGATTCTGGAAACAGTTATTGCAGTTGTTGAATCTCTATTTGTTTAGTCTTGTTCTAGTAGAAAACCCCCAATTTGCAATTCCTAGATGTTGTCTTGACGAAGAAGAAGTAGTCTCTTTTAACTTAAATATTATCATTTTGATTTTCACAGAGGTAGCATAAGGACAGAATGAAATGGTGTAGAGAGAATGAGGCTAGGGGCTGTTTATATAGGTTTAGAGTCACGAATTTGGTCCAGAAATCGGTCTAGATACGCAGAAATGAACTCAGCCTGGGATCTGGAAATTCGGGGCAGGTCGACCCCCAGGTCGACTACCCAGTCGACCTGGTCAGGGGGAGGTTGACTACCCAGTCGACCTGGGTCCTAGGCGGGAAATTTCCCTCCCAGCCCGCTTCTGGGTTTGAATTCGAATTTCGAGCTGTTTTGGTTTCTGAAAATTCCTGAAACTTTGGAGGGTCATATCTCCCTCATACGAAATCCGTTTTTCGAAAACTCGGACTCGTTTCCATGCAGAATTTCGAGATGAACGCAATGGAACAACCTGTTTCCCTTGATTCTTATTTTTAAATTTAATTATACCCTGATTTCTAGTTTCATCATGTTATTAAAATTCGGGTTGTTACATTCTCCCCTCCTTTAAGGATTTCGTCCCCGAAATCTTCAAGTTAAGAAGAATGTGTCCATCTACTCAATTATCAATCACAGGCATCCATTGTCCTTAAGAGATTTCTAATGTTGTATGATCATATGCAGAAAGTGTGTGTCTATGTTCCTTATCTAATGCAAATGATCAGGCCTGATTCATCTTCCTAATGCCAAATATGTCTAGTGTCATGAATCCAACATGTATGCAAATAGTCCTAGTCACATAAACACTATATGTGTGCACAAACATCCATCCATATGCAACATCCACATGATAACATATTTAATTTCATCTATGTACAAGTATAAACATCCATGCATATGCAATATGAGATGTGACTGAGCCGATCTAGTGCCTAATGTGTGTTCATGCATCCATGAGCAACAACTAGCAACCACTTGCAACCACTTGCAACCATCAACCATAACATGTCTCAAACACATGTTTACATCCATTAGTTCCTACCTAAAGGTATAGCCGAATGATAGAAGCAAGTAAAGAAAAACTTTGTATCCATTAGGCAATGTCTAAACTGGAAATCTTCCTCACATATATGCTGATTAAGAGAAAAAAAAACTCCCCTAAACACCATCCCAAAACCAATATATATGATTCTAGGAAACCCAACGGACACCTTCAAACCCCAACATATGTCACAACCAGATGAGTCATACTCCTTATGGGGTTTGCAACGGAAATAAGATTGAGAATAGGACCGAGAGGATATACATAAAAGATAGTATGCAAGTAAGCTCTACAGGAAAAGAGGGATCAAGGATATACTCTTAAAAAGAGATATGATGCGCGTATCTAGTCTTCAATCTTCTAAGTTGCATTTCCTTGAGCTTAACTCCATTGTGCTTTGTCCGCCTTTAACCTCATAATTTCGTAGCTTCTTAATTCTTGTTTCCAAAATATGAGTTGGAACTCATTTCACTATTGCCTCTCGTCCCACTTTCCCTTATCCTCCTTCTAGTGTACTCGGCTCAAACATAACTGCGTACTCATGGTTTCATGCAAGCTCCCCAAAATTCACTAGTGAATCCTGGATCTCGTTTACTCACTATAGGGTATTCCATGTAGAAGAATTATCTCTTGCAAATAAACAGATGTCAGCCATGTTGCCAAATGTACTTACTAAGGTGATTTCCTATAACTCATGCCTAAGCGAAATGAACCATCCACCTTAGTGGCGAACACTACTCGAGATCAACAAATGTATCAAGAGATTCTAGGTAACTAAGCTTGGCAGAATCCTCAGGGTTACACTAGACTTCGAGGGTATTACCATGGCAAGTCAAGAGTCTAACTACCCTCTTTTCATACTCAAGAACGACACCAGTACTGGATAACCATTCCATCCCTAGAATCGACCCGTAGCCCAATAACATAAGCACTGCTTAGCATAGACATTCTCAAATCCAAACAAGTCATGAATAAATGAGCTGATTCCCCAACAGGATTTGAGAGAAAAAAAATGGGATCCTTTACTACGCTAGTACTAAGGTGCATAGACTCAACTATCGAAGCAGAAATAAAAAGGATGCGATATACCATAATCAAAAAGGGTATGGACAGGGTAGAAAGATAAACTAGGCTTTCCTACAGAAACATCTCTACCTTCTTGTTCTGAGCCTCATTCGCCACCCTTATCCCCTCTTATTTAACGTTTAATAGGTCTCTCGTGAACTACCTCCATCAAACAGCAACCCTTCAAAGCTTGAAATAAGGTTAGTCGCAGATGGAACTAATGTGACTACAGATGGAGGAAAGAAAGGAAAAGGGATTCAAACAAGGAAACAAAGGATAATGCTAATGGCCTTTGGGGAATAGCCTTTAAAAATAAAAAATTTCTTGAAAAACGCTTCTTTGTAAATGGTTTTGAAAATGATTTCAAAAAGGTTTTAAAAACTTTTGCCCAGTCTGGTAACCTTCTGCTCTGATACCAAATGTAACACCCCACCTCTGCTAGGGTCACTCACAAAGGGAATGCACTAGCTTTGGTAGAGCATTATCTAGGTAAACATACACAGAAATATTACAAGACAGAACATATAAAACAGCGGAAGTAGAACCAAATTTTATTGCTTTAAAAAAATCTAGAAAGGTCTAAAGCCTTTTTACATCAAAATGCCATTAAATCCATTACATTGAAATCTGTCTTGCAATAGTAAAGAAGCATAAAACCATGGTCATAAATCATTTCCCAAGTAACAGTAAATCAGCCATAGCCAAGAAAGGTCCAAGCCATATATGATGATCTTGAAGCAGAAAGAAGTCCAAACTAAATCGTAGTGTTTCCTCCCTGAGAACCTGGGGGGGAAACGGAAGAAAAGGAGGCGAAACAAAACGGGTCAGTCATACAGACTGGTAAGTCCTAGTGACTTTCAGCAAAGAAACAAGTAAAGGTAACATGACATGTATAAACTGAAAGTAAACATAAGGATGATGACAAGATAGGCAAGTTAAACTAAGATAACAAGATAAACTATGGTAACAAGATAAACTATGGTAACAAGATAAACTATGCAAACTAGATAAACTACGTATAGCATCGCATGTTTAACATTCTCTGCACCAACTGTACTAGTACCCCAACCCATGTCATCCTTTCCATGTATATGTATAGTCCCTTGCCGTATATCGTACGGGTTTCATCACGTATTTCTATACTGCTTCAACGTAGTGCCACCATTCTTGAAATCGTTTGGACTGCCACCCTTGTTCTGGCTAGGTTTCCTTATCACGAACTATCGCGTGTTCAACTAGGATTTATGCCACCTAGGACCACTAGGGATTATGCTACCTATTGAACGTTTTCTAGATTCGGTTAGGGTTTATGCCACCTAGGACCACTAGGGATTATGCTACCTAACGAACAACACCCTTTTTCCACGTAACGATCTATTAATCGATCGGCTCCCTACAAGTCCTAGCTCGATCGTTCATGTGTCTGTGTCATATGGCCCAATCATGAAATGTAGTCACCTGTGCTAGGTCCACCATAGGGTGCATCAAGCCCTAGGGTGCCAACCACCGACACGAATCAAGCACGCACAGTGTAAACCTACCGGTGCCCAATGCCTTCTTTTTCAACTCCGGACTACATGCACGACCATAGTCCGCCTGAACCTACAATGGCGCACCAACTCAGACGTCGTTCTGATCGCTTACAATCAGCCCAGTAATCGTGCCCCACCCGGCCTAGTTCCAGGGTACCGTGATACATCTAGTGGGTTACTGCTGAAAAGGACCGCGTAACTAGGGTTTCCGTCCAGTAGGTTAAGTGTTGCCATTTAAATTTGAGACTTAACCCCATCAGTCTAGCATGTCAAGTTGGCTAAGTGTTGTCATTCAAGTTCATGACTTAACCCGCCTACATGTCATGTCAAATTGGCTAAGTGTTGTCGTTCAAGTTCATGACTTAGCCCTACGAATCATGTGTCAAGTTGGTTAAGTATATTCAAGCGATTCATGACTTAACCCTATCAAATCATCGTGTCAAATTGGTTAAGTATATTCAAGCGGTTCATGACTTAATCCTATCAAATTATCGTGTCAAATTGGTTAGGTATATTCAAGCAGTTCATGACTTAACCCTATCAAATCATCGTGTCAAGTTGGTTAAATATATTCAAGCGGTTCATGACTTAACCCTATCAAATCATCGTGTCAAATCGGTTAAGTATATTCAAGCGGTTCATGACTTAACCCTATCAAATCATCGTGTCAAATTGGTTAAGTATATTCAAGCGGTTCATGACTTAACCCTATCAAATCATCGTATCAAATTGGTTAAGTATATTCAAGCAGTTCATGACTTAACCCTATCAAATCATCGTGTCAAATTGGCTAAGTATATTCAAGCGGTTCATGACTTAACCCTATCAAATCATCGTGTCAAATTGGTTAAGTATATTCAAGCGGTTCATGACTTAACCCTATCAAATCATCGTGTCAAATTGGTTAAGTATATTCAAGCGGTTCATGACTTAACCCTATCAAATCATCATGTCAAATTGGTTAAGTATATTCAAGCGGTTCATGACTTAACCCTATCAAATCATCGTGTCAAATTGGTTAAGTATATTCAAGCGGTTCATGGCTTAACCCTATCAAATCATCGTGTCAAATTGGTTAAGTATATTCAAGAGGTTCATGACTTAACCCTATCATGTGGCATTAATTCATTAATGCACCCAACCTCTTACATCAGACCTGTTGTTGTGGTAACTGGATATGCCGGGCGGTTCCGGACAGATTACACCACAACTCAGTCTGACCTCGGGTTTTCAAGTGCGATATGACCAACTACCCACATTGGATCCTATTGTTTGCAGTAACTGGATTTGCCGGGCAGTTCCGGGCAGAATTACACTGCAAACTCAACCCAACCTCGAGTTGGCCATTTTCAAGTTCATTCTAAGTGTCATGTCCATGTTCAATTTTCATGTCAAGTTCGGGTCAAGTTTCTAAGCGAGTTTCATGTCAAGTTCTCATATCAAGTTTTCGGGTTTCCACCTATGCCTAATATCAAGTTCATGATTCATATTCATAACCAATTCATGTTTGCCTAACCTACCCAATTCGTATCCCCATCGCATGTAAATGTAAATCGATCTAAATCACAAGTAGATCCAGGTCCAAAATAAAAGGGAATAACATCCCAACTATGATAGGCAAAAGAACGAGCATAAGGTGATAAATCTGGCATGATATAGCTTGGGATAATTGGTTACAACATCACTGGCATATAGAGAATAACAGGCTTTCAAATCTGGCATAATAAGGTGATAATCATGATAAAAATTGACATAAAAGAATAGGCATGCAAAAGCAAGCCAAATACAAGGATAATGGATCAATGGTCTTGGTGTACAACATGGTTTTCAACTATAGTGTTATAAACAATCAACTGTAATTGTCAATTGGCCACAATAGTCGTAGTGAATCATAAGCGATTAATCACAATAGTCATGAATTATCCAAAATAGTTCTAGACAACTACCCTAAATAGTCATAGGCAATTAACTATAATAGTTTCAAGGTCATGGTCATAGACAATAGTCTTATGTTCATAATCATAGGCAGTAATTCATAGTCACGAGTCATAGGTGATTAGCCACAATTGTCCTTGTCATAGTCATAGGCAATAGTCTTATGTTCTCAGTTATAGGCATAAGCATAGTCTTTGGCCATTAACAATAGTTTCAATGCCATAGGCGTGATAATATTTGATTTACAACATGAATAGGCCCAAGTTAATTTTCATAGCAGTATTCCAAAAGTCAAGGTCCAAGAATAGGTATACATCAATTATCATACACGGGTCCAATTCCAATTTATAACATGAATAAGCCCAAACTGATTTCATAGCAATATTCCCAAATTCAAGATTCAAGAGAGGATAGGGTGAAAACTGAATTAACAAGTCTTATCATCAAGTCAAGATCCAAGAATTCATTTTACAATCTAGCGTTTGAATAATAAACTAGGTCCAACATCATGAATGGGCATGATTCCATCGATAAGAAATAACCCAAAATCATAGATTCAAGAAGAGACAAGAACAGATCCAAATAGATAATCAAGCTTAGGTCCAATTTCATTTTATTCCATGTCCATATTAAATTTAACAAGTTTCAATCTCAAAGTAACTAGAACTTACAGAGCGTGGATCGAGAATTAGAGTGCAGAGATTTGATTCTGGAAACAGTTATTGCGGTTGTTGAATCTCTATTTGTTTAGTCTTGTTCTAGTTGAAAACCCCCAATTTGCAATTCCTAGATGTTGTCTTGACGAAGAAGAAGTAGTCTCTTTTAATTTAAATATTATCATTTTGATTTTCACAGAGGTAGCATAAGGACAGAATGAAATGGTGTAGAGAGAATGAGGCTAGGGGCTGTTTATATAGGTTTAGAGTCACGAATTTGGTCCAGAAATCGGTCTAGATACGCAGAAATGAACTCAGCCTTGGATCTGGAAATTCGGGGTAGGTCGACCCCCAGGTCGACTACCCAGTCGACCTAGTCTGGGGGAGGTCGACTATCCAGTCGACCACCCAGTCGACCTGGGTCCTGGGCGGGAAATTTCCCGCCCAGCCCGCTTCTGGGTTTGAATTCGAATTTCAAGCTGTTTTGGTTTCTAAAAATTCCTGAAACTTTGGAGGGTCATATCTCCCTCATACGGAATCCGTTTTCCGAAAACTCGGACTCGTTTACATGCAGAATTTCGAGACGAACGCAATGGCACAACCCGTTTCCCTTGATTCTTATTTTTAAATTTAATTATACCCTGATTTCTAGTTTCATCATGTTATTAAAATTCGGGTTGTTACAGTAAATCCAAGGGTATCCAGATCTGACTTTCGTAAGACAACCAAGTCGAGTTATGGCTAGAGATGAGAAGAAACTACGGAACAAGACAATCAAATTGATGAAAATCCAAAGGAGGAGTAATGAAAAAGACTGTACTTTGGAGATCGAGAAAAGGATTAAGGATACTTATCCTGACTAGCTTCATGGTGTGTTCTACATTTTTTGTGGAGTTGAAATCACTAGTATTGATAGATTTATTTGTATGACTGCTATGTTTTTTTAGTCGATAGAATTATTTGTATGACTGCCATGTTTTTTTAGTCCTAGACTGAATTTCAAGGATGAAATTCTTCTAAGGAAGAATGATGTAATACTCCTAATTTTTGGTAGACATTATTCAGTAGATTTAATTAGCTAAATTGAATAAGAATAATGTAATAAGATATTGAAATGAGATGTGTAATTAATATAATGAGATTGGCCCTAGTAACTAATAAACCTAAGTAACATAAGAGCAGGCTATTGAGAAAGACAAAGTGGGAAACACACAACATTTTATATATAAATAACGTTCTGCTCATTTATCCTTTCGGTTTCATTTCTACAAACCTAAAACTAAAGCTAGGGAGGCCTTCCACTATAATCAAAGAAGAAGAAGAAGAAAACCTAAGGAAAAGCTTGAAGAAGTCAAGCACTGAATTTTACATCAACAAATTTCTACTCTTCCATCTAAAACTAAGGTGAATAATATAACCATTCCTTGCTAAATTCAAATATGAATAATACCTGAATTATTTATATGTTTTCATGATTGTTTTCACAATGGTTTTGATCTTATTACTTGTTTGGGTAATATTATGGTTGTATATGGATCTTTTATAGATTTGAATAGGTTTATGGTAGAAGCCTACAGTTTTACATCTCCATTTCATTTGAAAGTTTTATACAATGTTTATAACATGTTTTCGAAAATGAGTATCCAGTTTCATAATTTTCCAAGCACTTACGATTTTTCTAATAGTTTCCCAAGATAGATCATATATTAAATACGAGATTTAATTATTGAAAATAATTAATAATGTCTTGTGATCCAAAACTTCTACACAAGGTAGAAGGGGTAAGCTATGGTTCCTTATGTTTTTTTTTCTATTTTTTACTAATTATTATGATTTTCCTAAGTTAACTAGATTAGGGTAATTAAGAATTAAATAAAAGTTAGTTAGTATATTATAACGTTTTAGCAATAAAAATATGAAAAATTGAAGTAGTTTCCCAGTAAAAAACTACTTATCAACCAATATTGTTTTATGAATAATGTGGAGTAGATGAAAAGTATTGCTTTATTCAGAAAAAACGCATTTTTAATGATATTTATAGTTAGGTACATCGACCTAGTCTATAAGCCATATCGCTTACGTCAATAAGGCATGTCGTTATTAACACTGTTGATAGGCCTTAGATGTTTGGAATACTATGAAGCATACAAGCTTGACGTATCGTTGTCAAAGCTTATCGAAGGGGTTTTGGTCGCCTATACACTTCCTTATGCTTTAAAAGCTTACCTTTCAACTAAGGCATGTAGCCTTCGTACATAAGCAATATAGTTATTGATATAGTGCATAGGCGATAATATTTTTTCCTTATACAAAGTAGGCCTTCATTTTTTATACTTATTTAAGGTTGTCACCTCTATACTTTGTTCGACTGTGTTGACAAATCTTGTTTCCTAAGTTATTTTCAAAGAACTCTGAGGCTTATCGCTCTATCTCCTTTTTGTCATTGACATGGTGGATAAGCTTTGTTTCTAGATTTTTTTTCCAAAAATTATATGAATGCTTATCGCCTCTGTACCTTATCATCACTGATGTGGCCGACAAGGCTTGTTTTCTAACTAATCTTTAATAACCTTTAAGGCTTATCGCCTCTAAAACCCTTGGCGTCATCATTCATGTTGACAAGCTCCATTTTAAACATGCTTTCAAAAATATATTGAGATTTTTACCTCTGCTTCTTGGCATCACTGAATCGGTCGACAAGGTACTTGTTTTCTAAAGTGTTTTGAGGCTTCGCCTCTATGGCGTATCGTTCATCGATTGTACCAAAAAGATCAATTTAAAAACCTTAGTTTTAACATATAGGTTGTTAGCCTATGTATTGCCAATATACCTTTAAATATCGATTTATTTATTTTATTTAGTATCAATGCTTGATTAAAGAGTCGATAAGGATAGAGTTGACAAACCTTGTCGAGCTAGCTGATTTTGTATGCTATTGGCAGTAAATAACGTATCAATTGCTTATGTTACTGAATCAGTCGACAAGATTTGTTTCATGTTTCTATTCTATGGTGGCTAACCATTATTTCCTATTATGTTGTCAATGGGGATACCACTTTTTAAGGAAATTGCATAAGTTGTTGTTGCACATGGCATACATGTATTAAGCATACACTAGGAATTTATTAATCATTCTTACATTGGTGATACTAATAGGAAGAGAATATTGAGGTTAATAATAGATTTAAAAATTCTTAGGTTAAAGATTTAATATTGTTCATCATCATCAAACTGGTAAAACTATGGCATGTGTGTGATGGTTAATCCACAAGTACAGTGAGGTCACAGTCATCCTACGGACATAAATATGGGGTATACCATGGTTGACTCACATTCAGTGAAGGGTTACTTCATAAACATTTATTTTTAACCAGGAGGGTGGTTAAACTAAATGGTCCAGGAGGGGCAATCCTATTATATATTATAGGATGTGAAATCTTAAATTAATAAACTTGTAAGTAACTTATAAACTTAGTGAACTTGCAGATGAGATGGTGAATCAGTAACACTAAGATAGTTAATTAGGAGAATGGGGTATGGGTAATCCACGTTATGTTTTATGTTTTCACCTTATTATCATTGTTATTGTTATAACCATTGTGAGTGTAGGAACATAGGTACATTTACTATATAACATGATACTAGTGAGAGAGAAACTCGTTCTGCTATATGAAGTGGTTTCATTAAATATCATTTGGTCTTGGGATAGTTATTATTTTCACTAATCTAGTGACTGACTTGAATTTTTTATTTTTCCTTTCAATTCTTGGGTACTCATTTGAGTTAATTAAGAGTTAAGGTTTGCAGGTCCCTGTTCGAGGAATAAGCTTCCACAAACGTTTAGGAGACAGTTAGCCATTTTAGGAGTTTGCATTATGTTCTATCTCTTTTTAGTTTTTTTGTAAAGGAAAGGATGTCCATTGCCTATATTTATCTTTGATCAACCATAGAGGTATCTTCATATGTCGGTCTTGGAGATATTTTATAATAGTTATATTCTTATATGAACATGGTTTATGAACGGGGAATATAATAAATGATTACTAATGAATGTTGTTATGATAATCTTTCATATTCCTATGTTCTCTGATGTTATAATGCATTAACATATCCGTTATATTTTAGCGAAGGATAATATTATATATTACTATAGCATATGTAGCGCTTAGATTTGGGCCTTAAGGGGTGGGGTGTTAAAGGGTGGCAGACCCGAGTGTCATAACTCGCCTTCTCAACCCTCAATCGATACTAATGCATCTATGATATTCATTTTACGAGCATCTGAGTCCTGGAAAGACAGATTGTTGGGGAAAGGATAGAAGATAGAGAACATAACGTTATAGTGAAATGAGTAATTTACAATATAACAATGATCTATATACAAATAAAAAACTGTAGTTTACATACATGAACCACAGTGTAATTCTATAAATAAGTCTGGAAAATTATAACTGCCTTTCCTCACTAACGCTAATGAATGTAACAAATAGACAAAGAGAAAAACAAGGAACGTAGGAGAGTATGTTTTGGTATTGTGCTCCTCTTCTAAAGCTTCAAATCAATCCAAATCTTGTTTGGAAAATATACTTGGTCCTACCTGAGCATTATAATAAAATAGCACCTAAATCAGTTCGATAAACCAATGTAAGAAAACTCAAATCACAGGTAATTGATTCTTTAACTTATAAAACCTTTGAAAACAAAGGTATCTCGTAATACCATGACACAAATAAACAAGGAAATTTTTACCTTACAATAACAAATACACTTTTTCTATAAATCCAATGATATTATAATAATGTCTAAAATCCAAAAATAATTGTATTAATATTGACGGGATGCTTGCATCCTACATTCTAGCATAGAAGGTATACAATCAAGTTTGATGGCTTGCATTGGAGAATGGGTTCAAACTATGAAAAGATAACAGTACACAAACTGAATCTATACACCTCTAGATAAAATGTATGGGAGGCTTCCGTAATTTATGCCTTGGCTACTCAGGACTGAGCTTACACCTTGCCTAATTGCACCAAATATGATTACCCCTTCATAAACTAACATAATGGGCCTCGATCATATAATAATATCAACTTTCAATAAGGGGTGATCATACCAAATGAGAGCAACCTACATAGTCCTTCGGCTTTCACCTGCTTTATCCATTTACTGATCAATGAGGTTAAAGGCATATATTACCTTTATATAGCAATTCTAGTAGGAATGCTAACATCGCCCTCCAAGTAGAAGTGTAGTGCTAGCATTAATCCATATAAGATAATTCTAGGTATAAACATGCGACGACCACCCATACCTCTTACACTAAATTATAGGAAAAATGTGCTTCATGACAAGCTAGGCCAGTATGGGACAATCATTAAGTAAAGTAAATTGAAATAAAACCTATCGGATAACTCACAACGTATGGATAATATATAATAATAAAATATACAACATAATATAGTAGTGGAGAATAGCAAAGAAGGAAACCCCATCCCCATAAAAATCTCAGAACTCATGTACAATACATCTCAAAATATGAATACACCAAGCCTAACTACATCGAGTCTATAATAGTCAAAACAACGGAATCATCCAAATAGCTATAACAGTATAATGGTAATACGTAAGCCTTCAGCTTGTCACAGCAATGCTGCATCGTCACCAAACCTACTACCTTCTACTCGGTCTTCTCAACAACATTATTAATGAGCATCCCAAGGTAATAAAAGGAAACATAAAACCTTGGGTCAGACAATAGTCTGGCATAAGCGATGAAAGCTATAAACATCTATACTAAAAAATATGATACTAGACAGTTCAAGTCTCACCTGACTGGTCCCTGCAACCAAAGAAATAATCACATAAAGAATGCAACTCAAAACAACATAGTAGACTCTAGTTAGAACAGGATTCCCAATCCCCGCTTCCCTTTATCCTATATTGATAGCCTACCCAGAGAAATAGAAGAGATTACATAAGCAATCATATAGAGCATACATAACAAATAATAACCTAAATATCCCTAACTAAATCTTTGAATACGTTGATACCAAATGGATGACTGTTGCCATCCATCAAGGGATAAAGGAGAACCCCGGTTCTAGTCAGATCTATGCAATTAAAGCCCTGCTAGATCCCTGGAAAATCCTCCGCTAAAGCTCGTAGCACCCTTTAGCCGCTACGCTATTTCAATTTAACGCCGATAAACAGTATATCGGCTTTTACTCCCACTATTCCCTGCTGTATCTGCTAAATCAAGGCTTTTTAACATATGCTTTAGCAATATTAATATATCGAGCTTGATTTGACTAGTTCTCATTTTAAAAAAATTCAATAAAGTAAATGCAAAGAGCTAGTTTTGAGACATAAATGTTCAAATTATTATAGAAATTTATTATAATAATTAAAATCTAGCGCTTGTAACCATGATATTCTTTGATTTTGTTATATATGATTAATTAGTGTTGGTTTCTTCTACATATAATGGAAGAACGATAATTAATTAATTTTAAATATTATGCTTCATATATATTGAACCCTTTTGCGTCTCTGCTATATCCTCGCTATTTCCCCCACTACACCTTTTTGCACATCTACCGATATAGAATCGCTAAGCGCTTTCACTGTCCAGAGTCAGACTACTATACATCCCACATGCATTTGTCTTCCCAAGACAACTAAATCACTTCCTGTGCGATCCAAGGTACTCAATCTCGTAGATCTTAATAGACATTCCCACGATACACCTGCATTGAGTTCTCTAAAATACTTCGAACTATCAACGATCCCTTGGCACTTCCAATCACATGAGTTAGCCATTACTCCATCTTTTAGCTTGAGTCAGTCCATTATCTCACATCCTGATTGCACCTTAATTTGCCCATCACTTTCGCCTTCGACCACTCCCTCCTGAATTCATAATCGAAGAATCGAAATCATTTTGACGATAACTTTCACCTTGTAGATGCTATCGTTGAACTGAGACCTCCACAATCTTCTGAAGACCACTGCGAACCATTTCCAAGAGCCTTGTCCCCACCACCCTCGTTCAATGGACTGGTACCGATCCATCTCCTATGGATTGGTACTGGTCTACACACTTAGCAAATTTTTGGCTGTATTGGACTACTGAATTTCATTCTCTGGACTCTTCCCTTTGATCCTTCCACATGCCAAATTACTTGCTTGAAACTTCTTAGGCCAGTCCATCACTTCATATACAAGCGAATATGCTTCGACCTATCCAATTCACTTTAAATTTTGCACATATCAGCCTAGTGCCCCCACAAAGCCACATACTAGGTATTGACGTGCATGATGAAATCTAATGGATCAGTACTAGTCCATGCCCTTATATTATTTTCCCTTGAAAATTTTGTTATAGCCTACACGAATCTCTTGATGCCACGCCCAACACTTTAACTCCACCAATTTTGTATTGTGGATCAATATCGATCCATAGGCTATGGATCATCATCAGTCCATATACTTAGAGAATATTCACTTATAAATTTTTATATTGCCTTCTGGTAACATCAAGAGCTCCTCCGCCAAGTTTCATCTGAATCCGATCATACCTCTGATTCGCTCTATTCTTCGATTCTAAGTCCTAAAACACACAATTCTAAATGAAAAAAAATCATGAATAACATACAATTCAATAATACAAACAACAATTAATCTAAGAAAACATATACAATCATTCAAACAAATACAATCACGATTTATATTATAATAATCGTAGATCTGGCATAATTTGAACCTAAATATATGTAAAACATAATGGATCTAATCAAACTACATGGCATAAGATAATATTAGGTTATCCTAGGATGTTTATTTCTAAAATAAACATGTGTGATTGAGTTTTAGATTAGAATTAGCATATGAGGTGTAAAACAATCCTAATTAACCCATATAATCTGTAGTAGCTATGTGAGAGATCTTTATTGTAACAACCCACATATTTAAGGATAATATATTTAAATATTTTATTTAAATATAGCGTCTTAACCGTTAATCGTGTATAGGTCCAAAAAGTCATATTTTGCATACAGATGAATTTAGACTCGAAACCACTTCCATTGAGTTCAAAATGTCGTTTGTGACTTTTAAAACTATAAACATTGATGCCTTTTGAGTTGGGCGAATTTGGTCATTTTCATTAAGTGTATGACCAAAATATCACTTTTGCATATGGACGAATTTGGACTCGAAACCGCTTCCATTGAGTCCAAAATGTCGTTTAAGACATCAAAAAGTGTTAGCTTCGATATATTCTGAGTTTCGGAGATTTGGCACATTGGTTGTGTCTTGGTTTAGTTAACCTAGCCCACCTTATAACCCCCAAATCAGCCCATTCTCCCTCATTCTCTCCCTCTCTTTCAAACTTAAGTAAAAATAGGGGAAAGATGGGATATTAAAATTCCTAAGCTAGGTTTTGCAATTAGGAGCTCAAATCAAGAGGAAATTGAAAAGGTAACCTAGGTGAGCTTCTTCATCTTCCTCTCCATCTTCTCCAACCTATTCTCTCTTCAATTTATGAAATTTTCCTAAACTTATCTCTAGGGAATATGTGCTTAGGTTGAAGATTCTTGAGTTCTTGTTGAAGAGAGGTTGCTCTAGCTTGCTTTTGGATCAATTCTTTGTTTCTAAACAAAAGAAGGTGAATTCTTCATGAACTCACATCTATGACACAAGCCATTGGCTTGTACAAGTGTAATTTAGCGTTCATTTGAGTTTGCATATGCTATTGAATTGGGTAGGCTAGTGTAACTTAGCCGATTTCATGTATTTATGTTTCATTGAGTTAAAAATTATGATAAGGATTGTTCATACAATCTAACGCATATGCTATGAGTTGATTTGGTGATGTTGTGGAGCTCCGTCATCCCCCCGACAAAGTTCTAAGTCTTCACAAGTCACTTGAATCGTAATTGATTGCTCTGGTTAGAAAGTTAGTCTGAATTGGAATTTATAATCAAAGATCATTACAATCTCATGTATATATGTTTGTGCATGTGAATATGGTGTTGTGAGTTGCCTCGGCTAGTCTTAGAAGCCTCCTTTTCATGTATATAACATCATAGGCCTTCGAGAAATTGACGATATCATTTTAAACATGTTTACAATGCCAAATTGTGCTCTGAATCATATTCAGAAGTCTGAGTATTTTAGTTCAGACATCTGATCTACTTCAAATAATTATAAAAACAAACAGAGAGAAATTCAGATGTCTGAATTTTTATTTCAGACGTCTGAATTACAAACCAAATGTCTGAATTTTATAATTCAGACGTCTGAATCTCAGACAGAGACTTATGTCTCTGGAAAGCCCAGTTCAGACGTCTGACCTAAAACATTCAGAAGTCTGGATCTGTTTTTCTGCTGTTGACCAGTGGTGACCATGATCAACAGTTTAGGTCCATTTGAGCTCATTCCCAACCGAGTTTCGGCCTATTTCGCCTTCGTTTGTGACTTTTCGATTTCTCTGGTTCGCAGATTTCTGCGTTTCGATTTCATGAACTTTCAATTTACATTGTCTATGTTCTTAAAACGTGAACTCTTTGTTCGATCGTTATTTTGATCGCTATTACACGAGATTCACCACTTCGAAACTATATAAAAAGGGGTTTTAAAATTATTAGTAGATACCAATCTTCTACTAAATGGTTTCAAAATTCTACTTCATTATATGAGGTTATTTTTCATATTTGTTTTACTATCTTCTAGTATATGATTTCATAAACCTTTTTCTCATTCGTAAGAGAAATCTAATTAAACGCCTTAGTAAAAACAAGGACTATGACCCCTTGTGTTTGCTTCAACGTTTAATTCTTGGACTCATTTGATTGAACACTGTGGCAATGATCGTTTTGTATTTCTAGTGGAATATACAACTTGTTCGTAAATATTCGAGTAGAGCAAGTCGTTATGAGACATGTAGCTCAACTTTTATATTTACCAGCTTGGTGTAATTATACTATACTTGATCGATTCTGATCAATCCAACCTTGGGGCATTTTGATGATCCTTTGATTATCCTGAAGAACTTCGGTTCATCTTGAGAGTCTTCGGACTAATTAAGGAACTATGGTTCCATCTTATCGTTGGAACTTCGGTCCCGGTGGATCTTCGGATCATTCTGACCTTCGGGTCATTTTGATGATTTTCATATCATCTTGAGGAACTTTGGTTCATTTGAGTTTTTATCGATACTATGTTATCGATCTGAGTTATCTATTTTGCACTGATTTGATGGGTGACATCATTTCTCACTATTATTCATGTGTTGATATAGTATTTTCTATTTCATGTAGATTTGATGGGTGACATCATTTCTCATGAATATCCACGTATTGATATTAATTCATCAATCTTATTTTTATTGACATGTGTTGTCAATCTCGTATTGATATTAATTTATCAATCTTAGTTTCTTTGTCGTTGAGATATCATTATATAGTGCCGAGATTTCTTTGGCATATTTTCTGGACATATCGAGTTTTCACCTTTTACATGTGAACATTGTTGTTATTTCATATATGTCATTTTCTATTTATATCTCTATTTCTATCTCAGTTTATTATGATGAATACAACTAGACTGGTCCGTTTTTTGTTTATTCTTATAAATAATACTCGGTTCAGACCGAGTAATATAGGTGCGTCTCTTGACTGTAGCATGGGCTAATATTCCTTTTGGCTAACCACACTTATTTTAGTAGTTTTATGTTTCAAGTATTTGAGATTGTGACTCTTATGTGTATATATTATTTTGTGTTGTACATGTATCTATCATTTTTTTAATATAGTGGATCTTGCATGACCACCAGTCTTGTAGTATTATTCATATCTATTTCCTCCTTTGTGATATGAATATCTGTGTCTGACTCTGATTTTATTATTGTGTATTTTATATTGCTTTCCGGATTATATATAGCCACTGTGTAGTAGATTTGGACTTGATTTAGATGTGTCATATTTCCTCATGAGATTTAAAAAGTTAGACCATATTATCCGACATTTTTAACACCCGTTCAAAGCTAATATACAAACGATCGCTTCTCAACAGGTTATTCTTCAGGTTAGTTGACACCGTTTCTTGCATTGGCCTTGGCTAACGCGAGTATAGAGATGGCGAGTTACACTTGGTATCAGAGCTAAGTTTAGAACAATATAAGATAATATGGCGAGGATCATTGTCCTAAGTTTTTTAAGAAATCATGTTTAAGATTTTTCGAGTCTTAGGGCCGGTCATATCCTATCTTATATCTTGATCCTTTGTTTGACCAATCAATTTTATTTGAATCTAACATTTTTCCTCTTCTCTCTTTTAGAGGAGAAGAATGGTTAGAAATTCTCATCGCGGTGTTGTCTCTTCAAGCAATCCTCAGCAAGGGGGAGCCTTTATGTCCTATCAACAACTCTTAGATCTTGTGACTAATGCTCATGCTATCGGAGTTGCTTCCATGCCTACCCATCCTAGACCCGGGTTCACACGATTATGTGGTGATTTCACCAAGCTTGGTGGAAAGCTGTTTAAAGGCTCTGGAGATGTTATTGAGGTCCAATCATGGTTGAGGACATGCGACCGCATCTTTTCCCGCATGGACCTCTTGGACTTGCATCGGGTCCAAGTCGCTTCTGTTGTGCTCAAAGATCGAACACTCGACTGGTATGAGCTTATGACTTCTGAAATTCAAGAATCGGACCTTACTTGAAAACAATTTCGAGAAAAATTTGAAGCCAAGTTCATCCCCGAGAGTGAGAAAGAGGCATTAGCCCGACGTTTTATAGACCTTATTCAGGGCGAGTCTTCCGTGGCCGAGTATGCCGCATCTTTCGACTCTCTCTCCAAATATAGGCTTGAGTATATTGATATCATAAAGAAGAAGAATCGCAAATTTGTTTGTGGGCTCAACAACAATCTCAAAAAGTCTTTGCTTCTTAAATTAGCCGACCCTTTTGATGAGTTAGTGGATATCGCGCTTAGTCTTGAGGAGGCCGATAAGGATAGCGATGATGAGGTCGTAGTTGCTAAGAAGAAAAGGTGGCAGGCAACTTCAACATCAAAAGCTTCTACCCCGAGTCATGGGGCATGTTTCAATTGTGGTGCTAAAGACCACTTCATGAGTGATTGTTCTGAGCCCTCTTTTGTCGCTATTGCAAAAGCTTGGACCATCATATTTCGAGATGCTTTGAACTCCAAAATAAGAGAAAGAAGTGATCCTCCTTGACTATGGTACATTTCCTTCCACCGTTGTTCTATTGTCATTTTTCATGATTTTTCCTTTTCGGGATTTCTTTGATATGGGCCAAGAGGGACATGGACGTTTTTTCCTTAGATATCACGAGTTAGGGATTTGCATATTTGCCTTGAGCTTTCGTTACCTATTTATTTTGCTATCGAGACATCTTTAGCTTTATTTGGGTAATGATTGAGTATTCTCTATTTACTTTTGAGTGTTACTTGTTTCAAACAAGTAATTTGGTCTTTTCAATTGAGTAAGGAATTTAATTATACGTCTCGTAAAAATGAGTGGGTCGGCACACTTGCGTTTACCTTGTCAGTTAATTTCCGGACTTAATCAGTTGAGATTTGGCTTTATTTTCAGGTTAAATTCTTAGGATCATGTATGATCATTTTTGGTTGACCTCGTGTGGTATATATCTTTATGTACATCGGCGGGTACCTTATGTGTTGTATATCTTTATATACATCGATAAGGAATCGATCATATGTGTTGTATATCTTTATATACATCGGTGTTGATCATTTTTGAGCTCGTGTGGTGTATATCTTTATGTACATCGGCGGGAACCTTATGTGTTGTATATCTTTATATACATCGGTAAGAAGATGATCACATGTGTTGTATATCTTTATATACATCAATGTTGACCACTTTCGTTGGTACTTGTGTGTTGTATATATTTATGTACATTGACAAGAACCTTATGCATTATATGCTGGATAAATGGCTGACAAAATTGCTTTTGGGAGGTGTCAACAACCTGGCCATTATAGACAAAACTGCTTTTGGGTGGTGTCAGTGACCTTGTCATTTTGGTCAAATTTCTTTTGGTAGGTGTCAGCGACCTTGTCGAATGCCATGGGTGTCGGACCACCTTATCGAAAGACAGAATGTTCCATGTAACGATTTGCAACTTTGTGGTGAACGAAGTTGCTTATCCTTCCACCAAGTTAAAGACTATTTGATTTGGTGGCTTTTGATTTCGAAGCAGCCATTTCTTTATTTTGGCTACTTCCAAGTTCGTGGATGTTCAAACTCTTTTCTTAAAGAGAGAATATTCTATACATGCTTGTTCACATGTCTTGGTTGTTCGGGGTTTGCGGTGATTTTTGGGAATGAATTGGCATAATCAGTTTGAGGTTCATATTTTATTTCCCAAAAAAATCATCTATCTTCGACATCCTATTTTCTATGACACATATTTGTTATGTGTTCATCTTTGGAGCCATGTGCTCATTCGTGACTAATAGTGGATTTTTGCAATTTGTTCATAAATCCTTGAGTTAAGCCAGTGGTTATGGGACATTTGGCTAAGCTCGCCTATTTACTAACTTAGTGTAAATTTTCGCTTTACTTGTTGGTCGTTTATGGTCACTTTGCTATTTATGGAAATTTGTACGCTCTCACAGATTATTGTTCGAGCATCTTTCCATATTTAGATTTGTCTAGATCTGTTTGTGTGAATTCTAGAATTTGAGTGATTCGAGTTTTCCTTTGAAAAATTATCTCGAATCTTCTATCAGAAAATGATAAGTTATATTTTGCTTATCAATTTTAGTCTCTTGTTTCCAGATTTCGAATTCTGAATTCGTTATCTCCGGGCTCTCGTGAATATGGGTTGACAATTATTCCTGTTTGATTTGTTAACCTTATTGAACCAAGTTTTTGAGATCATAACCCGACCGGATTGACCTCATTTTTCTTAGTAACGTCCTTGTGAATTTGAAAACCAAAAGTTTTCAAGTTTTATGAAATTCTTTCAACTTTTACCATTTATCATGTTTACGTGATTTAGAAGTTGTTCGGGAAGACATACTAATATTTCCAATTTAGGGTGTATAACCCGGATTTTTATTTTTCATGATCTTGTTTACCCAATGGGATCGCTTATCCTTGTGAATGGGATATATATGACCATCATATACATCCTATTCAATGTAAGAAAATTTTATAAGTTAGAATATTTTTAATAAATTTATAAGAGATAAAATTTTCTAGCTAAAATGAGATAGGGAATGTTCGTATGTAGAATCCAATACAAGTCGGAATTCTTCGAAACAAGAATTATCTGGACCTATTGGATTATAGTTTTCTAATGAAATAAATATTTGAATTCCATCTTGTAGATTTTGAGATATGTCCAAACCAAATTTTCTAAAAAAATCACAACAAGGTAGTTTGCAATAAATTTTATAATAATTATTGAAATTGGGGTTTAGAATATTTAGACTTTGAGTAAAAAAAAAATCTAATTTCTTAAAAACACTTATGGGAAAAATAAGTTAGTTGCTTGTATATGTTCGTGACTTTTATTTGAACATTATACGTGTAAAACTTAAGTTATATAGTGATTTATAACTTAAAGTTAAAATTTTACTCGAAAGTGAATTTTGAGTTAATCCATCTTCAAATATATATTGTTGTTGTGTGGTTGTTATTTATATTGAGTTTTTCCTTAAGTAATTGCGAGGAAGCAATTTCTTTAAGAAGGAAGTCTGTAACAACCTGCATATTTAACGATAATATATTTAAATAATTTATTTAAATATAACGTCGTTAATCGTTCATCGTGTATAGGTCCAAAAAGTCATATTTTGCATACGGATGAATTTGGACTCGAAACCACTTCCATTGAGTTCAAAATGTCCTTTGTGACTTTTTAAACTATAAACATTGATACTATGAGTTGGGTGAATTTGGTCATTTTCATTAAGTGTATGACCAAAATATCACTTTTTGCATATGGACAAATTTGGACTCAAAACCACTTCCATTGAGTCCAAAATGTCGTTTGCGACCTCAAAAAGTGTTAGCTTCGATATATTCCCAGTTTCGGAGATTTGGCACATTGGTTGGGTCTTGGTTTAGTTAACCTAGCCCACCTTATAACCCCCAAATCAGCCCATTCTCCCTCATTCTCTCCCTCTCTTTCAAACTTAAGTAAAAATTGGGGAAAAGATGAGAAATTAAATTCCTAAGCTAGGTTTTGCAATTAGGAGCTCAAATCAAGAGGTAAATTGAAAAGGTAACCTAGGCGAGCTTCTCCATCTTCTCCAACCTATTCTCTCTTCAATTTATGAAATTTTCCTAAACCTAACTCTAGGGAAATTCATGTATATGTGTTTAGCTTGAAGATTCCTGAGTTCTTGTTGAAGAGAAGTTGCTCTAGCTTGCTTTTGGATCGATTCTTTGTTTCTAAACAAGAAAAGGTGAGTTCTTCGTGAACTCACATCTATGACACAAGCCATTGGCTTGTACAAGTGTAGTTTAGTGTTCATTTGAGTTTGCATATGCTACTGAATTGGGTAGGCTAGAGTAAATTAGCCGATTTCATGTATTTAAGTTTCATTGAGTTGAAAATTATGATAAGGATTGTTCATACAATCTAATGCATATGCTTTGTGAAGCTCTGTTGTCCCCTTGGCAAAGTTCTAAGTCTTCACAACTCACTTGAATCGTAATTGATTACTTTGGTTAGAAAGTTAGTCCGGTTTGGAATTTATAATCAAAGATCATTGTAATCTCATGCATATATGTTTGTGCATGTGAATACGGTGTTGTGAGTTGCCTCAACAAGTCTTAAAAGCCTACTTTTCATGTATATAACAACATAGGCCTTCGGGAAATTGCTGATATCATTTTAAACATGTTTTCTAGGACAAATTGTGCTCTGAAGCAGATTCAGACGTCTGAATATTTTAGTTCAGACGTCTGATCTGCTTCAAATAATTTTAAAAACAAACAGAGAGAAATTCATATGTCAGAATTTTTATATCAGACGTCTGAATTACAAATCAGATGTCTGAATTTTATAATTCATACATCTGAATCTCATATAGAGACTTATGTCTCTGGAAAACATAGTTCAGACGTCTAACCTAAACATTCAGATGTCTGAATCTGTTTTTCTGTTGTTGACCAGTGGAAACCACGGTCAACAGTTTAGGTCCATTTGAGCTCATTCCCGGCCTAGTTTTGGCCTGTTTCTCCTTCGTTTGTGACTTTTGGATTTCTATGTTCGCAAATTTCTACGTTTCGATTTCATGAACGTTCGACTGATTCGTGATGAACGAAATTATAATTGATAGTCGTGAGATTTTTTTACGTTATTAAAATGTGAATTCTTCGTTCGATTGTTATTTTGATCGCTATTACACGAGATTCGCCACTTCGAAACTATATAAAAAGGGGTTTTTAAAATTATTAATAGATACCAATCTTTTACTAAACGGTTTCAAAATTCTACTTCATTATATGAGGTTATTTTCCAAATTTGTTTTACTATCTACTAGTATACGATTTCATAAACCTTTTTCTCATTCGTATGAGATATCTAATTAAATGCCTTAGTAAAAACAAGGACCCCTTGTGTTTGCTTCAACGGTTAATTCTTGGACTCGTTCGACTGAACACCGTGACAATGATCATTTTGTATTTCTAGTGGAATATACAACTTGTTTGTAAATATTTGAGTAGAGCAAGTGGTTATGAGACATGTAGCTCAACTCTTATATTTACTAGCTTGGTGTAGTTATACTATAATTGATCAATTCAGATCAATCCGACCTTCGGGTCACTTTGATGATCCTCTGATCATCCTGAGAAACTTCAGTTCATCTTGAGAGCCTTCGGACTAATTGAGGAACTTCGGTTCCATCTTATCATTGGAACTTCGGTTCCGGTGGATCTTCGGATCATTCTGACCTTCGGGTCATTCTGATTATTTTCATATAATCTTGAGAAGTTCGGTTCATTTGAGTTTTTATCGATACTATGTTATCGATCTGAGTTATCTATTTTGCATTGATTTGATGGATGACATCATTTCTTACTATTATTCATGTATTGATATCGTATTTTCTATTTCATGTAGATTTGATGGGTGACATCATTTCTCATGAATATCCACGTATTGATATTAATTCATCAATCTTATTTTATTGACATATGTGTTGTTAGTCTCGTATTGATATTAGTTTATCAATCTTAGTTTCTTTGTCATCGAGATATCATTATATAGTGCCGAGATTTCTTTGGCAAATTTTTTGGACATATCGAATTTTCGCCTTTTACATGTGAACATTGTTGTTATTTCATACATGTCATTTTCTATTTATATCTCTATTTCTATCTCAGTTTATTATGATGAGTACAGCTAGACTGATCCGTTTATTTTTTATTCTTATAAATAATACTCTGGTCAGACCGAGTATTACAGGTGCCTCTACTTGACTGTAGCATGGGCTAATCTTCCTTTTGGCTAACCACACTTGTTTTAGTAGTTTTATCTTTCAAGTATTTGAGAATGTGACTCTTATGTGTACATATTATTTTGTGTTGTACATGTATCTATCATTTTTTTATATAGTGGATCTTGCATGACCACTTATATTATGACCACCACTCTTGTAGTATTATTCATATCTATTTCTGCCTTTGTTATATGAATATTTGTGGCTGACTCCGATTTTATTGTTGTGTATTTTATATTGCTTTCTGAATTATATATAGCCATTGTGTAGTAGATTTGGACTTGATTTAGATGTGTCGGATTTCCTCATGAGAATTAAAAAGTTAAACCATATTATCCGACTTATTTAACACTCGTTCAAAGCTAATATATAGATGGTCATCCCTCAATAGCCTTATTCTTTAGGTTAGTTGACACTGTTGCTTGCAATGCCCTTGGCTAACGCGAGTATAGAGGTCGGGCGTTACATTTATCACTCACCAAAACCTAGATCCAATGCAAATAAGAAGAAATACGATCTAGACGCACAAAAATCTTTCTATTTTGATGCTATATAATGAGATCCAATCCTCTTTGATGCACATCTTGCCTCTAGATTTGATTTAGAATGATTTGGAGAAGAAATGGACTAGGGTTTAGAGATTAGGATGAACCAGAGATTCACAGACGTCCAACCTAATGTCTAGAATGAGTAGAAAAGCTCTAATCTCTTTCAAACCCCTTATTTATAGCTGCAGGTCCTTAGTCTAATGGACTCAATAATCAACCCATTAGCTGCTAATTAATATATCTTTCTAAAAAGAAAGATTAAAAATCGATTTCTTCTAAACCGTTGAGCCAAATCTTTAATGTAACCATTAAACGGAATGGTCAACCATCATATCATTCCAGTAAGACCTATTAGAGTGCCTAATTTATTCCTTAGCAAAAGTTATAGATGAAATAGTAAGTCATAGGGGGAAAATGGTCATAAAACGATTTAGTAGAAATTATGGAAATGTCTCGCATCCCCATGAACAACATATTGAAATATGAGAAAGATACAACCACTAGGGAGTTAAATAGAATTATTTTACAATCCACCAATATGTAAAATATGGTCATTATATTCTTCCCCTTTAGAAATTTCACTCCTGAAATTCCAAGCAAACATAGTATCCTACATGCCTATCATCGACGAATAGCCAGTCTATCATCCAATCTAGCATCCATCAATCGATGCAACCAAAATCCTACTTTTTCATGTAGAACTCAAATAATAAAAGAATTAATGGCATAAATAAGATACGATATATGAGACATATCACTTAAAGAGTTCTAGATGGGTCGACTTCATGCTCTATTCCGTTTCCCACGTGCAATCGTCATCATTCTCGCTCCATTGTACCTTGATTACCTTCCTCCTAAGTTGTTTCGTGTCATTCTTGACAAGGTAAAGCGGCCTA
Organism: Allium sativum; assembly: GCA_030737875.1. NCBI lineage: Eukaryota > Viridiplantae > Streptophyta > Magnoliopsida > Asparagales > Amaryllidaceae > Allium > Allium sativum. The sequence continues at coordinate 757,535,771 of CM060922.1, read as the reverse complement.
CGAGGTCTAGAAACTTCTAACTTTACCTCTAAATCTTGTATTTGATCTGGAGATACTACTGCACTCGAGTTGTGAAAAAACTTCTGTAGATTTGACACATGAAACATATTGTGAATACTCACCATCTTCTCAGGTAAATCCTCTCTATAAACAAGCATCCTAATATGCTCTATAAAAAAAAGTGGTCCAACAAATCTCAAAGCTGACTTGCCTTTACTTCCAAATCAAATAACATTCCTTAGAGGTGAAACATTTACAAATACCAAAAATTCAAATCTTCTACCGAGAATTTTAAATCCTTTCTCCTCTTATCACCATAAATCTTCTGGCGATCTTTGGATGCCTTTATTCATTGCCGAATGATTTCAATCTTATCCATCGTTTCTCTTATCATCTCTCTGGTCCAAGTACCAACTTTTCCTCGGTCTCTAAACAACAAAAGGGTGAATTACATGGTCTACCGTACAACACCTCATACGGTGTCATGCCAATACTCAACTGATAACTATTGTCATAAGAAAACTCAATTAGATGAAGATGGTCTATCCTTGATCCTCTAAAATCCAATACACAAGATCTTGTAAGATCTTCCAATGCTTGGTTGACTCTCTTTGTCTAGCCATCAACTTGGGGATGATAATCTGTACTTATATGTAGCCCGATCCCTAATGCTCCTGCAAACTCTTTTAGAATCAACTGGTAAATAAAGGATCACGATCACTTACAATACTCTTAGGTATTCCATGAAATCGAACTATCCATTTAATATATGACTCGACAACCTTGGATGCCATCCTAGTAGATTTTACAGGAACAAACCTTGCACTTTTGGTCAAGCGATCCACAATAACCTATATATCATCATATCCTACACTAATCCTTGGCAATCCATCGATACTTTCTTGCACTTCCATGTATGAAGCTCTAATGGCTGCAATAACCTACCCAGCTTCTTCTATTCAACTTTAACCAACTGACAATTCATACACTTCAAGATGAATCTCCCGACATCCCCTTTCATACCTTCCCAACAGTAAACTCTCCTCATGTCACAATACATTTTCTTACTGTTAGGATGAATAGTCAATCTAGAGTGATGCTATTCTTTCATAACTTCATCTCTCAGTCCATCTATATTAGAAATAACCAATCTTCCATCCTTACGAAGCCAACCATTTTGATAAACTTCATATCTCTTCAATTCCCTGGACTCGACTCTCATTTGCTACCTTTGAGTGATCTCAATAAGCTTGGTATCTCACTTTTGGCTTTTTCCAATCCTTTCGACAAGAGTAGGTATAATAGATAAGATCGCCAACATCTCATGCTCTAGCTCATAATGAGGCCCAAAATCAAACCTAGCTAAATCCTCAAGGTTCTTCCATTCGGTAAAAATGGCTCCTAAATTCGCATGTCTCCTATTCAATGCATCAGTCATTGCATTTCCTTTGTTAAAGTATAGACAATCCCAAAATCATAAAATGCTAGAAACTCTAAGCATCGTTGTCGCCGAAAATTCAAATCCCTTTGAAAGAAGAGAAACTTCGATGACTTACGATCCGTAAATAGCTCAATTCTAACTCCCAACAGAGAATGCCTCTACATCTTCAAAGCTAACACTATCGCCACTAACCCTAAATCATAAATCTGGTAATTTCTTTTGTGTGGCTTCAGTTGTCGACTCGCGTAAGCAACAAATTTCTCTTTTTGAACTAGCACCGCTCCTAATCCAATGCCACATGCATCGGTAGAAGCAACCATATCTTTGCTTCCACTCAGAATAACCATTGCAGGAGCACTCGTTAATCTCTCTTTCAAGACCAGAAAAGCATGCTCACATCTCGTGTCTTATGCAAAGGCCTGATTCTTCTTCGTCAATCCAATTAATAGCGAAGCTATCTTCAAAAAGTCCTTGATAAAACGTCGATAATGTCCAGCTAATCCAAGGAACTTCTAACATGTGTAGCATTCTTAGGTCGATCCCAATCCTGAATTGTTGCCACTTTAGTAGGATCCAAAGTTATTCCTTGTCGTCATACGACTGACCTAAGAACCTCACTTCTTCTTTCAACAAGAAACACTTCAAAATCTTAGCTCCCAGCCGATGCTTCCGCAAAATTATAAGTTAATCCTCAGATGTGTCTTGTGTTCTTCCTCAGTCCTAGAGTAAATCAATATATTATCCATGAACACAAGTACGAACTTATTCAACTAATCTCTGAAAATCTTATTTGTGAGATACGATGTCGCGTTAGTCAATCCAAACGGCATCACCAGCCACTCATAAAATGCGGATAGTGCCCTAAAAGTAGTATTCGACACACTATTCTTAGCCACTCTTAATTGGTGAAATCTCGTCGCTAAATCCATTTGGGAAAATGTTTTGACTTCATGAAGCTAATCAAATAAGTCATCGATCCTCAGTAATGAATACTTTCTCTTCTTGATCACCTTATTCAACTCGTTATAACCCACACACAATCTCAACGATCCATCAACCTTGGTTGCAAACACAACCAGTGCTCCCCATTCATATTTGCTTCTCCGAATGAATCATTTGCTCAAAATTGTTTACTTGCTCCTTTAACTCTCGTTGTTTGCTAGGTGCCATCCGCTTAAGAGGCATAACAGTAGGTCTGGCTCTATTCACTAAATCAATCAGAAACTCAATTTCCCTTTGCACCGGTAGTCCTTTGACCTCATCGAAGACATTAGGAAAATCTCTAACTATCGGCATCGATAACAATCTATCCTGTGGAACCACAACCAAATATAAAAAGCTGACAAGGATCCCATCCTCTGCTAGATAGTATATCACAACCATTCGCCCTTCCACGTTCCCAATTGTAACTTCAAGCTTCTCGAAATCCTCCATAGCCATGTATCTCTTTAACCAGTCCATACCCAGTATAATACCAAACCTAACGAAGTTCAAAACAAATAATCACATAAAAAAGCAACCATGACTCAATAAGACTAAACCATGACAAAGCATACAAAGACTAGATGATCCCCCTACTGGGTTAGTCACAACTAATGGTATGTCGACAATCTTAGGTTTTAAAACTAACTTGCAGACAAGATCATTACAGACAAAAAATGTGATGCTCTAGTATCAAACAAAACTCAAACTGAAATATCTCTAATAGAAAGCATATCTTGCATAATAACATTCTTTCCCTTCTTTGTTGTAGTCTAAGCTCTCGAGGAAGACGGCAAAGCATCCTATGCATATGCCTTCACAACTTGCTTATCTTTTGGCGGCTATGGGGAATTCTTCTTTATATGACCTGGCTTATCATAGTTGAAACGTTTACTTTCCGCCTTAGGAGCCTTACAATTCTTAGAATAATGGCCTTTCTCATGATAATTAAAGCAGGAAACCTCACATTTAGGTTTCTTCTAGAAATTCTTCCCTTGACGATGTTGTTTCTACTTCCCATTCCACTTTTTATTATTCTCGCCACCTTGTTGTGGCTTTAACTCCTCCTTACTCTCAACAACAACTCCTTCCTTATTTAGGAACAAACTCTCATGTCTCAAAGCTTTTTCGACCAATTTCTCAAAAGATTCCTCTATATGGTCTACAAGCTTCTCCCAAAGATACTCATCCAACTCCGTGTTAAACTTCTCATTTTTCTGACATGGGGTCTCAATAAAAGAACAAAAACACTTAGAAAAACCCTCAAATTCCGCCACATACTCAGTTACAAGTTTTCCACCTTGCTTCAGCTTAACAAATCTCTTGAAGAGAATTGACTTTTGGACCATAGAAATGAACTTCTCCTCAAACGTAGTCCTAAACTATTCCTAAGTAATTTAGTCTGCCTGAGTCTTAAGAATAATGGAGTTCCACTAATCCATTGCTCAGCCTTGAACTTGGCTCGACACGAGCTTCCTGTTTATTGTGTCGTCAATCCCTAAGTCTCTGAATGCGAATGCAATTATAAGACCAATTCTGAACTTCAAGCAAAGATACCGTTCTAGCAAATAGTTTTCCATCCAAAGAAATATAATCCTTACGTAGCTTGGTAGAGTCAACAACCCTAGGTGCTTGCACATGAGTACCACCATCTGCTTCCACCTTTGGAGTGGGTATTCTTCTCACGATCGATGCCATCATGGCCTCAAGCATGGCTGGGTCATCGGGTGTAGCAGCTCCTGATCGACCCTCTCCTTCATCCAGGAGCAAAGCTCATTCCCAGCAACCTCCCTCGTATTTCGACAACCCATTATTTACCTAAAACAAGAATGATCAGTCCATATCAAATAAAGGCCACAATGGTGCTCGAGTACTGATCGTCGCTAATCTATGAATTAGAAAAGCGCGACATTTGTAATAAATTCTGCAAGCATACAGGTGTGTAGCATACAGGTCGAACACAGGGAGGTGTAATTAAAAATTAATATTTATTTATCTAATCTCTTGGGCGAGTTAGACGAAGCTGGAGGTTGATTTTTGCAAAACAAAACAAAATTAAAACTGTAATTTGATTCAGAACAGATCTAACTGAACCGACGATCAAATCACAATTTCAATGGAAAAGCAATGAAACTATAAATCAGATTCTAGTCTAATCAAATCCAATTTAACCTATGAACGCGATTAAAATACGGAAAATAAAAGTGCAGAATATAAATAACAACAGGAAATAAAATTAGGATTACCGCTGAATCTAATCAGACGGTCAATCACTAATGAAAAGAAATGCAAAACACAAATAGTGTTCTACCGAATCTAATCGTGTAGACACACTAATTGCTAAGAAATAGAAAAAAATTGCAGAAAATAAAAAGAAGAAGAAGAACTAGAAACTTTATTAGAAATAGAAAATGGGATATAGGATAGGATGGTGGCTACAATGCCATTACAAGGGTATATATAGGGTAGATAGCCAAACCCTAACCCTAACCCTAATGATAACTGGGCCTGGTCATTACATCACTAATTAGTTTACAATGAGAAACATAAATGGGCCTTAGATAAATAAAGCAAATTTGGGCCTTTTCTCTTTTCCTCTTGCTTCCTTGACATTTCTTCATTGACTGGTGATGTGTAAAGCCTTTTTATCAATCCTTTTCTTGTCCAACAGCAACTAGATGTGATATCTTCATCTACAATTCTTCAAAATGCAAATACACAGCAAATTGAACTCTATTTCTCTACATTTCTGGTTGCATGCGGACTGGGTTGGAATATCTGTAAAAGTAACAAAACAATACCCAAGTAATATTTATTTATATACAAAAGATAAGATATAAGAGCATAAAATAAACACATTTCTATGTCAATCAAATACCCCCACACTTATCTTTTACTCGTCCTCGAGTAAAAAGAAAATGAAAAACTAACTAGATAGGTCGCACTTTCGTAGGAAACACGATTGCATTGAGCGCATGCAACAAGCCGTTAAACCTCTAGGTGTCCCTAGTAGGACGAGTGGTGTCTCGTGAGGGTTTTCAGCGGATACTACCCACAAAATCCAAATGCAGTATGCTATGATTCTAATGAAACTACATGAATGCTATGGACATATGAAAAATAAAAGAAAAAGATGAAAACACGACTTATTTCAGGAAAGTGGTACAACAAATTAAGTTAACAATTTCTAATCAGTTGATTTTATTTTAGATACCTCGACTTGTCACAAATTTTCAATATAAATCAAGTTTTCAAATGTTAAATTCCAGTTTGGCCAGTTAGTTCGGTTGATAACATAGTGCAGCCATGAAATAAATTCTTAGTTTGCTTGGCACAGTTTGCAAAGTGGTATTCTAATTTTCTCTTGTATGGCTAGTCAAATCAATAAGGTCAAGAAGTGTTTGGGTATCATCGCTTATTCTTTATTCTATAAAATTTTAAGATTTATGATTAAGTACATACACCTAACTTAGAAGACCAAGGTTTACCACCCATGCACTGCCTCGCGGACTAACGGAGAGTGGGTAAAGAGCTTGGCGGATTGTGCAGGCCGACTTTGACTTTGTCAACAACGTGTCGGTAATCCTTAGGTGTCCAATCTCATAAAATGAGACCAAGATATTCCAACACTGACTTTGTCAACAACATGTCGGATAGAGCTTGGCGGGTTTGCACACCAACGCTCGATATACAAGCAATGTTGGATACCCTTGGATTATTATTATTATTATTATTGAATTTATAAGCACAAAAAAGAGAGTTAAGCGAATTCAACTTAGCACAACTTAGTTTTAAAGATTTGAAAAGCCAATATAAGTATTTTAAGTCCTCCACTTATTTAAACAAAGTCTACAATATAGAATAGATTTCATGGCCATCACCTAAGAATCTCCCTATGTACCGGTTACACTATTATCCCTCAAAATTAAACTTTTCATTATATTTCCTATTCGATCTAAGTTGAGAGAGAAAAATACTATCAACTGGCTAAAAATTGTAAACTTATTTTGTTGTATCAATTGAAAATGAGTCATGTTTGAAAAAAAAAATGGCATGTTACTACAGTCTAAAATGCATGATGGTCCTATTTAAATGATGAAATTGAAAAAGAAAGAAAAATAAAGAAAAAACGAAAATGAGTGAAATGCAGACTCCCCCCCACACTAGAACTAAACAGTGTCCACACTGTGAACGTTTCCTAAATTTGAAAGATCGCACCCAAAGGTGAATCAAATGCAAAATAATTTGAAGAATGAAATGTAGTTTAGCTATATGTAGGAATGGATCATATGTACAATGATATATGTGTTTGCGGTGCACGCGATGCAAAGAATTCCACCAACTTTTTCCCCCACACTTGATTCTTGCCCTATGAATCTCATTTCCATTGTGTCTAGACATGTTTTCTAACAAGCAAGAGTTTTTGAAAACCATCTCATCTTTATACCTCGATTTGTAGTCCAGGAGATAAATATCTAGGGTCGTCCTAACCTGAAGTTTTTCAATCAAGCCAACATTCCAAAAGTAATTCACGTATTCAACAAATTTGTCAGTGTAATTTTTCAAAAATTTGTGATCGTATATAAATTCAGTGAAAGTTGAAATCTGAGTGTTGTTCAAGAGTATGTGATCACATTTCTCAACATTAATTGACAACGTATTTTCGACACTGACAATTTCAAGTTCGTTTGAAATTTTTTCAAAGTTAATATTTTCGAACTCGTGACGTGAATCCACTTCTTCCTCTTTTGGTAACTCATCCTCATACAATCCAAAGAATTCATGTTCGTTAAAATCCTTTTCCAAATCTGAATTGAAATATTCAACATTTTTATTCTGTTCAATTTCAAAGATCTCAGGTTTCTCACAGCCCAAAAGAGGAAGATCAAAATCCAAGCTTAAATCTTTTTGAAAAGAATCGAAATCCAAATCATTTATTGAATTTTGAACAACTTCATTTAGATCATCATTCTCAATTTCGAAAGTTGTTGTTTGAAAATTTTCACTATCAGTAAAGAATGGACTATTTTCTGATTCATCGCTTGTTTGAATTTGATTATGTTGCTCTTGTTGCTCTTTCAAAGATGTCAATAAACAAAGAAGTTCATCAGCCTTTTTATTTAGTCTTTCTTCCCTCTCTCTAAGAATGTTAAGACGATCGTTGATTTGAGAGCTCTCGTTTTGGATTTCTTGATTCTCAAAATTGTAGTCCACATCAATTTCACAATCAAAATTATTTCCAATGTGGTGGTTGTTGGAATTTTCAGAAAAATGGTATGGGAAATCATTTTGATTTTGAAAATTATGTTCGTAACCAAAACTGTCGAAATTCGAGGGAAAATTACAATTTTGGTCATATTCAAAATGTGGATATGGGTTGTAATTTTGAAAATTTTGATTGATTTGAAAATCATTTTCAGAATTATTTCCGAATTGGTTTCCAACCCCATATTGATGTTGATCAAAGGTATGTTGCGATTCAAAGCCGTTTTGATGTGGATGTGGCCCATAATCGAAATTATTGAAATTTGAATTGAAGTCGTCATTTCGATCATAACTATGATTTTGAAAATGTTGGTCAGTTGGAAAATTTTGAAAATTGTTGACATTGGGCTCACGAAACTTTGGAAAATCTTGTTTCATTAGTTGCAATTCATACTCATATTCTTCAAGAGGACGTCTACTCCGACTATTATCCCACATTTCTCTCAAGGATTTTTTTTGAATTAGACATTTGAATGAAGTCAGGGTAAGACATAAATTATTCTCAATTCAAAATAATATAAAATAATGAGTTGTGCTCTATTAATTAACTGACTCAATTGGAAGGGGGAAGAGGGTCTTATGGCCGTTCACGTATAGTATAAATACTAAGGGATACGACCAATGTTTTACGGGTAGTATGCAACCTCTTTTGCTAGAAGTTCAATAAATTGAACTAATATATATCCGCGATCCAATTATACGAGACAGTCATCTTCACAAAACACCACTTTTCAATTATATTATTTTGAAAATCAAATCAAGTTCTATAATTGAAAAACGACGAGAATGATGATGTCAGGTATGTAATTCGTTTCTCACAAACAGATTCAGAAATATCAGCCACAGAACAGTCACAGAACAATCACAGAATAACAACAGAAAATTAAAAATTGTACATTGCAGCCGCTGCCCCTGCAGAAAATTTTTACAACAATTGTCTATATATTTTTCAAAGCAGCTGAGCACCTGTAGAGTTTTAAAAATAATATCACCGTGGGGTATGGCTGTCCGTCCAGAATAAATGAGCAATGCTAGCTATTCAACTCCGCTACTTCGTTCGTTTTGCTTGAACGATTATCTTCACCTTGAACTTTTGATTGATTGAACCTTTGAATTTCTTGTTTGCAAATCGTTTGACTGTCAGATCCTTGTTTGATGGCCGAATTCTTTTTTATTCACTTTGGTTCTTGATTTTTTTTTTTTTTTGAAGCAAATAAAGTAAGCCAAAAGAAAAAGAAAAATACGAAATTGAAATCAAAACAAAAACTAGACTAAAAAGAAGAAAATAAACTGAAACCTAAAAAACTAAACTAACTGAGACTAAAAAACTAAACAAAGAAATTGCACTAGAAGCACCCGATATAACCCAGAAAACCCACGGCTCAACAAAAAAAATCAGATGAATTTTAGAAGAGCACAAACCTATTCAACAAAATAGAGCCGTTCTAAATAAATTTGGTCTCACATCAAATTATAACCTACCCTTTCAGTAGTCAAATAGATCAAGTTGGCAACAATTCTTCCACGCCTACTTCCAACCCAAAAAGTCGCCCCACCCCCCTCTTTTTTTTTTTTTTTTGGTATATAAAAGTACTACCAACACAAACGCTGATAGTCGAATCTCTCAGGGAAAACAACCCACGCTCCTTCGATTTTATTCTCTCAAACAAAACAATTAAGAATCACAAATCTTTTTATTTTGTGGTGAATTAGCGAATGGAAATTAATGAGATTGGTTCGAAGGGTTGTAGAAATTTGGTGTCTTGGTTGCTGGAAGTTCGGGTACGGTGGGTACCGGATGGGGTTTGGATTGTGGAGGATTTAACAGTAATGGACTTGCCGAGGTGGTAAGGTGAATTTGTGGTCTTGGTTTTTATTTTTATTTTGTGGTGAATTGTGCAAATCAGAAAGTGAACGAGGCTTCAGGTCTTTGAATCTTTGTTGAGAGGTCAGGGATTGGCTAGCGGTATGATGTATGTGACTGGAATTTGCAGGCGTTTGAATCAGGTGATCGCTGCTTGGTGGATTTCGGTGAAGTGCTCGGTGGTTGAACAGGGGAGGAGGCGAAGTTCGGTTGTAGTTTGGTGAAGAGGGGTTGAACGTGGGTTTGTTGCGTGATGATGTAGAGCCGTAGATGGGATGATGAGCAGTGGTGATTTGGTCGGGTTGGTTGATCTGGAAATTGACGAAGATGGGGTATGATCTGCAAGTTAGTTGATACAACAATGAATAGAAAGAGAAAAGGAAATCTTGTATTTTTTTTTTTTTTTGAAAATTGTAAAGAAGAAAAGGGATGTATAGAAAGAAGGTAGAAAGAAATAAATAAAGAAACAAATCTGGGAAATAAAAGCAAGTTTTTTTTTTTATGTTGAAAAATAGGAGAATAGGAAAGAAACAAATGAGAGGAAAAAAAATGGAAAGAATTTGAAAGATAGAAAGTAATAAAGGGAAATTAGAAGGATTTTTTTTTTTTGAAATATGTGAAAGAAGAGAAAGTTGTACAAAGAAGGGAAGAAATAAATGAGATAAAGGAGAACAAAAAAGAGAAAGAATTTGAAATGAGGCAATAAATAATAAAAACAAACCAGCAAGATTTTTTTTATTTTCTCTTATTTGGAAGATTACGGTGTCATTGACAACACCAAATCTATCCAATCAAGATTTTATATATATATATATATATATATATATAGACAAGAAAGCAAAAGAAAAATATAAACAAAAACTAACACGAATCAGAAATTAAATAAACAACAAAATTTAATTATTGCCTCCCCGGCAACGGCGCCAAAAACTTGATCGTCGCTAATCTATGAATTAGAAAAGCGCGACATTTGTAATAAATTCTGCAAGCATACAGGTGTGTAGCATACAGGTCGAACACAGGGAGGTGTAATTAAAAATTAATATTTATTTATCTAATCTCTTGGGCGAGTTAGACGAAGCTGGAGGTTGATTTTTGCAAAACAAAACAAAATTAAAACTGTAATTTGATTCTGAACAGATCTAACTGAACCGACGATCAAATCACAATTTCAATGGAAAAGCAATGAAACTATAAATCAGATTCTAGTCTAATCAAATCCAATTTAACCTATGAACGCGATTAAAATACAGAAAATAAAAGTGCAGAATATAAATAACAACAGGAAATAAAATTAGGATTACCGCTGAATCTAATCAGACGGTCAATCACTAATGAAAAGAAATGCAAAACACAAATAGTGTTCTACCTAATCTAATCGTGTAGACACACTAATTGCTAAGAAATAGAAAAAAATTGCAGAAAATAAAAAGAAGAAGAAGAACTAGAAACTTTATTAGAAATAGAAAATGGGATATAGGATAGGATGGTGGCTACAATGCCATTACAAGGGTATATATAGGGTAGATAGCCAAACCCTAACCCTAACCCTAATGATAACTGGGCCTGGTCATGACATCACTAATTAGTTTACAATGAGAAACATAAATGGGCCTTAGATAAATAAAGCAAATTTGGGCCTTTTCTCTTTTCCTCTTGCTTCCTTGACATTTCTTCATTGACTGGTGATGTGTAAAGCCTTTTTATCAATCCTTTTCTTGTCCAACAGCAACTAAATGTGATATCTTCATCTACAATTCTTCAAAATGCAAATACACAGCAAATTGAACTCTATTTCTCTACATTTCTGGTTGCATGCAGACTGGGTTGGAATATCTGTAAAAGTAACAAAACAATACCCAAGTAATATTTATTTATATACAAAAGATAAGATATAAGAGCATAAAATAAACACATTTCTATGTCAATCAAGTACTTACTAAAGCTACTATACTATATATCGTGTACTATAAATATCATTCAAATCAAATTACGAGTACGTCTATCATATGATTTTACATTCTAGAACCCTGGGTTAAATTGATTAACCAAAGCTTTGATACCAGATGCGAGGATACCCCATACTTCTTCCGTTAAACTATAGGAAAAGTGCATTGCATGGTGTGCCAGGACAATATGATATGATCATCAAGTAAAGTAAATTGAAACAGAACATGTTGTATGACTCACAACACATTGATAATATATAATAATAACACATACAAAAAGATACAGTAGTGAAGCATAGTAAAGCAAGAAATCTCATCTCCATAAAAAATTCAAAAGTAATGTACAATACATCTCATAATTTGAATACATCAAGCCTTACTAGATCCTTTATTAAAGTCTATAATAGTCAAAACAATGGAAATCATCCAAGTAGCTGTAATAATAAAATAGTAATATGTAAGCCTCCAGCTGGTTACCGCACTGCTACATAGTCACCAAACCGGCTACATAGTCTACTCAACAACACGTTGATGAGAACTCCAAGGTAATAAGAGGAAACATAAATTGAGTCAGACAATATTCTAGTATAAGCGATAAAAGACTATCAACAATTATATAGGAAAATATGATAGTAGACAGCTCAAGTCTTACTTGACCTGTCCGTGAACCCAAAGAGTTAGCACACAATAGTCACATAAATTATGCTACTCAAAAAAATTAACACTAATAATAATAGGATTCCCAATTTCTGCTTCTCTTTAGTATCCTAAGGTGATAGCCTACCCATAAAAATAGAAAAGAACACACAAGTAATCATAGCATCCTTAACAAACAATAACCTAGCTATCACTAGCTGAAGCATTGAATACGTTTATATCAAATGACCGGCCATTGCCATCTGTTAAAGGATAATGGAGAACCTTGTTTCTAGTTGGACTATCATACGCCCCGTGTACATTTATCTTCCAAAGATAACTAGATCACTTCCAAAGCGATCCAATGTACACAATCTCTCAGATCCTAATAGGCATCCCCATGATACCCCCACTTTGAGTCCGCTAGAATCCTTCAAACTATCAACGATCTCTTGGAACTACCAATCACGTGAGCCATCCATTACTCCATTTTTTTAGCTCAAGTCTCACTCGAGTCAGTCCATTATCTTACAGCCTCATTCCACCTTGAGCTACCCATCACTTTCGCCTTCGATCCACCCGTCTGAGTTCACAATCGAAGAACCAACATCACTTTGACGACAACTTCCACTCCATAGATGCTATCGACGTACCTAGACCTCCAATAACATCCTGGAGGCCACTGCGAAGCATAACCAAGACCTTCATCCCTAACTCCCTCATTTGATGGACCGGTACTACCCCAAAGCTTCTTAGGCTGATCCATCACTTCATACTCAAGTGCATATGCTTCGACCCATCCGGTTCACTTCAAATTTTGCACATGATCTACCTAGTACCCCACAACTGCATACAAAGTATCGACTCCCCTTTATCAAATTTGATGGATTGGTACTAGTCCATAAGCCACTGATCGATACCAGTCCATCATTTAGATTATTTTCCCTTGAAAATTTAATCATAGCCTCCTTGGAGTCCTTTGATGCTACGTCCAACACTTTAACTCCATCCAAGTTTATATGATGGATCGGTACCAGTCGATAGGCTTTGGATCGGTACTGATCCATACACCTAAAGGATTTTTGTTTTAATTTTCATATTGCCTCGTGACGACCTCCAGAGCTCCAACGTCAAGTTTCATTTGAATCTGAGCATCTAAACCCCCAAATTCTCTATGTTCTTTGATTCTAAGTCCTAAAACACGCAATTCAAAATAAAAAAATCAAGCATAGCTTGCAAATCAATCATACAAACAATAATTCATCCAAAATCAAACTTATGCAATCATTCAAGCATATATAAGCATGATTCATATCACAATAATCATAGATCTAGCATAATTTGACACTAAGCATGTGTAAAACATTATGGATCTAATCAAATTACATGAAATATGATAATACTAGGTTATCCTATGATGTCTAAATCTGAGATAAACATGTATGATCCAATTTTATGTTAGAATTAGCATATAAGGTGTAAAAACATCTTAATTAACACATGTAATCCGTAGCATCTATGTGAGAGATTTCTATCACTCACAAAAACTTAGATCCAATGCAAATAAGAAATCAAATCTGGACAATGAAGAAATTCTTCGATTTTGATGTTCTATTGCCAGATCCAATTCTCTTTGATGTAGATTACAAAATCCTCCTATAATTTTGAATAACACTTTGATCTTTGAGAGAAACTGGTAGAGAATTAAACTAGAAATGATTTGGTTTGATTCTCTTTGAATTTCGACAGAGTTTGATTAGGGAAACTTAAAAATTAAGAGTATAAATAGAGGAGAGAAGAAGATAATGGAAGTTGGTTTACAAAAAATCAAATTTTGATAGGTATATATAGGGAATTAACAGTCATGTTTCTTCAGGAAAAAAATCAAATGAATATACACTTCTTTTGAAATTTATATTTTTTAAGAAAAACGGCTATGAAGTCGACATATGGGGTAGTACATGTTGACATGCCCTATATATTTTTGAAATTCAAAATTTTGAGAATAAAGGAAATAATGTTTAAATAAATCAAGATGATTTTGGAGTTTAAACAAACTACTTTTTTTAGAAACTCGGTACTTTATTATATATATAATATGATTTTACATCCTTAGCAGTACAACTCAAAACAAGTGACAGACTGCTCACTCTGGAAAACTCACTTGTATTGAGACCTTGTACCAACTAAAGATATAAAATCCAAAGACAAATATATGACCATTATAAGACAATACCTATAATAGACCAACTACAAGACATAACTTCATAGTCCTAATAAACAAGACAGCAACCTCCTAGACAAATATAATAACCCTATATTCCAAGGGACGCATCAGGACCAGAATCAATTAAAGTCACCACTTTCTTAAATTTCTTAGCTTTCTTCTTCTTCTTGATATCTTTCTTGAATTCTTGTTACTCATGAGTCTTCAATCTTGAATTCTTCTTCTTTGTAATCTTGAATCTTTAAACTGTACAGTCTTCAATAATCAAGACCTGCATATACATCCTGCATATATATATATATATATATATATCTAGATAATAATGTTAGTATATATTTTATAATAATAGTTAAAAAAAGGTTAAAAGGTTGTTGTCATCAAAACCATCATCCCATTCCCTAATAGAAGGAAGTCGTTCTCACATTCCGTCCAAGTAGTAGTAGAGTTGAAGAAGCTCAGGGTTGATTAAACATTACATAGCCCACATGGTTACTTTAGAAATGTTGGTGATGTACATGATAGTAGAGTGGAATTGGTACAAGATGGAGCCGAGAGTGGTTTGGATGATAGTATTGCTACTCAGGTTGGTCGATGTGAAATAAGACCACTCGGAAGATGTGGTGATTGGAATTACCTTAGCTTTTGTGATAATTTGGACTATGCTCTTCAAGTAGTCCAAGATGAGCTGATGGATCTTGACGACGCCATGAATTCAAGTGATAGCTCGAAGTGAATTTGCGCCATGGAGGAAGAGATACAATCATTGATGAAGAACTAAACATGGGATTTGGTTCCACTTCCTAGCGGAAACCATGCTATATGGTGCAAATGAGTATACAAGGTGAAGGAAAATGGGAGATGTAAAGCTAGGCTAGTGGCAAAGGGGTTTGGACAAAGGAAAGGAGTATGATGAATTTTTGCACTAGTTGTAAGCCATACTTCAATCCATATTTTACTATCTACAATTGCTATCCATGACTTGGAGTTGGAGAATCATGATGTGAAAACCGCCTTCTTTCATGATGACTCGGATGAAGACATCTACATCGAACAACCGGAAGGGTTTGAGGTAGATAAGTCAAATTTGGTTTGCAAGTTAAAGAAATCACTATATAGTTTAAAGCAATCAACTAGACAATGGTACAAGCGATTTGATCATTTTATGCTTGAAAAAAGGTTTGAAAAAAGCATCAAGAATGCTTGGTTCAATTCAAGAGCTCGGAAAAAGATTGTTGGGTGTGTTTACTCTTATACATGGACGATATGCTCATTGCTTTCAAAGACAAAAGGGAAATCAACAAGTTAAAAGTGCTTTGATATCGGAATTGGAAATGAAAGATCTTGGAAAAGAAAAGAAAATCTTGGGCATAGAAATTGAGAGGAACTAAAAGCGTTTGAGTTGAGATTGACTCAAATGGAGTACATTAAGAAAGTGCTTTACCTGTTTAGCATGGAGAATGCATAAGCATTAAATATACTTTTACATTTGCATATGAAGTTTTCGTGTAAGGGATCGCCTATCGAGGAGAAAGACCAGGTCTATATGATAAAAGTGTCATATGCAAGTGTGGTTGGAAATTTGATGTATATCATGGTGTGTACAAAGCCCGATATTGCAAATGCTATCGAGGTGGTTAGTCGGTATATGACCAATCCAGGAAAATTGCATTGGAAAGCCATGGAGGTTATTTTGAGATATTTGAAAGGTACAACATCTCATGGTCTTATTTTATATGGTAGTGAAGAGGTGAGGTACAAGTTGGTTGGTTATTGTGACTCGGAATACGCCGGTAATAGGGATCGTATGAAATCAACTTTCAGATATGTCTTCATGCTTACTGGTACTTCTATTAGTTGGAGATCGAGATTGCAAACCGTAATTGCTTTATCCACTAAGGAGGCGGAGGAGTTGATAGTCATCGTGGTGGCGACAAAGAAAACACTCTACTTGAAGCGATTGTTGTGTGACTTGAGGTTCGAAAATGATAGTATCGATGTTCGATGTAATAGCCAAACTGTTATACATTTGGTGGAGAATTTGGTGTTTAGCTTATGAACTAAGCATATTAAGGTGAGAGGGTCATTTCTAGTAGCCATGGATGAACATAAGCTGGTACCTTCGGAAGGTGCACATGACGGATAATGCGACGGACATTTTTATTAAGACATTGTCGATTGGGAAGTTCGAGCATTGCTCGAACTTAATTCGCTTGTTAAGGTGCTAGGAGCCATGGGGTGGCACAGTTTAGAGAGAGAGTGGTTTGTTTGTTCATGAGGAGTTTCCATGAGAGGATTGAAATATATCTTCTTGGTAATTGCTCGTTTACACTCCCGAGTAGTTTTTCTTTTGGTGAGACTGGTTTTGGTTTGAATACTTTCAACACTTCGCTGGCGGGTAGTGGTTTTGTTGGAGCTCGTTAACGGAGTGCAATGGGCGGTGGCATTGCCGAAGCTCATTGGGGAAGTATTCATGTTGATTGGTTGAAGGTAGATTAGGAGATGCTTGGGTGCATTGAAATTTGGAGATGGTTATAATGTTTAGGTGGAGCGTTAAAGTTTATTGCGACACTATATGTTGGATTGTCGAAGATAGCTTGGAAACGGTGAAGACGGATCGCGATTTAGAGCTTGGAAGCTCTAAGTTTTCGCGTCATGAAGTTAGCTGGTAGGAGCTGGAAGCTGGGGTCTAAGAAATAGGATTTAGGACAAATTCTGTACCCTGTAACGAATCATTAGCTGAAGCTGAACCTGAACCTGAACCAGACGTCTGGTTATGTGGTATAGAGCATCTAGTGACCTGAGACAGATGGCTGGGTCCTGGCCCCAGACGTCTGTGTGCTTGGGACCAAAATCTAGAGCTTTGGGACATATGTCTAGCAACCTAGGCCAGACATCTTTGACGGATAAACGGGCTGTTTTACCCTGTTTTGTTGAGATCTTTGCTGAAGGGTTGAAGGCGCAAAACTGTATATTTGCCATGACAAAAATCCTTTCTATGTAAGCTATTTTCGGTTTTAAAGTTAGAGAGCTTGCTTGATCAATTGTTTATTTTCAAGAGGAAAACAAGGGTTTATTACCTAGTTTTTTTGTCTTTAATTCTGTTTTTCACAAACTATTTTTTATATTGGTTAGTAGTGATTATTGCATCAAGCTCTTGCAGTCTTTTCGTCATGTAATAATATACTCTCTTCAAAGTGCATGTACACTAATAAGTTATCAGTGGAACCACTATAAAATTGATTATGTGATTTATTTACATTGCTTTAATCATTATTGATTACTTATGATTGAGTTAGGCATGTTTGGACTGGTTGATCATTGTTTTGATGATTTAAGTTACTGAGATTTGGTTGTTTTTGCGAATCTATCAACGATTTCATTCTTCATGATGTGTGAGTTTGAGTTAGATTGTTGTTTGATTCAAAATTCACAACTACAATCAGAAGATAAGTACTTCGGATAATAAAGTCTTTTATCATCTTTGCTGCAGGTGGAAAATTTTCGTTTAAATTACAAAGTATAAGATCTGCTCAAACCCATCGAATTTACATGAACACTCCCTTAAAAGATTTTCTTTCACAACACTATACATGGTATCCCAAAATGTAATGATACACTTCTTAACACGTTAACATGGTAGAGTGGGAGATGCTTGGGTGCATTGAAGTTTGAAGATAGTTATAATGTTGAGGTGGAGTGTTAAACTTGTGACACTTTATGTTGGATTAAAGTGTGGAAGATAACTTGGAAATGGTGAAGACGGTTCACAATTCAGAGCTTAGAAGCTCACGTTTTCACGTTATGAAATTAGTTGGTAGGAGATGGAAGATGGAAGGTAGGATTTAGGACAAATTCGGTACCGTGTAACGAATCATGTAGCTGAAGCTGAGCTAGACGTCTGGTTCTATGATATGGATCATCTAGTGACCAAAGACAGATGTCTAGGTCCTGGCTCCATACGTCTGTGTGCTTGAGACCTAAATCTAGAGTTCTGAGACATACGTCTAGCAACCTGGGCCACACGTCTTGGACGGATAAATGGGCTGTTTTGTCCTGTTTTGCTAAGATCTTTGCTGAAGGGGCAAAAATGTAAATTTGTCATGACAATAATCATTTCTATGTAAGCTATTTTATGTTTTTAAAGTTAGAGAGCTTGCTTGATCAAGAGTTTATTCTCAAGAGGAAAACAAAGGTTTATTACCTTTTTTTCCTTCAATTCTATGTTCTTCATAAACTCTTTTCTATATTGATTAATAGTGGTCATTGTATCAATCTTTTATACTCTTTTCATTATGGTAATAATATGGGCAGTTTTATCATAATTTTTTTTATGAAAATATGGATGAATTCAGCAAGTTTCTGGATCAAAATAGAATTAGCCTAAAAGAATTATACTAAGGAGACACTAATCGAATTTGAGATTCCAGGTGCGGCCTCTTTCTGCTCTTCTTAGCCGCCACTGCAACGTTAGCAATCACATCAACAGCAGTAACCTCACCGCCCTAGATTCAGTAGACAACCGCTTCTCCAACAATTCTTCACCTTCCATCAGATTTGAACAAACACTCCATACTTATGGCAACTGACCATCACGTTTTGGTACTTAACTGCTCATTGTCAAAAAAAATTGGCTGCTTATCTCTACTAACCACCGCTTTCTAATCGCTTTCGAGGCCATTTAAAATACGCTTGTTGCGTTAGGGCATCTGTTGTGGGATGCAGGATGCAAATAATGGAGCAAATTCGGAGAGTTTCGAGGATGGATTTTGTGCATAATGTCACAGATTGGGATATGCAAATTGTCGAGCAAATTTGGAACATTGGAAGATGGATTTGTCGATAATTTTGTAGATTATGAAGATCTGGAACATTTGAAATGATAGAATATGAAAATGGTGGAAGTAAAATGAACTGCTGTCGGTTACAGTGGGAAAGGGTAAGTGAATCGATGTAAATGGAGAAGAAAGGTAGTAAGGAACGAACATGGGCTGATTTAGTTTCTTAGACGTGAGATGAGGTGGTAAAAAAGACGGAATGACCCTTTAACTGATTAGGAATTGAAACGTGGGTATTTTCATATTTCAAAAGGCTTTAGGTTGACCTTTTGACTAAGAACATGGGTAGCAAAAAAAAGGTACGTATGCCCTCTTTCATAATTTCCAATTTAATTTTGGTATAAAATGGCAATGGCTTGAATTGGAAGTCCAAAAAAGCTCCACCATGTTTAAAGTATTTGCATTATTAGTAAAGATAATATACTCTCTCCAAAGTACATGTACACTAACAAGTTATTAGTGGAATTACTATAAAATTGGTTATGTGATTTATTTTTATTTCTTTAATCATTGTTGATTGCTTGTGATTGAGTTAAGCGTGTTTGGATTGGTTGATCATTGTTTTGATGATTTAAGTTATTGAGATTTCGTTGTTTTTGCGAATCTATCACCGATTCGTTCTTCACGATGTGTGAGTTCGAGTTAGATTGGTGTTTGATTCAAAATTCACAAACTACAATCAGAAGATAAGTATTTCAGATAGTAAAGTCTTTTATCGTCTTTGTTGTAGGTGGCATAATTTCGTTTAAATTACAAAGAAAAAGATTTGCTCAAACCCATCTAATTTACAAGAACGCTCCCTTGAAAGTTTTTTTTTTTTTTTTTTTTTGAAAGTTAAGCGTAAAATTTTATTCATCAACTTGATATCTACAATATAAAATCACTCAAGCATATAGTAATGCTATAACTAACTAACCAACTCTAGCAATAACACCTCATTGACCGCACAGCTTAACATATCCCCTGATAAACTCTCACCGTACATTAATGACTCCCAAGCCTTTTGTATATATACTAAAACAAGAGATAATTAACTAATTACATGCCTTGCACTACCAAACAGAGAACCCTACAACTCTTCTTGCGGACACAGTATGCTCCATGAAAGGACCAGACAACCATAAGAGATCTTAAAATAGAAACTGGAGCCAATCCTGAAATGATCCGCAAAAGCAAATCATGTAAGGGAAGGGTCATACATTGGATTCTTCCTCATGTGCCTTCGAGAAGTTTTCAGTTTACTAGTGAGAGGCATAACATCATCTGGACCATAATCATGTCCCTCATCAAGATCGTCATCAGCCCAAAAAAATTCTTTCAGTTTATTATTCTTCGCTTGAAAAGATAGAAGGGAATTTGTAGGCACCGCAGTAGAAAGCAGAGCAGGATTAACAATAGGGAAGGTCAAACCTGATCCTGTCACATTAGGAGGTGGAAGCTGAAAGTTAGAGGGAGGTTTAAGATTACCGTAAGGGGATGCTTTTGAAGGTGGAGACGTTAAGGATGCTAGAGTGCTTGACTTTGCGGCAATAGGAGAGGGTCTAGGAGATACCAGATTAACAGATGAGGTACTCAACGAACCACATGATGCGGCAGAAAAGGACTTACCTGATTCATGTTGAGCAGAGTTGTCACCAATGACAGTATTATCATCGAAGATGTTGCCTACCAGGTTCACCATTTCAACATCTGGATTCTCCGAATTAGGATTTGCGTTTTCCTGAGAATTGTTGACCTGTACTTCAGGTCCAGTATTAGCATCCACCACATGATTTGTGCTAACAAGCGCTGCATCGGCATTATCAGAGTTCAGTCCAACCCCTTGATTAATACCTTCAGTGTTTTGTTCACCCTCTTGATTATGAACATGTCCATTAGTGTTAGTGTTTACATCGTGAATAACTTCCTCATTATTACCATTTTCAACTTGCTCATTTGTTAAAGCTTCAAAAGGATTTGTACTAACATTTGGCACTTCTTCGATAACATTAACATTAGCTTTATCAATAGAAGCATCTTTCTTCCTCCAATACTTTTTAGCTTTATAGTTAACCGATGTCCAATTATTGATATTAGCAGTAGCATTGTTCTTCCTATTACTCTGAGCATTATGAGCATGTGGTTTGTCATGAAGATTATTCTCAAAAACATCTATATGGTTATCATCTTCATCTGCCTTCATATTAAACTCGCATTTTTTAGTAGTATGGTCAAATACCTTACAAGTGGTACAGATATTCGATCTCCAATCATAGGATAACTTGACTGAAGGACAATCTTTACCTAACTCATCTAAAACTATTTTGTCTGGCAGTTCAAACTCAGAAGAAATCTCAATTAGCGCCTTAACGTATCTAAATTTCTGTAACTTTCCTGTACTACTATCGAAGCAGATTAATCGACCCACATGACAAGCAAGCCAGTTTATACCCAACAACGTCCAAAGAATTATTGGAATTCGATAAAAATGAACCCAAATAGGAACTTTTCTAATCTGTGCTTGTGAATTTCCAATAGATGGATCCCATCTAGTTATAATAAACATACGCCCTCTATTAAAAATGAGATCAGATTTTAAAATTCTTTCTCTGTCCGATTCATTTGAAAATTTGAAATAAAATTGAATTCCATCTGTTTTAATACTGACTTCTCCATTTAATTTCCAGAAATGATTTAAGAAGTTTACCACTGTATGATAGGAAGAAGTGCCGTCGAGGAAAAAGCCAACCAGGAAATCGCTCCAATATTTCATGCCTTCTGATCGAGCTTCGTCAGGAATTTTCTTCGGTTTACCTTCCCTCGGAATGTCAAAATGATGAGGTTGGAATTGGCCAGCGTTTCGAGGGAGCGAATTAAAAAGAGAGGCGTAGTCCAATTTTGTAAAGATGGATATGAGGTAGAAGATGATGAATGATTAGCAGTGAGTGTAGGAATCGTCAAATTGACATTAGAACAGGTAGCCTGAGGAGGAGGAACATAGGTTGATATAGATCTAGAAGAGAAATTTCGTGGATCTGATAAAATAGATCTCTGATTTGCATTGGAGGGGTTGGCAGAGGATGGATTCACGTCAGCAGGGGGTGGGTCGGGGAGAGGAGGAATCGATGGAGAAGGACGTGAGGGAAGAGGTGGGAAGGCAGAGTCAAAGACGAAGAAGGTGGAAGAAGAAGAAGGATTTGCCTGAGAGACCGTCATTAACAAAGAGGTGAATGACATTTGAGTTAGCGAATCCCTTGAGAGGCAGAGACAAAGAGGTGAAAGATTTTCTTTCACAGCACCATACATGGTATCTCAAAATGTAATGATACACATCTTAACACGTTAAAGATACAAAGCAAATCCTTTGAGAGCTAAAGCATTTATTTAAAACATACAAACAAATATAGAAGCATCCAAATAATAAGACAGTAATATCAGAAAACATGTCCATATGCACATTACTGTTTCCTCGAAAAGTTTCGAAGTTCACACTGTTCCACATACTCAAACTGCCTTAATGTCTTCGTCATAACCATATGGCAGCCACAAGCACACTATCAACAAAAATCTCCACTTCCATGTCCTTTTCCTTGGTAATTTTCAGTGTTTGTAACTAACGCCATTGCATGTTCATAAAAGTTACCACGTTACTAATGACAATATTAAACTTGATAACTCCTTGTGATCCTTTTTACAGCAAAAATCATGCTAGCGCTGACGACACACTGTCAAACAGAAGAATTGCTACATCAGCCACTTTGTAATATATGTAAACAAACACGTGAACAGTCTTATACAATGTGACAAGCTGCACTCTTCTTTTTTAAAAAGCTAACTACTGAAACATATAGCGTTTCAAACGGAGATTAAGATAAGCCAGTTCACATCCATGCCAAGTGCACAACCAGAAATCCAAACCAACCAATAGAAACTCTTACAACATCCTACTCGATATCCAAAACACAACCTCTTCAGATTTCCCACATAAAAGACCCTTCATGTAGTTTTCTCCACCACCACGTGTCCACTTCCTCTCCACTCTCAAATTTCAATCGGTGGCCACAATCCTTCCCTCTCTTCTTTCCACTCGATTCAAACTTCAATTCTCTATACATATTCTCATGCAAACTCATTGCACTCTGCTCACTCTAGCCAAATCACACCATTCACCAACAAAAACAACCAAAGAACTACATTTTAGAGTTCACTGACTAAACACCGCCGATGGCCTCGCTAGTTTCAACTCCCTTCACTCTCCCAAACTCAAAACTAGAACCATCGTCCCTTTCACAAAGGCGGACATTTCTCCATTCCTTCTTACCCAAAAGGTCCTTGAAAATCGGATGCACGGCCACGATAGGAGGCGGTGGGCCTGGAAACGGGCTATTCACTCAAACCAAACCCGAAGTCAGACGCATCGTACCCGAGAAAAACGACTTAAATTTGCCTAGAGTAAAAATCGTGTATGTGGTCCTGGAAGCGCAGTATCAATCCTCCTTATCAGCTGCGGTCCGAACCCTAAACAGAAAAAACAAGCATGCCTCCTTTGAAGTAGTCGGCTACTTAGTTGAAGAGCTCCGGGACCAAAGCACCTACAGAACGTTCTGTGAAGACCTCGCCGACGCTAACATTTTCATAGGGTCCCTCATTTTCGTAGAGGAGCTAGCGGTGAAAGTGAAGGAAGCGGTGGAAAAGGAAAGAGATAGAATGGATGCAGTCATCGTGTTTCCATCCATGCCCGAAGTGATGAGGCTGAACAAGCTCGGGTCGTTTAGCATGTCGCAGCTGGGACAGTCGAAAAGCCCGTTCTTCCAGCTTTTCAAAAAGAAGAAGAGCTCCGCTGGGTTTTCGGACAGCATGCTGAAATTAGTGAGGACTTTGCCGAAGGTTTTGAAGTATTTGCCAAGTGATAAAGCACAGGATGCCAGGCTGTACATTTTGAGTTTGCAGTTCTGGCTTGGGGGATCGCCTGAGAACTTGGAGAATTTTGTGAAGATGGTGTCGGGAGCTTATGTGAAGGAGCTGAAGGGGGTGAAGGTGCCGTACTCGGATCCGGTTTTGTTTTTGGACAGTGGGATTTGGCACCCACTGGCACCGTGCATGTACGAGGATGTGAAGGAGTATTTGAATTGGTACGAGACTAGAAGAGATGCGAGTGATAAGCTGAAGAACCCGAATGCACCAGTTGTGGGGCTTGTGCTTCAGAGAAGTCATATTGTCACGGGAGATGAAGGTCACTATGTGGCTGTCATAATGGAGCTCGAGGCGAAAGGGGCGAAGGTCATACCTATATTTGCGGGTGGGCTTGACTTTTCGGGGCCGGTTGAGAAATACTTGATTAATCCGATTGACAATAAGCCGTTTGTGGACTCGGTGATATCTCTTACTGGGTTTGCACTTGTGGGTGGCCCGGCTAGGCAGGATCATCCTAAGGCGATTGAGACATTGAGGAAGCTTGATGTGCCTTACCTTGTGGCACTTCCTTTGGTTTTTCAGACTACAGAGGAATGGCTCAACAGTACTTTGGGGTTGCATCCTATTCAAGTGGCATTGCAAGTTGCCTTGCCAGAACTCGATGGGGGCATGGAGCCCATTGTTTTCTCTGGTCGGGATCCTAGGACAGGTATTCAACATAATCTGTTTCAATTAGTCTTATATGCATGCATATTCTCTGCAAAAGTGAAACTTTTATTCCAAAATTCAAATAACACCAAATTTTATGGAAAATAGACTGCTATTTGAAACAAAAATACATTACTATTTGAAGCAGAACCGATACAATTTATGCGAAAATGTATATTATGTTAATGCTATTCAAAACAACATCAAAAAAAGAAGGAGCAATTTTTGCAGTAGAAAGTATTACTTTTTTTTTATAAAGGTTTGAAAAGGTTCACTTATGTGATTTGTGTTAAAAATAACCCAAACGAATAAAAATGCCAACAAAAAACATAATGTTTCGGATGTACCACATAGTTGGTCACTTTATCATATTTGTTTTAGATCTTGTACTATAGCAATTCAGTAGTTACTAGTGTTCGGTGCCTAAGTTACTGAACAGTATGTGACTACATGTATGTATCGAGTATAGGAAAATCACATGCATTGCATAAGAGAGTGGAACAGCTCTGCACAAGAGCAGTTAGATGGGCAGAACTCAAGAGAAAACCAAAGGTACAAATTTCTATCTATGCTTAGGTTGTATAATGCAAAAAATATACTTGAACTTTTCTGTTAACCTATACATCTATAATCTATATACAAGTTGTAATTAAAAATGACAAAAACAAAGTACCTTGTGTATGTTTCATTTTACAGACTGAGAAGAAGGTAGCAATCACAGTCTTCAGCTTCCCACCAGACAAAGGCAATGTAGGCACAGCTGCATACCTAAACGTATTCTCCTCCATATACTCAGTCCTCAAAGACCTAAAATCCGACGGCTACAATGTTGAAGGTCTTCCAGACACACCTGAAGCCCTAATCGAAGATGTGATCCATGACAAAGAAGCAAAGTTCAGCAGCCCAAACCTCAACATTGCCTACAAAATGAACGTTCGTGAGTACCAAAACCTAACACCCTATGCTTCAGCTCTAGAAGAAAGTTGGGGAAAACCTCCAGGCAACCTTAACTCGGACGGTGAAAATCTCCTAGTCTATGGCAAGCAATATGGCAACATCTTCATCGGAGTTCAGCCCACATTTGGATACGAAGGTGACCCCATGAGACTCCTCTTCTCCAAGTCTGCAAGCCCTCATCATGGTTTTGCTGCTTACTACTCTTTTGTAGAAAAGATCTTCGGAGCAGATGCAGTTTTACACTTCGGCACACATGGATCTCTTGAGTTCATGCCTGGGAAGCAAGTCGGTATGAGCGATGCCTGCTTCCCAGACAGTCTGATTGGCAACATTCCAAACGTTTACTATTATGCAGCCAATAATCCTTCAGAGGCGACAATTGCAAAACGTAGAAGTTACGCAAACACAATCAGTTACTTAACCCCACCAGCTGAAAATGCTGGACTTTACAAGGGACTGAAGCAGCTGGCAGAGCTCATATCTTCGTACCAGTCACTTAAAGACACTGGGCGTGGTCAGCAGATAGTCAGTTCGATTATCAGCACTGCAAGGCAGTGCAATTTGGATAAAGACGTTAGCTTGCCGGATGAAGGCGAAGAGCTTTCTGCAAAAGAGAGAGATTCCACGGTTGGAAAAGTTTATTCAAAGATTATGGAGATTGAATCGAGGCTTCTTCCATGCGGGCTTCATGTGATTGGAGAGCCGCCTTCAGCCATGGAGGCAGTGGCGACTTTGGTAAACATTGCAGCTCTTGATCGACCTGAAGAAGGGATCTATGCACTCCCTGGAATTTTAGCAGCAACTGTTGGCAGGAGCATTGAGGACGTGTATAGAGGAAGCGATAAGGGAGTTTTGGCGGATGTTGAATTGCTTAGACAGATAACGGAAGCTTCGCGAGGTGCGATATCTGCGTTTGTTGATCGTACCACAAACAAAAAAGGTCAGGTGGTCGATGTGGCCAACAAACTAAGCTCGATATTGGGGTTCGGGGTAGAAGAACCATGGATTCAGTACTTGAGTAAAACTAAGTTCTTGAGAGCAGACCGTGAGAAGCTGAGGATTTTGTTTGATTTCCTAGGGGAGTGTTTAAAGCTCATAGTTCAGGATAATGAGCTTGGAAGCCTGAAGCAAGCTTTGGAAGGCGGATATGTATTGCCGGGTCCAGGAGGGGACCCGATAAGAAACCCAAAGGTTTTGCCTACAGGGAAGAACATCCACGCATTGGACCCACAGGCAATTCCAACTGTGGCTGCAATGCAGAGCGCAAAGGTGGTGGTGGACAGATTGCTCGAGAGGCAGAAAATTGACAATGGAGGGAAGTATCCAGAAACTGTTGCACTTGTTTTGTGGGGTACAGATAATATTAAGACGTATGGTGAGTCGTTGGCTCAGGTTTTGTGGATGCTCGGGGTTAATCCGGTTGCTGATGGGCTAGGTCGGGTCAACAAGGTTGAGCCTGTCAGTGTTGAAGAGCTTGGAAGGCCAAGAATTGATGTAGTTGTTAACTGTTCGGGAGTCTTCAGAGATCTCTTCATCAATCAGGTATCATTTTTATCTATAAACTCCACAAAATCACATCCCAGTGCTCTATATATAATTCACCTTGATGTAAATGTAACAGATGAACTTGCTCGACCGAGCAGTGAAGATGGTAGCAGAGTTAGATGAACCGGAAGACCAAAACTACGTGAGAAAGCACGCCAGGCAACAGGCAGAAGAATTAGGAGTATCACTGCGTGAAGCAGCAACTCGCATTTTCTCAAATGCATCTGGTTCATATTCTTCTAACGTGAATCTGGCAGTCGAAAACTCGTCGTGGAACGATGAGAAGCAGCTGCAGGACATGTACTTGAGCAGAAAATCATTTGCATTTGATTCAGATGCACCTGGGATAGGAATGACTGAGAAGCGCAAGGTCTTTGAAATGGCATTAAGTACCGCAGATGCAACTTTTCAAAACTTGGACTCTTCGGAGATTTCGCTGACCGATGTCAGTCATTACTTTGATTCTGATCCGACCAACTTGGTTCAAAATCTGAGAAAAGACGGAAAGAAACCAAGTTCATACATTGCAGACACTACTACAGCAAATGCACAGGTGCGCACATTGTCTGAAACAGTGAGACTGGATGCACGGACTAAGTTGCTCAACCCAAAGTGGTATGAAGGAATGATGTCCAGCGGATATGAAGGGGTCAGGGAGATTGAGAAAAGGCTGACAAATACAGTTGGGTGGAGCGCAACTTCAGGGCAAGTTGATAACTGGGTATATGAAGAGGCAAACACAACTTTTATTAAAGATGAAGAGATGCTTAAAAGGTTGATGGAAACCAACCCAAACTCATTCAGGAAGATGGTTCAGACTTTCTTGGAAGCCAGTGGGAGAGGATACTGGGAAACTTCCGAAGAGAATTTGGAGAAGTTGAAACAGTTGTATTCGGAAGTGGAGGACAAGATTGAAGGAATTGATCGATGATTTTTATGCAAAATCATTATCAGTGTACACAATGACTGATCATATTTCCCAAACTGTTAATGTATTTGATGTAATATTCATATAGAAGATTTCATTTCTCTCAAAGATTGTGATTTGTATCTTTTGCATATCCCTCAATTGGAGCGAGTCATTCAAATCAGTCGTCAACCTTGAATTATAAATCGTAATTTCTGTAACAACCACGCATACAAAATTTCTTTGTTAAACAGCTTGATGAAGACAGGGATTCCTGCCACGTTCAATAGAGAGCCACAACCAGATCGCCAAAGAAGTTGAGGTGTCGGAAGTGAAGGGGAGGCCTGACATGGGGATAGCATGGCAAGCGATGAAATATTCACGCATGTCTTAGTGGATGCATGTGTGCATGCTGCACACACAGATATAGCGTATATGCTACAGTTAGATTAATAAAGAGTGGACTAAGGCCGTTTTCAAGGGGGTGAATTGTTACGACTCTCGAGTATCCCATATGCATTTAATCAACAACACTGCATATCTCTTGGGTATTGAAATTCTAAATTGGGGAGAAACAAGGCATTTATAGTCAAACCGACCGTTAGGGGGCTTTGCCTGCTGTGGGTAATGAAATAAAGTCTGAAACCAAAAAATCACGCTCCATGTTTCACGCACAATTTTCCTGTCTGTAAAAAATCTACTTTTGACGCATCTTCCTCCGATTATCTAGTCAAGTCTCACCGCAAAATTCTACTTTTACTTGCTTTTAATCAAATTTTTGCGGCGATATTCATCATCAGAATACCCCAAATCTCACCGCAAAATAGTGTGCTGCTAAAAGCACCCTGAAATGTGTTTCCTAACACCATAACTAAACACCACCATCCTTCCTATACACATATGTCTCTGGCCACCACGAAATAAAAAATAGACATCCAGCCATACAAAAATAATTTAAGATAAATAACCTCATCTTCTTCATTAAAGTATTGGCTATTCACGAGATCTCCGTTCGTGTATAAGTTCTCGCCCTTCATTGCTAAGAAATCCAACAGTAATGACTACTAAAATAAGTTTTCTTCGAATTACAATAAAATTGAGAATTAGGGTTTAAGAGGAATCAATTGGGAAAGAAGTAAATGGCAGATCATGTTAGGAAGAAAATCAGGTCAACATTTATATTTGATCGATCGAGATAAGATGATAAAAAGAAATAGGGTTTACGTTCGAATTAATTACGGGAGATGGAATACGTTCGGGATTAGGGATTGAGTGGAGCAATAAAACTGGTGTTAGGAAGTACATTAAATTAATTAAGAGTGGTTAAATTAAGCATGGTGTTAGAAAGCACATTTCAGAATGCTTTTAGCAGCACGCAAAATATTCGTATACCATATTTCATTTCTCGACAAAGAAGCTACATTCGTCAGCCATCAATTCGATTAAAATCAAAATCAATTTGCTTGAATCGATTAACCGCTTCAACCAGGGTACGTCTATTTTAACCTTTTCCTGTTTGAATCAATTCCTTTTTCCTATTCATGCAATCTAGAGTTTGTTAAATTTCCTTTTGTTTGTTTGAATCATATTTTTAAACAAAGACAGTCGATTGAACCATGTTGCTCTGTTAGTGAATTATGAGTTGTTTTTTTATTGTGCCAAAATTGGTGCTTTTTTTTTTTTTTTTGATTTGGTATTCGGGACCAAAACTAAATCCAGATGTCTGGTTAGATGTTATTGTATAGAAATTCCGTTTTTATCTTTATTATCATAATAGAGTAGGAGACCATCTTGGTTCAGATTTCATCATGTCTTTTAACTTGATTCTATAATTTATTACAACGAAAAAAGAAGGAAAAAGGAAATATAACTCAAATTTAACTCAATCAATTAAATTGATTTTGGATCAAATCAAGTTTAGACTAAATCGAGCTTTCCAATGCACTTCAAATATATAAACCTGCACACAGCTTTTGTTCTTCTTGGAATTGTTTCTCTTTTGTGATCGTGAAAGTATTTTGGTGCAGACTTACATATATGACAAAAACTGGGCAGCAGACTTGTTGAATTTTGTCAGTGTTCTACAAAATTCATTATAGTCTTGCTAAAGACACTTCAATGTAACATTAATCTACAGTTTTAAATTTTATGTTGGCATATATATTGGGTTTTTGATAGTGCTCATTTCTATATGAAGGAATAAATGAATTTACAAGTAAATCAAATCTGTTTTTTAGTATCACTAAAAGTAAAATGTTGATGACTGGGAATGTTCTAAGAAACAAATATCACTCCCATTATCTTAACTCTTGGTTTTACTTTCTTTCTTAACTATTAAGTTATGATCTTAACAGTTAGAATGACATGATATGATATGATAAACCAATATGTTTCTTTGTTTCAGTTTTTTCGTCTATTTATTTGAAGATTATTACATGACTTTTGCACGAAGCATAAATAAATTATGAAAGGCGTGGATCGTGAAATTATTCTTGGAAATTGTGACAAAAAATAATGCATGAAACAACTTTTCAAATTTGGGTTTGTGTGGGTTTTAAAATTATCAAACTAATTTCAGTTTTAAATTGCAATGTTTACCAAAGAATGATTCAACAGATACACAATGAGACATGCAGAAAAGGGAATGGGACATGTTTTGGTGCTCGTCACATTTCGGTTTGTTTCGTTACATAATTTGTAGTGCTGAAATTGGTCTGTATGTTAGTATGCATTGGCCTTAGCTGGCTGATCTATTAGTTCCTTCAAGGAACCAATTTAACATAACTCTGTGATCGATTTTTGATGATTCATTATAAACTATGTAGGATATCATTTGATTGCGGGTAAAAAAAAGTAAGTCTGGCTGGATTTTTTTTACTGTCATACTCATGGCCTGTTAGCTGCCATTTGGTAAATTGAGAAAGTCAACATATGAGTAATTGATATGGAAATGTATATCATAAATATACCTTTTTACTTTTATCTTGTTCATTCATTGGAAGTATGCAAAGGGTCGTAGCTTTCAGACTTTTCCATTTGTAAGGATGGCAGTTAAAAAATTTATTTGTAGGAAAAGCTTGGTATTTTGAACGTGAGCATGTTATCTTTACTAAATGCTGACTAAAATACAGTGGACTGATTGGCTAACAAGGAAGTTTGGTGGGTTACTAGCAGCGTTTTCTATAGGAGAAGCCCATAGGTATAAAAGATGGTGAGAGCATGAGGCTATGGTGAAATTGTTTTGAATACGGATATCAGTTTGCATTAAAATACGCAGAGAAAGCTAGGAGGCTGAATTCGATTTCTAAATCTGGATGGCTTAAGTAAAAAAAGTCTGTGAAACATGTTTACACTAACCAAGTGGGACATATGTCCTTGTGTTTAATTCAGGATTTTAATTTTTTAATTTTAATTTTTTATGTGGTAGACATGGTGGTTAAGGTACAAGGACTGTGAGTGCTAGAGGTGGTGTATTCGTATATGCATTGTACACGTGTGTATTTTGTGTAATATGTTGAGTAATGAAAAGAACTCATTTGCTATATCTCAATTTGTTTGTGAATAGCAAATTTGTCCTTTTGTTTATCGATGAAAATTTTATCATTCCACTCCTTTCCAATAACTCAAACTCGATTGAAGTAACTTGTCTGATCATGTTTTAAGTCAGTCCATGTGATTGAAGCTTTGTATGAACAAATTAATTTCTTTATGAAATATATGTTGCACGCATCTTATTGAGGCCTAAATTTTAGTTTGCACCAATTCCATATGCGTATAATGTAATTACAATAAAAAAAAATAGATGAGCAACATCTTCTGTTTTTAGATTGCATAAGACACAATAATCATTTATCAAAACTTTGGATGAGCATGTGTTTTGTTGATAGTCCATTATACATGCCCTTGAATAAACATACTCTCATGTGTGGGTTATAAACATTATCTCTAATCAATTTATTAGCTAACTAAACTTTGACGAGCTTGATTAAATTGATCGCACTTTTGAATATATAACAACCATTATGCTCTTTATACTTATACCGATAATCATTGTTGCCTTAATAATATTAATTAGCGATTTGTTGAACTTCATTAGCAAAACTAGTTGGTTTGAAGTAAATTACCTATTGCTATTGTTCAATGCAAAGAAATCTACTAGATTTGAAATCTTTTCATCTTAAAAGTTCCAAAGAAGTATAACCCATATTATTTAATAGTATTAGTTTAGTATTTCGATATCATAAAATTTATGTTTTATTTATTATATCTATTTTTGCACTTTTTTTTAATAAACATTCATTATTATGATAACATAGTTTTGTTAAATGATTTTATGTTTCATACTGAACACCTTAACGGTCGGTTTTCCCACCGTTGTATGGTAATACTAGCATTAGAAAGTAATATAAATGGTTTGTACTGTTATTTCAATACAACAGACAATAGAAGCAACAGCCACACGCGTTAGCACAAAATGCATAAACAACAACACTATTAAGTGTTAGAAATCGATCTTGCGTACACGATGATTGATTCAGTGAAACAAAACAAGAATCGGTTGCAATCAAGTATACGATATACTGGCAATGAAGAAGTAAATAGCAAAAGAGCAGAGAAATCGACTGAGGCTCGACGTACCGATTTCCTTAAGACTTTATTCGGAGTCTCCCAGGATATAACAGACGAAACTGCTCGAGTATGTGATGATCACGTCAGTCCGAGTATAGAGATTTGGCAGCAATGGCGGTTTCTATTTTGACAGAGGAAGAGGAAGAAGATTAGAAAATCGGTGAAGAATGTGATCAGGATTCGCCACTTATTTATAATCTTCGAACCGTTATAATTCAAATAGTCGCGTCCGTTTGACATTTGATTTTGAATTAAAACTGTCGCATCTATTTAGAACAGGCCGCACCCGTTTCTCTTCATCTGTTTAACGGGCTGTAAACCCGTTTGATTTCCGTTGGACCGCGCCCATAGTCATTGCCGCATCCAAAAGAAAAACCCGCAAAATTGGTTAATTTTTTCGTAGCAAAAATAAGATTTCATTCTAGACCCAAGCCCAAGCCCAAGCTCGAACCCGAACCCGACCCAGCCCGGTTCGGTTCGGTACGGGACAGGCGGGCGACGCGCGTGTGTGTGTTTGGTTCATATGATATAGGTCCTTCCCCTCGCACAAAATTACTTGACCCTAAGGGCCAATATAGGGAATGGGGAATAGATATATATACATAGATCTAATCTTCTTTTTGCCAATGTGGGATTAAAGTATATGTCATTCATCTTTTGAATTCTAACAATCTTCCACATGAACGATAATATACTTTTCCCCCACACAAAGTGTAATATCTCAGACTACGTATGGAATAATGCTTTATCGTGGATAAGTAGATATTTCACTTTGAACTTTTCCTAGTTAAAACTTATCGGATTTACTCGGCTAATAGGTGAATTATTTCATCTTGAACCGTCAGCCTTTATTGTATATCCAAACAATAAGCTTTACAAAGCATTGATTCCCTTCTCATCCATTCTCTTAGTTGTGTTCATTTTGGTCCTGAACACTTTCTGGTTCTGCAAGTGTAATAGAGAATTCAAGCCTTTTAAAATTCTCATAGAGCCGACCCAGCTCACACTAACATAGGTGATCGCAACCATTAAGAGTATCCTACATATACCCCACTTGTTATTTTCAAGATATGGTCATCATTAAAAAACATAGTTTTAACCTTGTAATACTTCTGTAGGCATGCATTTATAGTGTGCACCATGGGAATGGAGTAGGACTGTATCCAAAATGCATTACGTCTTGAGTTATTCATAACTGGTTTGCCTATTGATCCTAGTCCGTGGGATCTCCAGTCGCTAGGATATGTTTCCGTATAAGATAGCTCTTGTTGGTTTAGGCTTTCAAACTCATTCCCCTCGATGCGCAGTCAATTTCCTCTCTTGATAAACCATTAGTAAACGGATCCGCTAGGTTATCATTTTTTCTCACATAATCTATGGAAATAGTTCCATTTGAGAGTAACTGCCGAACTGTGTTATGCCGTCTACAAATATGTCGTGACTTTACATTATACACAAAATTATGTGCTCTACTTAGCGCTGCTTGGTTATCGCAGTGTATGCATATGGCCGGTACAAGTTTAGGCCAGAATGGGATATCTTCTAAAAAATGACGAAGCCATTCTGCTTCTTCGCCTGCTTTATCTAATGCTATGAACTCTGATTCCATAGTGGATCGAGCTATGCATGTCTGTTTAGAAGATTTCCATGACACTGCTGCCCCTGCTAGGGTAAATACATAACCACTCATTGATTTTGATTTCTCTGAATCAACAATCCAGTTTGCATCAGTATATCCTTCTAATACGGCTGGATATTTTGCATAGTGTAAGGAATAGTTTGTAGTATTTTTCAAATATCCTAGCACTCTCGTTAGTGCTTTCCCCTGTTCCTTCCCTGGATTGCTTGTGTACCTGCTTAATCGACTTACTGCATAAGCTATATCTGGTCTTGTGCAATTCATGAGATACATGAGACATCCTATTACACGAGAGTATTCCAGTTGCATGAAAATCTCATTTGTATTTTTATGCAGTACTTCAGATAGATTAAAAGGTGTTCGTACTCCTTTTATTCCAATTTTTTTAAACTTGTCAATCACTTTGTCTACATAGTGTGACTGAGACAATTCAATTCCATTAGATGTTCTTGTTATTTTGATTCCCAAAATAACGTCTACAACTCCTAAATCTTTCATATCAAAATTATTTATTAACATTTTCTTGATGGTCTCTATTACTTGGGCATTCAGACAAAAAATTAGCATATCGTCTACATACAGACAAATCACTACATATGATTGTCCAATTTGTTTATTTAAACACATTTATCACATTCGTTTATACAAAAACCATTTTTCATCATGACACTTTCAAATTTTGCGTGCCATTGTTTTGGAGCTTGTTTTAGTCCATATAATGATTTTACTAATCTACAGATTTTATTTTCAATGAAACCTTCTGGTTGCTCCATGTAGATTTCCTCATCGAGATCTCCATTTAAGAATGCTGTCTTTACATCCATTTGATGAATTTCTAAGTTATAGATGGATGCAATTGCTATCAACATTCTTATAGAGGTTATTCGTGTTACCGGCGAATATGTATCAAAGAAGTCTACTCCTTCTTTTTGACGATAGCCTTTGGCTATTAATCTGGCTTTATATTTGTCAATAGAGCCATCTGCTTTCATTTTCTTTTTAAAAATCCATTTGCAGCCAATTGGTTTTATTCCAGGTGGAATATCATCAATTTCCCAAGTTTTATTGCTTAGAATTGAATCAATCTCACTTTGGATTGTTTCTTTCCAACATGCAGATTCAGAAGATGACATTGCTTCCTTGTAAGTTTGAGGTTCGTGTTCTAACATATATGTTAAAAACTCCAGACCAAATGTCTTGGAAGTTCTAGCCCTTACACTTCTTCTGGGTTCTATTTCCTCAATTTCATGATGACTTTGATCTTCATGTGAATTGTTCGATTCTTCTCTTATCCTTTTAGGGACATAAGTTCCTTCGTTCCTTTTGTGTGGAAACATATCTTCAAAGAATGAGCCATCTCTCAATTCCATGATTGTATTTATTCGAATATCAGCTATATCAGACTTGAATAACAAAAATCTGTAGGTGCTACTATTTTGGGCTGGCCCTAGGTAGTAGCATTCAACTATTTTTGGTCCAAGTTTGACTGTTTTAGGAGGCGGAACTGGAACTTTTGCAAAACACCCCCACACTTTGAGGTATTTAAAGCTTGGTTTATGTCCTTCCCATAACTCATATGGAATCGCTCCTGTTTTATTGTGGGGTACCTTGTTTAAAACGTGGTTAGACATATTTAAGGCTTCCCCCCACAAGTTCGTTGGTAAACCTAAGGTTATGAGCATTGCGTTAACCATGTCTTTTAACGTTCTATTCTTTCTCTTAGCAATACCATTTTGTTATGGTGAATATGGAGCTGTTGTTTGATGAATTATACCATTCTCTACACAGAATTGTTCGAATGGTGATTCATACTCTTCACCTCGATCAGATCATAACATCTTGATCTTTTTATTTAGCTGATTTTCTACTTCAGCCTTATATTTTATAAACGATGCTATTGCTTTATCTTTACTATTTAAAAGGTATATATAGCAATTCGAGTATAATCATCAATAAATGTGACAAAATACTTTTTTCCACCTCTTTTAGGTAATTTTTGAAATCACATAAGTCGGTATGAATCATTTGTAATGGTTCAATACTTCTTTCAATAGTATGAAATGGTTTCTTAACCACTTTTGCTTCTACACAAGTCTCACATTTTTATTTTTTATCTACTTGAAATTTTGGAATTAAATCCAGATTTGCAAGATTTTTCATTTTCCGAAAGTTTATGTGTCCTAATCTTTCATGCCATAATAGAACATCATACTCGACAACATAAGAAACTTCCTTTTTATTCATTTCAGAATTACAACATACATTATTATTTCCGATTACGGCTACATTATTCATTCCAATGATCGCCTCAACCAGAAAAGATTCACCAACTTCGTGGTCTTCTGCTTCCATTTCATGGATGATGATCTGAAGTTCATGTAGTTGCGCAGGAACGGGTTTTGAATCTAGTATTCCATGAATTTGTCAACTATAAACTTCTTCAGGCTCACGTTTTGTGTTTTGTACTTTGTGGTAAGCCATTCCACAGGGCTTTGGCAGTCTTGATTGGCTGATACACTTTGTACAAAACTTTGTCTAAACAGTTGAGGATGTAATTCCCGCACAGGAAATCTGAGTGCCTCCATGCATCAATGTTCGGAATCTTATCTGACTCCTTGGTTTTGCCAGGCGTAGGCGGCACTGGTTCATCTTCCTCAAGATACTTTTGCAGAACGAGAGTAGTGAGATAAAAAAGCATCTGACTTTGCCATGTCAAAAAATCATCACCTTCTCCCTTAAACAAGTCTGGTTTGTTCAAGTTGGCTGTCTTTATCGATATTTGTTCTGCTGCCATCTCTGTTTTCATGAAAACAGGAAAGTCTTAAGATGTTATTTCAATACAACAGACAACAGAAGCAACAACCACACGCGTTAGCACAAAACGCATAAACAGCAACATTATTAAGTGTTAGAACTCGATCTTGCGTACACGATGATTGATTTAGTGAAACAAAACAAGAATCGGTTGCAATCAAGTATACGATATAGTGGCAACGAAGAAGTAAATAGCAAAAGAGTAGAGAAATCGACTGAGGCTCGGCGTACCGATTTCCTTAAGACTTTATTCGGAGTCTCCCAGGATACAACATACGAAACTGCTCGAGTATGTGATGATCACGTCAGTTTGAGTATAGAGATTTGGCAGCAATGGCGGTTTCTATTTGGGCCGCGCCCATAGTCATTGCCGTATCCAAAAGAAAACCCCGCAAAATTGGTTAATTTTTTCGTAGCAAAAATAAGATTTTATTCTAGACCCAGGCCCAAGCCCGACCCAGCCCGGTTCCGTACGGGACGGGCGGGTGTGTGTGTTTGGCTCATATGATATAGATTCTCCTGCTCGTACAAAATTACCTGACCCTAAGGGCCAATATAGGGAATGGAGAATAGATATATATACATAGATCTAATCTTCTTTTTGCCAATGTGGGACTAAAGTATATGTCATTCATCTTTTGAATTCTAACATGTACATGGAAGAAAAGTATACGAATGAAACAAAAATATCTGTTATTGCTTTGCCTTCGTTTCAGTGTTTGAGTTTTGTTATTTCTTTCCTACTTGTTAGATCTTCAACTCCTCATCAAATTTTCTTCTACTCCTTGCCAGATCTTCTTCTACTCCTTGTCTTCTTCAACCATTTTGAATCGTCAAAGTTTTTGATTACTTTTGGCGGCTGCTTTTAGTATTTTATTATCATTGGTTCAAGAACTCATTCATTGTCAAGATGTATTTAATTGCTAATTATGCTACATCATTTTGAGTAGCATTATTTTCTCATAGTATATCTGAGCTTTGCAGGTTACAAGTAGAGCAAGTGTTGAAGGTTCACCAATAGCAAACAAAAAGAATTGGATCCTCGAGAAGCCATAGTTAGAAATAGAATGATTGCTTCGATTTTCTTCCGGAGGTCTATTATGTTTAACTATATATTATTTAGGTTCATTTGCCAAATAAGTATAACGTTTTCGTTTGCTTGCAGTTTTCTTTTAACTTTATATGTTCATAGAGGAAGTTGGGTTAGACTGGCAGTGCTTGGTTTTAATATTGGTAAATTTTATTCTACTGCACATTTTTAACCAGTTAATCCACCCTATTAAATAAAATCTTTGAATTTTAATAATATTTAAAATTTAATTAGTTTATCCAACATAAAATCCAGATATCTTTCTTCTTTTTTCATTTATAAACACTATAAACCACTATATATTTTGCATTTTACTGCATACAATGTCTCACGAATAGTACAATTCGTGCTGCTGCATTTTCTTTTTCAATGTAAAGTAATGTTTTGTTTTGATTCAAATAACTTGCTGCAATTATTCATTTAGTAGTAACTGTTCTTATCCTTCCATCAGTATCAAATCCAGTTCTTCTTGCAAATTACTTTTAGTTTGATTCCTTAGCCTCTCATTCTTGCCTTGCATTTGATGTCATTCCAGGTAGCATTCAAATTACATTTGTTTCAGCCATTACAATTTCTACAATAAAAATTCTAATCTTAGTTTCTGTATACAAATCATTTCGGCTTGTATCTTGACTCAATTTACTCTTATTCTTATAATTCTTGAAACCGTAAATCATATTTCTTGCACTATCCAGTAAACTCTTCTTTTTGCTTGTTTATAAGATTGTAATTTCATGAATATTTGCCATTTTCATGCAATCAAATCCATACAATTTGTAGTCATTTTCCAAAATATTGACAAATCTTGTGCCATTCATTTCCTGTTGAATTTCAGCAAACATTTGTATACATCCTTTTGTCTCAATTCTTGGATTAAATTCATTTCTTATGGCGTAAGCAAGTTCCAGATCATATTGTTCTTGCACATGCATGGTGGGAACCTATGCATATATGTAACAACATTTAGGATTTCAACAAGCATTTGACTTCTGAAATCCCACACAATTTTGAAGATTCAAACAAGACCAAAGATTTAATCGCAGCAGAGCCTTACAGTTTCGAAGATTCAATCCGGTCATTGTGAAAGTTTGCAAATATGACAACAATTATGGTATGTAATGTAATAAAGCTAAAGCATCATCCATAATTACTTCCTTATGTCTAAATATCATTGTAGAAATTTATTGGTCAGAAAGCCGACAATTGCAGATGTAATGACCCTTATTCTACACATCATAGGATTGTAGAATATTTATTTCTTTCCCGTATGAAGTCCTTTGGTCATATAACTTTGGGAAATATCTATTAGAGTCATTTCCCATGTTCATGATTTTTGCCGATTTTTAAATGACCATTTTGCCCCTAGTTGGTACTGTTTTGGCCATAACTTTTGATTGGAAAGGAATCTTGACTTGAAACCACTTCCATTTGATTCGTTTGATGGTTTACCTTTCCGTAGAGTGGTCACATTAGCCAAACGGACTTACCGTTTGGGAGATATGGTTGAAACAAGGTTTGGAGTGTGAAAAACTGCTTAACCGGGCCAAATCGGGTGATTAGCGAGTAGGCCCATAACCCATTTCGGGATTAGGGTTATGGGAGGGCTGAAATGAGATGGAGAATCATTCCATTTCAGTCTTCTAGCCTCCACTTATCACCAAGGATCCCTAAAAATGGCCTCTAACCTCTAAATCACCTCCAAATCATCTTTTGGTCAAGGATTACGCTTAGCAACCCCTAATCAAGGAAGATCTTCACCAAATCAACATAGGAGCTGCTGTTGGCATTGAGATTTACATCAAATCAGAGAATTACTTCAGATCTTAGTTTATTTTGTGGCTAAGGTGAGTGATTTGCATAGTTTTACACTAATTATGGCTAATTAGGGGTGATTAGTGCTAATTAGCGAATTTAAGCATGATAAAATTCGGGAAAAATGTTCATAAATTCCTAAATGATGTTTTAGACCTCTAATATGAATTTGGGTTAATTTGGTTAAGTTTTGCTAATCCTATCATTAGTTTCACCTAAACATGCTTAAGGGGAAATATGTGATTTTGGGTATGTTTGATCCATTTTAACCTATGATATTGATGTGAATGATGTTTGTGGTTGATTATGCATGTTGCTATGACTGTATGAAATTCTTTGTGATTGATTTCAATAGTTAGAATGGTCGAAAACGTCGTCGGGTGGCGTAAACACTTGCTGGAATAGTTTCAGAAAACAGTGCAGGGTTCGGATCGGATAAGGGGGCTCGGATCGGATATGTTGAACTGAGCAAAGAATCTGATCGGATCGGAACCCAACACTTAGGAAGATTGACAAAAAGGAAGGCCACGCTAGCAGAACTGGGATCGGATCGGATTAAGGAGTAGGGATCGGAGCGGATTGAGGAGTACGGATCGGAGCGGAAGGATAAAGGCGGATCGGAGCGGAAGCATGAAGACGGATCGAAAGCACAAACCAAGAAGGGCCCGACCCGACCCGAAGAAGAAGCATCTAACTCGAACCCAGAGGAATGCCGACCCGAACCGCACCAGAAGGGGGACCCGACCCGAACGGATGAAGAACACCGACCCGAACCGATAACTTGAGGAAGAACCCGACCCGACCCAGTATTGACTAATAACCCGAGGTACAAAGGTAGTCCAATAGGGGAAGTTAGAGCTCAGGATCCCGGGACCAGTTGGGAACCAAGGAGTTCACTTCATGGTTGGACTTTGCTGCGGGACGTGTGCTAAGGAGTTGTCGACGTTCATAACTTCGATTCACCACTAAAAGGAAG
This sequence comes from Allium sativum, assembly GCA_030737875.1. NCBI lineage: Eukaryota > Viridiplantae > Streptophyta > Magnoliopsida > Asparagales > Amaryllidaceae > Allium > Allium sativum. The sequence continues at coordinate 757,494,603 of CM060922.1, read as the reverse complement.
GATGGGCTACTTATCAGTGCAGTAGGGTCATTACGACCTGAGGGGCAAGGTGATGGTAGCAAGACCACGTTATTAGTGCAGTAGGGTCACTATGACCCGAGGGGCAAGGTGATGTGTAGTAAGACTATGAGCCAGTGCAGTGGGGTCCTTGTGACTCCATGGGGGCAAAGTGGACATAGTAAGGATTGATAAGGCTATGAGCCAGTGCAGTGGGATTCTTGTGACTCCATGGGGAAAAGTGGACATAGCAAAGGATTTGTGGCTACGTTATCAGTGCAGTGAAGCCATTTATGACTTCATGGGGCAAAGTGATCGTAGCAAGGAATGTTGGGTGATCGAAGTGGTGAATATCGTATGCTTTATGCACTGAGTGAGAGATGTGAGGATGGATGCTATGCTTGATTGTTTGCCATCATTATGACATGCACACCTCCCCCACCTCCGTATCTTTATACTGTTTGATATGATACCTTAGAGTGTTGTACAGTATGTAGTGCTAACTCTTTGGTTGCAGGTCCAGGTTCAGGTATGTTTTTAGTCTACCTGTTATTGTTCACTTTAGATGCTTATCGCTCATACCAGGCTTTATGTCTGACCCAGAGTTTTATGTCTCCTCTTATTACTCTGGGTGCTCACACGAGCAGACTAGAGACAGGTTAGCTGGTGATGCGTGAGTAGCTGATTCGGAGGCGGGCAGGAGGCTTCCATGTAATATATATATATATATATATATATATATATACATTCTCCCTGTGTCGTTGGTGGTCGCTACTTGGGCATTAGTAGTGTACCTCATTTATCTTACCTTTGCTTTGAGACAGTTTGAAAGTTGTAATAAGCTGTATTTTGGATTTCCGCTGCTATGATGTGTAGTTCTGATTTTCAGCTTATGCACTGTCTCTCCTGTTTTATGTCAAGTATGTTATTATTATATTTTGTTCTATGCGCTGTGAGACATTCTACAAGTTCCTTGTATGTTCATTTCCTTCTTCCTTTTCCTTCTGGCGACCCGTTCCGTGCTAACTGGACATGTGTACAGCGCACTTTTGGAGTAAATGCCGGTTGGTGCGGGGCGGACCGTCACACTTGGTACCGGAGCTCTAGGTTGCGTAGTTAACCTAGGGAAAGACACCAGGGAGAGATAATACGTATATGAGAGCGCGTATTTGTGATTACTTTGGTTTTCAAAAGCTATGTATGTATATACTATTAGTAGTATAAAGATGAAGTCGCACTGCACTAGCACCACTATGGGGTCGTTAATCGTTTCCCTTTTTCAGATTGACGATGTGCCGAGACACGAGGGGTGCTGGTAGAGGGACCAACCAAGGGAATGCCGCTGACATGAGGGCTATGTTTACTAACCTCATGAGAGACATGCTTAGAGAAATGCAAGGGGCAATTCCCAATCCCGGAGTTGGTGTTGGCCCAGTAGTGCAGGCGCCTAGGGTCGATTTCGCCAAGCTGTGCAAGGATTACACTAATCTTGGTGGGAAGCCGTTCCACGGGACGGAGTCGGCCACGGATGTTCAGGACTGGATGGATAGCTGTGACCGTATCTTTGATGACTTGGGTCTCGAGGATGCGATGAAGAGAAGGCTAGCGTCTCGTCAGCTGTAAGGGCGAGCGATGAATTGGTGGAATGCCATTAGAACAGCTACTCCAAAGGATCAGGTTACTTGGGATCAGTTCAAGGCTCGCTTTAGCGAGAAGTTTATCCCAGCTGCCCAGAAGTCAGTGTTGTTTAAGAGGTTCTTGGAACTGAAGCAGAACGGAAGGGCAGTTTCTGATTATATTGCTGAGTTCGACACTTTGTCGAAGTATGGACTGTCTCTCATTGATACTCCTGAAAAGAAGAATGAGAAGTTCATCACTGGTTTGTATGGGTACTTGGGAGAAAGGCTTATCAACCACATCGATGAGACTTTTGAATCGATTGTGGGGAAAGCTTTGAGATCAGAGAGTCTTTACCCCAAGTCAAAGACTGAGGCTGCATCTGCAGAAGGGCCAAAGCCGCAAGCAGGCGGTGGAGGCAAGAATAATTCTCAGAATAAGAGGAAGCAGGACCAATCAAAGGGTGGTCAGAAAAAGAGCAAGAAGGATGTTGAGTGCTTCAGCTGTGGAAAGAAAGGCCATTATGCTAAGGAATGTCGGGCCAAGCCAGCGGAAAGGAAGTGCTACAACTGTGGCCAAGTGGGACATCAGAAAGATAAGTGTCTGCAACCTCTTAAGGAGAAGCAGATTGTGAAAGCATATGCTATTGATGCTGTTCCTTCTTCGTCGAATGCCCCAACCGCGGCAGAGAAAGGAAAGAATGTTGTTATTCAAGGTATGCTTTCTATTTATGATATACCAGTTCGAGTTTTGTTTGATACTGGGGCTTCCCGTTCCTTCATATCTAGTGACCTGGTAGATAGGTTGGGACTGGAACCCGAGATAGTCGATAGACCGTTGATTGTGACGAACCCGATTGGTGGTTCGACTAGCCTTAGTATGATTTGCAGGAATTTGGTCTTATCGAGTCATGGATGTATGTTTGTATGTGATTGCTTTGTTTTGGGCTTTACTGGGTATGGTATTATATTGGGAGTCGATTGGCTCCAAAGATACGGGGTGGTGGTAGACTGTGAGGGCTTTTTGGTGACAGTGAGGGCGGATGATGGGCGGAGGGTAGTGTTTGGTAGCCTACCTAGTGATGGGGTTATGGCTAGTTTTGTAAATTCCCTCGACATCCCGCAGGATGAGTTGTCAGATGTGCCCGTGGTTGGCCAGTATCCGGACGTCTTCGAGGAAGTGACCGGGCTTCCACCACACCGAGAGATTGAGTTCCGTATTGATTTAGTGAAAGATGCCAGACCTATAGTGATGCCACTTCGTCGTATGGCACCAAGGGAGCAGAGAGAGCTCGGGGTGCAAGTCAGCAATCTTTTGAAGAAGGGATTTATTAGAAGGAGTGTCTCCGAGTGGGGAGCACCAGTTGTGTTTGCCACTAAGGCAGATGGTTCCCTTCGTTTGTGTGTGGACTATCGCGAGTTGAATAAGGTGACGAGGAAGAATAAGTATCCTCTACCGCGGATAGATGATTTGTTTGATCAACTGGAAGGAGCTAGAGTGTTCTCCCAGTTGGACCTCGCGACAGGATTTCATCAGCTTCGAGTAGCAGATGAGAGTGTTCCGAAAACGGCATTTAGGACGCCGTCTGGATTTTATGAGTGGTTGGTCATGCCGTTTGGGTTGACCAATGCACCGGCCTATTTTGTGGATCTTATGAATCGAGTATTCAGAGATCAGTTGAATAAGTTTGTTCTTGTGTTCGTGGATGATATCCTTGTTTACTCAAGGACAGAGGAGGAACACAAGGGACACTTGAGGATAGTGATGGAGGTGTTGAGGAAACACCAATTAAAAGCAAAATTCTCTAAGTGTCATTTTTGGAGAAGGGAAGTGAGATTCTTGGGTCATGTTGTTTCTGAGAATGGTATTGCCGTGGATCCTGCGAAGGTGGCTACGGTGCAGGATTGGCCTACGCCCAAGAATGCTACAGATGTAAGAAGTTTCTTGGGGTTAGCTGGATATTATCGTAAGTTTATCCAGGACTTCTCCAAGATAGCAGCACCGTTGACTCAGTTGACCAAGAAGAATCAGTCCTTCGTCTGGGACAGAGTGTGTGAGGATGCCTTCAAAAGTCTAAAGGAGAAGTTGACGCGTGCGCCAGTGTTAGTCATTCCTAAAAGGAGTGAGGAGATGACGGTATACACAGATGCTTGTGGTACCGGACTGGGTGCAGTATTGATGTAAGGAGGTAGGGTTGTAGCTTATGCTAGTCGACAGCTAAAGCCGCATGAGAAGAAGTATCCTACCCATGATTTGGAATTAGCAGCGATCGTGTTTGCGCTGAAGATGTGGAGACATTATCTCTTGGGAGAAAGATTTGAGTTGTTTACCGATCATAAGTCGTTAAAGTATCTCTTCTCCCAGAAAGATCTAAATCTCCGTCAGCAGAGATGGTTAGAGTTCTTGGCTTCGTATGATTTTGATATCGCATATACACCTGGGAAAGGTAATGCGGTAGCCGATGCCTTGAGTAGGAGACATGCCAGCTTAGGGGCAATGTTTCTTAAATGGAAGCAACTGGAGTATATCGCGGGGTTTGATTTCAGACCGAAGTGCGAATTGGATCCAGTTATGCTAGCTAGTTTGACGATCAGACCCACTTTGATAGAGCGGATTGGTTCCAGTCAGAGGGACGATCCTAACCTATTAGAAATCATCTCCAAGTTAGAGATGGGTATCGATGAGGAGATGAATGTGTATGGGCTTGATCGAGATGGATGGCTTCGGAAGAATTGAAGACTAGTTGTGCCCAACGTAAATGGTTTGAGAGATGAAGTGCTTAGAGAATGTCATCACTCAAAACTGACTATACATCCCGGTGGTAATAAGATGTATCGAGACATGAGACAGACATACTACTGGGAAGGGATGAAAAGAGACGTTGGGAAGTTTATATCCAAATGCATGAATTGCCAGCTAGTTAAAGCCGAGCAAAAGAAGCCTAGTGGGTTGTTGCAACCATTAGAAATTCCCGAATGGAAATGGGAGCAAGTCTCGATGGATTTCATCGATGGCCTACCAAGGACTAGATCGGGATATGATAGCATTTGGGTAATTGTGGATCGATTGACTAAGAGTGCAAGATTTATACCAGTCAAATCGACCAGAACGGCAGCCAAGTTGGCAGAATTGTATATGAAGTGGGTAGTGAGATTTCATGGAGTACCCAAAAGCATTGTGAGTGACCGAGATCCGTTGTTCACTAGTGGGTTTTGGAAGAGCTTGCAAGAGGCTCTAGGGTCAAGATTACATCTCAGTACCGCATATCATCCTCAGACCGACGGTCAGACGGAGAGGGTGAATCGTATATTGGAAGATCTCTTGAGAGCTTGTGTATTGGATTTTGGTGGATCATGGGATGACCATTTGCATCTAGTAGAGTTTGCATATAATAATAGCTACCAATCCAGTATCGGTATGGCTCCATATGAAGCTTTGTACGGAAGACCGTGCAACTCACCATCATGTTGGATAGAGACTGGCGAGAAGTTTGTGCTTGGACCAGATGTGGTGAGGGAAACTTCAGATAAGATTAAGATCATTCAGCAACGAATGAAAGCTGCTCAAGATAGGCAGAAGAGTTATGCTGATAAAAGAAGAAGAGATTTGAAATTCTCCGTTGGTGACTTGGTGTTTGTCAAGATCTCTCCGTTGAAGAGCGTGATAAGATTTGGCAGGAGAGGTAAGTTGGCACCAAGATTTGTTGGCCCATTCCCTGTTCTTGAATTAGTCGGGAATTTGGCTTATAGAGTTGGCTTACCAGAGAAAATGGCGGGAGTTCACGATGTATTTCATGTTTTCCAACTAAGAAAGTTCGTTCACGACTCAGATGTGACTATTTCACCTGATCAGTTAGAGGACTTCGAAGTAGAACCCGAGGTGGTTGGGAACCGCAAGCCGATTCGTATTGTGGGGCACGATACGAAGCAACTTCGAAGGAAGTCGGTGAAGCTAGTCAAGGTTCAGTGGGGCGAGAACGAGAATGATTGTACTTGGGAGACAGAGGAGAGCATTAGAAAGGCATATCCAGAACTCTTTGCCTGGTAAGATTTACTTTGCGATTTAGTTATTCCGCATGCTAGGATAGACTAATTCTATTTGTTTTGCATGTTTGATTGTTGTTTTATGATTGATAGGCATGCGGGACCCTTGTGTGTGTTTGGATTAGGGAATTTCGGGGGCGAAATTTCTTAAGGGGGGGAGAGTGTAATGACCCTTATTCTACACATCATAGGATTGTAGAATATTTATTTCTTTCCCGTATGAAGTCATATGGTCATATAACTTTGGGAAATATCTACTAGAGTCATTTCTCATGTTCATGATTTTTGTCGATTTTTAAATGACTATTTTGCCCCTAGTTGGTACTGTTTTGGCCATAACTTTTGATTGAAAAGGAATTCTGACTTGAAACCACTTCCATTTGATTCGTTTGATGGTTTACCTTTCCGTAGAGTGGTCACATTAGCCAAACGGACTTACCGTTTGGGAGATATGGTTGAAACAAGGTTTGGAGTGTGAAAAACTGCTTAACCGGGCCAAATCGGGTGATTAGCGAGTAGGCCCATAACTCATTTCGGGATTAGGTTTATGGGAGGGCTGAAATGAGATGGAGAATCATTCCATTTCAGTCTTCTAGCCTCCACTTATCACCAAGAATCCCTAAAAATGGCCTCTAACCTCTAAATCACCTCCAAATCATTTTTTGGTCAAGGATTACGCTTAGCAACCCCTAATCAAGGAAGATCTTCACCAAATCAACATAGGAGCTGCTGTTGGCATTGAGATTCACATCAAATCAGAGAATTACTTCAGATCTTAGTTTATTTTGTGGCTAAGGTGAGTGATTTTCATAGTTTTACACTAATTATGGCTAATTAGGGGTGATTAGTGCTAATTAGCGAATTTAAGCATGATAAAATTCGGGAAAAATGTTCATAAATTCCTAAATGATGTTTTAGACCTCTGATATGAATTTGGGTTAATTTGGTTAAGTTTTGCTAATCCTATCATTAGTTTCACCTAAACATGCTTAAGGGGAAATATGGGATTTTGGGTATGTTTGATCCATTTTAACCTATGATATTGATGTGAATGATGTTTGTGGTTGATTATGCATGTTGCTATGACTGTATGAAATGCTTTGTGATTGATTTCAATAGTTAGAATGGTCGAAAACGTCGTCGAATGGCGTAAACACTTGCTGGAATAGTTTCAGAAAACAGTGCAGGGTTCGGATCGGATCGGATAAGGGGGCTCGGATCGGATATGTTGAACTGAGCAAAGAATCTGATCGGATCGGAACCCAACACTTAGGAAGATTGGCAAAAAGGAAGGCCACGCTAGCAGAGCTGGGATCGGACCGGATTAAGGAGTAGGGATCGGAGCGGATTGAGGAGTACGGATCGGAGCGGAAGGATAAAGGCGGATCAGAGCTTAAGCATGAAGATGGATCGAAAGCACGAACCAAGAAGGACCCGACCCGACCCGAAAGGAGGCACCGACCCGACCCGAAGAAGAAGCATCTGACTCGAACCCAGAAGAATGCCGACCCGAACCGCACCAGAAGGGGGACCCGAGCCGAACGGATGAAGAACACCGACCCGAACCGATAACTTGAGGAAGAACCCGACCCGACCCAGTATTGACTAATAACCCGAGATGCAAAGGTAGTCCAATAGGGGAAGTTAGAGCTCAGGATCCCAGGACCAGTTGGAAACCAAGGAGTTCACTTCATGGTTGGACTTTGCTGCGGGACGAGTGCTAAGGAGTTGTTGACGTTCATAACTTCGATTCACCACTAAAAGGAAGGATGGACTACTTATCAGTGCAGTAGGGTCATTACGACCTGAGGGGCAAGGTGATGGTAGCAAGACTACGTTATCAGTGCAGTAGGGTCATTATGACCCGAGGGGCAAGGTGATGCGTAGTAAGACTATGAGCCAGTGCAGTGGGGTCCTTGTGACTCCATGGGGCAAAGTGGACATAGTAAGGATTGATAAGGCTATGAGCCAGTGCAGTGGGGTTCTTGTGACTCCATGGGGCAAAGTAGACATAGCAAAGGATTTGTGGCTACGTTATCAGTGCAGTGAAGCCATTTATGACTTCATGGGGCAAAGTGATCGTAGCAAGGAATGTTGGGTGATCGAAGTGGTGAATATCGTATGCTTTATGCACTGAGTGAGAGATGTGAGGATGGATGCTATGCTTGATTGTTTGCCATCATTATGACATGCACACCTCCCCCACCTCCGTATCTTTACACTGTTTGATATGATACCTTAGAGTGTTGTACAGTATGTAGTGCTAACTCTTTGGTTGCAGGTCCAGATTCAGGTATGTTTTTAGTCTACCTGTTATTGTTCACTTTAGATGCTTATCGCTCATACCAGGCTTTATGTCTGACCCAGAGTTTTATGTCTCCTCTTATTACTCTGGGTGCTCACACAAGCAGACTAGAGACATGTTAGCTGGTGATGCGCGAGTAGCTGATTCGGAGGCGGGCATGAGGCTTTCACGTAATATATATATATATATATATATATATATATATATATATATATATATATATATACATTCTCCCTGTGTTGTTGGTGGTCGCTACTTGGACATTAGTAGTGTACCTCATTTATCTTACCTTTGCTTTGAGACAGTTTGAAAGTTGTAATAAGCTGTATTTTGGATTTCCGCTGCTATGATGTTTAGTTCTGATTTTCAGCTTATGCACTGTCTCTCCTGTTTTATGTCAAGTATGTTATTATTATATTTTGTATTATGCGCTGTGAGACATTCTACAGGTTCCTTGTATGTTCATTTCCTTCTTCTTTTTCCTTCAGGCGACCCGTTCCGTGCTAACTGGACATGTGTACAGCGCACTTTTGGAGTAAATGTCGGTTGGTGCGTGGCGGGCCGTCACAGCAGGTGTAGAAAAACTAAGTAAAAAAAATAATTAAAAAAAAAAAAAAAACTTGAAACTTTAAGTTAATTCATTTGTGGATTAACTTACAAAATAGTTGTGCATTAACTTATTAAAGTAAAATGGTGGATTAATTAACAGAAGAGGTGGATGGAAATAAAAATTACCTTTAATATTTCATATTTCACTATCAACAATTTCATTTTTTTTTTTTTTCATTTATGATCCACTGTATACGTGTGTACGACAATATATATAAGCGAAACAACACTACATTATACATATAACCAAAAAGGTAAAAATATAACAACAAAGAAATAAAAGAAGAATTAGATTTAAACGCTTCGGGGCACACCACGGAGTTAAAAAGAGACTGTACAAATAATTCATAATTTACATTCAATGCCTCGCTTTTCTTCCGCCCTTTTTACCACCTTTCCCGCCACCTCTTTTTCCCTTGCCACCACGTCCTCTACGATTTCCCATTCCCTTTCTCACTTGCGAATTAGCTGCTGCAGCTGCCACCTCAGCAGACCCGGCAGGAGATGCAGGAGCAGGCCCAGCAGCAGCAGCCACAGGAGCAGGCCCACCGTGAGCGGGCACATTGGCCAAAGCAGGCACTGAAACCGCCCCAGCAGCCACGGGTAGCCCAGCAGGATACAGCCCAGTCATAACATCAGGAAGCCCAGCAGCCTTGACCCAAGGTGCCTGCATGAAGTAATTGTCCACTGTGTACTTGTTCATGTCCTGAGGAGTCAAATGCTTCACTCCAGCCCACTTCACCCTTCCAGCAGTGTTAGACCCAGCACCCCTGTTATCAACTTCCGCGTAGAAGCAGGTGGTCTCTGAGCTCGGGGAACCCATCCAAGTCATCCACCCTTCCGGATTCACCACATCATCGATCTGGCTCTGCATGTAGATGGTCCTTGCGTAAGGCTTCCACGGCCTTCCAAGGTAAGAAGCAATGGTTTTCACCAACGGCTTCAATGCAGGCTCTGCGGTGAGCCTGCAGTTCTGGAAGACATAAGCGGTCGTTTCCGCGGGATCTTTGCTTCCGTGGGCCGTGAACATGTTGGCCTGGCTGTCCATGGGTTTGCGGGCCACCAGCACGCAGTTTTGGAAGATGGCAGCTGCATTGCCAAAGATGAAATCAACAGTACCCGAGATTTTGCAGTTCTTGTAGAACTGGTGGTTGGACTGTGTGTACAGAGTGTCTTGGTACCCGTCGAAGTGGCAGTTGTATAGCACAGATTGATCCGACTGCGACCTGAATGCCACGGCTTGGTGCCCTTCCGGTCCAGCACTGTTCTCGAACGCAATGTCCTTTGCCATGAAGTCCGGCCCAACAACGGCAAAAGTTGCAGTTTGGATGGTGCCAATACCACCGCCAAAGAAGACGTTGAGGTTACCGGTGATTCTTGTGACCTCGGGTCCGTCTCCGACCAAAACCAACTTGTTCAAAGCTTTCTCGACAAAGACGGTTTCCTTGTAGACACCGGCTTTGACGTGGAGGACAACGTAGTTATCGTTGTTTCTGGGGAGACTAGCGATAGCTTCGTTGATGGTTTTGAACTGGCCGCTACCGTCCTGTGCGACTGTGACGGTGGGAGCCATCATCAGTGGGGAGAGCTGCAGCAGTCTTCTTTTGGCTTGGGACAGCCAAGTGGGGTAGCCATCGGAGTCGATGTTGAGCAACCGCCTTTGGTTTTTGGCGCCGTCGAGAAGGGAGGGGAGCTTGAAACTGGATACCATGGCGGAGACCTGGTCGACAATGGCAAGGGCGTTGCTGGTGAGCTCCATGGAGGTGTTCAAGGCCTGCTTCATGGAGACGGCAGCATCGCTGGTGGCGTTCTGGAACTCGTCAAGGCAGTTCTCCTGGTAGGTGTTGGCAGCGGTGAGCCATGTTTTGAGGTCGTAGACGGCCTTGTCGAGCTCGTTGAACTCGTAGTTGAGGATGTTGTTGATGGCCACCTCGAGGTCCTGGACGGCGTAGTCGAACAAGGTGCCGCAGGTCTTGAGGGGGTTGACGGTGTAGGGGTCCTTGGAGGCAGCCATGAGGACAGTGGAGTGATTGGCAGCCTCCTTGATGTGTTGGACGGAGACCTCGAAGGAGAGCTTGATGAGGTGCTTGATGTCGGTGTTGTTGTCCTTGCCAACCGCCTTGGAGAGGACGTTCTCGCACGTCTCACGGTAGCGGGTGGGTTGGCATATGGATTGGACAGCTCTGGTCGTGGTAGAAGGATTGGTGGATTGGTCGTTTGCGGAGGTGGCAGGGGCAGGGGTGGATGATTTGCGGTTGACGGTGATGACCAGCATGGTGCCGACTACGGCCAGGAGGAGGATGGCTGAGCCTCCAACAATGGAGGCTTTTTTATTTCCCATTTTGGCTAGCTAATTAACTAATTATTTGGTTTATTTACAGGTCCCGACCAAGCAAAGGTGTTATTGCTTGGGGGAAAGGATTGAGTGCCCGTCTGATAACCGCAAGACTTTGGTTTATATATGGGATAGGAGGATGTCAGTGATAGCTCGTTGAGGAGCTTGAGAGGATGCCAGTAAATTTTGGCGCGAAGAGAAGGGAGAACCATTGATTGAATGGTGCTGTTGAAAGTAGTTTAAATTTTTCTTGGCTAATGATATTTATTCCAACCAAAGTTAGCTTATTTCAAAATCTGTAGTTTAATCGGCTTTTACTAACAACTTTTTGACACAAGTAACATTGATATAACTAGTGCAAACACCATCCAGTTTTTTGAAAATACTGTAAACTAATACATCAACCATCAATTTCATATCTTACAACAGTGATACAATGAATAAATAAATAACATTTTAAACAAAAGCAACATGTGGTAAGTTTATCATATTTAAAAAGCAGCAACAAGTGAATTTTGAATATTAATCCATTTAGACAAAGTTTCATTTATAGTCTACATTCCTTTAGAAAAGGGTGAGTTATATTTCTCTATCTTGAGGTGAGATGTGTATATCATAAGAAGCTAAAGGAGATAAACAAGTAGAAAACAAATGTTCATAAAGACATCTCATCATTATATTTTCAAATTTTCAACAACTATTCTGAAATAAATAATGCTAAACATCCATAAAGAGTTACAAATTAGATATTGCTTCTCTATTTAAAATATATATACACAAATTTTTCTCAAAGAATAATTCAAACGTTTAAACTATATAAAGACTCATAGCTTACCTCCCACAGATCTTTTAAAAAACTTATTATTATTGAAAGCTTACGTAAAAACATACAAGATACTGTACAAAAAATATCTCATACCCTTATGATACACACACCAGAAAGATTCGTATTAGCTACTAAAAAGCACCATTAACTTGAATTTCACAAGTTCCTGTAATTAACAGTAACAAAACCAATGCAGAGGGATAATACCACTTATGCAAATATATGATGGCCAACTTTACGTTTTTGAGCTCAAATATGCGCATGATGAGGATTTAAATTCTATATTATGAAAATTGTAGCGAGAAGCACACTTGTATAGCCCAAATCCATCACTATGAGAAAAGAAGATAATAAGACTAGGATAAAAGAACTTAACATTAAAAAGTCATACATTTCACGCAAAAGAAATGTGAAATCTACTCGAATGTTACTACTGATGTACATTCAATGTTGAAAAAAAATGCAATTACTCAATTAGTCATTTCGAGCATGATAAAATAATATATCTATGACGATATGCCCAATTATGCATCAAATTATGAACCAATCTTAACATCTGACATGTTAAAACAGATACCCGTTAAAATGACTTGTTGGGAAGTCGTTAGAGTTGATGATGAGCTAAAACCCATGGTAGAATTTGTGGATATCACTTCCTTTTATCAACCACATTTCTTTTCTTTTTCGTGTTTTCCTCTTTTTCTAGTATGTTGTTGACGTTCGACACAACCAAAATTTGCAGTTTAATCGGCTTTTACTAACAGCTTCTAGATACAAGTAATGTTGATATAACCTAATGCAAACACATCCAGTGTTTTAAAAATAAATAATATAAACTAATACATCAACCGTCAATATCATATTTTACAATAACGATACCCAAAAAAAAAAAAAAAAAAATCATTTTTAACAAAAGCACTATCTATTTAAAATGCCGCAACAAATGAATTTTGACAAAGAATCATTGTAAGTTTATCATATTTAAAATGCAGCAACAAATGAATTTTGAATATTAATCCATTTAGACAAATTTCTATTTATGATATAAATTCCTTAAAAAACGAGTTCTGTTTCTCTTTCTAGAAGTGAGATTTAGATACCGTAAGAAACTAAAGAGCATAAATAAGCAGAAAAGAAATGTTTGTAAAGACATCACATCCTTATATTTTTAAACTTTCAACAACTATTCGAAATGAATAATGCTAAACATCTATAAAGAGTTATAAACCAAAATTTGCTTCCCGCATTTAATTTTGCCAATCTTAAAATTTTGAAAAATAAATGTAGTAGCCAACTTACATATAAGACACACACGAGAGAGAGAGAGAGAGAGAGAGAGAGAGAGAGAGAGAGAGAGAGAGAGAGAGAGAGAGAGAGAGAGAGAGAGAGAGAGAGAGAGAGAGAGAGAGAGAGAGAGAGAGAGAGAGAGAGAGAGAGAGAGAGAGAGAGAGAGAGAGAGAGAGAGAGAGAGAGAGGGGTTCATATTAGCTACTAGAAAACAATGCAGAAGGATGATACCAATCTTATGTCTTTTTGCTCAGATATGCGCACGATGAGGATTTAAATTCTGTATTACAAAAATTGTAGCGAGCACACTTGTATAAAGAGCAAATCCATCATTATGAGTACAACAAAATTATAAGACTAGAATCAAAAAATTGAAACTTAACACTAAAAAGTCACATTTCACGCAAAGAAATGTGGAATCTATTTGGATGTTATTACATTCAACGTTAGACAAGAAACACAGTTAGTCATTTCAAGCTTTCTATGAAATGAAATAATATATCTTTGACGATACACCAACGATGCATCAGATCATGAACCAATTCTAACGTTTGACGCGTTAAAACATATATCCGTTAAAATGACTTGTTGGGAAGTCATTAGAGTTGGTGATGAGCCAACACCAATGATAGAACATTTAATTGTTTCCTCATAAATTTCTGTATATCACTTGCTTTTTTCAACCACGTTTTTCTTCTTTTTCGTATTTTCCTCTTTTTCTAGTATGTCTTCGAGTTGGACACAAACCAATTATTCACATGATTTAATGATTATTTGAGTTGGTTTACGTGGAAAAGAGGCAAATACATTCTTCAACATGCATTAATAAACGAAGTGTTGAAGATATGATGAAAGATCATAAAGAAGGATGTGGCAAATCAAAATGAAAAGGGTTTCTCTTATTTTGCTCAACATTTCTCTTCTTTTGCTTTCCTTTTTTGAATGATCGGTTGCAACTAACCGAACAAATTACTACGAAAGAAACCATTGCAATCTTTTATGTATATCCACCGTTCTATTAGTTTATCCACATTTTGTTTTTAGTAAGTTTAATCCACTCATTGTTTGTAAGTAAATCCACGGTAGGTTAACTAACAAAATAAACACTCTATTACTTTTTTTTTTCTTCTTTTTTCTTTTTTGCCGCTGTCATGTTTTTTCCTCTCTCTTTTTAAATACATTTTTAACACAGTTGTGGAAACCAATTCATGTTACGCAATAATAAATGAAATTAGTAAAATCTTTGAGGTTTCAAGTAATAATAGATTTGGTAAACTTCCCCTTATATTATGTACAAACAATTTTAAATTCTTTAGCAATTGTAATGTTGAAGCTTCCGACTGTAGTGACCTGATTATCTATTTTCGATGGAAGACTACAATCTTAATGTTGTATTTATTAGTGCTACACCTTCTCTTACATCTTTTATAGTTGTGCATTCCAGAACATTATCCATTTTCTAAACCAACCAAGAGTAAACAATAAGGTGATGGTTTGATGGCCTTGTAATGAGTATAACAAGACCTTAAAGTGGTGTAGGGTTGTTACCAGCAAGGGTATAAAGAATTCATTGATGCATGTATACATCAGGAAACTTTGGTGTAGATGGTCATTGGTTGGTGGGAAAAGGGTGAGCAGAAACAATTGACTTAAGGCATTTGTGCATATTTATAGACCTATGTGGCAGTGAAGTGGACGTGCGTATCAAATGTATCATCTACAAGTGCAGGGTGCGCATGCATTGTGAATGCACACAGGGAGACAGTACATACATAAGTGCAGGTGAAGAGAACAAATGCAAAGATAGGTTGGACATGTCTAAAAGAAATTCACTACAACAAAACAGTCCTTTTACAACGGGCAAAAACCGTTGTAATATGCATTTCACAACGGGCGTATGCCCGTCTGAATATGGGTTGTCGTAATACCTCCTAACTATTTGACAACGGGCATTGACTGTTGTAAAGGACCGTTGTAATAACTTGCTCTGTCACGTGCAATGACTTTATGATAATGGTTATAAACCCGTTGTAATAGCTGATAAATTACAAGTGGCTTTTTCCCGTTGTAATACAGTGTATTACAACGGTCGTTGACCGTTGTAAAATACTACTATACTGCTTTGTAAACCTGCTTTACAACAGGCCATCGACCATACACAATAACTATTCAAATCAAATAAATATAAACCTCTTTACAACAGGCCATCGACCATACACAATAACTATTCAAATCAAATAAATATTTTATTATACTTTTGAATAGTACAAAGTTCTATTTATCTTCGTTACACTAACTATACAAAATGTTCATTTGTACAAGTATTGTCGCACTACATACACTCCGTTACACTCACTCTCACTCTCAATGTCTTCATCTTCAATGATTGACCCAAAACCAATTGCTAAGCCTATAAAGCTCTTCAAATTTGTACTCAAACCAAAAAACAAGTAGCTAGAAATGAAGGTAGTGCATAGTTAATGTAAGCATAATCAATATAAACATTTTGATGCATGCCGAGTTGGCGGTTTTATAAAAGAAACACAGTTCTAAGGCTATATGTTTTATTTTCATCATGAGTGAGCAAAAATTCAGTCAGGTGGGTTACCTTAGTGAGCCACTGTCAACAAAAACACAGTGAAGTTGTCCTCCAATTGCCTTATGAACAAGCGTAGCTGCAACAGCAAAATCTACTCCTGGTAGTGCACAAATGACGTAATAAATGCCAATTAGAGAAGACAACATAAAAATGAAGGGAGAAAAATGTAAATTTAGGTTTAGGTTAGTGGAATTAGTAGTATGCTGATGTTCGTTTGTTGAAATGATGATCAATAAACAAACATGTATACATTCTAGGAACTGTTTCATCGTACTAAAGAATCCACCAAAATGAAAGTTCATCGAATATTTATCATCATCAATTATAGAAAGCTACAACCAGTTAGCATACATTAGAAAATCAAGTGTTTTCATAGTACAATTCAGAGTTCTAAAAAAATGAGATAATATATATCATAAAGTATACATAAGTCAATGGAAAAAAAAATGAGAAAAAGTTAGAACATGCAGTGCAAGTACATTATAAATCGCGCACTGAACCATTAACCCGAATTCAAGGGCTCGGATTGAAGAAAATATTTTTCTATTTATATTCAAAATAAAAGGAGGTAGGTCAACTAAGAATAAGGGTCACCATGATATCAGGTCTTTTATTCGACAACGTATCTTATGCACAAAAGGAAAAACCTCAACACAAAATTCAAAGATATATCTATAAGCTGATTTCTTTTTATGTTTATGTTAAAATAATCCAGTATCAGATGTTATTTTTGAATATTTGCGGTATTAGATTCACTACTAACAACCATAAACTTTGAACCAATATCTAATTTTGAACTTGCTATTAACTACAGGTAAATTGGTTTTTTCTTTATTTACAACTTCTACAGATTCAGTTATGAATCTAATTCTTTTCCTTCTCGGACTTCGAGACTTTTATCCTAAAATTTCAAGGTCAACTTTCGTTTATCACATCATAAATCAGTTTGAATAACTGTGCACGTGTGGTAAACGAAACAACCATTGTTAAGATACAATTGTAGGATAAGGAGCTCACCTGTCCACAAAATTAATGAATTCACCTCATTGACACATGGTAGTTTATTCGAGACTGATAAGTAGGTTGTTTTGTTATTTACTTTTTGCAGACTAATTTATTCAAATTAATGCTGATTTCCAACTACTGCGATTTTTTCACTAAAATCTTAATACATCTACATGCATTTATATGTACATGCTGATTTTGATTTTTTGCCCAGAGAAGTAGTTGCCAACAAATATCAATCCTGGATTACACTTATTTAACAAACAAAGGCAGTGAACATGGTTTGAATATGGATTGAATAAATTATATTAGTTCATATTTATGTTACACTTGGATAGAACTGTATTTGTAAAATAATTTAATCATAGATTATTTACGAAAGATTAGCTTGTCTATAAATATTTAAAAACCAGTCCAACGAATAAACATCATGCAGTTGTCATATAGATTTGGTTGAAATGCGTCTAAAGTTTTCAAGAATGCTAGGTAATTAAATATAGAATTAGCGTTTTAAGGCTGATGTTATGATAGTTGTTATCGTAATGGGAAAATAAACAACTCTGTAATAACTGGTGCATTCGGAATTCGATAACCTTCAGCTCAGATTTAGCTCTAAAAGGACAATTTACAAACACTATTGAGAGATGATCAAGCCTGAAGTTGAGGTCCTGTTCTCCTCCCTACAATCTTCAACTAATATCCCAGTATTTTATGAGGCACTGAAGAACAGATATTCCAGAGAAAGGAAAGCTTCAAAACTTGAAGGCTTGGCATGGAAGGGTAATATTAATCATTGCCATTTCTGAATATGAAGGACAGTAACGAAAATTCATTTATAGTCAATTCGGGAATGATACAAAATTATTGTGCAAATGAAAATTAGTCTATCTTAATATCAAATTAGATCGTGCAAAAGTGAAGCCATATGTACTCAAAAGAAACCCAACGTGATATGAGACTTTAAGATGTAAGGCTAAATGCTAGGAACAAAGCTAAACATACATGTAAGAACCATAGCATAATGTAAATTTTAGAAAATCAAAACGTATAACTGGGAAAGAAAGAAAACAAACAGCATAAAGGAAAAGCGAACAAATGCCAGATGATACCCAAAAAATTCAGCATGAAGCAGAAAAATTAGAAACTAACATTTATTCTCCATAGTTACTAAACGACTGCTCGGTGGTTGCTTCTGGAATGGACGTCATTCTTAATATTAATTTCATCTAAAACAACTATGTTTTCAGTATAACCAAACTTACATTCATCTAATGTATTATCTACAAAACTTTGTTAATATGTTGATATTGCTAATTTTAAACACATGTGTTTTTAGTGTAGCCTTTCACTTAGTCACCAATCCAGCAAGCATATAATTTCTTCTCGCTAAGAAATTTTGGTTCCGTAACTTCATAGGTAACTATTCTTACCAGGAACTACATAACTCCAAATTATTTTCTACTTACGGAAATATAATCATAGCAAATCAAATAAAAGACAGGAAGGTTTTCATCTTCGTTCTCAGCATACAATTAAAGTCAGACGATACTTTGTTCTGTATTATAAGAGTGATAAGATTTTCACACATTACTGGATAACTAATCGAATGAGATTATCAGTAAATAATTCTTAACAAACGAATTAGATCATTAGATTTGAAATAAATAAAGTACCTATAACTTACCCCGAGAGATTGGAAGTCCACCATGCTAAGGATGTAGTTCACATCCTCTGCCTTCCACAGGGCTTATGCTTCTTTAAGATCTGACACGTACTCTTGTCAAAGTACAGAAGGGAATTAAAATTAGGATTTCAATTTAGCACTAAAATTTTTCATTGAACTGAGAAATGTTTGAGGAAAATAAAAGCAGAACGAAGACATCATGTTAAACTGCTTCAAATTATTATACTCCATTAAAGTTAAGCAGACGTCCTATTATGTAGACTGAACAACAACAAACGATGAAAACTAAAATAGCAAGATAATGGACACATGAAAGGATCAAACCTTGAAACTTGATGTAGCAAACGCAAGCAATCCGTGGAATCAAACATTGATGATTTTATCAATTTAAAGACTAAAAGGGGAAAAAATCACCTAAAGGAAAAAACACAAGCGAATCCTAATATGAGAATGACGTCAGTTCAACTATTACGATCAGGGATGCAGTACGATATCAATTTAGCAACTATATCTAGACTCACAAATTCTGAAAGGGACGAATCCAAGAATTTGCTGTAAGTGGATTAGTGTCCGGTATTGGATTCGGAGCTGACGAAGAGAGAAGAGGATGGAGTGAGCTCGCGATGGAGGAATTTGTTTATAGGTATGGAGCTCGGATTTAGATTTAGGTTTTGGCAATTTGGGGATCAGGAAGATGCGATTGGATTTTTTTATCGTTAGTTTGAAGTGAAACATAGAGGAAACACGGAAATCAACGAATTAGTGTAGCGGGAATGAAAACCCAAAGCGGGAAGCTGTTCCCAGATGTCTAATGCTTCATTACCATCATTCTGTTACTTATAATTGCTAATCACTACTAGAAAAAAGATGATTTAAGTTTTAATTTTTTAACTTTATTTTAAAATAAAAAGCAAATAAGATATACCGTGACGGGGCGCTGCCCCGCACCCCGCCGGGGGCGCTGCCCCCTGGACCCCCGCGACCTAACCGGCTAGGTCGACCGCCGTTCGGGACGTCAGCCGTTTAAGTCGACTATCGTATTAAATTCTCATATTTAATCTGGTCACAATTTATAGTTAAATCTGGCCATTGTATTTATTTTTATCACATTTTATAGTTAAATTTGGCCAAAATCTACTACGGTTTGGCAGTGCAAAGCAAATCCATAGCAATGGATTTGCCATGGAATTGATTTTTGTCATAGTTACTTGTTACTTTCAAGCTTTTATTCTACAAATAAAAGTCGTGGCTTATCCGTAGGAATCCATTGCAATTCATTGATGGAAAATTCCATCACAAAAAACAACGTCACTAAATTTGGTAATTCTGGTAGTGCATCATTGAATGAAATCTAATATGTATACAATAATATAAAGAAAATGTCATTATTTAAAACTTTTTTACAACTATTTGGGTAAACATTGTAGATATGTTTACTTTTACAATGATGTTATAAATAATATAATATTATTGTTAATAATTATTACTAATGATTTGTTATTAAACATAATATTATTATTGATTAAATGTTAATAAATAATATAATATTATTAATGATTATTAATTAGTAATATAATATTATGGTTAATAATTAGAAATATGTGAGTAATGATTAATTAAATAAAACATATACTAATTTTATGAAAGTATATATTGTAGTTATTAAATTATTGGCTGTCGAAAATTGGCACCTATTACAATTGGCATTTTCTGAAAATGGGTAAGTGGGAAATGAAAATAAGGAGGAAATAGGGTGGCAAACAGGGTCGGGTTTTTTCAGCTCGTTATTTTCTCTCACATTGTGTCATGGACATCTGATTTGAGCATTGGGTTTTAGGTCATCACAGGCTAGTTTGTAAGTACTTATTTTGTTAGTACAACAATTACGGAAGCTAATGCTATTTTCAAAGAGGGGAAGAAAACATAAAGCAATCGTTAGTTACGAAAAGCTATAAATAATGATTTATACAATTTTTTATTGATAATTATTAATTATAAATCGACATTTATAACTAATTAATTAGATAGTAGTTATCTTTTATTAATTAAAAATTACCAATTATCAATTGTAATGGTTTTTTCAATTTTCTAATTAAAAATCGTTCATTACTAAAATTACTAAATATTAAATCAAAATTGTTATTTATTAATTTATAAGTTGATATTTATAACTATTATTTATAATTTACTATGTACTTTTAAGTAAGTATTATTGATTCTTAATTACACATTATCAGTTATAATAAATTATTAATTATTAATATAATATTATTAATGATTGATTATTAAATATTAATAAATAATATAATATTATTAATGATTAGTAATTAGTAATATAATATTATACTTAATAATAAGTAATATATGATTAACGATTAATTATTAAATAATCAAAATTAATTTTATGGAAGTATTGTAATTATTAATTGTTGACTGTCAAGATTGGCGTCTATTACAACAGACATTTTGTGACCGTTGTAAAATATACATCTATTACAACGGACAATTTGTGACCGTTGTAAAATAGATATCTATTACAACGGGCCTGGAAATGACCGTTGTAATAGCGTTTATTACAACGGGCATTATACGGCCGTTGTAAAAAGGGTGTTGTACAGGCATCTATTACAACGGTCCAGAAAATGACTGTTGTAATATCTTTCTATTACAACGGGCAGCAAACGCCCGTTGTAAAATGGACGTTGTAATAGATCTGTTTTGTTGTAGTGAAAAAGAAAATGTTTTCTGAGGACACAATGGGCATAGATAAAGGAGGAAAAAAATTGTCTAAATCACATCTGTTACACTATCTTTTGGCAAAGATCGTCTCAACACGAATTTCTATCATCTGGAACGACTCAAGACTTGGGTGTAGACTGGTAATCACTTGGATGAAGTGGCGGAGCGTTGCTAGCATGGAGTTTGTGTCATTTCTCACCCTTCTGGATCGGTTCGCCCCCCTAGAAGACGCACCCCTAGGTCGCGATCCGATCCTAGGAGTCGCCCCCTAGGTCGCGATCCGATCCTAGGAGTCGCACCCCTAAGTCGCGATCCGATCCTAGGGGTTGCACCCCTAGGTCACGATCCATTCCTAGGGGTCGCACTCCTAGGTCACGATTCGATCGCGGAGCGCATGGGGACCACGAACCGACCCGATCCCCGAGGACGTGGCGAAGCTCCTGACTAATTCCATCACGATCTGAGATGCATGGATCCAGCGCAACCTGTCCACAACTGTCATATTGACCAATTCTTCATCAAGCCTCGATCCGATCCGATATTCTCGGGATTTGCGCCACGTGTGACCGCGATCCGCCCAGAGATTGGCATTTTTCAGGGACTTTTGGCCATTCTTCTTCACTGCTTCCACCATTACTGAAGTGCAAGGATTTTGCACCCTTCTCCATATAAATTCTCCTCTTCTAATCTCAATTAACACACGGATTGTGTGTCTGCATGTAACTGATTCTTGTAATTTGTCAGTATAACAATAAGATTATAAAGTGGACGTAGGCTACATCTACAGCTGAACCACTATAAAAACTTTGTGTGCCTCCTCTTTATTTACTGTTTTCTGCATTTTGTGATCTGCGATCTGCATTTGGGTGTTAGGCCCAATTTTTGGTCTAACATTTTGGCGCGCCAGGAAGGGGGGCACACAAAAACTTCAACTTCTAGCTTGAAAGGAAACTCAATGGCGAATAAAAGGAAGAAGAATGGAACTTCTTCTCATGCCGATGATGCTGACGCTGAAGGCGCAAGGAATGAGGCAAGCCTGGAGGCTTCCTCCCATGAAGACCCATCAGCATACCTGACTAGAGACGAGATGGATCGAGTTCTCGCTGAATTGAGGACCCAGATGGCAAGGCAGGACGATCTCCTCCAGAAACAACAGGAAATGATCAACCAATTCTTCGTTCGGATGGATGGAAGGCCGAGCAACGTTCAAGCCATTGGAGACGGAGCCACTGAAGCGGCTCGCACAGGCCACCACGATCAGATCGGTTCGGGCCCAGCGACCCGCGGCCCGCCAGCACCAGTGCTCGGGGCATCCCTCTCCATGTTGGAAATGCACAACGATCGACTCCAGCTCCAGATCGAACGAACACTGGACCACAAGCTCCCACACATCAGCAGCAGCCAGCTCGTGATGGGGCACCAGATCTCGTTCGGATCGCCCCCCTGTCCACGATCTGAATTCACGACCCGAACTCAACACAGATACTGGTCCGCTCCTCCATCACGATCCGCGATCCGCGATCCACTTCTGGCAGTTCACCGACAACTTCCAACCTCTCCTGCATTCAATGCTGGGGGCACCAGCTCTGATTTTGGCAATTTGCAACAACTTTTTGAAGGAAATCGGCTAGCAGATCTCATTGAACGCCTCTCGAGAGGCCGCACCTATCAGAATGATGTGGACGACGTCAATCACAATCCGTTCACTCAGGAAATCAGGAATTCACGCAATCCCCCGGATTTCAAACTTCCACAACTGGAGCCATACAACGGCAGGATAGATCCTACCGTGCATCTCATGCGTTACAAACAGCATATGGAAGTTCAATCGGCATCGGAAAACATCATGGCTAAATGTTTTCCCCTCTTTCTGACTGATATAGCAACCATGTGGATTCGACAGCTGGAAACAGAATCGATCAGCAGTTGGAACATGTTGGTCGCACGCTTCCTTGAACAGTTTCGGGTCCACATCGCTCGACCCAAGAACGTCATGTCACTCACTACAATCAAGCAGAGGCCTAGAGAAACTCTGCGTTCTTTCCTGGAAAGATTCAACGTTGCAGCTGTATCAGTGGATCGCCCTGAAGAATCGAAGGTACTGATGGCAGCGGTATCCGACGTTCTGGATAACACAGAATTCAAGAAATCTTTGTACCGAGATCCACCACGAAATCTCGACGAATTCTACCTTGAAGCAGATAGATTTCTGCGGGAAGAAGATGCAACTTCCGAGAAGAAAACCCTCGAAGTCAACATGCTCAAAGATGGAGAACCATCTGATTCTGGTAAAGGAAAGACCCCTGCTACAAATGATCGTAATGCTCCACCCCGGAGAGGGTCCATATACGACAAATACACTAAACTGAATGACACTCTGAGCAACATATACATGGATACAGGAGGTGCTGCCTCCTATCCGAGACCTCCCAAGAGGGAGCCGACACTAACACAATGCAATTCTGGCAGACACTGCATATTTCATGACATTGATGGCCATAACACCGATGACTGCAGACATTTGCGAGACCTTATTGAGGACCGGGTCAGGCGAGGAGAACTACCCGAGTATATCATTCAACCAACTACGCCAGCACCTGCGCTGCTACCACCGACTCCCCAGAGAGGGAATGATCCTGGATCGAGCAATCGCGGGATCATTATCAAATGATCCCACTCAGCGGATCCCTTCAGTTTGACGGACTCCGGTTCGTAGTTCATGTTTTTAGGCTTTTAGGCGACTCCTCGCCCCTCTTTGTTTTCCCCGCATGTAATAAAAGCAGTCACATCAGCCCACACGCACGGAACAGGCTTGTGGTCTCCAGTCGTGTCCGGCAAACGACTGCTGCATTTTCATGAATTAGCAATAAGCATTGAGCTCCGGCTCCCAACCGGATCCGTCCAGTACAAACATGAGCTCCGGCTCCCAACTGGATCCGTCCAGTACAAACATGAGCTCCGGCTCCTAACTGGATCCGTCCAGTATAAACAAATTTTCATGTGCATTTCCTCGGTCGTCTTACTCCGGTAAGGCCGTCTTGGAACCTTCGTTGCTTTTCCTTGGTCGTCTTGCTCCGGTAAGGCCGTCTTGGAACCCCTCTAACATCTTCTCAGATGGTTTACTCCGATAAGGCCATCTAGGAAATATTCTTGCATTGTTTGTTTTATCTTCTTACAGGTACAAACTCCTGGCCTTCTTGGATTTCTCTGGCCTTAATACGATCCCGTGTGATCGTCGGTTTTTTGGCCTTAATACGATCCCGTGTGATCGTCGGTTTTCTGGCCTTAATACGATCCGGCGTGATCGTCGCATTCTGAATTTGGATTTCTCAGATTATCCAGAACACATCTTCCTTCAATCAGCAAGATATGTTCTGGGGGGCAACTTGTTACACTATCTTTTGGCAAAGATCGTCTCAACACGAATTTCTATCATCTGGAACGACTCAAGACTTGGGTGTAGACTGGTAATCACTTGGATGAAGTGGCGGAGCGTTGCTAGCATGGAGTTTGTGTCATTTCTCACCCTTCTGGATCGGTTCGCCCACCTAGGAGTCACACCCCTAGGTCGCGATCCGATCCTAGGAGTCGCCCCCCTAGGTCGCGATCCGATCCTAGGAGTCGCACCCCTAAGTCGCGATCCGATCCTAGGGGTTGCACCCCTAGGTCACGATCCGTTCCTAGGGGTCGCACTCTTAGGTCACGATCCGATCGCGGAGCGCATGGGGACCACGAACCGACCCGATCCCCGAGGACGTGGCGAAGCTCCTGACTAATTCCATCACGATCTGAGATGCATGGATCCAGCGCAACCTGTCCACAACTGTCATATTGACCAATTCTTCATCAAGCCTCGATCCGATCCGATATTCTCGGGATTTGCGCCACGTGTGACCGCGATCCGCCCAGAGATTGGCATTTTTCAGGGACTTTTGGCCATTCTTCTTCACTGCTTCCACCATTACTGAAGTGCAAGGATTTTGCACCCTTCTCCATATAAATTCTCCTCTTCTAATCTCAATTAACACATGGATTGTGTGTCTGCATGTAACTGATTCTTGTAATTTGTCAGTATAACAATAAGATTATAAAGTGGACGTAGGCTACATCTACAGCCTAACCACTATAAAAACTTTGTGTGCCTCCTCTTTATTTACTGTTTTCTGCATTTTGTGATCTGCGATCTGCATTTGGGTGTTAGGCCCAATTTTTGGTCTAACAACATCCTGCATAAAACTGAATCTGCAAAAGGATTTACCTATCCATTTCATTTAGGGTTAAGGTTTACTCTATTTATCTTGCATGAATGGTGGATAACGTGGAGAGGGCTAGAGATTTATGTTTGGCAGAGGCAGGGCCGACCCTGGGCTTGGGCTAACTGGGCGACGACCTATGGCTCAATCCGTTGGAAGGGCCCAAAATCGTTAATATTCAGTTAGCAGTTATGATTGATAAATATGGCCAGTATCAATTGCAACAAATACTGAGGTGGACGAGTGGAAGCGTTACTGCAATTCCAACTAGAAGACTAGGGTTCTACTCCTAACAGCTTCAAATAATTTTTTGCAGCCTATTTGTCTTGGCAATGAACACCAAATATTTTCCTAGCAACTTGTTTGCCCAGGGCCCAAAATTATATTGGACCGGGCCTGGGTAGAGGTGGATGCAAATGTAAGGTTAAAGAAGGTGGGTAAACTAAATAAAACCTTTAAAATTTTGAAAGTCGAACATCTTATCTTTTAGGGTGGATTAAGTGAATGAAAATATGGATGAAAATAAAATTACCCTTTTTTATTTTTTGGTACCCTGTTTATAGAACATTGTACGTGTTATTTTCAAAATTAACGGTGAGACGACTGCTAAAGATATTTGGAACAAGTTGGAGAAGTTGTATATGAAGAAATCACTCACAAATCGACTAATCTTATTGCAGACTTTCTTTACCTACAAGATGAAGGAAGGAACTTCGCTAAAGGCGCATTTGAATGTGTTTGATGATTTGCTAATGAAGATGAAGGCGGTAGATTTGAAGATTGAGGAGTAGCAGAAGACGATGATATTATCATGTTCATTGCCTGAACGCTATACTGGGTTCTCAAATAGTTTCATCTATGACCGGGATACATTGACTCTAAATGATGTCAAGACGGGTCTTCTTAGTGAGGAATTGCGAGATCAGATTAAGGAGCTGAGTGATGATAGTAGTGGTGCTGGTAATGGTCAAGGTTTATTTGCAGAGAAAAAAAGTCGGGAAAAAGGGAGACTGAGGGCGTTCTAAGTCTAGAAAGCCCGGTGGAAGAGGAAAATCAAAGGAAATAAATGGCAAGTGCTTTATATGCAAGAAACCTGATCACTGAAAGAATGATTGTTCAGACAATGGAAAGAAGAAAGTAGCATCTTCATCAGTTGCGGTGGACAGAGATGTTGGCGAGAGAGACGTAGATGTTTTGTCGGCTGTAGCATCGGATGTTTCGGGCAGCAAATGGGTGCTTGATTCAGTGGCTTCATATCACATGACGCCTAATAGGAATTGTTTTTCTTCTTATGTTGATCGAGAAGGAAATTCAATTTTTATGGGAAATGGTGCAGTTTGTAAGTCACTTATGTGCGCTATGTTCCGGAACTACGGAAGTCACTTATCTCTTTGGGACAGTTGGATTCTTTAGGTTGCTAGATTACCATTGAGAGTGATAGCTTGAGGGTTTCGAAGGGTGCGCTTGTAGTTATGAAGGGTGCTAGAAATCATGATATTTTTTGCTTCAAGGAATGACCGTGGAAGGCGAAACTTGTGTCAGTGTTGATAGTTCTCGAGGCTTAGATGCGACACGGCTGTAGCATTTGAGATTAGGTCATGTCTCGGAGAAGAGTTTAGATGTTCTTCGTCGAAGGGAGATGATTGATGGTGAGAGTTCCAGCAAGTTGGAGTTTTGCGAGGAACGTGTCATGGGGAAGCAAACTAGTGTCATTCGATGAAGGAAAACACGATTCAAGAGGGATTCTTAAGTATGTGCAGACGAATGTTTAAGGACCAACGCCTGTAGCTTCTTTGGAAGGAGCAAAATATTATATTTCTTTCATTGATGATTTTCCTCTGAAGGTCTGGGTGTATGTAATGAAGGTCAAGTCGGAGGCATTTGCAAGATTCAAACAATGGAAGGCACTTGTTGAGAATGAGAGTGGAAAGACTTTGAAGGTTCTTAGGTCCGATAATGGCGACGAGTATGTTTCCGGAGAGTTTCTGAATTTTTGCAAGCATCATGGTAGTCGAAGGCATTTTACTACACCGGGAGATCCGCAATCTAATGGAGTAGCGGAAAGAATGAACCGAACTCTACTAGAGAAAACTCGATGCTTGAGATTGACATCGGGTCTGTCTAAGGGATTTTGGGCCGAAGCTTTGTCAACCGCGGTGCATATTATTAATCGAATACCGTGCTCGGTTATTGATAAAAAAATTCCGAAGAAAGTGTGGAAGGGGAAGAGCGTTGACTTGAGTTATCTTCAGGTATTTGGCAGTCTAGTTTATGTGCATGATCCGGGGAATGATAAGCTCTCACCTAGAGCTTTCAAAGGGATTTTTCTCGGTTATATGGATGGCGTCAAAGGCTATCGGATTTGGAATTCGAAAACGAAGAAGATATGGTTTCTCGTCATGTTATTTTTGATGAGTCGGCTATGTTCAAAGAGAATGAAGGCTCATCGAATGTTACGGATTTGGTTCATGGCGAATCAAAGAAGAAGGAAGTTATTCTTACTTTCTGGCCTAGAGAAAGTAGAGTTGTTGGAGGTACTTGCGACGTGAATGCGGTTGATGTTACATCACATAGTCCACAGGATTCCTATAGTAGTCTTGGTGACGTGCACGGGCCTAGAGAAGATTCAGTTTAAGGTGGAGCTGAAGGAAGACTGGGTGATGGTATTGCTACTCGGGTTGGTCGTCGCTCTATAAGGCCACCCGAAAGATATGGTGATTGGAACTATCTTAGCTTTTGTGAGAATTTGGGTTATGCTCTTCATGCAGTCCAAAATGAGCCGATGGACCTTGATGACGTTATGGATTCGAGTGACAGCTCGAAGTGGATTTGCGCCATGGAGGAAAAGATGCAATTGTTGATGAAGAACCAAACTTGGGAGTTGGTTCCACTTCCTCAAGGAAATCATGCTATTGGGTGCAAATGGATATGTAAGATGAATGATGATGGAATAAACAAAGCTAGGCTAGTGCTAAGGGGTTTGCACAAAGGAAAGGAAAGGAGTATGATGAGATCTTCTCACCGGTTGTGAGGCATACTTCTATCCGGATATTACTTGCCATAGTTAATATTCACGATTTGAAGTTGAAGCAACTAGATGTGAAAACCGCCTTCTTGCATGGAGACTTGGATTAAGACATCTACATGGAGCAACCGGAAGGTAGAAGGTAGGTCAAAACTAGTTTGCAAGTGGAAGAAATCACTATATGGTTTGAAGCAATCACCTGGGCAATCGTACAAGATATTTGATCATTTCAAGCTTGAAAGTGGCTTCCATCGAAGCATCAAGGATGCTTGCGTTTATTTCAAGAAGTTGGAAATGATTGTTGGATGTATTTACTCTGGTATGTGGATGATATGATCATTGCTTCTAAGGACAAAAAAGAAATTAACAAGCTGAAATTGAAATTAAAAGCAGAATTCGAGATGAAAGACCTTGGAGAAGTAAAGAAGATTTTGGGTATGGAGATCGAAAGCATTTTGAGTTGAAATTGACTCAAAAGGAATACATTAGAAAAGCGCTTTGCCGGTTTAGCATGGAAGATGCAAATGCATCAAATACACTTTTACCTTTGCATGTAAAGTTTTCGAGTAAAGGATTACCTATCGAGGATAAAGACAAGACTTATATGGCAAAAGTGTCATATGCTAGTGCGGTTGAAAGTTTGATGTATATCATGGTGTGTACAAGACCCGATATTGCAAATGTCGTCGGGATGGTTAGTCGGTTCATGGCTAATCCGGTGAAATCGCATTGGGAAGAAGTAAAGATTACCTTGAGATACTTGAAAGGTACAACATCTCATGGTCTTGTTTTTTGGGGTAGTAAGGAGAAGAATTGCATGTTGGTTGGTTACTATGATTCAGACTGCGCTGATGATAGGGATCGAAGAAAATCAACTTTTGGATATGTCTTCACTCTTGGTGGTACAACCATAAGTTAGAGATCGAAATTGCAGATCGCAGTTGTTTTATCCACTACGGAGGCGAAGTTGATAGCTGCGGTAGAGGCAGCAAAGAAAACACTCTATTTGAAGCGACTGTTATACGACTTGGGCTTTGAACATGATAGTGTCGATGTTCAATGTGATAGCCAAAGTGTTATTCATTTGGCGGATAATTTGGTATTTAGCTCACAGACCAAGCATATTGAAGTGAGGGAGTCATTTCTAGTAGTCATGTACGAAGACAAGCAAGTATGCCTTTGGAAAGTGCACACAAAGATAATGCGGTGGATATGTTCACTAAGACATTGCCGATAGGAAAGTTCGAGCATTGCTCGAACTTAATTCGCTTGGAAAAGTGCTAGGTGCCACGGGGTGGTACGGTTGAGATAGAAATTTGGTCATGGATGAAAAAGAGTATCAGTGAGTGGTTGAAGTTCTATCTTCTTGGTGTGTTTGTTTTTTGGGGAGACTAGTTTTGAAGTTGGGTGTTTTTCAATACTTTATCAGCGAGTGGGGGCTTTGACTGAACTCATTGATGGAATGCAATGGAAGTGTCTTTGCCGGAACTCATTGGGAAAACATTCAAGCTTGGTGAAGGTAAATATGATGATAGTTGGAGCTATCGGTTACAAGTAATAGTATGGATACCATTAGATCATGGAGTTGGAGATATGTGATTTTGCATCAAGGTGTAGTGTTAAATTTGGTGATACTAAATCAATGGAAGGAAATTTCTCTTATGGAAAGAAAAGATAGATAACTTGGGTGTCAAGTTTACTTAGAGATCAAGAAACTTGAGCATGAAGTAATAGCTAATTTGGGTGTCAAGTTTACTTAGAGGTCAAGAAACTTGGGCATGAAGTAATTGATCTTACAAAAAGGGCCTAAAGGGGAGAGGAAATTAAGTTTCATTCATTCTATATCTCATTCAAGTTTTAGGGATTTCTAACCTAATTCTATTTTCTTCAATTCTTTATCTCTTCAAATAAAATTCTTGAGTGGCCATTGTAATCAGTCTCTTGTACTCTTCATTGGTGTTAATATAAGGCCATGTGTGATTTACTTTTCGTTATTACCCATTTATTTCTCTTGTGTGATGTTTGTGATTGGCTTTTGAATTGGGTTGAGATTGTCTTTGATATTAATTGGTTGTTTTTGCACGTTTACCACGATCTCGTCTTCCGCTGATTTGGTTTTTTTATTTGAGCGGTCTTGAATTAAAATTTCTCCTCAACATTTGAACCTGGCTCCGATACCAAATGTTGAGGAGAAATTTTGATTCAAGACCGCTCAAATAAATAAAAAAAACCAAATCAGCGGAAGACGAGATCGTGATAAACGTGCAAAAACAACCAATCAATATCAAAGACAATCTCAACCCAATCCAAAAGTTAATCACAAGCATCACACAGAAGAAATAAATGGGCAATAACGAAAAGTAAACCACAAAAGGATTTATAGTGGTTCCACTAACAATTTGTTAGTGTACATCCACTTAAAGAGAGAGCCTTTTATTAACACCAATGAAGAGTACAAGAGATTGATTATAATGGTCACTCAATTCACTCAAGAGTTTTATTTGAGGAGATAAAGAATTGAATAAAATAGAATTAGGTTAGAAATCCCTAAAACTTGAATGAGAGATAGAATGAATGAAATTTAATTTCCTCTCCCCTTTAGGCCCCTTTTATAAGACTAATTACTTCATGCCCAAGTTTCTTGACCTCCAAGTAAACTTGACATCCAAATTATCTATTATTTCATACCCAAGTTTCTTGACCTTCAAATAAACGCGACAGCCCAAGTTTTCTATACTTTCTTTCCATAAGAAAATTTTTCCTTTCATTAATTTAGCATCACCAAATTTAACAGTATGAAACAATGAATATAGGCAAAGCACATATGATAACACACTACGGTTCCACGATAGATCCAATGGATATAGGAATGGTCAAGTCAACCCTATCCAATTTTTTATTTTTTTTTAAAAAAAAAAAAAATCTACATCCATGCTTAACCTACGAATTCAATCTGAAATTTCTTTGATTGGTTTGATCAGTTATTTTTATGCTAAAATTTAACGAATAGTCGTGGATCGTTTGTAATAAATTTATTAAATGTATGTTTTCAGACTATTTATTTATTTTATTTTATTTAATATATAGTATATAATATATAAGACAAACATCATTGTCCAAGTGGTTAAGACATTTCGACATGGTGTGAGATGTCGTAGATTATATATAGTTACATACAGCCCAACTGGCATGAAGGAATGTTGTCCAGTGGATATGAAGGAGTCAGCGAGATCGAGGAAAGGCTGACAAATACAGTTGGGTGGAGCGCAACTTCAGGGGAAGTTGATAACTGGGCATATGAAGAGGCCAACACTACTTTTATTTAAAGATGAAGAGATGCTTAAAAGGCTGAAGGAAACCAACTCAAACTGGGAAGATGGTTCAGGTTTTCTTGGAAGCCAGTGGGAGAGGATGCTGGGAAAACTTCCAAAGAGAACTTGGAGCAGTTGAAACAATTGTATTCAGAAGTGGAGGACAAGATTGAAGGAATCGATCGATGATTTTATTACATTCCTGAAACAGATTTCATTTCTCTCAAGAATGCCATTTGTAATCATTTGCATATCCCTGAATTGGAACAAATCACTGAATTGATGAAAAGATCAATTGTCAACCTTGAATTATAAATCGTCATTTTAGAATAATCCCAACCAGGTAAGAGCATTCTCAACCGAGGTTCGGTTGGAAAGCAATTGACCGCTAGGGGTGTAAATCGATTGACCCGGACGGAGATGAATAAAATTGGACGAACACGGATCGAATATGATTTTCTCTCACACAAATTTTGTTGTCCTAGCTTGCGTTTTAAACGGAAATCGAACGAACTCGGATAAACGTATTTCGATCAAGGACGGGTATCGAACATTTGTACAAAATTTACAATTCTACCAACTTCCAACGGGGTTAGTTGAACTTTTTTGGGTTGCTTTGACAACTTTGAAGGTTGCCAAAGCAACCCGAAGGTCGGTTTTAAAATTGATCTTAGCCGGCTTATTTATATAGCCGACTAACATTTTTTATTTTTCCTTTTTGGGCCTCAGCAGGTTATTTTCCTAGCTTGCTGAGGCCTTTTTTTTTTGGGGGAATTTTCTTAGCCGTCTAAGGTGGTTTCATTTTTTTTTTTCCGCTGGAGGAAGTTGGAGGTCAACCAAGTTTGCTTTGACTCCCAACAATTCCCCGGTTGGGAATGCGCTAAAGAATAAAATTTGAGAATGTAACAAAGAAATTGACTGAAAAGACACTTTTATATAAAAACTAATGGAAAGCGTACAGATGAATAGTTGCAAGTATGTACAAATGGCTCTCAGGATATTCCTGAAGCAGGCTTTGAGTAAATGGAAGCCCAGTAAATGAAGCTGACTAATATCGTACTACTATACATTGAGCAAAACCTTTGTAGTGGTTATAAGCATGCATATACGTCGTGTCATTTGAATTTTGAGTTCCCCTTCAGATGTTCAACCAGCACAAGTTTCGAGTAAGAATTGAGAAGTTACCGGCAAGACATTGTCAGGGGCTAGGATGCAAGTAAACCTGCGGCTAAATTGACATCATTTCCAGCTTGAATCAGTGCACGTCTAGCAGAATTGTTGTCAAATCCCATTGAAACAAGTGCAGCAATAGAAGATGCTGGTGGTTGTCGAGCAGCCCTTCGAATTCCAGGTGATCTCTGCATAGAAATTAATTTGTATAGCAATGTTGGTATACAAGTTCCAAAAAAAGCCTTTGACTATATTTCATACCAACTTCATAAAAGTAAATATGACATATACGTGCTTAGATTAACATCACTATTATGCAGTTTAACTATATTAGTTCAAAATTTGTTCAAGATAACATAAAAAACGAATAAAAGCTAGAGGTAGTGATTTGATTTTGAAAAAATATTTAAGAGCTAATAAAAATATATTTAGAAATAACCATGTTGAGAAGTATGGCAAATTTGCACAGGACAGTGTTGCTTGGATATAAATACATAGTCCGTGATACATAAACTTATAATATTTTTGAACTGCATTCAGTTTTGAACGAGTAAACAGCAAGGCAGTAATGGTCCCCTAAGTTAGAAAACAAATGGGAAAAAATATTTAACTTACTCTTATATGTAAAACTCTTGTTCTTGAAGGTGTTTGTGGGGCAGCTAACCATGTAAAAGATGCAAACTTCCGAAACTGCAGTATTTAGATGCAAATAAGAATTCATCAATGTAGGAATGTCACAAAGACATAGACTTTGCTGGAGTTACTAGATAACATGCCATAACAGTTTTCTACTAAACATCTTTAAGGTAAACTTTGCACTTGCAGTTATGTTCTCCATGATGCATGCTTCTTTGTATCTAACATCTTGGAGCACAGATAATCTTTTATAATATTATGCAAATCGAAATTTATTAGTCTTCGTGTTTTGTGACAAGAAATTGCATGTACGACATTCATGAAGTGATCAAATTATGTTGTATTTTTGTAGGAAAGAGAAAATTCTATAATATAGGAAATGTTCGATGGTTACTGCAATATAAGACTATGTCATAGGCATAATGGCACTCTTTTGTATACTAAGTGCCGTAGTTAACATGTATGGTGCATGTAGTAGGAGGCAACAGCATACAATGTGAGGTAAGGTGGCACCATTAGGCGCAAGGTGTTAAGCTATTAAAAAAGCTTAAGTTGAGTGCACTTCTATTCTAGGCCGAACATTTGACTAGTAATGTATTTTTCTTGTAGATTCTAAGTTACTTATTCCACAGTTCACACTCACATACTAAATTGCAACTTCTTCCAGGTTTCAAAATATACAGTTATGGGCCCAGGTTATTTACTATGGAAATACATATATTAAACGAATGACATCCTTACTAATACCATGTTTTCTACTACTTAATGGCCGAAAACCACCACGGGACGACAAATAACAATAGAGATTAGCGTTTGACAATTGAAAAAATATCCGTATTGTGATTTACAGTCGCAGAAAATGGCTAATCAGGAATAAATCATCACGGACATCT
Source organism: Allium sativum (assembly GCA_030737875.1). NCBI lineage: Eukaryota > Viridiplantae > Streptophyta > Magnoliopsida > Asparagales > Amaryllidaceae > Allium > Allium sativum. The sequence goes on along the minus strand of CM060922.1, from coordinate 757,460,269 downwards.
AATATGGTAGCTCATCTAATTTTTGCATTAAGAAGTAGGGTATCAGATCTTTGATGGTATTATTCAGAAAATGGTAGTAGGAAGAGGAAACTATAATGCCCTTAGCAGCACATGTAACAAATGACATTAATAAGATTAGCAACTCTCTCCATCCGTCAATAATTTACACATATACGCTAACATATTGTAGCATCAAAATTTTCAATAACAATAGCAAATCATGTTTCAAACTTAACTACAGTATCCCAATGGTTAGGCGCTTTGGCTGCCGATCTACGAGGCCATAGGTTTGAATCATGTGGAACACGTGACTCAGTGGACATATATTGACTTGCAGAACTACAAACTACTAAAATTTGTAGTGCAGCTAAGTACTACAGACTAAGTACCCAATTCCACAAAAAGAAAAAATAAGAAGGAGAGGAGGAGGAGGAGGAGGGCATGCTAACTCAAGCATCTACTTTGCAAATAAAGGATGAGTATTCATTACATAAAATTTTCAAATACATTATAGTGACAATTTGATCCATCGAACAAAATTAACACCCCTAGTTTCAGGTCCAACCAATACATTTTAAGCACAAAATCCAGCCGATCAGAGGTTCGGGTAATAACACTACAAAGCATATATTCTGTTTTTTTATTTGATCTTTCCAGACAGTTCGGGTTTGATTGGATTTTATATAGTTTTCATCATCCAAAACCCAACCTGATACCAATCGGATTTGGGCTGGGTTCAGATCTTCTGGTTGGTCCAGGTTTGCGGATTTTGGTTTAGCTGTTAACTCTATTTAGAGTAAATCTTTTCGTCTAGCTACTTTGGGGATGAATTTTGAATTGCCTACACCATATTTTACTTAGAATAATTTTAGGTGATTAAATAATAGAGGATAAGGATACACAATTGGTTGTAGATAACATGCAACTGATGGTTCATACTATTGCATAGAATAAGCAAACTTGCAATCTTGGAACTTTGATTTAACATACGTATGTAACTTTAAATCTTGATTTAATTATAAATAAATAAAAACTTCTATCATAGCATTCTACCCTTGACTCCATTAGAGCTGTTAAGTTACATCTACAGATTAAAGGATATAATGGAAGTAGAGGGTACAATGGGTCCAAGGGGTCATCCTCCTTTTTATTCAAATAAACAAAATATGTTAAGTAAAATTTTGTCATTTTGTCTTCAAATGAATTTAGCATAAAACCTTTCAGTGACTAATGGATGCAATTAGAATTTTACCAGATATTTCTTGACATTATATCGATGTTAATTGGATCATTAGACAGAAGCCCAAATATTCATCTTATTGTACTGACTAATGCCTTCTGTTTCAAATTTTCTACCAAGAACTATCAGAACCAAACTAAATATATCGATCATTTTACCGTAAATGTTAAGAGGGATAAGTCTAATGAATGACCACCGAGCCTGAAGACATACCTTTAATATTCCAACTAGCGTGGGGTTATGTCAAAAGAAACAAACATTTAATGAGGCAAATTGTCCAATTACCTTAATTTCTCGAACATTGAAGACATTACCATGATACAGTATGCCAGCAAGAATTCCACATACGCCAGGTATCAAAGAATGCTTCAAACATGACAACATAAGCTGTTGTGTAAACACAGTACTAGGATAATTAATACAAATGTTGCAGAAGACCTAGCATTTAAATAACATGCTAACTTGTCAAAAAGTCGAAAAGAAAATCAGAAAGTCCATTCAAAATGAATGTAAGACCACACCCAGAGGGAGGTTTTCTCAATCCTTCGAAAGTATACTATTGGAATGGAGTAGATTAAAGTGACTCGAACAATAAATGAAATAACCTAGATTTCACTTTGTATAAAGTAGATTATTTTTATGAACTTTCTGACTTTGTAATCACTTTTAGCCAAATTGCTCTTTATAATAATAATAGCTCCTGAAGAAATATCAACCTGAAGACCAACTACATATATGAGGGACTTGTCAGTTAATCGGACACCTATCTGAAACCTTGAAGTGACGGGAATATAGAGATAAAAAAGTACAAATGATGCAAATATTAAACCATAGGGCCCGGAAGAAAGCAAGCATGATGGATCTGCAAAGAAGAAGAAAATGAAGGTATGAGACAATTGGATTGATGCTGTGAAATGAAACGCTTGTAGTCATATTTCTTGCGAGGATGGGAAAATAAGCTAGGAAACATGGTTCTTCTGTTCTGCGTACCATTAAGGAGAAGTAAATATAACATTTGAAGCAGAAATGATACCAGTAGCGAAAACAAAATGAACACCTGCAGGTACAACATATCTATTAAAAAATTGGAAATAGAATAGAATCTTCATTATTTTGGAAGTCTGCTGGAAATGCATAAGCAACTTACTGCATATTTGCTAGATCCAAATTGACGTTCAAATACTCTGAAATAATAGAGCAAATACAATCCAATTATTGATTCTGGCGCAGAAGAGAATGCCAACATTGATGAAGCAGTTCTCCAAGGCCTAAACTGTTTGAAAATTTCCTGCACTGCCCACAAAAATTCTTAGCATGTGCTGTAATACAAATATATCCTAAGCAGATTCATTTGCCACTAAAAATAGTAAAGCAAAGAACATCGCATTTACAGAGATATAACTTCATGACAAAATATACTATGGTTTATATCTTCCTGAATATTAGCACTGAAAAAAACAATTAATACGTGTAACACACTATGTATACTGGGATATGGATGTATCTATGAATCAACAGGACCGGGTAAATTTTCAGTCATCTTGGCCGAGATTTCATTTTGATCTTTCAAGATTCTAAACAATAAACTTTGAATGCTCAGGTGAATCCAAATTAATACCACAGTAACCCTAACTTCTATTTATTTTTTATTTTACTAGCTGGCACAGCAACAAGTCAAGTTCTTCATCTCAACTTCTTCTTTTTTACTATTAGATGATTAATTGTGATATGAATATAACATAAAATGATATATACATATGGTCATACATCAATGTAGGCTTAAATAAATCGCTCTGTTGGATCAAAATAAGTTTAGTCAAAATGTACAGCATTTTCAAGAACCTCTCTCAAAATACAAATAGGCATGAAAAGTTTCACAAAATCTAACAATATTTCATCAATTATAACTTCAGCAAACAAAAAAATAAATAAATAAAAGGGAAAAGGAAAAATTTTTATTGGAATTTTCAATATAACTTTGAAGTTTAAACCCTTTCTTCCCAGTCCACTAATATTTCGCATTAATCTAGTATTTAGTTGCTGTTTATTCATGTGAGACAGCTCCAAACCGTTGAAATCAGCATTTCAAGCCAACAAAATCATTGCTTAGACTCTTCTAAATCGAAGTTTCAAATTACCAGTACAAACATTTCAAAAAGTAAGCATACAGCATACCAATCCCTTCCGTGCAACGATTGGAAACAAGCATTACATATCAAAATAAGATAGCAAAATCTATGAACTATGGTAAACCTAGGATTAAAATTTCCTTACTCATTACGAAATAAATCAATAGCAGAAATTAGTTCAACCACTCTAGCTCAGTAGCTCCCTGTGACAATTAGCTATCAAGGTGAACAGTTTTTTTTTTTCAGTGAAGAAATTAATCGCATTTTGTTAGAACTCCAATCATGTTTATTTTGATGACACTGAATACCCAAAAGATCATAAAATGCTAAGATTTGGATATCATTTTAAACCGGTTATCTCCAAGTGCAAGGTCAATTCGAATCTCTTAACCAATTTAAGATTCCATAGAGAAATCATTCAATCAATGCTAAATAAAAATATATCAAGAAATTTGTTTACTCTATAACTCAATATTTTCTTGTTTCTTTGTTTTTATATATTTGGAGACTAGATTCGTTGGATTTGAATAAAATTTACTAAACAGAAAATGTAATTTTAGACACACTACAAACTGATTTATAATTACGCAATCCATTTACCAAATAATGCAAACTAATTACTTATATTACAATTCATTGCACACAGTGCACAATGCCATCCAATTTAATTAAAGTGTAAACCAGTTTTCATATGATACTATCCAATTTTGTTTCCACCGATAAATATTGAAATTCATGCAGTTGTGTGAGAGAATACTGCATTGAAGTCACTTTTATGCGAAGTTATTTTGTTGTTTTATCAAATGATGGGGTTAGTTTATTGAGATAAGTCCCACATCGGAGAATTTATAAAATAAATTAAGAGTCCACCGTTCACGTTGACAATTGGTTTTGTGATAATTTGGATCAGAACAAGGTTTAATTCGTGTGTACATGACTGTCACACTTGTCCACGTCACCTAATAAAGATCTATGTGTTAGGCTCAGAATATGCCACACGTACGGGGGCATGTTGAGACATGTCTCACATTGGGGAATCTATAAAATAAATTCTGTATGAATATTAAGGGTCCACCCTTCACATTTCCAATTGGTTTTGTGATAATTTGGGGGTTTTCTAACATAGTTTGTATTATATAATATAGAAGGTACTTCCAAAAAAAAGGAATGAATTGAACTGTTAATACGTAAATCGAATGTCCTCTTTAAAATAAAGTCTAAAATAAGTGGAAAACCTTACTACATCAATTCAATTCTACTACAATACATGCATGTAAATATATTTTTACATCTTCGTGCTTAATTCCATACATCCAAGATGAATCGCTATCATTTATACATATTGTTCATTTGAATTTGGTTAGAAGCACTCATTCAAACTTTTAGGTTACAAGATAACAATTATTTCTCCTGTCAAATATAGATAAAATTTGTTATTTATACATGATGCTAGTTCGAATTTGGTTACAGATATTCAGATTTCTAGGAAACTTTTTTTTTTCATTTTTGTTTGTAAATTTAAGATGTACAAATTATTTGATATAATATTGAGATGTATTTAATTTAAAATCTAAGACATCAAGCCAGGATGTACTTGCAAGACACATAGATCATTTCCAAAATCACATGCGATATTATCATATGTGACAATCTCAAAATAAATCATGACCAAATTTCAAGATTTGAAACATTCCAAAGATGTAAATGCAGCTGGTGCGTTTTAGAAAAACTACATATTGACATACTTTTTGATGATGACAATCATACATGTATTTAACCATACAATGTAGTTTATGACCAAATATAACTACGGCTTTGCTAGAAAGCCCGAAAAGGGATGGAGAGAAAAGTACGGTTCCAACCGCAATTCACGGAGGGAGCTTTATCTTACAATTCCTATTCAATCCAGACCGTTTACGTGCAAATCCTGACAATTTACCCAAACAAGATTCGGGCCTTCTAGCATTTTTGATATAACTATAAGCCATATGAATCAATGCCATAAACGACCATCCTAGCTTCTTGTCGTATTTATTCATTTCACCACAGAAATCCTGTTACATGGCTGAACATTTACGTTCATAAACCAAGATTTAAATCAAATCACCCAGGGTAACTAAAAGAGTGGATAACAATAATTTTATAAATACAGGTACAAAATAACCACATTATATTGACCAAACACTAAACTTAACCCCAAAAGACAATCGAACACAGATGAAAAATTAAACGGACCTACAACAAGTCCACGTAAAAGTCAAAATTAGAAGCGGAACACCACATCTAAAATTAAGAAATACAGAAGATCACCTGACAAGATAGTCCAGGCCCAAGAGCACGACTTATGATCCCGAATTTGACTGTGAGAAGGCCGCAAGCAATTACTATTGTTCTTGTAATTGGAGCATTATCTGAAATCAGCAGAAGAAATTTAGAGGATAAACGATACAAGGATAAGGTTGTTCCAAAACTAAGAGCTTACGGAACCCAAAAGGGCCGCCGTGTATCTTTAGAAAGGAGGTGGATGGTCGAGAAGAGAAGCGAGTGTAACGAGAATGTGAAGACATTTTCGATCCTTAGCGAACAGTCTTGCGAAATGATATCTGTTCTTGGAGGGAGAACGAATAAGAGACGTCCGAGGCAGCGAGGTGTGGCGGCGAATTTTTACGCGGACTTTAAAAATTGAAACTCAGCCCGAAAGCAAGATGTCGGGGTGGTGCCAAAAAGCATTAAAAGGAATACCTGAGTGTGGAATTTGAACGTAACGACACGTTGGTGGATGAGGAATGCATTTTTTACTGTGAAAGTATTTGAATGTTATATTTGTATAATGGATTTTTTTTTTTTTTTTTTTTTTTTTGCTTTGAAAATTAAATACTGATTATATATAAAAAAACTACTACATTACATTAAAAATACCAAATGCAACAGAGATACAATAACAAAATGACATGAAAATCCTACTTGTTGGCACTACCTTATTTATCAGAAAAGTTTGGTATTCTTTTGTGTGGCGTTGAGCTGCAAACCCTGATATCAACCAACTTTTCGCTATATCGTCGAAAAGAACAGTGAGTATCACTTTATTATCGGGTTCCATAACAAATAATATTGCTTCTGCAATATCAAATTCACCTCCTTCTCCAAGAGGTTGAATCTAAGTAACCATGTTTGCATAATTTACAGAACTTCTTGTTGATTCTACGCTGGTACCGGTATTCGAACTATCAAAATGCATGCGAGATTTTTTTCATCCGTCTTTCGTGTATTATTTCAATGAGCTCTACCATCTTGTCTTCATTTTCACCACGTCGTCTGTTGGATCTAAATTAACCCTAGAGGGGGGTGAATGGGGTTTACTGGATTTTTAAGAATATTAAAAATAATCGCAGAACATATAACAGTAGAGAAAATAAATGTTGAAAATAAATAATATAGATTTTACCCAGCTTCGGCAAACTCTGTTTTCTGCTGCATTCCCCAAGATTTTTCACTAAAATTAAAACAATCTCTTACAAAATGCATGTAAACTTGTGACACCTGCTCACAATTGTTCTAATCCTACGCTCAAACCCCTACACTGATTTAGAACCCTAAGAGCAGACTTTCCCCAAATTACAGTCCCGTAATTCGTAAACCCTGGCTATAAATACTATAACTAGAAACCCTAGTTTTTACAGAAAGACTAGAAAATATATTGAATCGATTTACAACATATAAAAACAACTCAAAATAAAAAACAAATAAATAACCCCCTTTGTAAAATATAACTTGTTGGCCACATGCATTTCTTTTGTCAATCTAAAATTCGGCTCCCCACTTTTGTTGATGGTCAACCCTCAAAATTAGGGTTTTTCCGCTTTTCCAAATCGCGATGCTTGAAAGATTGTTGCAATGGCTTCCCTGATTAGTTCGATTGCTTGTTGGTCTCTGATCGATGATTTGGCCTCTGGCGATCGAAAAAAATTTATGAGTATTATGAATCGATTTTTCTTGCTCTCGATTTTCGTTGCTTGGTTTTCCGGTAAGTCGATGATGAAATGATGTAATTTATATAAGTTTATAATACCCTAAACTTCCTCTAATTTCATGAAATGACTTGGTGTGATTTTTGCTTGATTGTTGTCTTCATTTGTTGTCGTGAGTTATAGATTGAATTCTGGAAACAATCAATTTTATTCTTACCCAAAATTGTTGTGATGCTCTGATGTAATCTTGCCAAATATATACTTGCCGAAAACTCCTCACTGTCGATCATATCCTTTTATGTTTGAAGATTTCTGGAATTTCTGAATCAATTGAAATGATTCTTGTCGACTTTGCATTTTTGATTATAGGAAATAATAAAAATGATTTCTTGCCCTAAAAAAGATCCCCTATGAATTTCCATGCTCCAAAAATTTACTGATTGTGTTTCTGGAAACAATTTGAATTGCAAAATTTATTTCTTTTCCAAAAAATGATTCCCTTGGCTCTAAAATTCCACATGAGTTTCTGGAAACATTTTGGGATGCTTGAATTATTTGAATGATACTTGTTGTGATTTATCATTTGCCAAAAATCCAAATTAAAATCCTTTCCATTTGTCTTGCATGTTAGTCTAACCGATTGCCATTTACTGTAGGCATTCAATTGAAAAACCAAGAATACATGTATTGTTTTTCTTCCTGGAATAATTCGAGCATAGCATTGACACTGAATTATTTACTCTATGCTGACCTGAATGGTTTGTGTACTCATATTCTTGATTGTTGATTTTAAACACTTACCATTTGTGACCAATTGTGTTCATGACTGCCGTTGATCACTGCCCCATTGTTTATGCACCATATTTTTGTGCATCTCTTCATGCACTGTCTCTTATTCCCTAAACCTGTATACATGTTTTGTCCACTCTTAGTCATGCTTATGTCGTTGCACCTGTTTAACACTAGCTCGACTTGTCTTGTTTCAAGCTAACCCATGTATGTGTTGTTGTGTACTTGTGTAATACTGCATTGTATTGTGAGTTTGAACTTTTGCTACTGTGTGAACCATGTATGTATGTTGCTGCTGCTCCACCATATATGCCACTTTGCAGTCTTGCATTTAAACTGATGATGCTTATTGCATCCACCTGTGTACATGAAACTGTTTTGTCCATTCTTTGATCAATTTAGGCTTTGTTCTTCCGATTTGTGTATGCACATATTTTTGTTTATACTATCGTGCAACATATATTGGCACTGTTGTAGCAAGGTGATCATCACAAATACACTCGAAACATCATGTGCACACTTGTATGCTCATATATCATGCTGTTGCATTTGCGTTTGTCCCATGCATGTTGATCCTCCAATGCATATGTACTTGACATGATGGAATTGTACATGCATGAGTGACCGCAAGTATATGTGTATGTGTTCACAGTTGTGTGTGTGTGTCTATATATATATATATATATATATATATATATATATATATATATATATATATATATATATGTCATTGCTTGTATTTGACATGTCTTGCCTTATTCATTCTTGCATGCACCTTATATTTTTGAACTTCTCGGCCATGCTCATCTGATCTTATACTTGTGCACACTGGCTTGTTGGCGTTGCCATGTCGAGTTCCTTGAATATATATATACACACACACATAACATGTATGTGTGTGTGTATACATACATATATATATATGTGTGTGTGTGTGTGTGTGTGTCTAGTGTCATTTTGTATCTGCCTCGAGCTTCTATGTACTTGAAGCTTGCTGTCTTGAGTATCTTTGACATTTCCTTGAGTTGTTTTGACCCTGTGTGCGACATGAACTCATGCACCTCTTGTATTTGAAAAGTTGCATGCATGAACCCATGCACGTGTGCTGTTTTGATGGCTTGTTGTTCTTGTGCATTGTTTTGGGTGCTGAGTTTTGACCATTCTACTACTGAACCACTGTGGCTTATATATATATATATATATATATATATATATATATATATATATATACACACACACATATGCGTGTGTATGTGTGTGTTTGTGTCTGCACTTGCACTGAATATCTTGGTTCATGCCCACTCACTGATATTTGGTCATACTTCCCCTGCATAAAAATATATATGTATATACATACACATGTATGTGTATACATGTATGTGCAGAATATATATATATATATATATATATGAGCACTAGAGACACTGTCTACCTTGTGGTATTCATAGTGAATCACAGTGAATATCACAAGCAGTCTAGACACAGATGGATGTAAATGAAAATCAGACCAAGTCATGAAATATGATGGGAAACCCACCAAAATTTTAAGACAAATAAATTTTAAAATAAAATTATATTTGCTATAATTTAATACTATTTTGTTATAGTTTACTGTGTGTGTTTCTATGACAGGTAAGTAGATGTCTGGACTGATTGCGAAGCAGACTTAAGACAGACAAAGTGTTAGTGAGTGAATGCATGTATACGAGTGACTGAGAGATACAGAATGTATATGAGTTTGTACAACTGAGTGACTGAGTGTTGTAGTGAGGAACTGATGTAAGAAATGAAATTGAATGTAATGTATTACCGTGAGATATACAAATAGTGGAGTTGTAAAATTTGTACTATCGAAATGTTGAAAATAAATATTATATTTAAATAAAATACTGTTTAAATATTTAAATTTTTGTGCAGTGGTATTCTATTTAAATATAAATATTTAATTCAGTCTGTGATGTAGTAGAATAGTACAATTACAAACACATTTATAATATATATATATATATATGTCTGTTATCATCAAACAAAAATCATATAGTTGTTATATATAACAATTTCCCCATTTTGATGATGACAAATATATAATAAGGTTTTGAATACAATAAATGTGTTTGACAATGAAGTGTAGGACTCCCCATATATGTGTGCTACCCCTACAACAAAACTCCCCTAGATATGTGCATGAGTGAAAAGAAAACAATAATTTAAACTTCAATATTAAAATATTCAAGGAATATTCGCTCATCGATCAAAATCTTAACCATTCTCCCCCTTTTGTTATCATCAAAAGGAAACAGAAATCAAAATAGTGATAAAAATTGACTAGAAATATAAATCAGCACAAGTGAGAGAATGTTCATCATAAATCTTATTCAATCAAACAAAAATCATAATATTCTAATAAATAAAAGCAAATTTCACATTCTAGAATGTTGGATTTATGATGAATTTTATGAAAATGGAGTGAGTTTTAAAATGATATGAATTTCAATTATTTTCAAGCAATTTTAAAATAAAAATTAGCTCAAAATAAAGATGAATTCAGACTATGGTTAAAAATTCAAATTAAGTGACAAAATTAAATAATCTCAAATCCCAACGACTATCAATCAACAAGTCATAATATATCATAAAATATTAACACATTTCACAAATTTGAAAATTGATTGATAGGCTTGTTTTTTACAAACCAAGGAGGATATCATATATATATATATATATATATATATGCGTACATACCTGCATATATATATATATATTTATTTCCTTTTCATTTTAAGAGCACACTAACCATGCATAACTAGACCATGGATTTTTAAATGGGATCAATCGCAACATCAAAAAATAAGTATTCTCATAACCATGCATGAACAGAGATTGGATTTTTAAATGAGGTTAGAAAAACACTTATTATATACAAAAACTCCTCAGTATATAAAACCAAAATGGATGATAGAAATATGGCACGTACAGAGTTGGTTGTGAAATAAATTTCTGAATGAGTCATATTATGAAATATGCTTAGCTGTACTGGGATTTTTGAAAATTTTCAATTATCTCTTTTTCTGAAAAATAATATAATCACATTTCAATCACAAATTTTGGCTCTATATATTTGAGATTATTAAAAAAAACTCTCCACATTAATATAAAATCAAGATGGATGACATAATGATGATAGTAAAAGAAGATGTTCGTGAAATAAGCGCCAATTCAAAGATATTATAAAAACTGTTCAATCATCATGAAAATTTAAATAGAATCTCCTTTTGTTGTGCAATATATTGTAGTCACAACTCATCACAATTTCAAAAATATGATAATAATTTTGACGAGTTCTAAATATAGTTCAATTTCGTTATTGATTTCAATTTCTGAATAAATAATCAATAAATGATTTTAAAATTGAAAATATTAATTATAAGAGGGATTCAACAATGATCTATACAAGATGAGAAAAAAATGAATCAAATGAATGTGACAACACTTCTAGAATTGATACCACTTCGAGTTCCTAATTATCCATAGTGGTCAACGAAATCAAAGCACAGAATTTTGAGTTTAAATCACCAAGTCCAAGCAATCAAATCTAAAAATTCAGTTCCTTTTATTAGAGCAACAAATTTTTTTTTTTTACCAAAACAAGCATTCATTAAAACATTTTCAAAATGATTCCTTTTACTAGAGCAGCAGAACAATCAGTTTCAGAACAAGATTCTTAAGGAGAAAATTTCAGGATATTTGCATCATGCCTAAGAGATAATTCATGATCCAAGATTCAAGCAGTTTATTTGAAATCACTTAAAGAGATGTGTTAATTTCAAGATACAATGAATCGATCGCACAATATTATTAATTTCAAATTCAAGAAGTGTGTGAGATTCAAGATATCCAAAAATTCAAATGATTTCAAACAAACAAATATCTAAGTCAAATGATCATGATTAAAACATTAATTTCCAGATGCAACACAATGATTGATTCAAAATGATTTTCAATTCAAAATAGTCAAGCCAATCCAAAAACCAATGAAATTATCACAACTGAAAAATAGTAGTGTGCTGTAATGAGTGAAAATTTTCAAGTCTTTCCAAAATGAATTAGAAGAAACTCAAAACATCAAAGATGTGTGAAATCTCATTAGTTTTTCATATTTACAAAAATTTAGAATTCAAATTAACAGTGTTCAAGATATGATAAGGATGCTTCTGCACTTGTAGGAATTCATAAAAATTAAATTTCAAAAGAATTGCAAAATATTTACAATTTTAAATTCAAGATATGGAAATCATTAAAACATGAGAGTTTTATACAAAAGAAGCAAATTTCCAGAAGATCAAGAATTCTGCAATTTGAAGTTAAGAAACCCAAGAACTGGAAAAAATGTAGCAGTAGCAATACAGAAAGCATAATCAAAAAAATAGAAGGGGTAGAAGGGGGAATACAAAGAAGAATATAAACGTAGAACATAAGTAACCAAAAAAAATGTAAGTCTAGAGATGATACCTGATTTATAGTAGATGTTGTGGATCTCCAACTCAACAAAGCTTGTCTAAGGAACTCTGAATAATTCAATGATATGAAGCAATTTGAATTCAGTTCTTTTTTGTAAAGTAGTTCCTCGGCATTCTCCGATACCAAAGAATTTATTGGACTAAGTGATCTAAAAATGTTTGTAAAATCACTCATAAATTCATTCACACTTTTTGGTATCCAAGCTCGTTTGTACAACAATCCATCAGAATTTACCAAAGTGCCTTTAGGGACCCAAATCTGTTTAAATTTAACCAAACTTATTTTATTTTTTGGGGTCCAAACTGGATTCTTACACAATAAATTCTCATCGCGTTAGTAATTTAAAAATCCTTTGAAATTATCAGAGTTCAAATTTTCGAAATGATCTTTTCTAAGGCAATTTGAAGGATTTTTAAAACCATTAGAGTTCATCTTTTCAAACACATCGATTTTCCCAAAGCCAAGACCACATTTATTTCCAACAGAAACTTGGTTTTGTAATAACATATTCAACGATTTTTCCCTATTATAAAATTTCTCCAAAGTTGATTCTAGTCGTTGAATTTTAAATTTAAGACCACCATTTTCTTTCATTAAATCTGAACAATTATTATTAGTGGTCTTCCTTTCAGCAATTGTTTGTTTCAAAACCAAATTTTTGTTTTCAAGCAATTTAATTTTGCCTTGGGACTCAAATTTTATTAATTCAAAGTATTTTTGCTTTTCAAATTCAAATTTTTTGAATTTTTCAATCTCTTTTTCAAGATCATTCAAGATAGATTCAGTTTTCAGCAAATTTTCCTTTTCAAAAATTTCAAGTTTGGAATTTTTACATGTATTAAAATTATCCAATTCCTTTTGTGGTAAATTGTTTGAACTTACAAGCTCAACCTTGTTCTCTTTTAAGATCATAATTTCATTCTCAAGCTTTTGAATATTTTTATTGAGATGAACAAGATTGAATTCCAAATTCAAACAATTTTTGCAATCAGAGTTTTCTAATTTCATGTCGGTTTTATGTTTTTATCCCAAACAGTTATTTTTGCTGTAACGACCCGCAATTCTGGCAACCAAATATTTTATTTAATTTATTATTTTAAATATTATATTTGGAATATATATGGATTTTAATATTTAATTCGTTATTTAAAATGAAGTATGAACGTTATATATTTAAATAATTTTAAATCGAGCTTGAAAATGGCGTGCAGTTCGTAATATGGAGTTTTGAACTTCAACTGGATATACAGAGTCTGATATAAGTCGGATTTCTGTGAAACGAGAAACGTTGGAACCGTATTGACGATAATTTTCATATGAAAGAGAAAAATTCAGATTTCGTATTATAATTTGTTAATTATGGCCAAATCAAATTTTAAAATAGTCGCTGTGAAAAAACGTTATTTAAATATCGGCCTTTAAAATGGCCATTTTGCAAACGGACTCAGATTTTGACGAAACTAGTTTCATTGGAACCGTATCGTTAAATTATCGCATGATGTTGAATGGCGTGGCAAACCGATGTCGTATGTGACCACGGCAGCCACAAACGCCCAGTTATTTTCTATAGCGCGAAATTAATTTAATAAAGGGATATTCAAGTGTAACTTGAGCAGACGATCGAATTAAGCCACGAAACCAGTTCCATTGAGTTCTTATCGTTGATTATAGTCAGGATAGGTATATAGTTTGTTATTTTTAGAGACCGGCAAATTTGGCGTTTAAAAAGGCATTGCGGTGCGCGTAAAAATGGCTTACCGGGGAAAAAGTCTCTAAATGCGATGAAACTGGTGCCGTTGGGTTCGTATTGAAGAATTATTATAGGATTTCAAGGTTTCAAGTTGATTTGATTTATCTGACCGTGGAAAAATTAAACGTGTGTTCATTTCTTGTTTTATAAAGCAAATTTTTTCATACGACCTCAGATTTTGACGAAACTTGTCCCATTGGGTCCGGAATATCTTTTTACACCAAGATTAGTTTTTTTATTAAAAAACGAAGATCATATGTAGTGGTTTTTAACACAATTTCTCAACGACGAATATTTGTTGTATTAAAATATTATTAAATTTAATCCAACTTCGTATTTTAGACCATCTGCTCATGCCTATACGCGCAACTTAATCTGTACAAGTGTACAGGCCTAGGGTAAACGTGCATGGACTAATAACACTACATAAAAGTAAATAAATAAATAACCTATGTAACTTTACCCCTATGTCAATTCGTCATCTACACAGCGTCTATATGGCACTGCGTGTTGAAATAAAATAACAAACCAGCCTACCTTATTTGTCCTTGTATCTACTGAAATAAAATAACAAAAGACGGATTACTTGCGAGTCACGTTGTTTAGTTTCTTGACAGCCAAACCTTCTTAAGCGTTCTTCTCACGTAAGCTTGGCACCCACGAATTCTTCTCTATATAAACTGTACTCTTTATTCTCTTCCAGTGCTCCACTTCTTTCTTCTTTGTTGTCCCATTCTCTGTTCCTCTCAATAGCAAATCAAAATGAATGCGCCACTTTAAAAAAAAAATACTAATAGGCGTTAGGGTTGAAACAGTGCATTTGAAGGAGAAGGACTGTTTCGAACAGTATCTGGCAGGAAGGTGGCGAGGCTGGTGACCGTCGTAGGTGGGTTCAGACCAGAATGGTGGTGAGAAGTCATGGTAGGCGGTTGTGGTGGTTCGAGAGGGTACAAGCGGTGTGTCGCCGTCAAAGTAAGAGGGGAAGCCGACGTTGCAAACAGCTTGGAGGAACAGTAGCAGTACTGTTGCGGTTTTTATATATATGGAGGAAGGAGAAGTCCGACGACGGACTTGTGGAGGTTCGGTGGTAGGCACCAGGTGGATGGAACGTGAGGAGCTGATGGATTGGAGAGGAACATGCGGTTCAAACTGGTGGAAGGGATAATGAACAGTAAAGTGAAGGGAAACACACGTGGCCGAGTATTAAGGTAGTTAGACTTTAATAATCCAGTTTTTGTTGACCTTAATTCATGCATAACAAATATCTAAAGTGGCTGTAAAAAGGTAGTATGTGCGTATTGTGCCCAACTATTTGAACAATAACATAACGTGTGATAGATTTAAATGAGCCTAATTATATGAAGTTGCAAAAATCGGGAATTTATATAAGATAAGTATAGGACTAGTTACTAATTAATATGATCAAATTATATTAACAGTTGGGTATTTTTCCACATACGCCTGGTAAGTTTAACACCTACACAAGTTTGTACTTCACTAACGTGACCTGTGCAATAGTGATTAGTGAAGCATGCATGCCCATTCCAGTATACATGCAATGTGCGTGGTGGCCTAGGTATATTGTGCCTCATTTAGCTTATAACATAGCCTGGAAACTTCGAACAAACTTAGAACGTGTCTAAGTCATATTCACACATGCCTAACCAATGGTTATTAAACATAAATTACTGATTTGGTTAAATAAAATACTATTTAATATTTGATAATATTATTCTAAAATTAGTGAACGATATATAATTATAACATGTGTATCGCGCGCGTATGTCAGCAAAAACAGACAAAACAAAGAATGTTGAAATCATATCAACGAGCGTAATATTATGGAAGTGTCACGGACAAAGTTGAACGCAGCTGGGGCTTGTAAACCGAACCGTTTTGACAATGGATGGGAACCCAAAATGAGTTAAACTCACTCAGTTTTCCCATTTATATTTTATATAAATTGGGTTTTTATTTTTGTGTGCTATGCTTGCCAATGGTTGACTGTTTGCTAGTTGAATATTTATTTGCTAATTTAACTGATGAAATTAAACCGTCGTTTAATTTCAGTAAGATACAAAATCGTTATTTTAGCGAATTGGTTCCAATGAAGGTAATTTACCTCGTTGGTCATGTTTATAAAATAAACGTGATTTGTTTGAATTGTGTGAACTGATAGAAATGCCTTGTTGGTTGGTTGATATAAAATTGTTGCTATTTACTATTTTATATCAGTTAAATGAAGTGATCTGGTTTGCGATATTGACTGAATGTTTAACATTAGTTTAGTTTAAACAAATGGGTGATATTGGTTGAGTATTTGGCGATATATGACCTATAAAATCAATCGTTTTAGAAATATTGATTCAACGTCAGGTGAGTCGATAGAGATGAAGTTATAAATGTATTTTTTAACCGGTGATAGATTTTTGGAATATTGTTTGAATAAAAGTTTTTTAAAAAGGAAAATAAGTATTTATTCTTATTTTATTAATTGAGTTAATAAAGTCAATTCTGATGTTGAAAATAGGAAATTTACCTAACGGTTGAAAAGTGAATAATTGTTTTGTTAAGAAACAATTAAATGGAATTATTTTAATTTAATTATATTATTTAATTTAAAGGGAAAACGAATTAAAATCAGTTAATGAGATAACCGTGTTTATAGTTGACCAAATTGACCATTTTTTTCTAACTGGAATAAATTATTATTTTAGTTGTTTGAAATAATCTAATCAAAGTGTTTAAAATATATGTGTTTAATTTCTATAAGATTTTAAAAAGGGGATTTACTATTAATTAACTACTAATGTGGTAATGATTGAAGTAGTTATTGTATAATAATTTAGAAATTTCTTTAATTTGAAATTCATTTAAAAGAAAATCGAAGTTGAAGAGAAATCCAATTGATTGGTGAAAAAAGTTTATGCACAGGTTTTATTTTAAACCTGAGTTCTATAACGAAATGATAAGGATAAAAATTTAAGCGAACATGGCGGCATAAAATAAATATTACGTAAATTAAGTAAAAGAAAATTCATATAAAAGAGTTTGGTACTAAACCAGAGTTATATAAAAGAGGTGAAGTGGTAAATCGTTAATTTTGTATTAACGTTACTTAACAATGGGATTAGGTAGAAGTGGGAAATTGAAATGAGATTTCCAAAGCGAAATATAGTTGAATCGATTTGTAAAGGGATTTGTGAAAGTAAAATATTGGATTACAACTCGTATCCATCCTGAGGTATGAACATTGTTGATCAAGGTCTGAGAGGTAATTAAAATACCCCAACTTAAACGACTTCAGAATTACCTAAGGATGATATTAGTTGAAATGGTAAAAGAGGTTAATGAAATTTATTATTTCATTAGAGAAATACTGGCGCAACATTTTGGTAGACATTTGGGAATATATAAAATAAGGATACCAAGGTAAAATGGAAATAAAAGAGGATTGCGTAAATTATAACGATATTCACGAGGTTAAAAGGAAATGTGAAGCTAAGTATCGAAATAGATTTATTTTATAAATAAGCGTTGGTTATTGTTTTCAAGTATTGAACTGGTAGATATTCCGTAACGTTGTTTTAGTGAATTGTTTTCCAAGCGAAAATTGAAATTGAATATGATAAGATTTTTCCTAGGTATTAAAAGAGAATTTGTTTTAAGAAGTATCTCATGTTAAATGAGAAAGCGAGAAAACGATATTTATAATATCGAAAGGTTTTAGAGTTCAAATTTACATTTTTATTTTAATTAAAAGGCCAAGTGGTGTTGAATACTGAACCAGTGAATCCATTGGATTGTCATGGTTGAAACATTGATTACTTTGATAGTTAAATCACCGACTATCAAATCTGTCCAATACGACTGTTGGTACGGAAAGACCGGGATCGAATTCATATTCGAAAACCATTCCGACCAACAAATACGTGAAGATATCAGAAGACGGTCGAGATGGATCATTGAAGGCCGTGGATCTTCATAAGCGGAAGGATTACCAATAATCTCTGGTTTAGCGGCCAGAGATAGACTGTGATTCTGTCGTAGTTGAAATCTACGGGTTGCAAGGACTTCTCGCTACTGATCCATGAGGTGATTCCTATATGAGATGCAGTAGGAGTGTACCTTCGGTTCATCCTGTTCCTGGATGACTTGTATGGATGAATGTCTGACAGAGTATTTCCAAAGGAATTATGTACGTTGATTTCTTCAAATGTACTATAGTTGGTGGCGGAGGACGACGGTTCTCTTAGCTTAACCACTAGAGTATTTTTGTGGACGTTAATTAGTGATATCTGGCGGATCTGACGATGTGGCATTCAAAGTGAATGGTGGTCAGGTGTTGTAAAGGAAATGTTGACCTCAAGCCTCACAACTGGGAAATGACAAAAATCGGGCAGGCAGCATGGCTATGTGGGTCGCTCCCATTAGGGTGTATAATCACCTATCTAGAGAAAGTCCTATTGCTTCTTAAATCTATTTCGATGCTGTCCCTTTTCGGGAAATGGTGGTTTGAGCCCAACCGTTGGTGATATACATTCGATACACTCAAGTGAAATGAGTGGTCGGTCATGTGAGGTCCGGGTTGCAAGACGTTCTTGTTGAACCCAGTGTATTCGCCTCTAGAGATACACTATCGGCAGGTGGTCCCATACCTTGTCAAGGTCGGAATCCAATCTCCAATAAGCGCCTATGGTTTTGATTGTATACTATATATGTGGAGCGTGAGATGCAAGCGTTCCACTAGATTGATATTTACTTGTATTTAGACATTATGATAATACCAGAAAAGATATTGATTTCAAAACTGTTTTGGGTTATCGTAAGGTAAAAACCATCCGTATTTGTGTGGATTTGGTCTTACGATTATCCTTTTCTTTCGAAAAGATTTTGAACTTTAAAATCATGTTGGATGATTTACCCTAAATACTGTGCGAGTTTTTCTCACTCTGGTTAACCAGACTGACCCGATGTTTTGTAAATGCTTGGGTTAGCCCGGGGTGTACAGGTTCAGGTTATCGAATGCTGTGAAGAGACAAGCTGGAGATGTTTAGACGTATGATATTATATAGCTACTATTCCGCTGTGTGTTCTATCTGAGGACAGGTTATTATAACTGTCCATATTGTGTGATGTACTCTGATATTGTAAGTATTTTGAAAGCTCTCAGTAATGATTTATTTCTATATTATATTTTGTTCCGCTGCGATGTGAGACTCTGATTCTGTGTTGGGGTGTTTCTTCTCCTTCTTCTATTCTAATATTTCTTTCTTTCTTATCTCACCCTCTAAATTCTTTCTAATAACGTCCAGTGTTTTCGGTGTTTGGAAGGTCGGCATGAGTTACGGTAAAGGTATTTATGTCGATTTCCGGGGCCGAAAATCCCTGGGTCGTTACAGTGGTATCAGAGCTATTGGTGTAGTAATAACCTTGGCTCTGTGGTGTAACTCAATAGAGATTGGGTTAGTAATACCCTAGATCGAGATTGAGTGTATGTATATGAGAGCGTATTTGTAAATTTGACACAAAAATGTTTTATATTGTGTCGGTTGATCGGTTCAAGTGTTGAGAAGCGTTGAACTGGCAATCGATACAGTATTGTTTTGAAAAGAGGGTAAATGAAATAATTTTACCCAAAATCATATTTTTGTATAGAAAAGAATAATTTTAGACAAGTATTGAGTTATAAATATGTTTGATCGATTTGAATGGAATTCAAATCGGATTGAAAAATTGAATTGAAAATTTAACTTTGTTAAATGGAATTAAAGTAAAGAATGATATCGAAATTAAATAAAACATATATGGAAATTGGAATTTTGAATAGATAATAATCAAAAGAAAATCAATCGGACATAAATTGATTAATGTTCAAATATGAGAAACCAAAATGAAATATTGAATGTGAATTCAAATAATTTGATTGATTGTCGTGTATTGGTTGTTGTTTGCAATTGTTTTTGGGTGATAGTTGTTTAAATGGAAATAATCAACAAATTTAATGAAGCCAAATGAATTATAAACTGAAGAATAATTTTCGGTATAATCACACTGGAATGAAACCACGTATGGATTGGAATTTAGGATTCAACCTGTAGTTGATAATGGATTGATGTTATCTGCTTGGTTTTTTATGGTTATATTGTTGATTAATAAGATAGTACTTGAAAATTTCACATATTTATTATTGATATGTGAATTGAGTTAAGTACAGGTGCCAGAGGGATAGGCAGATTGATAATGGCTGAGTAAATCGCATATATGTTGAGCAATTATGCTCAATAGCGCTTGTAAAAGGTACGCCTAGGCGAAAATATAAAATTTTGGGGATTTATTTTTGTTTTCCGACCGTTGGTCGATGGATATATATTATTTGTTCCTGCGATATCGCAGATGTCACTCCGTGCTGGGGAGACTCTGCCTTATTTTCCCGGGAATTTAAGGTGTTAGAAAATTTTCTATATTTTTAAAAATATTTATTTACGGTATTAAATTGTTTATGATTTATAATAAATGGGATTTGGAAATTAATGGGTTTGTAACGTTCTTTCTTACCTTAGCAATTTCGAGGACGAAATTATTTTAAGGGGGGGAAGAATGTAACGACCCGCAATTCTGGCAACCAAATATTTTATTTAATTTATTATTTTAAATATTATATTTGGAATATATATGGATTTTAATATTTAATTCGTTATCTAAAATGAAGTATGAACGTTATATATTTAAATAATTTTAAATCGAGCTTGAAAATGGCGTGCAGTTCGTAATATGGAGTTTTGAACTTCAACTGGATATACAGAGTCCGATATAAATCGGATTTCTGTGAAACGAGAAACGTTGGAACCGTATTGAAGATAATTTTCATATGAAAGAGAAAAATTCAGATTTCGTATTATAATTTGTTAATTATGGCCAAATCAAATTTTAAAATAGTCGCTGTGGAAAAACGTTATTTAAATATCGGCCTTTAAAATGGCCATTTTGCAAACGGACTCAGATTTTGACGAAACCAGTTTCATTGGAACCATATTGTTAAATTATCGCACGGTGTTGAATGGCGTGGAAAACCGATGTCGTATGTGACCACGGCAGCCACAAACGCCCAGTTATTTTCTATAGCGCAAAAATAATTTAATAAAGGGATATTCAAGTGTAACTTGAGTAGACGATCGAATTAAGCCACGAAACAAGTTCCATTGAGTTCGTATCGTCGATTATAGTCAGGATAGGTATATAGTTTGTTATTTTTAGAGACCGGCAAATTTGGCGTTTAAAAGGGCATTGCGGTGCGCGTAAAAATGGCTTACCGGGGAAACAGTCTCAAAATGCGATGAAACTGGTGTCGTTGGGTTCGTATTGAAGAATTATTATAGGATTTCAAGGTTTCAAGTTGATTTGATTTATATGGTGACCGTGGAAAAATTAAACGCGTGTTCATTTCCAGTTTTATAAAGGAAATTTTTTCATACGACCTCGGATTTTGACGAAACTTGTCCCATTGGGTCCGGAATATTTTTTTACACCAAGATTAGTTTTTTTATCAGAAAACGAAGATCATATGTAGTGGTTTTTAACACGATTTCTCAACGATGAAGATTTGTTCTATTAAAATATTATTAATTTTAATCCAACTTCATATTTTAGACCATCTGCTCATGCCTATACGCGCAACTTAATCTGTACAAGTGTACAGGCCTAGGGTAAACGTGCATGGACTAATAACACTACATAAAAGTAAATAAATAAATAACCTATGTAACTTTACCCCTATGTCAATTCGTCATCTACACAGCGTCTATATGGCACTGCGTGTTGAAATAAAATAACAAACCAGCCTACCTTATTTGTCCTTGTATCTACTTGTAACACCCCACACCCGCTAAGGTCACTCACTAAGGGAATGCCTTAGTTTTGGTGGAGTATTTTTCGTTAGTATAGAACAGAAAAATTACAATAGGACAGATATAAGTAATACTTGAAAATTTCGAACATCATTTCATTAACAAAACATGTTTGGTTACATCACAAAACCATAACAAGAGTCAAGTACATAATATCCATCCTGATAAAATGGAAGTACATAATCCCATTACATAAACAATAGCCAAAATAGAAAAGATAAGCGAGCTTTACTTCTACGGTCCAAGCCCCGAAAGATAGATATAGCGGTCTGGTCCAAGCCCACTAGTGCTAGGCCCACTCTGATAACCTGAGGGTTGGGAAAAAAATAAACAACAACGGGGTCAGACATAAGTCTGAGTGAGTCCTATAACCCTAACAATACAATCATTAAAGTAATTAGGGTATGATATAAACAAGGTACGGTACCTCTGGGGATAATGACTACACTAAGTAGCCAACAAAACACAGGATGTACTACGATAACCGAAAAGACGCATTTATCCACCCAAGGATAATTACTAGCTTACACCACCCCAGATCTACCCACCCAAGGGTAATTCCTACACTGCACCACACCAGTTCTACCCACCCAAGGGTAATTCCTACTTAAAGGTTGATCCCACTAAGTGTACTTAGTAATCTTATCCAATAGTTTCTTGTACCCTAGCTGACTGCATAGGTGCCGTCTGCCCCTATCTCCACTAGGTGTTCTCAGTAATTTTTAGTAATAGTTTCGTGTACCCCTAGCTGACTACATAGGTGCCGTCTGCCCCTATCTCCACTAGGTGTACTTAGTAATTTTACCCAGTAGTTCCGTGTACCCCTACATAGGTGCCGTCTGCCCCTATCTTTATTAGGTGTACCCACTACTCCCCAAGCGATCGGCTCCCTACCGTAGATACCCGTGCTGGTCCCACAATGGGGTGTATCATTCCCCAAGGTGGCCACCTGATAATACCAACGGTGCACGGCTTTATATCTACACGATGCAACAACGGCTTATCTACCAGCCCGGGCCCACACACGCATATGGAACCCGTTGGACTTGCGTTGCCACCGCTAACCCGTTTTGGCCTCTTATAGTCAAGCCCAATATGCGTGTCCCGTCACTCGACATGGGTCGAGCCCACAAAGATACGTTTGGGATATTGGTTGAAATGGGCCCCCACAAGCTACCCTCCTAAGCTTGTCACTTTATCTAGTGCTTCCCACTTAACCCCTTTTTATAATCATGCCCCCTTACATGTGAAGGTTTGGTTAAGTCATCTAATTATATTTCAGTTGCCACTTAAGGCACCCACTAGATTTCCGCATGCCACCCAAGGCACTTACTTGATTCCCACATGCCACCCAAGGCACTTACTTATTTCCCACATGCCACCCAAGGCACTTACTTAACCCTTTAATCATGTTTAATTACATGTTCCACTTTGGTTAAGTATCCTAATCGTATTTTCTATTGCCACCCAAGGCAACCCACTAGTTTCCTCATGCCACCCAAGGCACCCCCACTAGTTACTACATGCCACCCAAGGCACCCACTTAACCCCTCATGCCCCTCTACATGCTAATATGGTTAAGTGTTTCTTAATTCATTAATTAAGATCATGACCTCATAAAGACCTCTCACATTAGACCGTCTTTTATGACTGCTGGATATGCCGGTTGGTTCCGGGCAGACTTCTGTCATCAAAAAGGGTCTAACCTCGTGTCTTTACTTTAATCATGTATTTAATTTATGACTAAGACCTCTCACATTGGGCCAATCATTTGTAGCCGCTGGATGGCCGGTCGGTTCCGGGCAGACTTCCGCTACAAAAGGGTCCAACCTCGTGTCCTAGTTGATTAATTACACCTAATTAATCACCCCCATATTAATTATCCCTAATTAATATCAGCTTTTTCATAACATGGGTAGACCTAACTCAATAGGTAAATTCCCATGGGGTAGACCTAACTCAATAGGTAAATTCCCACTTATGCTTATTCATTTTATGGTATGCTTAATCATACCCAATCATACTTTTATTAACATATTTGCCAACCCCATCGTTCTCCACGTAAATCGTTCTCATTTCATGTCATAATAAAAGGGGAAGATCCATCGCAAATATCATGGGTTTAGCATATAACTTTGTCATGGGTTAAGAGGATGCCAACTTGCATTTATGAGTATATATATTAACCCAACTACATTTAACCCAAACTTGCATATTATCATACACATATCTTGCATAAGCATTCACATACTTGCATAAGCATTCACATACTTGCATAAGCATTCACATACTTGCATAAGCATTCGCATACTTGCATATCACATTAAACTTGCATTTAAGCGTATATATAACTTGCACAACATCATGCACATAACTTGCATAATCTCATAAACATAACTTGCATAACATCATGCACATAACTTGCATACCCTCATACACATAGCTTGCATATGCACTTGCATAACAACATGCACATACTTACATAACATCATGCGCATAACTTGCATAACATGTTGAGCTTGCATATAAGCATACACATAACTTGCATAATATGTCGAACTTACATATATGACTTGCATCTTAAAGGAGGGTAAACATGCATAGCATATAAAGGTGTCATCTTGCATATGTATACACCATATTTAAAAGGGTAAACTTGCATGTCATGATTTATGCATAATACCAAACACTTAGCATGCATAAAACCACCTACTTAGCATGCATAAAATCAAATACTTATTATGCATAAACCCACCACTTAACTTGCATAAACCCAAACACTTAACATGCATAAAACCCAATACTTAATATGCATACAATCAAATACTTAACATGCATAACATCAAATACTTAGCATGCATAACACCAAATACTTAGCATGCATAAAATCACATGCATAACTTGCATATCATGTTACCTATAACTAGCATATATTCTCACTTATAGTTTGCATAACATGTTACATATGCATAAATGTTCACCATAGTGTTTTGCATCATAAAACATGGCATTAAACTTGCATATTACACAAAACTTGCAAATCACATATCATACAAACTTGCATAACCACATTTATCCACAAACATAGCCATGTCTTATCACATCCTACCATAATCAATTTAACAATTGATTATTAAAGCCATAGAAACTCACCAAAACCAAGATTAGCAAACTTATGAAGTGGAATTAGTTGCTCTAGTTGAAGAAGATGTTGATTAGAGGTTGATTAGCTTGCAATTCTCTTCATTGATTTGTGGAGGCCATGCTCAAGTTTCATTTTGCCATAGTTTAGTTACAAGATCTAATTATGAATGATTTAGGGTAGGGTTGGGGTCTTATTTATAGGATTAGGTAGTGTTTTAGGCCCTTAGATTAACCCTAAATTAGATTAGGTCCGTTAGATTTAAGAAATCTCTAGAACCCAGCCCTCCAAGCCAGCCTAGAACCCAACCTGGTGCACCCAGGTTCTCTGGACGCCGCGCCCCTGTCGACAGGCAAGTCGACAGGCAAGTTGACCCCCCTGTCGACAGGCCTGTCGACAGCCCTGTCGACATGGTTAGGGCGGGAAGCCTCCCGCCTACCCCTGCTGGCTCCATTTTTAAATCTGATTTTAAATCTTTAAATCTGTTTTTTTAGCTTTAATTTTTCTGCAAACTTCTTTGGGCCATAACCGGGCCATACGGACTCCGATTCTCGAAAACTCGGACTCTATTTCGCGTATTTTTCCGAGACGAACGCAATGACGCAGCCCGTTACCCCCAATTCCCACATCTGAGATTATTTATCCTGTAATTAGTGAATTTTAGTATTAACTAAAATTCGGGGTGTTACATTCTCCCCTCCTTAAAGGATTTTGTCCCCGAAATCTCTAAGCTAAGGAGAATGCATATCCTACCATCCAAACAACCATCTACTCAAATCATCAACCACGGGAATCCATTGTCCTTAAACAGTTTCTAATGATGTATGAGCATATGCAAAAAGTGTGTGTACATGTTCCCTATCTAATGTATGAACATATGCAAACCATGATAGTGCCATGCATCCATTATGTATGCGAGAGAACCCTATCGACACATACAATATCTACATGAGTGCACAATCATTCACCAAAATGCATCATCCATGTGATAACACAATCATTATACATCCATAAATATAGCCTCCTACACACAATTTTATGCAATATGCAATATGAAGTGACTGAGCCGATCTAGTGCCTAGAGTGTGTGTATATGCACCCACGAGCAACCGCTAGCAAACACTTGCATCCACTTGCATCCATCATACATAACATGTCTCAAACACATGTTTCAACCATAGGACTATCCTATCTGAAGGTCAAAGGTACTAACGAGAGGACATACTAAGGATAAGATAAGCACAAGACATGCGATGAAGAAGAGGCAAAAGGACATACCCTCCGAAAGAAAAGGGTATCTCGAACGCATCTTCGCTTCCGTCTCCCAGGTAGCGTCGCTCTCTTCATCTCCCCTTTGTACTTTGACTAGTTGAACCTCTCTGTTTCTTATCTCCCCAAATTTCTGACCCAAGGATGCAAGCAGGAGCTCGTCGAATCGTCGCATCACGCTCTACTTCCACTTCTCTAAGCAAACTCGGCCCTATCACCTCTGCGGTCTCATGTAGGCACTTCCTCCCATGGAATACATCATGTACACCACTAAGTCTGTCGGGCAACTCCACCAATGGAAGATGCTCCTCCCATGTACCTCCAAGATCCAAGATACATAGCCTCAAAAGGTCTTCTAAAATATGATTCACCCTTTCGGTCTGGCCGTCCGTCTGAGGATGCTATGCAGTACTCAAACCCAACTGAGTCCCTACCGCCTCTTGCAAACTCTTCCAAAACTCTCAAGTGAAGATAGGATCTCGATCTCTCACTATGCTAGAGGGTACCCCTTGCAATTGAACTATCAAAAATACAGAAGCTAGCCATGGAGCGGTCCTCTTGCTCTTCACAGGTATGAAATGGGCGCTCTTAGTAAGTCTGTCTACCACCACCCAAATTCCTGTATTAACCTTTCTCGATCTGGGTAACCCATCAATAAAATCCATCGAGACGCTATCCCATTTCCACTGCGGAACCTCCAATGGGTGAAGCAACCCACCAGGTTTCTTTTGCTCCGCCTTCACTTGTCGGCACACCAAGCATCGAGCGACATACTCGGCCACATCTTTCTCCATACCGGCCCAGAAGAAAACCCTCTTCATGTCTTGGTACATCTTGTCCCCACCGGGATGAATGGTCATCCTAGAACGGTGTGCATCATCAAGAATAACCTTCCTCAAACCCTCGTCTTGCGGTACACAAAGTCTACCGTCTCCACGCAAGCACCCCCTATCGTCTAGGGTGTACCTACTCAAATGGCTGGACGACTCCTCCTTATGAGCTTCTCTACCAACTCAACCAACTGTGGGTCGTCCCTCTGTGCTTCTCCAATTCGCCCCAAAAGAGTAGGTTTAACTTCCAAGGAAGCTAGCAAACCAGGTACATAACCAACGGAAGGTCTGAAATCCTACATCGAGATAAATTCCAAGCTTCGCTGTTCCACGAACAACGGACTCAAGGACAACCTCTTTCTGCTCAAGGCGTCCGCCACCACGTTACCCTTGCCAGGGGTATATGCTATCTCAAACTCATAGGATGCTAAGAATCCCATCCACTTTTACTGTCCTAAGATTAAGCGCTCGAAGAGCCTCCAACACTTCCCTAAGATGTAGGGCATGCTCTTCTCCACCAGGATATCATCCAAGATCATCACAACTGTTCGTCTCTCACGCAGACCGCCCTAGTCGAACTCGGCATCCCCCAAATGCAAACCCCAAAGGCCTAAACCAATATCAAACAAACACCCAAGGGATACCTCCTTCGAATTCAGACGACCTACGTGAGATAATACTAGTAAAAACGGCTAAATAATTAAGCCCCTTGTCCAACCCTGGATGTCCTCGCCAGTCTCGCTCCAAAATCACCGTTTTTCCCTAACTGGCTTTGCTCACCCTCTTGAGCACATACGAAAACTTATTTTGCTCCTAGAAAAGACCAAGATGCCATCCACAAAGACCATCACAACTTATTTAGGTACTCCTTGAACACCCTTCTCATCAAATCAACAAAGTATGCAGGGGCGTTCGTCAAACCAAATGGCATCACCAGCCACTCATAAAAAAATCATCCGGAGTCCTAAAGGCAGTCTTCTCTATATTATCCTCAGCCACTCTCAACTGATGAAATCCCGTGGCTAAGTCCTACTACAAAAATACTGAGGCGCCAGCCATCTGATCAAAGAGATCATCAACCCTCGGCAATGGGTATCTATTCTTCTTTGTGAGTTTATTTAGTTCTCTTTAGCCTACACAAAGTCAGAGGGACCCATCCGCCTTTGTGACAAAAACTACTGGAGCGCCCCACTCCGATATACTTCGTCTTATGAACCCCTCCTCAAGCAAATCGCCTACTTACTTATGGAGTTCCCTCCTCTCACGAGGAGCCATGTGGCACACTGGCCAAGATACTGGTTTAGCTTTATCCACCAGATATATTCAGAAGTCAATCTCCCGCTTCGGAGGTAAGCCCTTCACCTCCTCACACCCATCCGGGTATTCCCGGACCGCTCTAACAAATCGCAAAATCTAGACCGACGTGTCAAGCGATTCTAGATAACTTAGCATAACAGATTCTATGGGATTACAAGAGATCTCGAGAGTGTTACCCAAACGGGTCATAAGCCTAACAACTTTCCCTTCAAAATCAAGAACGGCACCCCTACTGGATAACCAGTCCATGCCCAAAACTAACCCATAGCCCGTGAAGCCCAACAAGCATCACACCTAAACCCAATGCTAAGTATAGAAACTTTCAAACCCAAACACATCATGGAGCCCAATTGGGTTTTAGACAACTAAGGGATCATCTACCAAACTGGTGTCTAAGTGCAGTGACTCAACTAACAATGATGAGATAAACGAACTCAATATATCAGAATCAAATAAAGTTTGAATCGGATAATAAAGGAATCCACTTCCAATCTAGACGGTCCTATCCCCATCTAGTACCCTAGTCGCGAGGGAATATAACTACCCTCCAGAAGATTCCATACCTTGCCCTTGCTTCTTTGGACAATCCTAATAAGGTGTCCTATTCCTCCCAAAAGGATAACTACTAGCCTTCTTCTTCCCTATTCTCCACTCGTAACCTCCCACTACTGAGGTTTCGTCCTTCATTAAACATCAACTATTTGAGCCTTCCTCCCATCGTCTATTCAATAGGTACCTACAAGTCCTCCTCCTTCTTGAACCAACTTCTAGTCCGACTAATGTCCAAGTTCCTTGAAGTGGTTTTCCATTTTTATCTATCTTAGAAAGATCATCTATACGTGGAGGGGAAACTCAAAACGAGAGAGAGAGGAAGAGATTCAAAATGGAGAATTCGAAAGATATAGATATGGCTATTGGGGATTATGCTTTTCTTTCAAAAACTTTTCTCTTAAAAGACATGTTTTTGAAAACACTCCTTTCAAAAATATTCTTAGAAAATAGTTTTTCTAAAAAATTTATCTGTTCTGGTAACCTTAAGCTCTGATACCACGTGTAACACCCCACACCCGCTAAGGTCACTCACTAAGGGAATGCCTTAGTTTTGGTGGAGTATTTTTCGTTAGTATAGAACAGAAAAATTACAACAGGACAGATATAAGTAATACTTGAAAATTTCGAACATCATTTCATTAACAAAACATGTTTGGTTACATCACAAACTATAACAAGAGTCAAGTACATAATATCCATCCTGATAAAATGGAAGTACATAATCCCATTACATAAACAATAGCCAAAATAGAAAAGATAAGCCGAGCTTTACTTCTACGGTCCAAGCCCCGAAAGATAGATATAGCGGTCTGGTCCAAGCCCACTAGTGCTAGGCCCACTCTGATAACCTGAGGGTTGGGAAAAAAAATAAACAACAACGGGGTCAGACATAAGTCTGAGTGAGTCCTATAACCCTAACAATACAATCATTAAAGTAATTAGGGTATGATATAAACAAGGTACGGTACCTCTGGGGATAATGACTACACTAAGTAGCCAACAAAACACAGGATGTACTACGATAACCGAAAAGACGCATTTATCCACCCAAGGATAATTACTAGCTTACACCACCCCAGATCTACCCACCCAAGGGTAATTCCTACACTGCACCACACCAGTTCTACCCACCCAAGGGTAATTCCTACTTAAAGGTTGATCCCACTAAGTGTACTTAGTAATCTTATCCAATAGTTTCTTGTACCCTAGCTGACTGCATAGGTGCCGTCTGCCCCTATCTCCACTAGGTGTTCTCAGTAATTTTTAGTAATAGTTTCGTGTACCCCTAGCTGACTACATAGGTGCCGTCTGCCCCTATCTCCACTAGGTGTACTTAGTAATTTTACCCAGTAGTTCCGTGTACCCCTACATAGGTGCCGTCTGCCCCTATCTTTATTAGGTGTACCCACTACTCCCCAAGCGATCGGCTCCCTACCGTAGATACCCGTGCTGGTCCCACAATGGGGTGTATCATTCCCCAAGGTGGCCACCTGATAATACCAACGGTGCACGGCTTTATATCTACACGATGCAACAACGGCTTATCTACCAGCCCGGGCCCACACACGCATATGGAACCCGTTGGACTTGCGTTGCCACCGCTAACCCGTTTTGGCCTCTTATAGTCAAGCCCAATATGCGTGTCCCGTCACTCGACATGGGTCGAGCCCACAAAGATACGTTTGGGATATTGGTTGAAATGGGCCCCCACAAGCTACCCTCCTAAGCTTGTCACTTTATCTAGTGCTTCCCACTTAACCCCTTTTTATAATCATGCCCCCTTACATGTGAAGGTTTGGTTAAGTCATCTAATTATATTTCAGTTGCCACTTAAGGCACCCACTAGATTTCCGCATGCCACCCAAGGCACTTACTTGATTCCCACATGCCACCCAAGGCACTTACTTATTTCCCACATGCCACCCAAGGCACTTACTTAACCCTTTAATCATGTTTAATTACATGTTCCACTTTGGTTAAGTATTCTAATCGTATTTTCTATTGCCACCCAAGGCAACCCACTAGTTTCCTCATGCCACCCAAGGCACCCCCACTAGTTACTACATGCCACCCAAGGCACCCACTTAACCCCTCATGCCCCTCTACATGCTAATATGGTTAAGTGTTTCTTAATTCATTAATTAAGATCATGACCTCATAAAGACCTCTCACATTAGACCGTCTTTTATGACTGCTGGATATGCCGGTTGGTTCCGGGCAGACTTCTGTCATCAAAAAGGGTCTAACCTCGTGTCTTTACTTTAATCATGTATTTAATTTATGACTAAGACCTCTCACATTGGGCCAATCATTTGTAGCCGCTGGATGGCCGGTCGGTTCCGGGCAGACTTCCGCTACAAAAGGGTCCAACCTCGTGTCCTAGTTGATTAATTACACCTAATTAATCACCCCCATATTAATTATCCCTAATTAATATCAGCTTTTTCATAACATGGGTAGACCTAACTCAATAGGTAAATTCCCATGGGGTAGACCTAACTCAATAGGTAAATTCCCACTTATGCTTATTCATTTTATGGTATGCTTAATCATACCCAATCATACTTTTATTAACATATTTGCCAACCCCATCGTTCTTCACGTAAATCGTTCTCATTTCATGTCATAATAAAAGGGGAAGATCCATCGCAAATATCATGGGTTTAGCATATAACTTTGTCATGGGTTAAGAGGATGCCAACTTGCATTTATGAGTATATATATTAACCCAACTACATTTAACCCAAACTTGCATATTATCATACACATATCTTGCATAAGCATTCACATACTTGCATAAGCATTCACATACTTGCATAAGCATTCACATACTTGCATAAGCATTCGCATACTTGCATATCACATTAAACTTGCATTTAAGCGTATATATAACTTGCACAACATCATGCACATAACTTGCATAATCTCATAAACATAACTTGCATAACATCATGCACATAACTTGCATACCCTCATACACATAGCTTGCATATGCACTTGCATAACAACATGCACATACTTACATAACATCATGCGCATAACTTGCATAACATGTTGAGCTTGCATATAAGCATACACATAACTTGCATAATATGTCGAACTTACATATATGACTTGCATCTTAAAGGAGGGTAAACATGCATAGCATATAAAGGTGTCATCTTGCATATGTATACACCATATTTAAAAGGGTAAACTTGCATGTCATGATTTATGCATAATACCAAACACTTAGCATGCATAAAACCACCTACTTAGCATGCATAAAATCAAATACTTATTATGCATAAACCCACCACTTAACTTGCATAAACCCAAACACTTAACATGCATAAAACCCAATACTTAATATGCATACAATCAAATACTTAACATGCATAACATCAAATACTTAGCATGCATAACACCAAATACTTAGCATGCATAAAATCACATGCATAACTTGCATATCATGTTACCTATAACTAGCATATATTCTCACTTATAGTTTGCATAACATGTTACATATGCATAAATGTTCACCATAGTGTTTTGCATCATAAAACATGGCATTAAACTTGCATATTACACAAAACTTGCAAATCACATATCATACAAACTTGCATAACCACATTTATCCACAAACATAGCCATGTCTTATCACATCCTACCATAATCAATTTAACAATTGATTATTAAAGCCATAGAAACTCACCAGAACCAAGATTAGCAAACTTATGAAGTGGAATTAGTTGCTCTAGTTGAAGAAGATGTTGATTAGAGGTTGATTAGCTTGCAATTCTCTTCATTGATTTGTGGAGGCCATGCTCAAGTTTCATTTTGCCATAGTTTAGTTACAAGATCTAATTATGAATGATTTAGGGTAGGGTTGGGGTCTTATTTATAGGATTAGGTAGTGTTTTAGGCCCTTAGATTAACCCTAAATTAGATTAGGTCCGTTAGATTTAAGAAATCTCTAGAACCCAGCCCTCCAAGCCAGCCTAGAACCCAACCTGGTGCACCCAGGTTCTCTGGACGCCGCGCCCCTGTCGACAGGCAAGTCGACAGGCAAGTCGACCCCCCTGTCGATAGGCCTGTCGACAGTCCTGTCGACATG
Source organism: Allium sativum (assembly GCA_030737875.1). Taxonomy (NCBI): domain Eukaryota; kingdom Viridiplantae; phylum Streptophyta; class Magnoliopsida; order Asparagales; family Amaryllidaceae; genus Allium; species Allium sativum. The sequence continues at coordinate 757,426,762 of CM060922.1, read as the reverse complement.
GTTAGGGCGGGAAGCCTCCCGCCTACCCCTGCTGGCTCCATTTTTAAATCTGATTTTAAATCTTTAAATCTGTTTTTTTAGCTTTAATTTTTCTGCAAACTTCTTTGGGCCATAACCGGGCCATACGGACTCCGATTCTCGAAAACTCGGACTCTATTTCGCGTATTTTTCCGAGACGAACGCAATGACGCAGCCCGTTACCCCCAATTCCCACATCTGAGATTATTTATCCTGTAATTAGTGAATTTTAGTATTAACTAAAATTCGGGGTGTTACACTACTGAAATAAAATAACAAAAGACGGATTACTTGCGAGCCACGCTATTTAGTTTCTTGACAGCCAAACCTTCTTAAGCGTGCTTCTCACGTAAGCTTGGCACCCACGAATTCTTCTCTATATAAACTGTACTCTTTATTCTCTTCCAGTGCTCCACTTCTTTCTTCTTTGTTGTTTCATTCTCTGTTCCTCTCAATAGCAAATCAAAATGAATGCGCCACTTTAAAAAATAATACTAATAGGCGTTAGGGTTGAAACAGTGCATTTGAAGGAGAAGGACTGTTTCGAACAGTATCTGGCAGGAAGGTGGCGAGGCTGGTGACCGTCGCAGGTGGGTTCAGACCAGAATGGTGGTGAGAAGTCATGGTAGGCGGTTGTGGTGGTTCGAGAGGGTACAAGCGGTGTGTCGTCGTCAAAGTAAGAGGGGAAGCGGACTTTGCAAACAGCTTGGAGGAACAGGAGCAGTACTGTTGCGGTTTTTATATATATGGAGGAAGGAGAAGTCCGACGTCGGACTTGTGGAGGTTCGGTGGTAGGCACCAGGTGGATGGAACCTGAGGAGCTGATGGATTGGAGAGGAACATGCGGTTCAAACTGGCGGAAGGGATAATGAATAGTAAAGTGAAGGGAAACACACATGGCCGAGTATTAAGGTAGTTAGACTTTAATAATCCAGTTTTCGTTGACCTTAATTCATGCATAACAAATATCTAAAGTGGCTGTAAAAAGGTAGTATGTGTGTATTGTGCCCAACTATTTGAATAATAACATAACGTGTGATAGATTTAAATGAGCCTAATTATATGATGTTGCAAAAATCGGGAATTTATATAAGATAAGTATAGGGCTAGTTACTAATTAATATGATCAAATTATATCAACAGTTGGGTAATTTTCCATATATGCCTGGGTAGTTTAACACCTACACAAGTTTGTACTTCACTAACGTGACCTGTGCAATAGTGATTAGTGAAGCATGCATGCCCATTCCAGTATACATGCATTGTGCGTGGTGGCCTAGGTATATTGTGCCTCACTTAGCTTATAACATAGCCTGGAAACTTCGAACAAAGTTAGAACGTGTCTAAGTCATATTCACACATGCCTAACCAATGGTTATTAAACATAAATTACTGATTTGGTTAAATAAAATACTATTTAAGATTTGATAATATTATTCTAAAATTAGTGAACGATATATAATTATAACATGTGTATCGCACTCATATGTTAGCAGAAACAGACAAAATAAAGAATGTTGAAATCATATCAACGAGCGTAATATTATGGAAGTGGCACGAACAAAGTTGAACGTGGCTGGGGCTTGTAAACCGAACCGTTTTGACAATGGATGGGATCCCAGAGTGAGTTAAACTCACTTAGTTTTCCCATTTATATTTTATATAAATTGGGTTTTTATTTTTGTGTGCTCTGCTTGCCAATGGTTGACTGTTTGCTAGTTGAATATTTATTTGCTGATTTAACTGATGAAATTAAAACGTCGTTTAATTTCAGTGAGATACAAAATCGTTATTTTAGCGAATTGGTTCCAATGAAGGTAATTTACCTCGTTGGTCACGTTTATAAAAATTGTGTGAACTGATAGAAATGCTTTGTTGGTTGGTTGATATAAAATTGTTGCTATTTACTATTTTATATCAGTTAAATGAAGTGATCTGGTTTGCGATATTGACTGAATGTTTAACATTAGTTTAGTTTAAACCAATGGGTGATATTGGTTGAGTATTTGGCGATATATGGCCTATAAAATCAATCGTTTTAGAAATATTGATTCATCGTCAGGTGAGTCGATAGAGATGAAGTTATAAATGTATTTTTTTTAACTGGTGATAGATTTTTGGAATATTGTTTGAATAAAAGTTTTTTAAAAAGGAAAATAAGTATTTATTCATATTTTATTAATTGAGTTAATAAAGTCAATTCTGATGTTGAAAATAGGAAATTTACCTAACGGTTGAAAAGTGAATAATTGTTTTGTTAAGAAACAATTAAATGGAATTATTTTAAATTAATTATATTATTTAATTTAAAGGGAAAACGAACTAAAATCGGTTAATGAGATAACCGTGTTTAGAGTTGACCAAATTGACCATTTTTTTCTAACTGGAATAAATTATTATTTTAGTCGTTTGAAATAATCTAATCAAAGTGTTTAAAATATATGTGTTTAATTTCTATAAGATTTTAAAAGCGGGATTTACTATTAATTAACTACTAATGTGGTAATGATTGAAGTAATTATTGTATAATAATTTAGAAATTTCTTTAATTTGAAATTCATTTAAAAGAAAATCGAAGTTGAAGAGAAATCCAATTGATTGGTGAAAAAGTTTATGCACAGGTTTTATTTTAAACCTGAGTTCTATAACGAAATGATAAGGATAAATTTTTTAGCGAACATGGCAGCATAAAATAAATATTACGTAAATTAAGTAAAAGAAAATTCATATAAAAGAGTTTGGTGCTAAACCAAAGTTATATAAAAGAGGTGAAGTTGTAAATCGTTAATTTTGTATTAACGTTACTTAACAATGGGATTAGGTAGAAGTGGGAAATTGAAATGATATTTCCAAAGCGAAATATAGTTGAATGGATTTGTAAAGGGATTGGTGAAAGTGAAATATTGGATTACAACTCGTATCCATCCTGAGGTATGAACGTTGTTGATCAAGGTCCGAGAGGTAATTAAAATACCCCAACTTGAGCGACTTCAGAATTACATGAGGATGATATTAGTGGAAATGGTAAAAGAGGTTAATGAAATTTATTATTTCATTAGAGAAATAATGGCGCAACATTTTGGTAGACATTTGGGAATATATAAAATAAGGATACCAAGGTAAAATGGAAATAAAAGAGGATTGCGTAAATTATAACGATATTCACAAGGTTAAAAGGAAATGTGAAGCTAAGTATTGAAATAGATTTATTTTATAAACAAGCGTTGGTTATTGTTTTCAAGTATTGAACTAGAAGATATTCTGTAACGTTGTTTTAGTGAATTGTTTTCCAAGTGAAAATAGAAATTGAATATGATAAGATTTTTCCTAGGTATTAAAAGAGAATTTGTTTTAAGAAGTATCTCATGTGAAATGAGAAAGCGAGAAAACGATATTTATAATATCGAAAGGTTTTAGAGTTTAAATTTGCATTTTTGTTTTAATTAAAAGGCCAAGTGGTGCTGAATACTGAACCAGTGAATCCATTGGATTGTCATGGTTGAAACATTGATTACTTTGAAAGTTAAATCACCGACTATCAAATCTGTCCAATACGACTGTTGGTACGGAAAGACCGGGATCGAATTCATATTCGAAAACCATTTCGACTAACAAATACGTGAAGATATCAGAAGACGGTCGAGATGGAGCATTGAAGGCCGTGGATCTTCATAAGTGGAAGGATTACCAATAATCTCTGGTTTAGCGGCCAGAGATATACTGTGATTCTGTCATGGTTGAAATCTACGGGTTGCAAGGACCTCTCGCTACTGATCCATGGGGTGATTCCTATATGGGATGCAGTAGGAGAGTACCTTCGGTTCATCCTGTTCCTGGATGACTTGTATGGATGAATGTATGACAGAGTATTTCCAAAGGAATTACGTACGTTGATTTCTTCAAATGTACTATAGTTGGTGGCGGAGGACGACGGTTCTCTTAGCTTAACCACTAGAGTATTTTTGTGGACGTCAATTAGTGATATCTGGCGGATCTAAAGATGTGGCATTCAAAGTGAATGGTCGTCAGGTGTTGTAAAGGAAATGTTGACCTCAAGCCTCACAACTGGGAAATGACAAAAATCGGGCAGGCAGCATGGCTATGTGGGTCGCTCCCATTAGGGTGTATAATCACCTATCTAGAGAAAGTCCTATTGCTTCTTAAATCTATTTCGATTCTGTCCCTTTTCGGGAAACGGTGGTTTGAGCCCAACCGTTGGTGATATACATTCGATACACTCAAGTGAAATGAGTGGTCGGTCATGTGAGGGCCAGGTTGCAAGACATTCTTGTTGAACCCAGTGTATTTGCCTCTAGAGATACACTATCGGCAGGTGGTCCCATACCTTGTCAAGGTCGAAATTCAATCTCCAACAAGCGCCTGCGGTTTTGATTATATACTATATATGTGGAGCGTGAGATGCAAGCGTTCCACTAGATTGATATTTACTTGTATTTAGACATTATGATAATATCAGAAAAGATATTGATTTCAAAACTGTTTTGGGTTATCGTAAGGTAAAAACCGTCCGTATTTGTGTGGATTTGGTCTTACGATTATCCTTTTCTTTCGAAAAGATTTTGAACTTTAAAATCATGTTGGATGATTTACCCTAAATACCGTGCGAGTTTTTCTCACTCTGGTTCACCAGACTGACCCGATGTTTTGTAAATGCTTGGGTTAGCCCGAGGTGTACAGGTTCAGGTTATCGAATGCTGTGAAGAGACAAGCTGGAGATGTTCAGACGTATGATATTATATAGCTACTATTCCGCAGTGTGTTCTACCTGAGGACATGTTATTATAACTGTCCAGATTGTGTGATGTACTCTGATATTGTAAGTATTTTGAAAGCTCTCAGTAAAGATTTATTTCTATATTATATTTTGTTCCGCTGCGATGTGAGACTCTGATTCTGTGTTGGGATGTTTCTTCTCCTTCTTTTATTCTAATATTTCTTTCTTTCTTATCTCACCCTCTAAATTCTTTCTAATAACGTCCAGTGTTTTCGGTGTTTGGAAGGTCGGCATGAGTTACGGTAAAGGTATTTATGTCGATTTCGGGGGCCGAAAATCCCTGGGTCGTTACATTTGCTGATCAACTCATGATTTTAGGTTTCAAAGAATTGTTTTTTTGTTGGAGATTATCAACAGCTTTAGTTAAATCAGTACACATATAAACTAAATCTTCATATGAGAAATTTTCTATCTCATCGTCTGTTGAGTCTCCTTTGTTTGATCTATCTGAATCTTCATCAGTAACTCTTGTTAAACACAAATCTGAGCTTGAGTTAACATTCTAGGGTTTTTAGCTGTTGTTGTCAATTCTTCCATACTTCGTATTGAGACTATTCCAGATTTCATGTGCAGTCAAACAGCGAGAGATATGGTTATATTGGACATCATCAATATATGAGTATAAAATAAGTGTAGCACGAGAATTAAAACCAATATCATTCTTATTAACCCTATCATCCCCATTAATAAAAATATTGCAACATTTAATGTTATCAGATTTTAAATAGGATTCCATTTCTGATTTCCAATTTAAAAAATCTGTACCATTAAAAATAGTTGGAATACGACTGGACTGACTCTCATTATATCGACAAGTAGAAAACACCATGACTCTAGAGTTAATAAAAATATGCTCTGATACCACTTATTGGAACTAGATTGACCCTAAAGGGGTGAATAGGGTTTATTGGGTGTCTACGAATATTAAAAATAATCGCAGAATATATAACAACAGTGAAAATAAATGCTGAAAATAAATAACACAGATTTTACCCAGCTTCAGCAAACAATGCCTACTGCTGCATTCACCTAGGATTTTTACTAGAATTAAAACAATCTCTGCACTTACAAAATCCCTGTAAACTTGCGACACCCTCTGACAACTGTTCTAATCCTACGCTCAAAACCCTGCACTGATCTAGAACCCTAAGATCAGATTTTCCCCAAATTACAGACCCATAATTCGTAAACCTTAGCTATAAATCCTATAAACAGAAAACCCTAGTTTTTACAGAAAAACTAGAAAATAGATTGAATCGATTTATAATAATTAAAAACAAGTCAAAAAAAAATTGAAATATAATATGTCGGCCATATGTATTTCTTTTATCACTTTAAAATTCGGTTCCCGTGTTTGTTGATTGCTAACCCTAAAAATTAGAGTTTTCCACTTTCCTAAATCGCGATGCTTGAAAGATTATTGTAGTACGCTTCCCTGATTGCTTCGATTTCTTGTTGCTCTCTGATTGACGATTTGGCCTCTAGCGATCGAAAAACTCTTGTGAGTATTATGAATTGATTTTTCTTGCTCTCGATTTTCGTTGCTTGGTTTTCCGATAAATCGATTATGAAATGATGTAGTTTATATAAGTTTATAAAATTCTAAACTTCCTTTGATCTTATGAAATGACTTGGTCTGATTTTTGCTTGATTGTTGTCATGATTTGTTGTCGTAAGACATATATCGAATTCTAGAAACAGTTGATTTTATTCTTGCCCAAAATTATTGTGATGCTCTTATGTAATCTTGCCAAATATGTACTTGCCGAATACTCCTCACTGTCGATCATATCCTCTTATGATTGAATCATTTCTAGAATTTATGAATCAATTGGAATGATTCTTGCCGAGTTTGCGTTTTTTATTACAGGAAACAATAGAAATGATTTTGTGCCTTAAAAAAAATCCCCTACGAGTTTCCATGCTCCAAAAATTTACTAATCGTATCTATGGAAATAGTTTGAAAAAAAAAATTATTTCTTTCCCAAAAATTGATTCCCTTGGCTCTAAATTTCCGCATGAGTTTCTGTAAACATTTTGGGATGCTTGAATTATTTATGATACTTGTCGTGATTTATCATTTGCCAAAAATCCAAATTAAAATCCTTTTTCCATTTGTCTTGCATGCTAGTTTTAATGCTTGCCATTTAGTGTGGGCATTCAATTGAAAAACAAGACAACATGCATTGTTTTTCTTCCGGGAATAATTCAAGTATAACATTGTCATTGAATTGTTTACTCTATGCTGACTTGAATGGTTTGTGTACTCATATTCTTGCTTGCTGATTTTGAACACTTGCCATTTGTGATTGATTGTGTTCATGACTGTCTTTGATCATTTCCCCTTTGTTTATGCACCATATTTTTATGCATCTCTTTATGTACTGTCTCTTATTCCCTGAACTTGTACATATGTTTTGTCTCACTCTTGCTCATGCTTATGTTGTTGCGCCAGTATGACACTGGCTCGACTTGTCTTGTTTCAAGTTGACCCATGTATGTGTTGTTGTGTACTTGTGTAATACTGCATTGTCTTGTGAGTTTGAACTTTTGCTACTGCGTGAACCATGTATGTATGTTGTTGCTGCTCCATCATATATGCCACTTTGCAATCTTGCATTTGAACTGATGATGCTTGTTGCAACCATCTGTGTACATGGAACTGTTGTGTCCATTCTTTGATCACTTTGTTCTTCCAGTTTGTGTATGCACATGTATTTGTTTATACTGCCATGCAATATATATTGGCACTGCTGTAGCTAGGTGATCATCACAAATGCACTTGAAACATCATGTGTACACTTGTATACTCATATAACATGTTGCTGCATTTGTGCTTGTCCCATGCATGTTTATCCTCCCATGCATATCTACTTGGCATGATGGAATTGTATATGCATGAATGGCCATATATGTATATATGTATGTATGTATGTATATATATATATTCATAGTTGTGTATGTGTGTATATCTATATGTCATTGCTTGTATTTAACATATTTGGGCTTATTCATTCTTGTCTACACCTAATATTTTTGAACTTCTCGGCCGCTATGCTCGTCCAAGCTTGTACTTGTGCACACTGGCTTATTACTGTTGCCATATCAACTAAACATATATATATATATATAAATATATATATACATAACATATATATATATATATATGCATATATATATATATACACATAACATATATATATATATATATGTGTGTGTGTGTATGTGTGTGTGTGTCTTGTATCATTTTGTATCTGCCTCGAGCTTCCATGTACTCGAAGCTTGTTGTCTTTAGTATCTTTGACATTGCCTTGAGCTGTTTTGAACTTGTGTGCAACATGAACTCGTGCACCTCTTGTATTTGAAAAGTTGCACGCATGAACCCATGCACATGTGCTATTTTGATGGCTTGTTGTTCTTGTGCATTGATTTGAGTGTTGAGTTTTGACCATTGTACTGCTAAACCATTGTGGCTTCTATGTATTTACATACATCCATATATATATACATACATACATATATGAGTATACATATATGTGTTTGTGTCTGCACTTGCACTGAATATCTTGGTTCATGCCCACTCACTGTTATTTGATCGTATTTCCACTACACAAAAATACATGTATATATACATACACATGTATGTGTATACATATATGTGCAGTATATATATATATATATATATATATATATATTTACTAGAGACAATGTCTACCTTGTAGTATTTACAGTGAATCACTATGAATATCACATGCAGTCTAGACACGGATGGATGAAAATATAAATCAAACCAAGTAATGATATATGATGAGAAACACATCAAAATTTTGAGGCAAATAAATTTTAAAATAAAATTATATCTGCTAGAATTTAATATTATTTTGTTCTAGTTTACTGTGTGTACTGTTTCCATGACAGGTAAACAGATGACTGGACTTACTGTGAAGCAGGCTGAAGACAGACAGAGTGTTAGTTAGTGAATGCATGTATATGAGTGACTGATAGATACTGAATGTATATGAGTTTGTACAACTGAGTGACTGAGTGTTCTAGTAAGGAACTGATGTAAGAAATGAAATTGAAATTGATTGTAATGTATTACAGTGAGATACACAAATAGTGGGGTTATAAAATTTGTACTATTAAAATATTGAAAATAAATATTACATTTAAATAAAATACTATTTGAATATTTAAATTCTTGTGCAGTAGTATTCTATTTAAATATAAATATTTAATCATGTCTGTGATGTAGTAGAATTGTAAAATTACAAACACATTTATAATAATATATATATGTTTGTTATCATCAAATAAAAATCATATAATTGTGATATACAATACAATATCGTCTTCTTGAAGCATGATGTGAAGTTTGTTGCGAAGGAGGATTCATTGGAGTTTGGTGCGAAGGAGGATTAATTGGAGTTTGTTGCAATGGAGGATTTGTTGGCAAATTCAAATTTGGAATTAGTTCATTTTTTCTTCATCCAATGGATTAAAAAGAACACATCAAAATCTCTTGTTTTATCAAACGTGCTTTGTGTTGAAAGAGGCACACCAATCTGCGATGGTTGCACTATAGCATAAGGTGTATACGACGATTGTTTAGTAGCATTCGTCCCTCGAAATAAATGTTGCATCATCTCCAAATTTTCAAGCGGACATCTCCTATATTTTGTAATAGGTGGTCGAAATTTGTAACGGCTCGACTAATTCCTGATCCTGGTTATCGACACAAATACCATGTCAACTAACAAAAATAGAGCAGTTACAATCTCACTTCGGAATGAATAAAAATTATTATATAACATAACTTTTGAATTAAAGATTTGTAACTATATACACATACCATCATCAGAGTACAATACATATAACACAGCGGAAATAAACTAAAGATATCTAATGATGAAGCCTCCTACTCCAACCTCTTCCAAGGGTATTTGTAAAATCCTGACTACTTGACTGCCCGTACAAATTTGGGCAACACAGTGTTTAGTGTACTAACAAAATAAAATTTGGGTCAGTCATGAGACTAGTGTGAGTAAACTCCAACCGCTTGATTTAACTTTTAAAAATTCTTTTAAAAGAAAGGATAATCGTAAGACCTATCCACACATAAACACGAACGGTTTATCTTACGATAGCCTAAAATATTCTTTGTATCAACATTATTCAGATATTATAATAGTGTCTAATCAAATCAACAACAATCTAGCGGAGTTTCCCGATTCTATCGGACCTCCAAGCAGGTCAGTACGTCGACCCTATGAGCATATAGCCCTATATCCGAGGCGCCTCGCAATCCATCATCCACATAAGTAAAAATGTCTGGGCTCCATACCATGACACCATTCTTAGCTAGAAAGAAACGCATGCACTTCCTGATGTCCTTAATCCCGTTTTTGACTCATACCGGGTGTGAGGCTCGCGAATTAATGCTATACACAAAGCTTTGCTAACTAAAGCTGTGTTTTGATCATCAACCACAAGACTCTGCTTTTCAACAAAAGCCTGGAACATTTGCATCTTAGTATGCCACACTGACAATTCACGCCACACGACTGATGTCTATCGCTATAGAACCTATAAGCGCGTACATCTCAGAGAAGGGTGTTAAGCACGAGAATAAATTCTCTGCCACCAAACAGATATATATTTAATAGAAATCAATCAACATGGAATGAAATCTAATGTCAGACACACATATCCATTTACAAGTCCATTCTGGGTCTGAACCAAACCGGAGGCACCTTATTCCTCGTTCCATATGTCCAATACGGAAGAGAGGTCCTAGCATATCCGGACAATCAACAAGTACGTCTGGACAACTACCACTATAACCCCTTCTTGGGAGCTAACCAATCCAGGGCATCAATAGTAATCCATTCGATGTGAAGATCGTCAGTCTTCAACCACCGCCTTCAATATCTTTGACTTTTAGTCATCGTATAATTTTTTGAAATGAGTATTAATTCAACCTTTTCAAATAATTCTCGTATATATATAATTCAAATCATTTCGACAACATCGGGTTTAGCCCTCGAAATCCTTTCTGTTTTATAAAACATTCCCTGTCCAAAATCGGGAAAACATTTTTTTTTCACTTAAGAAAATATCATTTTTAACGTATGCATGAGGTAATAAAAATAACCATGTATTGAAATATATTTTTGTTTGCCAAAAATATCATTTTTAACATGTATATGAAGTATTAAAAATAGTCATATGTTGAAATTAAATATTTTTTGGTCAAAAAAATTATTTTTAACATGTATATGTGATTGTGATATAAACAAAATACACTTTGTTTTTTATATTGATTGGGATTGATTGATTGTTTGGATTGTGCTCAACTGGTTTATGAGCAAAATGTGCTTTTACATTTAGCATTAGCTTGGGTAGAAATATTGATATGCTAACATCTTGTGAAACACTTCACGATTTGACTATGAGATGTTTAGCAATGTTGTTAAGTTCATTTCAAATTTAATGACTGATTTTGCATCTCACGCTCTATATAAATAGTATACAATCAAAACTCCGGGCGCATATTGGGTAATGGATTTCCAACTATGACAAGTTATGGAACCACCTTCTGATAGCATATCTCTAGAGAGGAATACACAGGGTTTAACAAGGGCATCTTGTAACTCAGGTCACTCACCGCAGACCACTCATTTCGTTTGAGTGTACCGAATGTCTTATCACCAACGGTTGGGATCAACAACCGTTACCGATGTATACAGTAGTGATAGAATAAAGAAGCAAATATATTTTTCTCTAGAACAAGTGATAATACACCCTAGTGGGAGTGATCCACATAGCCATACTACCTACCCAATTTTTGTCATTTCCCGTTGTGAGGCTTGAGGCCATACTTACCTTCTTAATACCACAACATCATTCATTTTGAATGCCACATCATCAAACTTGCCAAATCATAAATTTATTTCCCCAAAAGTATCATGGACATAAAGCTAAGAGAAACGAACTCCTCCGCCACCAAACGTAAATATATTTTAAGAGATCAATATAGATGATCTGTTGGGCATACTCTACAAGACATTTATCCATGCAAGTTGTCCTGGGACTGGACAAACCGAAGGCACCATCTCATCAATCCATTTTAGGCAATTTCTACCTAGGATTAACAGAACAGCCCTTGCGCTTTACTCCGTCTTCAATTATCTTCAAAACATTTGACGTCTTCAATTATCTTCAACACATTTGATTTGCAACGCTTATGCCTATACAAAGTGGTTTTCAGATAATAAACCTGATCTCGATCTCTCCGTATTGATAACAGAAATATAAAATGGGCCAAAATTTTAATAGTCGGTTATTTGACTATAAAAGGAAACATCCATACAACCAACGATCCTATTTCCAAATGGCAATTCTACCAATCACGCATCAAGCAACACAGAGGCCATTAAATTAATTTATCATTTCTCAATTTCCCATTTTTCCCTTTTCCATATCTTTCCCCAAATATTTCTCAAACCCGTTTAGCATCTCACGATTCTTGGAAAATCATTACCATATAGCATAAACTATTTATTTTCCGTATTCTAGAAAATATACATTATTATCATTGGAAAATATTTCCATATATTCACAAATTTTTAATTTCTATATTTAGAAAATACAAGTTATTAATATCGGAAAAAATTTCCATATCTATTCACATTTCTTATTTTCTATATTTAGAAAATACACATTATTAACATCGGAAAACGTTTCCATATATTCATAATTTCATATTCTCATCAACCAACTCATTCCATTTTATATGCTTAGAAAACATCTTTGATTATAATTGGAAAACGTTTCCAAAATCCATTTATACGGATTTAAACGAATGTTGTATAAAACAATGTTACGACAACTCAGCTCATTAACTAACCATGTCATAATCAGTCCTCGCTACCGAACCTAAACCATTCCTTAGTCAATAATGAAGTCAATTAAGTTAGGTTATAATTGCCTCTCAGACCTTAACTGAATATCATTCTTAACTTCAAAATAGACAAAGTTCACAACTCCAACCTTAATAAACATTTCTTTCGTAACTCTCGGATTCAGTTTAAGAGTCCCTTTCTATAATAGAAATCATCGATTATAACAATAGTGTTATAATTCATGATCCAAAATATTTAACTTTAAAAGATAAATTTTATTCATTAATTTGAATAAATAAGTAAATAATAAATAATTAAATCTTGATTTAAAACGGAAAGTAAACAGTACTTCCTTGAATTCGATATGATCGAATTTCAGTGTATAACTCTCTTTCCAATAATCTCTATTCGATAACTTTCTTTCGAATAATCTCTATTCGATTAACATTCCAAACTTCGGAATAAATTACCATTTTAGATTATCTCAATTTCCACTTTTCATTCTAAATTCACTTTTGAATTTATCACTTCCCAATCCTTACAATTTTCCCTTTATAACCATTCCAATCTACAAAACGTTTGTTTTTAAACCATTATTCTCTTTAAATAGGAATGTTATTCCTTTATAGAAATCTAGACTCGTTTTATCAAATAAATCTTGATTTAAATTTTCAACACCATTACAGGTTAAAATTCCATTTATCGAGCCATTTTATGACTTCTCATTCACATTCCCGTTTTATTATCAAATCTCGTTTACACATCAACTTTCTGGTCTATTTTATTTAATAAGTTTGTAATTCTATATCGATTTTACATTCGATTATAAAATATCGGTTTCGAACTGAATATTAATTAACTTGTCAGTTTTTGAATTATATAATTTCTAAAAATTAGTATTTTTATAAACTTCAACACAGTCGAATACCAATTATAAATCCTTACGGATTTATTTCAATCCTATTCACATTCCGAATGTCGAAATAAATTTCATTGTTTCCTTTTTTAAACAAGTTTTAATTTCCCTTTAATTTCATTCTTGAATTTACATTCCCAAATTATCTAATGGTAATTATTTCAATTCATTTATAAACGTCGTTTATAAATTAAATTACTTGTTTTTATTATTAAAACAAGCCATTATTTTCTAGCCCATTCAAAATTAAAAATCTATTTTTGGAAAAATAGATTTTTCGTTTTATATCTCAAAATTCCTTTTCACGATATTTTAAATACCAATATTTTAGGCCAGTGTAAACCAAACATCCAAACACAATAAAATTTATCATAGAACATCTAACACATCATTTTATCACATTATATAAAAACAAACAATAATAAATTTTGAGGAATCTAATTGGATTCCTCCAACCTGTTTTTCGTGCATCCACAAATATTAGACAACATAAATAATACCAATTCCACTTCCAGACAAAATATCATGGTATAGAAGGTTATCTACTATTATGCGGTGCGCATAGGGTCACATCCGCTAACAGTGCCGTGGGAAATATCCAACTACCAACCTTACATATAACTATAAGTATAATTGCAAAAAATAATAATAATATATCAATTCATCCAAACATTCATCACATAACATTTAATCACCACATATCAAATTTAAAATACGTTTATAAAATTTATAAACTGGATAGAGTTAGTGAGTTTACTCACCTTTGCCGTTAATTGTTAAGTAACGATTAACTTTCGATCAATCTGATCTGGTGTTTTATTTTGCTATAAATTGTAATGAGCTCCAAATCTCTCCTAACCAATTTCATTGCGTATCCTTCGTCCATACGATCCCAACGGATCTTATTTCGTTGAATTCTGATAATGTATGAAATAATTAGAGCCGTTATAAATTTTAATTCATTTTAATATACTTTAATATTATCAACTATTCATTAACTTAATTAATTACCAGTTTAATTCCTTAATCACGATCCTCATTGTCTCCCTCCCGTAACCAATCTCACACCTACTCAAAACAATGGCCATAGCCGCAAATTTGATTACCTCCACCTCTCATTCTGCTCTGCTACAAATCACACAAATATGCCAAAATTCTTCCCTTCGATTTCTCTTCATCACCATACTAATCTCATTAACTTCAAACTCTCCCTTCCAATACCGAGTTCTACCCATATACGCACGCACACAACAAAGCTTCGATACTTCTTATTTCCCATAATTCCCAAAAAAATCACAATCAATGCCACTCTCTTCACTCAATCCAATTATAAACTATAATTCATGTATCGATGCTTCATAATTCTCAAATTACCCAACCATAAGCTTTAAACCTCATGCTGCGTGTATTTCCAACCAAAAAAAATGATGTCGCACCTTACAAAATCATACCATATTGAAGTGCTTGGCAAAAGAAGATCAATGAAACTTGTTTCAGGAATTTAGTGATTTTATTTGAATTGCTACTAAATTTCAAAGTTGTGATTTTTTTACTGTAAAGAAAACGATGGAGGCTTATTTTTTACTTGAGGAAAAATAGTAGGGTTAGGGTAGGATAGTGGTATATTTATAGGGGTAGGAAAATGATATTATATTCGATTGTTTTATTGATTTTTATTCGATCGCTATTTCCATTCGTCGTTTAAAAATTCATATGATCACATACAATATCCAATTTCGATGAAAATGGACATATAACTATAGTTTGACATTACAGACCCAATGAAACTTATTTCGTCAAAATCAGAGTTTGTTTGCACGCATAACATTATTTTAAATTTAAATTATTAATCGGTTCACATTTTAATTTCGCATGGTCACAAACAATCCGATTGGCGTGAAATTTGAAATCTAACAATAATTTATTATTACAGATTTAATAAAATTTGCTCCATAGAAAATGGAGGTCATTTCCAAAATGACTATTTTTGAGGCTTAAATAAAACCAATAAAATATTAATTAATTCCAAAAAAATTAAATTTAATAATAATAAGTTAATATTATCGTATATATATATATATATCCAAGTAGAATATCATATAGCTTCAAAATAAACATATTTGGATTTATAACTCGATATTTCAAAATCCAAGTTAAATCGATATTCAATTTATATTAAAATCATTTTATTTTATTAAATAAATGTTATGGTTTATAAACGATTCCATAAGACTTTCTGAAAAATTGATTTGGATTTAATTCACAATCTATAAGACGAAATATCGATTTTTCACTTCCGTTAGAAAAATATAGTTCAACAGATTCGAATATTTCTTATTTTGAAAAACTCCGACTTATAACGAATCATATACATTCGTTTAAAGTTCAAAACGTAAAACTATAAATTACCGCTACGTTACGAGCTCATTTTTTATTATATTATAAGTAATACGTTCAAACATCGTTTATTAAATAAATAAATCATTATAACTCAAATCTAAACTTGGTTAAATTGTCTAATTCACACAATATTGCAAATTCAGCTCATTCCAACTATTTCGGAATTAAATATACTATTTCACTATTTATATTAATTAAATATTCAAAATTATTTAACTCTAGTCATTTAGATTATCAACAATATTTAAATAATTATATAAATTTGTTACCTAATCGCTAAGCATCCATGATGTTGCATTCCTTTCCACTTAAAAGAATTTCATCCCTGAAATTACTAAGCAGTAAAGATGCTATAATTCCCTACTCCTCACAACCCAATTGGTTGGAATCTTACACTTCATATTTCCACAACTCAGTTCTTTGTACAGAACCTTTAATTCTCATATCTATACCTGACCTTTCATTATTCATTCCAAATGATATGTCCACCATTTTTGGACAATCCATCGTCACATACTCATCTTCAATCCATATGCCCTTCTACATATTTCTACATCTATTCAAATTGGTTTAAATCAATTTATGAACTTCATTATTTATTTTAAATTTTATTAACCAATGAGGTTTTCTAATCTCTTATATAATCGACAAATCGATGTATAATTATCAAAAAAAATTAGAAATTTTGTAACTCTTTAAATTTTCGGAAAATTTCGCCAGTGTTCCTTTGTACGACTCAACCAATACAACTACAACTCGCCTCTCTAGGCCTTCATTCAAAAAGAAAATCAAAAGGCCAAGCGGCTTGCCAAATAGGCTCATAAATCTCATACTGAATTAAAAATGTACCTTTCGTCGAGCATACCATTTATTTTCCTTGCATTTACTTCCATTCAATACATGTCTAACATATGTTCATCCATTTTCAATTGATTTCAAATCAATCCAACTTTTAATTTTTAATTCACTAGTCAATTTCCTGATTAGTTCACCTCCATTCTATAATTCAAACTTGATTTCTGTTTCAAAAATCAATCCACTTAATATGCTTGAGTTCCAATTTATTCCAATAATTAACAGCATCCAATATATACTCAATTTGCTTATGCATAAGTCAAATTCATTTTAATAATATTCGAATCTCAAACATTTCTCTTTTCCACCATATTCAGTTTCATCCAGGATTATCTCTAACTAAGCCAATTTAATTTAACTTAGATTAAGTTAAACTTCAATCCATTTGATTCACTTTTACCATTCCAATCTTTTTAACTTCATAAGTTAAATTTAAATTCCAGAATTCAAATTCCCGGTTCAAATTAGTTTGAAATCATATATATTTATATATATAACGCAATTCAAACTTTTGAATTCTCAAAGCAACTTGTCTTCTCAAACAAATTTTCATTAGCAACTCCACTATGGTAGCAATTTGTCACTTAGAAACTCGAAAATGAATACTGATAATGCTGTAGTCCATTATCAGAATTATTTTCCAGCGACTGAAGTGATTTTAGTGTTTTATCGCTTTCAAAATCCATTTAAACGATTTTTATTCAAATCCTTTCTAAAATACTTCTATAACATTTTCAAAACACTTCAGGAAAATATCGACATCCGGTATTTAAATGCCATATTCTGGTTCAAACTCAATCTTTGTTCATCTCATTTATATATTTTATCCATATACAACTTATATTGGGTTTTATATAACCATCTCAAATCATTTTTAAAAATTTAGTTGAGAATTTCATAAACAAATTCCGAGTTTTAAAATCATAAACTCTAAATTCAAACTAACTATCGTTTTAATGCAACAATTTATTTAAAATGGCAAATCTTACTTAGAAACTCGAAAATGAACACCGTTGACGTTCATGACCATCCGCGGTATTATTTCCCAATGACCCAAGTAATAATTATGCTTACAAAATCCTTTAATTCCATTTATTTTCATAAACTCCTTAAAAAATAATCAAAACATACATTTTCCAAAACTCTTGGAAAACCATTTCCAAATCCACCAAAAATTCAAATCCTTGATTCTCAACTCGAACCCATTTTGCATTTATAAACCTTGTTTATAAACTTTACTTATATTAATTCTATATAAGAATAATTCACATGCGTTCTTGGTTTAAACTCATATTAATCAATTTTACTCAGGTTAATTCTCTTAACCAACCCATATAAAAGATAAGATTATCTTGTCCCAACACGTAGTTAATACCCATAAATATTCAGGTACAACCACCAATCAACCAAACATCCATCAAACTATAACTAATTTGAAATTCCTTTATATAAAAAATATATAATCTTGGTAAAAATATTTCATTTACCAACTCTGTAAAACAATATTATGTCGACTTACCTTATCCAAGAGTTTATAAATCCACATGGACTACGTCAGCTAAATGTGTCAACGTGGAATTCATATACCACTCAACATATAAACTAACACAATATAATACATTTTTATAACACTAACAAGTACGTTCTCTCGTATATATATACTCAACTCGATTTAGGGTATTACTAACCTCATCTCTATTTAGATACGCTACAGAGCAAAGATTATAACTCAACCTCACTCTGATACCACTGTAACGGCCCGACTGATTCCCTATCCTAGTTATCAATGTAAATACCATGTCAACTAACCAAGCATCAGAAATTATCGGATCATTAATAGAAAGAAGTTAGCGGGTGAGAAATAGAAAGAAAAGTTAGAATAGAAGAAAAGAAGATCACAATAACACAAAAACAGAGCAGACACAATCTCAAACTGGAACAAATAAAATATTACCATATAACGTAATTGGAGCAACCCACATATCCATGCCGCCTTACCGATTTTTTCCATTTCCTGGTTATGAGACTTGAGGCCATACTTACCTTTTTAATACCACAACATCATTCATTTTGAATGCCACATCGTCAAACCTGCCAAATCATAAATTTATTTTCCCAAAAGTATCACAGGAATAAAGCTAAGAGAAACAAATACCTTTGCCACCAAACGTAAATACATTTGAAGAGATCAATGTAGACGATCTGTTAGGCATACTTTGTTAGGCATTCATCCATACAAGTTATCCTTGGACCGGACAAATCGAAGGCACCATCCCATCAATCCATCTTAGGCAATTTCTACCTAGAGTTAACAGAACAGCCCTTGCACTTTACTCCATCTTCAAGTATCTTCAACACATTTGATTTGCAACTCTTATGTCCATATAGAGTGGTTTTTAGATAATAAACCTGAGTCTAATCTCCCCGTATTGACAACGGAAGTATAAAATGGGACAAAACTTTAATAGCCGGTTATTTAACTATCAAAGGAAGCATACAACCAACGATCCTATTTCCAAATGGAAATTTTACCGATTATGCATCAAGCAACACTGAGCCCTTTAAATTAATTTATTATTAATTTATCATTTCCTAGTTTCCTGTTTTTTCCTTTTCCATATCTTTCCCCACATATTCCTCAAAACCCTTTTAACCTCTCATGATTCTTGGAAAAACATTTCCATATATCATAAACTATTTATTTTCTATATTCCAAAAAATATACGTTATTATCATTGGATAACATTTCCATATATTCTCGAATTATTAATTTGTATATTTAGAAAATTCACGCTATTAACATCGGATAACGTTTCCATATCTATTCACATTTCTTATTTTCAATATTTAGAAAATATACGTTATTAACATTGGAATACATTTCCATATATTCACAATTTCATATTCTCATCAACTAACTCACGCCATTTTTTATGCTTAGAAAACATCTATGATTATATTTGGAAAGCATTTCCAAAATCCATTTATACGGATTTAAACGAATGTTGTATAAAACATCGTTATGATAACTCAACTGATTAATTAACCGTATCACTAATCAATCCTCGCTACCGAACCTTAACCATTCCTTTGTCAATAATTAAGTCAATCAAGGTGGGGTATAATTACCTCTCAGACCTTAACTGAACATCATTCTTAACTTTGAAATAGATAAAGTTCACAACTCCAATCTTAATAAATATTTCTTTCGCAACTCATGAATTCAGTTTAAGAATCCTTTTCTTTTACAATAACTTTCCAGATTAAACCCCGAAAGAACACCTTTAAGGGTTTAACTTCATTTGATATTCCCTCAAGATATTGAACATTTCTTATAGGTTCTCCAAATGATTTTCTGCTTTATCAGATTTCAGTAGCATGTCATCTACATTTACTTCCATATTTCACCCTATTTGATTTTGAAACATTCTATTAACCAACCTTTGATATGTTGTACCGGCGTTCTTTAATCCAAAGGCATTACCTTATAGCAAAACTTTCCCCAATTAGTAATGAAGCTCGTATGCTCTTCATCGGGTTTGAACATAGGGATTTGGTTGTATCTTGAGTAGGCATCCATGAGGGATAACAACTTATATCCACTAGTTGCATCAACCAACTGATCTATTCGGGGGAGGGGATAGCAATCCTTTGGGAACGCTTTATTCAGGTCTGTGTAATCGACATAAGTCCACCATTTCCCATTAGACTTTTTCACCAGTACTGGATTAGCTAACCACTTAGGATATAAGACCTCTTGGAAAAATCCATTTGCAAGTAGCTTCTTGACCTCTTCTTCCAAGGCTTTCGATCTGTATCTATAGAAGTACCTTTTCTTTTGTCAGATAGGGGTTACAGATGGGTTGATGTATAGAGCGTGGCTCATAATGATGGGTTGATCCTATCATATCCGAATGGGTCCAAGCAAACACATCCTTATTATGCTACAGGAATTGAATCAAATCCATTTTTAATGGTCCTTCCAACCTTTTCCCTATTTTGGTGGTCTTTCCTTTGTTGGTTCTGTCTACACTTATTTCCTCCAAGTCTTCTATTAGTTTGATTCTTTCTGTATCTCCACGGGAATCTAGTTCTATTATAATCTCTTCTTCCTTAGCAAAATTTATCTCATCATCCCTCTTCCTTTTGTTCCTCAAAGGAGTTTACCTATCATTCATACGTTTTTTAGTCTTATTGATTCTTATTTTAGCTTCCATCATCCAATGGTCGAATAACTATAGAATACTCGAAGTAATCAAGATACACCCATTTATACTAGTCAACGGTTGCAAAGTACAATTCACGGGAGCTGAATTGTTCTTCCCTGATTGTGCCCCAACCCTATTTTGTTAGAATTTTCATTATAAGATATTTTGATGAGATGAAACCTTTCACTTCATCCAGAGTCGGACGACCAAAGAAAGCATTGTAGTAGGAAGGTTGGTCAATAATGGCAAAAGGAGTCTCGAATATTCTACAAAGAGGAGATAATCCAACTTGGACCAAAAGCTTGATTTGCCCCCACTGGAGTAAACCCTTTGTTGTTAAAACTTAAGATGGGCTCATTGTGTGTTTCCAGCCTTTGTTCAGAAATACCCATTTTTCAACGGCATGCTTAAAGATTACATTCACCGCACTCCAAGTGTCAACAAGAATCTTATAGATCATTGAAATCCTAATTTGCGTTGTTATCATAAGAGGGTCATTATGTGGAAGGTGGACACTCGTCCGCATCTCATTTGGGGATATCACCAGGTTGTGCATTGTGATGTTGTAGCCGGAATTCATGTAAAGACCCGAAAATCCCCACCCTTTGAATCGACAATAAGCCAAACAGGTCTAAACCAAAAGTTGGAAATCTTCAAATACTTTAACTTTGGGAATACAATACATTAGAAAAAATAACAGCAGACTTTTATAACATCATGATAATATAACATCAGGTATAGAATATATCAGAGTACATTAAAAAATATTACAGCGGAAGATAAATTTACAAAAAAATTTAATACAATGCAGCGGAAATAACTAAACTGAGACAGCGGAAGGCTATCATTGTTCTAGACACAGCTTGGAGCTTCGATCCAAAATCCTTCTCAAAAAGAATATCTGCAAAACAAGCTACTCGACTGCTCATGTGGAAAATAAGGGGCACCCGAGTTTGCAAGTGAAACAAACTACGGGTCAGTCATGGGACTGGTATGAGAAATTTTACTTAACCTATTTAATGATAAGGCTAATCCACGCTACTAACGCGGAACGGGTTTACTCCATTGGATTGCCAGTGCACGAACTAAAGTAAATCGTTAAACAACGCAATGCTTTTTATAAAAATGAAACCATTATAAGACTCAAATCCCATCACACAATGCAACGCAAACCGGAGGATAGAGTTTAACCTTATAATGGTCAAAAGATGCTTGATACGATAAAATGAATTTGATATTATTATTAGTGTATATATGTTTTAAAAACAATTTCAATCATAATGTATCAATCATAGACGGCATAGTACCCCATCCTACTATGTCACCATACTAGTTCTACAATCAAAACCGCATGATGTCGTATTGGAAGTTGGATTTCCATCGTGAGTCAAGGCTAGGAACGATCTCCTGACTGATTAGAGACACTCTAGCAATATCTCAGGATTCGGACGCTGGCGAACCCTTGGATACAGCAGGGCCGGTCCACAAATACTTTAGTGGATTGGAAATTCCTGAACACACGCTTCCCGATCCTATTAGACCTATAAATTGGCCATTGCGGCCAATAAAAATCTGAGGTGCCTCATAATCCATCAACCACATAAGTAAAATTTCAGGGCTGGTACGTCGCTGACACCACTTCTAGCTAGAAAGAAACATGTGCACTCCCTGCGTTCCCTTGCTCCGTTTCTGACTCATACCGGGGTGTGAGACTCACGAAGTAACACTACACAAAGCTATGCTAATTAAAGCTATGCTTTGATCATCATCCACAAGGCTCTGCTTTTCAACAAAATCCTTGATCCATGCATCTTAGCATGCCACATTGTCAATTCTTACTATATATTTCTATTAATATATAACCTCTGAGCTCATACGTCTCAGAGAAGGGTATTAAGCAAGAGAATGAATTCTCCACTACCAAATAGGTATATATTAGCAGAAATCAACGGATACAATGTAAAGGAATACAACATTAGACATACCATCCATTTACAAGTCTGTTCTGGGTTTGAACGAAACCGAAGGAACTTAATTCCTCGCATATCCGAACAATCAACAAATACTTCCGGACAACTACCACTGTAGCCCCTTCAAGGTAGCTACTCTCATCACGGGCATCAGTAATCCTCATCCATTCGATGTGACGATTGTTAGTCTTGCACTGTCTTCAATCTCTTCGACTGTTAGTCGTCGTATTCATTATTCAGAATGGGTTAAACCCGGTCTTTCCGAATAACTCGCGTAATTTATAATCAAGTGCTATAAAAACACATCCAACACCTCATTCCAATTAAAAATATTCTTTTAATAAAATATTCACAATATTAGGGAAGAGTCCCTAATAATTTTATCAAAGATAAAATTCTTTAAAGTTTTCCTTTGTAATCTCTAGATCATTAACAAAGGATTATTCAATTTAAGAGATTAATCTTATCTTTAACTGGGTTAAAGAACTAATGTCTTTTATAAATATTATTCACGATAAAACAAAATATTCTTTCATCAAAATGGAATCTACACGGAAATCATAACGGTGTATAATTGATATAAAGTCCCGTACCAGACTAATAATATAAATGGAATAATGGCAAAACCTTTTAAATTCCTTATATAATATCGGCCTTCATTTACAGGAGCTCATCTCGATTATTACCAAATCAAATTCCATTCAATTCTAATTTAATGTATTAATTTGGTAAACTATATTTTGGAAAATTTCCAATTAAATCTAAATAAAAGATTTAATAATCCCGAATTTTATTTTCACTGTTAATTGGGTTAAAGAATAAGTGTCGTTTAAAACACAGTTCACGATAAACCCAATTCACATTTCACTTTATTCCAATTATTAAATATAATTTGAAAACTCTATTAATCTTAATTAAAAGATTTATTCCTTTTTATACGAGGTTTTAAGAATAGTGTTATTGAAGACACCACTCACGATAACCAAAAAATCCAATTTATTTATTTTAAAACATTGGATTATCTTTCTAGTTAATAACTAGTTCATTTTGATAAAAATATATATTACATTTACAAAATTGGAGTTTTTCATCTTAAAATCTTTTTAAATCGTTTATTATGATTTTACATAATTTTCCTATATTTTAAATAATTTTATTAAGGCCTTTGCAGTCGAATTCCATAAACGGTCATCGAACTGCATCCATAGCGACATTTTCTGAAATTGATTTGGACATAACTCCAAATCTAACCGTTATTTTTCAAAACTCTTATATTCACTAGAAATTTCTTTTCGATACGAACCCAACGGTTCCGGTTTTAGGAGAATCCGACGGTCGGATCTCTTATTATGTCAATTTGAAGTTAATGTTCGAAATTCGCGAACGGTCGCTGCGCGACGCGTTCTATTCAGTCTATTGTGTATATATATATATATTATATCAACGATTTCTTTTAAAACTTGTTTTATAAAATATTTATAAATTCATTTTAAAATGATTTTTATCTTTATTTTCAATTTTAAAGCACAAATATTCTACATTTTTATCATATTAAAATATTTATTTTTCCAAAATATTAGATTTATAAATCACTTCTTTTTGTATTTATTTTAAAATGAAATAAATCGATCGATAAACCTGTTCGGGTTAAAATAACGTTTGATACTTAATTCGGCTTCATATTTTATATTTTTATATTCGCCTAAAAGGGACATAAAAATCATAGTTTTATATACACTGAATATTATTTTAAAATATTCATAATTTTAAAATATTCTTTGTTTACAAAATTCTTTACTTCAAAATATTCTTTATATAAAGATGTTCTTCATTTTTAAAAATATTATTTTATTAAAAATACTCTGAATCGGGATGTGACTCAATCAATTACCATATAAATTCAGTTATATGGATTTCACACATTGCATATATTCAACGATAATGATAAACAATCATCAAGTAATACATTCACATCCAAAGTGATAATTATAACCGTGTGAGCATTAAAATAAATAAATAAATAATGCTCAACACAGAATGTCAATCCATCGATTGACAATTAATTAAATATTGGGGTTAGTGTATATCAAATGTTGTCCCAACGCCCGTGTGGGGTTTCAACCAACAAACAATAATAGATTATTGTGCACTTGGGCGATGTGTGA
This sequence comes from Allium sativum, assembly GCA_030737875.1. Lineage (NCBI taxonomy): Eukaryota > Viridiplantae > Streptophyta > Magnoliopsida > Asparagales > Amaryllidaceae > Allium > Allium sativum. The sequence continues at coordinate 757,401,531 of CM060922.1, read as the reverse complement.
AAAAAATTATCGTCCCAATCACATAAACAAGTCGGATAACTTGTAAATGGAGGTGTAACATTTTAACAACGAGAAATTTCAATGATTCCTACATACGTAACAAAGATGTATATTTTCACTGGTCACTTATTCCATTTTAATCTCTAATTCTTTTTAATCTATATAAAATGACAATAAAAATATAACATTAAAATCAGTTCTTCTTGTTAATATAAAATGACCATAAAATGTGACATTTTATTCTACTCTTTTCTTTGTCTTTAAAATGACAATAAAAATGTAACTTTCAATTCTATTCTTTTTATTTTAACTAAAATGTAAATAAAAATGTAATTCTTTAATCTATTCTTTTATTTACATCTAGAATGTAAATAAAAATATAACTTTTTAATCTACTCTTTTATTCACATCTAAATTGTAGATAAAAATATAACTTTTTAATTTAAGTGTTTATTTACATCTATAATGTAAATAAACATGTAACTTTTCATTTTGTGGTTTCGTTTACATTTACAATGTAAATAAAAATATATTTTTAATTCTATGTTTTATTTACATCTAATATGTAAATAAAAAAATGTAACTTTTTTTTTACTATGTTTTATTTATCTCTAAAATGCAAAATAAAAATGCAACTTTTTAATTTATGTTTTATTAGCATCAAGGAAAAAAAATACAACTTTCAATTCAATGTTTTTTGTGCATTTAAATATGCCAATAAAAATGTAACCTTTCTTTTCGGTGTTTATTTGCATCTAAATATGCAAATAATAGTGTAACTGTAATTAAATGTTTTGTTTGCATCTAAATTTGCAAACAAAAATGCAACTTTATCTTAATGGTTTGTTTGCATCTAAAATTGCAAACAAAAATGCAACCCTTTAAATCATGCTTTTATTTGTATCTAAAATACAATTACAAATGTAACTTTCTAAATCATGTTTTTTATTTGTACCTAAAATACAAATAAAAATATAACCTTTTTAAACTATGTTATATTTGCATCAAAGAATGTAAATAATAAAAAAAACTTTTTATTTCAACATTTTGTTTACATCAAAGAATGCAAATAAAGGTATAACCTTTTATTTTAATGTATATTTGCAACAAAGAATGTAAATAAAGTAACAACTTTTAAATTCATCTTATATTTGCATCAAGGAATCCGAATAAAAGAATAACCTTTTAATTTATCGTTTATTTGCATCAAGGAATGCAAATAATAGTATAACCTTTTTGATTTAATGTTTATTTGCATCAAAGAGTGCAAATAAAAGAATAACTTTTTATAGCAATGTATATTTGCATCAAGGAATTCTAATAAAATAACGACTTTTTATATCAATATTTATTTGCATCAAAGAATGCAAATAAAAGAATAACTTTTTATTTCCATTCTATGGTATAAAAAACCATGGTATATTTTCAATTGTATTAACAATTCTAATTCAATATAATAAAAATGATAAAATAATGTTTTATGTTGATTTGGTAATTCTATTTCAATGTTCAAAAATGATAAAAAGATATTTTTAATATTGAATAGACGATCTAATTCAATTCAACAAATAATAATTTTATATTGAATTGACAATTTTAATTTAATTCAACAAATATAATCCAAATGATGTTTTTATGTTGAATTGGAATCTAATTCAATTCAACAACAATAATCAAAATAATGTTTCAAATGTTGAATTGACAATTCTATTTCAATACAACACTATAACAAAATGATTTATTTTTGTCGAAATGGAAATTTTAATCCAAATCAATAATAAAACAATGTGATTTATTTTATTGAAATGGGAATTTTAATCCAAATCAAAAATAAAACAATATGACTAATTTTTATTTAACACATATAAATCTGTGTTTATACATCACCACCAAAACAGATAAATCATTCACAATATCATCACATAACAGATCTCAGTCATACACATACAATTATTCCATAGCAATTAAACTAAATAAATAAATTAATTAACTATATAAAAAGGAAATCTCACAGTGATCGGTTTTCAGAAATCGTTCGTATTCATTTCTGAATTTCTATTCACGTTCAAATTTGGCTGAATTTCAAAAGTGCTCCTTTTCAGATCTGGTTAGTTTCATCGTCTAAATCTCATCGCTGTGATTCCAACAAAGCTGAAATCGTCAAATTCTGTTTTGTTTTGAACGAGATATGATAGTTTAAAGATTTGATAATAATTAAATTAAATAATTAACTTAATTATAATTACTAATTCCATCTCTTTGAATAGGGCTGCACCTTTCTCCTTCTACATCTATTTTGGTTCCAGGTCACGAACCTATTCATCGATTTACAACTTCGCTTGCGCAGGGAGCCAGAGGCCGCCGGTCTCCAATTCGCTGCCACCATACGAACGCCACCACCGAGAGCTTCCACCGACCCAAGCCCGTCCAACTCGGTGGCCCAGGTCGGCCCCACAACCAGTCCAAAGTCCGCGTGTTCTAGCAGCAAAACCGAACCTCTATTTTCGATCATGACTGTACAAATTAAAGACCTCATCTAGTACTTCGATTTCCCCCTTTTTGTTTAGAAAATTGTTGTGTGGATTTAAAGTTTCAATGGGATCAATTCTGGAGTGTTTCGGCCATTGGAAAACTAGTACGGCGGCTGTTGTATTTTGGTTTAGGGTTAGCATATTATACCACGTATTTATAGAGTATAATTTATATTATTTTAATTATTTAATTATTAAATTCAAAGACAACTTGTTAAACCATCCGAACTCCAAACGAGACCCAACGACTGTTGCCCCTAGCTAAATACCCCCATCCCGGACACAATCGAATATGGTTCGTAACCCAGTTCGGCTGTTACGATATGTTTTTCTTTAAATTAAATTATAAATCATTTAATTATTTAATTTGATCGCACATTTTAATTTACCGGGGCCACATACTGACTCTAAAAATTACAGAAAAATTATTTTTGGTTATGTTTTAACGATACGGTCATAACAAAATTAATTTCGTCGAATTCCGAGACCGTTTGAAAAATGGCCATTTTCAAGTCGATTAAATTTGACTGAAATTGACAAAACACGTTTTCCTTTGCCACGCTCACATATTAATTCGAAAAATTATGAAAATTGAAACCTAACAATAATTTGATATTACGGTTCCAACAAAAGTGGTTTCGTCGAAAACGGATGTCGTTTGAAAAATGGTCTTTTATACAGGCTATAAATTATACTATAGCGACCATTCTGAATATTCAACTGGCCATATCTTTTGATTCCCGCTATGAAATTTTGATTTTTCGGATTCGTTGGAAAGATAATTTCAAACAAACTTAGATATTTTTGGTTTCACTAAAATCCTTTAAATTTTGAATCCAGTACATTCGGTCAAAGTACAGGTTTGACTTTTCAAACTACCGTACTATTTCTAATTCCTTTAGAAATAAAAATGAATACATTTGCTCTAACTTCGATTGAAATAAATTTTTAATCGTTATTATTTAAAATAATCAATTTAAATATTAAATTTTCATTAAAATTCCTAAAATAAAAATTTTAAATTGGTTCAGAATTTGCGGGTTGTTACAATCTCCCCCACTTAAAATCTTTTCGTCCTCGAAAAGGAACGAAGCTAATAGTTGTTTAATTAACCAATTCAATTTTTATTTCTTATCCATTTAGTTCAATATTAATTTAGATTTAGCTAAATTTATCATTCTTTCTCATATTGGTTAAATTATTTATTATACCAACATTTTAATTAGTTAAACTAATTATCAAACATCACAACCAACAACCAATTAGGTGATTAACTCTTTTAAATAAATAACTTTTATATATAGTCAAAAGTCATATTTTTAGTTCAAATCACAGCAATAAACTCTAATTAAGTTTTGATTCTCATACCAGTCGATTGGAAATATATAGATATTCCACTTTCGAAACACGAACATAAACACCGATGATGATGCATCGTCATCAGAATCATCTCCGGGCGACTAGAGTGTGATTCTATATCTACCCAGTATATTTGAGACTTCGTATACACGTTGATAAGACGTATATTATTATCTTTATATGCTCAATTGTCCAAATTAAAATATAATAATATCTCAAATACATATTTTAAGATAAAAATTTCAAAACTAAATTTGTTATCATTTTTATTTTAAAAATAACACTCTTCACACTCGTTCTAGGACACTACTGATCCCATCTCTAACGAGTCATTCTTTTATAGGATATTACTAATCCTACCTCTGATGAGTCTTTTGTTCAGTTTTAACGAGTTGTATCCCAAAGATTTGAGCTAACCAGAGCTGTGATACCAAATGTAAAGACCCGAAAATCCCTACCCTTTGAATCGACCATAAGCCACACAGGTCTGAACCAAAAGCTAGAAATCTTCGAATACTTTAACTTTGATAATACAATACATGAGAACAAATAATAGCAAACTTTTATTACATTATGATAATATAACATCAGGGTACAAAATATATCCGAGTACATTAAAAAAAATATAGCGGAAGATAAATTTACAAAAGATTTAATACAGTGCAGCGGAAATAACTATCATTGTTCTGGACACAGCTTGGAGCTTCGATCTAGAATCCTGCTCAAAAAGAATATCTGCAAAACAAGCTACTCGACTGCCCGTGTGGAAAATAAGGGGCACCCGAGTTTGCAAGTGAAACAAACTACGGGTCAGTCATGGGACTGGTATGAGAAATCTTACTTAACCTATTTAATGATAAGGCTAATCACAGGACCACGCTGCTAATGCGGAACAGGTTTACTCCATTGGATTGCCAGTGCACGAACTAAAGTAAATCGTTAAACAACGCAATGCTTTTTAGAAAAATGAAACCATTATAAGACTCAAATCCCATCACACAATGCAACGCAAACCGGAGGATATAGTTTTACCTTATAATGGTCAAAAGATGCTTGATACGATAAAAAGAATTTGATATTATTATTAGTGTATATATGTTTTAAAAACAATTTCAATCATAATGTATCAATCATAGACGGCATAGTACCCCATCCTATTATGTCGCCATACTAGTTCTACAATCAAAACCGCATGATGTCGTATTGGAAGTTAGATTTCCATCGTGAGTTAAGGCTAGGAACGATCTCCTGACCGATTTGAGACACTCTAGCAATGTCTCATGATTCAGACGCTGGCGAACCCTTGGATACAGCAGGGCCGATCCACAAATACTTTAGTGGATTGGCAATTCCTGAACACACGCTTCCCGGTCCTATTGGACCTATAAATTGGCCATTACGGCCAATAAAAATCCGAGGCGCCTCATAATCCATCAACCACATAAGTAAAATGTCAGGGCTGGTAAGTCGATGACACCACTTCTAGCTAGAAAGGAACGTGTGCACTCCCTGCGTTTCCTTGCTCTGTTTCTGACTCATACTGGGGTGTGAGGCTCGCGAAGTAATGCTACATAAAGCTATGCTAATTAAAGCTATGCTTTGATCATCATCCACAAGGCTCTGCTTTTCAACAAAAGCCTTGATCCATCCATCTTAGCATGCCAGATTGTCAATCCTTACCATTTATTTCTGTCAATATATAAGCTCTGAGCTCATACGTCTCAGAGAAGGGTATTAAGCAAGAGAAGGAATTTTCCACTACCAAACAGATATATATTAGCAGAAATCAATGGATACAATGTAAAGGAATACAACATCAGACGTACCATCCATTTACAAGTCCATTCTGGGTTTGAACGAAACCATAGGAACTTAATTCCTCGCATATCCGAACAATCAATAAATACATTCGGACAACTACCACTGTAGCCCCTTCAAGGTAGCTAGTCCCATCATGGGCATCAGTAGTCCTCATCCATTCGATGTGAAGATTGTTGGTCTTGCACCGTCTTCAATCTTTTCGACTGTTAGTCATCGTATTCATTATTCAGAATGGGTTAAACCCGGTATTTCAGAATAACTCGCGTAATTTATAATCAAGTGCTATAAAAACACATCCAACGCCTCATTCCAATTCAAAATATTCTTTTAATAAAATATTCACAATATTAGGGAAGAGTCCCCATTAATTTTATCAAAGATAAAATTCTTTAAAGTTACCTTTTTAAGCTCTAGATCATTAACTAAGGATTATTCAAGTTTAAGAGATTAATCTTATCTTTAACTGGGTTAAAGAACTAATGTCTTTTAAAAACATTGTTCACGATAAACCCAAATATTCTTCCATCAAAATGGAATCTACACGAAAATCATAACAGTGTATAATTGATATAAAGTCCCGTATCAGACTAATAATATAAATGGAATAACGGTAAAGCCTTTTAAATTCCATATATAATATCGGCCATCATTTACAGGAGCTCATCTTGATTATTACCGAACCGAATTCCATTCAATTCCAATTTAATGTATTAAATTGGAAAACTATATTTTGGAAAATTTCCAAATAAATCTAAATAAAAGATTTAATAATCCCAAATTTTATTTTCACTGTTAATTGGGTTAAAGAACAAGTGTCGTTTAAAACACAGTTCACGATGAACCCAATTCACATTTCACTTTATTCCAATTATTAAATATAATTTGAAAACTCTATTAATCTTAATTAAAAGATTTATTCCTTTTTATATGGGGTTTTAAGAATAGTGTTATTGAAGACACCACTCATGATTACCAAAAAATCCAATTTATTTATTTTAAAACATTGGATTATCTTTCTAGTTAATAACTAGTTCATTTTGATAAAAATATATTTTACATTTACAAAATTGGATTTTTTTTTTCATCTTAAAATCTTTTTAAATCGTTTATTCTGATTTTACATAATCTTCCTATATTTTAAATAATTTTATTAAGGCTTTTACAGTCGATTTCCATAAACGGTCATCAAACTACATCCATAGCGACCTTTTATGAAATTGATTTGGACATAACTCCAAACCTAACCGTTATTTTTCAAAACTCTTATATTCATTAGAAATTTCTTTTCGATACGAACCCAACCGTTCCGGTTTTAGGAGAATCCGACGGTCGGATCTCCTGTTACGTCAATTTGAAGTTAATGGTCGAAATTCGCGAACGGTCGCTGCGCGACGCGTTCTATTCAGGCCATTATATATATATATATATTATATATCATCGATTTCTATTAAAACTTATTTTTTAAAATATTTATAAATTCATTTTAAAATTATTTTTATCTTTATTTTCAATTTTAAACAAAATCAAATATTCTATATTTTTATCATATTAAAATATTTATATTTCCAATATATTAGATTTATAAATCACTTCTTTTATATTTATTTTAAAATGAAATAAATCGATAGATAAACCTGTTCGGGTTAAAATAACATTTACTACTTAATTCGGCTTCATATTTTATATTTTTATATTCGCCTAAAACAGACATAAAAATCATAGTTTTATTTACACTGAATATTATTTTAAAATATTCATAATTTTAAAATATTATTTATTTACAAAATTCTTTACTTCAAAATATTCTTTATATAAAGATGTTCTTCATTTTTGAAAATATTATTTTATTAAAAATACTCTGAATCGGGATGTGACTCAATCAATTACCATATAAATTCAGTTATATGGATTTCACACATTGCATATATTCAACGATAATGATAAACAATCATCAAGCAATACATTCACATCCAAAGTGAGAATTATATCTGTGTGAGCATTAAAGTAAATAAATAAGTAATGCTCAACACAGACTGTTAATCCATCGATTTACAATTAATTAAATATTGGGGCTAGTGTATATCAAATGTCGTCCTAAAACCCGTGTGGGGTTTCAACCAACAAACAATAGTAGATTATTGTGCACTTGAGCGATGTGTGAAAAAAATTATCGTCCCAATCACATAAACAAGTCGGATAACTTGTAAATGGAAGTGTAACATTTCAACAATGAGAAATTTCAATGATTCCTACATACGAAATGTAATGACCCGCATTGGCAGAGGTATTATAATTAATTTATTTAATTATATAAATAGTGATATAGTGAATTTAATGGCCGTGGAATTAATTAATGGTGAATATTTAATTAAAATAATAAATTAAATAATATATTTAATTCTGAAATAATCAGAATTGGCAGAAATGGCGATATGGTGTGAACTGGATCATCTGTGATATTTAATTCAGTTTAGAATTGAATTAGAATAACGAATATATTATATAGACGACAGTTTGAACGTATAGTTTATAATATAATTATAAACGAGCTTGAAATGGCGCTGCAGTTCGTATTTTGGCGATTTGAACTTCAACTGAATGTACAGGATTCGTTTTAAGCCGGATTTCTGTGAAACAAGAAACGTGTGGAGCTGGTGGAGTATATCTTTCTAGTGGAAGAGAAAAATCGGGATTTCGTCGTGTAGATTTTGATGTATGTTCAAATCAAATTTTAGAAAAGTCGTTGTGGAGTTCCTTTATAATTTATAAAGGAATTATTTATATTTTTAAAAGGGAATTCAATATAAATCGAATATCGGGTTGACCCGGATTTGAAATATCGAGTTAGAAATCCATACAGGATTATTCTAGAGCTGTATGGTATTCCACTGTGAATATAGACGTTAATATTTATTTATAAATATTTAATTTAGTTATATTTAAATATATTTATATATTTAAATGGGTCATCCAAAGCTTTAAAAATAGCCACTTTTGCAAACGAAGTCGGAATTCGACGAAACTAATTTTGTTGGATCTGCAATGTCAAATTATTGTTAGATTCCAAGTTTCGTGATTTTTAGAGTCACTGTGTGGCCGTACGGATTTTTAGAGTGAAAAACAGTCAGTATTTTAACGGCTAAAAATATGCTGTGTGAGCAAACGGAGTCGGAATTCGACGAAACCAGTTTCGTTGGGACCGTAATGTCGAACTGTAGTTGCATGTCAATTTCTGTGATTTTTGAATATCATAGGTGATTGTACGATTTTTTAGAAGACAAATAAAACTAAATTATCTCATGAGAAAATATCTAAAAAAATATATCTAGATATCTGTTAACACTATATATACCTCCCTTACAATTCCTTAAGACCTAATTCCATTTTCCCTTAGCCAAATTATTTCCGCCGTCGTTCTTTCTTTTTCATTGAAAACATCCACTTTTCAAAATTCGCCTTAATTCATATAAATTCCTATAATTCAAAATACTTATATATCTAAGATCCTCAGACCATTATCTTCAAACCCATATGCATCTTCAGGCATTCGAAATTAGTTGGGTTCATTGTGATATGTTGTTGGAGACCTAGGGCTGACGATTTCAGAAAATGGGGGCTTGGATTCGCGAACTCGATTGTATTTTTGGGCGTAGGATGGAAGATGGTACCTTCGTCGAAGCTTTGGTTTGATTCGGTGTTCAATGGGTTCACTGCTTCCCTGATGCGGCGAAAAGAACGGTCGAACACTTTGCAGAAGAAGACGTCGAGCTTAAACTTTAGGACATGAGGAGGAAGAGAGATCAATGAGAAGAAAAATGGAGTAATGAATTTGTGAGTTTGTGGAGTAGAAAGCGTACTGTGATGGTCGGGATTTCCTGAGCGACGCGATTCAACACTGGTGTTCGAATGAGGAAACAAGGTGATGGTGGTAGAGCGCGTCTGCAGGGGAGTTCGAAGCCGGTCTCGATTTGGAAAACGGCTGTGTGAAGAGGGAGAGTTTGAAGCATCGGCTTTGTATGGGTTTTACTGGAGTTTGTTTTGAAGCAGGAGGTCATGTTATTTTCATTTGGGGAAGATGGAGATATTTTCATACGGGTCTGGGCTGAGTGGGTTAGTGGCCGGCTGTGAAGAAGGGGTGAGGCCCATAAACTATTAAATAAAATCCATGTTTCATTTTATATAGTGTATTAACTTCGAATTTGTATAACTTCTCCATACGGTATCGAAATTCAGCGAAACAAGATCCGATGGGATCGTATGGACGGACACTACCCAATGGAACTGACTGGAAGTGGATTGGGGCTCGTATGAATTTATGGCGAAATAAACTGTTTGATTCAAATCAAACAACAGTTTATCGTTCTTTAACGATTAACTGCCAATGTGAGTAAATCTCACTAACTCTGAACATTTTATAATTTCATGTTGTATTTTTAGAACTGTTAAATGTTGGTTGATTGACTGTGTGTTGACTGTTTGATTGAACTACTAGATAGTTAGTTGAATTTCTATATTGATTCTGTTTAACAGAATATATCATATGGAACTGAAAGTGATGTTGATTTTATTGTACAACATCTGTGGATGCAGGGAGACAGGTTGGAGGAATCCGACTGGATTGCTCAACATTTATTTACTGTTTTCATACATTGTGATATATGATGTGATATATAATCTGTTGTTGATTATGTGTGTTTGGACGATATTTATCATTGTTATATGGTATGTTAAATACCATAAGAAATACTGGATATGGGAAAGGGGATTTTTCAAAGTGTATTTTGGAAATGAATTATTTATATAAAACCGATGGATTTTATATAGAAAAGGAAAAGATTTTTATAAAAGAAATATTTATAAAATCAAAGGATAAGTTAGAATAAAAGGAAATCATTTGTAAAGTGAAGAACCGTTACTAAAAGTAAATCTTTATAAATGAATAGTTTATTCGAAAAGTAGTTAATCGAGTTAGTTATTCGAATAGAATAACGGAAGTTATCGTATAAAATTAAAAGGAGATATTCGAATATAGTTTAGCCAAAAGGAGTTATTCGATCAGAATTCATCGAATAGAATTAATTGATTAGAGTTAATCAACCAGAGTTAATCAGTTAGGGTTAACCAGTTAGAGTTAATTGGTTAGAGTAAATCAGTTAGGTTAAAGCGTAGAGTTAAACCAGTTAGAGTTGATCAGTTAGAGCTAAACCAATTAGGAGTTAATCAATGTTAGTTTAATCGACTAGAGTTAAAGAAAGGAGTTAATCGAATATAGTTTATTCAAATAGAATAAAGGAGTTAATCGAATATAGTTTATTCATATAGAATAAAGGAGTTAATCGAATATAGTTTATTCGAATAGAGTAAAAGGAGATAATCGAATATATAGTTTATTCGAATAAAGTAAAAGGAGTTAACCGAATATAGTTTATTCGAATAGAATAATAGAGTTAATCGAATATAGTTTATTCGAATAGAAGAAAGGAGTTAATCGAATATAGTTTATTCGAATAGAATAATAGAGTTAATCGAATATAGTTTATTCGAATAGATGAAAGGAGTTAATCGAATATAGTTTATTCAAATAGAATAAAGGAGTTAATCGAATATAGTTTATTCGAATAGAGTAAAAGGAGTTAATCGAATATATAGTTTATTCAAATAGAATTAAAAGAGTTATCGAATATAGTTTATTCGATAGGAGTTAAGTGAATAGAGTTAGAGTTAAATCAAAAGAGTTAAGTGAATAGAATAAGTTGAATAGAGTTATCGAATATACATTATCGAAGGAAAGAATTATCGAATAGAAAAGATTTGAAAGAGAGTTACGTAAGGAAGTTTGTTAAAGAATTAAAAGGGTGAACTTTGTCTATTTCAAGGTTTGAAACGTTGTTCAGTCAAGTTCTGAGAGGTAGTATTACCCCAACTTGATTGACTTCATTTTTAACTAAGGAATGGTTAAGGTTCGATAGTAAAGGATAGTTAAGTGAATTTAGTAATTAAAGGAAATGGTTTGAGTTGGCATCGCGATGGTTTGTTTAAACATCTGTCTAAGTCCACTGAAGAAGCTTTGGAAATGTTTTCCAAATAAGAAACCAGAAATGTTTTCTAATAAAGAAAACAAGAAATGGAAATGTTTTCCATTGTTAATAACGTATATTTTCCAAATTTAGAAAATAAGAAATATTGAATATAGGGAAAGAGGAGATAAGTAAATTAATGAAATAAAGAGATAAATGTTGAATGATGTTTGATCGATATAAATTTCCAATTGGAAATAATATCGTTGTTTGCACACCTGTTCTTCTTCGATAGTTAAATCACAGACTATCGAAGTTTTGACCATTTTAACGTTGTTAATATGGAGAGACCGGTTGGATTATTTTCCAAAGAACCACTCTGTATTGGCATAAGCGTTGCGAATCATATATGCCAAAGGAAATTGAAGAGGGAGTTATGCAAGGGCTATCCTGTTTACAGAATAGTGCCTTCGGTTCATCCTGTTCCTGGATGACTTGTATGGACGGATGTCTGACAGAGTATTTCCAGACGATCACGTATAATGATTTCTCCAACTGTACCAAGAGTGGAAGCGGAGAAGGAAACTTCTTTTAGCTAACACATAATGTATGGTTGAAGACGTCAATCGGTGATTTGATGGATTTGACGATGTGGCATTCAAAGTGAATCTGGTGTGATGATAAAGCGTATCTTTTAGCCTCACATCCGGTAAATGACAGAAATCGGGCAGGCAACGTGGCTAAGTCGGTCGCACCGAAGTAGGGTGTATAATCACCTGATCTAGAGTTTCATTTACTTCTAAAAATCTATTGTTGATGCTGTTCCATTCGGGAAACGGTTGCTGATCCCAACCGTTGGTGATATACATTCGATACACTCAAGCGAAATGAGTGGTCGGTCATGTGTGGCCGGGTTGCAAGATGTTCTTGCTGAACCCAGTGTATTCCTTTCTAGAGGTACACTAGCGAAAGGTGGCTCCATACCTTGTCATAGTTGGAAACCCATTACCCAATACGTGCTTGCGGTTTTGATTGTATACTATATATGTAGAACGTGAGATGAAAGCGTTTCTGCTAGATGATTATTATACTGTGGTTGATAGACATTATTATAATATCAAAAGGCTTTTGATATAAAGATAATTTGGATTCTCATAAGGGAAAAACCCGTTCTGTTATACGGCGTAGTCTTATGAGATATCGTTTACCTGTTTGAACTGTTTTAAACTGTTTTACTCATACCAGTCCCATGACTGACCCGGAGTTTATTTTGTTTTGTTTTCCCTAAACTCTTGGGTGCCTAAATTTGTACGGGCAGTCAAGTAGTCAGGATTTACAGATATACTGGAAGAGCTTGGAGCAGGAGGCTTCAGGATTATATAGCTATAGTTATTTCCGCTGTGTTGTGAGTGCTGTACTTTGATAATGATGTATATTCAAGTATAGATGTATATTTCAAAGTTATGTTACATATATTATATGTTATTCGTTCCGCTGTGAGATTCGTGTTACTCTGATGTTGTGTTCTTCTTCTTCTTCTATTCTAAGTTTCTATCTTATCTTTCCTCATCCTCTAATTTCTTTCATTAATGATCGGTATTTTTCGATGTTTGGTTAGTCATCATTGAGTTTATGGCGATAACCAAAGTCGACAAAATCCCGGGTCATTACACGAAACAAAGATGTATATTTTTTACTGTTCACCTATTCGATTTTAATCTCTAATTCTTTTTAATGTATATAAAATGACAGTAAAAATATAACATTAAAATCTATTCTTCTTGTTCATATAAAATGACCATAAAATGTGACATTTTATTCTACTTTTTTCTTTGTCTTTAAAATGACAATAAAAATGTAACTTTCAATTCTATTCTTTTTATTTTAACTAAAGTGTAAATAAAAATGTAATTCTTTAATCTATTCTTTTATTTACATCTAGCATGTAAATAAAAATATAACTTTTTAATCTACTCTTTTATTCACATCTAAATTGTAGATAAAAAAATAACTTTTTAATTTAAGCTTTTATTTACATCTGTAATGTAAATAAACATGTAACTTTTCATTTTGTGGTTTCATTTACATTTACAATGTAAATAAAAATGTATTTTTAATTCTATGTCTTTATTTACATCTAATATGTAAATAAAAAAAATTGTAACCTTTTTTTTACTATGTTTTATTTAGTGAATATTAGGCACACATCCCTAAAACGAAACTTAATTAGGCTCACATCCGGTCATAAACTTATTGTAAATTAGGTCCCTATTTTTCAAAAACATATAAAAAAATATAAAAAAAATATTAAAAAACCATGTAAATTCGTATTTAATTAAAACAATTAATCGTGAAAAAAATCAGATCAAAAAAACATTAAAAACAACGTCAAAATCACGAAATACAGAAAATCAACGAAATGCAGTAAATTGCATCAAAACATGCATATAAATCGATTAGTTGCATACATGTATGCATTTATTTCAAATCTGCGTCAAAACTGCAGTATAAATGCATACATGTATGCACATATTGTTAAAACATGCATCTGCCGATGCATTTATTTAAAAACTGCATACCTACGTGCAACTTATTCACGTTTGCATGTATTTTGACATATATGCACACATGTATGCAGTTATATAGAAAAACTGCATACATGTATGCAATTTTTCAAACAGGCGTGCATAAATATATGCATGTGTATTCGAATAGTTGCATAAATGTATGCAACTATTCGTAAAAGTTGCATACATTTATGCAACTTTTTTTTTAAATTTCTATGGACTTTCGAGAATATTTATAGATTTTAGATTTTTTTTTTTTTTAAGTGATAGCGCCTGAAAATTTGGACAGAAAACGAAAGAGGCGGAGGTATGGAAAGTGGCAGGCGGAAGATTCCAGGCGGCAGCTAAAATAGGGGGCGGGTTTACAGAGAAAACATTAATTACAGGGATGTATTGTGAATTTAAAACTTGCAAATAGTTGCATACATGTATGCAACTTTTGCCAATAGTTGCATACATGTATGAAAGTATTTCTGAAGCTGTTTTAGTTGAAAATGTATGCAGAAACTTGCATACATGTGTGCAACTATTTGAAATACTTGCACACATGCATGCAAGTATTTACATGTGAAAATAAAATGTGTGCAGAAACTTTCATACATGTATGCAACTATTTTAAATACTTGCACACATGTATGCAAGTATTGCATGTAAAAATATAACAGAGAAATACTTGCATAGATGAATGCAAGTATTCCAAATATGTGCATGATTTGATGCAAATTACTACATTTTTCGTTGTTTTCTGTATTTTTTTGATTTTGATGCATGTTTTGATTTTATTATGATCTGAATTTTTGGGCGAGTACATGTTTAATTTAAATACGAATTATCGTGATTTTTTTATATTTTTTTTATGAATTTTCGAAAAATAGGGACTAAATTTACAATAAGTTTATGACTGGGTTTTTTTTATATTTTGAAACCTAATAGGGACCTCTAAAAAACGCACCCTTTTATTTATCTCTAAAATGCAAAATAAATTGCAACTTTTTAATTTATGTTTGATTAACATCAAGGAAAAAATGCAACATTCAATTCAATGTTTTATGTGCATCTAAATATGCAAATAAAAATGTAACCTTTCTCTACGGTGTTTATTTGCATCTAAATATGCAAATAAAAGTGTAACTGTAATTAAATGTTTTGTTTGCATCTAAGTTTGCAAACAAAAATGCAACTTTATCTTAATGGTTTGTTTGCATCTAAAATTGAAAACAAAAATGCAACCCTTTAAATCATGCTTTTATTTGTATCTAAAATACAATTACAAATGTAACTTTCTAAATCATGTTTTTATTTGTACCTAAAATACAAATAAAAATATAACCATTTTAAAATATGTTATATTTGCATCAAAGAATGTAAATAAGAAAATAAAACTTTTTATTTCAACATTTTGTTTACATCAAAGAATGCAAATAAACGTATAACCTTTAATTTCAGTGTATATTTGCAACAAAGAATGTAAATAAAGTAACAACTTTTTAATTCATCTTATATTTGCATCAAGGAATGCAAATAAAAGAATAACCTTTTAATTTATCATTGATTTGCATCAAGGAATGCAAATAAAAGAATAACCTTTTTGATTCAATGTTTATTTGCATCAAAGAGTGCAAATAAAAGAATAACTTTTTATAGCAATGTATATTTGCATCAAGGAATGCAAATAAAAGAACGACTTTTTATATCAATATTTATTTGCATCGAAGAATGCAAATAAAAGAATAACTTTTTATTTCCATTCAATGGTATAAACAACAATGATATATTTTCAATTGTATTGACAATTATAATTCAATATAATAAAAATGATAAAATAATGTTTTATGTTGATTTGGTAATTCTATTTCAATGTTCAAAAATGATAAAAAGATATTTTTAATATTGAATAGACGATCTAATTCAATTCAACAAATAATAATTTTATATTGAATTGACAATTTTAATTCAATTCAACAAAAATAATGTAACAACCCGAAAATCTGGGCCAGTTTAAAATTTTTATTTCGGCAATTTTAGCGAATTTTGAATATTCAAAATGAATTATTTTAAATAATATCGTCGAAAAATTTAGTTTGAATAGAATTCGAACGAATATATTTATATACGTCGTCGTTAGAATATATAATAATTATATATAATTATAAAAGGAATTGAAAATGGCGCGGTAGTTCGAAAATTCGATTTCTAATTTCAAATGAGTATACAGAATTCAATATAAGTCAGAATTGAACGAAACAAGAAATATTTGAATCTGTATAACTATATCTTTGTAACGAAGTTAACAAACTGAGATTTCATTTTAGAAATGATAAGATATGTCCAGTTTAAAATTAGAAATAGTCGCTGTGGAATTTATATATATTTTTATATATATAAGGCCCTTAAAAATAGCAATTTTGCAAACGACCTCGGATTTCGACGAAACCACTTTTGTTGGGTCCGCAGTGTAAAGTTATTGCTAGATTTCAAATTTCATAATTTTTCGAATCAATATGTGAGCGTGGTAAAGGAAAACGTGTTTTGACCATTTCAGTTGATTTTAATCGACTGGAAATTGGCCATTTTTCAAACGGTCTCAGAATTCGACGAAACTAGTTTTGTTATGACCATATCGTCAATACGAAGCTAGAAAATGTTTTTCTGG
Source organism: Allium sativum (assembly GCA_030737875.1). Lineage (NCBI taxonomy): Eukaryota > Viridiplantae > Streptophyta > Magnoliopsida > Asparagales > Amaryllidaceae > Allium > Allium sativum. The sequence goes on along the minus strand of CM060922.1, from coordinate 757,384,583 downwards.
AATTTTTCTAGTTAGTATGTGACCCCGGTAATTTGAAATGTGCGTTTAAAATTCAATATAATGATTTAAATGAAAATTCAAAAGGAAACTGATTGTAACGATCAAATCAGCTTGCGATACATATCCCATTGTGTTCGGAATGGGGGTGAAACGCTATGGACGACAGGCGGTGGGCCTCGTTTTGAGGTCGTATGTAAAAGTCAACCTTTTTGAATAATTAAATAAAAAAAAAATATAAAATAAATTCTTTCTCCCCCCTTTACCTTCGTACTGGCCCCCCCGTTCATTCGATTACAACCAGAAACTAAATAAAAAAAAAAGGGGAAGAAAACCCTAAGACTATCGATCGACGCAGCCGATCCACCGCTTCTCCTCCTCCTTCAATCTGACTGCCCCCCCCCCTCAGGCGAACGCCGCCAAGAGCAGAGCAGCCCCCCTCCCAGACCGCACGAGCGCGACGAAGAGCCCCCCCGAAGTCAACGCTTTCACCGTTCGAAGCCACAACGCCACCGCGAAGCCCAACTCCGCCTTGCCGCCGACGAACTGCGAAGTTCTTTCCCCCCTGTAAGTATTTCCTTTTATTTTTATTATTTTATTTTTATTTTATATAAACGTAATTTAAAAAAACTGAATTTATAAAATTAGGTTTAAAAACTGAAAATTAAAAACTGATTTTATAAAAGCAAGTTAAAACAGATTTTTTATAAAAGAAAAACTGAAATGTTTTAAAAAGTATTTTAAAACTGAATTTTAAAGTATATTAAAACTGAATTTTAAAGTATTTTAAAACTGGATTTTTAAAAAGTATATTAAAACTGAATTTTAAAGTATTTTAAAACTGGATTTTTAAAAAGTATTTTAAAACTGGATTTTTAAAAAGTATTTTAAAACTGGATTTTTAAAAAGTATTTTAAAACTGGATTTTTAAAAAGTATTTTAAAACTGGATTTTTAAAAAGTATTTTAAAACTGAAATGATTTTTTTTTAAAAAAAGTATAAAACTGAAATGATTTTTTTTAAGTATAAAGCCTGATTTTTAAAAAAAGGATTTGGACTTGAAAATAAAGATCATATTTTTAAAAATAGAAAAGATGGAATTTTTGTTAAGTAGAAGAAGTAAGGTATGATTCTCATATTTTTAAAGCAATAAAAATATAATTTTGCATCAAAAGAATAATAAAAATATAATCTTTATATTTAATAGCGAAGTCAAAATGCAATCTTTATATATTGAATAACATAGTAAAAATTCGATTTTTTTTACCTATGTAGAGGATACAGGCAACGAAAGCAACAAGAAGGCGAAGTAGGCGAAGATTTCTATTAAGGAAAAAATCGTGTTAGTGGATAGCTATTGGTGAGGATTTCTCACTCTTCAATTTCTTTTTATAATTTTATATATGTGTTGAAAATGGAAGTGAATTGCTATATATAAATATCTATATATATATATATATACGCCCCTCGTCCACAAACCATGGACGATATTTATTGGTTGAAATTGTTGTGAAAATTGATTGATAGCGAAGTGAAATAACATATATATAAAAAGTGAAATTTATATATATATAGCGAAGTGAAATAACATATATATAAAAAGTGAAATTTATATATATATAGCGAAGTGAAATAACATATATATTGAAAGTGAAATTTATATATATCGAAAGTGAAAATATCGAATATATTGAAAGTGAAAATATCGAATATATCGAAAGTGAAAATATCGAATATATTGAAAGTGAAAATATCGAATATATGAAAAGTGAAATTTATATATATAGCGAAGTGAAAATATTCGAATTGAAAACAATGTATATGAAATATTCGAATTGAAAACGATATATATATATATATGAAATGAAAACGATGCATATGAAAAATTCGAATTGAATTGAATAGAAAACGAATTCGAATTGAATTGAATAGAAAACGAATTCGAATTGAATTGAATAGAAAGCGAATTCGAATTGAATTGAATAGAAAACGAATTCGAATTGAATTGAATAGAAAGCGAATTCGAATTGAATTGAATAGAAAACGAATTCGAATTGAATTGAATAGAAAACGAATTCGAATTGAATTGAATAGAAAACGAATTCGAATTGAATTGAATAGAAAGCGAATTCGAATTGAATTGAATAGAAAACGAATTCGAATTGAATTGAATAGAAAACGAATTCGAATTGAATTGAAAACGAATTCAAATTGAATTGAAATTTGAATTGAATAGAAATGAATTTTAAAACGAATCTATAAAGAAGAATTCAATTGTGATTTGAATTGAAAAGGAAGTTGAAAATGTTTTTGAAACGAATTCAAAACTATTTATATAATTCGTTTTAAATAGAAATCGACGAAATATATATTATATATATAATAAATGGCCTGAATAGAACGCGCCGCGCTGCGGCAGTTCGCGAATTTCGACCATTGACTTCGAACGGACATTACGGGAGATCCGACCGTCGGATTCTCCTGAAATCAGAACCGTTGGGTTCGTATCGAAAAGAGCTTTCTAAGGAATATTAGAAATTTGAAATCTAACGGTTGGATTTGGAGATACGTCCAAATCAAATTCGAAAAAGGTCGCTGTAAGTGCAGTTCGATGGCCATTGATGGAAATCGACCGTACAGGCCTTGATAAAATTATTAAAAATAGTAATAATTTGTGTAAAATCATAAGAAATGATTTGGGAAGAATTGGGATGAAAAACTCCATATTTGAAAAGATAAAAATAGATTTTTATCGAAATGAACTAGTTGTTAACTAGAAAAATAATCCAATGGTTAAAAATAAATAAATTGGATTAGATTTGAATTGAAATTATCAATGGATATTTTCGATATTGGATTCCGTGATTACAGATATTGTGATGGGAATTTGGAAGATATCGATATCGTTATTCCCGATATGATATCTGTTGGTTTCAGGATTTGATGTTAAATATAAGTCAATACTCTCTCTATTTAAAACCTTATATTTAATGTCAAATTTGATTGATTGATGGTTTGGATTGTGCTCGACCAGTTTATGAGCAAAATATGCTTTTGCATTTAGCATTGGGTTGGGTTGAAAATATCCGTGTGCTAACGCCTTGTGAAACACTTCACGATTTGACGATAAGGTGTTTAGCGATATTGTGTTCATTTCAAATTTAATGAATGATTGTGAAATGATATTTTTCTTAAAGCGAAAAGAAACGTATTCCCGATTTTGGACAGGGAATGTTTTATAAAAATGTTTTATAAAACAGAAAGGATTTCGAGGCCCAAAACCCGATGATTTCTAAAATGATTTAGAAATGTATTATATGTTACATTGTGGTTCATCGCGTATTCGATCAGTTGCTATTAATGATGTATCTGTTTGGTGGCGGAGAATTTATTCTCTTGCTTAACACCCTTCTTTGAGACGTACGAGCTCAAAGGTTATGTGATTAATAGTGACTGATCATATGCGTGAATTACAGATGTGAAGTACTATATTTTGAAAGTACTTGTGATTATTATGTTGTGAAATGATTTTCCCTACTTCGGGATATGAAATGATTTAGTATGTGGCTAAAGATTCGGGTAACCCTGAGACTAAAAGTATGGGTGAGAGGGCGGTGTATGCTCTCCACGAGTGGGAGGTGCATCGTCGGTGTAGCCTACTCCTACGTGGGGTAGGTGCACATATATATATCGAGTTGCGAGGTGCGTACCCTTTGCCTTGTCGATGGGGAGCACGATATTTGGTTGCATACTTGTTTGTATGCATTGTTATGTTTTGGAATTCACATTTCCAAATGATTTGATTTGAGATCCCGAAGTGAAATCTACTTTGATATAGAAAGTTAGATATGTATTTCAAATGATTTGAAATAAGAAATCGGGAATAAAATCCAAAGGAATAATTTCTGTAAATTGAATTGGATTTGGAAAATCTAAGTGTTGTGATTAATCTAAGTGGGTAGATTGGGATATTGCATGTTGTGTGATGCATAGTAGATCCATATATCTATATTGATTGTTGCTTATACACTGGCTTTCATGGGGGTAAACCCGTTCCGCGAAAGTGGCGTGGTCCCGTGATTTGCCTTATTTTTAAACAAGTTTAACAACTGTTTTTGAGTTCTCACACCAGTCCCATGACTGACCTGTAGTTTGCTTTTCCCTTGCGAACTCGGGTGCCCCTATTTTCCACACGGGCAGTCGAGTAGTTTTATTTTGCAGATGTTTTGAGCAGGATTCTGGATTGAAGCTTTAAGCTGTGTCCAGGCATTTACAGTCTTCCGCTGTGTAGTTTATATTTCCGCTGTGCATTGTATTACATTTATGTAAATTTATCTTCCGCTGTGTATTATTTTCGATATACTCTGATATTCTGTACTCTGATGTAACATTATTATGATGTTTATTGAAGTCTTCTGTTATTTGTTCTGATGTGTTGTATACCCAAAGTTAGCGTATGCGGGATTCGAACGGTCTTGGTCGGTTTAGCGATCGATTAGGTCCGGGCGAAATCCGTTGCCGTCACATTTGGTATCAGAGCTTTGGTTTACAAAGCTAGAGAACAAGACACATTAGAAACATACGAAAGAATTCATCAGATATTGGATTAGCAATATCCAATGAGAATGACTCGTTAGAGATGGGATCAGTAGTATCCTATAACGAGTGTGAAGAGTATATTTTTAAAAGTGAAAACAAATTTTGTTTTGAAAATTTAAATCAATTATTCGTAGTTGATTATTTATTTATATTGATTTGGACAGTCCAGTATATAAAGAATTTGCATATACGTCTTGCAAACGTATATTCGAAGTTTTAATATACCGGGTAGATATAGAACCGCACTCGAGTAGCCCGACAATGTTCTGATGGTGGTTCGAAACATCATCAGCATTTATTTTCGAGTGACGAAGGTGTGATTTCTATATATTTCCATTAGACTGGTGTGAGAACCAAAATTAGATAGGGCCTATTGTTGTGATTTGGTATCAAAAACATGATTTTTGTATATGTATCAAAATTTATGGATTTGAAACTATAATTCACTAATTGATTGATGTTTGTGTTGTTTGTTTATTTGTTTGCTAATTTTGAACCATTATGCCTAATATTGAATTGTATTGAAAATTGGTCGCATTTGCTTGCATATACATATATATCATTGAACAGGTCATAGCAAGGAGGCTAGAGCCAGAGAATAAAATTTGTTTGCCCGACAAATAGGTACATGTTTACTACATAATTTCCTGTTTTGTTTGGGTGATGATGATTTTGTGAGCCTATTGGCTAGCCGCTTGGCTTTTTCTTTTTCTTTTTGAGATCTGAAGGACCGGGGAAGCTATTTGAAATTCCCCGATGCTCCCGGTGCAGGGGAGGTTATGGCGAAATTTTTCAAAAATTTAGGGTGTTAGCCAAATTTTTGAAATTTTGAAAATTCTCAGAAACTAAAAAGTTAGAGAATGGAAGCCGGATCGAACATAGAGTTGATTAATCAAACCATTTTCGACTTTGTTCCTTTTCGGGGACGAAAAGTTTTAAGTGGGGGAGATTGTAACAACCCGAAAATCTGGGCCAGTTTAAAATTTTTATTTCGGCAATTTTAGCGAATTTTGAATATTCAAAATGAATTATTTTAAATAATATCGTCGAAAAATTTAGTTTGAATAGAATTCGAACGAATATATTTATATACGTCGTCGTTAGAATATATAATAATTATATATAATTATAAAAGGAATTGAAAATGGCGCGGTAGTTCGAAAATTCGATTTCTAATTTCAAATGAGTATACAGAATTCAATATAAGTCAGAATTGAACGAAACAAGAAATATTTGAATCTGTATAACTATATCTTTGTAACGAAGTTAACAAACTGAGATTTCATTTTAGAAATGATAAGATATGTCCAGTTTAAAATTAGAAATAGTCGCTGTGGAATTTATATATATTTTTATATATATAAGGCCCTTAAAAATAGCAATTTTGCAAACGACCTCGGATTTCGACGAAACCACTTTTGTTGGGTCCGCAGTGTAAAGTTATTGCTAGATTTCAAATTTCATAATTTTTCGAATCAATATGTGAGCGTGGTAAAGGAAAACGTGTTTTGACCATTTCAGTTGATTTTAATCGACTGGAAATTGGCCATTTTTCAAACGGTCTCAGAATTCGACGAAACTAGTTTTGTTATGACCATATCGTCAATACGAAGCTAGAAAATGTTTTTCTGGAATTTTTCTAGTTAGTATGTGACCCCGGTAATTTGAAATGTGCGTTTAAAATTCAATATAATGATTTAAATGAAAATTCAAAAGGAAACTGATTGTAACGATCAAATCAGCTTGCGATACATATCCCATTGTGTTCGGAATGGGGGTGAAACGCTATGGACGACAGGCGGTGGGCCTCGTTTTGAGGTCGTATGTAAAAGTCAACCTTTTTGAATAATTAAATAATTAAATAAAAAAAAAAATATAAAATAAATTCTTTCTCCCCCCTTTACCTTCGTACTGGCCCCCCCCGTTCATTCGATTACAACCAGAAACTAAATAAAAAAAAAAAGGGGAAGAAAACCCTAAGACTATCGATAGACGCAGCCGATCCACCGCTTCTCCTCCTCCTTCAATCTGACTGGCCCCCCCCCTCAGGCGAACGCCGCCAAGAGCAGAGCAGCCCCCCTCCCAGACCGCACGAGCGCGACGAAGAGCCCCCCCGAAGTCAACGCTTTCACCGTTCGAAGCCACAACGCCACCGCGAAGCCCAACTCCGCCTTGCCGCCGACGAACTGCGAAGTTCTTTCCCCCCCCCTGTAAGTATTTCCTTTTATTTTTATTATTTTATTTTTATTTTATATAAACGTAATTTAAAAAAACTGAATTTATAAAATTAGGTTTAAAAACTGAAAATTAAAAACTGATTTTATAAAAGCAAGTTAAAACAGATTTTTTATAAAAGAAAAACTGAAATGTTTTAAAAAGTATTTTAAAACTGAATTTTAAAGTATATTAAAACTGAATTTTAAAGTACTTTAAAACTGGATTTTTAAAAAGTATATTAAAACTGAATTTTAAAGTATTTTAAAACTGGATTTTTAAAAAGTATTTTAAAACTGGATTTTTAAAAAGTATTTTAAAACTGGATTTTTAAAAAGTATTTTAAAACTGGATTTTTAAAAAGTATTTTAAAACTGGATTTTTAAAAAGTATTTTAAAACTGAAATGATTTTTTTTAAAAAAAAGTATAAAACTGAAATGATTTTTTTTAAGTATAAAGCCTGATTTTTAAAAAAAGGATTTGGACTTGAAAATAAAGATCATATTTTTAAAAATAGAAAAGATGGAATTTTTGTTAAGTAGAAGAAGTAAGGTATGATTCTCATATTTTTAAAGCAATAAAAATATAATTTTGCATCAAAAGAATAATAAAAATATAATCTTTATATTTAATAGCGAAGTCAAAATGCAATCTTTATATATTGAATAACATAGTAAAAATTCGATTTTTTTTACCTATGTAGAGGATACAGGCAACGAAAGCAACAAGAAGGCGAAGTAGGCGAAGATTTCTATTAAGGAAAAAATCGTGTTAGTGGATAGCTATTGGTGAGGATTTCTCACTCTTCAATTTCTTTTTATAATTTTATATATGTGTTGAAAATGGAAGTGAATTGCTATATATAAATATCTATATATATATATATATACGCCCCTCGTCCACAAACTATGGACGATATTTATTGGTTGAAATTGTTGTGAAAATTGATTGATAGCGAAGTGAAATAACATATATATAAAAAGTGAAATTTATATATATATAGCGAAGTGAAATAACATATATATAAAAAGTGAAATTTATATATATATAGCGAAGTGAAATAACATATATATTGAAAGTGAAATTTATATATATCGAAAGTGAAAATATCGAATATATTGAAAGTGAAAATATCGAATATATCGAAAGTGAAAATATCGAATATATTGAAAGTGAAAATATCGAATATATGAAAAGTGAAATTTATATATATAGCGAAGTGAAAATATTCGAATTGAAAACAATGTATATGAAATATTCGAATTGAAAACGATATATATATATATATATATGAAATGAAAACGATGCATATGAAAAATTCGAATTGAATTGAATAGAAAACGAATTCGAATTGAATTGAATAGAAAACGAATTCGAATTGAATTGAATAGAAAGCGAATTCGAATTGAATTGAATAGAAAACGATTTCGAATTGAATTGAATAGAAAGCGAATTCGAATTGAATTGAATAGAAAACGAATTCGAATTGAATTGAATAGAAAACGAATTCGAATTGAATTGAATAGAAAACGAATTCGAATTGAATTGAATAGAAAGCGAATTCGAATTGAATTGAATAGAAAACGAATTCGAATTGAATTGAATAGAAAACGAATTCGAATTGAATTGAATTGAAAACGAATTCAAATTGAATTGAAATTTGAATTGAATAGAAATGAATTTTAAAACGAATCTATAAAGAAGAATTCAATTGTGATTTGAATTGAAAAGGAAGTTGAAAATGTTTTTGAAACGAATTCAAAACTATTTATATAATTCGTTTTAAATAGAAATCGACGAAATATATATTATATATATAATAAATGGCCTGAATAGAACGCGCCGCGCTGCGGCAGTTCGCGAATTTCGACCATTGACTTCGAACGGACATTACGGGAGATCCGACCGTCGGATTCTCCTGAAATCAGAACCGTTGGGTTCGTATCGAAAAGAGATTTCTAAGGAATATTAGAAATTTGAAATCTAACGGTTGGATTTGGAGATACGTCCAAATCAAATTCGAAAAAGGTCGCTGTAAGTGCAGTTCGATGGCCATTGATGGAAATCGACCGTACAGGCCTTGATAAAATTATTAAAAATAGTAATAATTTGTGTAAAATCATAAGAAATGATTTGGGAAGAATTGGGATGAAAAACTCCATATTTGAAAAGATAAAAATAGATTTTTATCGAAATGAACTAGTTGTTAACTAGAAAAATAATCCAATGGTTAAAAATAAATAAATTGGATTAGATTTGAATTGAAATTATCAATGGATATTTTCGATATTGGATTCCGTGATTACAGATATTGTGATGGGAATTTGGAAGATATCGATATCGTTATTCCCGATATGATATCTGTTGGTTTCAGGATTTGATGTTAAATATAAGTCAATACTCTCTCTATTTAAAACCTTATATTTAATGTCAAATTTGATTGATTGATGGTTTGGATTGTGCTCGACCAGTTTATGAGCAAAATATGCTTTTGCATTTAGCATTGGGTTGGGTTGAAAATATCCGTGTGCTAACGCCTTGTGAAACACTTCACGATTTGACGATAAGGTGTTTAGCGATATTGTGTTCATTTCAAATTTAATGAATGATTGTGAAATGATATTTTTCTTAAAGCGAAAAGAAACGTATTCCCGATTTTGGACAGGGAATGTTTTATAAAAATGTTTTATAAAACAGAAAGGATTTCGAGGCCCAAAACCCGATGATTTCTAAAATGATTTAGAAATGTATTATATGTTACATTGTGGTTCATCGCGTATTCGATCAGTTGCTATTAATGATGTATCTGTTTGGTGGCGGAGAATTTATTCTCTTGCTTAACACCCTTCTTTGAGACGTACGAGCTCAAAGGTTATGTGATTAATAGTGACTGATCATATGCGTGAATTACAGATGTGAAGTACTATATTTTGAAAGTACTTGTGATTATTATGTTGTGAAATGATTTTCCCTACTTCGGGATATGAAATGATTTAGTATGTGGCTAAAGATTCGGGTAACCCTGAGACTAAAAGTATGGGTGAGAGGGCGGTGTATGCTCTCCATGAGTGGGAGGTGCATCGTCGGTGTAGCCTACTCCTACGTGGGGTAGGTGCACATATATATATCGAGTTTCGAGGTGCGTACCCTTTGCCTTGTCGATGGGGAGCACGATATTTGGTTGCATACTTGTTTGTATGCATTGTTATGTTTTGGAATTCACATTTCCAAATGATTTGATTTGAGATCCCGAAGTGAAATCTACTTTGATATAGAAAGTTAGATATGTATTTCAAATGATTTGAAATAAGAAATCGGGAATAAAATCCAAAGGAATAATTTCTGTAAATTGAATTGGATTTGGAAAATCTAAGTGGGTAGATTGGGATATTGCATGTTGTGTGATGCATAGTAGATCCATATATCTATATTGATTGTTGCTTATACACTGGCTTTCATGGGGGTAAACCCGTTCCGCGAAAGTGGCGTGGTCCCGTGATTTGCCTTATTTTTAAACAAGTTTAACAACTGTTTTTGAGTTCTCACACCAGTCCCATGACTGACCTGTAGTTTGCTTTTCCCTTGCGAACTCGGGTGCCCCTATTTTCCACACGGGCAGTCGAGTAGTTTTATTTTGCAGATGTTTTGAGCAGGATTCTGGATTGAAGCTTTAAGCTGTGTCCAGGCATTTACAGTCTTCCGCTGTGTAGTTTATATTTCCGCTGTGCATTGTATTACATTTATGTAAATTTATCTTCCGCTGTGTATTATTTTCGATATACTCTGATATTCTGTACTCTGATGTAACATTATTATGATGTTTATTGAAGTCTTCTGTTATTTGTTCTGATGTGTTGTATACCCAAAGTTAGCGTATGCGGGATTCGAACGGTCTTGGTCGGTTTAGCGATCGATTAGGTCCGGGCGAAATCCGTTGCCGTCACAAATAATCCAAATAATGTTTTTATGTTGAATTGGAAATCTAATTCAATTCAACAACAATAATCAAAATAATGTTTCAAATGTCGAATTGACAATTCTATTTCAATACAACACTATAACAAAATGATTTATTTTTGTCGAAATGGAAATTTTAATCCAAATCAATAATAAAACAATGTGATTTATTTTTATTGAAATGGAAATTTTAATCCAAACCAAAAATAAAACAATATGACTAATTTTTATTTAACACATATAAATCTGTGTTTATACATCACCAACAAAACAGATAAATCATTCACAATATCATCACATAGCAGATCTCAGTCATACACATACAATCATTCCATAGCAATTAAATTAAATAAATAAATAAATTATATAAAAAGGAAATCTCATAGTGGCCGGTTTTCAGAAATCGTTCGTATTCATTTATGAATTTCTATTCACATTCAAATTTGGCTGAATTTCAAAACTGCTCCTTTTCAGATCTGGTTGGTTTCATCATCTAAATCTCATCGCTGTGATTCCAACAAAGCTGAAATCGTCAAATTCTGTTTTGTTTTGAACGAGATATGATAGTTTAAAGATTTGATAATAATTAAATTTACTAATTAAATAATTAACTTAATTATAATTACTAATTCCATCTCTTTGAATAGGGCCGCACCTTTCTTCTTCCACATCTATTTTGGTTCCAGGTCACGAACCCATTCATCGATTTACAACTTCGCTTGCGCAGGGAGCCAGAGGCCGCCGGTCTCCAATTCACCGCCACCACACGAACGCCACCACCGAGAGCTTCCACCGATCCCAAGCCCGTCCAACTCGGTGGCCCAGGTCGGCCGCATGACCAGTCCAAAGTCCGCGTGTTCCAGCACCAAAATCGAGAAAACCGAACCTCTATTTTCGATCATGACCGTACAAATTAAAGACCTCATCTATTACTTCGATTTCCCCCTTTTTGTTTAGAAAATTGTTGTGTGGATTTAAAGTTTTAATGGGATCAATTCTGGATTGTTTCGGCCATTGGAAAACTAGTACTGCGGCTGTTGTATTTAGGTTTAGGGTTAGCGTATTATACCACGTATTTATAGAGTATAATTTATATTATTTTAATTATTAAATTCAAAGATAACTTGTTAAACCATCCGAACTCCAAACGAGACCCAACGACTGTCACCCCTAGATAAATACCCCCGTCCCAAACACAATGGAATATGGTTCGCCAAGGGCTACTTCGCATTAGAGAGGGGTCGGAAACGAGACATGTTAGACGAGGGAGTGCCAACGACCTGTTCGCTATGTTCTATGTGAGTCGAGGCTCCGCCTCTTTCCTGTAGCATTAATCACAGAGAAGAGACTGCCTAATGGACTAACTCGCAGGTTAGCTACCTATATCTAGCCTTCCTCGTTCCTTGGATAGCTGACTTGCTACGCACCTTGCTCCCCACCCAGTTCGGCTGTTACGATATGTTTTTCTTTAAATTAAATTATAAATCATTTAATTATTTAATTTGATCGCACATTTTAATTTACCAGGGCCACATACTGACTCTAAAAATTACAGAAAAGTTATTTCAGGTTATGTTTTAACGATACGGTCGTAACAAAAACTAGTTTCGTTGAATTCCGAGACCGTTCGAAAAATGACCATTTTCAAGTTGATTAAATTTGACTGACAAAACACGTTTTCCTTTGCTACGCTCACATATTAATTCGAAAAATTATGAAAATTGAAACCTAGTAATAATTTGAAATTCTGGTTCCAACAAAAGTAGTTTCGTCGAAAATGGAGGTCGTTTGAAAAATGGTCTTTTACACGGGCTATAAATTATAATATAGCGACTATTCTAAATATTCAACTGGCCATATCTTTTGATTCCCACTATGAAATTTCGATTTTTCGGATTCGTTGGAAAGATAATTTCAAACAGATTTAGATATTTTTGGTTTCACTAAAATCCATTAAATTTTGAATCCGGTACATTCGGTCAAAGTACATGTTTGACTTTTCAAACTACCGTACTATTTCTAATTCCTTTAGAAATCAAAATGAATACATTTGCTCTAACCTCGATTAAAATAATTTTAAGTGAATATTAGGCTCACATCCCTATTTTGAAACTTAATTAGGCTCACATCCGGTCATAAACTTATTGTAAATTAGGTCCCTATTTTCTGAAAAGTCATCAAAAAAATATAAAAAAAATATAAAAAAATCACGTAAATTCGTATTTAAATAAAACATGTAAACACTAAAAATTTCAGAACAAAAAACCATCAACGAAGGCGTCAAAAATCAAAAAAACCAAAAAAAAAACGAAATTTTCAGTTAAATGCATAATAGTATGCACATATATCACTTTCCTGCATACATCCGTGCATATTTTTCACTACATACATCTTCGTTGATTTTTATTCATGCAAATAAATGCATACATGTGCGCAAAAATTTCAAATACTTGCATACATTTGTGCAGGTTTATTTTCAGATTTTAATCTGAAAACAGCTTACAGAAAAGTTGCATATATATATATATGCAATTATCAGTAATAATTGCATAAATGTATGCAACTATTTTTTTTCGATTTCCGTAGATTCCTGACATTATTTCCATATTTTAGATTTTTTTTATGAACGTACGCACATTTTTTTTAAAAAAATACAAAAAGGCGGAAAAAATAAAATAGGGGGCGGGTTTAAAAATTTTCAGAACTTTGTTTTTTTTTATAAATTAGGTCCCTACTTTTTATCCTATAAAAATGTTGCACACATGTGTGCATGTTTTCTGAGAAATTTGCACATTTGGATGCAAATAAAAATGAACTGAAATATTAACTTAAATCTATGCGCTGGAAGAACTGCAATAATTGCACTTATGCATGCAATAAAATCAAAAACGTGCATAATATTATGCATTTAACTGCAGTTTTTTCTGTTTTTTTGCCGTTTTCTTCTTTCTGACATTATTTTTGTTGTTTTTTGAACTATTTTTTTTATAATACGTAATATATTTTATTACTAATTTACGAATTTTTTTTAATTATTATTTTATAAGTTTTGAAAACAGGGACCTAATTTACAATAAGTTTATGACCGGGTTTTTTTTATATTTTGAAACTTAATAGGGACCTCTAAAAAATGCACCCTAATTTTAATCATTATTATTTAAAATATACAATTTTAAATATTAAATTTTCATTAAACTTCCTAAAATAAAAATTTTAAATTGGTTCAGAATTTGCGGGTTGTTACAATTCTTAAGTGATGACTCTTCTTGAATAGAAAATATTCCCCTCTCGGGCCTCTCCCATATATCGGTTCTGGGCAGCTTGGCTATTCCTGGCAGGGTGTGGCCCTTCATGTATCACATTAATTAGATTTATCGGAGGGCCCAAATCTAGTTGACCCTCCTCAATTGGAGCTTCTACTAAGTTAGCCGAGACTTTTAATTCCCGTTGGTATGTTGGGTTGCTTGTTGTTTGTCCAGAACAAATTTTTTTAAGTGCCCTTCACGATTGAGCTTTCGAATTATGCCCTCTAACACTTTGCATTCATTCGTATTATCCCCATTTGTCTTGTGGTACTGACAATACTTTCTTCCATTGTATGGTTCTAGGAGGTTTTTACCCTTAAAAGATACTGAAAAGTTGTTGACTCTTTCCTTGTCCATAACATATATAAATGATATAGGTTTACTCAAAGCCATAGAGTTTGTGTTAGAATCTTCCCATCTTGGCTTCGTCTGGATTCCATCAAACCCAAAATTTCCACCTTGAGGTTTTCAATTAAAGCTTGGGTTCCTTCCTTCCCTATTGGGGCCAAACTTCTTCTTTGTGTAGTACAACTCCTCGATGTGGATGAATTTATCCGCCTGGAAGTGGAAATCTTGCAAGTCTTTGCACCCTTGGATATATAACCACTTCTAGAAAGGAGTGTTCTCAATTGGTCTTGAATGAACGATAATGATCTTATCACGGTCATTCATGTCTTTTGCTTTCAAAGCTTCCACATTGAACCTTTTCAAATAATCTCCCAAAGAATCCTTTTGCCTTTGCTTTATGTTAGTGATGACAATATATATTGTTGAGTCCTTATAGATGAGGAACAATGTAGAGAACTCATAGGAAAATTGCTTCCATGAGTAAATGGTCCCGATACTGGAAGTACTACTTAGCAGCTACCCCTTGGAGTGTTATTGGGAAGAGAGGACATCGGACAACTCCTGAAGCATTATAAAGGTCCATTTGGCATTCAAAAGCCGTCAGATGATCATCTGGGTCAGTGGTTCCAAGATACTTCATGGTTGGGATCTTCAAACCGGATGGTATAATAGTATTCATAATTTCATCGGTGAAAGAAGACACCCTTTCGTTGTCATTAACCTTCTCATCCAAGGTTCTTTTCATTTTACTCCCAAGCAGATCTCTAACTGTTTTTTGTCATGTCTTTGAGGTAAGCTTCTGTATTATCATAGTCTGACCTCTTGGGACTGTACCCTTTGGTAGTAGAATTTTCGGACTTCTCCTTGCTGCGTTGATTTCCTTGATGATTTACCTCTGACAGATGGGGTCCCTTCTTCTTGGAGGAAGCTGCCTTGACTTTTTCTTTTCCCTCGCATTGTTTGGGAGCTTTTCTTCTTAGAGATTCGACTTCCTCCCTTTGGTTTGGTCTGGTGTTCCTCGAAGACTTTTGCGCCTGAATAACTTGCATGAGAGTTTGCATTTCAAGGACTTGTTTCTCGAGAGACTTTAGTTTGATAGCATTTTCTTCCATGACATTCCGGTTTGATAGTTGTAACTGATTAGAGGTTAGACCTACTTTAGTGGTGTTTAAGTTGAATGTCGGAGTTATGTTTTCCTCCAGGATAACATCAAGAACTGACTCTTTATTTATGGCTTCCAATCTTTTTGATTTCATCCTTTCCTACCATTAAGCAATAAGTTCACCAAATTAATTTTATAATTGAATAAGAGAATTGAAGGTTCTAGCCCTCCTTCTAGCACCAAAATGTTAATGATAAAAACCGTCAACACCCAGTTTGAGAATTGACAATGCATATATGATAAAATTTAAAGAGAAATCGATCTAGAGGACAATTGAGGATAACTTAGCCCTACCAATCTCAGCCTAATTTGCCATTTCCAAGATTTCAAGACCCTATGTTCGAAGATAAGATAATTGTAACACCCTATAATGTTAAAAGAACATTAATGACAATAAAATAAAGAATACTTAATTAAATACTAGGAATTAAGTAAAACAGAATGTATCATTGCGCTCGTCTCGAAATTCTAGTTTAGATAGACTTCGATTTTGCGTAAAACGAACATCGTATGAAGAAGAAATAAATGTTATAAGTTTGTATACATATAAGAAGGATATATATAAATAAATTAGACTAGAAATTCAAAATAAATCGAATAAAAGAAGCGGTGAACTAGGGAGGGAATAAGACCCTTAGGAGTCGACCCACACCCAAAAGGGGTCGACCTATGGGTCGACCCACAAAAGGATGTGTCGACCCTAGGGTCGACCCAGGGGTCAACCTACCCCAGATCTGGGAAGATTCATTTTATGAACCTGGACTTGTTTGTTTGTTGGGTTCTTTGGATGTAATCTATATATATGGCAGCATTTTTATTGTTTTCCTACACCTAAAACAATGTAGACAAGGAGATGTTGCTTCAGCTTGGATTGAATTAGACTATCTTTTACAACATTAGCATGTACATACATGAGAGACATTTCTTTTGCTCCGATCCAATCTCTGTGAGTTCATGTTACTTTTAGATATAAAAATTTAACAGAAACCTTGACATGTTAATAAACCAGATCTAAGCCTATGCACGTTAAGAAACTGATTTAGATGTAAACAGATATGCTATAATTACATATAATTTTCCATACACCTATTCTGTTGTTCGGTTGTCATTATATGCCTATTTCTGTTCTTCTCCCTCTCTTATTCCCTTTTTATTTTTTAAGACTAGGCTACCTTTGGGCCTAGATCAATCTCGTAAGAGACATACATATGAACGAAATTGGGAAAATTGGGGAATGTTTGGGAATGAAAATAAAAGAGGGAAATATGGGGAATACCTTATATTGTAGAATATGACTGAAATTTGGGGTGTATGAAAATGTAAATCGGTAGGCTTAATTCAAAGGTTAAGTGGAAAATGTTAATGAAACTGTATGTCACATGTGTAATGTAACACCCCGCATTTTATGACAATAAAATAAAATATGATAATACAATTGCATGTAATAAGTTCATGCATTGAAATGAAGAAAAGACTGATAAATTACATGCAATAAGAAGAAATTCAATGCGATTAAAATATTTTTTTAAAAAGAAAAATTTGAAGAGCTTCAAGAATTTGGCCACGGGATTAGCGTCATTACGTTCTTGGCGATTTTCTGGTCAATTTAGACCTATGGATTGCAGAAAACTAAGTTAAGATGAAAGAGATACATTTAAATTAAGTGTTGTAGCAAAACATGAGAATAAGGTAAAAGAAGGAGAACAATGACTACCATTGTTTTCTAAACTTATTAACAAAGACATCATAGCTCAGTTAGTTAAGGCATAGGATTTGCAATATAGAGGTCGGGGGTTCGAACCCCGATGGCAACATAATTTTTATCTTTGTTTTAGAGAGGGCCAACTGAGCATACAAACATATGTACGTATAAAAATTCAAAATTTGAAAGGATAAGAATGTACACATAATAAAATAAAGCATATATATATATATATATGTAGAAATATATGTATACAAGAGATAAAATTCAAGATAAGGCTATAAAATCAATGAAATATAGCAAGAATCAAGTAACGGTGCAACACCGTTTGAATTTTGAAAACAAAACAAAAAGTATGCATATATATATATATATATACGCGTAAAATGGTCGTTATAAGAATTGTATATGCATAAGAAGATTACATGTGAATATAAAAGTTAAATAAATTCAAACATTCAAAAATCAAATTTCTACGCTAAAACAGCTTGCGGGACCCAATGTTGACACAACACTGCATGTACGATAAGATCCGGCTAGATTCATCTGCGAACCTGGACTATTTTCTTAACTGGGTTCAACGCTGACTCAGCGCTACATGTACGATAAGGTCTTGAGCACCTATAAATAAGGCCCTATAGCTAACCCTAAAACTCATAATTTTAAAGCTATGCTGAAGCTCTGCCATTACTCTCTCTCTCTCTTCTCAAATTTATTCTGGAAGTTAAAATATTAGCCTAGGAAAATTATGAATCCAGATCTGGAAGAGAGAATTAACAGCAATAAAAAGATTATCCATAATCATGAAAGCAAGGTAAAACCATGGATGTTAAAACTGGATCTGATCCAGAATTGGGGAAAGCATAAAAGGTGAGTGGATTTAAGCCATATTATTTTAGATAATGGTACATAATCGTTTTGCATTCCCCTTTTTAAATTGCCAGATTAATTATAAATTGCTGTTGTAACGAGTTAAAATGTTAATATGAATATGTCAGGAAATTCCTATGTTGAATTGGCTAAAGCATTGAACGTTTACATGTTGGAGAAAATAAACTTGTTAGGATATGAATAGCCAATTCAGTGATTGTAACTAGATCATTTACTTATGGCATATTATTGAGTAATTGACTTGTAACTTGTTAGATCTGAACAATTACCCGATTAAATGCTTACATGTCAAAAATTAGAATTAAATACATGTTAAAAAGGACATGAGCCAAAATATGGGCATAACTTGAGGACATGTAAACCGGATTACAGTAGACATATAAAGAGGATAGTACGCCAAAATTTTACATAGAAAAAGAGGATAACTATTAAAATATGAACATGCCTATATACACAGTAATTTGGAGCTGTAACGCCTTAGACACGAGGTTAGATTGCATTTGTAATAGAAGTCTGCCCGGGCCCGCCCGACATATCTAGCATTCACAAGTGGTAAATCTAATGTGAGAGGTCTAAGTGCTTAAGTAAAAATAGTGCTAAGGCACAAGGTTAAGTTGACTTGTGGTAGAAGTCTTCCCGGACCCGCCCGGCAAATCCAGCGTCCACAAGTGTAGTGTAACGACCCATATTTTTAACGATTTAATAATTAATTTTATTTAATTATTCAAATAATGGTTTGGTAATTTAATGGTTTAAATTAAATAATATTGAATATTTAATTAATATAAATAATAGAATAATATATTTATTTTCGAAATAATCAGAAATAACAAAATTCACAATATTGTGTGAATTGGACAGTTTAAAATATATAATTCAGTTTAGAATTGAATTATATTAACGAATTTATTTATAAATGTCAGTTGAACGTATAATTTATATTATAATTATAATCGAGCTCGAAATGGCGCGGCAGTTCGTAATTTGGCGATTCGAACTTTAAACGAATATACAGAATCCATTTTAAATCGGATTTCTGTGAAACAAGAAACGTTTGGAGCTGGTGAAGTATATTATTCTAATGGAAGAGAAAAAACAGGACTTCATCATGTAGATTGTGAGATATGTCCAAATCAAATTTTAAAATAGTCGCTATGGAATTCCTTCATTATTCATAACGATTTATTTATATTATAAATAGATTTTCAATATATATCGATTTAATCTGGATTTGAAATGTCGAGTTATAAATTCAGATAGGAATATTTTGGAGTTGTATGATATTCTATATGAATATTTATACGATAATATTAATTTATTAATATTTATTTAATTGTTTATAAATATATCAATATTTAATGGGTTTATTTAGAGCTTTAAAAATAACCATTTTTTACAAACGATCTCCGTTATCGATGAAACTAACTTTGTTGGATCCGGAATATTAAATTATTGCTAAATTTCAATTTTCGTGATTTTTGGAATCAGTATTGGCCGTACAGAATTTTAATGTGAAAAACAGTCGATAATTTGACCTTTAAAAATACGCTGTGTGAGCAAATGAAGTCGGAATTCGACGAAACAAGTTTCTTTGGGTCCGTAATGTCAAGATATAGCTGCATGACCATTTTCATCAAAATTGGGTATTTTATGTGGTCGTACAAATTTTTAAATGGTAAATACATATAGCGGTTGAGTTAAATTGAGTATAATAATCATCAAAAAAATATTAAAACTTCACTATAAATATCCTTACATCATAACCCTAATTTACTTCATCTGGAAATCAACAGATAATTCGCTGCTTCCAATTTTCTTCCTTGCGTACAAATCTCGATCTTCCAAAAATAAGAACAAGGCAAATAAATTCCTACAAATATCAAAATTAGTTTATTCGGATTCATCTAGATTTTCTCTTCATTTCAGTATGTGTTTAGATTTGCTAGATGCAATTTTTTCCGCTAACTTGTTAATAGCACGATTAGGGTTCCATGAATTTGGAAATGGAAGCCTTAATGTGTGATTCCAGTTGTATTTTTGGAATGTTGAGGTGATTTCAAGCTTGTAGTAGAATTTTTGGTAGATTCCGTGATGCTTGAAGTCGCCAGTCTGCCTGTAGCTCGCGGAAGTGTTGTGCGACGCATTTCGAAAGGGTAGATCGAGATGAGTGAAATTGGTATGGGAAGGAAGAGCGACAGGAGAGAAGAAAGAAGGTGGTTTTGGTTTGAAGTTTTGTCAAGAGACGATGGAGTTTAGGTGGAATGAAGCAGCCCATTCTAATGCGTGGAGCAATATTAGTGTGCAGATATATGAAGTGGAAGGAGGAAGAAGCAATATGCGTTGGAAGCAACAGTAATAATGAAGTCTGGAGGTTGTTCTCTAGTAGGTATAAGAGACCCAAGTTCTGTTTGATGGATATGAGATGAAGGAGATCGGGGAGAGAAGCTTAATGGTATGTTTACTTGAGTTCATCATAAAGTAAAGGAGGAATAATGAATGAAAGATTGGCCAAGGCTTTCGAATTTTGTACAGAGGAGGACGTGATATTTTATGGTGGAAGGGAAGATACTTTGTATTGTTTTGGGTGGGCTTTCTAATTGGGCCATGAGTATGAGAAAAAAAGGGGAAAAAGGAAATAATTAAAAAGAAAAGGAGATTAAAGTGGTGTAATGGCTCTTCGAAAGGCAGGAGGCCACGAATTGGTAACCAGGGAAGAAGAGTGGGAAGCGGGTGTGGGCTTTTCAAGTGTAGGCCGAATATTTGTTGGTGAGGCCTTTTATTAAAATTAAATTAAGTTTTAAATTTAATTTAAAATGTTTTAGCATGTAAATTTTTATATCCCGACTATACGATATCAGAATTTGACGAAACAAGATCCGTTGGGATCGCATGGACGGTGGCTGCACCATGAAACTGACTGGGAGTGAATTGGAGCTCGTTACAATTTATAGCGAAATAAATAGTCTGATCTGAATCAACGACGGTTATCGTTATTTAACAATAAACCGACCAATGTGAGTGAATCTCACTAACTCTGTACAATTTATATTTTTATAAATATAATCTAGTATTGATAATTGATGATTGATTGCTATGTGTGGATTGTTTGGTTGAATTGTTGATTTATTGACTAAAATTATAGATAATGATATATATATATATATATAAATCTTTAATCAAATATTGATTCTGTTTATCATAATATTTCATATCGAAATGAAATCGATGTTATTTATATTGTTTAACATCTGTGGATGCAGGGAAACAGGTTGGAGAGATCCGACTAGATTCCTCAATATTTATAATACTGTTTGTTTTCATATATTGTGATATATGATGTGATATAAAATTTGTGATTAATTATGATGACACTGGCCTGGTTAATTGGTATTTTAAATACAATAAGATATACTGGAATGTAAAAAAGGGAATTTTCAAAGTGATATTGAAAATGAAATATTTATAGGAATAAATATGATATCGAAAATGAAATATTTATAGGAAATAAATATGATATTGAAAATGAAATATTTATTTGGAAAATAAATAGGATTATAAAAGGAATATTTATTTGGAAAATAAATATAAAAGGAATATTTATTTGGAAGGTCAACAGAATTACAAAAGGAAATATTTGGAAAATAAATAGAATTTTATAAAAAGAGAATTTTACATTAGGATGGTTTTGACTCGTGCTTCGCACACGGGTGTAACATGATATTGATTTAAAGTAAATATTTAATAGAAATCTGTTTTAACAGATAAATTAAGGAGAATAATGTTTATAAATTAAGGAAATATTTATCATTTGATAAATTGAATATATAAATTTGAATTTATATAGACAAGTAAAATCGGTTTTAACACCGATAATTGAAATGGAATGTGAACATAGTAGTTATAAAGGAAATTTGAAATGAGATCATAAATGTGGGAAATGAAATAAGATTTGTATGAATAACTCTGCAAATAAAAATATAAATAGAATTTGGGTTTGAGATATTGTTTTAAATACGAAATCAGACCGCTTTGATTATATAAAAAATATTATTCACATTCTATGTGAAAAATTAGATTTAAGTAAATATTTTGCAAATAAAATATTATAAAGGAATTTGGGTTTGAATTAGATTTAAGTAAATATTTTGCAAATAAAATATTATATAGGAATTTAGGGTTTGAATTAGGAATTTAAATGGAATTACTGAAATTAGAAGCTGAATGGAAATTAGTTGAGTTGAATGGGTTTTTGGGTATCGATCTGATGTTGGTTTTAGCCTTTAGGTTTTATACTTGGGAAGTTTGTCTCTTACTAGTTTACAATTAGAGACTGATAGAGGTGGGAAGATATTGATGCGTGAATCAGAAATGAAAACATTTTCCAAAGTTATTTTCTAATTTTAGAAAATTAGGAATTTATGAATATATGGAAATGATAAATGGGAAATTGGGAAATGAAATGATGATTGATCGGTAAGATTTCCATCTGGGAATAAGACCGTTGTTTGTAAACACGATTTCCTTTGATAGTTAAATCATTGATTATCAAAGATTTTGACCATTTCCGTTGTCAATACGGAGAGACCGGGATCAGATATATTATCTGAAAACCACTCCGTAGGTGTCAGCGTTGCGAATCGAATATGATGAAGATAATTGAAGACGGAGTTATGCAAGGGATGTTCAGTAAATCCTAGGTAGAAATTGCCTAAGATGGATTTACAGAATAGTGCCTTCGGGTTACCCAGTCCCAGGACAACTTGAGCGGACTAATGACTGATAGAGTATATCTGGTAGATCGCGTAAGTTTATCATTTCTAACGTATTTACGTTGGTGGCGGAGGAATTCGTTTCTCTTAGCTTATACCCGTGGTATTTTTGGGGAAATCAATTTGTGATTTGACAGGTATGACGATGTGGCATTCAAAGTAAATGAAGGAGTGATCTGTTAAAAGATACATTATGACCTGAAGCCTCATCAATTGGGAAATGACAGAAATCGGGCAGGCAACATGGCTAAGTGGGTCGCACCCAATTAGGGTATGTTGTCACCATCAAGAGAATATTCATATTTGTTACTTCTTTCAATTCTGTATCTCCTGGGAGCGGTTATGTTGGCATACCAACCGTAAGGTGACAATATATTCGGAACATTCAAGCGAAATGAATGGCCGATCATGTGTGGCCGAGTTACAAGACGTTCTTGTTGAACTCCACTGTATCGCTTCTAGAGTACACCGGAAGGTGGTTCCATACTTTGTCATAGTTGGAATCCATTACCCAATAAGAGCCCGGGGTTTTTGATTGTATATTACATATGTAGAGCGTGAGATGAAAGCGTTCTACAAGATTGCTATCTATTTGATTTAGACATTATTATAATATCAGAAAATATTGATCTTAAGAAATATTTTGGGTTATTGTAAGGTAAAAACCATCCAAATTTATGTGTGGATCGGTCTTATGATTATCATTGCTTTTGAAAAGGATTTGGAAAAGTTAAACCAAGTGTTTGGAGTTTACTCACACCAGTCACATGACTGACCCAGAGTTTATTTTGTTTTGTTTCCCTAAACTCTTGGGTGCCCAATTTTGTACGGGCAGTCAAGTAGTCGGGATTTACAGATACGCTAGATGGAGCTTGGAGCAGGAGGCTTCAGCAGCATTTTATAGCTATTGTTTATTTTCGCTATGGTGTAAGTGTTATACTCAAATGATATATTTGTATTTCCAAGTTATGTTGTATACTATATTTTATTCATTCCGCTGTGAGATTCGTGTTACCCTGATGTTGTATCTATGTTCTTCTTCTTCTATTCTAATTTTCTATCTTATCTATTCTCACCCTCTAACTTCTTTCTATTAACTATCTGGTATTTCCGAGGCTTGGATAGTCAACATTGAGTTTATGTCGATAACCAAGGTCGGAAATCCCCCTGGTCGTTTCAGTGGTATCAGAGTGAGGTTATGTAATTACCTTGGCTCGGTGGCGCGACTCAGTAGAGATAGGGTTAGTAATGCCCTAGATTGAGTTAAGTGTATATATATGAGAGATCGTATTTGTAGATTTTATAAAAATTATTTTATATTGTGGAGATTTTTTGGTTGAGTTGTTTATAAGTTCTGGTCGATCAGTTTGATCCACTGTATCGGTAAGGGTTTCTAAACACTCGAGTACGATGAACTGACACGGTATGTTTTCAAAAAGGGTAAATGAAATAATTTTACCCCGAATTATATTTTGTTATAAAAGAATGAATAATATTCGTATTATTAAGTATATTAGATGTGTTGGTTGTTGTTATAATCGAATAAGATTATAACTGAGATGGTTATATATATAACCAAATAAAAGTCGTATAAGTGTAATGAATTGAATTAAATTTGAAATTTTAATTAGAATAGGAATTAAAATTCCCAGAAGTTGGAAAAGTGTTTTTAAATGGATTTGGATTAAATATATGAGAATTTTAAAATCCTGGGAGATTTTAAATTGTTTTACAAGCATTCTGAAGGATAATTTCAAAATGTAAGTGATTAAGAAATGGTTTTGAAAAGTGAGATAGTATTGAACTCACTTCGATCACTGGGAAATAACCCTGATGATGCTGGCCACATCATCAGTGTTCATTTTCAAGTTCTAAGTGACAGATTACTACCAAAGATTTTTATTTTGGAAATGCTTTGAGAGAATAAGTTGTTTTGAATCCTGAAAAGGGAAGTTTGATTTTTGATATGACAAACTGTTTAAAACTCCCAAGAAGAGAATTTAGGATTTAAAAACAAATTAATAAAAATTTGTGAAAGCAATTTTGGATTGAATTGGAACCAATTAACTGGAGATTGAATTGGAATATAATATATCAAGTAGAATCAGATTTTGAATTATGAGATAGGAATCTGAAATGGTATTGAATTGGTGAGTTAGAGTTTGAAATCAAGAATGGAACTCGAATTTGAAATGGAATTTGACTTGGGTATAAATGAATGATTGGGTTTGAGGATAATAACTGATTGGAGTTTGATTGGGATGGTATATGCTGAATTAGCAGCAGATAGAAAGGATATAATGATATGCCCGACAAAAAGTTACAAGTTTATTTACATATGAGTTTGCTGATTTATGATCCTATTTGGCAAGCCGCGTGGATATTTGATTTTCTTTAGGAATGGAGAAGGCTCAGGGATGCGAGTTGTGGTCGTACCGATTGAGCCGTACAAAGGAGGTGCTAGCGAAATTTTTCGAAAATTTCGAGTGTTAGAAAATTTTCAGGATTTTTGAAGAATTTTGTTAATAGAAATGAATTATTATTTAATTGAAATAAACTGGTACTGCAAAATTGAAGTTAAAGAAGTAAACAAATAAATTTTTACCCATTTAGTAGGGTTTGTTTTCTACCTTAGCAATTTCGAGGATGAAATTATTTTAAGGGGGAAGAATATAACGACCCGTATTTTTTAATGATTTAATAATTAATTTTATTTAATTATTCAAATAATGGTTTAGTAATTTAATAGTTTAAATTAAATAATATTGAATATTTAATTAATATAAATAATAGAATAATATAATCATTTTTGAAATAATCAGAAATAACAGAATTCACAATATTGTGTGAATTGGAAAATTTAAAATATATAATTCAGTTTAGAATTGAATTATATTAACGAATTTATTTATAAATGTCAGTTGAACGTATAATTTATATTATAATCATAATCGAGCTCGAAATGGCGTGGCAGTTCGTAATTGGGCGATTCGAACTTTAAATGAATATTCAAAATCCATTTTAAATCGGATTTATGTGAAATAAGAAACGTCCGGAGCTGGTGAAGTATATTTTTCTAATGCAAGAGAAAAATCGGGATTTCGTCGTGTAGATTATGAGATATGTCCAAATAAAATTTTAAAATAGTCGTTGTGGAATTCCTTTATAATTTATAACGACTTACTTATATTATAACTGGATTTTCAATATAAATTGAATACCGATTTAATCTGGATTTGAAATGTCGAGTTATAAATTCAGATAGGAATATTTTGGAGCTGTATGATATTGTTTGTGAATATTTATACGATAATATTAATTTATTAATATTTAATTTAATTGTTTTTAAATATATTAATATTTAAATGGGTTCATTTAGAGCTTTAAAAATAACCTTTTTTACAAACGATCGCCGTTTTCGATGAAACTAATTTTGTTGGATCCGGAATATTAAATTATTGCTAGATTTCAATTTTCGTGATTTTTGGAATCAATATATGGCCATACGGAATTTAATGTGAAAAACATCGATAATTTGACCTTTAAAAATACGCTGCGTGAGCAAATGAAGTCGAAATTCGACGAAACAAGTTTCGTTAGGTCTGTAATGTTAAGATATAGCTGCATGACCAGTTTCGTTAGGTTTGGAATCAATATTTTGTTTTGTTTCCCTAAACTCTTGGGTGCCCAATTTTGTACGGGCAATCAAGTAGTCGGGATTTACAGATACGCTAGATGGAGCTTGGAGCAGGAGGCTTCAACAGCATTTTATAGCTATTGTTTATTTCCGCTGTCGTGTAAGTGTTATACTCAAATGATATATTTGTATTTCCAAGTTATGGTTTATACTATATTTTATTCGTTCCGCTGTGAGATTCGTGTTACTCTGATGTTGTATCCATGTTCTTCTTCTTCTGTTCTAATTTTCTATCATATCTAATCTCACCCTCTAACTTCTTTCTATTAACTATCCGGTATTTTCGATGCTTGGATAGTCGACATTGAGTTTATGCCGATAACCAAGGTTGCAAATCACCCGGGTCGTTACATGTAGGCTTAATGTAAGAGGTCTAGTGCTTATATATATAATAAGATATAAATACATGGCAATGATGGTAATTAAATGTCTAACTCGAAAAATAAGAAAGGAAGGGATGTAATGTACTAAGTTAGTGTGATGAGAAGGAAAAGTGATGTATTCCCCTAAATGACCTATTTCTGAGAACGTTGTTGCAAGTAAGCCACAATAAATAAAGAAAAGTAAAGAAATTACTTGCTACCATAGATTTAGATGGGAATACGTTATGAAAATAAATCATTGATTCCTTCTATCAAACTGATAAGGTGCATGAAGTGTTCTCCTTAATATAATAAAGAATATATATATATATATATATATATATATATCGGTGAATGAAGAATAATGGTTTAAAAGGGAAATGATAATAACCTATTATAAATAAATAACATTAATAATAATGTTGTATGATAGGTAGACTTGTCCTAGGGACAAGTGAATATTATAACTTAGGTTATGATAAACTAGTAAGGGAATGGAATAACTGGTGAATTGAGTTAAGGGACACTTAATTGTAAATTAAGTAATCAGTAAAGGGGAAAACCTGAAACCAGTTAAGAAAAGGGGGGAAATATATTGTATTTAATTATAAATTAAGTAAGCCATAAACTTGGAGGTCTGAAACCGGCTGATAAGAATAACATGTTCAAACTTGTCCTTGGGACAAGAGGAAATTATAACATAGATTATAATATATGGGTAGAGAAACTTGTTAATGGGCCTTTGTTAATAGAACTAAGTTAATACGTAAATAACGATAAGTTGTAGTGATAGTGTAAATTGAATTTATGATTAAATGAGAAAGAATGAGGAAAAATTATGAAGTAAGTTATATTTAATCATAAATGGTAAGTGACATGTTAATTATAAAACATGAATTGAGATATACTTAATAGTATATTAAGTAGAACATGTTATGGTAACCTTGAAATCAAACGATAATATAAAGGGATTGTCGATTACAGAACTTGGACCACAATCTAGAGAATAACATGTTGTGTGCTTATTAATAAACTTAAATGGGTTAAGTTATAACTGAAATTAATAAGCAAGAGGAACTTGGTAACTGATGAAGAATTCAATGTGAATGGGAATAACCAAGTTAAAAGGAAATTTGGTAAGGAAACGCAAGCGCGTAAAAGGATGTTTAAACATAGGGTCTAACAACATATTAAAGTGAGGAGGCGCTTGGACCAGTCCTTACGTTTGAGGGTGAATAACCCAACGGGGTAGATCATTGAGGTGTTATATGGCACGAGGGGAGAACACATTCATATGATTGTTCGGACAGCTCTGAAGGACTGGAAGGAGAAGCACGCGACTTCCTGAGGTATGTAAGGTGCTCCTAGTAGTCCTCTTTGCGGTGACATATGTCTTAGGCTGTGCTCGCAGAGGTTGGGTCTGCGTGTACCTACTAGGGTGGGTGAGCCTTGACTGCAGAAGTAGTTATGCAGTCAGATACACGTCATCGACAGACAGTGGGATGCGAAAAGACTAGAGCTAAACCCAAGATATCATTCACCCTTTGCTATCGGGGTAAGGAGTTGAGGGGAGACGCTAAATGAATATTTAGATTGTTTGTTATTAGGGGCAGTCGCTTAGCTCTTGTAGTCTTTACTAGTTGAGGGAGGGGCCGAGGTGGGGCCATAGCCACCGTGAAAACAGACCCTAGGTATATCTGTCTATAGAGGCTCTTTAAAGACGGGTCTGTACAGATATGGAAGAGCTCCCGACCGAGTTCCAAGTTTCTTGTATCGCCCTGCCATGGAACTCGGTGCACATTAGAGGACATGCGATTGAGGCATCGAGCTACAACTGAAGATACGCATGGTGGACAGTCTAGATACATGCATGTCGGCTCTGGGTGGTGCATCGTAAGCTTGAGGGCATTACTCCGGTATGAATTCAGATTCGAACAAAGGTGGCAGTCTGTACGTTTGCGTACAATAGTAATGACAGATATATGCGGAACATAATATTGTTATCCGTACATCACTACGGCGTAGGAAGAGGGGCTGCGTATATTTCGTTGGTGTTACGGTGGAGACCGTGCGAGTGGGGTACCATGGGGTGTACCTTAATATTGGGGGTAACTACATATATACTATATTAGGTTAATCCACTGGGAAGTCAATGGGTACGATATGTGTGTAAGCCTTGAGTGTTGATTACCCAAGTAACCTAATAAATAAGATAACATAATTGAACGGTATATGCAGGATTATCCAAAGTGTATAGTTTAAATTCAGTCACTAGAACTTGTGTTCTGACCCCCTCCTCATAACATACTCGCGGGTAAGATTTGTTGCAGAGGCATGATATTTTTGGATACTGGTTAGGTAGTATTAATAATACGGTAAGGCTATGTTTTGATATACTATATTTTATCCATTCCACTGTGAGATATTTTCTGAGCTCTGACATATTTTATGTCTGTCTTTTCTACAGGATACCAGAGCACAACAACCTGAGTTTCGATGGATTGGAATTTTGAAAAAAATTCTATCTATCGGAATTTGGGTTGTCACATCTGGTAGGTTTAGGATTCCTATATAAATAGTGAGTGAACGTATTTGTATTTTTAAAAATATAAATATATATTATATATATACCTAGATCCATAGAGGAACCCACTGAATAGAAAGAGCGTGATATGATAAGAAATAGGGTGTTATTTTGTACACTAAAGGGATGAATAAGGAAATCTGAGACCCTTATGTAATTTGGGTGGAGAGTGTACAATATGCTTTGTATGGAAGGAAAGTGAATCCCATATGATTAGTATTTTGGGTTAGTGGGTTTGGTAGTAAAACCTTATAGATTGGAAAAGGTTAGAAAGAGAGAAATGGATTAGGAATATATATAGTTGAGAGAATTGACCTTGGGAAGTGTCTAGGAAATCCTAGAAGAATTGGAAACCCGCTTTGAGTCTAACCCCGTTATTAACTTTTAAGAACTTTAAATTATAAAGAAAATTGGGAAAATGATTTATGGTGTTTTCAAGTTTTAATCTTAAAAGTTATAGTTTTAAAATATGTAAAGAAGTACAATTGAGTTTTAAAGTAGAATTATCTTAGTAAAAAGGTGCATATTATAGAGCATGTATAGCTCACTAGTTTTCTTGTTATGTTTCATACAAGATTTTTTAATAAAGAAAGATTTGAAATCTTTATTCTTATGACAATCCTTTTTGGATAAATTATTTTGACAAGATAATTTTGTTGGGTGGACAAAATAAGTATAGAAATTAAGAATAGAGTGGATGTCTGCACCTTGTAGTAAGAGACTAAACCGACCTTATAGTAAGAACAAGTCGTAAACCCGATGGAGAAAATAGTTGTCTGTATCTACTCCAGTTTTGTGATTTGAAAAAAAATTGATGATTTACATTTTTAAGATGAAATGTTTTTATGGTTTGGCAAAAGAAAGTTTTCATGAGGAAAATAAAGTTTTGACACTTTTAATTTTTGAAAGGAAATTTAAAAGAAATAGAGCCAAACCATGTTTTAAAAAGTATGGAGTAGGTAAGAGTTAGTGCCTAGGGAAGATGGGAAAAGTTTGGGGGCTATAAAGTAAATAGCGAGAATTATCTTGGAATAATAATGAGTTCTCGTAGAATGCATAAGCATTGGAAAGCCTAGGATGTTGCTTGAAATAATTGTTGATACACAGCTAGAACTGGTAAAAGGGGCAAGTAAGTGTTTAGACCCTATTACTAATTTTCAGATTAGGGTAAAACCCATTACTACATTTCGGTTGGGATCGTTCCATTATCTTGTTCTTGTTGGGAAGTTAGGGTAACACCTGAACTTGTCGTGGATCCCATGGTTTGGAATTTTCCGATAGAGGGGGACATAATTTCGAGATTCTTGGCCCTTAGTAGTAGCTGTGTATGGTGTTTGTTCTCCTGTTTTAGTTGAAAGACTAGAGACTTATTTAAATTTAAACTAAGATCAAATAATTAAATAAGCTAAGAAAAGAGAAAAGGTACAACTGAAAAGAAAACAGAAAATTCAGTAAAGCAATAAAAATGGAAACTAATGAGAAAAGATGGATAAAGATAAAACTTTCCAAGATAAGATGAAAAAGAAAAACGAAAGATGCGAAGTTTCCATTTTCCACCTTTTTGTAACATAAGAAATCGAATTTTGAAAATTAGATTTTTCTGAAATTAAAAAAATAAAATTGGTTGCTAGGATTATGGATGCAACAATTGGATGAACTACGCTCTTACTCAGTAAGAATGCGGGAAAATTTAGATGAAAATATCTTTTGATTTTCAAAATATTGCATTCATATAGAACTGCCAGTATATTCAGGATGTGAGCATCATATTTTAAAAAGATTTTGAGAATTTGCATACACATAGAAGGTACCGTTTAGGCATACATATGTTATTATGTTGTATTTCACTTTGTACAAGTGCACAATGTTTGCAAAATTGGATACACACATGATGGATGTATATCATGTGAGGGGTTAATTGATTTTTCCCTTATCAATTTCCGGGGACGAAATTTCCTAAGGGTGGGAGAATGCAACACCCCGCATTTTATGACAATAAAGTAAAATATGATAATATAATTGCATGTAATAAGTTCATACATTGAAATGAAGAAAAGATTAATAAATTACATGCAATAAGAAGAAATGCAATGCGATTAAAATATTTTTTTTAAAAAAAAGAAAAAAAAGAAAAAATTGAAGAGCTTCAAGAATTTGGCCACGGGATTAACGTCATTGTGTTCGTGGCGATTTTCTGGTCAATTTAGACATATGGACTGCAGAAAACTGAGCTAAGGTGAAACATATACATTTAAATGAAGTATTGTAGCAAAACATGAGAATAAGGTAAAAGAAGGAGAACAGTGACTACCATTGTTTCTAAACTTATTAACAAAAGACATCATAGCTCAGTTGGTGAAGGCATAGGATTTGCAACATAGAGGTCGGGGGTTTGAAGCCCGACGATGACATAATTTTTATCTTTGTTTTAGAGAGGGACAACTGAGCATACAAATATATGTACGTATACAAATTCAAAATTTGAAAGGATAAGAATGTACGTATAAGGAAATAAAAATATATACATATATACAAGAGATAAAATTCAAGATAAGGTTGCAGTCAATGAAATATAGCAAGAATCAAATAACGGTGCAACACCGTTTGAATTTTGAAAACAAAACAAAAATTGTGCGTATATATATATATATACACGTAAAATGGTCGTTATAAGAATTGTATACGCATAAGAAGATTACATGTGAATATAAAAGTTAAATAAATTCAAACATTCAAAAATCAAATTTCTACGCCAAAACAGCTTACGGGATCCAATGCTGACTCAGCACTGCGTGTACAATAAGATCTGGCTAAATTCATCTGCGAACCTGGACTATTTTCTTAATTGGGCTCAATGTTGACTCAACGTTGCGTGTACGATAAGGTCTTGAGCATCTATAAATAAGGCCCTACAATTAACCCTAAAACTCATAATTCTAAAGCTATGCTGAAGCTCTGCCATTACTCTCTCTCTGTCTTCTCAAATCTATTCTGAAAATTAAAATATTAGCCTAGGAAAATTATGAATCTAGATCTGGAAGAGATAATTAACAGTAATAAAAAGATTATCCAGAATCATAAAAGCAAGGGAAAACCATGGATGTTAAAACTGGATCAGATCCAGAATTTGGGAAAGCACAAAAGGTGAGTGGATTTAAGCCATATTATTTTAGATTATGGTACATAATCATTTAGCATTCCCTTTTTTATTAATTGTGAAATTGCCTGATTAATTATAAATTGTTGTTATAACGAGTTAAAATGTTAATATGAATGCCAGGAAATTCCTATGTTGAATTGGCTAAAGTATTGAATGTTTACATGTTGGAGAAAATAAACTTGTTAGGATATGAATAACCAATTCAGTGATTGTAACTACATGATTTACTTGTGGCATATTATTGAGTAATTGACTTGTAACTTGTTAGATCTGAACAATTACCCGATTAAATGCTTACATGTCAAAAATTAGAATTAAATACATGTTAAAAAGGGACATGCGCCAAAATATAGGCATAACTTGATGACATGTAAATTGGATTACAGTAGATGTATAAAAAGGGCAATATGCCAAAATTTTACATGGAAAAAGAGGATAACTATTAAAATATGAACATGCCTAAATAAACAGTAATTTGGAACTGTAACGCCTTAGACACGAGGTTAGATTGTATTTGTGATAGAAATCTGCCCGGACCCGCCCGGCATATCCAGCATTCACAAGTGGTAAATCGAATGTGAGAGGTCTAAGTGCATAAATAAAAATAGTGCTAAGGCACGAGGTTAAGTCGACTTGTGGCAGAAGTCTACCAGGACCCGTCGGGCATCCACAAGTGTAGGCTTAATGTGAGAGGTCTAGTGCTTTTATATATATGTATGTATATAATAAGATATGAATAAATGGCAATGATGGTAATTAAATGTCTAACTCAGAAAATAAGAAAGGAAGGAATGTAATAAAATGAGTTAGTGTGATGAGAAGGAAAAGTGATGTATTTCCCTAAATGACCTATTCTTGAGAATGTTGTTGCATGTAAGCCACAATAAATAAAGAAAAGTAAAACAATTACTTGCTACCATGGATTTAGATGGGAATACATTACAAAATTAAATCATTGATTCCTTCTATCAAACTGATAAGGTGCATGAAGTGTTTTCCTTAATATAATAAGGAATATATACATATATATATATTACGGTGAATGAAGAATAATGGTTTACAATAGTAAATGGTTTAAAAGGGAAATGATAATAACCTGTTATAAATAAATAACATTAATAAAAATGTTGTATGATAGGTAGACTTGTCCTAGGGACAAGTGAATATTATAACTTAGGTTATGATAAACTAGTAAGGAAATGGAATAACTGGTGAACTGAGTTAAGGGACACTTAATTGTAAATTAAGTAATCAGTAAAGGGGAAAACCTGAAACCAGTAAAGAAAAGGGGGAAATATATTGTATTTAATTATAAATTAAGTAAGCCGTAAACTTGGAGGTCTGAAACCCGCTGATAAGAATAACATGTTCAGACTTGTCCTTGGGACAAGGGGAAATTATAACATAGATTATAATAAATGGGTAGAGAAACTTGTTAATGGGCCTTAGTTAATAGAACTAAGTTAATATGTAAACAACGGTAAGTTGTAGTGACGGTGTAAATTGAATTTATGATTAAATGAGAAAGAATGAGGAAAAATTATGAAGTAAGTTATATTTAATCATAAATGGTAAGTGACATGTTAATTATAAAACATGTGAATTGAGATATACTTAATAGTATATTAAGTAGAAAATGTTATGGTAACCTTGAAATCAAACAAGAATATAAAGGGATTGTGGATTACAGAACTTGGACCACAATCTAGAGAATAACATGTTGTGGGCTTATTAATAAACTTAAGTGGGTTAAGTTATAACTAAAATTAATAAGAAAGAGGAACTTGGTAATTGATGAAGAAATCAATGTGAATGGGAATAACCAAGTTAAAAGGAAACCTGGTAAGGAAAAGCAAGCACGTAAAAGAATGTTTAGACATAAGGTCTAACAACATATTAAAGTGAGGCGCTTGGACCAGTCCGTACGTTTGAAGGTGAAAAACCCAACGGCATAGATCATCGAGGTGTTAAAAGGCACGATGGGAGTACACATTCATCTAATTGTTCTGATGTCTCCAAAGGACTAGAAGGGGAAGCACACGGCTTCTTGAGGTACGTAAGGTGCTCCTAGTAGTCCTCTTTGCGGTGACAGATGTCTTAGCTGTGCTCGCAGAGGTTGGGTCTACGCATAACTACTAGGTGGGTGGTCCTTGACTTCAAAAGTAGCTATGCAGTCAGAATGCTGTGACGCGGTGACACCAGGGTGATTCGGTTATTGTCTCAATGAGGAGGCGGTGGGTCACGACTAACAAGGATAGTAGATCATCGGATACCCGTCATCAACAGCCAGTGGGATGCGCAAAGACTAGAGCTAAACCCAAGATACCATTCACCCTTCACTATCAGGGTAAGGGGTTGAGGGGAGACGCCAAATGGATGTTTAGATTCTTTGTTATTAGGGGTAGTCATTTAGCACTTGTAGTCTTTATTAGTTGAGGGAGGGGCCGAGGTGGGGCCATAGCCACCGTGAAAACAGGCCCTAGGTATATTTGTATATAGAGTCTCTTTAAAGACGGGCCTGTACAGATTTGGAAAAGTTCCCGACTGAGTTCCATGTTTCTTGTATCGCCCTTCCATGGAACTCGGTGCACATTAGAGGACGTGTGATTGAGGCATCGAGCTACAATTGAAGATACGACTAATGGACAGTCTAGATACATGCATGTCGGCTCTGGGTGGTGTATCGTAGGCTTGAGGGCATTACTGCGATATAAATTCAGATTCGAACAATGGTGGCGGTCTGTACGTTTGCATAGCATAGTAATGACAGATATATGCGGAACGTAATATTGTTATCTGTATGTCACTACGGCGTAGGATGAGGGACTGCGTATATTTCGATAGTGTTACGGTAGAGACCGTGCGAGTGGGGTACCATGGGGTGTACCTCAATATTGGGGGTAGCTGCATATATACTATATTAGGTTAATCCACTGGGAAGTAAACGGGTACGACGTGTGTGTAAGCCTTGAGTGCTGATAACCCAAGTAACCTAATAAATAAGATAACATGATCGAACACTATATGTAGGATTATCCAAAGTGTATAGTTTAAATCCAGTCACCAGAACTTATGTTTTGACCCCCTCCTCATAACATACTTGCAGGTTAGATTTGTGGCAGAGGCATGATAGCTTTGGATACTGGTTAGGCAGTATTAATAATATGGTAATGCTATGTTTTGATATACTATATTTTTTCCATTCCGCTGTGAGATATTTTCTGAGCTCTAACATATTTTATGTCTCTGTCTTTTCTGCAGGGTAACAGAGCACAACAACTTGAGTTTCGATGGATTGGGGTTCTGAAAAAAAATCGGTCTGTTGGAATTCGGGTTGTCACATGTAACCTGTTAAATCTGTGTGTGGTTAAGTAAATCGGTTAAAACAATGGGGTTAAGTAAACCTATTTAATATGTTGGGGTTGTATATGGACGTTGTTAACTTGTGAAACTTAACCTGCTGAATTTGTGGGGGTTAGGTTGTAAGACTTAACCTGTGGAAATCCTAGTTGATTGGGGACGCAAGTTTAGGGGTTTGACTTGTGTCACCTATGGTGTGGGACCTATATTAGTCAGTAACCCATTTTAGTATTAAACGGGGACCCCGCAATAGGTAGGGGTCAGGGCACGCTTACTAAGCTAATTGTAAGAGGTTCATCTAGGAAGGGTTTTTTTGATGGCACGTTCCAACGGGGTCATGTGCGTGCATGGGTCTGGCCTGCCTGGGAAAATAAGTCGTTGTAACACTTATAAATCGGTCTGTGTCCTTCTGTAGGTTGCCACTTTAGGAAGTAATACACCCTACTGTGGGGCCGACACAGGGTATTTACCTGTTAGGGAGCCTATTGCTTAGGGGTAGTAATTAGGGTACATCTAGTCCTTCCTGTTTAGGTACCCGTTATTTCTTTTTGGGGTAACACCGGTTATTTCTGTTGGGATACCTGTTATTTCTGTTTGGGGTAAAACCCGTTACTAGAAGTACACCTAAATCTACCATTATGTTTCTGTTGGGATCATTCCATTTCTGTTAAGTAATTGGAAATCACCTAATTCGGTATACTAGTATTGATGAAGAAAATGTAGTTGAGAAGCACAGTTTATCCTATTTATTCTGTTTATCCTATCCATCATGTTTATACCTATTATATGCTACTATTGTCTCTCATCCAGTTTATTTGCCTATCTTGGTACTTTTAATTCTTTATATGCTAAAAGTCAATGGACTCGCCAGACTTTATGGTTACCCGTTTTGTTTACTTTCCTCTCTTTCCTTCCCCCCTCCATCTAGGTTCTCAGGGTGGGAATGCTCAGGCATGATTAGGACTTTCTCTCTCTTCTGTTTCTGCTTGGATCTAGATCTGCTTTGATGTATCGCTTCAACTATTTATCCACTTTATTATGGCTACTTATGGGGATTATGAATTTTCATTTCTATACTCTGATGGTTTTTAGAGTGATACAGATGCGTTTATTTGATGTATTTTGTTCCAGCATTTTAGTCCGATATTGTAACTGGATTTGATACTATAGTATTTTCTATTGAAAGATGAAGTTTTAAATTTCCGCTGCTATTTATATATCTGTCTTATGAGATTTTATTTTTGTTTACCTATAATGCTTCACGGAACTTAATGCATTCTGATAAAGAGTGACATTAACGGACATGGGGTGTCACATTAATTTTTCTTCAAGAGGTGAGTATCCCGCTTACGAAACTTAAGGATCAACAATTGCCTTGGGATAAGGGTATTCTAAGCTTATAAAAGGTAGATAATCTTGTTACAACAATGATCCCTAGATTTAGAATAGAATAATATACATTGTGTAGAGAAGAAACAGGCTAATATAACACAACATTTAGGTTTGGTGACATACTATAGCCTTTAATGACTAAGATGATACTTTCACATCGATCTAGCCCACGAAAGGCTTTAGTAGTGTCAGTTATCATGTCATAAGCTACAATAGGTCTTTGAGAACATTGTGCTATGTTAGGCTTATTGTGAGAAGACTGAAGCATGTATGTGTATCGTAATAAATAATTCATTGATTTCACTCAGTAATTTCCCCTTATCGAAAGCGTTTGGGATCAAGGCCATCAGGAAAGATGTTAGTGATAACTCCTTGTTGAATCAATAAGGACACATCATGATTATCAAATCAAGAGTGATTTAAATCTCGGTTTTCCCTTTCATTTATTATGAATGTATTATGAGTGGTGTGGAAATCCCAAATTCGATTTTGAAATTTGGATTCGAGCTTTCAAAAGGAATACGAGATTGTAGAAAATGAGAAAATCCCCTTAAATGAGACCCCTAGGGTCTTATTTATAGGC
The DNA here is from genome assembly GCA_030737875.1 of Allium sativum. Lineage (NCBI taxonomy): Eukaryota > Viridiplantae > Streptophyta > Magnoliopsida > Asparagales > Amaryllidaceae > Allium > Allium sativum. Next base: position 757,346,500 of record CM060922.1, on the reverse strand, counting down.
AATTTGGGTTCCCTTCTGTTGCAGTTCGGTAGAAAGCCCGCTTACGGTTCATTGTTTCGGTGTCGACCTGCATCTACGGTTTCTGGTGTCGATTTCTAGATTTCGGCCTTCTTTTAGTGACTCTTAGCTTTGGTAGTGACCTCTAGTTTCTTGCCTCTTGATCTTCTGGGTATCAACCCGCTTTGGACTTAGAAGCTCATATTGCAGCTCTACATATGAGTATCGACACTGAGCATGTTAGTATGGATAGCTTTATTCTTCATCATGTCGCTATCATATCTACTTTCATTCTCCTTTCTTTGTAGATCCCATGCCACCTTTAGTACTGGTATCGATGCCAAGCTAGTTGGTATTAATATCACTTTACTTTCCTCCATGTTGGTCTTGAGCTTTTCCTTTTATGGCACTAGGCTTCGATTTCGGATAACATGCTTTCGGCTTTGAGATCAGGTTGATTGCATCCTCCCCTTACTTCCTTTAGGTATTGGATTTCTCTCGGTGTCGGCATTGGCGCCTACTCGGGGCTGCTTATTGTATGTAGGTTTAACCCTAAAAGAACACTTTTGAGGGTTTAACTTCATATAATATTCCCTCAAGATATTGAACAATTCTTCTAGGTCCTCCAAACGATTTTCTGCATTATTAGATTTAACTAGCATGCCATCCACATATACTTTCATATTTCGCCCTATTTGATCTTGAAACATTCTATTAACTAGCCTTTGATATGTTGCACTGACGTTCTTTAATCCAAAGGCATTACCTTATAGCAAAGTGTTCCACAATCAGTAACGAAGCTCGTATGCTCTTCATCACGTTTGAACATAGGGATTTGGTTGTATCCTGAGTAGGCATCCACGAGGGATAACAATTTATATCCACCAGTTGTGTCAACCAACTGATCTATTTAGGGAAGAGGATAACAATCATTTAGGAAAGCTTTATTCATGTCTGTGTAATCGACATAAGTCCTCCATTTTCCACTAGACTTTTTCACCAGTATTGGATTAGCTAACCACTTGGGACAAAAGACCTCTCAGATAAATCCATTTGCAAGTAGCTTCTTGACCTCATCTTTCAAGGCTTCCGATCTGTCCCTATTATATTTCCTTTTCTTTTATCAGACATGGGTAATAGATGGGTTGATGATCAGAGCGTGAATCATAACTGATAAATTTATCCTTATCAAATTCGAGTGGATCCAAATATTGTAGGAACTGAATCAAATCCATATTCAATGGTCCTTACAACCTCTTCCCTATTTTGATGGTCTTAGCATTATGGATTGGTTCTACTTTTATTATATCCAAGTTTTCTATTGGTCTGATTATTACTATATTCCCTCGGGAATCTGGTTATGTTATAATATCTTCTCCCTCAGCCGAATTTATCTCTTCAGCCCTCTTCCTTTTGCTTCTCAAAGGTCTATACCTATCATTCATACGTTTGTTAGTCTTATTGATTCTTATTTTAGTTTCGAATGTCAGATGTAAGAATCTTTCATCCAATGGTTAAAAAACTGTAGAAGAATCAAAGTAAGCAAGATACTCCCTTTTTATGATGGTCAACGGTTGCAAAGTATAATTCGTGGGAGCTGAATTGCTCTCCCCTGATTGTGACCCAGCCTTGTTTTGTCATAAAATTTCATCATAAGATATTTTGACGAGACGAAAGTGTCCACTTCATCAAAATCAAGACGGCTATAGAAAGCATTGTAGTTGGAAGGCTGGTCAACGATGACAAAAGGAGTATCGAAGATTCTGCAGAGTGGAGACAATCCAACTTGGACTAAAAGCTTAATTTTCTCTACTAGAATAGATCCTTTGTTGTTGAAACCGAAGAAGGGCTCATTGCTTGGTTTTAGCCTTTATTCGAAAATACCCATTTGGTCAAAAGCATGCTTAAAGATCACCTTCACCACGCTTTTAACATCCCGAGATTTTTGCGATAATTTAAATTATTAAATTTAGTGTGTTTTGAACTAAATTGTTTTAAATGTTAAAATTTATGATTTTTGTCGTATATTGTTAAGGTATGTACTTAATTTGACTTGATAAATAATGAATCTGGATTCACAATAAATGATTGTTGATTTATTAGTTATATGATTTTTATTTTAGTTTTATTTGAATAGAATTTATAAACCATTGAATTTAATTTGAAGGTGAATAAGTGAAAAATAAATATTTTAATATATCAATGAATTGGTCAAAATTGTCATTTTGCAAACGATATCAGAATTCGATGAAATTAATTTTACTGGATCTGGAATTGTAAATTTTTGTAAGATCTAAAAAATTCATAGCCAACGGAGTTATAGTTTGATCGTCATAAATTAAAATGGGTAAAAGATTGTATGTATAATTTAATTAATATTGAGTTTTAGAAGAAACTGCTAGAGACTTTGGATTTGGGCTTTGAAACCTGTTCCATTGTGTTCATAAGGCGTCAAAACATATTGTTTGGCAGTAAGCCAGTCCGATTTGGACTCAGTTCGAATTTTAGCTTAAATACATGCAAAACGATGAAAATTAATTTTATTTTATATAAAAAAAACCCTAATTTAACATGGTTGCCGTCTTCATCTTCAATGGCCATGAATTTCAGAACTTCCTCGCTTAATTTCTTTGAATCCGATCAATGAAACCAAATACTTATTGAACAAAAAGCGTAGATCTACGCGAGATCTTCAAATCCATGCGGATGATCGTTGTAGATGGTTTCAAAAATCCTCGGAATTCAATCACAAAGCGGCCGCGGGTTGGGGTTCATGGCGCATGGTTCGAGACCCCTGAGGAGGCCACAAGTTGGTCAGAGGTGGTTCTCAAAGGTGCGCACATGGTGGCGATATTGGATCGAGTCCCAGGGCTTGTATACAATCGCATGAATCAAGGAGTGAGGCGTGTTGATGGGTTCAGTTTATTGCAGCAGGTACCATGTGCGATGGAGAAGTGGGCGGTTTAGGGATGCTGACGTGGCGGTCCAGTATTGGGTGAGGAGAGTTGTTTATTATTTTATATATTTTGAATTTCAAATGGTAAAACGTTCATAACTTCTTCATACCAGCTCCAATTGACACGTGGTTTGTTGCATTAGAATCGTATCGACGAGCTCTTCGCAATGGCAATGATTTGGACAGCTTCCGAGACAGTTAAATTTTGGAGCATATTTTGGATCTCAAACGCGTTCAGAACCAAAGGTGAGTAATTAAACCCACTAACACCTAACTGGAATATTTAATTGTTAGTTAAAACAAATTTATGTTATGATATGGTTGTTTTGTTTGTTGTTTGATTATTTAAATTGCTTATTTGTGTTAATCGGTATAGACAATATAATTTAATTAACTGTTGTTATAAATTGTACAGTTAAAATTCAATTTCTAGTTTAAAATCTCATACCTGATGGCTAGCTAGTACACCGATATTACATTTAACTGTTTAGATGTATTGATTTTGATGGATGCCTTGAAATTATATATTTAATGTATTGATATGAAATTCATCTTGTTATCGACATTGTTTATATATGTTTTGATTTTGTTGATTTATCCCAACCATCTCCATAGATGTTACAGGCATCAAATAAACTCGGGATTAATCATTTAAATAAATTAAGAACGTAGGTTGAAATGATAAATACCTATGACCTTGATTTGGATTGAAATGATATGTATCCTTTCCCGAAATACTGAAATTAAATTTTAAGTATCACTTGGTCATAGGATAGAAAATTTATATATGGACACCGGTTGGTTAAATCCAATTTGTTTTAACTTTGAACCTTGGAGTATTGTTTAAAAATAATATAAACGATATTTTATGAATTGATTTCCTTTGAACTTGAACTTTGAGTTTTGAAATATAAAAGAAAAAGGGAAATAATTTAATTTAGTAACTAAAGGTAAAAATGAAATTTGAATGTGAATCGAATTTATTGAAATTGAATTGTTTTATCCACAATTGGAATTTATTTTAAATCAACATTGGTTTAAAATGATATCTAAATTGTGAACTCATTACTTGTTATAAATAAAAACCATTAAAAATGAGAATCTAATTTGTAATTTAACTATTTGAATAAAATTGATTGAATTGAAATGAATGTGAATCGGAAATTTAATTGATTAAAATATTGAGATGGAGTTTATTTGTTTTGAAAATTGGCATATGACTTCAAGTCTAGTTGAAATCTTGTCGAAACGATTCTAACTCCAACTACATTATTTTAAACCATTTTAGAAACTATTTTAATAGTTAACTATTTTACTTTACAAACTATTTACTTTATAACTATTATTTTTCTTATATATATTAATTTTCTTTAATAAACTATTTTGATAATCAATTACATATTTTATAAACTACTTTAATATATTTTGTTTTACTACATATTTTACTAAATTTTGATAAAATTTATTTTTATATAAGCTATTTATTTCAAACTTTTCAAAAACTTATATATAAATTATTCCAATATATTTTTAAATTATTATATATATATATTTAGATTGGAATCATTTTAAGCTTTTAAATTGGTTTAAATGGAGATTTTAATATGAAATATTTTATCTCGACTATTGAAATGAGTTTTAAAGCAAAATATGATATTTTCATATGAAGTATGAACATCTTTGAAATGTAAAAGAACTGACCGGTGTTAAAAACGTAAACGTTTGGTTGTTAAAGAGACCGGGATCGGATATTTTCATACTCTCTGCCAACACCAGAAACCACTTTAACAACTGTGTACGCAGTGGAGTTCCAGAATGGAGTAGGATGGATTTGAAGGCGATTGGTGGATTTGAAGAAAGAGAACGATGATGGATAGCCTTCACTTTCGGGTCATAGTTAAAATGACTAAAATAAAACCATACCCAGATTAATGTGTGCTAGCTCCTCTTAGCAGACATGCTTTTTCGATACCATATATATTACTTTGTGATTGATTGGCGCCTTTGAATTTTGGGAGCATTGTCTGGGGCGGGCGGTAGTCGCGGCTATGCATTACAACCAGCCTAGGTCCGCAATCCGGTAGAATCACTATTGATGGGTATTGCCTCGATGCCTTGTCATATTTATCCTGATCGAGCCCCCTTCGATTTTGATTTAACGTTGTCGTATCATGGCGCATCCCTATCCATTGACGTACTGGTGTGTTATATGCTAACTGTATGACAACTGTATAAATGGTGTAAGGGTAATAATGGTAATCCCGCTTACACTATTTTAATATTTTATATTTTACCATAGACACTATTATAATAGTGTGTTATATTATATAGTATCTAGTTTGACGGATCCTTAAGAGGTGGAATTTTCTGTAACATCTCTTAAGTTATTGCACTCATATTATCACATGAAATTGATTTAATTAATATGAGAATATTTAAGTTCTGATCCTAGTGTTTTTGTCTTTTCATTTATGCTCGGGTCAGCCTGAGTTTTTAGTTAACGAAGACACATTTATGAAGATAAAGATGGGGCCTGACTGACATATTCATTTATATTTTCCGCTTCATATATATTGGTATGTTGTATGTTAACTAACTCTGATAATCATTGTAAATGTATAATCAATGTATGTTTTAACAGCTTCACGATCTGTTATTTATTTATTTATTTATTATATTTTGTCCTTCCGCTGTGGGATTCTTTGGTTGTTTTTCTTCTTTCCTCCTTTTCTTATTATAATCCCAATAACCATCCGTATTTTTTATTGTTTAAGTTGACATTGAAGATCATTGTCGATTTGAACGATCAAAAATCTCGGATGTTACAACACTCCCAATATCAACAAGAATCTTAGAGAATGTTGAAAGCCCAAATTGCGTTGTTATCATAAGAGGGTCATTATATGGATAGTGGACACCCTTCTGCAACTCATTTAAAGAAACCTCCAGGTTGTGCATTTTGATGTTGTAACGGGCATTCTTAAGTGATGGCTTTTCTTGAACAGAAAATATCCCCTCGCGGGCCTTTTTCAGGTATCGGTTTCTAGTAGCTTGGCTATTCCGGGTAGGGTGTGACCCTCCATAGATCACATTAACTTGATTTATCGTAAGGCCCAAATCTAGTTGACCCTCCTCAATTGGAGTTTCAACTGAGTTAGCCCACGACCTTTTGATGTCCGTTGGTATGTTGGGTTGCTTGTCGTTTGTCTAGAACAAAATCTTTTTAAGTGCCCTTCACGAATGAGCTTCTGAATTATTCCTTCTACCACTTTGCATTCATTGGTCTTATGCCCATTTGTCTAGTGGTACTCACAATACTTTCCTTCACTATATAGTTCTGGGTATTTTTTAGCTTTAAGAGATATTAGGAAGTTGTTGACGCTTTCCTTAGCCACAACATATATAAATGATATAGGCTCAAAGCCACAGATTAATGTTAGAATCATCCCATCTTGGCTCCTTCTGGCTTCCATCAAAGTCAAACTTTCCTCCTTAAGGGTTTCAATTAAAGCCTAGCTTTCCTCCTTCTCCACGGGGGCAAACTCTTCATTGTGTAGTACAACACATCCATTCGGATGAATTTATTCGCTTGGAAGTGGAAATCTTTCATGCCTTTGCATTTGTGGATGTATATCTTCTCCTTCCAAAAAGGAGTTTTCTCAATTAAACATGAAGAACAACAATGAGCTTGTCACAGTCGTTCATGTCTTTTTCATTTAAAGCTTCTACATTGAACCTTTTCAAATAATCTCCCAAAGACTCCCCTTACCTTTGCTTTATGTTGTCGATGACAATATAATCTACCGTTGGGTCCTTACAGATGCAGAACTATGTGGAACACTCGTAGGAAAATTACTTCCATGAGTAAATGGTATTTTCCCAATATTGATGGTACCACCTTGCGGCTTCCCCCTGGAGTGTTACTGGGAACAGGCGACATCGGACATCTCCTGAAGCATTATAAAGATCCATTTGGTTGTCAAAAGTCATTAAATGATCATCCAGGCTGGTGGTTCCAAGAAACTTCATGGTTAGGATCTTCACATGGGATGATATTATGGTATTCATAATTTCATCGGTGAAAGGAGCCACCCTTTCATTATCATTAACCTTCTCTTCCAAGGTTCTTTTCCCTTTACTCCCTTCCAGATCTTTGACAATTTTCTTTGTCATGTCTTTGAGGTAAGCTTTTATATTACCATAGTCTTCCCTTTTGGGACTGTACCCTTTGGCAGTATAGCTTTCGGACTGCTCCTTGATGTGTTGATTTCCTTGATGATCTACCTCTGACAAATGGGTTCTCTTCTTCTTGGTGGAAATCGCCTTGACTTTTTCTTTTCCCTTGGATTATTGGATGGGAGCATTTCTTCTTGGAGATTCGACTTCCTCCCTTTGGTTTGGTATGGTGTTCCTAGAAGACTTTTGCGTCTGAATAGCTTAAAGGTGAATTTGCATTTGAAGGACCTGTTTCTCCAGATCCTTTAGTTTGATAGCATTTTCTTCCACGACACTCAGGTTCGGTGGATGTACTAGATTAGAGGTTCTACCTACTTCAATGGTGTTTAAGTCGAATGTCGGAGTTACGTTCTCCTAGAGGGTAACATCAAGAACTGCTTCTTTATTTATGGCTTCCAATATTTTTGATTTCATCCTTTCCTGCCATTAAGAAATAAGTTCACAAATATATTATATAATTGAATAAGAGAATCGGAGGTTCAAGCTCTCCTTCTAGCGCAAAAATGTTAACTTTAAAAACCATCAACGCCCAATTTGAGGATTAACAATGCAAATATGATAAAATTTAGAGGTAATCGATTTAGAGGCCACTTGAGGATAACTTAGCCTCACCAAGCTCAGCCCAATCTGCCCTTTCCTATATATCAAGATCCTAAGTTTGAAGATTATCTACTCTTCTTCAAGAGGTGAGTATCACAGTTACGAAACTTAATGAACAACAATTACCCTGGGATAAGGACATTCTAAGCTTATAGAAGGTAGATAACCTTGTTACAACAATATCCCTAGATTCAAGACAGAATAATATACATTTTGTAGAAGAAACAAGCTAATATACCAAAGTAGTTAGGTTTGGTGACATATTATATCCCTTAATGACTAAGATGATAGTGTCACATCGATCCAGCCAACGAAAGGATTTAGTTGTGTCAGTTATCGGGTCATAAGGCTACAATAGGTCTTTTAGAACACTGTGCAATATTGGGCGTATTGTGAGAAGACTGAAGCACATATATGTATCATAAGGAAGAATTCAATGATTTCACTCAATGATTTCCTCTTTTCGAAAGCGTTTGTGCTCAAGTCCCTCATGAAAGAGGTTACGGATAAATACCTGTTAAATCAATAAGGACACAACATGATTATCGAATCGAGAGTGATTTACATCTTGATTTTTCCCTTTCATTTATTATGAATATATTACAAGTGGTGTGGAAATCCCTAATTCGATTTAGAAATTAGGGTTTGAGCTCTCAAAAGGAATACAAGATTATGAAAAATGAGAAAAGTCCCCCAAAATGGTCTTATTTATGTCCCCCAAAATGAAAAATGAGAAAAGTCCCTAAAATTAGGGTTCGACCTTCTTTAAGTGACTCCTAGCTTAGGTAGTGACCTCTTGTTTCTTGCCTCTTGATCATCTAGGTAGACCCGCTTTGGGTTTTTAAGCTCATGTTTCAGCTCTGCATATGAGTATTGACACTAAGCATATTAGTATGGATAACTTTCTTCTTCATCATGTCACTATCGGCTCTGCTTTAATGCTCCTTTCTTTGTAGATTTGATGCCACCTTTGGTATTAGTATTCGATACCAAGCCAGTTGGTATCTGTATCACTTTTCTTTCCTCTATGTTGGTCATGTGTTTTCTTTTTTTATGGCTCTAGGCTTCAGTATCGGATTATATGCTTTTGGCTTTGAGATCAGGTTGATTGCTTCCTCCTCTTTCTTCCTTTTGGCATTGGATTGCTCTAAGTGTTGGCATTGACACTGTTGCATCTAGATTAACCCTAGAGGGAGGTGAATATGGCTTATTGGATTTTTTATGAGATAATAAAAATTATCACAGCACACAATGCAACAAAGAAAATAAATGCAGGAAATGAATAACACAGATTTTACCCAGCTTCGGTAAATCCTGCCTACTACTACATTCCTAAGATTTCTAATAGGTATTAGCCAACTATTACAACGCTTACAACTGCTGTAAACTCGCGACAATTCCTAGCCAAAATGTTCTAACCCTACGCTAAAAACTTATCCCTAACTGTTTACTAGGAGTTACACAAAAGGCCTCACAATCTCGCTCTAGTTGTACTAATCCTATGCTCAAAACCCTACGCTGAATTCTGTCCACGAAACCAGATTTTCCCCTAGCTACAAACCTATAGCTAGTAAATCTTAGTTTTACTGACAAACTAGTAAACCCCTAGTTTTACAGACAAACTAGTAAACCCCTAGTTTTACAGACAAACTAGAAAACTGTTTGAATTGGTTACAAATGAATGGAAAAAATACAATTAAAATGATAAAACAAAAACACTCCCTTAAATAAAAATATAGTCGACCCTTCCTTTTTATTTCCTTTGAAAATGCTTTGCTCCAAAAATGTCAGCCGATGGGAAAATAAATTAGGGTTTTTCAAAATCCCAAAATATTGATTTCGATTGCTGGAAAAAAATGATTCTCTGATGATCTTTAAGTGATGTTGTTCTGGTTGATAATTTGGATGAGATTGCAATCGAAAACACAATAAGTAATTCGAATTGATTTCTCCTGTTGCTCTTCGAATTTGTTGGTTGATTTTCTTTCGATCAATTTGCCTGTGATGATTCAGTGTGATATATACAGGATTATAAAAACCCTAAACTCTCTCTGATTTCATGAAATGATTTGCTCTGATTATTGCATGATTTTGTTGTCTTGAATTGGACGACACGGCTTTCGAACACTTCCTTTTTATTTCAAAGCTTGTGTGATATTGGACGACACGGCTTTTGCAAGTCTAAAGAGCAAGGGGGACTCGATGTCATTAACTTGAAGACAATGAATCATGCTTTACTTTGTAAGTGGCTGTGGTTAATGATCTCTGACAAGCACGCCTTATGGAAAGAATGGATTATTAGTACATGTTACAATGGCAATTTTAGTTGGAATACTGATTTCTCATTGTGCTCCGTGTTTTGGCACAATGTTATGGCTCATGCGCAGTGGATCAAGCTGGGTACTAAGATTGTGGTGAAGAATGGACACAACACATCATTTTGGTTAGATAGCTGGCTAACTAATGTCCCTTTTTGTGCAGAGTTTCCTGAGCTTTTTGGTATTGCACGCAACAAAAATTTCACTGTTAGAGAGATGTATGATAATGATGCAGCGGGTTTCAAATGGAGATTAATATTGTCTTTTTCGAGGCTGGTGGCTGGTAATGCATTGGTTCAGTTATGCAGTTTGTTTGTTTTGCTTGAAGGGGTGAATTTGACTAATGAGAGGAATGAGTTTATTTGGATGTTGGAGGGAGAGAGAAAGTTGTTTAGCGTTCGAAGCATTTACAAGCTGTTCAACTTTGCTGGGATTAGGAGGTTAGGGTTCGAACATATGTGGCGGTTCAAAGTCCCTGATAAAGTTAAAATTCACATGTGGATTGTGATACATGGTAGATTGAACACGGTTAGCAGAATTCGTCAGAGAGTTGTGTACGTTATGGATGGCTATGTTTTTTGTGGTCACGACGACGAGGACTATCATCATCTTTTTTTGGCTTGTGACTTTGCTTTTTACATTTGGACGAAATGTTTGGTTGCGCTTTGCCTTGATTTGCACTGGAGTGACTTCATTGCTGACCAATTTGATTTTTGGCATAACATTTACCCGACCTTGCATGCTTCTCATGATAGTTTTCTTTTCGCTTTGTTGAACTTTGCTTACATTTGGTTGCTTTGGCATGAACGCAATTCCAGAAAATTTAACCGCAAATTGAAAGCCCTTAACAGTATCATTTATTCTATTCTCAATTTTGTTTATGACTGTGTGACGGCCCGCCCCGCACCAACCGACATTTTCTCCAAAAGTGCGCTGTACACATATCCAGTTAGCACGGGACGGTCGCCAGAAGGAAAAGAAAGAAGAGAATGGACTAATCAAGGAACCTGTAATATGTCTCACAGCGCATAGAACAAAATATAATAATAACATACTTTGACATAAAACAGAAGAGACAGTGCATAAGCTAAAAACCAGAACTGAGCATCATAGCAGCGGAAATCCAAAATATAGCTTATTACAACTTTTCAAACTGTCTCAAAGCAAAAGCAAGATAAAGGAGGTACACTACTAATGCCCAAGTAGTGACCACCAACGACACAGGGAGAATATCTATATATCATACGTGGAAGCCTCCTGCTCGCCTCCGAATCAGCTACTCGCGCATCACCAGCTAACCATAACCTGTCTCTAGTCTGCTCGTGTGAGCACCCAGAGTAATAAGAGGAGACATAAAACTCTGGGTCAGACATAAAGCCTGGTATGAGCGATAAGCAACAAAACATAACAATAACAGGTATAATCCAATCATACCTGAACCTGGACCTGCAACCAAAGAGTTAGTACCACATACCGTACAATACTCCAAGGTGCCATAATAAACGGTGTAAGAATACGGGGGTGGGGTGTGCATGTCACAATGATAGCAAACAAATCATCCATGGCAACCATCCTCACATCTCTCACTCAGTGCGTAAAGCGTACGACATCCACTTCTTCGATCACTAGAGCACTTTACTAAAACGACAGAACTCGACTTTGTACGACTATGTACATTCCTACTACCACCAACGCCATACCTATGGGATCACGCCCAACGTTTCCATGACCCCACTCCATTGGTAGGTAGCTCCCTAGTCGCACCATATCCAAAGCCCGAGTTTGTATCTCTACCTCCAACACCTAGTGATCCAAAGTCATAGACATCGACAACCCCTTAGCACACGTCCCGCAGCAAAGCCCAATCACGAAGTGAACTCATTGGTTCCCGTCTGGATCCTGAGCTCGAACTTCCACTTGAACTACCTTTGCATTTCGGGTTATGGATCTCCATTGGATCGGCCTTCTTCACTTTGCTTCAGGTCGTGGTCATCACCCTTGCTCGGTTCGGATCGTGCTCCCCTATCTGGATCGGGTCCCCCACTTCAGTTCGGGTCGGATCGTGCCACCATGTCTTCGTGGTCCTCGCCCTTAGTCAGCTCGTGATGTTCGCCGGTTCGGTTCGTGGAACTCCTCAGGTGGCGGATCGGTTCGGTGCTCTGACTCATGGTGGTTCGGGTCGTCAACACCCCCAGTGGATCGAGTCGTGCTCCTCCAGTTCGTGGCTACTCCTTCTTGTTCGGATCGGTATCATCACCTCGGGTCGGTTCGTGGGGTCCTTCAGGCGAGCGGTTCGGGTCGAAGGAGGTGGGTGGATCGTGGGCACGAGAAGATCAGTTCATGGCCACCATTGACTAGCGATTCGGATCGGGTATCACGATCGGTTCGGTTCGCGAGTTGCACCCCGGGTCGGTTCGTGCTCCCATCCGATCCGATCCGGTTCGGGTACTTTCCTGCTGCTTTTCCAACGACTGTTTTACGCCATTCGACGGCGTTTTCGACCAAACTAACACTTCTAGACAATCACAAAGCATACCATACAGTCATAGCAACATGCATAAACATTCACAAGCAACAAAACAACGATATGATATGTCAAAACGGATCAAACATACCCAAAAACCCATATTTTCCCCTTAAGCATGTTTAAGCAAATCTAACAATAGGATTAGCAAAACTTAACCAAATTAGCCAATTTTTCTAACAGAGGCTTAGAATAATATTTATGAATTTCTGCATATTTTTCCAGATTTTTAACATGCATAATTTCGCTAATTATCACTAATTACTCCTTAATCCCCCAAATTCCGGGATTTACAAAATTAGTCGAAATCAACCCAAATTCATATCAGAGGCATAAAATAGTGTTTTAGAATTTTAGGAATTTTTCTAGAATTTTCTGAGCCATAATTTCGCTAATCTTCGCTAATTACCATAATTAGCCGTAATTAGTGAAAAACAATGCAAATCACTCACCTTTGCCACAAATTAAACTATAGATCTGAAATGATTCTCTGATTTGGATCCAATCCCAATGCTTAGCAGCAGCTCTTATCTTAATTTGATGCTAATCCGCCTTGATTTGATGTAGATTAGGCCAAGACTTGATTAGGAAGTGATTAGAAGGTGTTTTGGGATGATTTTAGAGGATGGAGGCCATGACTAGGGTGAAGGAAAGCAAGTGGCGGCTGGAAAAATGAGGAAGAAACCGAAATTCTAACCCTATCAGCCCTCATATACCCCTAAACCCGAAATCCCCCATTGGGCCTAGTTGCTAATCACCCGGTTTGGCCCAATTAAGCTGAAACTAACCCTTTAAACCTTAATTCAGCCATATCTCCCAAACGGTAAGTCCGTTTGGCTATTATGACCACTCTACGGAAAGAGAAACCATCATTCAAATCCAATGGAAGTGGTTTCAGGTCAAAATTCCTTTCCAGTCAAAAGTTATGGCCAAAACAGTACCAACTAGGGGCAAAACGGTCATTTAAAAATCGACAAAAATCATGAACATGGGAAATGACCCCAATAGTCGTCTCCCAAAGTTACATGACCGTACAACTTCATATGTGAAAGAAATAAATATTCTACGATCCCATGATGCGTAGAATACGGGTCGTTACACTCTTCCCCCCTTAAGAAATTTCGCCCCAGAAATTCCCTAACCAGAACACACAAAGGGTCCCGCATGCCTATCAACCATAAAACAACAATCAACATGCAAAACAAGTCTATCCTAGCATGCGGTTTACTAACAAGGGAAGAAACTATCACTACCAAAACCTTACTAGGCAAAGAGTCCTGGATACTTCTTCCTTATATCCTCCTCTGTTTCCCAAGTACAGTCTTTTTCCATTCTCACCCCACTGGACTTTGACTAGTTTCACCGCCTTCTTTCGAAGCTGCTTCGTATCGTTCCCAACAATACGCATAGACTTGCGGTTCCCAACCGCCTCGAGTTCAACTTCGCTATCGTCCAACTGATCTGGTGAAGTAGCCACATTAGGGTCTTGCACAAACTTCCTTAACTGGGAAACATGAAATACGTTGTGAACTCCCGCCATCTTGTCAGGTAGCTCTACTTCATACGCCAAATTCCCAACTTGCTCGAGGACTGGGAATAGGCCAACAAATCTTGGTGCTAACCTACCTCTCCAACCAATCCGAATCACATTCTCTATGGAGAGATCTCGACGAACACCAAGTCATTAACGAAGGATTCCAAATCTCTTCGTCTCTTATCGAGTTAAGCCTTCTGCCTATCTTTATCCCTTCCCAGTAGTAGATCTGCTCTATGTCTCAATACATCTTGTTACCACTGGGACGTATAGTCAATCTCGAGTGATGATATGCTCTAAGCACTTCACCTCTCAGTCCATTTACGTCGGGTACAACTAGTCCCTTATTCTTTCGAAGCCACCCTTCTCGATCAAATCCTTACTTGATCATTCTCTTTCCATCTATACCCATCTCTACCCTAGAGATGGTTTCCAATAGGTTAGGATCGTCCTTCTAACTGGAAACAATCCACTCAATCAAAATCGATCTAATCGTCAAGCTTACTAGCGTTTCTGAATCCAATTCAGTCTTGGGTCTGAAATCATATCCTGTGACATACTCTAGTTGCTTCCATCCTAGAAACAAAACCCCTAAACTGGCATGTCTCCTACTCAATGCAACTAGTACTGCACCCAAATCCTTTACTATGATCACTCTGCCCCATGGAGTCATAACAACTCCACTGCACTGGCTCATAGTCCTACTACAATCACTTTGTTCCCCATCGCTGGAACCCTACAGGTGATAGTCTACTCAAGAGAAGAAAGATAGGAACAAACATAGCAACCATAACATCCATCAAACAAATCCTATCTATCACCTGCTAAAGTCATAAACACATCGACACCTACATGATTGGTCTAACCAATCCCAATATGTCGATTCCAGCCTATCTGGTCCAACCAACATCAATAACTAATGGAAGCCCAGCCCCCATACATACACCGATGCCTACTTGACTGGTCCAACCAATCCCAGGCCAATGGAAGCCCCGCCTCCCTTCGGTCTACCGTACGTCCAACGTACGTTTATCCTCCAAGGATAATTAAACTAATGGAAGCCCAGCCTCCAATCGGACTACCGTACGTCCAACGTACGTTTATCCTCCAAGGATAACTAGATCACGTCCAACGGATCCAAGGTAACGGGCGTCCCCAGATACCCCTGCTTTTAGTCCTCCTAAAATACTTGAGTCCAACCCAAGTCTATCCATTATCTTGCTGCCCTCTCGAGTCCAACTCGAGCTGAATCCAATTCCTTGCAGCCCTCTCGAGTCTAACTCGAGTCAATCTCCCAGAGATAAACTAGACTCATCCAATGAATCTCGTACTGCACGTCCAACGTACATTCACCTTCCAAAGGTAAACTAGACCCACCTAGTGAATCTAGGTACTCTACCTACGAGTCCAAGTCCAACGTGAAACTCTCCTATGTTCGCTGAATCTCCA
Source organism: Allium sativum (assembly GCA_030737875.1). Taxonomy (NCBI): domain Eukaryota; kingdom Viridiplantae; phylum Streptophyta; class Magnoliopsida; order Asparagales; family Amaryllidaceae; genus Allium; species Allium sativum. The sequence goes on along the minus strand of CM060922.1, from coordinate 757,330,886 downwards.
AGATCAACGAGCTTCCCACTATGTTCCAAACATACTTCAAATCTAATGTGAAGTATTTCCATATTCGTTATATCACCATGACTAACGAACTCGCCCCATTTTTCTTTTACGAGTTCAAGTCTAACTTGAATCGTCCTAATCTTCGTTGTACCTTCCATGATCAACGAACACATCCTATTCCTTCAAAAAGAACATCAACATAGGGTCCTAAACAATCCATTTCTTTGCATCTTTCTCGAGTCCCACTCGAGCAATCTCATAACCCTATCGAGTCTAACTCTGGGCAGTCTATACCATTGAACAGTCTTATCATGTTCCGTCTTCCCATCACTCCTCGAGTGAACCAAGATATCATCCAATGAAAAATCACAACAACTATTTACCCCTCACGCAACCCATCCTAGTCGAAATCGACATTCCCCAAGCACAAGCCCCAAAGGCCGAAACCAATATCAGACAAGCGCCCAAGGAACATCTCCTCTGAATTCGGACAATCCACATGAGGTGATACTAGCAAAACAATCTAGCACTGGAGTACTCATTTGCCTCCCAGAGACAACTAGAACTTATTACAACGATAACCTCTTAGCTTCCTTAACTCCAGTTACCCTTGCCATCACTAGGTAGGTACCTAATACCACCCTATTCCTTTGGAGTAGATCGACTTCCCAAAATAATGCTAAACCCAGTAAAGCCTAAAACAAAGCAATCACAAGGAAACATACATCCATGACTCGATAAGATCACATTAACAAATCATGCCAAAACTAGTCGAACCACCAATCAGGTTCGTCACTACTAAAGGTCTATCGACTAACTCAGGTTTGTCAAACAAAACCCGATCAAAACATCTTAAATAGAAAGCATACCTCGAATAATGACACCTTTTTCCTTCTGCGCCGCAGTTGGGGCATTTGACGAAGAAGGAACAGCGTTGATTGCATACGCTTTCACAATCTGCTTCTCCCTAGGAGGTTGTGGGCAATCATCCTTGTGATGTCCCGCCTGGCCGCAGTTAAAGCACTTCCTTTCCCCAGGCTTTTCTCGACAATCTCTGGCGTAATGGCCCTTCTTGCCACAACTAAAGCATTCGCCATCTTTCTTATTTTTCTTATCCTGACCATCCTTGGTCGGGTTCTGCTTCCTCTTATTCTGAGAATTCTTCTTGCCTTCGCTGCCTGCTTGCAGCTTTGGCTCCTCTGCAGATGCCGTAGCAACTTCGGCCTTCGACTTAGGGAAAAGGCTCTCTGACCTTAATGCCTTTCCTACAATAGACTCAAACGTCTCATCGATATGGTTTATAAGTCTTTCCCCCAAGTACCCATCCAAGCCAGTTATGAACTTCTCGTTCTTCTTTTCGACTGTATCGATAAGGGACCATCCATATTTCGATAAAGTGTCGAATTCAGCGATATACTCCGAGACTGCTCTACCGTTCTGCTTAAGCTCCAAGAACTTCCTGAACAGTTCTGATTTATGAGCAGCTGGAATAAACTTATCACAAAAACGAGTCTTAAACTGATTCCAAGTAACTTGATCTTCTGGAGTAGCCGTCCTAATGGCATTCCACCAATTCATCGCTCGCCCTTGCAGCTGACGAGACGCTAGCCTTCTCTTCATCGCATCCTCAAGACCCAAGTCGTCGAAGATACGATCACAGCTATCCAACCAATCCTGAACATCTGTGGCCGACTCCGTTCCGTGGAACGGCTTCCCACCAAGGTTAGTGTAATCCTTGCACAACTTGGCGAAATCGACCCTAGGCGCCTGCACCGCTGCACCACCACCATTAACAGCATTAGGGACTGCTCCCTGAGCATCCCTAATCATATCTCGCATGAAGTTGGTGAACATCGTCCTCAAGTCTGGGTCATTCCTATTGTTACCCCTTGGACCATTGTTCCTCAGGTTTCGGCTCATCGTTCAATCTGCAAAGAGAATGAATCAGCCATCTCCATAGTGGTACTAGTGCAGTGCGACTTCATCCTTACTAATACTACTAGTATATATATAACTAGCTTTTGAAAACCAAAGTAATCACAAATACGCGCTCTCATATACGTACTAACCCTCCCTAGTGTCTTTCCCTAGGTTAACTACGCAACCTAGAGCTCTGATACCAAGTGTGACGGCCCGCCCCGCACCAACCGACATTTTCTCCAAAAGTGCGCTGTACACATATCCAGTTAGCACGGGACGGTCGCCAGAAGGAAAAGAAAGAAGAGAATGGACTAATCAAGGAACCTGTAATATGTCTCACAGCGCATAGAACAAAATATAATAATAACATACTTTGACATAAAACAGAAGAGACAGTGCATAAGCTAAAAACCAGAACTGAGCATCATAGCAGCGGAAATCCAAAATATAGCTTATTACAACTTTTCAAACTGTCTCAAAGCAAAAGCAAGATAAAGGAGGTACACTACTAATGCCCAAGTAGTGACCACCAACGACACAGGGAGAATATCTATATATCATACGTGGAAGCCTCCTGCTCGCCTCCGAATCAGCTACTCGCGCATCACCAGCTAACCATAACCTGTCTCTAGTCTGCTCGTGTGAGCACCCAGAGTAATAAGAGGAGACATAAAACTCTGGGTCAGACATAAAGCCTGGTATGAGCGATAAGCAACAAAACATAACAATAACAGGTATAATCCAATCATACCTGAACCTGGACCTGCAACCAAAGAGTTAGTACCACATACCGTACAATACTCCAAGGTGCCATAATAAACGGTGTAAGAATACGGGGGTGGGGTGTGCATGTCACAATGATAGCAAACAAATCATCCATGGCAACCATCCTCACATCTCTCACTCAGTGCGTAAAGCGTACGACATCCACTTCTTCGATCACTAGAGCACTTTACTAAAACGACAGAACTCGACTTTGTACGACTATGTACATTCCTACTACCACCAACGCCATACCTATGGGATCACGCCCAACGTTTCCATGACCCCACTCCATTGGTAGGTAGCTCCCTAGTCGCACCATATCCAAAGCCCGAGTTTGTATCTCTACCTCCAACACCTAGTGATCCAAAGTCATAGACATCGACAACCCCTTAGCACACGTCCCGCAGCAAAGCCCAATCACGAAGTGAACTCATTGGTTCCCGTCTGGATCCTGAGCTCGAACTTCCACTTGAACTACCTTTGCATTTCGGGTTATGGATCTCCATTGGATCGGCCTTCTTCACTTTGCTTCAGGTCGTGGTCATCACCCTTGCTCGGTTCGGATCGTGCTCCCCTATCTGGATCGGGTCCCCCACTTCAGTTCGGGTCGGATCGTGCCACCATGTCTTCGTGGTCCTCGCCCTTAGTCAGCTCGTGATGTTCGCCGGTTCGGTTCGTGGAACTCCTCAGGTGGCGGATCGGTTCGGTGCTCTGACTCATGGTGGTTCGGGTCGTCAACACCCCCAGTGGATCGAGTCGTGCTCCTCCAGTTCGTGGCTACTCCTTCTTGTTCGGATCGGTATCATCACCTCGGGTCGGTTCGTGGGGTCCTTCAGGCGAGCGGTTCGGGTCGAAGGAGGTGGGTGGATCGTGGGCACGAGAAGATCAGTTCATGGCCACCATTGACTAGCGATTCGGATCGGGTATCACGATCGGTTCGGTTCGCGAGTTGCACCCCGGGTCGGTTCGTGCTCCCATCCGATCCGATCCGGTTCGGGTACTTTCCTGCTGCTTTTCCAACGACTGTTTTACGCCATTCGACGGCGTTTTCGACCAAACTAACACTTCTAGACAATCACAAAGCATACCATACAGTCATAGCAACATGCATAAACATTCACAAGCAACAAAACAACGATATGATATGTCAAAACGGATCAAACATACCCAAAAACCCATATTTTCCCCTTAAGCATGTTTAAGCAAATCTAACAATAGGATTAGCAAAACTTAACCAAATTAGCCAATTTTTCTAACAGAGGCTTAGAATAATATTTATGAATTTCTGCATATTTTTCCAGATTTTTAACATGCATAATTTCGCTAATTATCACTAATTACTCCTTAATCCCCCAAATTCCGGGATTTACAAAATTAGTCGAAATCAACCCAAATTCATATCAGAGGCATAAAATAGTGTTTTAGAATTTTAGGAATTTTTCTAGAATTTTCTGAGCCATAATTTCGCTAATCTTCGCTAATTACCATAATTAGCCGTAATTAGTGAAAAACAATGCAAATCACTCACCTTTGCCACAAATTAAACTATAGATCTGAAATGATTCTCTGATTTGGATCCAATCCCAATGCTTAGCAGCAGCTCTTATCTTAATTTGATGCTAATCCGCCTTGATTTGATGTAGATTAGGCCAAGACTTGATTAGGAAGTGATTAGAAGGTGTTTTGGGATGATTTTAGAGGATGGAGGCCATGACTAGGGTGAAGGAAAGCAAGTGGCGGCTGGAAAAATGAGGAAGAAACCGAAATTCTAACCCTATCAGCCCTCATATACCCCTAAACCCGAAATCCCCCATTGGGCCTAGTTGCTAATCACCCGGTTTGGCCCAATTAAGCTGAAACTAACCCTTTAAACCTTAATTCAGCCATATCTCCCAAACGGTAAGTCCGTTTGGCTATTATGACCACTCTACGGAAAGAGAAACCATCATTCAAATCCAATGGAAGTGGTTTCAGGTCAAAATTCCTTTCCAGTCAAAAGTTATGGCCAAAACAGTACCAACTAGGGGCAAAACGGTCATTTAAAAATCGACAAAAATCATGAACATGGGAAATGACCCCAATAGTCGTCTCCCAAAGTTACATGACCGTACAACTTCATATGTGAAAGAAATAAATATTCTACGATCCCATGATGCGTAGAATACGGGTCGTTACAGACTGGGCAGGCATGGAGCGCAAGAGACAGGTCGAAAGCATTGCCGACCGAGTGCACAAGCGGGTGCGGAGCATCACTGGTCCACGCGCTTGATGTGGATGTTCACTGGCCTTGGCTTTTGTTGTTATGTTTTTTGCTATGTAATGTAAACTATGATGCTTGGTTCCTTTTTGTCAGGCTGTATGTAGTCGTTGGGTTGTAGCGATGGCCTGTTTTGGTTGTATATATGTTGTACATACACGAACTGCTACTTTATGCTACTTTATGGATGTTAATATATATTAGGCGTGAATCATGTTGATTCACTACCTTTTCCTTCAAAAAAAAAGCTTGTGTGATATTTGATTTGTTGCCTTGAACACATACATGATTTACCCCCTTAGTTGACTTGATTTAAATCCATGAAATCGTGGATGAATTCTGGAAATGTTTTTAAGACATGAGCCAATCTTTGAATTTCTATAATTGATTTCATGCCTAAAAAAGAACCCTGATTCTTGAAACAACTGCACATGTGTATATCGATCTTTTCCAAACATGAATTGTTGATTTCTTGAAAAAAAATCCACCATTGAATTTTGGAAATATAATTGTTTCTTTGCCAAAATAGTTTTCAAATTTCTAAAATAAAAAAATGCTTCTTGCAAAAAATAATACTGTGCATAAACAATTGCCTATTTGACCATTTGCATATTTGGTTAATTTTCATATGAGAATTTATTTGGAATTAAAAGTTTCTTGCAATTGCATTGCAGTTGCTTTGAACAAATAAAAACATGTATTGTAATTTTCAAAGTTCCATGCATATTTTGAAACCCATAATCTTGCTTCTGCTCCTTGCTTTACTTTGGGGTCATGCACTCGTATACTTGGATATATTGCATATAATCCCATTTTGTCCATGTAGAGTTGAACATGACTTTGATTTGCAGTATGTACACGTACACAGATTTGTGCATAGAATTTTGATGTAGTGTCCATTGGATCTCCAGTGTTTCTTGGCAGATTTACATAGCTACTGTTTTTCCCCTGAATTGTGACTACTGTTTACTTGTGCCTTTGTGAGCTTGCGGTTTTAGATCATGTCTACAGTTGTTTCATTAATCAGTCAATCCTTGCACTCTCCCTTGTGCATATGTGTCTGGCTTGAAGTATGCACTTAATACACACACAAACACACACACACAGTTGTGTGTCTATATGTGTGTTTCAGCTGCTAGTTCACATTGAACTTTTTTCCTTGTGTTTGGCATTGTCCTTCACCACAGTTTGATGTCTTAATATATATACATGCCTATATATACACACATTATGTATATATACGGATGTATTTGGCGCTTGGCATTTCCATTTTTAAAACTTGTACCATCACTCATTTGCACTGCCCTGTTGTTGCTTTGCATGTCATTCATGTATACTCGGCCATTTGTTTTGCTGTTATGCCACTTTGCCTCTCTGCTTTGTACATATGAACCATTGTGCATAAACATGAATTTTTATGGCTGAGCCACGGCTTCAATATCCATATCTTGCTGCACTTGTTAATTTCTTGTACACTTGGACTCTTTGCTGTGTATACATGAGTATATTGTTGTATTCTTGTACTCTGTTGCATGCATGAGTGTGGCTCTACCCATTGACTATGTGAACTTGGCTTCGCTGCCTGGCTTTGCTTATGAATTTGTTGTTGACCTTTGTACCTGTTTTTACTTGTGCACATATGTGCTCTTGAGTACTTTGAGCTCTGTCTTATACATGTCACTGTATACATTCATGTATATATACACGAATGTGTGTGTATATATATATATATATATGTGTGTGTGTGTGTGTATGTGTTACAGAGCACCTCATACTAATATATTTGTCCCTTCTGATACAATGAATGACCCTATTGCCCCTGCACAGAAAATGTGTATATACATATATATATATATATATATGTGTGTGTGTGTGTGTATACATGTATAGTGTGTTGGAGAATGGAGTTTTGATGACAACAACCTTATTTCAATATTAGTTGATTATAAAATATATACTAACACTTTTGTATAGAATATATATACACATATGCAGGATTTATATACAGGAAATATTGTTGAAGACTGTATAGTTTAAAGATATTAGAGATTTAGAGTTCAAAGAAATTTCAAGACTCATGAGTATTCAAGATTTCAAGAGTTCAAGACTAATATAGTTATAAAGTCTAGATTATGTAAGACTCTAAATAGCACTCCAGGTTCAAGTTCAAATTTAAATTCTGGTTTTCAAATTCTATCTTCAATCCTCTTTATTTTATTTTCTATCTTTCCTATTTTTCTTTCTCATTTTAATTTTGTTTCCAAACTTAAGTTCTATATATTTATATCTTTATACTTTATATTTATATAGTTTTAAACTTTATATTTTTATAAATATGTTTATATAGTTTATATTTATGTTTTCATATGATTTCCTACTTTACAATATTAATTTATAACACTATATTTTAGTTAAAGAATTTCTAGAATTTTATTTATTCCAAAACCCTTGAAAAATACTAAAAAATTAAATTTACACTAACCATATGTGGATATATATAAAACACTAAGTATACATATAACTGTCATTTTTTCAATTTTAAAAGGAAGTGTCTTTTCACTTATTAAGACGGTTCTGAAGCATTGCAACCATTCACACACTAAAGGTCTTGAATTCGAATTTTTAATCATCTCTTCTTCTCCACTTTCACTCAACTTCATTACACCTTTAATTCTTATCACTTTTATGATTCCTACACCAATACTCTGTCAAATTCAGTTCTGTTTTCACTAATCGTCTTCTCTCTACATTCTCTACTCATTACTCTTTGAATCAAGTGTTATTGAAGAGTTATAGGGCCGTTTGTAATTGTTTGGGTTGTATTTGGGGTAAATGGTGGTATCCCATGTGGTCGTGAAATCAAGAAGGTTGGAATCGGTGGTATCCCTTGTAGCCATGAAATCAAGGAGGTTGGAATCGGTGGTATCCCTTATAGCCGTGAAATCTAGGAGATTGTAATTAAAGATTGATATAGTTTTAAAACTCTGTGAAATCCAGCGTTGCGTAAGAGTAGACGTAGGAGCAATCCGAATCAGTGTAAAATCCGCTGTGTTCTTTCATTTTCTGCATTTTTATTTCTGTTTATTTTGCAACTGTGTTTGATTCTATGTCAGTGACTGTTTCTGTGTTGTTCGATTCTTATAGTTTATCATGTATGTTTTAGATTATGTTTAAATTCTCAAAAACACTATTCACCCCCCTCTAGTGTTTGTTTTTCCTTAACGATCCTTTTTGTAATCCCTAACAATTGGTATCGGAGCAAGGTTTTTCAAAAAGTTCATAATCTGATTTTTGAAAATGTTAAATGACAAATTTTGAACACTAGTTTTAATCCATGTATTGCATCAAGTATTAGATGAGTCTCATTCAATTTTATTGAAAAATCAAGCTACTATGATTTGATTTTTAAAATTTGAAAATTTAAAATTTGAAATGTTTTAAATTTTGAAAATTTTGATCTATGGATGTGCTACAAAACTATCATGATATTATTGTTTAAAATTGCAGTTAATTACTTGGAAAGTCACTTGATTATTTGAAGAGTCATTTATTTTTTGAAAAGTCATTCGGTTCTTCGAAAAGTTGTGTTGTTTTGCAGGAAAAGATGTGTTATATGACTTTTGAAAACTCAAAAGTTGAAAAGATAGGTAAAGTGGTTGTTAGTGATTCAAATTCAAAAATGGTGGCTATTGATAATTCAATTTCCTAAATAGTGGCTATTGAAAATTCAAATTATGAAAAGGTGGCTGTTGGAAATTCAAATTCCGAACTAGTGTGTTAGATGGGTGTTGAGAATTCAAATTCTGAAGGACAATTGAAGAAGAACAATGACGATTGGTGAAAAGACATCAAGAGGAAGAAATGGAAATACACAATGTAAATCAACAAAGAAATGGGTACCAGATAAGTAGGAACTTTTTGATTCTCATCTATAAGTTGATTCAATACTGTACTTTTCTTCAATTTCTTTGGAATGCCGCTGATTTCAAGTAAATCCATCAAGAATTGATCAAGTAATGATCAAATGAAGTTTTGGTGAATAAAGAGAGAAGGAAACCAAAACTGTTTACAAAGATCTTTAAATTGCATCCACAGGTTAGGCTATTTTGTCCCAAATCCTTTTCCACAATGTAGTTCTCGTTCTTTCGGTCGTTTTGATGGGTAGATCATCAAATTCCAATAAAAATTGAGTGAGATATGGCGATTAGAAGTTGACAACCCAAAACAAAAAAACTATTACGGGATTATCTGTTTCCTTCTTACTATTTCAAATTGCTTCCCCCCTATGCCATCCAAAATTATCCCCCAAACTATTACTAGATCGTAGTCCTTGGATTTCTCTTCGATTTGCCGCTGATTTCGTTCAAATCCATTAAGAAACAAAGAAGTTATGGCTCTTGCAAGATTGATCGAAAACTGAAAATCGGAAAGAAGAAGAGAAATAGTTATGAAGAGACACGACTTTTGGGCCTTTATATAGTATTTGAAATGTCCATTCATTCAAAATTCAAAACTCAAATTCAAAATTTGGCACCATGTTGGTTGAACTGCTAAATCTTCAATATCTTTCTCATACGGTCTTGAAATTCAGCAAATGAGTATACTATTCTTATCAGAAAAATGAGCCTATTGCAATAAAGCAGATCTCATCGTCAAATTTTGAAAGATGTGAACATATGGTTCATAACAATGGAAGAACAACAAAATGGAGGATTGCAAAAAGAGGTACGCCTTAATTAATTTTTGGTTGAATGGATGTTTTGTTTGCTTTGATTTGTTTTAAATTTGAAATTTAAACTTTAAAACTCAATTTTGAAATTTAAAATTCAAATTTGAAATTCAAAAATAATTATAATAAAATTAATATAATAATAAAATAAATTTTGGATGTTTGTCAGGAGTAATATTATTTTGGGAAACAGTTAAACCTAAAATATAAATCAATATTTTAAAACCAAAGTCACAAAACCATATTCTCTTTGAAATAATACATATATGTCAACATACATATATCTACATGTTAACATATCGGCCTATAGAATGAAATTCAAATTTTGAATTTCAAAGTTTAAACTTTCAAACTTCCCTCCATCTTTTAAATAAGAAATGCCAGTTCAAACTCTAATTATTAACTTTATTTATCTATTTTTTTTATACCTTGTCTCTTAATATATATATAAAGTATATAAACTAATAATATTGTATAGACATGGTAATATGATATACAAAATCTGTAATGATACGGGTTTCGCTCGGACTTAATCGATCGCAAAATCGACCAAGACCGTTCGAATCCCGCATATGCTAACTCCTGGCACACAACACATTCGAACAAATAATTTTTTTATAAACATCGTAATAATGTTACATCAGAGTACATAATATATCAGAGTGCATCGGAAAAATAATAATACAACGGAAGATTAAATTACTATAAATTTAATACAATGCAGCAGAATCAATAGACTAACACAGCAGAAGACTATCAATGCTCTGGACATAACTTTAAGCTTCAATCTAGAATCCTGCTCAGTAAATAAATATCTGCAAAACAAACCACTCGACTGCCCATGTGGAAATAGAGGCACCCGAGTTTGCAAGTGAAATAAACTATGAGTCAGTCATGGAACTGGTATGAGAAATCTACTTAACTTATCTAATAATAAGGCTAATCACAGGACCACGCCGCTAACGCGGAATGGGTTTACTCCATTGGATTACCAGTGCATAAAATAAAGTAAATCTTTTAAACAATGCAATGCTTTTTAGAAAAATGAAACCATTACAAGACTCAAGTCCCATCACACAATGCAACGCAAACCGAAGGATAGAGTTTTACCTTATAATGGCTAAATATGCTTGATACAAATAAAAATCATTTGATATTATTGTTAGTGTCTAGTCAGTTTAAAACAATTTCAAAGTAAATGTATCAATCCTAGACAGCATAACTACCATATACTATTTCGCCATATATAGGTTTACAATCAAATCCGTAATGTTGTATTGGAAATTGAGTTTCCATCATGGGTCAAGGCTAGGGATGATCTCTTTACCGATTCGAGACACTCTAGCAAATGCCTTAGGGTTCGGACGCTGGCAAACCTTTGGATCCTGCAAGGTCGGTCCATAAATACTTTAGTAGATTATTTATGCCTGAACACACGTTTCCCGGTCCTATCGGACCTATCTTTGAGCTATTGAAGACTCAATATTTGAGGCGCCTCATTCCATCATCCACATAAGTAAAAATGTCTGGGCTCCATACCATGACATCACTTCTAGCTAGAAAGAAATGTCGTGCACTCTCTGCATTCCCTTATCCTTTTTCTGACTCTTACC